>BSBN01000888.1:15675000-17057500 GCA_027924645.1 Cunninghamia lanceolata
TGACAAGGTCTTCTGAATTACTGTGATAAATTTAAAAGATTTAATTCTAAAAGCAGAAACCAATTAATCTTATCACACTATAACAACAAATGTGCATAGACAATTTGAAGATATGCTTGATAACTCAAATTGAATAACAAAGAAAACTTTGAAAGGAGACAGTCATATAATTGAATAAATTTAATAGATAATTGATACTAAAATTTTGCAGTTACTGCTTCATGCTTACAGACTTGACTTCATTAGAAAATGCTTGCACATGACCTACCAGAAATAAAATATATTAAAAATGAACTAGCATTACTGCTCAAATCTAATCTACAGTATCTCCTCTTCTATTCTGTAGTCTCCCCCGTAATTCCCCCATCTCTGGTCTTGGTCATCTCTTATAAAGAGAGGCATACAAGCTTTAGACTAGTTACAATGGTTGTGACGGTTGATAACCGAACAAGAATATTAGTTCTAATAAAATAGATTTATGAAATTTAATACTGGTCACTAATCATCAAATGGATAACCATTTCAGGGTTGAAAAGTCTTTAACTACAGTTCTGCCCAATATCCATTGAGGGTTTCTTCATTATTCCTAAAAAGACCAGATAAAACATCCATTAGTCTTAGATCAATTGATTAAAACAAATTTATTCATATATATTTACTCAATTGATTACTTCCCTCATTGACAATTTATCATTTGCTTAAGATCCTCTCGCGGGTGTTTACACAACTTAATCACCACTGTGTATATCCTACAAAAATGAATATTTTAACTATCAGAAAGATATCTTGACATTTTAGATTTTAAATGTAGTATTAGGGTTTCCTTCATTGGTGTGACCTCGCAGTCGGGTTGAAAAAACTTCCCGCTTTTTCGCTCTCCATGTCTTTGTATATTTGATATGTTTATTGCAACATACAATCGCTAGAACATACAAAGAGTTTTTAACATTTAACTTTTCCTTCGCGTCCGGTTCTTGTACATCCTTTTGTATCTATAGCTTGTATCCTGAAAAATGTATATTCGAAACATACAAAGCATTGAATATACAAGTGCTTAACTCCTTTGAACAATGCTTTCGGTTCCACCACTTGTATGTTATACATTTGTATATCAGCAATGTATGTATATACAAGCACCCAGACATGTAGAGATTTTTCCGGATTTAATTTTTTCTTGACATTCGGCTTGCTTTTTAGAATGTATCTTCACTTGTATATAGGCTTGTATATCAAAGATATACATTAATATTATACAAGCCTAAATGTGCATGCGACAGGACCCACTACTTGCATCCTTCACATGCAATGCCCAATACATACAAATTTGATTGTATGTCTTTTTCGGACTCCTTATTTTTATAAACCATGGTTCAACTTCGACTTGTATATGCATCCTCCAATATTCATAAAGTCTCTATGCAACCCTTTAGCCTGATTTAATTCTCTCTTGAGTTTCGCCTTGTATATGTGCTGTGATGTATAATCCGAAACATACATACAGGGCATAATACATACAACAATTATTCTTTATTTCATAAACATTTCAGTTCTAGCTTGCATAAAGTTCAATGTATATTTCCGATATACATTGAGTAGTGATGCATTGTTTATATCATTTTTTAATGCTCCCCGAAATCTGCATTGTATGTCCTACAATATATGTACAAATGCAAAATATACAAAGACTTATCATTATTTCACAATTATTTAAGTTCTGATTTGTATGTGGGCATTATATCTCGGCAATGTATGTATATTTAAAATGTATGTCTCCGAAAGCATACATATACAAGGCGTGATACATACAACAAGTTAACTTTGTTTCATACTTTTTCAAATCCAAGATATGTATATTAGCTTTGTATAACTCAAAACATACAATATGCGAAACATACAACAATTTCAGCATATTTGATAATATTTCAGTTCTGGGCAATGTATATTGTGTTGTATGTATCACAATCTATGTTCTGCTCTGCATAACATACAAGCAATGGACCTGACAGAATATATACTTCAACTTTTAACCTCGTCAGGTCCACTTTGTATGTAGTAATAAAACATTAGCCAAACGCATATAATTAAATGATGCATCAACCCGATGACTCCTCTATGTGACCATACCATGACCCAATATACGATGGACTTTGCACATGCATCATACATTGACAGAACATACAAACCACTTTGTATATGAGAGGATTTGTATACACAAACATACAAGCCCATACCACAATGTTTTTTATCAGAAACATACATAACTTGCAAAATATAGGGAATTTTAAGATGGTTAAAAAAAACAACCCTTATTCATTTTCGACAAGGAATTCACCCGTATTCAGTTCTGGTACTTAATGCTATTTTTCCTTTACTTTCAACATAGTTTGTAACTTTTCACTTCCTTGTTTATAGTTTATTTTTAATGAGCACTTCAACCATGTTATACTAAGTCTTTGGGAATCAGGACAGATCAAATCCAAATATTTCTATCAGCTCAATTGTTAATTTCTTCTTGAAAACAACTGTTGATCTTTCTCACACTGAAATCTTTGGATGATTAAAACTTGATATTTGCCAAAAAGTATCTTGGGAATTTCAATCCCAACACCCCCTTTGAAATCAATGGCAAAGGGTGCCGAAACTTTTATTTATCTCCTTCTTGAGTTATCAAGGCTCAACTAAGATCTTATTAACACTGCAATACTTACTACTCTTTATCAGGAAATCCTACAAGCATCACCTACCTACTTCCTCTAGGAGGTAGCCTCATAATCCTCTTGACTTCCAACACATGTGACTCTCTAGGATCTTCTTGAAATCTTGTCGCGGGACAAACTACATGTATTACATCTAGTCTGGTATAGGTCAGATACAGTAGTCCTCCAATCATAGACTTGTACTTTTTTTGATCAGTCTTAAGTGAATTGCTCATCTTGCAACCAGTTATCATAGGGGTACATACATATTCTAAAACATCTCTTTCACATACTTGGACACTACCACTCTAATCAACCTGAGATTATTCTTTACTCCTCCTAACTTCAACAACCATCTCTGATTGCTACCTGCTCTGCTACATTTTTTTTCTTTTACTACTTTCAATACTCCCCCTCAGGAATACACATCAAACTGTGTCATCTTAGAAATTTAGACTTGACTTTGCTCAGATCAGAGTATGACATCCAACCATGAACTTTCCTTCTTTTAAGTAGCATAACATTTCATCTTTTATAATGAATATTAATCAATGACAACACATATAGCCAATAATTTATTTAGATCAATACTCATTTGTCTGCAACTTTTCTCCTACAGGCATCCTTTATCCACAACCACACACTCTCACTTTCAACCAAAATTCATTGCTCTTATATATCCGCATCATGATTTATTTTACCAGTCGGCCTGTTCCTCAAGAGCATGCTTAACAACTTCATCTGCTGACTTACAACTTTTACTGAGGATCTCAAAACACCTTCCAAACCATATCAAGGACTCTTCACACATTCCCAATCTTATCCTTAGAATAGCAAGGCATTATATCATCTTGTGAAGAATTGTAGACTATAAAAACTTAGACTCTGTCTCTGTCAATCTCTGTCAAACACTATGCTGATACTTAGCAGCTTGTAACTATCTTTCCACTGAACTTAAAGTTTTCCAACTCTAGAATTACACACTTTGCAGAAGTATTTACAACACTTCAAAACTACATGACAAAAATGCTCACTTGCAGAGGAAAGCGAACCACTGCACTATACCCTGTTCACTATTCCTGTTATACATTTCTTGAAGATGACTTCCGGAGGAAGTTAGGACTTGATCTCTCAAGAATAACACTATCAAACAATTGAGAACATTATACCTGAGCCGCATTACCAAATCATCATCTGTGGAAGCATACTATCTAACTTACTGTCCTCCACTCAGAATACTTTCGATAGTCATTTTCTGTCAACCAAACTTGGAATCCAACATGTTCAACTTTTCTCTTCATTTGCTACAGCAATAGGTTCATCTAATTTAGATCTGATATTTTTCCCTTGTTTTCATCAACCTTCAAATTAGCACTCTCAATGATTTTCTTCAATCTCTTATTGTAGCACTGGTAAGCTTTACTCTTGGTAGAGTATCCAAGGAAGATTCCTTCATCACACCTAGCATCAACCTTGCCTAGTTCTTCTTTCCTTTGACTTGAACTATGTTTAGGATGTAGACAATTGTATGTATAATTTCTCTCCAGTACACTTCTATTAGGTCAGCCTCCTTCATCATAGTCTTAGAATCTTCTTGAACTATCTTATTCATTCTCTCAACAACTTCATTTTGCTGAGAATTTCTCAGTTCAGACAACTGTCTTTCTATCCCTTGTTCTGTTTATCTGTAATTCTTCTTCTTGTTTGTCAATGCACCTCTACTCCTTATAGTGTGATGCCTTTGCACAAAACCTTGTACTTTCTTCATCTTTTGCTATTTGATTTTCTATTTGCCACAATAATGGGTTACACTTTCTGGGACATCTTGATTTTTGTTGAAATCACATGTTTTTAGAAAATATAATGATTTAAGCCTTGAAAGGTTCCATTGAAAGGATTTTAATTGAAGAGGGTTTGATCAAACCCCCTTAGATTCAAACCCCCTTGGATAGAACCCCACTAGTTTTAAACCATACCTATAATGGAGTCTCCTCTACACCTATCAAAATGCTGATAAAAAAACCAATTTTGATTTATCTTTTGAGGGATCAAATGAATTCATTTAAAATTTATGCTTTGTAAGTATGTAGTCCTTATTATAAGCTTCCCCAAAAATATAATTTTAAATGTATTTAATTTGATTATTATATTTATTTTTTATTTCTTGTGAATGTATGTTTTTCACCAAACATCAAGTTCTCTATTCTACACACATGGAAAATTAGTAAATTACTAAAAAAAATTCTAAAAAATATCTATGCACTAGGTATTAATGTCCTTGTTTCAACAAAAGAAAAAAATTTGAATTTCTATACATACAAAAAAAGTTATGTTTTACGAAATATGCCTATGTCTAAATTATAACTTGTTTGACTTAAAAAATTAATTAAAAAATATATATTCAACAAAACATTATGAAACCAAATGCATACACTATATATCAATGTTACCAATCTAAATTAAAAAGAATTAGAATTTTATCCTTTGTAGAAAAAAAGTTATGTGCTACGAAATACACATCACTTTAAAAAAATGTTGTCTACTATTAAAAACTAGTTATCAAAGGAGATGCAAAAAAATTCTACAATTTAACTCCAAATTTTTTTAAAAAAATATATTTAGAATCTACAAACAAAATCTCACAAATCACTACTTCACATCATCTTCAAATTCCTAATGGTTTAGCGGCTATAGGTGTTAGAACGTGAAGATTTAGTTCAAAATATTGATTTCAATGTCAAGTTTGGCCAAAATCTGTAACCCATTATTGTGGGATGCTGGTCTGAATGAAAATTGTTTTGTATTGAAAACAACTATGTTATGTCAACCCAAACTTCTATTACTCATTACTTTCAAGCTACTTATCAAAATCAAACAAATTTCTGGATGTAGATGTAACCAATGACATATACCCATATGCCAGAACCGCAGAGCAATATCTTCAACAACGGACCAAATTACCGGAGCACTGTAGACTTGATTCTGTCTTCTTTTCTTGATCAAATCTTCTTGCATAGCAGACTTCTCAAACTGCACAAATCTTCCTTAATCCTTTATAAGCACAGATATTTGTCCTGACTTAGACCTTTGTTGCTAATCCTTGACTTGTCTCAGCACCAATCCTTTGGTAGGGGAGAAAGGATTTTCATTAAATCTCCCCCTGAGCCAAAACACCAAATTCACTTCCTAGAGGAAGTATCTATACCTGAGTCTAGTTCATACTCATCTCTGACTTCATTTACTTTGTTCTTGGCCCAAACCTTGTTCATCTCCTTCTTGACTTATGTCGGATCAACCTTTTCTACTAGTTTCTTCAATTTTGCCTAAGTATCCTTCTTCATGTTCTTACTTCTGCAAAATCTTGCAATGTGTCTAGGCCTATTGCAATTGAAACACAATATTTTTTTTACCATTGTTCATTCCATTTATCCTTGACCTAGATAGGTTAGCCTTGTGCCCAAATTTATTGCATGTTTAACAATACCCACTGAAGGATTTAACTATCCTATCCTTGCCATAGCTATTTCTCACTTGACTTCTGCACTCATTTGCCCTATGTCCTATCTTATTGCATGCATAGCACCTAATAGAATTTTGAATTACTTTACTTCTACATACAATAGGTCTATGACCAACTTTATTGCATGTGAAACATTTACCTTTGAAAGATTGATCATTCCTTCCATTGTTGAAATCTTTCCTAATCTGACTTCTACATGCATTTGCTCTATGACCAATTTTCTTGCAATTGAAATACTGACCAGAGAATAATGGAGTCTTTTGACTCATTTTGCTCCTACACTGAGTAGCCTTATGACCAAACTTATTACATGAATTATGATAACCATGAAAAGATGAGTACCTTTGTGCATTTGGTTGTCTGACTAGAGGTCTTCTAGGTCTTCTTTTCTGATTTCTAAACTGATTTACCTTGTTTTGTTGTACTTCAATGTTTGCTTGACCAGACTTTCAACTTTCCCCTTTTTCATATCCTAAAACTTTCTTGTCATCTGCACTCTTCTGGCTGCCAATCATTGCATCAAGCTTTGCGGTACTTATCTTGAATTTTTCTTCAAAACTTTTGGCCTTGTCTAGGTCCATTTTTAGACTTGCAATTTCTTTTTCTAGTTTTGCACAATCTTCTAATTTGTTTTCCACAATTGAATTTAGATCATCCTCTTCTCTTGATCTTTCTACAACTTATGCTTCCAAATCATTCAAGGCTTCATATGATGATAACAATTGATCACTGACTTCTATGTATTTGTCTTTGAATTTCTTGACTTGCTCTTTTAGCTTTAAGATGCATTCATCAGCTTGTTGCAAGTTATCTTTCAGATCCCTAACCTCTACTTTAGAATTTTCAAGATCCATAAGAGCTGCTTCTAGTTGGTTGTACCTCTCATAATTTCCATACCTTCTTGCTGCCATGATCACACTATCCCAGATATTCCTTAAGTTGTTAAACTTTTTCCAAGGAACCTTGCTCTAATACAAATTGTTGATTGTTAGGAACACTGAGAGGGGGGGTGAATCAGTGTTCTAAAGATCTTTTCTTGAACTTTTACTTTTAACTATTTCAAAAGAATAATCAAACAAAAGCAAAATATACAACTGAACAACATCCACAAGAGCATGACACATAACACCAAGATTTTATGTGGAAAACCCAAAAAGGGAAAAACCACGGAGAGGATTAGCTCTCAAATATATATTACAATCTTTTCAAAAATGATGTTTAGGCTTGGTCACTCCACGGGCCTAGAACATGTTGGCTCACAACCATGGTGTACAACTAAGTTTAGTAGGCTCACAGCCTTAACCCTAAACCTAGAAAGATCACAATAAGGGTTGTTAAACCCTAAGGGCTATTAAACCCTACTGGAGGCTCACTGTCAGCTTACTGCCTTGATGACAACAACATGCTTCCAATCAGATCACACATGATAATTGAATACTGTTTAAGCATCTGCCACTATGCCAAGGTGTAGTCATTTAACAACTGTATTCTAAATCACAAGTCTTCATTGTTGTTGATCTTCTAACTTTTCTCTTTTATTCGTATACTTGCATACACACACATTATCTTTGAATCCCAAGTCTTCATTTTTGCTGCTCTTCTAACTCTGCTCTTCTATTCGCATGCTTGTATCTCACACATTATATCTGCTCTTCTTCTTCACTTTGCACTATTCTTCACATCTTCATTCTTAGATATATTTTCCATGACTTCCTTGCATGTTTATATACAATTCATCAACCTTGGAATGTACATCAAAGTCGGCATTACATTCATCATTCATTGGAACAATCTCCAAGTTCAGCATTCATACATACATCAAATTAGGACTGGACCTAAACACCATACGCCACAAAAGAATGAGGACATAATGTATTACACCTTAGCTTGGACCTAAATATATCCAAGCATGCTACACATCACTTAAACATTCAACAAAAGCATCTCCTTGATCACCGCAATTAATCAGGTTGGCCAAATAGTATAAACTAGGAGAATTCTTGATTACATGCTTCCTTGATAACAAACATAATAAGAGGACCTTGTGCAATGCTTTAACACAATCTTGACACCTCCACGAACAACATAAATTCACCCAAGAGCCAATACATCCATTTGCAACATATCTCACTTGGAGATTACTGAAGACAACAAATATCACCTGAACTCAACAACTTTCATGTGAAGTATAACAACACAAACTTGTCTTCTAGAGCATCAAATCATAAACCCTCTGGGATGAAGATAGCTATGGACTTTCTAAGCTTAAATCCAGAACCACAAGGCTAAATTCCAATTTGCGGAGAAGTGCAGAGCACAACACTTTCTCCCTGTCACTCTGTGTACATTGCCAAAACTAGTCTTCAAACTGGTGAATAGATCTTTCGTTGTATATAATTATGGAACTTTTACTTTGAACTATTTCAAAAGACTAATCAAACAAAAGTAAAATATACAACTAAATAACATCCACAAGAGCATGACACATAACACCAAGATTTTACGTGGAAAACCCAAAAAGGGAAAAACCACGGAGAGGATTAGCTCTCAAATGTATATTACAATCTTTTCAAAAATGATGTTTAGGCTTGTTCACTCCATGGGCCTAGAACATGTTGGCTCACAGTCTTGGTGTACAACTAAGTTTAGCAGGCTCATGGCCTCAACCCTAAACCTAACAAGATTACAATAAGGGCTATTAAACCCTGAGGGCTATTAAACCCTATTGGAGGCTCACTACCGGCTTATTACCTTGATGACAACAAGATGCTTCCAATCAGATCACACATGATAATTGAATACTGCTTAAGCATCTGCCACTATGCTAAGGTGTAGTCATTTAACAACTATATTCTGAATCACAAGTCTTCATTGCTGCTAATCTTCTAACTCTGCTCTTCTATTCACATGCTCACATACACACACATTATCTCTGAATCCCAAGTATTCATTGTTGCTGCTCTTCTAACTCTGCTCTTCTATTCGCATGCTTGCATCTCACACATTATCTCTACTCTTTTTCTTCACTTTGCACTACTCCTCACATCTTTGCTCTTGGATATATTTTCCATGACTTCCTGGCATGTTTATATACAATTCATCAACCTTGGAATGCACATCAAAGTCAGCATTACATTCATCATTCATTGGAACAATCTCCAAGTTTGACATTCATACATACATCAAATTAGGTCTAGAACTAAACACCATACGCTACAAAAGAATGAGGACATAATGTATTACACCTTAGCTTGGACCTAAATCTATCCAAGCATGCTACACATCACTTAAACATTCAGCAAAAGCATCTCCTTGATCACCGCAATTAATCAGGTCGGCCAAACAGTATAAACTGGGAGAATTCTTGATCACATGCTTCCTTGATAACAAACATAATGAGAGGACCTTGTTCAATGCTTTAACACGATCTTGACACCTCCACAAACAACATAAATTCAGCTGAGAGCCAATAAATCCATCTGCAACATATCTCACTTGGATATTACTGAAGACAACAAATATCACCTAAACTCAACTTTCATGTGAAGTATAACAACACAAACTTGTCTTCTGGAGCACCAAATCACAAACCCTCTAGGATGAAGATAGCTTTGGACTCTCTAAGCTTAAATATAGAACCACAAGGCTAAATTCTAATCTGTGGAGAAGTGCAGAGCACAACACTTTCTCCCTGTCACTTTGCATACATTGCCAAAACCAGTCTTCAAACTGGTGAATAGATCTTTCGTTGTATATCGTTCTGGACCACCAAACTCAGGAAGTAGTATCTTCAAACACTTCTCTAAATCATATCTCAATCTCACACTCTGGTCTTCAATGTTGAGGAAATGCGGAGTAAAACATTGCACTGTTCTAGGAGACAAACACGTGTTCCAACTTAACCAAGTAACTTCCTTGAATGCTGACCTTAGGTGTTGGCATCAATGAGAACACTTACTGCTCATACTTGCAATAGTAAGAGATAATAAAGATAGTGAAGAGCAAATTTAAGGAATGAAACAAATCATGGAATAGTCTTGCATTCTCAACAACAAGCTTTCATTCTCTATTTTGTGATAGTCATTTGGAAAATACAATCATCTTTCAAAGGTTGAATCACACACACAGGGGCAGTGTCTAAGTCACAGATTTAAGACCATCAAATTCCTTCATGCCAAGTTATTCTAAGTATAAATCAGGAATGGAAAAAGTAGAACTTTATCAATAAAGAACCATGAGACCTCTTCATATAGTCATTGAAAGAGATAGAACAGTCACTAATGACAGAGCACCAAGCTTTCAAAGATACAAAACTTTAGAGCAGGCTATGAAAAGAATAGAGGTACGTGGAAAACTCTACCTTTGCTTCATAAAACCATTTGTTATCTTTCGTCTATCTGTCATCTATATGCTCCTTTGATATCTTCTGTCTATAGCTAGAAATCCCAAAATTCCCTCCTTTCTTCATTCACACTTTGATCTCAAAACTATTTCCAAACTTAAAGAACTGCAGCCATGAACAATCTTTTCTTGTTCGACTACTCATACCCTATTCTTGGCGGCCATGAAAAATCTTCTCCTACTCAACTACTCATACCCTATTCTTGGTAGCCATGAATAATTTTCTCCTATTTGACTACTCTGCATACCCTATTCTCAGCAGCCATGAACAATATTCTCCTGCTAAATGCACAATCTTTTCTTCTTCACAGGTTTCACCTTTTGTTCAAAATTCATAAACGCACAATCCCTCCATTAATTCCCTCCAAAACTAAAGTGAAAGAAAAAAGAAGAGAGAAATTTATTTAGTCCTTTATTTAGTCAATTTTATTTGTCTAACCAATTATTTAGTTGTTTTTTTTGCCTGATGACCAAATTAATCATTTATTTAGTCATTTATAGTTGTGTTGCAAAAAGTTTTAGTCACGTGATTAAAAGTTTGGTCACATGACTAAAAGTTTTAGTCACCTGGTCATTTATTTACCATATTTCTACTAGTGTTTTAGGAGTCAACAAAGTGTGTGGTGGGCATTTCACTACAAAGATTACTGCTCACAACATTCTTAGAGCAAGCTATTATTAGCCTACCCTATTTGTTAATACACAAAAAATGGTAAGGAAATGTGAGGCATGTTAGAAATTTTTAGGAAATCTTAAGTATTTAGGATCATTGTCTCTTAGACCCATGCAAGTTGAAGCCCCTTTCTTTTAATGGGGCATTAATTTTATTGGTGAGATAAGTGAAAGATAAAGTGGAGGCTAAAAATGGATTCTTGTAGCCACATACTACTTCACCAAGTGGATTAAAGCCATCCCAACTAGAAAAACCACAAACAAAGTAGTGATGGACTTCATCTTGTTGCAAGTATGTGCCTAATTGGTGTTGTCATTGGTGTCAACATATCGGTGTTGTCATTAGTGTCACTTGTGCTATTGTTTTAATGCTTGGTTGTAATGAGTTAGATGCCTTGTATTTGCCTATGTAAAGTATTGGAGATCTAGATATTGAGGATATTGAGAAAAGTTGCTCCTTCAGTGGAAACAGTGTGTTGCAGAGTTTCTTGTGTATTGCAGAAGAATAGTCTAGTAGATTGTTCCGCATTTCCTATAGAATGAATATCTTTGTCTATAGATTGGAAGTTATTTAGAAATCTGTCTAAAGAGGTTATATTCTAGATTTGAGCCTCCGGTATGAAGAATTGAGTGATTTATGTTCACCATAGTGAAAACAACCTTTTCTGTATGTTTAGCAGTGGCGGGGAGAAAGTATTATGCTCTGCATTCCTCCACATTAAATTATTTTTGTTTGCAATTCTAGAGTTAAGTCTAGAATGATGATAAGTTCTTTCAACTACAATGGTTTGTGATTTGGTGGTCCACAAGCTATCCTTTCCTTATGATAGTGGCTGATAGTGTTGTTCTTGTGCCCCAGTTTGAAGAATCTTCTTTACAGAATGGTTAGAGATCGTGTGGTTGTTCCTAGTGATTACAATGTGCTTGTGGATATCTCATAATCATGTTCCTACCTTGGGATTGGTCCACAAAGAGAAGTTTGGATCATGAAAGAAGAATGTTCTTAGAATACCTAGTGTTAACTCTAGTCTTGACTGACTTGGTTGTTTTCACTATTTGGGGAGATGCATTGAAGATTGTAGAAGTGTGTTGTGGCATGGAGGATTGCGTTTGAGTCCCAGCTAAGCCGTGGCGTGTTCATCATACTTCTCTACATTTTTCCTTAGATAAATTTTGTAATAGGTCTAGACCTATTTCTTTGAATGTTTAGTAATGCCGACCTTGGAGAATGTTCCAATGGTTGATGAATGTAATGTTGACCTTGATGTACATTCCAAGGTAGATGAATTGTATAAAAGCATGTAATATAGTTACGAAAAAGTGTGTGTAGTGAAGATGAAGAGATAAGTGTGAAGGTGTAAAAGGGCAAAGAGGTTATCTTGTGCTTCAATGAAACTGAACCTAGGCATGAAGTAGATGCTACTTAATCAGTTCACCACTTTGGCAGTGAGCAATTTTGGTAGTGAGCCCTATAGGAAGTGAGCCTTTGTTTTTCAATATTGTTATAACTCATATATTTTCTACGGGCTAACACCCACCGTGGTTTTACCCTTTTAGAGTTTTCTACGTAAAAATCTAGTGTCTACTGTGTTGAATGTATGATTGTGATTAAGTCTTTGGTTTAATGCTTTCATGATTAAATCTAATTATCAATAAATAATTAGTTGATGGTTTATGAAGCTAAGTTTTTGTGACAACCCCCCCTCTCAATTGTCCTATATATTTCAACAATTTGTATTAGAGCCTGGTTCCTCAGAAGAAAAGCTTGACAGCTTGAGGTTGATCTGGGATGTCACATAAGGATGAATTATCTTTCAGTTGTTCCAATTGTGGTGAATATGGTCACTATGCTTCTAGATGTCCAAAAAGAAACTCAAAATTTTATGATGAAAAAGGCCAATGCAGAGAGTCCACGAAAACATTTTGTGATGTTGAAGAAGATGAAGATGATGACAATTATCTTAATTTAAAGGATGACAATTGCAGAAATGATGAAAATTTTGATCCAGAGGCAAGTACTGGCACAAGGAACTATTGGGTTATTGATAGTAGCTACTCAAATCATATGACTGGTGATAAAGGAAATTTTATTGAATCTGTGGAGGATGAAGAAGGATTAGTTAGATTTGGAGATGATTGTATTGCTAAAATATGTAGAAAAGGTTCAATTAGTTTTGGCAAGAAAAATAACATACTAAAGATGTTCTCTATGTTGAAAACCTAAGACAAAATCTCCTGAGCATTGGTCAACTATTCAAAGAAGGATACAACTTCATATTTCAAAATAATGCCTTTGAAATTAGAGATAAATTTGGAGTTGTAATAGTTGGTGGAAAAATGACAGAAGAAAATATTTATCATCTTAGAGAAGGTGACTTTACCTACTCTATAACTTAGAATCATGAAATTTGGCTTGGGCATAGGAAATTGTGTCACATTTATCCTAATGACCTAGCAAGGAGAAGCTCAACTCAAGTTGTGAAAGATCTACTAGAAAGGATACATTTTAGCAACTTCACCTGCAAGATGTGTCAAATTGAAAAGCATACTAAAAGAAGCTTACAAGTTGAAGAAAAATTCTCAAATAAATTACTGGAACTAATTCATACAAATCTCTATGGTCCCACAAAAGTGAAAAGTCTTCATGATGATAGGTACTTTATGTTGTTTGTTGATGACTATTCTAAGATGATTTGGGTAAGTTTCCTCAAAGAAAAATTAAAAGTTTTAGAAGCATTTAAAATCTTTAAAACTATGGTTGAAGATGAGTTAAATATGAAAATCAAATGCTTGAAGACCGACAAAGGAGAAGAATTTACCTCTGGCAAATTCAATATGTTCTATGAGACAAATGGAAAAAAAAAATAGTTATATAAAGAAAATAGAGTGATAGAAACAATGAGTAGAACTATTCAAGAATCTGCTAAGACAATGATTAAGGAAGCTAACCTACCAGAAGACTATTGGAAGGAAGCCATGTATACTGAGCTGTCTACACTCTAAATAGAATTCAAGTCAAGGGTAATAATACAAAAACTGCTTATGAATTGTGGTATGGTAAGAGTCCTTCTGTAAAGTATTTTAAATTCTTTGGAAGCAAATGCTATATCAAAAGAGAAGAAGTGGTTGGTAAAAGCAATAATGAATATGATGAAGGGATCTTCCTTGGATATTCTACCAAGAGTAAGGCCTATTAGTGTTACAACAAGAAATTGAAAAGGATCATTGAAAGTGAAAATGTTAAGGTTGAAGAGGAAGAGACTGAACAAAAAGGATTGCAGACAAATGGACACAAATCTACTGAAATACAAAAAAATTGGTGCTTGATTGCTAAATCACCAACTGAAGCCTATAACACAATGAAAAATCTTGAAGACAAATACTTGTCCTCTAAAAGTGAAGGGTTTAAGAATACTCCTGAAAACCTTGAGAGATCTGAAGATGTAAGTATGGATTTGAAGGGAAACTTAACAGAAGCAAATGAATATATTAAGGAGCTATGTAAGCAAATCAAAGAGCTCAAGCAAAGACTCAAAGAAAATAATGAAGAACTAAGGTTAGCAAATGAAGAGAAAGAAAAAATTGAAGAATGTCTAATAAGCAAAATGACAGATTGCATAAAGCTTGAGGAAGATGTTGTTGATCTACAGATAGATCTGAAACACTCATGGGATGAACGAGACAAACTTAGTGAGAGAGATGCTAGATGGAATAGGCAAATGACTATGGCGAGTCAAGGAAAAGAAGATGTAATGTTTGAAATAAGTGGAAGTTTTGGAGAAAATCAAGAAGAAAATGTTGAAGCTAAGAAAGACAAACGCAAATAGACTTAGACTCAACGGAATAGATTAAGAAGACCACCAGTCAGGCAACCAAATGTGCGGAGGTACCCTCTTTTCAATGGCTATTGTTTCAATTGCAAAAAGTTGGGTCATAAGGATACTCAGTATAGGAGTAGAATAAATTAGAATGCTCCATCATTCTCTGGTCAATGCTTCAATTGCAAGAAAATTGGTCATAGATCAAATGAATGGAAAAGTCTGGTAAGGGATGGTTTTTACAATGTAAAGAATATTCAATCATTCAATGGAAAATGCTTTTCTTGCAATAGATTTGGGCATATGGCTAATCAATGCAGATCAAATCCAATAAATACATGGAATCAAGAATAGAAGAATATTCTTTGCTACAATTGCAACAAACTAGGATATATTGCATTATCCTGCAGATGCAAGAATGTGAAAAGAAACTATTCTACAGATGAGAGGAAAATAGAGTAGAGAGAAGATAAGGGGAAAGAAATGGTGGATTCGATAGAAATCAAAAAGGAAGTGAGCAAAGTTTGGATTAATAAGGATGAAAATAAGGTCAAGGATGGATTCACACCAACTTTTGGTGTAGATATTTATTTTGGGAAGTAAATTAGGAGCTTCGGCTCAGGGGGAGTCTTATTGAAAATATTTCCTCCCCTGCTAAAAGATTAATGCTAATAACCCAGCATAAAGAGACAAGGTCAAGAATCAATACCAAAAGTCTATGTCAAGACTGAGACTATGTTTTTGAAGGATAAAATAAGAATTGTGCAAAAAGTTTGGGTTGATAGAACAAAATTACTCCCAGTACAAAACAAGTTTTCATGATGATTGATAGTACCTGATGAACTCCAAGGTGAATGGATATGAACTAGCTGAGTCTTCATGAAGCAACGAAGAAAAAGGAAAGAAAGTGCAGGATAAAGAAGGTTCGGAAAGAATTTCTAAGACCCATGGGATTTATGCAAAGAGTATTACACTAAAGATCAAATCATTGGTGATTGACAAAAGCAAGGGTTGTAGAAGAACACCTAAGAAGACTCAAACTTGGGAACATGTTCCTATGTCTGTGGATAAGAATGTGTTTAGAATGAACGAGGTTTTCAGAATCAAGTGGAAGTACTTTCTTCTTGGGAAATAGATTAGTTTCATGGCTAAACAAGAAACAAGATTCAATCTCTTTGTCAACTGCAAAAGTAGAGTATATTGTAGCAACATGTTGTACTCAAGTGTTATGGATGAAGCAGACTTTGAAGGATATAAGAGTTGTTTATGAAGATCCAATTTCAATCTTGTGTGACAATACAAGTGTTATAAATATTTCTAAGAATCTAGTGATGCACTCAAGAACAAAGCATATATTTGTACGGTATCACTTTCTGAGAGAAAAGGTCATAGAGAACGAAGTAAAGTTGGAATATGTGTCCATAAAGGATCAAATTGCAGATATCTTCACCAAGCCTCTACCTAAGGATACTTTTGAGTATCTCAGAGACAAGTTAGGGGTCATTACCCCTCCTGCCCTAAACTAAGATACATGAGAATGCATCAATCCAGTGGTGCTCAAAGTCTTATTGTTTAATCTGGATTGATGTTTTGGGAGCTACCTCTTAGGGGGAGTAGTTAGATGTCTTGGTGACAATTTAGTTGGGTTAGAGCAATAGAATGCAAGTATGTGCCCTTTGCCATTGATGTCAACGGGGGAGAGAAATCATGTGAAAAAATCAAGAGGAGAAAGAATGTAGATGTGTAAAGAGAAAGGGGGAGAATCTTGTCTTGATGGTCTTTTTAGTTTTTCACATCATATGTTGCCATCAATGACAAAGGGGGAGATTGTTGCGAGTATGTGCCTAATCGGTATTGTCATTGATGTCAACATATCGGTGTTGTCATTAGTGTCAATTGTGCTCTTGTTTTGATGCTTGATTGTAATGAGTTAGATGCCTTGTATTTGCCTATGTAAAGTATTGGAGATCCAAATATTGAGGATATTGAGAAAATTTGCTCCTCCAGTTGAAACAGTGTGTTGCAGAGTTTCTTGTCTATTGCAGAAGAATAGTATAGTAGATTGCTCTGCATTTCCTGTAGAATGAATATCTTTGTCTGAACGATTGGAAGTTATTTAGAAGTCTATCTGAAGAGGTTATATTCCAGATTTGAGCCTTAGGTATGAAGAATTGAGTGAGTTATGTTCACTAGAGTGAAAACAACATTTTCTGTATGTTTGGCAGTGGTAGGGAGAAAGTATTATGCTCCACATTCCTCCGCATTAAATTATTTTTGGTTGTGATTCTAGAGTTAAGTTTGGAATGATGATAAGTGCTTTCAACTACAATGGTTCATGATTTGGCTGTTGACAAGCTATACTTTCCTTATGATAGTGGCTGACAGTGTTGTTCTCGTGCCCTAGTTTGAAGAATCTTCTTTACAGAATGGCTAGGGATTGTGCGGTTGTTCCTGGTGATTACAATGTGCTTTTGGATATCTCCTGATTGTGTTCCTACCTTTGGATTGGTCTGCAAAGAGAAGTTTGGATTGTGAAAGAAGAATGTTAGACTTAGAAGAGCTAGTGTTAACTCTAGTCTTGGCCAACTTGGTTGTTTTCACTATTTGCAGAGATGCATTGAAGATTGTAGAAGTGTGTTGTGGTGTTGAGGATTGCATTTGAGTCTTAGCTAAGGCATGGAATAGTCATCATACTTCTCTACATTTTTCCTTAGCTAAATTTTGTAATAGGTCTAAACCTATTTCTATGAATGTTTTGTAATGCCAACCTTGGAGAATGTTCCAATGGTTGATGAATGTAATGCTAACCTTGATGTACATTCCAAGGTTGATGAATTGTATAAAAGCATGTTATAGAGTTGTAAAAAAGTATGTGTGTAGCGAAGATGAAGAGATAAGTGCGAAGGTGTAAAAGAGCAGAGTAGAGATGTTATCTTGTGCTTTAATGGAACTGAACCTAGGCATGAAGTAGATGCTACTTAATTAGTTCACCACTTCGGCAGTGAGCCACCCCTTGGCAGGGAACCACCCTTTCGCAGTGAGTCATTCTTTGCAGTGAGCAATTTGGACAGTGAGCCCTATACAAGCAATGAGCCTCTATTTATTGGTATTGTTATAACTCATATATTTTCTTTGGGCTAACACCCACTGTGGTTTTTCCCTTTTAGGGTTTTCTACGTAAAAATATGGTGTCTACTATGTTGAATGTATAATTGTGATTAAGTCTCTGGTTTCATGCTTTCATGATTAAATTTGATAATCAGTAAATACGTAGTTGATGGTTTATGAAGCTAAGTTTTTGTGAAAACTAATTCACCCCCCTCTCAATTGCCCTGTATATTTCAACAAATGCTAATTTATATCATTGTCAGATTTGGAGTACCAGCTAGACTAATACTGGATAATGCCATGTGTTTCATATCTAATGACTTCACAAGTTTTTGCAACTCCTATGGCATTAAAATGTCATATTCTTCACCTTACTACCCTCAACAAAATGGCCAAGCTAAATTAAGCAATAAAAGTTGAAGATCATCAAGAGGATGTTGGAGAAGAACAAAAGGGCTTGGGATTGTAAGCTAATTTTATCTTTATGGGTTGATAGAGTGACTATTAAAAAGTCTATTGGTAAATCACAATTTGAATTAGTCTATGGCACTCAGGCTAGATTACCATACTTAAATAATCTATTACCCATCTACAAGTTCATTCAAGAAGAGGACATGGATATTGTTGAACCAATGGAGGAAAGGATAGAATAGTTCATTGAACTTGATGAGGTCAGAAGAGATACATAAAGGAATAACCTCAAACTGTAATAAAAGGCCAAATATCTGTTTGATAAGAGAATTTCTGACAAAAAGTTCATGGTCGATGACCTGGTTTTGATGTGGAATGGCAGAGCACAAGATAAGAGAAAGCATGGAATGTTTGAAGCATTATGGTTAGGGCCTTTGTCATAATAGATCATCATGGGGATGATTCATAGTTCATCCAGGCCTTGAATGGTGAAGTCCAATAGCTATCAGTACATGGACAGTTCTTGAAGCAATATTTTTCTTGAATTATATCCATGCACATTTGTACTATAGTGTATATATGTGGTTTGGTCTATGTCTCCTCCTTGTTTCCCTATTTTGTGTTCTTTTCCTCTGGTCTGCGACCCCCCAGAGTTTTGGATCCTCATGCTAACCTTGCAGTAAGTTGTCTCCAACTAGAGTCACTTTTAGAACCTATAGTTTTGTGCCTAATGTTTCATTTGTTTTAGTCTTGTAAACCCTAGGAAAACCCCTAAAAGCCTTAATCCTTAATACAATGGTCTTTATTTATTCTGCATTGTAATCCTTTATTGATCGATTGTTAGTAGTTCCCAATGAGTTAAGTTATATCTTGCATGTGTTTTATCATCTAAGTCACTGGACCCTTCAATAGGTTGTTGGTAACGAGCCCATTTAAAAAATAACTTTATCGCATGTGTACCAAATATATTTTTAGTTATGCTTTGTTGGTAGTCCACATTGGTAGCTCTTCCTTTTTTCTAGAGTCTCTTCCTTCGTGGAGCCTCATTTTGGGTCTATGTGGGACTGTGAAGTGTCTTTGAACTAGCCGTCATGTCATGCCTATTCCATGGTAAAAGGCATTTCACGGAACCTCATCTCTATGATGGAGCTCCCAAACAGTTTCCGTGAGACAGAGAAGGTAGCATGGTGGTTCAAATGAATCAGTGATGCTTCATGGGACTCCTTCCTTTGTTAAGTCTGATCAAAGACTTTAGCGAGATCAAGAAGAAGGTGATGTGGACTAATATGTCCATTGTGTCCATAGTGTACATAGTTACAGTGTGTTTCGCAGGAACTAACAACTTTACCGAGGCTTCAAATGACTCAATACAAAGTGACAAAGATGCCACCATGGAAAAAGGACTCCAAGTCATAAAAGGGTTTTTTGATCTTCGCTTGAATAAATTTAAACTCTAGTGAGAACCATCGATTAAGTAAGATCTACAGTGGAGTTTTAAAATTCAAGAATAGGTATCTTTTGCTCACCGCCCTCACACACTTGACATTAGTGGCACCCTAAGTGGTTTACGGCCAATTTTGCAGTCATTTTGCACAATTAATAACATGAATTTAACTTCCAAGCTATACAATTGCATCCAAACAAAATATTTTCATGTTCTTGCATCAAACAAGGTGTTATACAGCCAACAAGAAGTCACAAGCCACCATTGAAACCTTTAAGTGCCCTTCATCTTTTCAACTATACTAGGGTTCTTTTCCTATGAATTGAGCATGTATTGGAAAATTATTAGTTGTTAAGTTCCTTGGTCTATTTGAAAATTTGCATAAGAGATATTCAATTAACAACACATTCATAGGTTTATCTTAAGAAAACCTAGAAACTAGAAGCTTAAAACCCTAGTGCAGTCGGAATGGCTAGTTCATCATAGAAAGTCATGCAAAACACAAAAAGGAAAAGGGATAGAGAGTTTAACAATGATATTCTTGCCCAATTGCCAGGATCAATTGAAAGACCTTGCCATCAATAGGGCATGACCATACAAACAGATAGGATCACTGATGTTCATGAAGCCTGCAATGATGCTATTCTCACAATCTAGGGGTATGTTCTATTCAAGTACCATTTCAAGAAGTGCCTGAGGAAAATTCTAGTGACAAACACTTGGAGGCTAGGTTTAGCCTGGTTGGTGGTCCCAAATGTCTTCATCAATGTAGATCTAGTACAAGCATTGGCTAAGAGATATATCTCGCAGAAGAAAATCACCTACATGGACAATGGAGAGGAACTAGTAAAATTAGACAAGGCATATATCTGTGAGGTATTCATGTTAGACCCCAACCTTTGAATGCCACTGGATATGGGAACCCTACTTAGGGAATAACATAGACTAAAGATAGATTATAGGGTAAAGTGGCTCCCTATTCAAATGCCTAAGGTCAATGACAAATTGCAGAGATTCTCAAGTACTGACAAGGAACCCTTCAGTTATGACATGTTTGAAAAGTACTTCAAGATGACATATTTTGTTGTGTGCCAGGTCTTGGGAATAGATGCTAGTGTCTTCATTCCCATCAATGCTATGGTTTTGACTACTGACATTCAAAGCTAGGATGATAATAGGTTGTTTGACTATGCATCATTTTTTGAGGAGAAGATCAAGAAGGCCCTTACAGATGTGAAAAGGGGAAATTCTAGAGTCCAATTCAAGTGGTATTCCTTGTTGTGTCACATCTTGTTATACAAAGGAATTGCAGTGTGGAAGCCTCCATTGAGAATTAGGAGAATGGATAGCCAAGGCAGAGTATTACCAGGGCAAGTATGGACTTACATTTGGGATAGTCACTGCCCCCAATCAAACTATCTTTTGTTTAAGGAATTATTTGTTAACGAGGTCTTCAAAGCACTTGGCTACTCATCAGAATGGACATTATTATAGAGAGTTCAGAAGTTCTTGAGGTTAAAGGACATGTGCCCTAATTTGGGCATTGGCCATAATTGGGGTGATTGGTACATCTTTTTAGATGTTACCATTATCAGATTGTATGGATTTGAAGGTGTGCCTCATCTTTTGCCAAGATCAATCCCTGACAGAGTGGTATTCTTAGAGATCATGTGGAAGATGAATGAGTGTGACATGAATCACTTTAGGAACTACAAGAAATCATCCTTTCTTCTAGGAACCATTTCTTTTTCTGAATTTTAGGTCACATCAAAAGAAGGATTGGAGTTTTTGGCCACAAAGTTGGAGCATTACAAGTTACCAAAGAGTGCAACAAGGGGGTGTGATCCAAAGGGATTTATCAATAAGGCTAGGTTAGCTAATGATTATGCAGCCTATGATCATGAATTCCACCCTCTAGAGGATATAATGAGGTACTATGCTATTGAAAAGGAAGGTGAGAGAAGAATGGAATTACAGGACATGATCTAGAAAGAAGAGAGAATAAGACATGAAGTTGATCCTTCCTATAAAGGATCTCTCATTGAAATTGAAGATCCCATTGAAAGAGTTAGGGTCATGCTACAAAATGCATAAAAATTGTGCTCTAACCTACCTATGGTGCCACATAAAATACATGCCCCTACAACATTAGTTCCTTCTTAATAAAGACATGCATCAAGATCTAAAATTTATAGAGCTATCACTCAACTGCACCAAGTCTCTCCATAGCCTTCCCATGCTCCAAGTTTTTCAATGGATGAGGGTGAGACTCTAGCTCACGAAATGTGATGGAGATAGTGCAACCTCATGTGATTGAAGTAGGAGAGCCTCCTCAAGAGAGGATGATTAACATTTTTGGGGCTGCAATTGAATTGTCTAATGATGTTAGAATAGTAGCAAGCAGAAAATTCATGGATGATGATTCTTTCATTCATTCTAAGGAGTTCAAATATTTTGTCCTAAGAATAAAGGGGTAATAAATAAGTAATCAAGTGAAGGAGATAACTCCTAAGAATAAGGAACAGTTGTAGCATACTTTTGGAAGAAGGTACATGAAGAAATGGCTAGGATGAACCCACAAAAAAGAAGAGAAATTGTAAGAAATAGTGATTGCATGCTATTACCAGGGTGGGATATATCATCTGCCATTACATTTGATACAATAAGAAAGCATGAAGGCATTAACTTGAATATAACAGAGGAGATGGAAAATTAGGTATACTTTGGTTCTGCCTTTGATCTAGACAACAATGCCTTAGCTATCTGGTCAATTTATCCTTCAAGTAACAAACCTCTTGTTATTAAGGACCCAAGAAAAGTGAAAAGAACACTAATTCTACATAGGCTAGAGATCACTACTCCCATTAAAGCTACTAGTCTGACTACACATTTTTCTATGTTTATAGAGGCTTCAGTCAGAAAGATGCAGGTAGAATTGGACAAATTGAATAAGAAGAACTTGGCTCTACAAGAAAGTTAGAGTGTGGCTACTAGCGTGTAAAAGAAAATATTAAGAAATAATGATGTAGGAGCTTCTGGGTTCACGTGCAATCCTCATCAACCAAAAAGATTTGTTTTACTTTCTTATTGTCTATTTTGTTGCAGGAGTTGCTTGAGGAGTGAATTGATCAATTTGGAGAATTTTCTAAAGAAGTTGGCTATGTTAGGGGTTGATCTTAAAGAAGGCCCAAATGGGTATCCATACCTCAAGTTTGGTGAAGATCTAGTAAAAAACAATGAAGTTAAGCTCTAGTCTGACTTTTGATGCCAACTACACCTGGCGCTAAAATCCTAAGGTCTGGACTTGCGCAAAAAACTCCTCTTACAAACTATGTTCGGTGACCTTCAAATCTTCCACTAAACCAGTGATGTCATCATTCTCTGCTGAGTGCTTTCACACTTCTTGCACTAAAATTCTTCATCACCAACCTTGTGCTAAAAACTAGTACCACTGTCTAAGTTGGTCGAACCAAAATCTTTGCAAACTGGTTCAATAGAAAATCACCGCTTTGTGCTAAAATGTTCACTTCCTGACTTAGTGCTAGAAAGCTTGCCTACTGACTTTATGCTAAAAAGGAGCTACTCTGCAAAAGTTAGTAGAGGCCGAATCCCACGCTTGGTCGGTAAGAGCTGAAATCCGCACTTTTCTAGTAGGGCCAATTTTAGCGCTTTCTCCTATTGCGCTAAAATCCGGTCAGACCAACTTCTCCACCAACGATCCATAAAATGTCAAAAGTCAATTTTGACAGCCTGTACGGCCGTTCAAAGGGAAAATTAGGACATGACATGTGTCACGATCATTAATTAAGGATGGTGGCTGCCAAAGAAGTCTATAAATTCTTGGAAGTCAAGATCATTAATTCTGGAGTAGTACATTTTTCTTTTTAGGAGTCCTCTAGAAGATTCTCCAAATTACACGATCTGTTTGATCTGCATCTGAATGTTGTAAGGATGAGGCCAATATGATTGTCATGTTCATTGTACTCCTATTGTAATCTTTCTCTTGTAGATTTATAAAGAGTTACTGTTTGTTGTTTTGTTATTGTTTGGTGGTGATTTGTTGTTTATTGTCTAGTTTAGTTGTCTGATAAGACTCCTGAACCTTGACTTGCATTAAGTAGTATCAGAGCGAGGTTTCACACTCCTTGAGGTCATGGGATTACTATAGAGGATCTATAGACATGGCATACTGAGACAGAAGAAGGAGAGGACCACCTCCAAGGATTGGAGATGCAGCGTTGGTAGAAATGCTTAGAGGCATCACGACTAGGCTGGATGCAATGGAGAGAACGCAACACAGAGGAGTACCCGTAGTAGATGTGAGTGATAATGAGGGAGAAGTCAGTGAAGAGGAAGCAAAAGAAGGAGAAGATGGTTATGAGAGGAGGCTTCTGAGTGCAATGGCAAAAATTGCCAGTAAACCCCGTGTTGAGTTACCCAGTTATAATGGTAGTCTGAAACTAGATGAGCTAGTAGACTAGATTTCAGAAATGGAAAAGTTTTTTGAGTTGGAATCTATTGAAGACCCTAAGAGGGTAAAACTTGCAGCTTCAAAGTTGAAAGGACATGCAGCTCTGTGGTGGGATCATGTCCAATTTGAAAGACAAAGAAAAGGGAAGGAAATGATTAAAACCTGGGAGAGGATGTTAACCAAGTTGAAGGCAAAATTCCTACTAGCCGATCATTAGATCACTATGTTCAAGATGTTGCAGAACCTCGAGTAGAGGGAGAAAAGTGTACAAGACTATACTGAAGAATTTTATAGATTGAATATTAGGGTTGGTCACATTGAAGATGATGCTATGAATATCTCTAGGTATGCAAATGGGTTGCATTATTCGATCCAAGATAAAATTAGCATGGTCATAATTACCAGCATAGAAGAAGCCTATCCATTTGCATTGAAGGCAGAAGAAAAGATCTCTAGAAGGAAAAATAGCTCTAGAAGAAGAGGTCATTCAAATCCTGGACATGAATCTCAGGATAAGCATGAAGCAAGTTCTTCCAATACCCAAGGAGGTAGAGAAAGGGGTGATTACCCTAGAGGTAGAGGAAATTTTGGAAGAGGAAGAGGGTTTAGTGGAACATGTTTCCAGTGTGGACAAAATGGACATAGAGCATTTGAATGTCCTCAAGTACAATAGAGCAGTGGTAAAGGAAAAGAGATTAGAGACCATATAGCATAAGATGAGGAAGGGAGTGTGGCTAGTACAGCCTCACCAAAGTGTGGAGAAGAAGCCGAGGATGGAGAATCCTTGATGATGAGGAAAGTTCTAACACCCGAGATGGTATGAGAGGAACCAGAACAATGAAGAAGTATGTTTAGAACCAGATGTAAGTCTGGAGGAAAATATTGCAAGGTCATTGTGGATAGCAGTAGTACTGACAATTTAGTGTCAGAAGAACTGGTGCAGAAATTAAATCTTGAATGATTGAAACACCCCACTCCTTACAAGGTCTCTTGGCTACAAAAGGGACATCAATTACTGGTAAGTGAGCAATGCCTTGTCAAATTTCATATTGGAAATTATAAAGATGATATATTGTGTGATGTTATACCAATGGATGCATGCCACTTGCTATTGGGTAGACCTTCGCAATATGATAGGCATGCCATTCGTGATGGCAAGAGTAATTACATAACACTCAAGAAGGATGGGGTTGAGTATATGCTAAATCCTTTGAAGGATAAGGATGAGGATGTTGAAAGAGGCAATAGGGTTTGTATAGTAAGTGGAAAATAGTTCCTAAGGGAAATCAGAAAGGAGACGGTATGTTGTGCTTTCCTGTCTCAAGTTGCAGAAATTATGATAGCTGAGAAAAGGGTAGAAGTTCCCATAGAGGTCCAAGAAATTGTGAGTGAGTTTGATGACATACTAATGAAGGACATACCTGATAGATTACCTCCAATGAAAGCATAAGTCACTGCATGGATTTGATACTGGGAGCAACCCTACCAAACAAGGCACCATATAGGATGACACCTATGGAAAATGAAGAGGTGAATAGGCAAGTGCAAGAGTTATTAGATAAGGGGCTAATTAGGAAAAGTCTCAGTCCGTATGTTGTACCTACAGTACTGGCACCTAAGAAGGATGGAAAATGGTGCATGTGCACTGATTTAAGAGCTATAAACAATATAACAATTAAGTACAGGTTTCCATTTCTTCGTATGGATGACTTGATGCATTGCTTGAGTGGAGCAAAGCATTTCAACAAGATTGATTTGAAGAGTGGATACCACCAAATCAGAATTAGAGAAGGGGATGAATGGAAGACAACATTCAAAACCAAGGATGGACTATATGAATGGTTAGTAATGCGATTTGGGTTGACAAATGCACCCAACACTTTTATGAGATTGATGAATGAGGTAATGAAGTTATTCCTTGGAAAGTGTTGGTATGTGGTGATTGATCATGCAATTAATGTACACTAGTAATTTTCCCTCTTTTTGCACAATCAGAGAAGGTTGTTAATTTTTATTAACTAACAAAAGAAAAAGGACATTGCAAAACCCTAATTCTAGAAGCTTCCAAAAAGCTTTTTATAAGTGGCTAGGATGTATGTTACGACAATGTATTCACGAGATTGTAATCTATTTTGCACTAGATAATAAAATCATTGGATGGCTGAGCTTCTGTGGATGTAGCCCATATTGGGTGAACCACGTTAAATTTCTGTGTTGATCTCTTTTGTATTATTCCTCATTGTTATATTTGGGTTATTTAATCTACATATAAAATTTGTTAGTGTTTATTACTTGATCTGCCTAAACCCTAACAACTGGTATTAGACTGGGTTGTGTTTGATTATCGTCTGTAGGAAGGTCTCATAGTTGAGTGGGAGTCTCATGGTTAAGTGGGAGCAATGTCGGATGGGGGTAAATTGAAGGTCGATAAATTCAATGGGTAGAACTATCAATTATGGAAGATGCAGATGGAGGATTATCTCTATCAGAAGGATTTATGAAGGCCATTGGAAGGATAGCGAAGAAACCGATAGCAATGACTGATGAGGATTGGGAACTTCTAGATAGAAAGGCACTGGGAAGCATTCAGCTGTGCCTGGCACCATCCATGGCATTCAATATAACAGAAGCAAAGACAACAAATGAAATGATGAAACCTTTGGAAAAATTGTATGAAAAACCCTTATCCTCTAATAAGGTATTTCTCAAGAAGCATTTGTTTAATTTGAAAATGATTGAAGGTGGATTTGTGTCAGATCATTTAAATGAGTTTAATACAATTACCAGTCAGTTAACTTCTGTAAAAGTGAAATTTGATGAAAAGGTGAGGGCTCTCTTGGTTTTATGTTCTTTGCTAGAAAGCTGGAATAGCTTGGTAATGGCTGTAAGTAACTCTGTCTCTAGTTCAAATACTTTGAAATTTGACGATGTTGTTGGTGTTATCCTTAGTGAAGAAATGCAATGGAAAAGCACATGTGGGACTTCAACATCTGGTAATTCTTTGACTGTAGATAACAAGGGAGGAACAAAGGAAAGAGGAAAAAGCCCAACAAATCGTGGGAAGTCACAAGGGAAGTCAAATAAAGGTAGATCTAAATCTAGAGGAAGAATGTATTGTTGGCACTGTGGAAAGCCAGGACACTTGAAGAGGGATTGCGGGTCTTGAAAGGGCAAATAAGGAGATGGACAACATGATGACAATAAGGAAGCTAATGTTGCAAGTAATAAATTACAGGATGCTTTAATTATGTGTTTTGATATGCTAATGATTCCTAGGTAATAGATTCAGGGGCTTTATTTCATGCCACACCCCATAGGAAATATTTTGTAGATTATGTTCAAGGTGATTTTGGACAGGTATATTTGGGTGATGATGAACCCTGTCAGATTGTTGGAAAAGGAAAGATAAAAATCAAGTTGCAGAATGGAAATGAATGGTCGCTACAGGGGGTAAGGCATGTTCCAAATTTGAGAAGGAATTTAATCTCTGTAGGACAACTGGGTAGTGAAGGTTGCATAGTTACCTTTTCAGACAAAGTCTGTAAGGTCACTAAAGGCGCATTAGTAGTAGCTAAAGGTGAAAAGGTAGGCACATTGTATTTGTGTACTGGTAATACTTACTCTACCTTAGTTGCTATAGAAACAGTTGCTACTAAGATAGTTATAGCACTTGCTACAGGGACATAAACAGAATTGTGGCACCATAGACTTGGGCACATGAGTGAGAAAGGAATGAAGATCCTTCACTTTAGAAATTTTCTACTAGGTTTGAAGAAGATTGACTTGGATTTTTGTGAAAAATTGTGGCAGTTTCAAAAAATAGAAACTTTAATATCTCGTGATCTAGGTATGACCTTGAGTCAAAAGTCACCCAAGATGTTTACTTAGTAGTTCTGCACCTTTTGGGAAAATTTTGGGTGCATCCAAGCTCAATTGTAGAGTTACTAAAAATATTAAGCCCTACCATTTTTATCCCTTTTGGAAAATTTAAAAGTTCTAAACCATTCTTCAAGATAAAGGGTATTTGGAGAGACCAAAACTAGGAAGACTAGTAGCCTTCTGTAGTTGCAAGGTTGATACACCTTTCTTATCATTCTCCCACTTGTCGAACACCTTACAAGAGCAAATTGAGTATCAAAACCATGATTTAATTGCTAGGGGCTGAGAGGTCCATAGACACTAAACACCATCTAAACTTCCCTATGCTCACGGGTTTTTTCAAGGAATCTACAACATACATCTAAGTGTCAACTTTCTCCAAGTTTATCTTCCCATCCTCTACCATGTCACGAACAAAATTGTACTAGAGATCAATATTCTTAGTCCTCTTGTAGAAAGTAAGATTCTTTACAAAACATATGGCACTCTTACAATCACAACAAATAGTAATCTTCCCTACATGAAACCCAACATTAGAACACAATATCTTAAGCCAAATGGCTTCATTACAAGCATGAATTTCTGCCATGTTCTTAGCCTCAATAGTGGAAAAAGAGACCATAGGTTTCTGCTTAATCATCCAACTGATAGTACCATGAAACATAGTGAACACATAAGCACTAGTGGATCTCTTGTTGTCAATATCACCTGCCCAATCTGAATCAACATATCTATGAATACTTCTAGAATGTTGATATCTAGTAGGATAACCATGATAGCATAAGGAATACTCAAAAGTACCCCATAAATATCTAACCACTCTCTTCACTACATCCCAATGTACCCATCTAGGATTAGCCATAAATTAACTAAGGAATCCCACTGCTTGGGAAATGGTTGGTCTTGTACAGACCATCGCATACTTCAAACTACCAATTGCACTAGCATAAGTCACTCTACTTATATCCTCCATCTCAGAAGGAGACTTTGGACAATCTACAATAGATAACTTTGTCCCCATAATAACATGAACAATCAAAGGTCTGCAATCTACCATGCTGAATCTCTCCAACACAGTGTTAACATACTTACTTTGGCATAATCAAAGTTTTCTATTTTCTCTATTTCTTCTTATCTCCATCCCTAGAATGTACCTAGCTACCCCTAGATCTTTCATCTCAAATTGTACTGACAAATTAGACTTCAAATAAAAAATCAAGCTTTTACCATTCCCAATTAGCAACATATCATCGACATACAATGCAATAATGGGAATGTGGTCATTTTCAAACTTGTAATAAACACAATTATCTAATTTCAATCTCAGAAATCCAATACTCAACACAAAGGCATCAAACTTTTAGTACCACATCCTAGGAGATTATTTCAAACCATACAAGACTTTAAACTTGTAAACTAGATTTTCTTTGTCTTTCACCACGTAGTGCTCTGGCTATGACATATAGATTTCCTCCTCCAAGTCATCATGAACGAATGTTGTCTTCACACTCACCTATTTCACTTCTAGATCGTACACTGCTACAAGGGATAATAGTAATTGAATAGATGCCAGCTTTGCAATGGCAGACAAAATAACACCATAGTCATTTCTCTCCACCTGTGACTACCCCTTCGTGACCAACCTTACCTTAAATTTCTCAATGCTATGAACCAAACTTCTTTTTGAACACCCATTTGCATCCAACATGTTTACATCCATTAGAAAAGGGCACCATATATCAAGCATTGTTTTTCTTCAAGGAAGCCATATCTTCTTCCATGGCCTCTTTCTAGGAGTCTACACCACTCATATCCATAGCCTCCTTTATAGTCCTAGGCTCATCAACATTAGAAATCAAAGAAAAAATACAACTGGAATCATGTAATGAGTAACCAAACCTATCAGGTTCTTGCCATATCCTTGTGGACCTCCTCATAAGTTGAGTTTGAGGTTCTTCCTCTTCTTCTTCTAAACTCTTAGAGCTACTGGAGCTGTCCTCATCATTAGGTCCAGCAGGTGTCTTTGGTTCAACTTTCTTAGGGGTGGGAAGAAGTTGAACCACATCCTCTTTCTTCTCTTCTTTCTCTAGTTGTAGAACAAAAGAAGAAGGGTTGAGTTTTCTAAAGATCACACTTCTACTATATAGAAATCTCTTGGCCATAGGATCCCAAATCTTGTATACTTTCACACCAACACCATAGCCAATGAAGATACACTTAATTGCCTTGTTCTCCAGTTTAGACCTCTTCTCTTTAGACACATGACTATATTCCTCACAACCAAATACATGAATGTGTCTTAATGAAGGCTTCTTACTAGACCACACCTCCATAGGTGTCTTATCAATGAGCGTTGATGTAAGACACCTATTAATCAGGTAACAAGTAGTAACAATAGCTTTGGCCCAAAACTTTTGTCCAAAGCCAACTCCACTTAGCATACTTGTAGCCCTCTCCATCAAAGTTCTATTCATCCTCTTTGCAATGCTATTCTTTTGAGGGGTATATGGAGTTGTCTTGTGACTCTTAATGCCATGTTCTTTACAGAACTTGTCAAAATCTATTGAACAAAAATCATGACCATTGTCAGTCCTCAAGCACTTAATCTTTCTATCTTTTTTATTCTCTATAAGAGATTTAAACTCTTTGAACCTTGCAAAGACTTTAGATTTACTTCTAAGGAAATATACCCATGTCCTTCTACTATAGTCGTCAATGAATGAAAAAAATATATAGATTTTGAAATTGAAGAAATATTAACAAGACCAAATACATCAAAATGAATCAAGTCCAACACCTTAGAAGATCTATGAGAACTAGAATAAAACTAAACATGGTTTTATTTTTCCTATATGCAATACTCCCTGAAATCAAACTCAAGGTTACAATCATTCATACCATCAATGAGGTTTTTATTTTTCAAGGTCCTCAAACCATTTTCACTAATGTGGCCAAGACTTTGGTGCCATAACATTGTCTTCTCTGGTAGAAGTTTCATCTCCATAGAATGAGCATCCTTGGGTACCCAAAAAGAATGACCATCAGAAGTAGATGCAACAATCTTCTTAGCTGCTAGTTCCAATGGTGAGGATGAAAACTTTGAAGCTCTCTTCTTAAAAAACAAGGTAGTATTGCACTGAACCGCACATGCATCAATATGAAACAAGGTGCCAATCCAAAGACCCTTATCTAGCACCATAGCTCCTTCTGTCTTCTTTCATCCTCCATTCGTGAAAACAACCTAGACACCCACATCATTCAACTTATTTACAGAAAGAAGGTTTTGTGGCAAACCAGGGATATGTAAAACCCCATTGATCCCCTTCACTCAATCATTAGGGAATCTAATCAGGACTCTTCCATTGCTAAACAATTTTCAGGTGAGATTCGTTACCCAAGTACACCCTCCCACCATTGAACTCTTCATAATTCAAATACCAATATCTGTGTGAGGTCATGCGAAAAGATGCACCAGAGCCAATTATCCACACATACTCAGATGCATTTGTTTTTAAGGCTGCAGTAAAAGCTTCTCTATCATTTTGAGAGGACTTGTCAGAATCTAAATCATTATTCTTGTTCTTTTTCTTCCTCTCCTCCTTGCACTCCTTAGGGAAGTGACTAGGTTTACCATAGTTCCAACATAGAGCCTTGGACTTTCCGGGATACTTTGATCTCCCATGGGATTTGGATCTACCCTTTTCTATTTTTTGGTCCTTCTTTTTCCCTTTCTCTTGGGGTCTACTAGGAACCACAAGAGCTTCCTTAGCCACTTCTAATGTTTTTCTTTGCATCTCTTTGGAATGTAACGATGCAACCACCTCATCCATCTTGAACTTGGTGGTAGTACTCCCAATGTCCATCTCAAGGTGGTCCCATGAGTTTGGTAAAGAACAAAGAAAGGTCATGAAATGATCCTCCTCCTCCATATTCACATTAACGGAGTTTAACTGAGAAACTAGCATGTTAAAGGAATTCAAATGATCTGTAACAGATCCTCCGTCTTCCATCTTCTGAGAGTACTTCTTTCTCAAGAATAACTTATTTACTAGGGAGTTGGCTTGATAAATTTCTCCAAGCTTCTTCTACAGATTTGCAGTTGTAGTCTCTTCGTGATCATTCAACAAGATAGAGCCAGTCAGACAGAGTCTCACAAGAACCTTGGCTTTTTGATCTTTGAGATCCCAGTCTACTTGAGACATTGTCATTGACTTTGTACCAGATATGGCATCCCATAAATCCTGATCTACAAGCATGTCCTCCATTTTTAGTTTCCACAACTTGAAATTACTGCCATTAAACTTCTCCAACTCTATTCTTCTATATGTTCTTGTCATCTCCTTCCTACAACAAGATCACAAAATACTCTACACAAGCTCCCACTCAATAGAAGACCAGTACAAAAAACCCTCTACCCAACAACTAGTACCAAAATTGGCCAGAGTCTGATACCAACTGAAAGGAAGCAAGGTACACAGAATAACTTCTTACACTAAACTAATGAGGGGAGAGTTATGCAAATTTTTAATCTTTCCAATTAACATGAAGAAGAAACACACATATAAATCAGATCAACAATACAATAACACAAGATCTATGTGTGGAAAATCTTTTCAAGTAAAAAATCCCACTCCAAAGCATAGCCCAATGTATTATTTAGTAATCAAATAATGGTTACAATACAATCATAGAGCCAAGCTCTTCCAAGAGTTCACCACTCTTGTAGTATTCTAGAGTAATTCCGACAATATAATAGTACTTGGAAATCAACTATGCAACTCCAACTCCAAGCACCTATATAAATAGAGAAGTACTATGAATGGAGGTAGCTTCTAGAGCAAATCAACAAAAGAATCTCATCCAAATCCATATGGCCAAATTTCCAAGGCCATAAAACATGCAAATGATAGTTGTAAGAGATTCCCTTTCATCCCTTACAACCCCCAAACTTGGGCACCCCAAATTTGCCCAAAAAGTTATGACAGATGCTCTTACAATGTCATAAAATCTATCATTTATGACGACACCTACAATTGTAAGAGAATCTATCATAGTTGACTATTAATAGCATATTCTCTTACAACTTGTCATAGTCAAACTTGGGCACCAACCTTCTCCATGCAAAGATGCTTCTTTACACTTGTCATCACATGTAATAGAATCTTCCATTTCTAGCTCTTACATCTGATAGATTATGTCATTGGAATTTGTCATAACTCTTATGAATCATAGACCTCTTACAACAACCAAAAGATGTTGACACATGGAAAAAGACTTCTACCACAAAATGGGACACCTATCTCCTCATATGAGGACAAAAATATATCTAGTCACCTTCCATGTAGGATGATGCATCACCATGCCAACTCCCACAAAGTGACAAAATAAGATTTGCATAGAAAATAGCAATAATAGGGAAAAATAAATAAATACAACATTAAGAACTTGCAAAGGTTGAGACACCTTAACAAATATTCCCTAGGAGCTCGAAACTACCAATGAAATATGTAAAATTGCTCTACAATTGTTGAAACCATCAGAGGAAAAGTATGATATTGTCAAGGAGAGGCACAAAGGTCATTTTGAGGGGGAATCAACTTGGACTCTTGAAATATTCTCCCACCGATGGTTTGTGGTCACTAGTTCTACAAATGCTGGTTGGGAGTGTTTAAGCACTGGTTGGTGGAGTTTGATATGGGCTCATGCTATGTGGCACCCCCATATTGCCTACCACACATGCAATGACTACACAGAAAAGGTACTATGTAACCTGCTGATGTAGAAACTTATTAAAAAAACATAGAATATTATTCCTTTAACCAATGATTAAAAAAACAATCCTTCAGACAAAAGTTTTACCCAAAGGACAAACTATCATTGACACAAGTAGAAATAAGACCAAGTAGTACATAGGGTAACATAGGCATGCGTAGGGCCATACAGTCCATACAACCTATGGATCTGTATAGACTATAAAGAATTTCACCTATGAAAATTTCAAACCCTAAAAAAGTTTTGTAAAAAATTTCCTATCTCCAATTTCAGCGTTTGAATATGCGATCTTTAGGTTTTGATGCCTTTTGATTGTGATGGTGTAGTTCATTTTACACCAAGATGCACCAAAAATTATATCTTTGCCGAATCTCTCAAAAAGAAGGGAAGGAGAAAACACATCTAGTGCTTTGATACCATGTAACGGTCGATAATGGACTCAAGCACGCCCAAGATCATCTGCAATCAATTCAACCTTCCACACAAGAGAGAAAAGAAATATTTCCAAGAATAATGATGCATAACATTTACAAGATGCAAATCTTGACTACAAATTGAATTGTAGAATGGGAGACCTCCCATATATAGGCAAGGTGAGAGATGAGGCACAAGGCCGACATAGTGGAAAAAACTAAATAGATGACAAAAATAATAAATGCACCTAGTCACCAATAATAAATAAATGCATGTAGGACAAACGTGTTAGTTGACAAGTGTCTTAATGCTATGACATGAGACAACTAGGTCAAAAATATTAAATGCACCTAGATGTACATTATTGAATGCTCCTAATGACACCTAAGTAAGCTTAAGTAGACTTGTGGGAAGAGGACCTTATAAGGTAGTATCTCTTTTTACACTAACATTTCTTTTATGATTTTTTTGGGATTTTTATGATATTTGGATAGGGTTAAGGGGGATAGGGACTCAAGAATTTCTTTCAATAGTGAGGTGGTAGTGTCCCATTATGGATAAATGCAGCACATAGACCATGTCAATTATCATTACGTGCATGGATGTTAGTAGATGGTTTCATAACATGGAGATGGAGGATGTATTTATATATGGTGGATGAAGGGATTATGTGAGAGCATGGATAATAGGGATGAGATGGTAAAGATATAGTGGATGGTGGGGATATTGTAGTAGAATAGATACATGGGATAATGTTATGGGGTTGTAGGGGAACCAAGACCAATGTTTGCACACACCATGATGGATTTTGAAGATTTTGATTTTGATGGGGTGTGGGGTAATGATGATTTTCGATTCATGAGAATAGTGGATTTGTTATTATGGGATCAAGATGGGGGATTTTGGGATTACCTATTTGGGGATTTAGGGACCCAAATGGACTAAGGATTTTTTGGATTTTTGCATTGGGTACGGGATGAGGTGGAGACATTTTGTGATTTTGAGGATGGAGTGGGATTTGGATGCCTCACTTAGATTTATTGTTTTTTCTTGGGGACACGCATCATTTTTTATTATAAATGGATAAGTAGCCCAAAGTAACAAATTTCAACACTGTTGGCTAATAATAAAAAAAACCATATTGAAATAATTAAATAAATAGTTAAATAGTCAAATAAACCAACAATTTAATGAAATTTAACACAACAAAATCACATTGTGGCTTCAACAAGCCGCCTAAGAGGAGAAGGGGTATGGTGGACCCAATGTCATGAATTATCCTAGAATATGATCGTGCATCAAACAACTCCCATGTTTTACTCAACATAGGATATGCTCAACAACCTAAATTAATTGCTTTCAATCAAAAGTATCCTGAAAGTAAAAGTATATGCAGACTTTTCAAGAAAGAATAATATTTCCCTAATTTCCCACAAAGGTAGTACCTAATATTGATCCCAAAAGCACAAGCCACTAATACATTGAAAAGATAATGAACCATACTAAAAGTAGTTTTCACCACACTAGTTTTTTTATGAAGACATCAATTGTATGAACCAACATGTAGATGATATTATTGCAAGTATGGGTCTAACTGGTGTTGTCATTGATGTAAACATACTCATGTTGCATTAATGAGAAGGATTGGATGAGCTGTGTGCTAAGGATATTGAGAAAATTAGTCTCAATTAGGAACAATGAAGAACAGTGATGACAACAAGGTAAAAGTCCAAGATAGGTAGAGGATCAGAGGATGCGGTTTAAAGGGTTTGTAGATATAAGTCTTGAGATGCTCCAGTCAAGTTTTTAGAGGTCCGCATGGAGATCTGAAGAAGTTATGGTCACTCAAGTAGAACCGGTTCCGGTAGGTGTTCAGAGGTGACAGAATGACACAGATAGGTCCGGTGAGATCCAGAAATGCATTATCCCATTCTACAAATTTGAGGAAGTGTTGAGGATGTCCTTGTGAAGTGTCAAAAAGATTTCTTCATGGTTTGAAGGTCTGAAAGAACCTATTCCTTTGTGACAGTGATGACAGACTATGTTCTTGAGGTTTCGAATGAAGGAGAGAAGGATTCCAATAAGCAGATGAAGTGTGGATGTTCTTGGTGATTTAGGAAAGCTTGTGGTGATCTATAGATCATGTCTAGTTCATGTTGGTGGTCTGCATTGAAGATAAAGTTCGTACTTGAAGAATAACCACCGGATGTTGGTGTTCTTCTTGAGACTGGCCGACCGGATGTATTACACATCTTGCAGATGTTCTTGTAGGTGTTTTTCAACTTAGATGATTGTTCCTAAGTTGATGCCTTGTATAAATAAGGGATTGTGAAGTCATTGTAGGAAGTGTCTATGTGGAGATGAGAGTGTGGTAGTGAGAAGAAGAGCGAAAGGCAGAGCAGAAGTATTGGGCTTAAATGGAACTAATTCAAGCATGGTGAAGATGCTACTTTCCAGTTTAAGTAGGTGATACTTAATTCTTTGTAGACAGTGTGTCTTTTGTAGGTAGTGAGCCTATTGTGAGTAGTGTGCTCGGGTAGTGAGCCCTAATTGGCATGTGCCATTTGTCCTTTCTATTCTTCTAATAGAGAATACAATCTTGGGTTAATCACCCCGTGGTTTTTCCCTTAACCGAGTTTTCCACGTCAAAATCTTGGTGTCTTATGTGTTGATGAGAATCTGCTTTTGATTTAATTGCATTATGCTTTATGAATGATATATTGCTAATCACTAAGAAGATTTAAGTGTGAAAATTTTGAACAACTGATTCACCCCTCCTCTCAGTTGTGTGCCCTAAGTCTAACAATTGGTATCAAAGCAAGGTTCCTCTAAAAGGAGCTTAACCACTTGAGGAGATCTAGGATGTCGCCTTACAAGAAGGACAACCCAAAGTTTGATGGTACAAATTTCAATATATGGAAAGGTTGCATGAAGTGTCACTTGCAATGCATGGGTTCGGCATACTGGACCATGGTTACAACACAGTATGTACCTCCACAAGGTGGTCAAAAAGTTGTAAATGAAATCACAGATGCTGAAAACAATCTACGGACTATAGAAGCTCTTCTAAGCGCATTATCTGATATAGAGCTCTCAAATGTTATTGACCTACCAACTGCTTTTGATATTTAGAAAAAATTGGAACTTTTGCATGAAGGAGACCATGTATGTTAAATGTGCAAGGTTACAGAGTCTGAAAGGGAAATTTGAAAACCTGAAGATGAGAGATGATGAAAATATTACTACTTTTATGCCAAGAGTAAATGAGCTTGTTTGTGGAATTAGAAATGCTGGTGGAATCTTGGATGAAAATGAGATTGTTGGCAAAATTCTCAGATCCCTTCCTGCTTCTTACAAAATCAAGGTTGCTGCCATTGATGAATTCAGAGCCCATACAACTATCACAAGAGATCAATTGGCTGGAAAATTGGCTGCATTTGAAATGACCGATTTTGGAGATGATCCCCCAAGATAGAATCTGCATTCAAAGCCAGTGCCTCTGTAAAAGGTAAACAAAGGTTTGATCTGGGAGAGAACTCATCAAGGAAACTGTCATGGTATGAAAAAGAAAGAAAAGACCTGGAAGAAGAAGTAGAAACTGCTCAACTTGAAGCCCTCATTGCAAAGAGACTGCCAAGAGGATCTGGTAAGTATGAAGGAAAATTACCTTTTAAGTATTTTAACTGCAATAAGATTGGTTATTTTGCCTCAAAATGTCTGGAAAGATTTTCAAGGAAAAATCCTAATAGATCAAGGTTCCAAAAGAATTGTTACTATGTTCACGAAGAAGATGATAATGAAGGAGTAACAGATGATGAATCAGAGATATGAAACAAATTTAGAAGTGAATAGGTGTTTATTTCCATTAAGGAAGAAGAACCAATATCCTTTGTATCTATCAATCATGAAGTTGTAGAAAGAGCTCTGGCTGCCCAAGTTGAAGAAAAGGATGATTGGGTCATTGACAGTGGTTGCTCTTACCATATGACAGGTGACAAAAGTAAGTTCATAGATTTAGAAAAATATGGAGGAGCGGTGAAGTTTGGTGATAATTCTACTGGTAGAATCAGAGTTAGAGGAACTATTTTTTTTTATGGAAGGAACAAAACCGGTAATGTTCTATATGTTGAAGGCTTGAAGCACAATCTTCTCAGTGTTGGATAGTTGGTGGACAAAGGCTATGATCTCTAGTTCAAGAATGGAAAATGCACTACCCAAGTTGAAGAAAAGGATGATTGGGTCAGTGACAGTGGTTGCTCTCACCATATGACAGGTGACAAAAGTAAGTTCATAGATTTAGAAAAATATGAAGGAGGAGTGGTGAAGTTTGGTGATAATTCTACTGGTAGAATCAGAGGAAGAGGAACTATTTTTTTTTATGGAAGGAACAAAACTGGTAATGTTCTATATGTTGAAGGCTTGAAGCACAATCTTCTCAGTGTTGGATAGTTGGTGAAAAAAGGCTATGATCTTTGGTTCAAGAATGGACAATGCAAGATCTTTAAAAGCTCAGGAACAGAGATTGCATCTAGTACCCAAACTAAAGGTAATATCTTCCACTTGGTTGGCACTAGTAAAAGTTGCTTATTTGTTCAAGTTGATCAGAGTTGGTTATGGCATAGGAGAATGTGTCATGTGAATTTTGATAATATCATCAAGATAAGCAATACCCAGGCTATAAGAGATCTTCCAAAATTAGTGATACCTACAAATAGCTTGTGTAAAGAATGTCAGTTGGGTAAGCTGAGCAGAATCACTTTCAAAAGTAAGGATCAATCTTCTACCAGATTATTGGACTTAGTTCATACTGATCTATGTGGTCTGACAAGAATCAAGAGTGTACAAGGTGATAGATATTTCATGCTATTAATTGATGACCATTCCTAGATGATGTGGGTTACCTTTCTGAAAGAGAAATCAGAAGCTTTTAAGAAGTTCAAAATCTTCAAGGCTATGGTAGAAAATGAAACTGGATTAAAATTGAAATGTTTGAGGTCTGATAGAGGTGGTGAATTCATATCCGGTGAGTTCATAGATTTTTGTGAGAAGCATGGTATAAAGAGACAATTGTCTGCTCCTAGGAATCCACAGCATAATGGGGTAGTGGAGATAAAGAACTAGACCATCCAGGAAGCATCTAGGACAATGATGATGGAAGCAAACATTCCTCAGATGTTTTGGAAAGAAGCTGTCAGCATTGCAGTTTATACTCTCAATCGAGTTCAATTCAGAAGTAGTACCGGTAAGACTCCCTATGAATTTTGGTTTGGCATCACTCCTAATGTGAGGTATTTCAGAGTGTTTGGTAGAAAATGTTACATTAAAAGAGATGAAGATCTAGGCAAGTTTGATGCTAGAAGTGATGAAGGAATTTTTTTGGGTTACTCCACTCAAAGCAAAGCATACCGGTGTTACAATAAGAGACTGAGAAAGATGATAGAAAGTGCAAATGTGAAGGTTGATGAAGGAATTGAGAAACCTTCAAGGTTTTATGAATATGATGAAGATGATCAAAATGGTGTTATGAGTCAAGGAGCCCAAACTCCTTCCAGTACTCAGAATCAAACAGATCCGGTAATTCAGGAAGAAGAGATGAGTCATAATGAGCCTGAGCAAGAATTAGAAGTACAGGAAACTCCCAAAGTTCCCAGATATGTAAGACTGAACCACTTTGAAGATCAAATCATAGGTGATAAAAGCAAAGGAGTTCTAACAAGAAGGAGAATTGCTCAAGATTCAGAAGAGTATTATTTGATTTCAAAGATTGAACCTAAGATAGTGAATGAAGCTTGCAATGATGAAAATTGGACTAAAGCAATGAAGGAAGAGCTGATGCAAATAGAGAAAAATCACACTTGGGATCTTGTTCCCAGACCTAAAGACAAGAATGTGATTGGAACCAAATGGGTCTTCCGGAACAAACTGAATGAAGTTGGTGATGTAATCAGAAATAAAGCCAGATTGGTCTACAAAGGCTACTCTCAAATAGAAGGAATTGATTTTGAAGAAACTTTTTCTCCAGTGGCAAGAATTGAAGCAGTCAGATTATTTCTTACCTTTGCTGCCTTCAAGGATTTCAAGGTATATTAGATGGATGTCAAGTCTGCCTTTCTAAATGGTGACTTGGAAGAAGAAGTATATATAGAGCAACCAGATGGTTTTCAATTGTCTGATCATGGTGATATGGTCTTTAAGTTGAAGAAGGCACTGTATGGATTGAAGCAAGCCCCAAGAGCTTGGTATGAAAGATTGGATAAGCATCTTTTGAAGATTAGTTTCAACAAAGGTACTGCTGACAGTAACTTATATTTCAAAATTGATCATGAAAACATCTTGATTGTTGAAGTATTTGTTGATGATATCATCTTTGGAGGAAGAGATAGTATGTGTAAAACTTTTGCAAATCAAATGAAAAATAAGTTTGAGATGTCTATGCTTGGTGAAATGAATTTCTTCTTGGGTCTACAAATTACTCAAACAAAGAAAGGAATCTTCATTTCTCAGACCAAATATGTGAAAGAATTGTTGAGGAAATTTGGGATGGAAGATTCAAATCCAATGAATACTCCCATGGAAACCGGATGTAAATTGAGCAAAGATGATGACTCTCCTAAGGCAGACTAGATAAAGTACATATCAATGATTGGAGGATTGTTGTATCTCACTCAAACTAGACCAGATATAATGAAGGTTGTTGGTCTTGTTGCTAGATTCCAGGTTGATCCCAGAGAATCTCATGTCATGGCAATCAAGAGGATTTTTAGATATCTAAAAGGGACAGTAGAGTATGGTTTGTGGTATCCTAGAGACCATGATTTCTCTCTTCATGCATATACAGATGTAGATTGGGCAGGAGATGTGGATGACTGGAAGAGTACCAGTGGTGGAGCATTCTTTTTGGGGAAGAGATTGGTTTCTTGGCTAAGCAAGAAACAAGAGGTAATATCTCTGTCCACAACTGAAGCAGAATATATTGTAGCAGTAGGTAGTTGTACTCAAGTTTTGTGGATGAAGCAGATGCTAAGAGACATAAGAGTGGAGTATGAGGAGCCTATCACAATCTTTTGTGATAATTCAAGTGCAATTAGTATATCCAAGAATCCGGTGTTTCATTCAAAGACTAATTATATATCTATCAAGTTTCACTTTCTGAGAGAGCAAGTGAACAAGAATGAGGTCAGATTGGAGTTTGTGTCATCCAAGGATCAGATTGCAGATATCTTTACTAAACCTTTGCCTAAGGACTCTGTTGAGTATCTTAGGGAGAAGCTAGGGGTTATTGCCCCTCTGGTGATGCACTAAGGTGCACTGAGGTGCATCAGTTCGGTGGACATCACAGTCATATCTTGTGATCCAGATTGATGGGAGCTACTACTCAGGGGGAGCAGTAGGTATGATTCTGAAGTATTGGAGTTGCAAGTATGCACCCTTTCCCATTGATGTCAAAGGGGGAGAGAAGACATGTGAAAAACAAGTGGTTGATGATCAAAGAGAGAGCAGTAAAGGAAGAAAAGACATATGAGTAGTTGTTGCCGATAGGGGGAGTTGTGACAGTAAGGAGAAGTTCTTGTCTTGATGGTTTTTCACATCATATGTTGCCATCAATGACAAAGGGGGAGATTGTTGCAAGTATGGGTCTAAAAGGTGTTGTCATTGATGTCGAAATACTCATGTTGAATTAGTGAGAAGGATTGGATGAGCTGTGTGCTAAGGATATTGAGAAAATTAGTCTCAATTAGGAACAGTGAAGAATAGTGATGACAACAAGGTAAAAGTCCAAGATAGGTAGAGGATTAGAGGATGTGGTTTAAAGGGTTTGTAGATATAAGTCTTGAGATGCTCCAGTCAAGTTTTTAGAGGTCCGTATGAAGATATGAAGAAGTTATGGTCGCTCAAGTAGATCTGGTTCCGGTAGGTGCTCAGAGGTGACAGAGTGACACAGGTAGGTCCGGTGAGATCTGGAAATGCATTATCCCATTCTGCGGATTTGAGGAAGTGTTGAGGACTTCCTTGTGAAGTGTCAAAAAGATTGGTTCATGGTTTGAAGGTTCGGAAGAACCTATTCCTTTGTGACAGTGATGACAGACTATGTTCTTGAGGTTCCGGATGAAGGAGAGAAGGATTCCAGTAAGCAAATGAAGTGCGGATGTTCTTGGTGATTTAGAAAATCTTGTGGTGATATGTGGATCATGTCCAGTTAATGTTGGTGGTCCGCATGAAGTTAAAGTTCATACTTGAAGAATAACCACCGGATGTTGGTGTTCTTCCTGAGACTGGCCGACAGGATGTATTACACATCTTAGAGATGTTCTTGTAGGTGTTTGCTAACTTAGATGATTGTTCCTAAGTTGATGCCTTGTATAAAAAAGAGATTGTGAAGTCATTCCAAGAAGTGTCTGTATGGAGATGAGAGTGTGGTAGTGAGAAGAAGAGCGAAAGGCAGAGCAAAAGTATTGGGCTTAAATGGAACTAATTCAAGCGTGGTGAAGATGCTACTTTCTAGTTCAAGTAGGTGATACTTAATTCTTTGTTGACAGTGTGTCTCTTGTAGGCAGTGAGCCTCTTGTGAGGAGTGTGTTCAGGCACTGAGCCCTAATTGGCATGTGCCATTTATTCTTTCTATTCTTCTAATAGAGAATACAATCTTGGGTTAATCACCCTGTGGTTTTTCCCTTAACTAGGTTTCCCACGTCAAAATCTTGGTGTCTTATGTGTTGATGAGTATCTTCTTTTGATTTAATTGCATTATGCTTTATGAATGATATACTGCTAATCACTAAGAAGATTTAAGTGTGGAAATTTTGAACAACTGATTCACCCCCCGCTCTCAGTTGTGTGCCCTAAGTCTAACAGATACAATGAAACACAAAAAATTTACAACATGAGAGTAAAGAGAGAGAGCCACAAATTTTGTTCAAGAATGCACACACTAATATATAACGTATATTTACATGCTCAACTAGCCTCAAACAAAGTTATTCATACATGCACATACCTAACCAACAGAAGAGGGCAATTATGTGGCGTATTTAATCCTATCAAATTCCTTCTTCAACTAGAGAATTCTAAAATGTAATTCTTTTCATAAAATTATTGTATTGCAATTTTTTTCTCTAATTCATTTCATAGTCAAACACAAATGATCAGCCAATTACTCCACATTACTACAACTATAATTTAATCCTATTTCCTTTAAAATAAAACAATAATGTGATTGTTTCGTACATGTCCTAACTTTCTTATTTCTTGTTGCAACATAACTAAGTTTACTACCAAAACAAGTTAAAATTTATGTTTACATACAATTTCCAATCCTCATAATGTTATGCAAGAGATTTAATTTTAAATGCATTCAAGCATTCATGATGGAATAACATCTATATATAGAAAATGAATAGACAAAAGTACATACATCAAAAATGAAAATACAATAACAACTATCTAGTGCCAACCAACTCCTATTATTTAATAGATGTATAATTTTTTTTTTTAAAAGGTACACTTATGTAGCTTACCTCATGAATGACTAGTCCAAATGACAACATTGTCTCCATATTTAATCTTCATTGCTATCCAATGAACTAAAGAACTACACACGAAGTACAATACCGTAGGTACTGCTTCAACTCTAAATCAATTCGAACTTATATAATGACTATTCACAAGAGATCTCCACACAAAGGAACTAACAGTTAAAAGCATTCTAATACTCAAATAATAATTGATCTTTAACAAACATGTATAGATTTGCGTATTGCTATATACTTATTTCTATGTACATCTAACACATTTATCTCTATTCTCTCATTGATTTTTTTGTATTGAAGTAAATCAGATTACAAATAGGAGACAATCCATAATGGACTGGAAACAACAAAAGACAACACAAAGCACTTGAATAACACCCAGCAGCTGAATAAGAATAACCCACAGCTAGCAATACAACGACAAAAACAAGTTGCAGCAGCAACAAATATATACATACATAAATCAGAAGCAACACTAAATCATCGGCCAAAGTCTCTGAACAGGTTCCAATGCCATACTCAAGGTGCTCAAAAAACTGGAATCTAACATCTGCAGCACTGCCACGCTGCTTTCATAGCAAGCACCACCCTTTTCCAGTGACCTATAAAGGCATGTTACAAGCTGGCTATTATCTTAGCAACAGTTACTGCTATCCAAGTAAGTTGCCAAACATCCCTCATATGAAAGAGGAAAAAGAATATGATACAAAACACAACCCCAATACATGTGCCTCACCAGGCTTGTAGAACTGCAATACCAATCAGAATGCACGACAAGGAAGCTCTCCCACTGAACCAGAAGAGAACACCCTCAATCAATGCGTTAAGTCTTGTCCTTTTGCAAAGATAACATTTGTAACTTGATATGTTGAAGTTGACTGTCCATTTGTGCATCTTTCTTTGCCACCTTCTGTAGCTGCACAGATAAGTAATTGATTCTCAAAAATACATCTGAGTAAAGCCTTACAGTGCTTCCTTCCTAAGGATATATGGAGTTACAAAAAAATGCCTTACACCTGCTTTTCCAAATGTGCATGAGGACAACCTGTCTAATAGAGTTAACAATAACATTACGAACACCCAGGCCCAACATAGCTTCTTTCCAATTTAAATAGTGATAAAAAATAGCAGGCAAACCATTAAAAATAGTTTTCCATTGATTCTGAGCAAAAGAACATTCCCAAAATATATGTTTATACTTTCCTGAGACTGACAGAACGGACATTTAGGAGCTTGGATTCTGAAATACTTTAACTTATTATCAATAGGCAATTTACAATGCAAGATTTTCCAAGACAAAACTTGAATATGCACATCCAGCTTAGATTTCTAGATTTGGGTGCTCAATAAATGCAAAAATTTCTCACCGAATCTGCATTTCCATTTAAGATTCAAACGAGGATTAAGGGGTAGACAAGGAAGGAGTTGTATGTAAACTTTCTTCAAGGGGAAAATATTGAAATGATAAGCTGATAACCATCACCAGTCCTTAAAAAAAAATTACAAACAACAGGAGTACAAATTTTCATAGATAGTTAAACAGAAAGTAAGGATTGGACAAAGAGAAGAAACTGCTTATATTTATTAGTAAGACCAAAATGAGATTTCACATCAAACCACGGTAACTAGTCCAACTCCTTGAAATCCCAAATGTCGCTGAATTGACAGATCCCTTTCTTAAACAAACTTAAAGCATGCCTGGGAAAGCTTATAGCTAGGGGTTGGTTGTGGTATTGAATAAGTTTATTCCACCAAATAGCAGATGTTGCAAAGATGAACCCATGCTGAAGATATTCTTCCCTCCACTCAAGAAGATGACAAACACGTTGCCAAGCCTTTCAAAGAATTTATAACGGGGATGAGGCTCTGATCTGAAAAAAGGGCGCCAAGAGAATCTTATCCTGCCAACTATTAGACTACCATTTGCCTTTAGCAGAAGTAGAATTGATTCTATACTAGACTGGAACTTTCCAAGGTTCCTCTCCATGGATTGCTCTAATAATCCACTTAGTAGACGAGCAAATACCTTGTGTTTTTTTATCAATGAGACCAAGACCTCCTCTGCACTTGGGTTGAATACAATGTAACCATGAGGTAGCTTTAAACCTAGCACTGTCGTCCCATTTAGACAAAAAAAATTGGTGAATAATTTTATTCAAATCTTCATAGCCTTTGTTAGAAGGCATCCAACAGGAAGAATAGTATACATGAGTGGCAATAAAAATTCTGTTGGCAGCTTCAATTTTACCAGCCAATGATAAAAAATTGTTGCCCCACTTAAAAAGTTTGTTCTTAATCCTATCAATGAACCATTGCCACATATCAGATAATGAAACCCCTATACAAAAAGGAATTCCAAGGTATCTAGAAATCTCACCATGTTTAATTTGTCACCACTCCCTGGGGATCCAATGAGGAGTGGATCCAGACTAAACCATCTAGAACTCAGTTTTATTAAATGAGTAAGCTTAGAACCTAAAACAAAACAATATAGATCCAAAATTTCCATGGTATTATTGATTTCTTCTTCAGAGTACTGTAGAAATAGCAAAATATCATCAACATAATACGAGTTAATGACACACCATCTTGAGGAATTGAAATGCTTGAGATAGGCTTTAGTTGATTAGCTTTCTGAAGCATATATCCCAACCCATCAACAGTAAGAACATACAAGATTTGTGATAACGTGCACCCCTGTTTGATGGATCGATGTAACAAAAAAACTTCAATCATAGAATTATTGATTATCAATTGAGCATTGGCATCTTTAAATAACATCTAAACATGAGCTCAAATTTTAGGCCCAAACCCAAGCCATTGCATCATTTTCAAAATAAAACTCCACTGAATTCTATCATAGGCTTTGTCGAAATCTAGTTTGATTAAAAGTGCATTTTGTCCTGATTGTTGGGCCCATTCAACAATTTGCTAGGCTAAGATAAGGTTATCAAGAATAAATCTGCCATTAAGGAAACTAGTTTGTTCAAGTTTTACAATGCTTTGTACCATGGGTTTAATGTGGATGGCCAATGCTTTAGCAATGATTTTATAGGAAGTGTTTAGAAGAGTAATTGGTCTCCAACCAGAGATAGTATCCTCTTTTCTCCCCTTTGGTAATTTAATTATCGCTCTATTTATAATGGGACCCAACGAACCTTTCTTTAAGGCTTCCAAATATAAAAGATAAAAATCCTCTTTGATGTGTGGCCATATAGCTTGGTAGAACTCCATTGGAAGCCCATCAATACTCAGACTCTTATTAGAGGCCATCGAAAAAAGAGCATGTTCAAGCTCCTCTATGGACAAAGTCTTGTCTAGGTACCTGCTATAACCAGAGTCAATTCTAGTAGGAATATAATCTGCAACGATCTCCTCCAGTATAGAAAGAATATCATTCCAAGACTCATTAAAAATTCTTAAAAATTAGATTAATATCAGTTGGATTTGTATGAAGAGCCCCATTCTCATCCATTATGGCACAAATCCTTTGCTTTTTATGCTTGTATTTCAAATAGTTAAAAAAGTATTTAGAGCCTCTATTTCCTTCTTTTATCCAGTGAAGTCTAGCCTGAATCTTAGCCACTTATCCTCTATAATGATCAAGATGACATAATTGTGTCTTAGTTGCAGCGATAGGGGCTTGTAATTGAGAATTATTTGGGTCAATGTTTAATTTCCTTCTATCTTCCTCAAGTTTTCCTTGGAGAGGTTTTTCCCTTCGTCTATGTTTCCAGGCCATTCTTCTCCCAAAATCATGAAGAAAGGTGGTACATTGTGAGACTACGGCACACCACCAATCAATCCAAGACTCACTATCATGTGGCTTTGAAATAGAATTCCAAATCCCCACAAGGGCATTCATGCAAACCTGATTTTTTAGATGGGAGATGTTAAGTTTATAAGGCAGTGGAGAAGTAGTAACACTATGCCGAGAGGTAGAAACATTGCAGAAAATAGGAAAATGATCTAATAGAGTGGTAGAATAATCAACTTGAATATAATCACCAGATGTAGTGGATTTTCATTACTCTATCACAAAGCAATAAAACATTTGTATAATGAATACTTTGAATCTTCACAATCCCCCATAATAACATTTATTTATTTGAAAAGTAATACAGAACCCTATGTCTTATAACTTTTAATCCCTTTTGATATATATTTTTTTTCTTTTCCCTAAATTTGAAACACGTACAAGATTAACCTATATTTTTTTTCTTAATTCTAAATCAATTTTGATCACTAATTAAGAAAAGTGTTATCAACATTAAAATAAATTATCTAGGTGGTAAATAGTTAAAGACATTACACGAAGAGATGTTTAATCAAAATTTTAAGATTCAAGGGTGATAAATAAAGTTAAATTTGAAACTAACGCAAGCACAACACAATAAATATATAAATTTAACAACCTGATATATAAGGTGAACTTCCTACTAGAAAGGTTAATTAATCACTTTTCTAGGAGGTTGGCTTTGTTTCAATCAAGAATCTAAACAATAAACATGGAATATATATCACATTTATCCATGAAAGGGATCAGAATCCACTATTATCAATTACACTATTCTCTTACCCTTCAATTAACACTTAAAAACATTATGATAGAATCAATATGTTGTCACATTGAGTCTTGGAAATATCATTTCTTGCAATTATAATAGATTAGAAGGTAATCTAAGAAGAGAGTTCGACAAGAAAAGTCTACACTAGCCACTAGGTAATAGTCCTATTATTTCAAATTCAACTTTTAGACCTTCACAGGAGTTCAAAATAAATATGAAAAGGTATATATTTTCAACAAGATGTTAGTCGTACTTTAATTCTTTATTAACTATGAAGTTACATTCAAGAAGGCAATAGGGATGCAACAAAAAGTTAAAGCAACCTTATATTGAAATTAATCAACTTTACTACTTTATAGCACTGATTTACATCTTTATAACTACTAAAAATTTTCATACCAAGTGGTAGCATCATACAATTTTGATAAATTTTGATAGCAAGAATAGAAAATTTATGAACCATACAATTTCAATAATCATCCCCAAAATCATCATGCCACTACAATCAAATAATAAATCCATCTTGCAATAAAACCCAAATGCATTTCCAAAGCTCCCAATGTTTGCAAAACCTGGCTCTGATACCAAATGTAATACCCACCCTGTATGCACCGATACAAATGGGCATACATAGAGGGCTAATTTTTTGAACCAACAACATAAAAATTAGCAACTAATCCTAATAAAGGAAGTGAACAATTCATATACCAACATTAATGCACACATAATGAAAGTGTGCACACTACACAAGGTGAAGGTGAAAGAACATCAAAGGTAGTTGGTGAAAGTTTCTATTGCATCTCTCTAAAAAAATATAGAAGGTTCTCTAATGAGGATAATGATGATGCTAGGAATGACATCGAGAAGAGGTAATTTGTTCGAGTACTGAAGGATGTTGTTCTAAGACAATAAATCAAATGCCTAGGTTTAAACATAAGATTTATTATAGTACCCACATTTACTACTAGCCAATAGTGAGGTAAAAAAAGGTTAAGATAAATGAATAAACCCATGATATGGGTAAAATAAAACAATTATACTTAATATTTAAAACTCTAAGGAAATTCTATTTTCTTAACTATCTAATATTTTTCTATAAAATAAGGAAACTTAGATTAATAAAGTTTGAGTAATTAACAATTCTAATTAATCTCCATTTAATAATTATACTATCATTGGTATAAGTACAATATTGTATTTCTTAAATATAAATTACAAAGTGTTTTAAATGAATAAATTTAAATAAAAGATTTAAACATAAAATAAAATGAAATAAATTAACTTTCTAATAATAAAATATAATAATAATAAATTCTAATTTATTTAATTTTCTTCACAATGTGAACTACATCTTTAACTTCTAAAACAATTTAAATATAAAAAAACACATTATTTCTATAATTAAGCCAAATTAGCTTTGTAATAGGAGCTCAAATAAAGCATAAGTTAGAAATATTAGAACTTAGCAAAATAATAATCATGCATACAAATACTTTCCTTCAATCTTTATCTTTCATTTTTTTTTACAAAATTAATTATGTGTTGATCTATTTACCGTGCAGAATGAAGCAGAGAAAAAGATTAGGTGAGTTAAGGAAAGCTCTATGGACCTCTATAAAGTTTTCTTTTCACTACTTGGTTTGGTTATATAATTTTGTAATTCTTGTTTCTTGTTTACTATTTTTTTTGTTTTGCATGACCTTGTTTGCTACATGTTAGTAGAGAAAGGAGTTTGAATGAGAAAACCTCACAAAAACAAAATTTGTTTTCCCTACAGGAACCCTTAAGATATGACATGCAGCAGGGAATTCCACCCAAGTTTAATGTAATAGATCTAGATTAACCTAGATCTAGTCTCTCATGCAAGGAGAGGATTTGATTTAGATTTATGATTAGATTCAGGTTTTAACCTTATAATTTTTTGTAGAATTCTTTGCTTTCTTAATTTTTTATTTCTTCATGCTATATTACATATGTTCAACCCTACAGGTTTTGGTTTCCAAGATAAATCTAAAATAACCACGAAGAAAGATATACATAAATATGTTGCATTCACAGAAGTTAACAATTTTAATTATCACAAAAAAAATCATTTATTTTAGTGTTTTGTTAATGCAGGATTGTTGCATTATGCAGAGAGATCACAGTATGGAAGGGACAATTTTTTTTTTTTTAAATAATATTAAACAATGATTTTAAAAAAGCAATGATAGGGGAGGGGGAGGGGGCGGCTGCCCAAATGGGATCATACCTCCTTGGAGAAGCCTCACCACTTCCTCTTACAGCTGTGAGGCTATGGGGGCAATCCATGGGCTATTCCCACGGTCCGCATGACCATCCTCCTATATGGAGGTTAAACTCTAAAAAAAATATGCGTCAAAAGAAGAATATTTGCGTAAAAAAAATTATTTCAATCTAATAATAATATTATTATGCCCAGAGGCGTTCTACACTCACAACAGGGGCTGAAAGATTCAATTTCCGTAAACAATTAAGATTCAGATTCCCAAGTAAACAAAATTCATAAAATATGTAAATAAATAAATTCATGGAAGCTAATTCGTGGAAACCAAATGGATAGAAAAATATAAAAACTTTGGTAGTTATGGAGTGAAATCTTTATTACATTTGAAGAATATGAAAAGTCTCGTAGCATAGTCTCTTTAAGATATCTCTCGGCATATTTTAGATATATATTTTTAAATGTAAATAAACTAGTATATAACTAGCTCATTGGTGTATTACAATATAATCTTGAAATTTGTATTGCAATAATAAATGTATAATATAGAGACTATTGTTCACAATATATTTTTGAAAGTTGTATTCTTAAAATAAATGTACCTCTATATAGAGCCATACACATATATATTAAAGAGTATTGATTTGTAAGCAAATATATAATAATGTGGCAATCAATGAGTCATTGAATGGAATAGAATAAAATAGAGATTTAATTGATCTGAGTTGCAATATATAATCATTTAAGTACACATAGGATTAAACTGCAAACACCATTTCATATTACAAGTAAATCCCATATGGGTCAAATATGTATGCATCCAACAATGCATTTAGTTATGAAAAATAAAGGTATAATCAAGAAGGAAGAGCATAAATGTTCAGAATATACAATCATAGTGAAATAATATGTTTGGGTACTAGATCCATTATTTATTTATTTTTTCTAGCTGTCATCCTACAGGTGAAGTCTTTAGAATATTTCAATTTGAAGTGCAGCTTATGATAATGCAAAGATTAATTTAGAATATTTCAATTTGAAGTGCAACTTATGATAATGCATAGATTAATAGGTCATACAAAAAAATAATACTTATTTTTCTTCGTAGAACTAAATTGATCAAACTGTACAACACATACAAATCTAGAATAGAATTGCATTTTTTTTTCTACCGAGTCTCTTATCTATTGATTTGGTTCTTACTCAGAATTTACAATGGTATGAATTTTTCTTTTAAGAATAAGGTTTGAGATATTTCCAAAAAGAACATATTACACATACATTGAGTAGTGGAAAGTATAATTCCTTCTATTTGATTCCAACATAGCATACAATTTCGATATAAGGTTATAAAGAATAAAATACATATACAACTAGTCTCCTTTTTTTAACAAGAGAATAATATTTTGAGCCTCATATGATAAACCACTACCATTTTATGACTTAGGTTTAAATAATAAGGTTCAAAAAAATCTTCCCAAGATGTTTACATAATACACCCCTTTTACAAAGGGATTTATGAGAGATACAAAGTGGACTAGTAAGTTGTCTCCATGAAGTATGACTCCTAGGTAAGTGCAAATCTGTAGAGCTAGGAGGATCCCAAGGAACCCAGTTGCACAACACATACATGCATAGCACAACACATACATACACAACAAAAAAAAACAATAAGCTACCCATAGGCCAACTCACACACAAATGTATTTTCATATAATCCATGATAACCTCTTGGGTAAAGTGAAATATAAACCATATTTTCAGTAGTACCCACTTCACAACTCACCATTATAAAAAATTAGAACAATCCTTACCCACAATACATACTCTTCCTCATAGTAGCTACCATAATACTACTCCATTATTTGAATCCCATCCACCAGAGTCACCATGGCACTCATGCAAGTAGATAATCCAATGAATTTCCCCAAGAAAGGGTCCACACCTCTCTCTACCCCAAACTCAAGGGTGGATCTTAATCCCAAAGGGCAAAGATCAACCTCGAAAACAACCCTTCCTCAAAAATCCTATTGAACAAAAATAAAGTCACACAAGGATGAAATTTTTAATCACATTTATAGCCAGTACTTTAGAAAAGAAAAGAAATACAACAGAAAATTAAATTATTTCAGTTACTCAAATCTTATCCTCCATTCAAAGTTTGCATAAGGAAGGGGAAGCCTTCTTGTCCAAATTTTGCTAACTTTCCTTTTTTGCAAGCTTCCAGCTCCTTCAAAACCCTCCTCCAAAACTATAATTCTTATCTAAGGATAATCAAAGAACTCCAAAACTTGTTTTCTAGATAAACTAATTAGATAGGAAAATAAAACTAGGATTAGGTTTTCCTTCTCAAATTTTCGTCACTTCTTTCAATGCTAATGTTTCCCACCTTTAAACATCTTAAAAACATATTTTAAACACTTAAAAAGGGGTCCCATGCATGGGTTATCACTATAGGGGTTTTATTTTATGTAAACATAGAGAAAACGATACTTTTTTACCCTTATAACAACCCCTAAAGTTTAAATCCTAGAATTGCCATTAAGGACAATTAATCACATTCTCACAAATAATCAAAATATAAACATTAAAAAGGAACTAATTGTACACATATTCATACTACAACACTAAGCATATGAATGTCTTAATCTTTTCTTAAGGTAAGGCCTACATGTGGGAAAACAAATAGTGATTTTCTTAGGAACCTCTATGATTTTTAAATTCAACATACACACTATAGATAAGTCACAATTAACCAACATTTTCATAATTATGATGAGAGGCATTCCTACATTCATAGCACGGATGGGAGCTGAATTTCTATGTAAAATTATAAGATTCCAATTTAGAATCTTTATTTTTATTTTTTATTTTTTCCATTTTTTTTGTTGCATTTTCTTTTGTGATTTTCTCCACCTTTCTTTTTTTTTATCTGTAAGATTTGGGATTAGGGCCCATTCCCATAAAGCATCAAAATTATTAAAAAGGAAAAGATTCAAACCTGGAACCGGGGAGCAAAGGTGACAGAGAGAAGGAAAGACAAAGAAAGACATCTACAGAAAATTGGTTTAACCAGATAGGATTTCATCTTCTACATTCAAACCAAAAAATTCTAGAGATCATCCTTTCTTTTGCTTCCATTTGCTTCTCATAAGGAGTGCTTCCATTGTCCATTGAGTGCCATCCACTATTGATTCCAGCACTTCTGATCTCAGCTTTTCTTCTTCATATTTCCTGCCCCTGCAATTGTCACCCTTGGAGATGAGAGGATTTGCAACCTTGCCTGTAGTTTGTGAAGGGGAACGATATGTACAAGAAAAAACCTCAGCTTGATGCTCTTCTGGGGGCAAACAGTCCTGTTGTTCTATGGTAGATTGCTCCTACTGGTTGGCAGCTTCATTAACCTCATCTTCAACATCTGGGGGAACTGCACACTCAAAACCTTTTTACCCTCCCCACAAGCCATAGAAGATGGAGAATGATGATCCATGAAGACCCCATGATTCCTCCAAATGAACTCAGAATCAGGACTGCCCTTCTTGCAGACCCATCTTTTGAGATTGATAGCACGAAGGTCAATTCTAGATTTTTCGTGGTAGCTAGTGATCTTATGTCCAAGATTATTACATCTGAAGCATCGCTTTGGGAGCCCCTCATAGTTTAAATATTTCAGCCATGAGCCCAAAGAAGAATTTATGCGGACCATGTGAGGAAGTGGCCTGGAGATATCTACCAGGGCACAAACTCTGGTATATTGTTGCAGAGTCAAGGAGGCCACATTCTCTATTTTAATGAAGGTGCCCACATGGTTTATCAAAGATTCTATAAGCCCTACATTAAGCACAACCAGAGGTAAGTTGTAACGCCGCAACCAAATCATAATGGATTTGATACAAGCATTTGTGGGATCAAAAAAAGGAGACCATAGGGTCACAAAAAACTAGATCTGCCATAAAACCAAGGCCCATTATTCAATACAAAATTGCAATCTTTTGAAGTAAGGAAAATCACAAGGAAGAAGCCATGATCCAGCAGCTCCATCGTAGGAGCAGCTATGTTGTCCCAAGCCCCTTTAATTGAAGCTAAAAAATCATCCACAGATGGTCTCTTCCCTAATGCTATGAAAACCAAAGACCGAGACCCGACATCGGCAGTAACCTCTGCTATGCGCTCATCTGAAATATTAAAATCCACTAGCTCAAAAGCCAAATCCACCTTAGTATCTCCCAAGAACAGAGGGGTGGAGGAATCAGAAAAAGCCAAAGAGAGTGGGGGGGTAAGGGCTTCTATACCCTACCTCGAATCTACAATTGGATTGTCCTTCAAGATATGTTCTTTACAAAATTTGCTGCACTCGTGAAATGGATTGGCGACATTTTTACATAGTTTGTAGATGTTATTAACCTATTCACCCATAATCCAGGGTGAAACCAAAGATGAACTGTCTGGCTGAATGAGGGCTCCTAACCCAGCTGAATCTGCTATAAGGGTGTCAATTTCTCAAGACATTGTCCCCTCTTGAATCTAATCACCATCAAAAATTTACCTTGCCTATTGCCCATGCTCTGATCCCACTCTCCTTCTGTCTGCTCCGTCGCAAAGTTCTTCGCCTGCGCCAATTCCTTTAAAGCAATCTTAATGGCTTCAGGATTTTTGTGGAGGATTTTGGCATTTATGTCAAGTGGAGTTCCACCGCACTTCTCCTTTGGATCTAGGGTTCTTGGTGCAATCTTAACCACTTGAGAAAGACATACCTGCTTTGAAGGTTGCTCACAAAAAGGATTGATGCCTTGAACATTTGCCGATTCACCTTCAACTGGAGTCTGTCTTAATAAAGATCCTAGGCCACCATTCAGAGGAGCATCCTTCTTAAGATGAAAATCAAAAACCCTAGCTTCTGCAGATGTGGAGGGATCCAGCGGCACCCTAGCAATCTTGTCTAGACTTCCCAAATCATGCTTATAAGATTTCAGAATTATTGACTTACAAAAATCATTGCAAACATGCAGTAGGTTTGAAGCATTCCTGCATTCCTTATAGATCTTGCCCCCAAATTCAACTTGGACGGTGCCATTTTGAGATATACCATATCAGTTTTTCTTGCCCTCCAGAAAAGACAGTGTGCTTTAAGCACTTTTAGTGCCCTAAGCGCCTTATCCTGCTCTTTGGCCCCATTCATCCTTTTGCTCCTTTGCTTATGCTCCTTTGGTCCACTCGCTTCTCTGATGCACTTACCACCGGCTCCTTCACTAATCTCCAACTCACTACTCCTACTGCTCCATCGCTCCATTTATTATATTATAATATTATATAGCTAATTTTCTCCACCTTTATATCCTTCATGGTTTTTATATTTTTTTTCTCTAATTTCTGTTTTGGTTTTTATTTTTTATTTTTTCTAATTTATTTTTTTATGTATTATTTTTCTATTTATATTTAAAAAAATATATGGTCATATATCTTTTTGTCCAGTCTCTTTGATTTTTTGAGTTTTTTTTTCCTTTTTTGTTTTGTTTTTTAATATTTCCAATTTCTTTTTTGGTTTTTATTTTTTATTTTTATTTTTTCCAATTTCTTTTTTTTTCCTTTTTTTTGTGATTTTCTTCATCTTTCTATCCTTCATGGTTTTTATTTTTTATTTTCTCCAATTTCTTTTTGGTTTTTATTTTTTATTTTTTCTAATTTCTTTTTTATTTTTTGTTTTTTGTTTTTTATTTTCTCCAATTTCTTTTTTGGTTTTTAATATTTCCAATTTCTTTTTGTGGTTTTTATTTTTTATTTTAGGGTAGAATTATGGTTAGGATTAAAACTAGTATACCTATATTAAAATAATATATCTAAAGTACACTAAGAGATATCCTTCTAAGGTGCCTATTTCCACCTATGTATGATAAATTGATTAAATAAATGGGTGCCTTGAGAAGGATATCTCTCGGCATACTTTATATATATATATATATATATATATATATATATATATATATATATATATATATATATATATATATATATATATATATATATATATATATATATATATATATATATATATATATATATATATATATATATATATACACTAGTTTAATATTAATCATACAATAGGTTTAGTATACCATTATGCTTGCATATAAAACATAACACCATTCCTTGCTTTTCTTTTTAATTACCTCAGAATATAAATACAATTTAATTTTTAGTTTATTATCACATGATTAAATCCATTTGATAATCTAATAAAAATGATACAATGATATTATATATCCTAATCCATAATATAGATAATACGAGCAAATCATAATTAATATCTAATAATGTAAATCATGAGAAAATAATAATTTCTTGCTAATTAAATAAATCATCATCACAACATATAGAAAATCACTAATCTAATCTTAATATTAGGATCCACATAGTCTATGTTCATAGCAAAACATACTAAGCAAGTCCATGAGCATCATAAACAAGGAAGTCTAGATCTAATTAAAAAATGTAGTCATGAGGAGGAGTGGTCCTCACATGGTCTCCTGGTTTTCTTTCTTCTGTTAAGAAAATGGTTTTTTGTTTGTTTTTTTTCTAGTGGTGAGAAAATATTTATGAGAAAGATTGTCAGAGAAGGCATTGGAAGGGGAGGTGTGTGCAGCTTCAAAATCAAAGAATAAAAGTGGATCATAGCTGAGGATAGAGGAATTGTTCATATAAGGAAAGAAGGAGAGTGTAGATTTATTATCAAACAGTAAGTGTGGATTATAGCTATGGTAAGGTGAGTACATTATACTTAGGCTCTATTATTGTTGTTGTTATTATTGTCAATGGTTAAAATATTGGTTTCTAAAGAGGCTCATTGTAGTAAATTGCTCTCATTTTAATAAATCTTTTTAATTCCTTTGGGTTTTATTCTTGGATTTTTTTATCTTTCCAAATCATATTCAAGTTTTAATTTTTCATTGTAAAATGTGATAGTTATGTATGTTTTACTACTATCTATTTTTCTTTGAATTGTTGTTGTTTTTTTGCCTTGAATGTTAGGTTGATAACAGTAAAAACAACTCTCTCATTTTAATAAATCTATTTAATTCATTTCTGTGTTTTATTCTTGGATTTCTTCTATTTCTAAAAAATATTCAACATTTTATATTTTTTGCAAAATGAGATAGTTATGGATGTTTTACTACTATCTAGTTTTTCTTTGAAATGTTGTTTTTTTGCCTTTAATGTTAGGCTAATAATAGTAAAAAGAACTCTTTTAATAAATATATTTAATTCATTTTTTGGATTTTATTCTTAAATATCTTATCTCTCTACAACATATTCAAGTTCTTATTTTTATTGCAAAATGAGATAGTTATGGATATCTTACTATTGTCTAGTTTTTGTTTGAACTATTGTTATTTTCTTCCTTGAATGTTAGACTGGTATTAGTAAACATGACTCTCTCATTTTAATGAATCTATTTAATTCCTTTCTGGGTTTGGATTTATTATCCTTCTATAACATATTCATGTTTTGAACTTTGTTGTAAAATGAGAAAGTTATGAAGTTTCTAAGATTGCTAGTCAAGTTTATGTAGTAAAGGATTTACAAAATTACTTAGTTATCTATTTTCTTCAATGACAATCTTGATATGAAATTTAGAATGCAATTAGTATGATGTTTTAATGTGAAGTGAGAAGAGTGTGATTGAGTTTGAATTTCTGGTTGTGCAACGAGAGTGAAGATAGTGGATATTAAATATTCACATTATACTCAAGCATAGTATTGATTAATGTATTTCTTTATCAATTGAAAATATTGTGTGAGATAGATCTCCTATTTAAATAATGTGAGATCTTTTGTGAATGTTATGAAATAGTCTAACTTAGACTTTTTGTTTTCTCTTTATATAGACGAAAATTGAGAATTTGAATTAATGAATCAGAAGATGTTATATTATATGAATAACATCTTAGAAGATAGATCATGATTTTCTTTTATTTGTGTTGAATGAAAACTATGAGTTTGTTAAATTGTGACAACATAGGATCATTTGATTTAAGTTGTGGTTAGAGAAATATTGAAATAGTTTTCCTATGGATGTATGCTTTTATCTTTTGATAGAGCATAGTATTGAATATCCTCTAATCTTGGATATGAGAATCTTGTGTGGATGAAATAAGGTAGTTAGACCTTAGATCTTTTGTCTCCTTCTAATACAAAGTTAATTTGTGAATTTGAATCTATGGTATGGGAAAGTATCTAAACTATGTAGCATTTTAGAAAAGTTTAGATTGTCAAATTGTCTACTTGAGACTTGTCTTTGGAATTAATATATTTTTCTTTTGTGAATGTTCATTGTTGATTATATGTTTGCTAGATGTTCTATGTTTTATGTATGCTATTATATGATACATCCTCTACTTTTTTTTATTTCTATAAGTACAGTAAGAGAAAGAGTATGAATGGGTGTCAAATATGGGGTTGTAGAGAAGGGTAGGTTAATGTTCCTCCAACCTATCTTCCGTCAACAGTGTAAGAGATATTTTTTCCATATCTTTTATAAACCAAATTAAGTATTTACACCAGTTTGAATTAAATACTCTCTACCATATCATAATATGTGTTCATTTGCAATTAGTTTTCTATTATGAAATGTTAAAGATATCATGTTGCACTAGAGTTGTTCATGCATGAGATCTTTAGTTTGCTAAACCCATCGCAAAGGGTCAGGCTAGTCCTATTTTGTAGTAAGACCAAGAGGCATAAGCCTTACAGCTAGACAACTAATTGCCTTGATGATGATCTCTCTCCACTAGGTTCAACGGTGATATTGTATGGTGCAACTTATTGTTGTATATTGTTGCAAATGACTTAGTCCTATTTGTAGTCTAAGATTATTTTGAATAGATTTTGTAATATTTTAAAATCATTATATTGATGAAAAAAATTTATTTAATAGTTTCTTTATATTGTATTTTTTTAAATTTTCTCCCTTTTTACCATTATTTTCTTAGAATAATATTTTATTCTGGTTTAATAGAGCAGTCTTTACCTATGCTATCAAAGTTTTCTAGGTTGAGTAGTAGGACATGTACTCTTCTACGCTTAAGGTTGCATTGTATTAATGTCAGCTTGTTAGATGACCTAATTGTAGAGGTGCAATAGATGATTTGAAGACCCTTGATTTGGAGTCGAAGATTTCCTAGATGGTTCAACTTGGAACCAAGTAAAGGAATAGACTTTTTTTGACTGATTTTGAGAGTGCTCTAGGTTTAGTTCTAAGACCTGGAGACTTTTTTCTTAGGCTTTTTATACTCGAGCATAAGCATTAAAGATTGATGGAAGCTAATTGGGTTAAGCATGAGGATAAAAAAATTTGGGTTGGAAACAATGTTGTTAGAATTAAGAATGAGGAGATGTTGTGGAAGCATGGGTAAATTCAAATTGTGAATTGAATTTAGGGATCTCTCTAAAAATGTGAAAGCAAAATGGACTAAATTCTATGATGTAATGATTAACTCTTTCTAGCTGACTTAACTAAAAGGGTTTGATAATTGACTACCTCTATTCAAAAGGATATTCAAATTTTGCCATGAATGCTCTAACAACTTGTGTAAGTGTTTTACTATTAGACATAAGGACAATGTTCACAATGAGAAACATATACATTGAAGTAATCAATATCCTTGTCATGTGGATAGATTGTAATGTTAAAAGGTAAAACAAGTAAGAAAAAGGTATGGAATTTTCTTATGAAGTTCAGTAGATACTTAACTTGATTTGGAATTTAGATCATCATGGTGATGACTCTTCCAAGAGGGGAAGAATCTGACGACCATTAATATACTATATTTAATTATGATATTAAATATTATCATTAAATCTTTTATTCGGATTAATCGATTGACTTTATTTTGAATATGGCAGGAATGACACTCTTGACGTTATGAAGAAAGAGCATCATCAAGGAGAGGGTGTTTAGCTAACTAAAGGAGAATTGTGCTGAAGTGAATCTATACACACCACTTAATCATCACGTAGTCTAGACTTGCATTACTACTTGTGTGTGTGTGTGTGTGTGTGTGTGTGTGTGTGTGTGTGTGAAAATGTTGCATTTATTTTTATTGTATTTAGAATAATTATTTTTTGAGAATAGACTATGTCAAATATTTAGTCACGAATAAGTTTTTAATTACAAAATGGTTAATTTGAAATATTTCTAATTAATTATTTTATTTATTTAAATATATTTTGGAGAAAAAATCTTTCATACTTTGTCATTATTTATTATTATTACTTTTGGCCACAAGGAAAAAGTGGTAGTTTCATGTCATAGAGGCAATTAATTTTTCCTTTAAGAGAATTTGGGAAATTATTTATTATTGAGTTATTTCTTTATTCTAAGAGAGGATTAAGGTCATCATGTATTTAGTGTTGTGAGTGTGAATGTATTAATTATATTTCTTATTTTCTCTTTCTTAATTTATGTGGAGTGTGGTTAAAATTCTTTTTAAGTGTCAAATCTCAAATTTGAACATAAGAGAATGTTTTGGGAGTCATTAAGTGATATTTTTTCTTTATTACTATGTAACATTAGACCCTTAGATTGATTATCTAATAGTGGGACCTATATTGTAATCATTAAAAGATGCTCTAGACATCTAGAGGGTGCAAACGTGCCTAAAATAATAAGTGATGCGTTTTGTGAGTTACACTATCCTAATTCTAGAAGATTCTGTAATTATATTTATTTTCCTTCTTCCCACTCACAGGGCTATTATTCACTCACCTTGCATTTTCTTGAGGTGGTCTCTTGGTTTTCTTTTCTCTGTTAAGAAAATCGTCTTCTGTTTGTTTTCTTCGTGTAGTGATAATTTAATTATGAGAGTATTTTGGAGAAGGCATTGGAAGGGGAGGAGAGTACAGCTTCAAAATCAAAGAGAGATTGGATCATAGCCAACGAAAGAGGAATTTTATTCATTTAAGGAAGGAAGGAAGGAGAATGTAGCTTTAGGATCAAATAGTAAGTTTGGATTATAGTTACGGTAAGGTGAGTACATTATACTGAGGATCTATTATTATTATTATTATTATTATTATTATTATTATTATTGTCTATGGTTAAAATATTACTTTCTAAAGAGGCTCATTGCAGTAAAACTACTCTCTCATTTAATAACTCTATTTAATTCCTTTCTGGGTTTTATTCTCAGATTTCTTATCTTTCCATATCACACTCAAGTTCTAATTTTCATTGTAAAATGAGATAGTTATGGATATTTTACTACTATCTAGATTTCCTTTGAACCGTTGTTTTTCAGCATGGAATATTAGGCTAATAAAAATAAAAATTGATCTCTCATTTTAATAAATTTATTTAATTCCTTTTTGGGTTTTATTTTTAGATTTCTTATCTTTCCTAAATATATTCAAGTTTTTATTTTTGGTACGTAATGAGATAGTTATGGATATATTACTACTGTCTAGTTTTTCATTGAACTGTTGTTATTTTTCTACCTTGAATGTTACACAAATAACAGTAAAAACAACTCTCATTTTAATAAATCTATTTAATTCCTTTCTGGTTTTTATTCTTGTATTTCTTATTTTTCCCAAACATATTCAATTTTTTTTTCATTGCAAAATGAGATAGTTGTGGATATTTTACTATTATATAGTTTTCCTTTGAACAATTGTTATTAATCTACCTTGAATGTTAGGCTGATGATAGTAAAAAGTATTCTCTCATTTTAATAAATCTATTTAATTCCTTTTTGGGTTTTATTCATGGATTTCCTATCTTATCAAAACATATTCAATTTTTTAATTTCATTGTGAAATTGGAAAGTTATGAAGTTTCTAAGATTGCTGGTCAAGTTTGTGTAGTAAAGGATTTACAAAATTTCTTAATTACCTATTTTCTTCAATGGAAATCTTGATATGAAATTTAGAATGCAATTAGTGTGATGTTTTAAAATGAAGTGAGAAGAATGTGATTGAGTATGAATTTATGGTTGTGCAATGAGAGTGTCAATATTGGATATTAAATATTGACATTATAGTCAAGCATAGTATTGATTGGGTATTTCTTTATCAATTAAAAAGCTTGTGTGAGCTAGATCTCCTATTTAAATAATGTGAGATCTTGTGTGAATTTTATGAGATATTCTAACCTTACAAAAAAAATTCTCATCATATGGAGGAAAATTGAGAATCTAAGTTAATGAATGAGAAGATGTTATTTTATGCGAATAACATCTTAGAAGATAGAACATGATTTTCTTTTATTTGTGTTGAACGAAAACTACGAGTTTGTTAAATTGTGACAACATATGCTTGTTGTTTCCCAAACCTAATTTGAATTTTATGGGTAAAGTTGTGTTGCCGACCTTGGAGAATGTTTTCAAGGATGATGATGGTATACGTAAGTGTAAGGATTCATGAATAGGAGTGTGTGCAATGCATATGATGTTTGTGATGTGAATGTGATAAGGGCATTAAGAGCTTTCATGTGTTAGGCTATTGCATGTAGTGAACAAAAGTTGTCTACTATATTTCAGTGTTGCTGCGAAGGTGTTGTTTGTGTTGTGGTCAATATTGAGTTTCATTGGAATTGAACTCCATGCATAGGTTAGATACAATTATATCAGTTCAAATCTTGGTAGTGAGCCACTCTTATCTTCTCTCTTTCTTTCTCAATGGGTAGTGAGTCCACTTGCAGTGAGCATTCTTTCTTTTAGGTAGTGACCCATACATAGTGAGCCCTTTGTTAGTGAGCCTTTTGTAATTCAATATTGCTACTACTTTATATTGTGAGCTTATCCTCACTGTGGTTTTTCTCTTTTTGGGTTTTCCACATAAAATCTAGTGTTGTCTTGTGATTGGTGATGTTATGTTTAAGTTTCAGTCATTTGCTTTTCATGCTTAATCATCAAAACAAGTTTAAAGGTTAATGTGGAGCTGAATGTTTGTGAGGGTTTGAAATTTTTGATACAACTGATTCACCCGCCCTCTTAATTTTCTTGTGCATTCACCCCCCCTCTCAGTTGTCTTGCAGCACATAAGGATATCAATGTATACCAAATGGATGTGAAGTCTGCTTTCTTGAATGGTGAATTAGAAGAGGAAGTGTACATAGAGAAACTGAAAGGATTTCAGTTGTCAAATAAGCTAGATATGGTTTGCAGGTTGAAGCAAGATCTTAGATCTTGGTATTCAAAGTTAGACAGGTACCAATTACAACAAGGATTTAATAAAGGCTCTGCAGATAGCAATTTGTATATCAAAGTAAGTGAAGATCAAATTTTGACTCTGGAAGTGTATGTAGATGATATAATCTTTGGAGGAAATGAAGGTATGTGTAAGAGTTTTGTAGATGAGATGCACAAAAAAGAATTTGGGATGTCAATGTGGGGAGAAATGAACTTCTTCCTTGGGTTGTAGGTCAATTAGATAGATAAGGGCATTTTCATTTCATAGTCAAAGTATGTAAGAGAGATGTTAAAGAAGTTTGGGATGGAAGAATCTAAACCAGTATGTACTCCTATCATTACTAGTTGTAAGCTGAGCAAGAATGATGAATCTTATAAGGCCGATCAGAGCAAGTACAGATCAATGACTGGAGGATTACTATATCTGACTACTACTAGACTAGATATTATGCATGTAGTTTGTCTTGTGGCTAGATCTCAAGCAGATCCTAGAGAGTCACATGTTATGGTAGTTAAGAGGATATTTAAATATTTAAAGGGAACTCTAGATCATGGCTTGTGGTATTTAAAAGATAATAAATTTGCTCTAAGTGCTTATATAGATGCAGATTGGGTTGGTTGTGTAGATGACAGGAAAAGTACAAGTGTGGAGCATTCTTTCTTGGTGGCAGAGTAGTGTCATGGTTAAGTAAGAAGAAAGATTCAATATCTCTATCTACTACAGAGGCATAATACATTGCAACAACATCTTGCTGCACATAGGTTCTATAGGTGAAATAAAGCTTGAAGGCTATCAAAGTTGTGTATGATGAGCCCATTTCTATTTTCTGTGATAATACAAGTTCTATTAACATTTCAAAGAATCTAGTGATGCACTCAAAGACAAAGCATATCTCAATTAGGTATCACTTTCTAAGAGAGAAGGTTGTAGAGAATGAAGTGAATCTTGAGTATGTGCCTAGAAAGGATCAGGTTGCTAACATATTCACTAAGGCTATTCCTAAGGATAAATTTGAGTATCTCTAAGAGAATTTAGGGGTCATTGCCTCTCCTTCTTTGAACTAGATGCATAAGGAGATGCATTAGTGCAGTGGATTTCAAGATTCACACTTTTCTGGACTGATGAACTGGAGGCTACCTCTCAAGGGGAGCATGTAGTGGTCATGATGATTGTCCCAGTTAGAGGGAGTATTCAGAGTAGTGAAATAGAAAGATGTTGGAGAGTAGTAGTGAGTAGGGAAAGTATGTGCAATATAATAAAAAGGAAAAGTTGGGTCACCCTTTCCCATTGATGTCAAAGGGTGACAGAGTTCATGTGAAAAAAAGAGGGAGAGTAAGAAATTAAATAAAATTGGTGCAGAGCTATGTCTTGATAGTTATTCACATCATGTGTTGCCATCAATGACAAAGGGGGAGATTGTTGCAAGTATGTGCTAATTAGTGTTGTCATTGATGTCAACAAGCTTGTGTTGTCATTGGTGTCAACTATGTCTTCTAATGGGGTTGTTATTGTTTGATTGAGTTGTTGTGTTAAAGTGATTTGATTGCTTTGAAGAGGTACTGAAGATGTTGAGAATATGCTTTTTTTCCTTAGTTTCCAAGTTCTTTTGAGAAAAAATGATTAATAAAGGAAATAGTGTGTTGAAGATGTGTTCTGGCTTAATTAAGTATTGATCCAGTTTTTCTCTACATTTCTTCCTAATTGAATATCTAATTGTGTGGTTTAGATATGTTTCTTAGAGGTGTTCAGAGATGTTATGTTCTAGATTTTGTGCTTTAGTTCATTGTGTAGAGAAAGTTATGTTCACCAGTTTATGGACAGTGTTTCTGAGTTATGCAAAAGTGTCTAGGAGAAAATGTTTTGCTCCGCATTTTTCTGCAGATTTGTTTCTGGCTTTATGGTTCTGGATTTATGCTTATAAGGTCTATATCTTTCTTTAGCTCAAATGGTTCATGGTTTGTTGTTCTGCAAGTACATTTCTTAAGTTGTAGATGATGACAGAGTATGATATAACTGGTTAAGTACTTTGGTGTGAAGTTTCTTCATGTGAAAGATGTTGCAAAGGAATTTGTTGGTTTTCAGGTGCTTGTGGATGTTTCTAGATCATGTTTGAGCTTGGTGCATGGTATGCATGTCATCATTTGATTTTGAGGAAGCGTACACTTAAAATTTCATAGTGTTTATACAAGTTTGTTCGACTTGATTGTTTACACTAATTGTGGTTATGTTTTGTTAATTGTTAAAGCATGATGAAGTGTGTAGGAGTGGATTTAGGTCTGTGCTAAGGTGTGATGTGGTTTTCATTCATTCCTTTCCTTTGCAAGAATGTTTAAGTCCTGACATAATTTAAAATTTATGGGTTAAGCTATGTTGCCAACCTTGCTAGATATTTTCAAGGATGATGATGGTATAAATAAGTGTCAAGGATTTGTGAATGGGAGTGTGCATGATGGACATGATGTTTGTGATGTGAATTTTATTAGGGCAGTAAGAGATTTCATGTGTTAGGCTACTGGATGCAGTGAGTAGAAGGTGTCTACAATTTTTTAGTGTTGCTGCAAAGCTATCGTTTGTGTTGTGGTGAATATTGATCTTCATTAGAACTAAACTCCATGCATAGGTTAGAGGCAATTATATCATTTTAAATCCTGGTAGTGAGCCACTCTTCTCTTCTCTCTTCCTTTCTCAGTGGCCAGTGAGTCCACCTATAGTGAGAATTCTTTCTTTTGGGCAGCGAGCCCTTTAGCAGTGAGCCTTTTGTAATTTGGTATTGCTACTACTTTATATTGTGAGCTAATCCTCACAATGGTTTTTCCCTTTTTGGGTTTTCCATGTAAAATCTAGTGTTGTCTTGTGATTGGTGTTGTTATGTTTCAGTTTTAGTTATTTTCTTTTCATGCTTAATCATCATAACAAGTTTAAAGGTTAATGTGGATCTGAATGTTTGTTAGGGTTTGAAATTTTTGATACAACTAATTCACCTCCCCCCTCTAAGTTGTCTTGTGCATTCAACACTTGCATCTTTTGATAGAGCATAGTATTGAATAACCTCTAATCTTGGATATTTGAATCTTGTGTGAATGAAATAAGGTAGTTAGACCTTAGATTTTTTGTCTCCTTGTAATACGGAGTGAATTTGTGAATTTGAATCTATTATCATATGGGAAAGTATCTAAATTATGTAGCATCTTAAAAAAAATTAGACTGTGAAATTGTTTGCTTGAGACTTATCTTTGAAACTAATATATTTTTCTTTCATGAATGTTCATTGTTGATTAAATAATTGTTGGATGTTGTATGTTTTATGTTTACTATTTTATGATCCATCCTCTAATTCTATTATTTTTGTAAGTAGAGCTACAGAACTTAGATAATGTAAAAGTGTCAAATACTGGGTTACAGAGAAGTGTAGGTCTATGTTCCTCCAACCTATCTATTGTCAATGGCGTATAAGATGCCTTGGCCAAAGCTTTTATAAATCAAATTGATTATTTGCATTGGTTTGATTTAATTACGCTCTTCCATTTCATGATATGTGTTCATTTGCAATTATTTTTCTATTATTAAATGTTAGAGATATCATATTGCACCAGATTCCTTGATGCATGCTGGATTTAGTTTGCTAGATCCCTCATAAAAGGTTGGCTTGCTCCTTTTTTGGAGTAAGACTGGGGAGGTGTAAGCCTTATGGCTACGTGGTTAATTACCTTGATGATGCTCTCTCTCCATCAGGTTCAATGGTGATATTGTATGGTGAAACTCATTTTTGTGTATTGTTACGAAGGACATATTCCTATTTGTAGTCTAAGCTTATGTTGAATAGATTTTTTAATATTCTTTAAATGAATATATTGATATTTAATAGTTTCATTATATTGGGAAAATTTTAAATATTCTCCCTTTTCGTCATTAGTTTATTACAATAATATTTTATTCTAGTTTAATAGAGTGGTCCTTACTAAAACCCATGACAACCTCTATTGCATTCTTCCTTATAAGGAAACTACTCAATATCACAAATCTCTTTGAGGTGCTCGTCTAGGGTTTTCTAGGTTATAATGTGTTACATTGAAATGCCATAAACACCACCACCATTTTAGTTTCTCTTTGAAAGAGGATATTATATTTTATTTCATAATTGGTCCATACTTGGAATACCATTTGAATGATATAGTGTCAATAAGTGTTTTCCAACACAAGCAAGGATGTAAGTTGTAAATACCTTGGGCTACTTCTAAATCAATATATCTAGAAGAAAATGTAGCCAACATGCTTATGCTAATTAACATGTACTAATTTATCTTACTAAAGTACAATAATGATCAAATGAATGTTTTTCAACTTGGGGGTGATAATATTCATCAAAATTAAAAAAATGTACATTCCATGAAATGCATATAGTTGGAGTGAAAATGACATAAGTGACCAGAAGAACATCAACACACTAAAATAATGATACCTTTGATTTACCTTCAATAACAATTATTCATCAAGATTTAATATTAATAATGCAATGAATTGGTTGTTACTATGTGAGTAGTTTTATTTACGATTAATCACACTCAATTATTTCTTTTTTTTTTGTAAATTATTCAACATATTACCCCTTGTGTGGCATTATTGTAAATGAATTCAAGGATAATGTTGTTGTGTGGCATTAATGTAAAGAAGGAGGAATTATTCCTTTCCTCGAATGCCTCAATGGTTATGATGAAAATCTTTCTGTCCAATGTGCCCTATTGTGGGATAACCGCAGAGTTAAAATTGGAAAGATAGGGTTTGAAATTCCTGAGGAAGTCATCGTGATGGCTACTAGTCTTTTTATGAAAGGTATGAAGATGAAGAGAAATGCTAAGGTTGCTGACCACCACAGTCAGAAACTTTTTTTGGGTGACGGGGGGAGGAACTTGTCACTTATCAAGGAGGGTTTGATCATGCAAAGCTCCTAGAGCCATGGGATGAGATGTGCTACCTTCTGATGAAATATTTCACCCTAGAAGGGCATTTTACTAGGTTCTATAATTAACACCTTCCCCTCCTTAACCACTTTAGGAGAAATGCTCTTATTAGCTTTTCTTTTTTTTATGTCTTCTTTGGAACACTCTATTCACCGTGTGAAAACTAAATTGGATAAGAAATCTGCTAAGCATCTAGTCCCCCTTCACCAAGGCCTTATCCATCGTCTGTATAAGTTTCATCTTGCCTTGGACCCGCCAAAACCAATTCTTCCTACTATTGTTGAAATCCCTGTGGATCTCCCCATGATGCTGATATTCCTTCTGAGGAGCCCTGTTCTAGCCCCAACAACCAGAAACTAAAAGGTGTTTACTTTTCTGAAACCCTGGAGGAGAATACTGAGAAGGACATTCATACTCCTACCTCTAAGGGAAGTATGAAGGGGAAGAAACAAAAATTTAAGGAGATGGTTTCTACTGTGGAGGTCACCAAAGTTAAGGATATAATGGGGGCCCATAAAAATCAAAACAGTGATAGTGAAGGACCTCCGAAAAAAGCTAAAGTTAAAACTGCAGTCAAAGCTAAGAATGAATGTTACTCTTCGGGTGTTAGAAGGTCTAGAAGAATTGATGGTAAACCAACCCCTCAGGCTAAACTTATTGATTATTCTGAGATTGACTCTGGGTCTTCTACTCAGGGAGATGAATAGTCTAAAGGTGATGACATTGAGGTTCATGAGGTTTCGGAGGAGACTGAAGGGGTAGAGGAAAAGGTGGATACTAATGGAGGGGATTTTGAACCTGATGATGCTCAAGAGGAGGAGAGGGTGACTGAAGAGGAAGCTGACGAGGCTGCTAAGGAAGAACACGATGGTCAGGAGGATGAAATTTCTGTTCTTAGAGGCCATGCGGATTCCCTGGAACAAAAGGTCTAATCTATGAGATGCTTTATCAACAGTATGCTCTGCCATTCAGCTATACACAATTTGTCTCTATTGCAGGAGCACAACACCCTTGTCCATGGAGTTGATGAAGAGAAAGTTAAAGAGTTTGACAAGATTTATGAATTTTTGGCTACAGGCTAGGAGGATGTTTCTCCTTAGCTTTCTTTATATGCTTTCTATTTATCTGTTGTTAGACTGCTACTTTTACTATCTATTGTTTATCGGATGTTAATGTTGCTTATGTTGTAGTTGGGTTTGGTGGCTCTTTTTGTTTTTGAGCCTTTGTTGTTCTTTTTTGGTCTTTTGTTGTACGGGTTCGGCCCCTAGTTTTTTCCACCTTATATTATCAAAAACATATTATCCCTCTTTGGTAAAATAATGTAAATAACGTGTGTAGTTGTAATCAATCATCACCAATTTCTCATTATTAGCTTTCATTTGTCATAGGTTTCCATTGTTAGTTCAAGACATTATTTGAATATGGGGATAATAACATAATGATAGCTTTAATTGGTCATTATTAATCACAGTTAAACATTCTCTAGTACAAAATTATATGATTTATGACTAAATCACATGCAATTTGTTTTATAGAACAATATAGAGGAATTGATTTCAACTAATAATCTTGATTATGAGGCATTTGGGATGATGTAAGAGATATTATTTGTAAGTCAATTCCCCTTAATTACACTCAACTGTGCACATGATTGAATGAATCTAATAATTAAATCAATTGTGTGAATAATGGGGGGATAATTATGCTTCAAGTTCCTAATTAAAGCTCATTTTTCCCAATTGCACACTTGGTTGAATCTATATAGTAACTTGATCCACAATATGCCTAATTTAGGGTATCCATACCATAATATTCTAATCTAAGCATATTATACATAATTAGACACTTAATTTAGGCAATCTTATAATTCGATCAACCCAGTGTATAATTGAGGCTATTTATGTCATAAGATTTGAGGTAAATTCTATTGTACTTAGAAATATAACAATTAGATTGATCATGTGAATAATTCTAATAATTGAATGTTGTATGAATAAATTAAACAAAATCATGTACAATAAAACATAATTTTGGTTCAATAGTTAAATTTAATTATTCATATAACATCAAATGCATTTATTAAAGAGTACAATTTTATGGGTGTTGGTGGATGTTAGCAGCTTATTCATCTTAGAGTATGTGTTGCTTTTAAGAGACAAAATAACCACATTGTCACTTTTCTTATTAAGTAAAAATGTTTCTGTTGTAATGTAGAATTGTTCACGTGCTTTTTTACAGCATAGAGTTTTAAATTGAGGCTATTTTATTCTAGAAGGGTCCACATCTTCTTTTAATCCATTTATAATGTGTAATGCTAGTTATGAGCAGATTCTATCTCTTTTCAGGCTACAATTAATTAATAAACGTACAACATACAATTGAATCTCCAAATGAATGCTTGTTTTTTTTTTCACATTACAATTGAATTTCCAAATGAATGCTTTTTTTTTCCACATTATTGCATGATTTGAATCCTCTAATGTTAGAAGTGAGTTGATTTTGTCTCCTTTTACAACAGAATTAGTCCATCAAACATAAAATCGAGTTCTTAACTTAATTGTTATTATTCAATTGTTTGATTGAGTGAATTTTATTTCCTTTTAAATTGATTTGATTGATTAATGTTATGGGTTTTGGTTTTCGTTCTACGTACAAGAAAACATAAAGCACCGAAACAAAGAAGCACAACAAAATCAGAACAACGAATTTAAAGTTTGTTACGATCATTGTAATGACAATGAGAAACACATTAACCTTTTAGAATTTCAATAAAATTACTTCAAGAATATTTACATAGGCATATGAAATATACAGTAATGGAAACAGGATGATCTTTTATTGATGTTGGCAAGGGATCCAATAACGATGTTCCAGTAATGTAGAAACAACATGATTCGCATTTGCCAAATTCTTCAGAGATAAAAATATAATCTAGCAGTTCAACAATAAATACAGGGATGGCATCGAAAATCTTGTGGACCCCTTATATACCCTAACGCTCTAACACAAGCTATCTACTTTGCAATTTAATCTACCACAATGCAATTTAATCTACCACAAATCTCTTCCTGAGTTGGAAGGCCCTCTCCACAATCCGGTCAGAGGAGGGAAGAATTTTCTTGACGCTGTCCCTCTCCATACTTCTCTTAACCCATGCATGAAGCAACGGATATTCAGTCTCAAAAGGTATCTTGAAATTGACAAGAGTTTCATAAGCAGGGAACCAAGAAGCAAACGGAGTGAAGGCAATATCCAGGAACCCGAAATCCTTTCCCCCGAAGAAAGGCAGGGATCCTCCTGCTGACATTTCCTTCAGCGCACCTTCTAAAAATTGGAGGTTCTCCAGCATGTCACGCTTGGCCTGCTCCTGAGCATCATCTTTCGATTTCAATATACGAAGCGCCGAGTCAAAAAACTGCAAAAACAGAGCACATGTATTATACCTTTTCAATCTCCAGCTGGTTGAAAATTCGTTGAATTACTCAAGTGCTCATGCAAACTACAACGGAGAAACCCTTACCTTCTTATCAACGAAGTCAGCCCAGAAGCGGGTAAGGGCACGATCATATGGCAAAAACTTCTTGGAACCCCAAGTCTCATCAATGTACTGAAGAATAATGAGGGACTCGCATATGGGCTGGCCATTGTGGATGAGGACAGGCACTTTCTTGTAAACAGGATTCATTTGCACAAGGAGGTCGCTCTTGTTGGGCAGAACCTCTTCTTGGAAATCATATTTCACTCCTTTCTCTTCCAAGCCAATCAAGACGCGCATACCGAATGGACTCATTGATGTGCTGAGCACCTTTACTTCCTCCATGTTGAAGCACACACAGAACACAAAGATCAGACAAGAGTAATATTTTCTTGGTCTTAATCTTTTGGCCTGCCAGTGTAAATATATATGAAAAACAATGTCGGCAGCGTTGACCGGGATCAATAGTGCCCTTCGCTAGGCGTTATGCTGGCGTAGGCCCCTGCGTAAGATGATGCAGTTGCTCACTGCTTAGCTTTATGTTGACGTCGGCCCCTACGTAACCACGGCCATGTCAAGCAGAAGTATTTGGCCATGCCATCAATTCAGGCATATATTTACTGCGAAGCGTGCGGGCCACGAAACCCCCCGTAGCTGACTCCTATTATGATATAGGTTGTGTCAAGTATCACTGAATATCCACTGAATTTTATACGTATTGTCTATGGAGGATGCACATGATTTTGAAATTCAATTAATTAATAAATACGGTGAAGTATGCATTTCAATTAATTAATATTTACGGTATTTCAATTAATTAATAATTAGCAATCACACATGATGTGTAATGGGTATGCCGATAGATATTTGCATTCAATTTAGTGTTATAAGTAATCTGGAATTTGTTTAAAAAAATCTTTTATGTTTGTTTGAATATAATGTATTATAATATAGTAATTTAACAAGAGCTAAAGTACAATTGTTGGTTATTATGATTTCATAGGTAGACCTATTAAAATGAACAAAAATAGGCTAATGCACTATGCATCTAATGTCAAATCAGTCATACCTACTAACTCGAGGGAATGAGGCGTCTCGCAAAGCCACTTCAAAATGAAATTCTAAGCCCATTAACACATTTAGATTTGAAACAAACTTGCCACCACTAACTTAAAATTGATAACTTTATGGTCTATGTTAATTATATAATAAACCTTAATTTATATAGTTTTTCATTTCTTTTAATGTTTTATAAATTAAGGTATAAGGTTAATTTTAAATATAGATTTGTATTTGTTTGCCAACAATTAGATTTCAAAGGGCCTAGGCAATGGATGCATCTACATGTTTGTTGCAGGTGGACAAATTGCAAGTCCTTTATAATGTGTTGGGTATCCTAGCTATAATGTATGATAAGTTAGATGGGTTGTTTCTCCTACTAAAACATATCTTCTTTGAACAAAATATGTATTGGGTGGAGCCACAATGTTATTGGACGAGCTTGAGCATTTATTGGTCAGCATGTAGCATTGATGAACATCTTTGTAATGCGTTCACACAACCCTCCCTTGTAAAGTTTTGAATGGCATTGTAGACAAGTTGTACACAATTTCATGTTATGTTTTGAATGAATTTAGAGACAACACATTGTAATACAATTCTATGATAAAAACAAAAGAATCTGACAATAAAAGTTTTACAACTCACCCAACCTTAACTCACAATTAAATATATTTGATTTAATTCATCTAATCTTGCTTCATTAGAGGCATAACACATTGTGATAAAAATAAATGATCATATAACATGGAGTTCAAGTACATTGAGAGTGCATACAACATTGCGTTGAAGTGTAAAAAAGTTTCTTAGAGGATGTCCACTTCCTTTCAAATCTTAGAGGAAGATATCCAAAGGATACAAAATTCTCAGGAGAGTTTGATCCAGATATGTGAAAAATGAGACTTTTTTCATCTCCTTTAAGACTTTTACATTCAATACTACCTATTAAAGATTAGATGTTGGCTTCGAAGGTCAACAAAATCAAAGGGAATTATGCTACAACAAGCAAAGAGAAGCATAAGAAGGCATTTTTCCCATTTTTAAGTGCCAGGCTATGTGTAAGTGTCAAAAAAAGTACCACAAATTTATGAACTAGCCTCCCTCTGCTTATCTGTTTTCAAAGGAAATGATTTGAAAAAGGTAGATTGTAATATATAGTTTGATTCACGTATTTCAGTCTATATTGATTTAAATTTATCCGAAAATAATAATATTTATTGAAATTTATCCAAAAACATAATAACTAGATAAGCATAGGGGTGTAACATACATTTAAATGTACTTGTTACAATAAAACAATAGTTTACATAAGGGTGAAAGTCTTTAGCTTTCTACAAATGTGGCTCATGGGTATTAATCCATGTGTATTTTGATAATAGCTCATTAAAAATATTTCAATAAACGACCTATGAAAGACATCATGTAAATAATAATATAGGGTTTAATACATAGAAATGAAATCATACTTAATATTTAATAACACCCGGCATTATTGTCCATCCATTATATTATCCATCTCATGCCTCAACCCTTTTCAACATGCATTGTGTGTATTCCAATTTGACATATAGGCCTTAAATTATTAAATAATTAATTGAAGCATAAATATAGAAAAACAAATATAAATTCAAAAATAAATAATTTCTAGGGAAGTAGTTGTTGTCATGCCGGGACCCTCAACCCTCCGTCGGTACCCCATTAATCTGTCTGGTGGTGCCCTCACTAACAACTTAGGATTTTGGTGTAGTGGCAACTGGTCTATGTTAACAAAATTGGCAGGTCTACTCAGTAGAGTTTGACTCCCACCCTCAACAAGCTTGCTCACCTCGTGGTCGACTATGTCTATTACGAACCTCTCATCTCGGGGGGTAAACTATTGTCATGTTGGGACCCTCAACCCTTCGTCAGTACCCAATTAACCTCTCCAGTGGCACCCTCACTGACATCTTAGGATTTTGGTGTAGTGGCAGCCGGTCTATGTTAACAGTAGTTATTTGTAAATTTACATGAGGGTAAAATTAGTGGGGTCAGAAAAGCAATACAAAACACACATTCAGTAGTGGAGTACTAACAAGCATATATGAAAGACATTTCCACTATGAAATGAAGTCTTCAACAACCTTGAGACCTGCCTCCTCCCTTTTCCTAAAAGAAACATAGGCATTGTCTTGCATGCAAGCATACCATTGGAAGATGAAAGCAGGTGAGATCCGTATGTCTTTAAAGCATCGAACATGAGAGACAGGAGTGAAAAGTAAACCTTGGCGTTCTGTAGGACTAATGTCTTTCATGACCTTGTCAAGTGTAAGACCTTGGGGTTTATGTATGGTCAGAACCCACGCCATTCTAAGGGGTAGCTGTCACCGAGAAGCACGTGTCACTGAAGCAACAGGCACAAGCCATGGGTCACATAAATCCCAAGGAGGTCCTACATAGCTGTCAAACCTAACCACAACAAATCTTGGCATGGTAGGAGAATTGCCATCATTTGGGTAGACAATAGATACGACAGTTTCCAAAGCCCCATTAACAAGTCTAGTTGTCACCCACAAATTTGAAGTGAACATGACCCTTTGTTTGACACTTAAAAGAATGGTGGAAGGCAACTGCTCATCCTCAAGGGTTGTAACATACCTCCCCCTCACTTGTTCAAAATTTGCACCATGCAATATGCACCCCAATGACCAGAACATATGGGGTGAAATTCAGAACTGTGTCACACTTTTATACGAGAATGACCAACACAAACATATATTTCCAACTTAAATATAAAAAGGGTCATATGTATGTTTTGAATTTTAAAATGACAAACTAATGAAATGTAGAATTTTTATTTTAGTTTATGCTTATAATTTTTAATTTTTATTTTAAAATAGGTGGATTTTTTTTTTATATAAATTTAATTGATGAATTTTAAATGCTAATATTTTTCAAAAAAAGTGACATCGATGGGAGGTCAAGAAAAATATAGCAAAATTATTTTTTTTTCTTTAACTTTTTTTCCTAATTAGCCAATTCAAATATCTAGTGCATGGAAAAAATTTTTATTCTTGATAAATATTTTTTTTTTTAAATTTTAAAGTCAATTTTAACCAGAATAGAGTAGTTTCCATGGGATGTCAAATTTTTACAATATATAATTTGTTTAAAAAAAAAAAAAAACCCTTTTGGAGAGGATTCTCTCAATTAGTGAACCATGTATTTTTCAAATGTTTTGAATATGTCTTTCCTATTTATTTTTAATTTCTAATCAGCTCCATGTTTGATTATAATAACCTACTTGCAAAAAATTTAAAAATAATCCTCATAAAACTTATCAAAATATATAAAAAAGTATATTTCTAAGATCTAGACTCCGATATCTACCAAAGGGTATTTTTAGATTTTCATGAAAATGCCCTTTGGTTGGATTAATTTATAGTTGAACTTGAAGTTTTGTTTAATATGCTATAAAAAGGGGGGTTGGCTACTACATGGGATGCCACATAGACAGTTTCGGGAGGAACGGTTCTAGGAAGAACTGTTATGGGTGAAACCCTTCTGAGCGGAACCTTCAATGTAAATTTGATTTAAATTTTAAAAAATGTATTTATTTACATTGAAATTTCTGCCCAGAACTGTTCTGCCTAGAACTATTCATGCCACACAATGCCACATAAGTGCTATGTGGTTCTAGGCGGAACGAAATCGAGTGAAATTTTACTGCCCGAAAACTATCTGCTTGGAACTATTTAATTGGCTGAAAGTGGAACACAACTCCAAACTTTCACCTATATTCTTGTTATGTTGAGAAACCAAGGCATTTGTTGAAAACAAATGTATGGAGGAGCGGAATGCAGGAAGTTCATCAAGGGAAAGGAAAGTATCAGTTTGTGACATTAGGAGTTCCCAATCAAACAAGAATGCATCTGCATTCCTTAGGTTTGCCAAAAGTTGATGAAATTACACCTATTCTTGGCCATCACCTTCTTGATGGAAGACATCATTCAATGTAACCAAATTTTCAAAGTGTAATGCCGACACCTAAAACCATGCCCGCACATGGATGAAACATGATTTGCTTTTTGTTTAGTAAAGGAACATACTAAAAATAATTACGAACTTTTAAAATCTATACAATACACAATGCAACTATGAAGGAACAATTATTCACTTACATAAAAATTAATCAAACTTTACCCTATTTCATATAACTTACTATACAAATAAAACTTTACCCCATTTCATATAGCTTACTATAAAAATAAAAATTTACCCCATTTCATATAACTTACTATAAAATTAAAACTTTACGCCATTTCATATAACTTACTATAAAAATAAAACTTTACCCCATTTCATATAACTTGTTAGAATCTGTAAAATAGATTATAACCCAAAATCAATTGAAAGAGTTAGAAACATAAACTATAAATGCAAAAGCAATTGAAATAGCATAACAATGATACCAAGAGATTTACGTGAAATTCTTGAATGGCAAAATTGCATCAGATAACTATCTCCAATATCAAATAATAAAAATACAAGCTAGGTAGCATGCTTATATAGACCAGGGATAGGGAGGAGGTGGCAACATCGACCAATGAGGAGCAACCATCTATCGGACTAAAGATAGTAAAGTACCTTCCCAAGATAGCTAATGGATGCTCACATGTAGGAAGGTGACACCTCATAATCCTCTCACCTAATAAAACATGCTTTATTAACCTAAGCAATCTTAAATAAATGTGTAGGAAAAACCTACGAATAGAGAGAAAATACATAACCCAACTAGGAAAATAAAACCTACACTAGCACCCCCCTTAAGCATAGCTTAGGTGGATGTAAAAATGGGTGCTGACAAATCAAGCTTGATGAGGTACCCATGTACATAAAATTTCCCCCAAAGAGAAGAAGCCCCCCAAGAAGAGAGAAAAGCCCCACCAAATAGAGAGAAGAAAAAGGAGAGTATGAAACCCCCCCACAATGAAGTAGCTTCGGTGTAAGGAGGATGCTCATATATGAATGCTGAAGATGATCCATTCGTGGCAAATGACATTTCTCCCCTTATGAAGAAACAACTCCAATGGTGAATTCTGAAGTAACTCCCACTCAAAGAAGGAATGTGAGGAAGGAAGCCTCCTGTTGTATCATATCTTAGAACTCTACTCAAGTGTCGCCATGCGAATATAAAAAGATGCCTTAATGTACAAAGGTAGAAGCAATCCAATCCCATGTGTAGAACCAAGAGGTACAAGATGCAACAACAAGGAAGATGAGATAACAGTGATGAAATGACTATCATCAAATAGGAGTTAAATGTCCTCAAGAGTGTTATCTAGATCTGAAAAGTGAGACTCTACAAACAAACAAGAGATGTCTGGTAGAAATTGGTCCCAATGAAGTGAATCTAGAAGATGTATATTATCCTACTACAAAGAATCATCGGAAGCCCTCGAAGAAGCAACTCTAAACTCTGAAACTTAGCAACATGTACAGTAGGAATGTCCTTAACTGTAGATGGGGCATCAATGTATGTCAACCAAATAGATTGATCATCCCATGAAGATGTGTCCACACAAGAAGGGGCAACAAAATTCTCAGTATCATCCATAACATCTTGGTCATCCAAGGAAACATCACTATCATATGAAGATCCAAAGTCTCCATACAAGTGTTGGATGATGGTCCAAGTAGTGAAAGGGCACTCAGTGTTCTCTATCTAATGTAGAATATCCTTAGAAATAGTAATACATATTAGTCCATAGACCATGTAATTATTGTTAAACCATGCATTCTTTTGTTCATAGTCACTTGGCTCAGGAACGAGTCCATGGAGATGGGGCAATAGATCTTGCTCAAGGAATTGATTCTTTATCCCTTGTTTCCAAGAAAAATAGTTCTTTGAGGTTAAGTTAATAATACAAGGATGGAAATAATTGAAATCTGTGATGAACCTCCAAAATGGTTACAATAACCCCATAAAAGATGTAACTCAAGGAGAGCACATATGACACCCCCCCCTTTTTCACTCAATCAAAAAACCCATCATGAAAATTTGATTTGCCACTTCATATTTAATGTGTTTACAATTTCCACTAGCAAGAAATACTTAGTGGACTTGATCTCAATGCTATTACAAATCCTCAAGAAGAGCATATGCTGAAAATACAACTTTGGCACAATACCTAGTGAAATAAACAACACCACTGCAAGGTACACAAAAAAATATGCACTTTCAAAAAAATAATCACCTCAATCCGAGGTTGTATGCAAAATTTATATACCTTTGAAGTTCCCAAAATGATCTAACTTTGCAGTGTCACAGCTGAGAATCAGCAATTTCTAGAAATTTTCTGCATCAAAATTAAAAAAGTCTACACTAGTGCATAGAGCATGAAAAAATAGCCAAAATCAAAAAACATTTCATGAGAAACAGAGTCCGCATGAGCAAGAATAGAGCATTTGAAAACTACCTTCAAATCTGTAACCACCAATGGAGAGGGGTACTATTGTAGCTTTTTGAGTTCATTTCTTCAAAATATACATGTTGCATGGAAAAAATAAAAGATGCCCAGATGGGTTTCTGATGCTACGAACAAAACCGAGAAGGCATTTTTCTTACTAGTGTATAGAAGATCTAGATCTATTATAAAATAGATGGGTTTTGTTGATATGCGTCAGACAACTGAGAGGGGAGGGGGGTGCCCCTTCTCCGCTTTGCCTTTTGCACCTTTCTTAATATCTTTCATTTTCACTCAAGGACACTTTTTCCATGACTCAGCTACATGTATTTATACTCTACATCAACTTGGAATGATCATCAAGGTCGGCATCACAATCATCAACTATTGGAACAATCTCCAAGGTCGGTATTGCAAACATTTAGAAAATAGGTTCTAACCTATTACAACATTGTGGAAAGGAAATGAAATGCCGATCATGCTATGCCTTAGCTGGGATTCAAACATGATCTTCCACACTACAACATGCTTCCACAATCTTCCAGAGATCTCCACAATCACTGGGATCAACTAGGACAGCCAAGACTGTTAGCTGTCGTTGCACCAAAAGATCGACCTATTAATGCCTGATACAACCACTTGACTTAACAAGCATGGGAGTCAGTTAAGCCCTTGTCACAAACCACCATAGTGCAATGCTGAACAAGGAGACCAAGGGTCACACCTTACAATAATCCCCCCAGTGCAAGCGCGGGGTTTGAACCCGTGACCTCGGCTCTGATACCAATTGTTAGCTACTGTTGCACCAAAAGCTTGACCTATTAATGCCTGATACAACCACTTGACTTAACAAGCATGAGAGGCAATTAAGCCCTTGTCACAAACCACTGCAGCGTAGCGCTGAACAAGGAGACCAAGGGTCACACCTTGCAACAAAGATTGGTTACACGCTACATTGTCTGGGAACAATCTTCAGACACCATCTTAATTTCTCAATGCGGACCAAAGTATAGATAGGAACATGATTAGGAGACATCCATAAGCACACTATAATCTTCAGGAGCAACCGTACGAACCTCAACCATTTTATCCATAGGAATCTTCTCACCAGAACACATGAACTTCACTGTCTTCAACTATCTTAAAAGAAAGATAGCTTGCATACCACCAAACCACAAACCATTGCAACTATAGGCACTTATCATTATCTCAGACTTCCCTCTAGAACCACAGAACCAAATACTTCCTTGTGGAGGAATGTAGATCAAAATACTTTCTTCTTGTCCCAATTGAACATACAGAAAAAGCAGGTTTCACTTTGGTGAATGCAACTCACTCAGATCTTCATATGGATGGCTAAAACCTTGAATACAACATCCTCAGACATACCTCTAACTTAATTCCAATCCACAAACCATGATCTTCAAGCAAAAATAAATGTGGAGTAGTTTACCAAACTATTCTTCAGCATACAACTCACTGTCTGACTGCACTTGTCTGTAACTCACTTGTTTCTTCCAGAGAGTCTAATTTTCTAGATATTTGCAACATACAAGTCTTCTAAACAAGTAATAGAATAAGATACAGTTGACACCAATGACAACAAGGATATGTTGACATTAATGACAACACCGATTAGGCACATACTTGCAACAATCTCTCACTTTGTCATTGATGGCAACATATGATGTTAAAAACTGTAACAACTGTCAAGACAAGATTCTCCCCCTTTCTCTTTACACACCTACACTCTTTCTTTCTCCAAAAATTTTCCCCTTTCTCTTATACATCTACACTCTAAGTTTTTCACATGACTGCTCTCCCCCTTTGACATCAATGGCAAAGGGCACATACTTGAATTCATTTTCTCTGATCTAATCTCTCTTCTAAACTCTCTGTCTACTCCCCCTAAGAAGTAGCCCTAAAAAGACCAATCCAGACCTCTAAACACCTTTGGACTAATGCACTATTGTGCATCTTAGTTTAGAGCAGGAGGGGTGATAACCCCTAACTTTTCTCTAAGATACTCAAAAGTATCCTTAGGCAAAGGCTTGGTAAAAATGTTTGCAATCTGATCCTTGGTAGAAACATACACCATCCTGACTTCATTCTCTATTACTTTTTCTCTCAAGAAATGATACCTGATGGATATGTGCTTTGTCCTTGACTGCATCACTGGATTCTTTGATATGTTAATTGCACTTGTGTTATCACAAAATATTGCAATGGGATCTTCATACACAACTTTGATGTCCTTCAAAGTCTTCTTCATCCATAGCACTTGAGTGCAATTAAATGTTGTTGCAATGTATTTTGCCTCTGCAGTAGATAGGGATATTGAATCTTGTTTCTTGTTCAACCAAGATACTAATCTTTTTCCCAAGAAGAATGCACCTCCACTTATACTTTTTCTATCATCCACATATTTGGCCCAATCTACATGAGTATATGCATTGAGAGTAAAGTCACAGTCCTTAGGGTACCACAAACCATAATCTATTGTGCCTTTTAAATATCTCAAAATTCTTTTGACTGCCATCACATGTGATTCCTTGTGTTCTACCTGAAATCTTTCCACAAGACATACTGCATGCATTATGTCAGGTTTGGTTTGAGTCAAATAAAGTAGTCCTCTAATCATAGATCTATACGTTTTCTGGTCTGCCATGGGTGAGTTATCATCTTTGCTCAACTTATAACCAGTTATCATAGGTGTGCATACTGATTTAGAGTCTTCCATCCCAAATTTCTTTAACAACTCTTTCACATACTTAGACTGAGAAATGAAGACACCTTTATCTAATTGACTTATTTATAGACCTAAAAAGAAGTTCATCTCTCCAAACATAAACATTTCAAATTCACTTTGCATTTCTCCAGCAAAAACTGAGCACATACCTTCATTGCCTCCAAAAATAATATCGTCAACAAAAACTGCAACAATCAGGGTTTGTTCATCATTGATCTTGAAGTAGAGATTACTATCTGTAGTATCTTCACTGAACCCTATCTGTATCAGGTACCTTTCCAACCATGCATACCATGCCTTGGGAGCTTGTTTTAATCCATACAATGCTTTCTTCAATCTGCATACCACATCTCGTTGTTCTGATGACTAAAATCCTTTCGATTGTTCAATATAGACTTCCTCTTCCAACTTTCCATTTAAGAAGGAAAGTTACTTCACGTCCATTTGATAAACCTTGAAATCTTTGTATGCTACAAAAGACAGAAACATCCTTATTGCTTCAATCCTTGCTACTGGAGAAAAAGTTTCTTGAAAGTCCATTCCTTCAACTTGAGCGTATCCTTTGCATACCAATCTTTCTTTGTTTCTTACCACTTCACCATTCTCATTCATTTTGTTTCTGAAGACCGACTTTGTACCAATTACATTCTTGTCTACTGGTCTGGGAACAAGATCCCAAGTCTGATTTTTCTCTATCTGCATCAATTCCTCTTCCATAGCCTTTATCCAATTCTCATCTTTGCAAGCCTCACCCACAATTTTAGGTTCAATCTTAGAAATCAAATAGAAATTTACTTGATCCTCTACTACTCTTCTTCTGGTTAAGATCCCTTTGCTCTTATCTCCTATGATTTGATTTTCAGAGTGACTGATTCTTACATACCTTGGAGTTTTGGTAGCACTTATCAGAGCTTGTTCTTCTTCATCTATGCTGTCTTCATGCTACACCACTTATGAAACATCTGGATCATCTGACTCATATCCACTTGATTCTAAAGACCTTTCCTTGCATTCATCAACTTTAACATTTGCACTTTCAATGGTCTTATTCAACCTCTTATTATAGCACTGGTAGGCCTTACTCTTGGTGCAGTAACCAAGGAAGATTCCTTCATCACATCTAGCCTCAAACTTGCCTAAATCTTCTTCTCTTTTGATGTAACATCTGCTACCAAAAAATTTGAAATATTTCACAATAGGAACTCTACTATGCCACAATTCATAGGGAGTTTCTGAATTGTTACCCTTTACTTGAACTCTATTTAGGATATATACTGTTGTGTGAATTGCCTCTCTCCAATATGCTTTTAGAAGATGAGCTTCCTTCATCATAGTTTTAGCAGCTTCTTGAATTGTTATATTTTTCCTTTCAACAACTCCATTTTGTTATGGAGTTTTGGGCGCAGATAGTTGTTTCTTTATTCCATGCTCTTCACAAAAGAAATTAAATTCATTTGATGTGAACTCTCCTCCTCTATCAGACCTCAAGCATTTGATTTTCAAATCCATCTCATTTTCAATCATTTCCTTAAATGCCATGAATTTATCTAGAGCTTCAGTTTTCTCTTTCAAAAAGGTGACCCAATTCCTTCTAGAATAATCATCAATGAGAAACATGAAATACATGTCTCCTTGCAAACTTCTTACTATGGTAGGTCCACACAAATCTGTATACACTATCTCAAGTAATCATCCAATTGATTGATCCTTGCTTTTGAAACTTGTTCTTGTCTATTTCCCAAATTGACACTCCTTGCAAACTAGATTAGCAGGCTTCAAAAGCTTAGGCAAATCTCTAACAATCTGTGCAGTACTTATCTTCATAATATTATCAAAATTTATGTGACACAACCTTTAATGCCATAACCAAATCTCATTAGTCTAAGTCAACAAGCAATAGTTATTGGTTCCTTTCAAGTGATAGATATTACCTCTAGTCTTCTTACCAGTTTCAATGACTATTCCAGAGCTCTCCCTGATCTTGCATCCATTGTCCTTGAAGCTTAAGTCATAACCCTTGTCACACATCCAACCCACACTCAGAAGATTTTTATTTAATCCTTTTACATACAAGACATCTTTAGTATTATGCTTGCCATCAAAATAAATAGATCCTTTCCCACAAATCCTACCAGTTGTATCATCTCCAAACCTAACCAGTCCACCATCATATCTTTACAAACTTACAAACTTACTTTTGTCACCAGTCATGTGGTGAGAGCAACCACTATCAATAACCCATCCATCCTTGTCCTTAATGACCTAAGCAGCCAAAGCACTTTCCACTAGTTTTTCTTCCTTTATATAGCTAGAAGAATTAGTAGACACAAGATCTTCCTTAATAGCAATGAACAAGCATTCATTTACAGAGGAACTAGCATTATCTGGTTCACCATTATTTGAGACTCCTTTATCATCATCAAAATCTTCAACATAGTAACACTTCTTTTGGGTCCTAGGCATGTTCTCATATCTTCTTCTATTTCTTTCAATTGTTGTAGGACATATGGAAGCAAAATGACCTACTTTACCACAAGAAAAACATTTGAAAGGTAATTTGCCTTTGTACTTACCAAATCCTCTTTGCAGTTTGTCCACAAAGTTGGCTTCAACTTCATCTAACTCATCATCAGATTCTACCTTGTACTTTTCTGATCTGGAAGTACTTCCAGGAGTACTGGCTTTGAAGGCTATCTCAACTTTTGGTAGAGCATCATCTAACTCCCTCATTTCAAAAGTAGTAAGCTTACGAAGCAACTGATCCCTGTTAACAATTTTTACTTCCATGAATTCTTCAATTGTCGTTACCTTGTGACAGTAGGACATGGGCAAAGATCTGAGTATTTTCATAACACTTTCCTTTTCTTCAGGAGTTCTACCTATGGTTTTTATCCCTATAACAAGTTAATCAACTCTTTGCATAAAAGCTGATATGTTTTCATCATTGTTCATCTTCAAGCTTTCATATTTCACTTTTAGACTTTGTAACTTGGCTTCCTGCATAGAATCATCTCCTTCATATAGATTTTTCAACTTTTCCCATACCTTATTTGTAGTTTCAAGATCCACCACTTTTGTTAATATTGAGTCGGCTAATGAGCTTAGCAGAGCATCCTTTACCTTGATATCTATCTCATATTCTTTGATTTCGTCTTCAGTCGTCGGACCATTTTGAGGTATGGTGTATTCTGTTTCTGCAACTTTCCAAACTTTTTAACCAAGAGAAAGAAGATGGCTTTTCATCTGAGCCTTCCAGAGAACATAATTCATTCCATCAAAATACAGTCCTTCCTTCTTGTAAGACATTTTGGATCTTCCTCAAGCTGTTAAACTTTTTTCAGAGGAACTTGACTCTGATACCAATTGTTGATATGCGCTAGACAACTGAAAGGGGGGATGAATCAGTTTTCACAAAACTTGAACACTTTCTACAATTTAAACATTCATCACGTATCCACAATTATTATAATTTGACAATGAGTGCATGAAATCAGAAAATCAACCATAGATACAACATCAAACACAAGAGACAACAAATTAATGTGGAAAAACCTAAGGTGGGGAAAAACCATGGAGAGGATTAACTCTCAATATATATATATTCCAATCTTGAAATAATGGTGTTCAGGCTTGGTCATTCTATGGGCCTAAACATACTGGCTTACTGCCATGAAGAACAACTAGGTCTAGCAGGCTCACTGCCTCAACCCTACACCTAGCAAGATTATAATAAGGGTTGTTAAACCATGAGGGCTATTAAACCCTACTGGTGGCTTACTGCCATGATCAACGCCTTTCTATAGTTTCAACTGAATTATAATAATTGTCCTGCTCTACTCTTCCTCTACTCTGCTCTTCCTCTTCTCTACTCTTCCTTTTCTTTCCTCTGCCTCTTCTCTGCTCTGCCTTTTGGACCTTTATTAATATATTTCATTTTCACTCAAGGACACTTTTTCCATGACTCAACTACAAGTATTTATACACTACATCAACCTTGGAATGATCATCAAGGTCGTCATCATAATCATCAACCATTGGAACAATCTCCAAGGTCGGTATTACAAACATTTACAAAATAGGTCCTGACCTATTACAACATTGTGCAAAGGAAATGAAATGTGGATCACACTATGCCTTAGCTAAGACTCAAACATGATCTTCCATGCCACAACACAATTCCACAATATTCCAAAGACCTCTATAATCACCGAGATCAACTGGGTCGTCCAAGACTGGTTACACACTACATTATCTGGGAACAATCTTCACACCATCTAAATATCTTAACACGAACCAAAGTCTAGATAGGAACATGATTAGGAGACATCCATAAGCATGCTATAATCATCAGGAGCAACTACACAAACCTCAACCACTTTATCCATAGGAATCTTCTCACTAGAACACATGCACTTCACTGTCTTCCACTATCATAAAAGAAGGATAGCTTGCGGACCACCAAACCAGGAACCATTACAACTATAGGCACTTATCATTATCCCAGACTTACCTCTAGAACCACAAAACCAAATACTTCCTTGAGGAGGAATGTAGATCAGAATACTTTCTTCCTATCCTAATTAAACTTACAGAGAAAGCAGGTTTCACTCTGGTGAATGCAACTCACTCAGATCTTCATGCGAGTGGCTCAAACCTAGAATGTAGCATCCTCAGGCATACCTCTAACTTACTCCAAATCCATAGACCATGATCTTAAAGAAGAAATAAATACAGAGTAGTTTACCAGACTGTTCTTTAGCATAGAACTCACTATTTGTACTGCACTTCTCTATAACTCACTTGTTTCTTCTGGAGAGGCTAATTTTCTTAATATCCTCAAGATAGAAGTCTTCTAAACAAGTAATAGAATAAGATACAGTTGACACCAATGACAACAAGGATATGTTGACATCAATGACAACACTGATTAGGAACATACCTGCAACACCTTTAGCAAAAAAAAAGACCCCAGCAACCAAGAAATGACATGCAAACACTGAATCAGCTACCTAAGACAAGAAAAGGCATGGTGCAAGCTACAATATTAATAAAAACACAAAGTATGCAAACTTCAAAACCCTTGTTTGCAGGTGTGACTAACGATCTCCAAAATGAGTGAAATGAAAGCCAAAAATGACTTTCAAGAGCCTCCCAGATGGAATGGAATAGTAAAAAATGCTATCAGACTACATGAAGATGCTGCAATCACCTAGATCTCATACATGTAAAAACAAGATTACTAGATCTTCATAAATCCTTTCTGATTCTCTAGATCGTTTAAAAATGCAAGAGAAGAGCATACGAGATTTTACAAGATCTCTACAAAGAATCTAACCTTACAAAACTCGCTCTGATACCATTTAGAATTTGTAAAACAGATTATAACTTAGAATCAATTGAAAGAGTTAGAAACATAAATTGTAAATGCAAAAGCAATTGAAATAGCATAACAACAATATCAAGAGATTGATGTGAAATGTTCGAATGGCAAAATTACATCAGATAACTATTTCCAATATCAATTAATAAAAATACAAGCTAGGTAGCATCCTTATATAGACTAGGGAGAGGGAGGAGATGGAAACACCGACCAATGAGGACCAACCATCTATCAGACTAAAGATAGCAAAGTATCTTCCCAAGATAGCTAATGAATGCTTACATTTAGGAAGGTGACACCTCATAATCCTCTCACCTAATAAAACATGCTTTATTAACCTAAGCAAGCTTAAATAAATGTGTAGGAAAAACCTTATAAAAAGGAATAAAAAACCTACACTAATATAACTTACTATAAAAATAAAATTTTACCACATTTCATATAACTTACCATAAAAATAAATCTTTACCACATTTCATATAATTTACTATAAAAATAAAACTCTACCCCATTTTATATAACTTACGGTCAAAGTGATTCAAGATGCTACAAAAATGATATACATGTCATTATTTGAACAAGTAACTAGGCTTGTGGTTTAAGCAAACAAACATCATTATTAAACTTGTAACTTTTCTTTCTAAAAAATAAAAACCAATCTAAAAGATATAAATTGAGAAAGCATATTTAGTAATTTTTAATTTGCATTGATAAATTTAATTGCAACTAAATAATTAATTCTTCTTGTTGGATGCTTATACACAAACTCGTAAAGGGATAACTATAAAAAATAATTAAATACCCTTTTCATAAGGGGGTAAATACACCCATCAACATAAATCTTTATAACTTTGATATTTACCATGCTAGACAAGAAAATAACCCTCAAAGATAGAAGCATGAACTTTTACCAACCAATACAACACATCATTAAGGCTATCTATTAAAGAGGGAAAAAAATAATATAGAGTTGAGATTCAACAGGGAAGACAACACATCCAAATCCATAAGGAGATTTACAAGCTAAAAATAAAATTCAAAACTTCACACACCCAAGGAAAATACACAAGCCAATAGGGTTAAGGTTTTAGGTTTTTTTTATATTCTTGTTTTTGTTTTTCCTAGGCTTAAACATATCCAAAAGAAAACTTCTCTATGGGAAGAGGGAGATACAACCCTAATTAGGGTGCACTCCCTTCAACCCTAACACAGACTTAATCAATCCTTTTCCTTATTTTGTTTTTTTCTCTCTTGTGTCTCGTATACAGATAGGTACCTCCATGGTGGTGACACCATACTCATTGCCTCAATCTTTTCTCTGTCTCTCACACAAGCAAGTGCTTTCATGTTGATGATGGTAGCCAAGAGGATGGAAAAATAGATTGCTAGTTCGGAAGGGTGCTAAGGAAAATAGGTATATGCAGCTCCTTGTTTAGTTTTTCTTTTTTTAATCTATGAATCAATTTTCAAGGAAAGACCTAGGTGGGGAAATAGCTTGTATGACATTCCCTATACCTAAGGTACTCTAACCTCTATATTTCCCTTTTTAGTTGCCATGGCCATGTTGTATTTTTAAGCAGAGTAGAAAGAAAGCACCCTAAACAGATCTGTAGTGAGAGATATCAATTGGATCTACCAGTAGCATGGTTCAAAGTATGGGCCCCTAACCATCTAGGTTTTGATCTGACAGACTTTGTTGGTTGTACGAGAGGATGGGTTCCTAGAGGGGTCTGATGAGCTATGAGTGGATCAAAAGATATTGGCTAGGGCCTTTCTCTTGTAGGGACAACATATAGAAAGAACATTCCAGGCCCAAACCCTAACTAAAAAATTATACTTTTTTTTTCTTTTAACACAGCAAGTAGCACCCAGAATCTCTAAATATATATGTTTTCTTAGCTGCAAGGCATGCTATTTTTTTTTATTGGTGTAGTTTGAAATCCATTGCATAAGAGATTAATAGGGTGTACTGAATAGAATCACCAAATAAAAGCTCATCTCATTTCTAGAAAATATATCTACCCTTCTTTAGCTCTCAAAGAAAATAGTGCTTTTATTGAGGAACAAAAATGTACTAATAAGGTATGCAATATTAATGAAAATAAACTTAAGCTATGATGTACAATCTCTGATTAATCCAAATCTACCATTTGCTTACACCTATGCTTATATAAATTTATATGCATTTTTATTTTTGTTATGTTTACTCTTCTCTGAAACTTGTGCATATATAAATTTTTTTGGTGATGTTTAAGGAAAAGAGAATAAATTAAAAGTTTCTCTTAAAAAAATAATGGGTATGGGCTTATTAATGGCTACACTCTTCCTGCATTAGCTATGTATTTTTAAGGAAAAAAAAGACTATATGTTTTACTACAGCATCACATACAAGAGAAAGGAAGAGGTTAGCCATGGATAAGTGAATAATATTTTTTTTTCATGCACAGGACACTAGTGACAAGTATTAATTTTTTTTTTTTTTAATAAATGCTTAGTTGTTTTGGATAAGAATAGGAGTGGTGCCAGCCTATGTTAACATGATGACCTTTACTTTTCTTTCATACAACACATACAATAGTAGTGCAAATATTCTTTCATTTGAACTTTACAACTTTCAAAAAAATAGTACAACTTTCAACTACATAATTGCTTAGAATTACAAGTCAAATAGAAAACACAATCCTCATCCTATATTAGCAAATATTCTAACTTTCTGTAGACACCCAAATTTGTCCATGTCTAGCGACACCTTGTTAAATCACTAATCCATTATCCAATTAATTAAATAAATTTTATTTATTTAATTAAAATCCCATTCACATTCACTTAGCCAATTAATTAAATAAATTGTATTTATTTAATTAATTCCACATCATATCTTATCTCATTTTATGCATTTATCATATTAATTAAATAAATTTTATTTATTTAATTAATTTCCAACTCATATCCCAACTAATTCAAATACTTTATTTGAATTAAGCTTTTATCATTTATCACATTTCAACACTTGTCCATTTCCCATTTATCATGTGTTGTAAGATAACTTTCATTTAAAATCTTTCACATGCACAACTAATTGGACCTAAATTTAGTAACTTTCAATCTTAGCCATTCACATAGCCTCTGAATCTCCACCGTTGATTGATCTTGGTTGAGTTCTATATAAACAGCCTCTCACTCCATATGAGACATCCAGAAATCATATAGTATCCAGCAATCCAGCAATCATATAGCAACTCCATTATCATCTTGAGCATTTGAGCATTTGAGCTTTTATCATCCATCAATGGCAGCTTTCAGCTTTGTGATTGTTCATTGTTGAAGAAGCAGTCCACATCTCCCTCTCAAACAAGGAATCGCACGGTCTAGGTGATGTTATGCTTGCATTGCATTGTTCTTTTGATTTCATTTAGATTAGATTCCTTGATGATGGTAGGGTTAGGGTTTCATGATTATGTCTGATCTGCCACACCTGACTTTCACCTATCACATTTTGGCATGCCCGGTGGGACTCACGTCCCTGATTAACTTTGTTTTTGGAGTTGTTTCTTTGAAGGTCAGATTTTGCAGGTGCTCGCAGAAAATTCCAGTCGCTTTTGAACGAAAATCCACCGCTTCAAGATTTCTGCGTCGCTTTTGAGCTGGAACAGGCCGCATATTCCTCTCTGGATCGCCTTTGACCGAACAGTCGTCGCCTCAGGTAAACCGAATCGCTTTTATCATTAAAATGATCGCCTCTAATGTATGCGATTGTGTTAAATGTATTTGCCGCTTTTGATCTAATAGCCGCCACTTTTGCGCATAATCAAATCGCTTTTAATCTAACAGAGGCCGCCTTTGCACAAATCCGCATCACTTTTGACCTAATAGTGAGCGCTTTCATTCTGATATGATATGCTTATGAGCTAATAATATTCACCTTTTGCAGGTTAGGGTTTTGATTTTGTTTTGCAGAGACAGGTCGCTTTCAACTTACAACAGGTTGCTTCCGGTATATTGCGATCGCATATGACACGACAGAGGCCGCTTTTGCATCTATTTGTATCGCTTATGGACTGATATTGTTCGCCTGTTAGGCTAGGGTTTTTGTCTATCGGCTGTGTTTTTGCAGAAACAGGTCGCATCCAGCCCTCAACCGATCGCTTATGGACAATCTGCATCGCTTATGAGCTGACAGGGGTCGCATGCTGTGTTTTTGCGCGTCGCATATGATCTGTAGTATTTCACCTCTGTTCAAATAGAGGTCGCCTTTGATCAACAGTGTGTCGCATCTAGTAAAGCTCTGTTGTTTTCAAGCCTGTTTTAGTTTCAGTTTGATTTTTGGCTATTAACTGGGTATTTGCGCAGCATCTTATTGATCTGTCCAAGAAAGGAGGTTCTCAAACTACTGACATATCTGTTGCAGGTTCGATCGGTCCAAGATTTGTGGTTTTTTTTCACTAAATTAGGCATATTTGGGCTTGGTGCTTAAAATGAACTATTGTTTGCTCTGTGCTTGATTTATCTTTTTTGATTGCCTGCATGTGCCTGATTGTAACCCAAATTTAATGACAAAAGTATCCTCTCCCCTTGCCTATCAAATGGATCTTGGGTGTATGAGAACTTGTCATTATCTTTAGAGGGCCTGCCTTCCCGGTGTGAGAAGGGATACGACCCAAGCGGTAACGGGCTAAAGCCAAGTCCTTCCGAACCGCTATATAAGAAAAGTGTTTGTGTCGAAAGCCACAAACAATGGGTGCAGTTGTGTTATACCGACAGCCAACCTCCCCCAAAACCCTCCAAGGCGCAACCCTTGGAGGCTGGGAGACTCCATAACGGAGAGTAGCGCTGCCGCACGTATAGCCACCCGAACGGATGCCCTTATTAGCAACTTTGTGTAGTAGCCAAAAACCTTCTATCTGTTGACGCAGAGGGCAAAACCCTTGAAGCGGCCCCGATTCATGCGGTTCTTAGCCGAGGTAGCAGGGACAATCTAAAGGTTTGGAGAGGGTCAAGCCTTATAAGAATCCGGGATCTTGGTATGCGTGAGAAGTGTGTGCAAATGTAAGGAGGAGCCGGTGCTACCAAGATCCTGGAGCTACCCGCTTTGAATAGGCGCAGCTAGGGGATTCAATAGATACTGTCCTATCTTAGCCTAGGTTGTATCAGTTTGTGCTTGTTGTGAGTGTGAGTGACTGTTATCATTGTTTTCTTGCTAAAAAACTACAAAATCAGACCACTGTTACACAAACACAGTCGCTTTTGAACCTAAACTGCTCGCATAGACCATCCACATCGCTTCTGAACTGTAGTGACTCGCATATTGCCTAAACTGCATCACTTTTAAACAACAACTGCCCGCATATTGCTTAAACAGAATTGCTTTTGAACCACAGATGATCGCCTACTGTCTGAACCAAGTCGCATCTGAGTCATAACCAGTCGCATATTGCCTGAGCCAAGTCACTTTTAAGCCACAGTCATTCACCTGATTCCTGAACAAGCTCGCTTATGAACAACAGACTATCGCCTTTAGGGATATCTGAGTCGCCTCTGATCAGCAGAAAATCGCCTTTGAACCAACAGTCATCGCCTCTGGAATAGCATTCGCTTCTGGTTAGCACTGTCATTTTTCTGTCACAACTAAATCAGGTCACATTTGAGCTATCATTAATCGCCTTTAGCATCCTTTGAGTCGCCTTTGAGCTATCATCAGTCGCCTGTAGCTAAAATTCCTGCAAATCTCAGTGCATCCGCTGAATTAGCCTCAGGACCAGCTTGCTTGAACCTCAAACATCAGCTTTCAGACTTATCTTTGATCAATAGCAAATACCTGGACTCTGTCTCCTATCTTGAGCTTATCAATCAATCACAACTCATGAGCTTTTCCATCTTTTTGAGACCCCAACCAGCAAATCAGACATCAATCCAATCATTTCAGTCAACAAACAACCTTCAGTTTTAGCTTCAGCCAACAAACATCCTTCAGCTTTAGCTTCAGCAAACAATCTCTTTTAGCTTTAGCTCCAACAAACATCAACAGCAAACAATCTTTCCCTTGAGTGATTAAGCTACCTCTAGGGACAATCAACAACAACTCAGCCAAACCAAATCAACCAAGCAACTTAGCCAAACCAGCAAACCAAAACAACAACCAATCAACCAACCATTATCTTTTGGGTCTCAAAACTTTGACAAGCTCAACATCATGCCTCAAACTAGGAGTCAATATCGAGCTGAAATAGAAGCCAAATTGAAAGCTGAAATGGATGCCAAATTGCAAGCTGAGATGAAACAATTCACAATACCTCTTAAGGATGCAACTCAATTCACAACTGGTATGCCTTCTCATATGTTTATACCTCAAGGGTACACTAGGGGCGAATCATCTTCACAACAAATGCACCCTCCACCATCCTTGGAAACTTTCGAAGAACAATCTCAAGACGACTCATCAGAATTCCAAGATACCTATCTATGGGACCAAGTTGAGAAACTCATGATATCTGAGCCTGATCGCTGTTTTCTCCAACTTGCTCGCATGGGTGCTAAACTACCTAAAGACTTTGATATATCCACTATTAGAGAGCACGATCCCAACACTACTGCTGTTGTTGCGAATAGACCATCTACTATAGTCACATCATCTCTTATTACCTCGCAAACACCATCCTCATTGCCTCTTGTTGCTTCATTTGAGTTACCACGATCAGAGCATACCTTAGAACCATTGATAGTGCCCACCAATGTGCTTCCTCTCATGTCACAAAATCTCAACATCCCACCGTTTCATGTCCCTCAACATATCTCTCCTTCTACCATGACTGTTTCCATGCCTCAAGTAACACAAGCTGTCCATGTAACACAAGCGCAAACACTTCAAGCGTCACAAGTAATTCCCATATCTTACGGTGTGCATACCTCTCAAACCATTCCATCAACACATGTTGTCCATGCTTCACAACCATTGCAATCTACCACATCTCATACCAAAACTGCTAATTCATCCATGTTATCCTATAATCCCAACGTTAGCCTTATTGACATGAGTGATTCCCTCATTTCTCAAGCCAATCCAGACAATAAGGTCGCTTATGTTGATCAGCTTACATCCATGCTGTCCTCTTCTTCCAATCCTTCACACACCATCAATCCATCTTATGTTACCCAATGCTTCTCTAATATCACCCAACACATGACATATACCAATCCTCATATTGTCCAAAATACCAATCCCAATGTTCACCCTTCTGTCGTATCTACCACTCCCTCCGTCACTTACCATGTCATGAATTCAATCCCAACTTCCCAACCATCTGCTATTATCAATCCAACGTCCACTTCTCATGTGATGCACACTCACTTGCCACTTGTGTCTCAAGGACAGCAATCTTCTAACACGTACATGTCACATAGCACTCCTTTGACATACATTGTGGGTACACAACCTCAACAAACAGTCACAGCTTCGTACATCCCACAACCACAACAAACAGTCACAACTCCACATATACCACAACTGCAATCACAATATGTCTCATATCACACTCAAACCCCTTCGCAACAACAACAGTTATCCTCCGCCGATATCCAACAGATGATCGATGAAAGAGTAGGACAAGGCAAGAAACCTTTCTCTCTCGAAAACATATGCGCTTATCCATTTGACAAGTCTCTTAATATGATACCTTTTCCACCACATTTTGAAATCCCACAATTTGATAAGTACAAAGGGAAAGGAAATCCGGACGACCATCTTCAAGCCTTTTTCGTGGCATGTCTCGATGTTGCCTATGATGATACATATCTCTTGAGACTATTTCCTCGAAGCTTAGCAGGACAAGCTCTCGAATGGTTATCCCATTTACCTCCAGGAATTAAGACTTTTCCCGAATTGGCAACCAAGTTTCGATCACATTTTGCCTTCAACATTGAACATGAGGTAAACATGAATGACCTTGTCAACAACAAACAACGCAATGGTGAAACCTTTTCCTCATTTACCCAATGCTGGCGTAATATGGCTAGCAAATTATCATGGGAAATCCCTGAGAAACAACAGCTTGACATCTTTGTTCAAAATCTTCATCCTGAGCTGTCATTCCAACTACAATTGCAAAGTGCTAGCACCTTTGACGAACTAGTTTCCAAAGGAGTTATTATTGAACGAGCCTTAATTGCTAAAGGGACTATCAAGATCTTTCGTGATAACAAAGATTCTCCCCAAAATTCCAATGATAAGTCTCGTTTTTGGAACAAGAACAAGCATGTTGTCAATGACGGTATTGTTGATACAAAGAATATCCAAACTATGAAAGCTCCCATCCACATTCAAGCAGCCTCTCCACCAAGACAGCCTTTTCCACAACGAAGAAACCAACGCCAAACTTCTAATCCACGCCGACAATTTACACCATTAGTGGAACCCATGGAAGTTATTCTTCGTAAGCTGCTTCAAGCCGGAGATGTTATTCTACCCGATGCACCACCAAATGGCGAACCACTCTTTCGAGCTCCTTGGTACAAAGAGAATGAGTATTGTGATTACCATCGAGTTAAAGGACATAAAACAAATGGTTGTATGCGCTTAAAACATGTTATCCAAGACTGCATTGATCAAGGTCTAATCAACGTCACACCTTCAACACCTCAACCTGCTTAACAATCCACATCAAACTATGATCTAGAGACTTTCAAGAATCCACTTCCATCTCATGATCAGACAAATAACCTTCAAGCTGGAAATGCTATTCCCTATAGCTATGCATCATCTACCATTGGCCGCATTGACCATGCTCGCATTTCTACCATTACCGTCCAAGGAGCACCTGACTGTGCCGTAACCACACGAAGAGGTCGAGTTACCGTTCAAGGCGCACCTCCTCATCCTCCTTGACCTCTCTCTGAGTATAACCTCTTGGATCACCTTGGTAACACACCCACTCACATATCTATCCTTGAGCTGCTTCGCATATCCCCCGCACATAAAGCTATCCTTGATAAGGCCTTACAAGAGTCTTCGGTGCCTAATAATATTAATATCACACAATTTCAATCCATGGTCGCTAGCATTGCAGCCCCTTGTCATTTAACCTTTTCCGACAAAGATCTTCAACCCTCAATTCATCCGTCACACAATGAGGCCCTCCATATTGAAGTGTTTGTTAACCAACGCCGTATCAAACGAGTCTTGATAGATGGGGGAGCTGGTCTAAATATATGTTCTTTGAAACTTATCAAACAATTGGGATATTCTGAGAAAAATGTAGACACCTCCAAGGTTATTACCATCAGAGCATATGATGACGCTGAAAGAGATACTGAAGGGATCATTTTATTGCCTATTCAAGTTGGACCGGTCATGACAGAAACTCGCTGTCAAGTCCTTGATATTGATCTGCCTTACAACATCATCCTTGGACGCCCTTGGATCCATACCCTTAAAGCAGTTCCATCTACATATCACCAATGCCTTAAATTTCCACATAAGGGTGTTGAAGTTACCATTCAAGCTGATCCCAATCCATTTGAGTTTTGCCGTGCCTTTCAAGCTAAATATCAAAGTCCAAACCGTATCCCTCTCAATACCGAGGCATATCCGTCATCCTCCTATGTAGACCCATCTGATCTTCTCAAGCCCTCATCTAGCAAAGCCGCTTCCAACCTCCATATCAAATATACCGAACAAGGCCCTGGTGAATACAAATTACAGGAATGCTGTTGCGTTGGCACCCTTCCATTATCTCCTAAATCCCACGGTAAGCCCTCTACATCTAAGCCCACTTCATCCTCCGCTGTTATCAAAGCTCCCCCTACCATATTCATTAAAGGTGGTTTCTTGGATGACGAAGACATTGAGGACATCGACTCTTGGATATTCTTTGATGAAAATGACCAAGTCCAACTTGAAGTAGAGCGATACAACAACGGGTTTTGTATCATAAAGAACATGGGCTATAAAGGACATGGCGGTTTGGGATCACAAGAACAAGGTGTTGGATCTAGGGCATACAACTGAGAGGGGGGGGGTGAATCAGTTGTATAAAACTTCTTTTCATTCAAACACTTAACTCACTGTTGTTAGTTAGCAGCATATCAAATAATCATCCATGGAAGCATAATACATAAACACAAGAGCAGATAAGCATCAACACATTGAACACCAAGATTTTGACGTGGAAAACCCGGTTAAGGGAAAAACCACGGGGTGATTAACCCAAGAATTATTCTCTGTTAGAAGAATAAAGAAAAATGAATGGCACATGCCAATAAGGGCTCACTGCCCGAGCACACTGCTCACAAAGAGGCCCACTGCCTACAAGGAGACACACTGTCTACAAAGTGATGAAAATCACAGTCTTGAACTGGAGAATGACATCTCTACCATGTCCGGATCAGTTCCAATTAAGCCCAACAATCTCTGCTCTGCCTTTCGCACGTTTCTTCGCTATACCATACTCATCCTCACACCACACGCTGAAATGAACTCACAAATCGTTATTTATACAAGACATCGACTTAGGAACAAACATCTAAGTCGGCAAACAACCATAGGAGTATCCGCAAGATGAATAACACATCCGGTCGGCCATCACAAGAACATTCGCAGGATGAACAACTCATCCGGTCGGCTACACAGAGCAAGAACTTCATCCGGAAGAATAACTTCAATTCCGGGCTCTACCATCAATGCGGACCAACAACAAAACCTAAACATGATCCAAGAACCTTCACAAGCCTGTCTGAATGTCCGGATACATCCGCACTTTCTCTGCTTACTGGGATCTCTTGTCTTCCTCATCCGGAACTTTAAGAACACAGTCTGTCCCTACTGTCATAATGCAAGAGGTACTTCCGGACCTCCAAATCATACACAAATCAGGATGATACATCAAAAGGACATCCCAAACACTCCTTCCAATCCGCAGATTAGGGTAATACAATTCCGGACCTCACCGGACCTTTTTGTGATCCTCTGTCACCTCCGGATACTTGCCGGACCCGGTTCTATACCGGCAGCCACAACTCCTTCAGATCTTCATGCGGACCTCTGAAATCTTAACTGTAGCATCTCAAGACTCATATCTACTAACCCTTTAATCTGCATCCTCCGGTTCTCATCCTATTCAGTACATTTACCTTCTTCTCATCACTGTTCTTCACTGTTCCTGACTGAGACTAATTTTCTCAATATCCTCAGCACACAGCTCATCAAATCCTTCTTGTCAATGCAATATGAGTATGTTGACATCAATGACAACACTGGATAACCTCATACTTGCAACAATCTCCCCCTTTGTCATTGATGGCAACATATGATGTGAAAAACCATTTAGACAAGACCTTCAACTTTTCATATGTCTTCTCTTCTTTTACTGCTCCCCCTTTGATCATCAACCACTTGTTTTTCACATGTTTTCTCTCCCCCTTTGACATCAATGGCAAAGGGCTCATACTTGCAATTCTCATGCATCAGAATCATACCAGCTGCTCCCCCTTAGTTGCAGCTCCCCATTAGTCCGGATCACAAGATATGACTGTGATAGCCACCGGACTGATGCACATCAGTGCATCTTAGTTCATCACCGGAGGGGCCATGACCCCTAACTTCTCCCGGAGATATTCAAAAGAGTCCTTGGGAAGGGGTTTTGTAAAGATATCTGCAATCTGATCCTTGGAGGGAACATACTCCAATCTGACTTCTTCCTTGTTTACTTGTTCTCTCAAAAAGTGAAATTTGATAGATATGTGCTTAGTCTTAGAATGCAATACCGGATTCTTGGAAATATTAATTGCACTTGAATTATCACAGAAAATTGTGATAGGCTCCTCATATTCAACTTTGATGTCTCTTAGCATCTGCTTCATCCATAAGATTTGAGTGCAACTACCTGCTGCTGCAATGTATTCTGCTTCCGTTGTAGACAGAGATATTGCATCTTGTTTCTTGCTTAGCCAAGAAACCAATCTCTTCCCCAAAAAGAATGCTCCTCCACTAGTGCTCTTTCGGTCATCCACATCTCCTGCCCAATCTGCATCTGTGTAAGCATGAAGAGAGAAATCCGGATCTCTAGGATACCATAGACCATACTCAACTATTCCTTTCAAGTATCTAAAAATTCTTTTGATTGCCATAACATGAGATTCTCTAGGATCAGCCTGGAATCTTGCCACAAGACCAACAGCCTGCATTATATCTGGTCTAGTTTGAGTGAGATACAACAATCCACCGATCATTGATCTATACTTTGTCTGATCTGCCTTTGGAGAATCATCATCTTTGCTTAACTTACATCCGGTTGCCATAGGAGTGTTCATAGGCTTTGAGTGGTCCATACCAAATTTCTTTAACAATTCTTTCACATATTTGGTCTGAGAAATGAAGATCCCTTCTTTTGTTTGAGTAATTTGCAGACCCAAGAAGAAATTCATTTCACCAAGCATAGACATTTCAAACTCACTTTTCATCTGATTTGCAAAAGTTTTGCACATACTATCTCTTCCTCCAAAAATGATATCATCTACAAACACTTCAACAATCAGAATGTTTTCATGATCAATTTTGAAATATAAGTTACTGTCAGCAGTACCTTTGTTGAATCCAATCTGCACAAGATGCTTATCGAACCTTTCATACCATGCTCTTGGGGCTTGCTTCAATCCATACAAAGCTTTCTTCAACTTGCAGACCATATCATTATTATCAGACAATTGAAATCCATCCGGTTGTTCAATGTAGACTTCTTCTTCCAGATCACCATTTAGGAAGGCAGACTTGACATCCATCTGATATACCTTGAAGTCTTTGAAGGCAGCAAATGCAAGAAGTAATCTGACTGCTTCAATTCTTGCTACCGGAGCAAAAGTCTCTTCAAAGTCAATTCCTTCTATTTGAGAGTAGCCTTTGCAGACCAATCTAGCTTTGTTTCTGATTACTTCACCAGCTTCATTTAGTTTGTTCCGGAAGACCCACTTGGTTCCAATTACATTCCTGTCTCTAGGTCTGGGAACAAGATCCCAAGTATGATTTTTCTCAATTTGCATCAGTTCATCTTCCATTGCTTTGGTCCAGTTTTCATCATTGCAGGCTTCATTTATTGTTTTAGGTTCAATCTTTGAAATCAGACAACATTCATTCTGATCTTGAGCAATATTCCTTCTAGTTTGTACACCTTTGCTTCTGTCACCTATTATCTGATCTTCAGAGTGATTCAGTCTTACATACCTTGGAATTTTGGGAGTATCCAGCACTGCTGTTTCTTGATCAGGCTCATTCAAACCTATCTCTTCTTCCTGATTTACCGGATCAGGCTGACTCTGTCTCACCGGAGAGGATTGAGGTCCTTGAACACTGTCTTGGTCATCTTCATCAAACTCATAAAATCTTGAAGGCTTCTCAATTCCTTCATCAACGTTTACATTGGTGCTTTCTATCATCTTCCTCAATCTCTTATTGTAACACCGGTATGCTTTGCTTTGAGTGGAGTAGCCCAAGAAAATTCCTTCATCACTTCTAGCATCAAACTTTCCTAGATCTTCATCTCTTTTAATATAACACTTGCTACCAAATACTCTGAAATATTTCACAGTAGGAGTGATGCCAAACCAAAGTTCATAGGGGGTCTTACCGGTGTTGTTTCTGATTTGAACTCGATTGAGAGTGTAGACTGCAGTGCTGATAGCTTCTTTCCAAAACATTTGAGGAACATTTGCTTCCAACATCATTGTCCTAGCAGCTTCCTGGATGGTCCGGTTCTTTCTCTCAACTACTCCATTCTGCTGTGGAGTCTTAGGAACAGACAACTGTCTCCTTATACCCTGTTTCTCACAAAAGTCAATGAATTCACCAGATGTAAATTCACCACCTCTATCAGACCTTAGACACTTTAGTTTTAATCCGGTTTGATTCTCCACCATAGCTTTGAAGATTTTGAACTTCTCAAAAGCTTCTGATTTTTCTTTTAGAAAGGTAACCCACATCATCCGGGAATGATCATCAATTAACAACATGAAATATCTATCACCTTGCAGACTCTTGATTCTTGTCGGACCACATAGATCAGTATGTACTAATTCCAATAATCCGGTAGAAGACTGATCTTTACTTTTAAAAGAGACTCTACTTTGTTTGCCTAACTGACATTCTTTACACACACTATTTGTAGGTTTTATCAACTTTGGAAGATCTCTCACAGCCTGAGTATTGCTTATTTTGATGATGTTATCAAAATTTACATGACACATTCTTCTATGCCATAACCAACTCTGATCAATTTGAACAAACAAACAACTTTTATTTGAACCAACCAGATGAAAGATGTTACCTCTTGTCTGAGTACCGGATGCAATTTCAGTTCCGGAGCTTGTAAAGATTCTGCATTTTCCATTCTTAAACCGGAGATCATAGCCTTTGTCCACTAACTGACCAACACTGAGAAGATTGTGCTTCAATCCTTCAACATACAGTACATTTCCTGTTTTGCTCTTACCATCAAAGGAAATAGTTCCCCTACCTCTGATTCTGCCAGCATAATTGTCACTAAACTTTACCATTCCTCCTTCATATCTTTCCAAGTCTAAGAACTTATTCTTGTCACTAGTCATATGGTGAGAACATCCACTGTCAATAACCCAATCATCCTTTTCTTCCACTTGAGCAGCCAAGGCTTTTTCAACAACTTTGTGATTAACAGATTCAGAGAGCAAGGAATCTTCTTCCTTGATGGCTATAAACACCCACTCATTTCCGGATTTGCTTCCTGGTTCTGATTCATCATCTGTTACTCCTTCATTGTCATCTTCTTCATGAACATAATAGCAATTCTTTTGAAACCTTTGTCTGTGAGTATTAGATCTTGCAGATCTCTCCGTACATCTTGAGGCAAAATGACCAATCTTATTGCAGTTGAAACACTTAAAGGGTAGTTTTCCTTCATACTTACCGGATCCTCTTGGCAGTCTCTTTGCAATGAGGGCTTCAAGTTGAGCTGTTTCTGCTTCTTCTTCTTCCATGTCTCTTCTTGCTTGATCATACCATGACATCTTCTTTGATGAGTTTTCACCCGGATCAAATCTCTGTTTGCCTTTCACATAGGCACTGGCTTTGAAAGCAGATTCAGTCTTGGGAGGATCATCTCCAAACTCGATCATTTCAAATGTAGCTAGTTTGCCAGCCAGTTGTTCTCTTGTGACAGTTGTGTGGGCTCTGAATTCATCAATGGCAGCAACTTTGATTTTGTAGGCAGCAGGAAGGGATCTTAGGATTTTGCAGACAATCTCATTTTCATCTAAAGTTCCACCAGCATTTCTGATTCCACATACCAGCTCATTTACTCTTGGCATAAAGGTAGTGATGTTTTCATCATCTCTCATTTTCAATCTTTCAAATTTCCCTTTCAGACTTTGCAACCTTGCACTTTTGACAAACTCATCTCCTTCATACAGAAGTTCCAATTTAGTTAGGATCTCATATGCAGTGGGTAGGTCAATGACATTCGAGAGATCTGAGTCATTCAATGCGCTTAGAAGAGCTTCCTTGGTCTGCAGATTGTTTTCAGCTTCTGTGATTTCATTCAGAGTTGTCGGACCACCTTGTGGAGGTACATATGGTTTTGAAATCATACCCAGGTATGCTTTTCCCATGCATTCCAAGTGACACTTCATGCGACCTTTCCAGAGAGTGAAGTTGGTTCCATCGAACTTCGGACTATCCTTCTTGTATGACGACATCCTGGATCTCCTCAAGCGGTTAAGCTCTTGTCAGAGGAACTTGGCTCTGATACCAATTGTTGGATCTAGGGCATACAACTGAGAGGGGGGGGGTGAATCAGTTGTATAAAACTTCTTTTCATTCAAACACTTAACTCACTATTGTTAGTTAGCAGCATATCAAATAATCATCCATGGAAGCATAATACATAAACACAAGAGCAGATAAGCATCAACACATTGAACACCAAGATTTTGACGTGGAAAACCCGGTTAAGGGAAAAACCACGGGGTGATTAACCCAAGAATTATTCTCTGTTAGAAGAATAAAGAAAAATGAATGGCACATGCCAATAAGGGCTCACTGCCCGAGCACACTGCTCACAAAGAGGCCCACTGCCTACAAGGAGACACACTGTCTACAAAGTGATGAAAATCACAGTCTTGAACTGGAGAATGACATCTCTACCATGTCTGGATCAGTTCCAATTAAGCCCAACAATCTCTGCTCTGCCTTTCGCACGTTTCTTCGCTATACCATACTCATCCTCACACCACACGCTGAAATGAACTCACAAATCATTATTTATACAAGACATCGACTTAGGAACAAACATCTAAGTCGGCAAACAACCATAGGAGTATCCGCAAGATGAATAACACATCCGGTCGGCCATCACAAGAACATTCGCAGGATGAACAACTCATCCGGTCGGCTACACAGAGCAAGAACTTCATCCGGAAGAATAACTTCAATTCCGGGCTCTACCATCAATGCGGACCAACAACAAAACCTAAACATGATCCAAGAACCTTCACAAGCCTGTCTGAATGTCTGGATACATCCGCACTTTCTCTGCTTACTGGGATCTCTTGTCTTCCTCATCCGGAACTTTAAGAACACAGTCTGTCGCTACTGTCATAATGCAAGAGGTACTTCCGGACCTCCAAATCATACACAAATCAGGATGATACATCAAAAGGACATCCCAAACACTCCTTCCAATCCGCAGATTAGGGTAATACAATTCCGGACCTCACCGGACCTTTTTGTGATCCTCTGTCACCTCCGGATACTTGCCGGACCCGGTTCTATACCGGTAGCCACAACTCCTTCAGATCTTCATGCGGACCTCTGAAATCTTAACTGTAGCATCTCAAGACTCATATCTACTAACCCTTTAATCCGCATCCTCTGGTTCTCATCCTATTCAGTACATTTACCTTCTTCTCATCACTGTTCTTCACTGTTCCTGACTGAGACTAATTTTCTCAATATCCTCAGCACACAGCTCATCAAATCCTTCTTGTCAATGCAATATGAGTATGTTGACATCAATGACAACACTGGATAACCTCATACTTGCAACACAAGGACCTATTGAGCCCCTTATTGTGTCTAAGAAGTTTAATAAGCAAGGCCTTGGTTACCAACCGGAGGTACCGCGATCCAAAGACATTAAGTGTATTTCTGATATTGACGTTGGACCTTCTTCGGTAGGAGAGACTTCTAACTCAGATACCATCGACGACTCCTCTCTTCATATCACTGACCTTTTTCAAGAACATTCCATCTTCATGTTTTCCGCAACCTCTTCTAGCCATCATAATCCCTCCATTCGCCTCTCACTCGTATATCCTGACCTCATCGATTGGGACCAACAGGGGGCACCGATATTAGATATATTTGAAAATGACGAAGCCATTGCAGAATTCATGGGTTTGAGACAAGGTATCCCATTGGGTGATCACAAAGCAGGTTTCATGATGGAATTACCTAAACTAGCATATTTTGGCGGAAGTATCAAATCTTTCAGTCGCAAAAGTGAAATAAACAAAATTCAACAAAATAGGTCACTAGGTGAAAACCGCAAGGCGCCTCTTGACCATGAAAAAGTAAAAATAAAGGACATATCTGAAGGTGAAAACCTCTCTGAGGCGCCTGAGGATGAGGGATTTGATCTTCCTGTTGCCGCTGATTACCATGAGAAATCAACTGTGCTAGTTGAAAAATCACAAGACATGAACTTGGGAACAGAACAGAATCCGAAGATCACCTTTTTGGCAGCTTCACTATCAGAGCAAGAACGAAAGAACTTCACAGCATTTTTTCTGAGACGAGCTATAAATTTTAAATGGACTTATGCAGACATGCCAGGACTAGATCCTTCACTTGTGGTACATCATTTAGCAGTATTCCCTGATGCAAAGCCTGTCAAACAAAAATTGCGCAAAATGCATCCACAAGTTGCCTTATTGGTCAAAGCAGAAATTCAGAAACTGTTAGAAGCAAAGTTCATAAAGCCTATTGATTATCCAGAATGGGTTTCAAACTTGGTACCTGTCGCAAAACCAGATGGACGAGTTCGCTGCTGCACAGACTTTAGAGATCTTAACAAAGCATGTCCTAAAGACGATTTTCCATTACCAAGCATAGACAACATTGTTGATCTTACAACAGGACATGAAATGCTATCTTTGATGGATGGATTTTCTGGTTATAATCAAATCAGAATAGCAGAGGAAGACCAAGATAAAACATCTTTTATTTGTCCATGGGGCACATATTGCTGGGTTGTCATGCCTTTTGGTCTCAAAAACGCTGGAGCTACCTATCAACGAGCCATGACAGTTATTTTTCATGACCTTTTTCATACTATCATGGAAGATTATGTTGATGACATCCTGGGAAAATCTAAGACAAGGGAAGGACATCTACAAGTATTGGCACAAATTTTTGATCGATTAGAAAAATACCAGGTCAGACTAAATCCAAAGAAGTGTGTATTTGGCATAACATCAGGAAAACTATTGGGATATATTGTGTCTCGACGAGGGATAGAAGTGGACCCAGCCAAGGTAAAAGCTATCATAGAAATGCCTCCACCAACGAATCTCAAACAGCTCCGCAGTTTACATGGTAGGCTACAATCTATCCGCAGATTTATCTCACAACTCGCAGATAAATGTCATCCTTTTCAGCATCTTCTTCGCAAGGGTGAACCTTTTAAGTGGGATGAAAAGTGTCAATAGGCTTTTGATAAGATAAAAGAATACTTGGCAACACCTCCTGTGTTAATACCTCCTGTACTTGATCGTCCATTACTGCTTTATATATCATCAACAACCGCAGCATTGGGTGCACTTCTAGCTCAACATGATGATTCAGGAAAAGAACAAGCTATCTACTACATTAGCAGAACTCTTGTAGGATATGAACTCAATTACTCGTTCATGGAAAAAGCTTGTTTAGCATTAGTGTTTGCTTCCCAAAAGTTGCGACATTATATGCTGAACCAAACAACAAAGCTCATCTCTAATGTGGATCCCCTCAAGTATCTCCTTTCAAAAGCACTTCTCACAGGGAGATTAGCAAAATGGGTTATGATCTTGAGTGAATTTGACATACAATATGTGAACCGTAAAGCGATCAAAGGACAAGTCATTGCTGATCAATTAGCTGCAGCACCTATCACAGACATTCAGCCAATATATCCTGAATTCCCTGATGAAGGATTGTTTAATTTAAGCTCTCCAGCACGATGGCAGCTATATTTTGATGGATCATACACTCAACACGGATCTGGAGCAGGTATCTTGTTTATCACTCCCCAAGGAGACTGCATACCTAAATCATACAGAATAGCATTCCCATGTACCAACAACATAGCAGAGTATGAAGCTTTAATAACAGGTTTGCGCATGGCAGTACAATGGGCTATCAAACAGTTACAAGTCTTTGGCGATTCTCAGCTGGTTATCAAACAGGTCTTAGATGAATATCAAACAAAAGACGAGAAGCTTCTTCCATACAAGCTAATGGTGGATGATTTCAAGCAATATTTTGAGGACATTACCTTTGAGCAAATTCCAAGACTACAAAATAGACCAGCCGATGCCATGGCTATGATTGGATCTCTTTTAGACATGCCATCTAACACCCATAAATGTGAATTCTTGGTCGAACAGCTTTTGATCCCAGCATTTGAAGTTCCACAGTCTGAGCTCATATGTGAGATTGTTGGTCCCAACTCGTTGTGGTACAAAGATATATACGAGTATCTTCGTAATCACACCTTGCCTCTTCAACTATCCAACACCCAGCGTAAAACTTTTATCCGTCGCGCCTCTCGTTACACTATCTTAGGAGACACCCTTTATCGTCGGAGTCTTGATGGTATCCTTCTTAGATGTCTTGATTCCGAGGAAGCAAAAACGGCCTTACGTGAAGTACATGAAGGTGTCTGCGGTTCGCATTCCGCTGGCCCTGGCCTTGTTAAGAAACTTCTGCGAGCAGGATACTATTGGCCAACTATGGAAAAAGATGCCCAACAATTTGCAAAGCGATGTTTACAATGTCAGAAACATGGAGATCTAATACATGCACCAGCACATGAGCTTCAGCCTATTGTCACTCCATGGCCTTTTTCGCAATGGGGACTTGATCTTGTGGGTAAAATCCATCCTACTTCATCAAATGGTCATAAGTTTATTATCACTGCCACTGAGTATTTTACAAAGTGGGTAGAAGCCATACCAATGACCTACATCACAGGTAAACAAATAGCTAAATTTATCCTGCATTACATCATCTGCCGTTATGGAGTTCCTCAAGCTATTGTCACAGACAATGGCCGGCCTTTCAAGAACCAAGAGGTTAGAGATCTTTGCAATAAGTTTCATATTCAACATAGGTTCTCTACGCCTTATTATCCTCAGAGCAATGGTCAAGTTGAAGCCTCTAATAAGACAATCATCAAGATCCTTAAAAAGACTGTTAATGAAACTGGTCGAGATTGGCATCTACAACTGCATCCTGCTTTATGGGCATATAGAACAAGTGTCAGAACTCCTACTGGCGCCACACCCTATGCTCTAGTCTATGGCACTGAAGCTATTTTGCCTATCGAGGTTGAGATCCCCTCTTTGCGCATATCCTTGCAACATACTATCTCAGATGAAGAATATCGAGTGTCCCGACTCCATGATCTTGAGCTCTTAGATGAACGCCGCCTTACAGCATTGAACCATCTTCAAGTCTATCAAAACTGGCTACGCCGCAGCTACAACAAAAAGATCAGAGAACGCAGGTTTCAGGTTGGCGACCTTGTCCTTAAAGAAAACCAAAGGAATCAACAACATCGAGAGAAACAGGGCAAGTTTGAACCAAATTGGCTTGGTCCTTTCATTATCACAGCTGTCTATGGGTCCGGCGCATACACTTTGTCAACACCTGAAGGCATTCCCTTGGATGAACCCGTCAACAGCGTTCATCTCAAGAAGTTTTATCCATGAATCTCAGCTATCCCGCAGAAAAAACAAACAAAAAAAATATATATTCCAAAAAAAAAAAAAAAAGAGATAAATAATCCGTCCAATGGTGAAAACCTGGTAAACAGGTGCCTTGGATAAGTACCATAGTGAAAACCTGGCAAACAGGCGCTATGTGTAGTGACCAGCTTCCCTCATTTGTTTGGTTCGTTTGATCATTTTTGCCATTGCCTCTTGTATAAGCCATCCTCATAAGCCCTATCGCAATCTCACACATAGCCTTTCCTCTTCATCCTTTGCCAATGCTAGCTATCATATGTGAGACATTGACGTGATATCTATATCTTTTGGCACCTTAGCATCTTGGCTACATCTTTCCTGCATTGTCGCTTCTGCATAATAAACCTCATCCCGCACTGGGGGCATTTGTTGAGTCTTATTTGGAAGTGGATCATGTTCTCTAGCTCATAACACATCAAACAACTCAGCTTACAACACAGCACACCTTATCAAATTCAGCCGTGGCACATGTCCACCGACAAATATGACCTAACGACTTGCAACCAGGACTCATGCCTTCACAATCCATCCACATTCATCCAACAATCGCAACAAACATCGTTTGATCACACATCCAATCGATTAGCCACATCAATAAGAACTACATCCAGCTCTATCGTTGACGCCTTGATCCTGTGGATACAGGGTATGTAGGCAATCTGAGATGCGAAGGAAGCACTCTGATTCAGGCTAAGACGATAGCCCCTTTCATCAGCCATCTGTCATCTTTTCTTCTAAAAACATCCTTCAGTCTTTCAGCTCACATTCTTCTATCTTTCATCACTTACATTATCAATACAACCCAGAACTACATATTCATCATGTCTCATCTTCATCGTAAGTGTGCTTTGATCCCGTGGATACAGGGTATGTAGGCAGTCTGGAATACGAAGGATGTTTCCAGTACTAAAGCACCGATGATCCCCCCATTTTCTTCTTCATGCATCATCCATCTTCTTCTCTTTGATCAGCTCAAACAGGACGCAATCCATGTGTCTATTGCAAGCTCAAGCACTTTAACCAATCACAGGTAAGCCAGAAGCTATTTGTCTGCATGCCTTAAGCCAACATTTGCTATAGCCATTTATCAACAACTTTAGCCTTCAACAGGATGTAGCTTTCCTCTTAACAAGGCGCCAGCTTAATCTATCCAAGAGCACCCAAAATTTGGCAAGCGAACGTGATGACAGTATCTTTTGTTTTATCTTTTGATTTATCTTTTGTCCCTTTTCTATACCTAGTCAAGACTGCCATGATCTCTTTATATCTTGGTATGTTGAGATGAAGTAAGGACTGGGGCATGGTCATATAGCTTTCATATGCCGTGTTTGCGGGATGATCTTATTCTCTTCCTATGCGTCTTGGTATCTTGTACGTGTTGGGATTAGCATCTTACATATCAATATCTCTAGCATCTGAGAAGCTAAACAGTCTCTTATGCATTGGAGACTATTCTATGTTAAGACTAACTCCATACATATAACCAGCAAGCTATCATTATGTGTAGTGGAGATAAGTTCAAACCATTGTTTGTCGCGTCAAAGTCCAACACTAGCTGCTATTTATATCTTGTGCATGTTGGCTCAACATCTTGGCCTCATGCGTTTGGACAAGATTGTAACATGCTAGTTACGCATTGGATACCTTGACACCTTGGTTTCTTATACCCTGGTGCATAACATCCATATGCTATATAAAACATAAGGACTGCATTTCTTTTCATTATTGAGCAATTATTTGAAAGCTGCCCATCATCATCCTATCTTATTCATTCTATCTATCCATTCGTTCCATCATCCTCAGCCAAGATCAATCATCTCCATCATCCTTTGTCCATATTCCCGCTCCTGCAAAACAAGTGTTAGTCATACATAAGTCCATTATATATATATCTTTCATTACCATCTACCTATATGCATACATCTATTCATATCATTACCTTTTACATATTTCAACATTTTCTATTCTATTACCATTTGCATAAACATCCATCCATAATCCATATATAATCCATACACATAACATCCATAGCCATCATAATATCAACATCACAACCATTATAACATTATATAGATCGCCAAAACTGCCATATATATATACATGTGTGTCAAAATACAAGTGTCTACAATACAAGCTGAGCCTTGGAAAGAATGAATATACAACAATGGCTCTAGGCCTCATCATGATACAATGTCAACAAGGTATGCCCTAGCGACTACTGCCAGCTCCCTCGCCCTGACCACCACCACCAACAGGTCCTGTACCTGGTCCTCCATCTCTCGGTGGCCCCATCACTGAAGCTACTGACCGAGATCCACCTGACCTCCGTGAGCTCGAAGCCCCTGACCTGCTCCTGAAGCTAGGCTGTCTCTGCTCTGCCAGCACAACTCCATAATATAGGCCTCTATAATACTCAGCCTCACCCTGCACTCTCCGAAGCTCGGCCTGTACCGCTATCAACTGTGTGGCTAAGTACATGGTAGCTCAATCAGTCCCCAAGGCAGTCACTGCTCTATCCCGCTCACTAGTCATAACTTGCAGCTGCTGTACTGCCCTATCTCTCTCAGTTCGCAGCCCATCTCTCTCAGCTCGTAGCCCATCTCTCTCGGCTCTCATAGCCTGCTCCTGCTGTACTGCAGTATCTCGCTCAAGCCTCATCATCTGCTCATGCTGCCTAGCTGTATCCCTCTCTCCTGTAACTCTCGCGAGAGCCCCATCATCCTGTCCATCTCCTCTCTGAGCTCCCAACTGTAGCTGAGCCTGATAAGTCTGTGCCTGTGCTCTAGCATGCCTCAGACTGATCACGGCCTGATGCCTATCCATCTCCACTCTCCTCAGCCTCATCTGTGCTCGCTGCCTCCATCTCCTCTCCTCTCTGATCCGTCTCCGCAGCTGCTGAATACCCACATCATCCCCTGCTCCAATCGGTGCCTGTGACTGTGCTAATATAGCAGGCTGACCTGGCACCTGCCCTGGCATCTGTATCCCTGGTGCAGCTGGCACTACTGCCTGTGCTGGTGGAGCCCGTCGTCGTCGCCTCCGAACTGGTCTCTCCATCCCAATCTCCCCAATCTCTCCATCCCGTGTCAACCGAGTTGGTCTAGCTGTCGCCCAGTGTGCATCATACTCTGGCGATGTCCCTGGATCTGTAGGACCCTGTCTCCACTGCCATGCTACTGGCTGCAATCCATCTCGCTCTGCCAAGGCTATGTCCACCACTACCTCTGGACCCCAATCAAACACCTCCTGTCTCGTCCTCCCAAACACGGCATCCCCTACAGGTACTGCCTGTGCCTCTCTGAACTGTCTCAGGACTCTCTCTGGCAAATAGCGCTCTATAATGTACACGCCGCGTCCAAAAATGTACCTCGCCTGTCTCGTATAAGCAAGCTCCGCATCCTCCTCCTCCCACTGCTCACATCCTAGCCATGGCCTCCATACAAATCTGTCTATCTCATCCAACCTCTGCCGCCAGTATACCACCCCTCGGCACTGTCGATACGTCAAGGCTCCTCTATACATCCGTGCAAATGGCTCTCCTGCTGCTCTAGCCACCCATCCCTCTGGTCTCGTCACCGGAATGTGCTCATAAGCCCATACGTGCAACACTGTCACTCCTGCTGACATGCTGGCTCCAAACATATATGCACAATCATGCAGATAATGATAGAGCTGTCCCAACACGCACTCTCCCCATGCATATCTCGTGCCATAGGAGAACATGCCCTCCATCACTGTCCCCCATCCTACAGGAAACCCTCTCGCTCTCCTGTCACCCACTAGCCATCTAATGATAGCCACTACCACTCGCTGCAACCTGTCACAGAGCTCCTCCATCCTCCCCATCGGTATCTCTGAACCCTCTGCTCCGATGTCTGGTGTCCCAAACAATCTCCTGAATGCCGCTGGGCCCATCTCCGGATCATAATCTACACGATCCCCATCTATCGAAATCCTCAAAATCCGGAACACATCCTCTAAGGTGATGGTCGCCTCTCCTGTCGGTAATAAAAATGAACTGTGCTCGCTCATCCATCGCTCCACCATCGCAGTCATCAACCCTCGATGTGCCTGCACTGGCTCTAACCGTGAAACATGCTCCAAACCTAGGATCTCCAACACCAGCAGCTCCTCTGCATCCAACCGTCTCACCAGCCGCAAATCTCTCGGATGGGGCTCCCGTGATAGCAATGGCGGTAGTACATCCTGCATCATCCATTTACTCTTGTCAGTTTATTCCGTTAATCATTCATATCAAAATCTGCCTATCTATCTGCTATTTTCTCCTACACCTACCATATGCGGTTCACTTTACCACAAGCGACCTCTTTCTGCTCACTAGCGACCCCTTTCACCATATGCGCCTCTATTTTGCCTATATGCGAGCTCTTTTGCACATGCGCTCACTCTTTCCCCATAAGCGACCCAAATTTCCTTGTGCACCCATTATCCCTTCCAATGCGAGCCATATCCCACATGCAACTCTCTTTACCCTCAACGCGAGCTCTTTTACTAAATGCACCTATTTTCTCCTCATAAGCGAGCCAACTCACACTAAGCGACCATTTTTGCCCTATATGCGCGCTATCCACCATATGCGATCTGTTTCTAGTCTTATGTGAGCTAATCTACCCTATGCGACTACTCTCTGCTCATAAGCGACTAGTTTCCCTCCATACGCGCATTTCCGCTGCTTTTTTTTTCCCGCAGACCGGATGCGACCACTTTTTCCCTAAGCGACCTACCCGCGCCTATAAGCGACCTGAATTACTCTAAGCGACCTCTACTCCTACATACGCGACCTCTCTGTGCCATGTCCTAAACTAGTCGCTTTTGGTGACGTGTGTGAATTAATTACGCTTCTAGGCTATTAAATGCACGCTTTTGGGAAAAGTTTTGAGACATACCGGTGCGCCTGCTCCCTCTGGTCGTCCATGTGTCCTCACTCACTCCGCACGATGATCTCTGCGTGGAATCACCATCCTGCTAGCTCTGCCACTCTCACTCTCAGGAGCTCTGGATTTCTTTAGGTTTCTAAGCACAAATGAGCACAAATGAGCCTATTTGCCCTTGAAGCCTCTACTTATAGCCCTTCTCCAAACCCTCATTCTTCTATACCACAGCCTATTTTCTTCCATGCCACCCCCCTTTCCTTTGCATCTACCCTCTTTTCCGCCTTTTCTTCTATCGAGAGCCAACCCAGCCCTTCCTGGTTCGCCTAGCTTACCTCTCGAGGGGGCATCACCTGCCAGTTACACTGGGGCATAACTTGTTTATCGAACGTATCTCACATCTTCTTTGACACAACGTTCTATCGAACATTGTATCAAAGAGGGGCAAAATGTAGACACCCAAATTTGTCCATGTCTAGCGACACCTTGTTAAATCACTAATCCATTATCCAATTAATTAAATAAATTTTATTTATTTAATTAAAATCCCATTCACATTCACTTAGCCAATTAATTAAATAAATTGTATTTATTTAATTAATTCCACATCATATCTTATCTCATTTTATGCATTTATCATATTAATTAAATAAATTTTATTTATTTAATTAATTTCCAACTCATATCCCAACTAATTCAAATACTTTATTTGAATTAAGCTTTTATCATTTATCACATTTCAACACTTGTCCATTTCCCATTTATCATGTGTTGTAAGATAACTTTCATTTAAAATCTTTCACATGCACAACTAATTGGACCTAAATTTAGTAACTTTCAATCTTAGCCATTCACATAGCCTCTGAATCTCCACCGTTGATTGATCTTGGTTGAGTTCTATATAAACAGCCTCTCACTCCATATGAGACATCCAGAAATCATATAGTATCCAGCAATCTAGCAATCATATAGCAACTCCATTATCATCTTGAGCATTTGAGCATTTGAGCTTTTATCATCCATCAATGGCAGCTTTCAGCTTTGTGATTGTTCATTGTTGAAGAAGCAGTCCACATCTCCCTCTCAAACAAGGAATCGCACGGTCTAGGTGATGTTATGCTTGCATTGCATTGTTCTTTTGATTTCATTTAGATTAGATTCCTTGATGATGGTAGGGTTAGGGTTTCATGATTATGTCTGATCTGCCACACCTGACTTTCACCTATCACACTTTCCTTTAGTGAAGCATGAGTTTTCTTGGTAGCACCTCAAGATTGTATACTATCGCCTAGAATTTTTTTCCACCACCTGTAGGAACTAGTAAGATGGATAATAGAAAACATATTGGTATATCCAGTGCAGAGCTCACCTCCCAGCCTAGGGTAGTAGCTGCACACCCTTGAGTTAGGGGAAAAGACAAGGAGACCAGGAAGATCACAACACATTTATGCATTTCACACATTCACAAAACCACACAACACATAAAATACTCAAAACACACTATTTTACACTGGACACAACACCATGTACTTTTCACTAGGAGGAATTCCTCTGAATTCTTCTGTTAAGGGGGAGAGAGGATCTCAACATGTAGTGAATAACTTTTCTAAATTACACTACCATACTTTCCTGACAATTCAAGTTTAATGTTCACTCTTTATTTAGGGGTATTCTAACCTAGCTTTCTCCTCTCAAAAGATATATAAGGGTATTCTTACCCAACTTAAGCCAACTACAGAGATGTCCATTCTCTCTAACCCACACAAGAGTGCTCTCATCAGATTGGGAGGGCACACTCTGGGGTCACAATACACAATACAAAAAACTACAACACAACAATAACAAGAAGGTACTATCAAAGAAAGAAATTAATTTCACAGCATAACAAAGACCCCAACTAAATTATTTCATCGCACAAAAGACAACACTATAGAATCTAATTCTCATATACTTTTCTTATTTTAATGTCTCATGGTATGAAGTACATAGATTGGTGCCTACCTCATTTATATAGCACCTGAAGAAGACAATTCCAAATCCACATATAAACTTTCTTCCAATAGTTTTTTCTTTACTACAACTTAGAAGATAAAATTACTGCAGCCCCTCCCACAGAATTACAATTGGGTAAAAAATAATTACTATAAATGAAAAAAATGCAATCCCAAGCCTAGGAAAATTATCTTCTTGACACCTCTCCTACTAAGAGGAACACCTGTCCTCTTGACCAGACACTTGTTACTTTTAACTACAATTTCTAGCTCTACCTTCTAGCTCCTTACAACACACCATTTCTTCTTAACTCATCACTTGCTCAAATTTTTGTCACTTTATTCAGGATACAAATAAAGGTTTTCAAAACAAAAAAATGTTAATTTTCCCCTCCAAGATGTGCCTAGACATAGTCGTAGGTCCTCATGATTTATTTCTAAGACCAAGGTACCTTTTTAAATTATTTTACACCCTTATATGAATTGAAGGGAAATTTAATTAATCTTAGGTTACAAAATGTACATAACCATGCATGATACAATGCACAGAACAACCATGACACATGATGACACATAATATGACATAAGGGAAAAACACAACACATGACAATCCACATCACAATACAAAAGACGTAAGTCTCTCCACATAGACTTGGTTGGCTCGACTGGTTTCACACAATAGGGTCCCGCTATATTTTCCCCATTTCCAGTGGCTAGTAAGTACATACACACTCATTCTGATGTTAGTTGTTATCACAAATATCATAGTTGAAGCATTAATAAATAACATCAATATATACATCGATATGAGTTCTCATAAAACTAAGTGTAATCCATAACAAGTTTACATTCCAAAAGTAACAATATTGTATTTAATAATCGAGAAGCATTTCATAAGGTAAAATTAAAATTCTCACATAATACTAAAATAATAGCATCCCATCATGAACTAAATCGCTACACAAGATATCAACATAAAACATCAGATAGTATTTGATTATAAACTATTTTCTCATCATAACAATGGTTAATCTTGCCACATCTATGTTGAGATAATCATTATGCATCAAAAGAGTATATTAAAGCCCATGATCTAACAAGTGTTGACACACAATGTCTCACATCAATTTTGTGGTATTCAAGATGTGTGATTACCTATACAACTTTTTCATAACCTATCTTCATAGAAATATATCATAGATAATGTATGCATATAAAGAAATGTGCCTCATAAGAAATTCATTAAAGGACTAAAATTCCTTATCTTCATTATGAGAGAGAGCAACGACTAACAACACCCATTCTTAACTAAATTCATCAATGCTCCAAGAGCCAGAAGGAATGTAATATGGACTATAAGTTGATTTATAATTACTTCCAAACACTTTTAGAGAAAAGACATTCCCATCCATAGGATAAACACATGATAACATAGAAGATGCAAGGATTGAGTGCTACAAAGAAGAAACATTTATTCCAACATATTATATACGTAATAGTAGAGGCTAGGGACAATAAGCTATAAGGATCTATGCTAAAAGATGTACCAATTGAAGTAGAAGAAAGAGTGGGTGGTTACCAAAGAGAACATGAATTTCATATAAATGGTATGTGCCACAAAGGTAAATATTTTCTAATGGTTATGTATTCCTATAATCTAGATATTGATTCCACAACCAAATATAATTGATAATCAAATATTGACTAACAATTGTCCAGGCCATCTACACGATATTGGTAGTGAGACCTTATCATAAGAATATCGCTAGGGAAGGTTTGAGTTAGATTGTATGTTTCTTTACACTCCCCCCCTTGCATAAACTTACTCTTGGAAGTTTTTAAGAGAAGAGAGAGTTATCATACCATATCATATAACAAAGTAGCAACCATATTACTTCAAGTCACATCAATGCATGTTAATCGACATACTAAAACATGTCCTAAAATCATCACTACTAACATGCATATATCAATTTATATCTAAGGAATTGAATTAAGTTTCCATATCCTATTTTAGTCAATAATTTCTAATACCTGATTCTTGACAACACTCGGTGACACACATATCACATAAACTTAACTTCACATATAAATCATTATTCAACATAGAATATTTTTCACAGCAAATAGCTCTTCTAAGTGAAAGACATGATGAAGACCATACTAACATGTACCAATCTATACTCATCATAAATTAGACATCACATGAATCACACCACAAGGCTCAACAAGAATGGGTATTATGAGGAGGACATCTCTAATATACCACTGAGTAGTCCATAGTGTCATGGAAACAAATAACCAATAAATGAATAACCATGCTATGTAGAATGAATGTGCCAATATGCAAGTAGCATAACACCATATAATCTCACCTCCAATGGAAACCAATATCATCCATACCATAGTGCCAAATAACTGATTAGGAAAGATGGTCATAGGGTCCTCTCAAGGATCCCAACATACATTTCCTAATATGAACAAGATTCCCTAGGCCATCTACTCCCTTATACAGGCTGCCAGTGATCCCTCTAGGATATGACAGTAAACAATAGTCACATTACGTGACACATACCAACAGTTACAACATTAAAGTGCCTCAAAACAAGAAATATGAAGAAGTAAAGTAAGCTCATAAGTTAAACCTCAATAAAATAAAAGGAATTTAAATAAAATAAATCATACAAGTGGAGATGAAATAAAAATCATTGTATCACCTCGAGTTTAACCAAGAACATGTCCTTGAGGCAAAAGGACTATCTAAACATTAAAATGGCTAATTAGCCCAAAGTAACAAAACACTATTGGATTTAATATATATGAAACAATATTCAACACATAAATAAATAATCCAATAGTCTCTCAAAAATAGCACATTATGATCACCATGCGACCTTGCAATAAGGCCACCTAAGGGGAGGAGGGGAATTGGGTGGACTTACTTCAACTAAAATAGATAAATCATACCGTGGTCTCAACCACATAAGATAATAGCATGCCATGTCATGGCGGTCCTAAATTGCATGAGATAATAAGTGGTCTAAAACCACATGAGATAATACGGTGGTCTCAAACCACATAAGATAATCATAATATGGTGGTCTCAAACCACATAAATATCAATAACAAATAACCATATCACAATAAGTATGTCCCACACAACTCGGGACAACCTTCTTGAAAAGATCCATTAAGATATTTAACAAGAGGAATTAGCCACTGAATATGATATCCACCCCGCAAAAGAGAAACCAGAAGTCTGTACAAATGTCATGTACCATGTGTTTGAAATATAACACACACACACACATAATCATATGCATCTATCCCAAGTAGAGAATAATACGGACCAAGAATAAACCAATAGCCATATCAAAAGTCCATTTATCAATGTAACAAGGTATCAAACTACTATTGTCTCATTTCACACATACTGTCATGTTACACTATTCCTAATATCAGCCTACCCAAATTACCATCTTACACTATCTCAAGTCAAGACTATCATCTTTCTGAACATCTCAATAACACATTATGTGCCAGTGCTAAAAGTTATCAATCCCACTTGTTCACAATAATTCTCAAATTCTTGAAATTAAGGGCTATAATAACTATTTGTGTCCAAAATTAGTGCTAACATCCCATTACTAGTATGAGCTTCCCAAGTATGAGTCCATGACGATGTCAATTTCCCTAAAAGTCAATATTTGTCTCTAGTATTCATCCCATCTGAACTGTCAAGTGTCTGCAACTAGAAAATATTATAGGCTCAGGGCACATTAGTGTCCATCCTCAACCCATGGAACAAATAGCAAGGACTAGGTTTGCACTACGAACCAACTAGTGTGGTTTTACTATGGGGGAGAAGAGGGTCGATGCTAGGGGTGAAACTAAGACATCACAACACATAAGAACTTCAAAGGTAACTCACACATATCTAAATATCACATGTCAAACACATTTATGTAACATATTTGTACTAGGCCGACATAATTACTCACATACATAAATAATTATCAGAAAAGGGCATGCGTAAGTGGTTTGTATATTATGTCCACAAAAACCTTCCCCCAAAGATAGATACCCTCTATCACACACTTGAGGTACGACCACAACATTTATTGGTATTTTCACATCACAACACATACCCACATTACCTACATACAACATTACAACATCACAACATCATCTAAGATAATTGCGCTGGTGGTCATTGACATTATGTGAGGCCTACTCTTATCTCACCTTCTATTTTTGCTTATGCTACTTATCATATGAACTATATGATGGGAATGTGGACATTTTGGGTATTGTTGATCCCGTTATCTAGACATTCATTAACTATATATTATGTTTGATTAGTTAGATGGATTATGATATGATGATGTTATAGCTTTGCATGTTAGATTTCATTTGATTCTTTGATGTTTAATGCTATGTTAAATTTGATGCAATTGAAATGTTTAGTGATTATTGAATTGATGAATTCTTATGCAGTGAATGATCCTAATTGTATTTTATGAAATGTGAATGATTTAAGAATCATGTAAATGTTAGCATGTGTTATATTTGAGAATATATGTACTTATGTGATCTTGTGTGTGTGTATAATTCATTTCACTTAAGCTATATATATCTTGTGCTATTGATGTGTTTGTGTAGTGTGCATGAATTTTCCATGGCCCATGGAAAATCGGAGGTCAAACAAATAACCCTATGTACTAGCCATGTTAAGCCAACCTAGTCCCTAAGGTGGACTAAGGTTATTTGTGATTGAGTATGATGTATTGTGTTTTCCTTTAATTGATGATATTTTTTTAGGTTTCACCTTATTTTTTGATATCCTTGAAGTGTTGTAATGTTGTATTGTATTGGTTCGCACAATTTTGGTTCTAAATATTTATGAGCCTATTTTTAAGTGGATTTATGAGTCCCCTTCTATTAATTATAGTCAATTCATGATCCTAGGTCATACCCCTAGGGTCTAGGGCCATTTTTAGCATGTTAACTCATGGTTTAACCCTTGTATGGTCACCTTAACTTGGCCTTAGATTAAATTGACAAAATTGTGAGATGTGAAAGGTGGTTGGCAAGTCACCATCACACCTAAACTAACCCCACTCACCTAGGGTAAGGTTACCCTTGTCTTGAGTACTTCAGAAGCTTCCAAAGCCTTCACTTGTGTGAGACCTCTTCCCTATGCTCGCACACATGTGTGAGAGCATTTGTGGGAGAGTGTGTAGCATAGTTGAATGAGAAGGTGATAAGTGTCACCTCCTCATTCTTGAGGGCTCTCCCTTGTGTGATTCTCTCTCCCTATGCTCTCATACATGTGTGAGATCATTTGTGGGAGAGTGTGTTTCTTATTTGAAATGGAAGGTGACAAGTGTCACCTCTCATTCTTGTGGGGTTGCAATAGGGCTGTGTGGATGAAGGAGAAGGTGACAAGTGTCACCTTCTCATTCATCAAGGCTTGTGGGAAAAACCTATTTATCTCTCTTTGTGAGAAAGGAAGGGTTCTTTCTTTTTACATTTTTACTATTGACTTTAGGGAAGGAGAGCTAGACTTGGAGAAATTGGAGATACTTGGAAGGATCTTTGGAATAGGCTCTTGGAGCTCTTCACCATCTCCTTTCTACACTTGGAGCTTGAGAGGTAAGGTCTAAAGGCTTCAAGCCTTCATTTACTTTATTTTTTCTTCTATTTATGCATGTGTAATGTATGTTATGTTCTTGAGTTCTTACTTTTATGTTATATGGGTTTTATGGGTTTTTTGGTGAGCTCTCCATGCGAGAGAGCTCACCTTGTAATGGGTGAGACAGGTGTGAAACTCCTCAGGGATAACACTCTTCTTTTAGAGGTGTTTGATGGCCATGGGCCTTATTTGTGATGGTTTATGAGTTATGGTTATGGCAAGAATGCCTTGGAGATATTTTTAGGTATTATAAGTTCATAAGGGCAAGAGGCCTTGAGATTTGAGTTCATTTTGGTTGGAGTTGTTTATCGTTTTCCCCTTGAGTAGAGAGTTGTCCAGTCTCTCACCCCTAAAATCCATGTTCAATGGATTTGTTTTATGAATTTCCATGGGAGGGTGTTGATGTGTTTTATATGAGTGCTTTGTGTGTTTGTAATCCTTGTGTTGTGCATGAAGCTGGTTATTTGGTTGGCCTCCTATCTTGGGGGTGGCTTGCTTTCAAGCCTAAGGTTGGGAGGTGGGCTCTCCATGGGCTTGGAGAACTTCTTTTGTGTTTTGTTAGGTTTGGTGGCTCTTAGAGGAGTATTTGAAGTTTGGAAGTTTGGAGAGTATAATGGTTTTGTGTGAGCTCTAAAAATAAGGCATTATGTTGCCTTGGCCTATTTGGCCTTGTAATAAATTGTTGTTGTAATGAGAGTTAATCTCTCCTTTATGAGATTTTGTTGAGTAAGTTTATATGTATAACATTTGGCTTTATTTCAATGAAATGGGTATGTTGAAGTTTTATCCTATTATGGAATGGAACATAGATATTATTGTGAAAGAAAATAAACTCTCTCTCTCTCTCTCTCTCTCTCTCTCTCTCTCTCTCTCTCTCTCTCTCTCTCTCTCTCTCTCTCTCTCTCTCCTTAGTTTTATTTTTATTTATGGGTTGTAAGAGATTTAATATCTACCTTGTTTTATTGTTTAATTGGTTAAAAGAAAAATGGACTATGCATTCTTGTTAAGGTTGCAAGTAAAGAATATTTTGGATGTTTTTAATATTTTACATGATTTAAAAAAAAAATAGATATACCACTTTTCTTAAAATGAAAAATAGATAAGTATATTTATTTTAGGAAAAATAATTTTAGGTAGTTGCATGTCTCATACCTCTTAAGAGTTCTCTCTCTCTCTCTCTCTCTCTCTCTCTCTCTCTCTCTCTCTCTCTATATATATATATATATATATATATATATATATATATATATATATATATATATATATATATATATGAGCTTCAAATTTAAATCAACAAGTGTGTGTGTGTGTGTGTGTGTGTGTGTGTGTGTGTGTGTGTGTATATATAAAATAAAGTAATAACCTAAGCAAGAAATAATAGTGATGTCTTTTATTCTATTGAAAATCCTTTAAACATAACAAAGTCAACAAAATCGTTTTAGGGTTTAAATTTTATTTTTTTGTTCCCTGAATGTTCTTTTAGGAGGGCGCTGCCCTGACGGACTCAGCCACCCTGTGTAGTGGGGGTCAAGGCCCATCCATGGTAGGTGGGGGCCATGGGATCCCTGCCCCACACATAGGGCATGGCCCCATGGGTGGGACGGGCACCCAGCCCCCTGGCTGTTGCCTTTTTAAAATGTGCCCTGTCATATTCTTTTATCTCTATAATTTTATCTATGAAAATGCCTCTGTGTATGATTTCAACCAACTGTTGCTTGAAGATACTTTAGCCATGTATATACTTTGTGTATATATGTATGTATATGTGTCTGTATATATATATATATATATATATATATATATATATATGTTCCTCTATGTAAATTTTTGTATAAATTAGAAAGAAAATAGAGAGCATATTAATTCCTTTTTGAAAAAAAAATTGTTTTACCCTTTTTGAAACAATAGAGAAATAGAACAAGAGTTAGAATTTTTTTTTTGAAACCTGTGCTTATGAGAAGTTAGAAAACCAGTTAGAAAATGTTAGGAAAAATAAAATAAATCAACCTGTAGCAACACAAAAGGCATATTAGTAAACAAAAGAAAAAATGCATGGAAGACAATTAAAAATTAGAAGACCCTTTGGGAAGATGCTTTCCACTTGGGAAAGGACCTTCCCTCTCTCCTTGAAATTTGCAACCAATAATACAACTAAAGTTAGTTGTGTGGACAAATGCGCTTTTGGGTTGCTTTTATAAACTTTGAAACTTTGTTTTAGGGTTTTGGTGCCCTAAAGATTAGGAAGTTGTTAGTAAACTTAAACCTAGTATTTAATTAAACCCACTTAGTGAGTGGGGTGGGTATTTATTTGGACTTTATTGTTTGTGTTATTAATTGTATTGTATTCAATTTATTTATTCTTTCCAAACCTTTTTGATAAAGTGCATGATTTAAATGTTGAGATTTAATTTAATTAGACCATTTTGTTATTGATAAATTTTATTGCTTTGAGTAAATGTTGGCACATTGGGATTATTCTAAATTATTTAATGTAATTAATTTTGATTTAAATTTTAAAAAGGTTATAGTGAAACCTTTTTTATTATTTAATTTTATCTCCTCCCATATTTGATGAGATGGCGTTATGCTGTCAGATTTTTCCTAGATTAAGAATAGGATTATTTAAATAATTTATTTCCTGTTTTACTTTACCATTTTAGTTATTTCTTAAGTGCTTAAATTATTAGCTTAGATGATTTAATTAATGTTAATTTTTTTCTTGATACTATTCTTCTAGGGTTAGATTTTGATTCATATCGAAATCGTATCACTTCACCTAGTAAACCCTAGGGTTGGTTCTGAAATGGATACCACCCCTCTTAGCATTGCTTCATGTGACACACACACCCTTAGTGGCTAATTGTCTCGCAGGGATTGCGAAAGGAGTTTCACAATATCCCGGTTGTGATGGACTTCCTCGCATACATGTGACATGCCTAACATTGGCTATGGATGCAACTATGTTATGTGCGTGTGTCACTAAGTGCACATGATCCGCATGAGGGGGTTTTAGAGACGGGTGGGAAAAATTTTGGTATTTCATGTCATGACCACATGGCAAATGTGGGCATAAAATTTGGTATCAGAGCCAAGTTTAAACATTGGGCATTGAGGGCACATTACTTATTCCACAATTTTAATTTTAGGCACTTTGTTCATGTAGGATACCACCTAGGTCCAAGAAAGGATGCTCATGCTCTAGTGAGCCTAGAGGAGCTGATTCACGAGCTACTTCTCCATCTGAGGCCAAAAATCCAAAGGCACCTCCTGACATTGGGCCCCAGATACTTTAGGTGCTACAGGTGGTTTTGGCGAGGTTACCACCAGTCATGGAGGGACTGTGTGTTACGATTCAAGTGACATTAGCTGAGGGTCATGGATCGACTCAGAGGGAGCACAGCAGGAGTCCACTACTAGATCATGAGGATCATAAGGAGGAGGTTATAGTGGAGTCAGTTCATTATGACCCTTTTGGATATGGTCAGTGGGATGAGGCAGATGTTCTTGTTTGAGGACACTGCGATTGTGGAGATCCCATCAGGGATTTGCTTTGGCTAAATCTATCTACATTTGTGGGGACTAAAGAGGGAGTTGAGGCTGAGCTTAGCTCATTAGCTTAGATCGGTGCTTTGCATTGTGTCCTTCTAGGAGTAACACAAAGGCATTAGTCACAGTCCATTTGCTACACGACGCTACTGCGACATGGTGGTGCACTGAGCTCAAGCACCACCTCTCCTTAGACATGATTACTTGGAGCACATTTCTTGAGTGCTATAAGGCATGATACCTTTCATCGAACTATAGGCAGCACCGCATCAACGAGTTTCATGACTTACAGTAGCGGGATCCACAGTGGTATAGTACGAGAGCAAATTTGTGGAGTTGTCATGATATGCCAAGTATCTTCAGGATGAAAAGCTTCTCATTAGTAGGTTTATTAAAGGCTTGAATCCTGGGATAGCAGGACCTATACACATGGCAGATCCCCAAACTATGAGTGAGGCTACCAAGAAGGCATACATTGCTGAGGAGATGCATGGGTGAAACCATGGGTCACATTCACAGTTTCAGGATTGTAACCAGCATCAGGATCATAGCTTCCATAGACCCCATCACCTTAGAGGGGCAATTTTAGATATACATCCTTACCTCCTAGGCCTCCACAGTAGTAGCAGTAGCAGAGGTCTAGACCACAGTAGAGAGCATAGGGTGGCCACAATCAAGGATGGCACTCGCAGGGTCTATGCAAAGACCAGCATCAGCAAGCACTGATTGCAAGACCAACACTATCACAACAATCTTATAGAGGTTCACAGAGTCTACAGGTTGACCAAGAGTGCAACAGTCTAGTAGGACACGGTTAGTGCACATCCAGACTAGAGGACCTTGCTATGTATGTGGTGGCACAGGGCACTTGGCTAGAGAGTGTCTACAAGGTTTTACAGCAGGAGGACAACGTGCTAGTTGTTTTGAGTAGATAGTTGGAGACGTGGGTAGATCCCATCGTGTATTTGTAGCGGTTGATAACCGCCAACCTGACTTTCACTCCTCCATCATTGAGACTCCAAGTATAATTGGAGATGTTCCCATACTATTTTGTTTGATTCTGAGCCTACAGACTCCTTTATTTCTCCATCGTTAGTGGAGCATTGCGGGCTAGTGGCCTCTAGGTAGGATGTTAGGTGGGAGGTCGAGTTAGCCACATGGGCCAAGGTAGCCATAGATTTAGTGGTTAGAGATTGTGAGCTAGCACTTGGATCCTGTACTATAGTTTTAGACCTTAGGGTCATACACTTACGGTCTTATGGAGTGGTGTTAGGCATGACTGGCTTGCGGCTCATAGAGCCAAGCTTGATTGTTGCCGGAAGGTGATAGGTTTCCTCGATGACCATGACACAACAATAGAGATTGTGGGCATTCAGAAGCCCACAGAAGTATGTACTATTTTTGTACAACTTAAGCGTTGTATGCAAAAGGGACTCAGGTCATTCCACAATAATGGGTTACACTTTTTCGCCAACCTTGACATTGAAATCAACATTTTGAACTAAATCTTCATTTTCTAACACCTATAGCTGCTAAACCGTTAAGAATTTGAAGATGATGCAAACTAGTGAGTTGTGATATTTTGTTTGTAGATTCTAAATATATATATTTTTAAAAAATTGGAGTTAAATTGTAAAATATTTTGCATCTCCTTTGATAACTAATTTTTAATAGTAAACAACATTTTTTTAAAGTGATGTGTATTCTGTAACACATAACTTCTTTTCTACAAAGGATAAAATTATGATTCTTTGAATTTAGATTGGTAACAGAGATATATATGGCATGCATTTGGTTTCATAATATTTTGTTGAATATTTTGTTTTAATTAAGTTTGAAGTCAAACCAATTATAATTTAGACATAGGTGTATTCCGTAAAACATAATGTTTTTTGTATGTATCGAATTTTTTTTTTTTGTTGAAACAAGGACACCAATACCTAGGGCATAGATATTTTTATAATGGTTTTTCACTAATATACAATTTTCCATGTGTGTAGAATATAGAACTTGATGTTTGGTGAAAAACCTACATTCAAAAGAAATAAAAAATAATATAATAATCAAATTAAATATATTTAAAATAATACTTTTTGGGAAGCTTATAAAAAGGACTACATACTCAAAAAACATAAATTTGAAATGAATTCATTTGATCCCCCAAAAGGTAAATCAAAAGTGGTTTTTTATCAACATTTTGATAGTGTAGAGGAGACTCCATTATAGGTATGGTTTAAAACTAGCGGGGTTCTATCCAAGGGGGTTTGAATCTAAGGGGGTTTGATCAAACCCACTTCAATTAAAATCCTTTAAATGGAACCTTTCAAGGATTAAATCACTATATTTTCTAAAAATATGTGATTTTTGCAAAACTCATGATGTTCCAGAAAGTGTAACCCATTATTGTGGTAGCACCCATTCCAGATGTTTGCGATAACGGTTAGTGACAAATCTAAGGATGAGACAGAGACTTCACTTGATGATCACCCCATCCTTAGGGAGTTCAAAGATGTTTTTCCCCCTAAGCTTCTAGGGATGCCACCTTGTAGAGAGGTAGACTTTCATATAGATCATGTACCAGGTGTTGAGCTAATGTCTTGTGCACCATACAGGATGACGACTCATGAGCTTACAGAGCTCAAACTTTAGCTAGAGGAGTTTCTAGCAAAGGAGCACATTTGACCTAGTGTCTCACCTTTGGGTGCATCGATCATCTTCGTAAAGAAGAAGGATGGGTCTCTTCAACTATGTATGGATTATAGGTAATTGAATAAGGTGATGATGAAGAACCGTTATCCTTTGCCTAGGATTGATGATTTATTTAATTAGATGTAGGGAGCCAGAATGTTCTCTAAGATTGACTTGAAGTTCAGATACCATCAATTGGATATTAAAGAGGTGGATATTCATAAGACTGCATTTTGGGCCTGTTATGATCACTATGATTTCACAGTGGTACCCTTTAGTTTGACGAACGCCCCTATAGTTTTCATGAGTCTCATGAATGGGGTCTTTTGCACATACCTAGATCAGTTTGTGTTGGTTTTCCTTGATGACATATTGATTTATTCATGGACTAAGGAGGAGCATGAGGAGCACTTGAACCAAGTTTTACAGTGTTTGAGAGAGCAATAACTATATGGCAACTTGGTGAAGTGTGCCTTCTTTAGTACAGAGGTTCAATATTTGGGGCACCTTTTATCTCGCACTGGTATCTCCATAGAGCCATTGAATATTAGACTAATCATGGATTGGCCAGTACTTACCAATGTGACAAAGCTTTAGAGTTTCATGGGATTAGCAAGTTATTAGCGATGATTTCTTGAGGGCTTTTCTAGGATAGCTCATCCTATCACTTCTCTTCAGTGGAAAGGGAAGAAGTTCTTGTGGATAGAGTAGTGTGAGAGGGCCTTTGGTGTCCTCAAGGAGAATCTCACTAGCGCTCGTATTCTTGCAGTACCCCATCCAATAACAGATTTCATGGTATGCATCGATGCATCTTTAGAGGGACTAGGTGCAGTCCTTATGGAGGATAGTCAAGCAATCATGTATGAGTTGAGAAAGCTTAGGACCCATGAGATAAACTACGTTACTAATGATTTAGAGCTTGCAGTAGTGGTTCACGCTCTTGTTAGGTGAAGATGCTTTCTCTTAGGACATCATTTTTAGTTACACTTAGACCATCACAGTCTTCAGTACATATTCACGCAGCTGAATCTAAACGCCCACCAATGGCATTGGATGGAATTCTTATGCGAGTATGACTTTGATGTGCATTACATCAAAGGAAAGGAGAATGTGGTTGGTGATGCCTTAATTCAAAGGTGACAAGATATCCTGACCATGAATTTGAGTGTGGACATGAGAGGGCGCATCTTGCAGTATCTACCAGAGGACAAGTGGTTTCTTGAGGTTCAATAGGAGATTCAGTCATAGAGAGCCCTTACTGACAAGTTTGCAGGATATTCTCTTGAGGTAGATGGACTTCTATGACATCGACTTTGCATCTATGTCCCCCTCACAGGTGATCTTTGTTCAATGGTTTTATCAGATGCTCATAGAGCACCTTATGCAACACATCCTGGGGTGAAGAAGATGCACACCAATTTGAGATAGTTATATCATTAGACATGGGTGAGACGCGACATAACATAGTTTGTAGCTCATTGCCTTGAGTACCAGAGAGTTAAGGCCTAGCATCAACATCCAACATGACTCCTTTATCGCCATGAGATATCAGAGTGGAAATGGGATACCATTTCCATGGACTTCATAGTTGGTCTACCTTTGTCATCTCGCTACCATTATGCCATCATGGTGATAGTTGACAAGTTGACCAAGGTAGCACCCTTTTCACCGGTATGCACAACGTAAAATGCACCTGCAGTGGTGAGGGTCTTCTTGAAAGATATAGTGAGACTTCATGGAGTTCCTTGTCGCATCATTTCAGATAGAGATTCAGTGTTTACATCAGCTTTTTGGAGAGCATTATAGCAGGATTTGGGCACTCAGCTCAACTTCAGTTCAGTGTATCAGCCTAAGATAGATGGGTATACTAAGAGGTTGAATCAAGTTTTAGAGGACATGCTTTGCATGTATGTGATGGATCACCAGTCTAGATGGGAGGACTATTTGTATCTAGTTGAGTTTTCTTACAATAATGGGCATCACAACTCATTAGGTATGCCTCCCTATAAGCCCTTGTATGGTAGGCCTTGCAGGAATCCTTTGAGTTGGGACCACATTGAAGACATGGTTGCTATTAGACCTGAGTTAAGCTATGGAGCAATAGGTCACTTTGATTAGGCAGCGATTGGATGAGGCATAAGATTGTTAGAAGAAGTATGCCGATGCCAAGAGATTGGATTGGAGCTTCTTAGTAGGCGACAAGGTGTTCTTGAGAGCATGGTCATGCATAAGAGTCCAATCCATTATGGAAAGGGATCTAAGCTTGCACCTAGATTTGTTGGACCATTTGAGATATTGAAGCGGATAGGACCTATAGCATATCATCTTGCTTTGCCATCTACCATGTCACACATCCACGATGTGTTTCATATATCAGTGTTGAGACATTATGTATCTGATGTGCCTTTTGTTTTGGATTGGGATGCGTTACAAGTAGAGTGAGATGAGAAGCTAGATTTGTAGCCCATTCACATCTTGGCTTGTCAAACATTGGGCCTTCGAGGTCAAGAGCTGGACCAGATCAGAGTTCAATGGGACCACTATGATGAGGTTTCGGCTACTTGGGAGGATGCTACACCATGGAGGACACTCTACCCTCACCTCTTTGATGACTTCCAGGAGGAAGTTTAGTCATAGGGGGACGATGTGAGGCCTTCTCTTATCTCACCTTCTATTTTTTGTTATGCTACTTATCATATGGACTATATAATGGGCATGTGGATATTTTGGGGACTGCTGATCCCATTATTTAGACATTCATTGACTATATCTTATGTTTGATTAGTTAGATGTATTATTAAATGATGATGTTATAGATTTGCATGTTAGATTTAATTTGATTCTATGATGTTTAATGCTATGTTAAATTCTATGCAATTGAAATGTTTAGTGATGATTGATTTGATGAAATCAAATTCAGTGAATGATCCTGATTGTATTTTATGAAAGATGAATGATTTGAGAATCATGTAAATGTTAGCATGTGTTATATTTGAGAATGTATGTGCTTATGTGATTCTTGTGTTTGTGATTCATTTCACTTCAGCTATATATATCTTGTTCTATTCATGTGTTTGTGTAGTGTGCAGGTATTTTCCACGGCCCATGCAAAATCAAAGGTCGAACACATAACCCTATGTACTAGCCATGTTAAGCCAACCTAGTCCCTAAGGTGGACTAAGGTTATTTGTGATTGAGTATGATGTATTCTATTGTCCTTTAATTGATGAGATTTTTTTAGGTTTCACCTTATTTGTTGATATCCTTGAAGTGTTGTAATGTTGTATTGTTTTGGTTTGCACAATTTTGATGCTAAATATTTATGAGCCCCTTTTTAAGTGGATTTATGAGTCCCCTTGTGTTAATTATTGTCAATTAATGACCCTAGGACATACCCCTAGGGTCTAGGGCCATTTTTAGAATGTTAACTCTTGGTTTAACCCTTCTATGGTCACCATAACTTGGCCCTAGAGTAAAGTGACGAAATTGGGACATGTGAAAGGTGGTTGCCAAGTCATCATTCCACCTAAACTAACCTGACTAACCTAGGGTAAGGTTACCCTTGTCTTGAGTGCTTTGGAAGCTTCCGAAGCCTTCACTTGTGTGAGTCCTCTTCCCTATGCTCTCACACATGTGTGAGAGCATTTGTGGGAGAGTGTGTAGCATAGTTGAATGAGAAGGTGACAACTGTCACCTCCTCATTCTTGAGGGGTCTCCCATGTGTGATCCCCTTTCCCTATGCTCTCACACATGTGTGAGAGAATTTGTGGGAGAGTGTGTAGCTTAGTTGGATGGGAAGGTGACAAGTGTCACATCCTCATTCTTGTGAGGTTGTGAGAGGGTTGTGTGTATGAAGGAGAAGGTGACAAGTGTCACCTTCTCATTCATCAAGGCTTGTGGGAAAAGCCTATTTATCTCTCTCTTTGTGAGAAGAAAAGGGTTCTTTCTTTTTGCATTTTTACTATTGACTTTGGGGAATGAGAGATAGACTTGGAGAAATTGGAGATACTTGGAAGGATCTTTGGAATAGGCTCTTGGAGCTCTTCACCATCTCCTTTCTATAATTGGAGCTTGAGAGGTAAGCTCTCAAGGCTTCAAGCCTTCATTTACTTTCATTTTACTTATATTTATGCATGTGTAATGTATGCTATGTTCTTTAGTTCTTACTTTTATGTTGTATGGGTTTTATGGGTTGTTTTGGTGATCTCTCCATGTGAGAGAGCTCACCTTGTAATGGGTGAGAGAGGTGTGAACCTCCTCGGGGATTATCCTCTTCCTTTAGAGGTGTTTGATGGCCATGGGCTTAAGTTTTATGAGTTATGGTTATGGTAAGAGTGCCTTGGAGATATTTTTTGGTACTATAAGTTCATAAGGGCAAGAGTCCTTGAGATTTGAGTTCATTTTGGTTAGATTTTTGTGGTTTTCCCCTTGAGTAGAGAATTGCCCACTCTCTCACCCCTAAAATCCATGTTGAATGGATTTGTTTTGTGAGTTTCCATGGGAGGGTGTTGATGTATTTTATGTGAGTGCTTTGTGTGTTTGTAATCCTTGTGTTGTGCATGAAACTGGTTATTTGGTTGGCCTCCTATCTTGGGGGTGGCTTGCTTGCAAGACTAAGGTTGGGAGGTGAGCTATCCATGGGCTTGGAGAACTTCTTTTGTGTTTTGATACGTTTGGTGGCTCTTGGAGGAGTACTTGAAGTTTTGAAGTTTGGAGAGTATAATGGTTTTGGGTGAGTTATAAACATAAGGCATTATGTTGCCTTCGCCTATTTGGCCTTGTAAAAAATTGTTGTTGTAATGAGAGTTAATCTCTCCTTTGTGAGCTTTTGTTGAGTAGGTTTATATGTATAACATTTGTCTTTATTTCAATGAAATGGGTATGTTGAAGTTTTATCCTATTATGCAATGTAACATATATATTATTGTGAAAGAAAATAACTCTCTCTTTCTCTTAGTTTTACTTTCATTTATCGGTTGCAAGAAATTTAATATCTACCTTGTTTTATTGTTTAATTGATTAAAAGAAAAATAGATTATGCCTTCTTGTTAAGGTTGCAAGTAAAGAATATTTTGGATTTTTTTAATATTTTACATGATTTAAAAAAATAGATAACCCTCTTCTTAAAATGAAAAATAGATAAATGTATTTATTTTAGGAAAAATAAATATAGTTAGTTGCATGTCTCATACCTCTTAAGAGTTATATATATATATTTATAGGAATGTATCTTCTTGTGTGTAATTTTTTGTATAAATTAGAAAGAAAATAGAGTGCATGTTAATTCCTTTTTGCAAACAAAAATTGTTTTACCCTTTTTGAAACAATAGATGAAAAGAACAGGCATTAAAGAATAAGTTTTTGAAAACTGTGCTTATGAGAAGTTAGAAAACCAATTAGAAATGTTAGGAAAAATAAAAGGAATCAACCTATAGCAACATAAAAGGCATATTAGTAAACAAAAGAAAAAATGCATGGAAGCCAATTAAAAATTAGAAGACCCTTTGGGAAGATGCTTTCTACTTGGGAAAGGACCTTCCCTCTCTCCTTGAAATTTATAACCAATAATAAAACTAAAGTTAGTTGTATGGAAAAATGAGCTTTTGGGTTAGTTTTATAAACTTTGTTCTAGTGTTTTGGTGCCCTAAAGATTAGGAAGTTGTTAGTAAACTTAAACCTAGTTATTTAATTAAACCCACTTAGTGAGTGGGGTGGGTATTTATTTGGACTTTAGTGTTTGTGTTATTAATTGTATTGCATTCACTTTATTTATTCTTTCCAAACCTTTTTGATAAAGTGCATGATTTAAATGTTTAGATTTAATTTAATTAACCCCTTTTGTTATTGATAAATTTTGTTGCTTTCAGTAAATGTTGGCACATTGGGATTATTCTAAATTATTTAAAGTAAGTAATTTTGATTTAAATTTTAGAAAGGTTATAGTGAAAGTTTTTATTTATTTTCATTTAATTTTCTCTCCTCCCTAGCTGATGAGATGGCGTTATGCTGTCAGATTTTTCGTAGATTAAAAATAGGATTATTTAAATAATTTATTTCCTATTTTTACTTTACCGCTTTAGTTCTTTGTTAACTGCTTAAATTATTAGCTTAGTTGAATTAATTAATGTTAATTTTTTTTGCTGATAGTATTCTTCTAGGGTTAGATTTTGATTCATATTGAAATCATATCACTTCACCTAGTAAACCCTAGGGTTGGTTCCAAAATGGAAACCACCCCTCTTAGCGTCGCTTGACTTGATGCACACCCCCTTAGTGGCTAATCATCTTGCAGGGATTGCAAAAGGAGTCTTGCATTATCCCAGTTGTGATGGACTTCCTTGCATTTGTGTGATGTGCCTAACATTGGCTACAGATGCAACTACATTATGTGCATGTGTCACTGAGAGCGTATTATGCGCGTGAAGCGGTTTTAGAGTCAGGGGAAAAAAATTGTATTTTGTGTCATGACCACATGGCAAATGTGGACATGACATGTGTTTTGCACGTCATGACCACATGGAAAATGTGGGCATGACACATTGACAACATATTACAGGAAACATAATTTTTTTTACATGCAATCTATTATGCAATTGATACTCATTTCAAAACATTCAATAGGTCATAATGCAATATCATCTTATCACATAACAAAATTCTTCCAATATGTCCAATTTCCAATCATGTTACAATATAATCAACTTATCTTAAAAGTTCTACCAAAATCATTTACAAGGGCACTCATATTGGTATACATTAATTAACAATTGAATTTCTATAAGTCATTTAAGTCATAACTAAATCTAGTTAAAGCCTTTTTATGTTCATGAAAATATTCATTCATAATGATGTTAAACATATTATCAATACTTATATATAGTCAAGTAGATAAGAGAATAGTATAAAATATGAAAATATGGTTGTATCTGTTTTACCATTTAATAACTAATCAGAATATGATTTCCATTTCTTTTTCAATTTTTAAATCTATCACTATAAAATTTAAATGTTGTAAGATTACCTAATAATTTTATCACATCGATAGTGTTATCCTTTCTAGTCATAACAGCATGAATTCACAATATAACACACAAAGCATCTCCATGCTATACTTAAATACAAGATATAAATGTGAAGTCTACATCTAGAAGGTAGGAACTTACTGGTAAGTTACATGGATTGACTAACTAATATCACATGTAGGGGACAACGATATTGTGATGTAAGTCTATACTCCATATTTGTTTACAAGAGGTATGAATTATACACCGAGCAGACGACATACATATTTCATTCAATGAGATATGATGCTTCATAAGAATTCACTACTTAATCACATCTTTTACCAAGAAATCCTTGTGCTAAAATCATATAAGATGCTATGGTAGGAAAATCAGGATAGTGCAATCGATTATTAATTCGACTATATGTAACTAACATTCTCTCATGCAACTAGGACATCAAAAGGGTTCATCACAACTTGAGTCATTAATAAAACTATATAGGCCCAAGTTATTTATGTGAATGATCATTATGCATAAATTTCCCCATACAATTCATAATTAAGATGACTACCCTTTTCTAAACATGAGTACACAATGAAGGTAGGTGAACAACATATTCCCAAAGTTCCCAGTGTACTAAAATTGAGGCTCTGATACCTATGTAATGACCACACCTAAAACGATGCCCACATGTGGACAAAACACGATTTTTTTTGTTTATTAAAGGAACATAATAAAAAAATTTACAAACTTCTAAAATCTACAAAATACACAATGCAACTATGGAGGAAGAATTATTCACTTATATAAAAATAAATTAAACTTTACTCCATTTCGTATAACTTACTATAAAAATAAAACTTTACCCCATTTCATATAACTTACTATAAAAATAAAACTTTACCCCATTTCATATAACTTACTATAAAATAAAACTTTACCCCATTTCATATCACTTACGATCAAAGTAATTCAAGATGCTGCAAAAATGATATACATGTCATTCTTTGAACAAGTAACTAGTCTTGTGGTTTAAGCAAACAAAAGTCAATATTAAAATTGTAAGTATTCTTTCTAAAAAATAAAAACCAATCTAAAAGATATAAATTGAGAAAGCATATATTACTAATTTTTAATTTGCATTGATAAATTTACTTGCAATGAAATAATTAATTCTTTCCATTGGATGCTTATACACAAACCCATAAAGGGATAACTAGAACAAAATAATTAAATACCCTTTTCAAAAGGGGGTAAATACACTCATCAACATAAATCTTTATAACTTTGATATTTACCACGCTAGACAAGAAAACAACCCTAAAAAGTAGAAACACGAACTATCATAATTTATATTCTATCATCCAATACAACACATCATTAAGGCTAGCTATTAAGGAGGGAAAAAAAAATATAGAGTTGAGATTTAATAGGGAAGACAATGCATCTAGAGCAATAAGGAGATTTATATTCTTCTTTTTATTGTTCCTAGGCTTAAATGTAGCCAAAAGAAAGATTCTCTATGGGAAGAGGGAGATGCAGCCCTAATTAGGGTGCACTCCCTTCAACCCTAACACTATCTTAACCATTCCTTTGCCTTATTTTGTTTTTTTTCTCTCTTGTGTCTCACATACAACTAGGTACCTCCGTGGTGGCAGTGCCATACTCATCGCCTCCGTCTTTGCTTTGTCTCTCACACAGGTAGGTTCTTTTGTGCTGACGATTGTGGCCAAGAGGATCAAAAAAGGGATCGCTGGTTCGAAAGGGTGCTAGGGAAAATTGTTATATGTAGCTCCTTGTCTAGTTTTTTTTATATCTATGAATTGATTTTCAAGGAAAGACCCAAGTGGGGAAACGACCTGCATGGTGTTCCCTATACCTAAGGTACTCTAACCTCTGTATTTCCTTTTTTATTTTGTTGTTCCCATGTTGTATTTTTAGGTTGAGTAGAAGGATAGCGCCCTGAATAGATCTGTAGTGAGAGATATCAATTGGATCTGCTAGTAACATGGTTGAAAGTATAGGCCCCTAACCATCAATGTTTTGATCTAACAGACTTCGTTGGTTGCATAAGAGGATGGGTTCCTCAAGGGGTCTAATGAGCTACAAGTGGATCAACAAATATTGGCCTGAGCCTTTCTCTTGTAGGGACAACATATAGCCAGAACATTCTAGGCCCAAACCCTAACTAAAAAATTATACTTTTTTTCTCTTTTAACACACTAGGCAACACCCAAAATCTCTAGATATATACGTTTTCTTAGCTGTAAGGTATGTTAATTTTTTTTTTCTTGGTGTAGTTTGAAATCCCTTTCATAAGAGCTTAATAGGGTGTACTAAATAGAATCATCAAATTAAAACTCCTCCAATTTCTACCAAATATATCTACCCTTCTTTATCTCTCAAATAAAATAGTACTTTTACCAAGGAAGAAAAATGTACTAATAAGAAATGAAATTTTAATCAAATAAACTTAAGGTATGATGGAGAAATTCTAATTAATTTAAATCTGCCATTTGCTTACACCTATGCTTATATAAATTTATATCCATCTTAATTTTTGTTATGTTTATTCTTCTCTGCAACTTGTGAATATATAATTTTTTTATAATATTTAAGCAAAAGAGAAAGAATTAAACTGCCTTTAAAAAATCATGGGCATGGGCTCAACGGCTACCTTCTTCCTACATTAGCTATGCATTTTTAAGGGAAAAAAATACTATTTGTTTTACTATAGCATCACATACCAGAGAAAGGAAGAGCTCGGCCATCGATTGGTGAATAATAATTTTCTCTTTTTTTCTCCATACACATGACACTAGCGACAAGTATTAATTTCCCCTTTTTTAAATATATATTTAGGAGTTTTGGATAAGATTAGGAGTGGTGTCAGCCTATGTTAACATCATGGTTTACTTTTCTTTCATACAACACATACAATAGTAGTGCAGATATTCTTTCATTTGAACTTTACAACTTTCAAAAAATAGTAAAATTGTCAACTGTATAATTGCTCATAATTACAATTCAAATAGAAAATACAATAGTCATCCTATATTAGCAGATGTTCTAACTTTCCTTTAGAGGAGCATGAGTTTTCTTGGCAGCTCCTCAAGATTGCATGCTATCAGCTAGAATTCTTTTCCACCACCTGTAGGAACCAATAAAAGGGCTAATAGAAAACATCTTGGTATAGCCAGTGGAGATCTCACCTCCCAACCTAGGGCAGTAGTTACCCACCCTTGAGCTATGGGAAAACACAAGGAGACTCGGAAGATCACAACAAATTTATGTATTTCACACATTTACACAGCCACACAACATGTACAATACTCAAAACACATTATTTTGCACTGGTCACAACACCATGTACTTTTCACTAGGAGGAATTCCTCTGAATTCCTCTATTAAGGGGGAGAGAGTACATCAACCTATAGTGAATAATTTTTCCAATTTACACTACCATACTTTCTTGAAAATTCAAGTTTGATGTTCATTCTTTGTTTAGGGGTACTCCTACCCAACTTGCTCCTCTCAAAGGAGACATAAGGGTACTCTTACTCATCTTAAGCCAAGTACAGAGATGCCCATTCTATCTACCCCACACAAGGGTGTTCTCATCAGATTGGGAGGGTGGACTCCAAGGTCATAATACACAATACAACAAAATATACTACAACAATACCAAGAAGGCAGTATCAAAGAAAGAAATTAATTTCACAGCATAGCACAGACCCCAACTAAATGATTTCCCGACACAAAAGACAACAATATAGATTCTAATTCTCATATACTTTTCTTATTTTAATGTCTCACGGTATGAAGTACGTATTGGTGCCTACCTCATTTGTACAACACCTGAAGAAGACAATTCAAAATCCACATATAACCTTTCTTCCTCTAGTTTTCTCTTTACCACAGCTCACAAGATAAAATTACAGCAGCCCCTCCCAGAGAATTACAATTGGGTTAAAAAAACAATTACAGAAGATGGTAAAAATGTAGTCCCAAGCCCAACACAATTATCTTCTTGACACCTCTCCTGCTAAGAGAAACACATGTCCTCTTGTCTACACACTTGTTACTTTCAACTACAGTTTCCAACTCTTCATTCCAGCTCCTTACAATAAAACCATTTCTTCTTGACTCATCACTTGCTCAATTTTTGTCACTTTACCCAGGGTAAAAATAAAGGTTTTCAAAACTTTTTTTTTTGAATTTTCCCCTCCAAGATGTGCCTAGACATAGTCTTAGGTCCTCATGATTTATTTTTAAGACCAAGGTACCTTTTTAAAGTATTTTACACTCTTATAGGAATTGAAGGGAAATTTAATTAATCTTAGGTTACACAATACAAAACCATGCATGATACAATGCAAGGAAAACCCACGACACATGATGACACATAATACAACGTAAGGGTAAAACACAACACATGACAATACACATCATAATACAAAAGACCTAAGTCTCTCCACATAGACTTGGTTGGATCTACTAGTTTCACACAATAGGGTCCCCTTGTATCTTCCCCATTTCCACTCAGTAGTAAGTACCTGCACACTCATTTTGATGTTAGTTGTCATCACAAATATCATAACTGAAGCATTAGTAAATAACATCAATATATATATCAATATCAGCTCCCATATAACTAAGTGTAATCCATAACAAGTTTACATTCGAAAAGTAACAATATTGTATTTAATAATCGAGAAGCATTTCATAAGGTAAAATTAAAATTCTCACATAATACTGAAATAATAGCACCCTAATGGGTTACACTTTTTGGGACATCCTAATTTTTGCTGAAATCACATATTTTTAGAAAATATAATGATTTAAGCCTTGAAACATTCCATATAAAGGATTTTAATTGAAGAGGGTTTGATCAAACCCCCTTAGATTCAAACCCCCTTGGATAGAACCCCGCTAGTTTTAAACCATACCTATAATGGAGTCTCCTCTACACCTATCAAAATGATGATAAAAACCAATTTTGATTTATTTTTTAAGGGATCAAATGAATTCATTTAAAATTTATTCTTTGTAAGTATGTAGTCCTTATTATAATCTTCCCAAAAAATATAATTTTAAATATATTTAATTTGATTATTATATTTATTTTTTATTTCTTGTGAATGTGTGTTTTTCACCAAACAACAAGTTCTCTATTCTACACACCTGGAAAATTAGTAAATTATTGAAAAAAAATATAAAAAATATCTATGCACTAGGTATTGATGTCCTTGTTTCAACAAAAGAAAAAAAAAATTGAATTTCGATACATACAGAAAAAGTTATGTTTTACGGAATACACCTATGTCTAAATTATAATTTGTTTAACTTCAAAAATTAATTAAAAATATATATTCAACAAAACATTATGAAACCAAATGCATACACTATATATCAATGTTACCAATCTAAATTAAAAAGAATCAGAATTTTATCCTTTGTAGAAAAAAAGTTATGTGCTACGTAATACACATCACTTTAAAAAAATGTTGTTTACTATTAAAAACAAATTATCAAAGCAAATGCAAAAAAATTTACAATTTAACTCCAATTTTTTAAAAAAATATATATTTAGAATCTCCAAACAAAATCTCACAAATCACTAGTTTGCATCATCTTCAAATTCCTAATGGTTTAGCAGCTATAGGCGTCAGAACGTGAAGATTTAGTTCAAAATATTGATTTCAATGTCAAGTTTGGCCAAAAAGTGTAACCCATTAAATCTCTACACAAGATATCAATATAAAACATTAGATAGTATTTGACCATAACCTGTTCCACATCATAACAATGGTTGATCTAGCCACACCTATGTTTAGATAATCATTATGCATCAAAAGAGTATATCAAAGCCCATGATCTAACAAGTGTTGACACAAAATGTCTCACATCCATTTTGTGGTAATCAAGATGTGTAATTACCTATACAAATTTTTCCTAACCTATCTTCATAAAAGCATATCATAGACAATGTATGCATACAAAGAAATGTGTTTCATAAGCAATTCATTAAAGGACTAAAATTCCTTATCTTCATCATGAGAGAGAGAAATGACTAACAACACCCATTCTCAACTAAATTCATCAATGCCCCAAGATCCAGAAGGAATGGAATATGGACTATAAGTTGATTTATAATTAGTTTCAAATACTTTTATAGAAAAGGCATTCCCATTCATAGGATAAACACATGATAACGACAAAGATGCAAGGATTGAGTGTTACGAAGAAGAAATATTTATTCCAACATGAGATATAGGCATGAGAAGAGGCTAAGGACAATAACTTATAAGGATCTATGCTAAAAGATGTTTCAATTGAAGTAGAAGAAAGAGTGGGTGGTTGCCAAAGAGAACCTGACTTTCACATAAATGGTATGTGCCACAAAGGTAAATATTTTCTAATGGTTACGTATTCCTATAATCTAGATATTGATTCCATAACCAAATCTAATCGATAATAAAAGATTGACTAACAATTATCTAGGCCATTTACATGATATTGGTAGTGAGGCGTTATCATAACAATATCACTAGGGAAGGTTTGATTGGGCTTGTATGCGGCCTTACACAAAGGAATGCCACAACATTGCCCCATATGAGTTGCTTGCATATAATAGAATGTCTCTATCAGGTGGAAGCTAATCCAAATCACCAATAAGAATAATGGAACGTCCACCAAAGGGAGCCTGGCTACATAGTGGGAATGCCTCGCCCAAGCACCTATCAATACAAGATAGAAGCCTTGGCCTAGCGAATCTCTTTTCATCAATCAAAATATATTGAACAAAATACATGCTCTCTTGAAATGTTGCCAATGCTCGACCTTCAAGCGGGTTCATCTCTTTTAGTGGTATCCAAAGGGTAGCATGCATCATGGATGCACTAACATTGAATGTAGCAACTTCGGTTGGAGCAAGCAACAATAATGTTGACTAAGAGGAGGGAACATCACAGGAGAGTGTCTCCCTCAATATATGAATTAGGTATTACTTTATAGTACCAGTAGTACCTTGTACAATCAACCTAAGTGAGGACTTTATTCCTATCGTTTGGAAATGTGATAGAATAATATCATACACAAAATGCTGCCCCATAGAAAAACTACCTACTCCATGATGGAAGGTTGTTCCTCTATTTTCTATAGGATAGTAGGATGTTCAACTAGCTTCTATGAAATTAGGTGCAACTAATTGTAGGCTTTGAGGGATTGAACATCTCCAATTATGGGCAATATCAAAATCATGCCAGCCAAGAAATTCAAGTTCATCAAAACCAATATTGTGTCTGGGTAAAGGGAAGAATGAAGTTGCCACTCTTTAGTCATGTCCACATTGAATGCATCTATTTCACCAAGGAGGTCCTCATCATCAAAATTGGATGAACAATCTTGATTTCTATGAGAAACATGCTATACATTGTAAGTCCCTTGTAGTTGCTCCCACTTGTCCACAATCTCATCTACAAAGGAGCCAATGTCATCTATGATGGAACAAAATGATTTATACAAAAGAAGCTCACTCCAATAGATGGAAACAAAATCTTCAAAACCCCTACTAGGAATGTTTGTGAAGCGAGGATTTACTTGTACTATTGCAGGGATATGTCACCTTGTCCAGTATTTGTTTGTATGTGAAGCTCTAAACTTCTAGTTCTTTGTAGCCTCAATCAATGCCAATGATTCTTAAGTTACTTAGCGAGTCATGTATGCATAAATGATGCAAATGTGATGTATGTATGCTAATAGTCATTGATTCAAATTTGTAGTATACAAAACCCTAAAAGATGCTAAGCTTTATGATTAGGCTCTACAACTAATTTGGCCAACTGACAGAATCAACCCAGGAGTTAAGAATCTCTACACTTTAGGCTAAGTTGTCTCACCCAGGTGGGTGTTACCTTATATTCACCAATGGATAATTAATCCTTGAATTTGTTGGTGACTTGTAAGAAGATTATGGATTATATGAAATTTTATCAATTAAATCATCCAATTTAACCTAATTCAGATTTGGCATGTGATTTGAATAGGTTAATTTTTTTATTCTACCACTACTCCTACTCATACAAACAAAAAATTAAAATTTGGATTTTGAAATATGATACAAGGAAATGATTCTGGAAAAGAATTGATTAGTGACTTTCTCAACAACTGGGAAACAAAGTCTATTCACAGATAGATTTGTGCTTTCTATCTAGACACAAATCGAATTACTTGGCATAGTATTGTCTATGATTGGCATAAACATACAAGATTATTTTTACCTGGCTCTACTTAGCTATCCAAATTGGATCCTCCAAATTATAGTGATCTATTCAATGGAATTTAATTCCTACTTGAGGAAACCCTATTAGATAAATCACCCAAAACATGAAATATTCTTTCAAAAATTAGACATATACTTGATATGGTAATTCAAATAACAAGGAGAAACAAAAATGGAGACAACTAGATAAAATATAACAAGAACATTCAAGAAGCAATTAAGAACTAAATATATGCCACAAGAGAAATGCAATTTGCTTTTATTAATATTGCTTTGAAGAATAGGCCTTACAATGTCTCTTTCCAAAATCAACTTCCCCAGAGATTGTTTCCCAAGGTCTTGGTTTCCTTCTTATAAGGGTGAAGGAAGCAACAAGCTTCAGACCTTTCACATTAAAAAAATGAGTTTTTACATTCCCACCCCTTGATATATTATATTACAATATTTTACTTTTTGATAATTCTTAATAACACTACCAAATATATTTTGAATACATTTTGAAAAGCATAAAACATGAAAGACAAAACATGGACATCCAAAATTGGTTGGTGAAGACTCTAGTGCCTATAGATGCCATCCTAGTGCACATTCAGTTTTACTGCATGTTCGACCTATTCATTGTTCAGTTGCCAGATATTTTTTCTCCCATTGATACACAATGAAATCACTAGGCCATTTATATTCTTGAATTTCGAGCAGATTGGCTTGGTGATCCTTCCATCTTTTATCCACCAATGCTTTAAAGCCTTGATGACAAATTTAATATATGTTGTATATAGTGCAATTACTCTGTCCAGAATCAAATTAAAACTGAGAATGTTTGTCTTCATCCTTCTTCAAGTAGTCAATCACCTGAGAAACTATTTGATCAAACTCATTTTTCCATTCTTTAAAGCTTTTTATTTGTTTACTTATTGTCAAAATTGAAGGAATGAATTGATGTTTGAAAGTAGAAAAAGGGTTGATCTTTTCTTGCATTTTTGACTTTCCCCAGTCACATATTGAGATTCATCCATAATCATCTTGACCATTTATGGGCTTGAGTGCAACTGGAGCATCTAGATTTCTTTACAAGACCTTGCATAGAGTAAGCAGTATGTGATGTGCAAGCTATCATTTCTTTAAAAATGGATCCAAAATAGAAGAATGAACCTTCATCTGCTCCAAGGCTTGAGACAAAGCACTGTAACATTCATGCACATCTCCCAATTTGTGAGCAACTAATTTCACTCTATAGTGCAAGATCTTCTCAAACATATTGAAAGTTTTCTCCCTTTTTAATTTCTTCTTTTGTCATTTCATTTTATTTCTTCAAATCTTCAATTTCCTTTTCAAATGCTAACTTCATAGCATTCATCTGATCAACAGGCACTATGGTATCAATGATCTCTTGTGGAAAAAGGGATTGATATGGCACAATTGCTTGGCTCTGAGAAAAATTAATGCCTTTCATTTGTTGCTTCAACTTTACATTTTCTAAATAGAGTCTGTTGGCTTCCACATTTATTTCTATTTGAATTTTTCACAGTCAAGGAACTTTTGTTGCATGTTTTTGACTGCAACATGTGTAAACATGGCTGAATGCTTAGTGAGAGTGTCTACTTCTAGGGTTGAGGTATCTTCCAGTGTTTTGACCATTGTTGTTCCCCTCAACTCTTGGACCACATCAAGAAATCTTGGCTTGTTGGTGGTCTTTTGTGTGGCCCACATTGATAGGTTCTTTGTTTTTGGGATAAATCCAACACCACTGACACCATCCTCATAATCAAACTCAGAGACCATCATGGGGTCATCCTGGTTTCTCACTTGGTCCAACAAAAGCATTTTCTTTAGTTCCAGGCCAGGGATGATCAACATATTGCTTTTCAGTACCAATTGTATAGCATCATCAAGGCTGACATTTATTTCATCAATTTCCAATTCTTTGAAAGTTTGGGATACAATCTAGTCATGTTGTGACTCATCTGTACCCATGTTATTTATGTCAATCTTTTCTTTGATATCTTAAATTTTCATTTTAAGCCAAAAACCCTTGAATTCTTGGGTGTTGATGAAGTCATCATCTTCCATAAATCTCATTGAAGCCACAACCCTTTCATCTTCTTGTAATTTAGGCTCACCTTGTGCCTATTCATCCATTCTTGCCTCTGGTTTGTGTGCCTCTATTTCTTAACCAAAAAGGGGCTGATCAACTTCCTCATCTTGTCCCATATGCCTCAAAATGTTGGCCACCTCCTCAATGTCACCTACTCCTTCAAACATTGGTTGATCAGGAGATGGAGGATATTGCACTAACATCATCAATTTTTTATCTCTTTGACATTGGTTGATCAGGAGATGGAGGATATTGCACTAACATGACATCGGGGGATGATTCAACAATTACCACTCCATATAGCCTTTTGATTGGGAGTTTGGTAGCCTTTGTAGGCTCCCTCTCAGACTTGCCATAAATTATCTCAAAATTATCAATGATCATGTCTATTCTTTTCAAGGGGCCATTCTGCTCAACAAAAAACCCAAGAAAATTAGGATTATTCTTCCTTTTATCATCCTCAATCCTGTTCACAGTTTCCCATTTCCTTTTTCTATTGTACGCCTCTTCAAGAGTGACACAATTATTGATCACATCCTCATCAAAATTGATTTGATGGGATATCCCAGCCCTGGTGAGAATGACTTGTCTAACAAAGTTCATATGTCCTTCTAGGTCACAGACCCTTTCAATTCTTGATTTCAAAGAATATTTTGCTCTCAAGCTTGTAGTTCCTCTAATGTACCTGAACCAACTGACAACTCACCAAACACAGTGGAATCAGGAAGAAATGTGCCCTTCTTTTGTTTTTTCATTACATCTTTCTCCATCTAGAGCATTTGCCACATGAAATCAAGAAATGCAATTCTATCTAGCACAATTTTTCACAACACATGGCGTGGCTGAGTACACCCATAGACTCTTATTACAGTATGGTTAGGGAGAAAAAACCAATCAGCAAAATTATACATATGGCCTTGTTCTTAGTAGCTAGAGGCCTCAATATTTCTCTAATCTCTTTGGTCAATCTAGGAGAAAGGCTTCCAAGTGCATTCATTATCCTGATTGTAAAATCATCATGGAACACTACATACCTATAGTTTTTGCAATGATTGTCTCATTTGTAATACCAACTTTGTATAGGTAGTCTCTATCTCTTTTGATCCACCATGCTCAAATCCATTCTCATTGTCCATCCCTTTCTGTTCTGATACAATATTAAATGGCATAATAAAGAATAATATTTGAAAGCCATAGGTGTTTTGTTTTCCCTTATCTGTAATAATCCATCATGCAATTTGTTTTCAATGAATGATGCAAAATCATACTCGACATTGACTTTTGGATTTTGTATTCTCATAGCCATCATCATTATGCCAATTGGCATTCTATCTTGAGCATCAGTACCTAGCACTTGGCACAAATCAAAGTAGGTCCTTTTGAAATATACCGCAATGTCATCAACTAAGAAAGGATCTACAGAAATGGTTGGAATTGGAATCCTTTTATTGTTGGCCCCTTTTCTCATATACATAGGTAACTCATCACTCCTATGTGTTTTCCTCAGCCTAGTATATTCCTCTTCACTTTTTTGTAAATGAACCTTTTTGAGTGGTTGCTTGTTGAGCATGAAGCAATCAATGATTGCATCTCTATTCACAACCACCAAGGGTGACCCTTTTAGCAATCTAACTATTCTGGTAGCTCCATTATAGTGTTTTGATAGTACTCTAATCAAATCAACATCAATGGACACATTTGGGACCACAAGTTTATCCAAATTCAGATTCCATGGGTTGGCAATAGGACCCTATCCATCCTTCTTCTCATAGAAGTACCAAAAGAGGATCCAACCTGAAATGGGGACTCTAACATCGTGACACCCTTCTACCACATCTCTGAATAACTTTTTATATCCCTTTTCAATGGAATTAGGCATAATACCCAATAGAGACTATTGAAGGGGCCATTTCTTTTCTTTGGGAATAGATGGTTCAACTTTCTTACTTGTAGACTTAGACTTTTTGGGTGCCATTGTGTGTGAATCTACTAAGATATGGTTTTGTTTATCTTCTTGATTTACTGACCAACTTACAAACTGATTTACACACATATTATAGCAACTGTAACAGAGATAAGCACAAAATGAACACACCTAGTTATGAGAAATTGCAAGCTTCAATCCAGAACTTGAATCTCCTACTTATGTATCCTTCTAAATTAGTCTGAGTGAGTAAAATGAACTAAAAATCAAGACTTATTTCGATATGGTGCAAGTCACCTCACCATTACTATGTTCATGCTGGGAGATTGGAAAATATGCATTCTTACATTGCTTCAAACACAGACCATTGATCTACACAGATTGGAGGGACATAAAATTTCACCAAATTTGCAGTCATTTTATCGGTTACCACACTCCCTCCATCATAAATGATGAGCTACGTGGGGTGGTAGGGTACTCATTTCCACATTCAATGCTTGATTGCAATACCATGACCTCTGTTGAATCCTGTTGCAGGACCGCAGTGACATTTGATGATCATCTCTTGTCACTCATCATTTACCTCTACCCCACAAGCCTAGTGAAGTCACTCCTATGGGGTAGTGGGATGTGCCTTGTCACCTCTAGCCATTACCAAATTACCACATCAACAACAAACATTATATTTCACCCACCGTAGGATAGCAAGGTGTATTCAATGCTATGCTACCTATTTACCATGTACCCACACTCCACAAGACCTTTTTAACTTGACCATAGTGCCATGGCAGTGGTCACTAATGCTTTTATCTTATATTTGTTGCAAACCTGCAAGCTTTTGATATTACGGCGGTGTGGATATGGTGGCTAGTTTAGAATTACATTAACTATCCCCGCTAGCCCGCAACAACATTGACTACCAAATTTACCTCATGGTATAGAGGTAACAATCGATTAACAAAAATATTCTCAGCACAAGCCCGCACCTACCCCATTTTATCCATTGTGGGGCTGCGATAACAGTTATATTACATTTTATGTTCCCCGCGAACCCGCCAATTTAGTCTCATACTTCTTGCGGTAGCACGGTACATGTTTAAACCCAATGTTGACTCCTACAGTCCCACCATTATAGTTAGGGTTCACTCCTTAGCTCTGTAAGAGTATAGTAAAGGATGTATTATAGGGTCTTACATAGAAATTTATCATACATACTAGGATGCAAAGATGACAAACAACATTCTTGGACAAAATGGATTATACTACGAGTAGGAATATTCAAATGGATGATGAATCTTAGGGTTTGGAAAGAATTTGAATATAACCTAGGCAAAATTTACCAACCCTAATAGTGGCTCTTGTTGGGGATGAATGGCTAACTAGACATTGCAAGCATGCAAAACACTTCTTTGGGGTACAAACCAGAATAGAAAACTGTACAAGAACAAAGAAAAACAAAATTTTGGGGGAAATGGGAAACCTAAACTACTATGCATGGAATTATATCTTCTTTTAAGAAAAGAAGTGCTTCAGAAATTGTCTATGCACTCACAATTCCTGAGCTTCACCCACCATGTTTTGTAGGTAATAAGAATCTTCACAACATTTGCCAATAATGATAAATGGTCCCAACCACAAAGCTTCAAAGTTTCCATGTTTTCCTTTGTCTTGGCTCTGAGCATTCCACATAAAGAGCATATCATCAACTTGGAATTTTTGGTCCTTCACCTTTTTGTCAAAGAGATACTTCATTTGTACTTGCAACTTCTCATTTTGCTTCTATGTTGCGGTCTTGATTTCATCCAACTATGCCAATTGCTCCATCCTCTCTTCCATTGGCATTCTTGCATGAGATCCATAGACCAAATCAAAAGGTGACTTTCTAGTTGCCTTCTTCACCATGATTCTATCTGGCCATAATGCAAGCTTCAACTTTGAATCCCATGCCCTTTTATTTTTATCAAGCATCCTCTTAATTATCTTTATGATACTCTTGTTACTTGATTCTGGTTGATCATTAGCCTAGGGATGATACGAAGAGGCATATGATATGACAATTCCATAAGAGTCACATAATTTCTTGAATTCATCTGATCTGAAACACATACCATTATTTGTGATAATTCTTACAGGAACTCCAAATCTGGTGATAATATTTTACAGTAAGAAATCTATGACTACTTTACTAGTACCTTTCTTAGTTGGAACTGCTTCAATCCATTTAGTAAAGTAGTCAATGGCAGTAAGAATCCATCTATGCTCACCACTGGACTTATCAGCTATCTCTCCAATAAAATCAATAAAAAAAAGGCTGCATCAATTTGCATGGGCTTTAAAGGAAAAAGAGCTTGATATTTTAATTTACTAGAAAACTTCAGGAAAGCTTCACAGCTTGTCACAAATCTATGAGCATCAACAAAAATAGTTGGCCAATAATAGCCTACTCTTAGGATCTTGTGTGCAGTGGTTTTAGCCAGAAAATGTCCACCACAAACACCATCATGAATCTCTTTTAGAACTTTCTCTTCCTGTCCCTGATCTAGACAAAAAAGGAGAACACCATCTTTATCCTTCCAGAACAAATCACCATTCATGAAAACATACCTAGATGCTTGTAGCTTCAATGTTCATTTTTTATTCTCATTCAAACCATCTTGACACTTTATATGTCTGAGGTAGTGAACTATATTTGTGTACTAGGGTGTATGTTCAATGCTTGATATCATACCTTCTCCTTGTTCAATTTCACATACCTGTACAACCTCCAAATTGGATTCATCCGTTAGCTTTGCTAAATGTTGTCCTCTGACAAGTTTGGTGATTTGGATATCAATGTTGAATTCTTAAATTTTGTTTATCTATCTACACCTTCTTCCCATGACTTTTGTTTGTACCAGGACATCCTTGACTGCTACATTTGGTACATAGGTAGTCACCTATGCCCCTACCAAATAGGGTCTGAATGTTTTAACTACCTTTATAAGAACATAAGCTTTCTTTTCAGTGGCATGATATTTCAGCTCAGCTCCTTGAAGTGACTTGCTAAAAAATGATATTGGTTGTTCATGTCCTTAATTTCTCTGCAACATGACCGCAACAATGGTATGAAAAGAAGCAAAAGAAAAAAATTGGAATGGCATACCAAAATTAAAAAATTTTAGGACTAGAGTCTCTTTGATCACCCTCTTGATTGATGCAAATACTTCAACTACTTCAGATGTCCAGTTAATCTTTGATCCTTTCTTCAACATCTTAGCAATGGGCTTGACAATTTCAGCAAAATTAGAAATAAACCTTCTTAAAAAAATTATTTGCCCAAAAATGATTGGATGGCTTTCAACATCTTTGGGATGGGAATTTTATCAATTGCAGCAACCCTTTCTAGATCTATCCTTATACCTTCTTTGGATACAATACGCCCAAGTAGTTTGCCCTCAGTGACAACAAATTGACATTTTTTAGGGTTTAATGATATGTCATATTCTAGTGCATTTATAAATATTTTTTCCAAATGTAAGCAGTGATCCTCTGCTTTATTTGAGTCTGCTGTCAATTCATCTTGATATACCACCATTATGATATTAATTAGGCCTACAAATGCAACATCCATGGCTCTTTGAAAAGTGGCACCAACATTTGTGAGACCAAAAGGCATCTTGACATACACATATGTGCCTCAAGGTGTAGTGAAGGTAGTTTTGTATAGCTCTAATTCCTTAACCTTGACTTGGTTATAACCTGAGAGTCCATCCATCATGGAAAGTAGTTCACAACCTGCTACCCTTTGTAACATATCTTCCATATTTGGGAGCGGATAATTATCCTTCAGTGATGAGATGTTCAAATTCTTAAAATCAACACACAATCTTATATCACCATTCTTCTTTCTGATAGGTACCAAGTTTGAGGCCCAAGAAGAATGCCTGATAGGATTAATAATACCAGCATCCCCGAGCTTCTTCAATTATTCTTGCATTTTTGGCTCCAAAACAAGATTGATAAGTCTCTATCTCTGCTTGAAATGTTTGGCATCTAGATTCAATAGGATTTTATGCTGAAATAGGTCTTCTCTATAGGCCTTCAAATCTTCATAGGACCATGCAAATACATGTTTGTATTTCCTTAACAATATTATGAGCATGTCCCTAATCCTCGGACTTATTTTCTTACCAATATAGGCTTTCTTTGGAGCATTACTAGTGCCAAGGTTCTCCTCTTCAAGATCATCTTGATGAAATGGTGGTTGCTTCAGATATGACCTATCATTTCCATCAAAAACACATTCCCAAGCCACTAATCCTTTTGGAATTTTGTTTGTTTTCAATTGTACATGTCTTGACAGAAAATAGTGTCCTTGCCATTAACCTTTTCAACAAAAGCATTGAAATCTATTTCTTGAGCTTCATACTTATTGACACACTCTAAGAATTTTGGTAAATCATTATCATCATTGAAAACTTGCCAACTATATATATTGTCAAGAATATAAGGTCTTAAATTCTACTTCTGAGACACCAGTTGTAATATCATTTATTGTCAGAGCAACATTAGTAAGAAAATCAGCCATCAAATTCTTTGACCTATCCACCCAATCTATTAAAAATGCATCAAAAAGTTCAATTGTGTCCCATACAACATGTTTGTATTGTTTGAGCCTTTTATCTTTAGTGGCATATTCGGATCTTGTGAGGGTGAAAATGGATTTAATAAAAAATTATAACAAAACCCAAACATCAATAGAAGTTGAAATCAAAGAAGATTAAAAAACAAAAGTAAATGTACTTACAACCTCTTTACCTATTGTTTTTCATTGCTCACCTATTTGTCCTTGATCTTGATGATGAAGCCCTCAGAAGCATTGCTCCCTTGCTTGTTTAAAGATGACAAAGACAGAATGGCTCTGATATTCGTGTGATTGAAGGTGAGCTTCAACACACTAAATAGAGGATGAGATGAATGCTTAAGAAAATGGGTGCCAAAGGCATGCTTGATTTCCTACAGCATAAGTTTGCATAAATGATAAGTGATGAAATGAAGGAGAGGGTTGTATTTATAGAGTTGTGAGGAAGAAGATCAATGGTTGAGAAGAAAAGAGAAGATCAACGGAGGAGGGTTGTTGAGGAACGTGCAACAAATGGAAGAAAGACATGTGTCATTTGAAAAGCAACTTTGTGGAGTTAACTCCTCTCTTGATGAGGATGAGATTTGATTTTCTTAAATTAGAATTTATTTTTCTAATTTAAGAGAAAGTTTGCTTTAATGATGCTTTAAAACTGCTTTTGCTTTTGTATGACAAGAGGAAAGTATTTTTAGAAGATAAGAATGATTTTTGAAGATAAGAATGCATAATTAAATAAAAAGATTTTATTTAATTATTTTGTAGATAATTGAGAGGAATAACTAAAATATAGAAATATATTTTATTTTGTGGAGATTTTTGAAGAATAAAATAAAATATAAAAGTATATTTTATTTAGTGGATGTTTTAGATTTTAATTAAATAAAATTGCATTTTATTTAATTTAGGAAGAACAAAAGATTTTAATTAAATAATTAAAATTATTTAGAAGAATGAAGTTGGTGAGAATGAATTTTAATTAATTAAATAAAATGTAATTTATTTAATTAAATGAGAGGAGATGAATTAGATAAATAAATAAATTTATTTATTTATTGATAGAAGAATGTGAATGATGAAATAAATATTTAAAATATTTATTTAAGTAGAGTCATGCCATTTTTAGGTTTATACATTTTGCCCCTCTTTGATGCAATGTGTTATATCACGTTGTTTCAAAGAAAAAGAATTTTCAGTAGTGATACATGCCCTAGTTTGTCCCTGGTACAAGTTTAACGACAGAATGCCCCCTCGGGTGTTTGGACGGGAAGAAGGTAGGAGTGAGACGGACAATCTCATGAAGAAGCAGGTGAAAAATGGATTAGGATGGAGAAAAATAGGATATGATTCAAAGAAACTGACATGGGAAGTAGCCACAGTTGTCATACAGTTTGATATGGTTCACTTGCTATATATAGGAGCTGAGTCCACAAGTTCTATTCATTTGTACACTTGTCCATAGTTGATTAGTCCTCTAAAGAGCTTAGGAGAGCATGGCAACCAGAGAGATGGATATTCCGCATGAGGAGCACTGGTTTGAGCGGATCTGATGGTCTGATCGGCCAACAGAGGCAGGACCCCCAGTATGTAGTTCTTCAAAACTTGCGAAAAGTCAATTTTTAGGCTCATTAATGGCTAGGAAAAACAACTAGATCAGATGCGCCAAACCACCTTTCGGTGCATATGACTCCCAAAATGGCGCATCCGTCCTGATATGGCGCATTTGATATGTAAAGTGGCGCATTTGATAGTATTGCGCATTTAAGTCCTGAATTGGTGCATTTGATAGTATTGCGCATTTGAGTCATGGACTGGCGTATTTGTCGGTAAATTGCGCATTTGACATAAGGATTGGTGCATTTGAGTCATGGATTGGCGCATTTGTCGGTAAATTGTGCATTTGACATAAGGATTGGCGCATTTGATAGTATTGCACATTTGAGTCATGGATTGGCGCATTTGTCGGTAAATTGCGCATTTGACATAAGGATTGGTGCATTTTATAGTATTGCACATTTGAGTCATGGATTAATGCATTTGTCAGTAAATTGCACATTTGACATAAGGATTGGCACATGTGCCAGAACGGCGCATACAAGCTATGGATTGGCGCATTCACCGGGAAGTGGCACATGTGCCAGAATGGCCCATCTGCTACTTGGATTGGCGCATTTGCACTAACAAAAATCAAATGACTTAATGAAATTAACCCAATTGGCACCTTGATCGATGCGTCAATTGATAAGCGATCTCCGAGATTGATAGGAATCTAGTCGAGAGATGATATGTCACGTCATTGATAGGATAGTTTGATTGTTATGAGTAGGCTTGCTTGGATATGGATTCTGTTGACAGTATACTTTGCTTGGTTTGCAGGAGGATATTCAGAATGTCCTTACGTCACAAGAACAGTTCCTGTTGCCGTTGTTGCAGCGGTATATGTTGGTCGAGATAGATCGTGAGGCTCTAGGCGCTATGGGTCTGCTTTATGTTTGCTTCATGCCTGAGGTTTGCGCGAACCGGGCTATGTTGATGGTAGCTGTGGAGCGATTTCATAGTGAGGATGGCACATTTCATCTACTGATGGGGGAGATGGCGGTGACTCTTGAGGATGTGTACCATATTCTGCACCTCCCGATTCAGGGAGAGCTAGTTGAGTATGAGTCAAGTGGAATGCTGGCTTGGAGGAGTACAGACGCATTTTTTATGACCCAGAGTTGGTAGAGGAGGAGATTTCGTGGCAGGACATGTATGACTGCTATGATTACTTTCTGGGCATAGTGGCTGGACTAATCGGTGGCATGATATGCCTCGATAGGAGGTCTCACAGCTTCCCGATTGGCTAGGGGAGGGTGCTAAATAGCATGATCACAGACGGGACCCGGTATGCATGGGGCGTGTGTGTGCTTGCACACTTATATAGAGACATGCACCAGGTGGTTTACCACAGAGGAGCCAGTTTGTCTGCAGGTGTGTCGCTTTTGTAGTTTTGGTTGTGGGAGCATATTGCTGTCACACGGCCACTATGCTTATTTCACAGACAGAGGGGTGAGCCCTATAGTTACGGCTATGCAGGTGTGATTTCCCAGCACAGGCTCAGGAAGCTCGAGTATTGGAGACATGCTTTTGATAGCGTGGATGCAGTTGTCTGGCGCCCCTATCTAGACTACGAGGTATAGGATGACGAGGCAGATGAGCTTCTGTATTGTTTCCAGATGAGATGGCTTATTGGTAGGACGAGGTTCATTCTGGAGAGGCAGATCGTGAGTAGAGTTCAGAGGTAGTTTGGCAAAGTCCAAGGCAAACCACAGGGACAGGCCCGTTTTGTGAGGATGCATGCAGAGAGGTATAGGTGGGGTCCTGTGGCATCTTATGAAGAGGCCCTGGCAGAGTTTCAGCAGATCCCCTATCCAACTTGGCCCATGCGGAGGGAGATAGTGGATGCTAGCATGACGCCAAATTATGAGGAGTGGTTCACCGCACATCCATTCCTGAGATACGCAGGGCTTGGAGAGTTAGCTCCTCGAATAGATGAGGAGGATTCAGACGATGGGGATGCAGCTGGAAGGAGGAAGGGAGGACAGAGGAGGAGGAGGTGAGATCAGGGAGATGATGGGAGACCGAGATAGAGGCAAAGGGTCAGAGAGGGACTTGTGGGTCAGCAGGTAGTTGTGCAGCCGTAGGCTGCAGGACAGGCATAGGCACAGGTGCCAGTTCAGCCAGTGGTAGCTCAAAGACATATGCCTCCACCATAGCAGGTGGCAGAGTTGGTATAGGGATAGGTGCCAGCACAGCAGGTGGTACCGGGATAGGCAAAGCAGGCTCCGCTGCTTGATTTACAGCAGCAGGCCATGGTTGCACTACAGAACTAGGTTAGGAAGTTGAGGGCTCACTTGAGGTGGCAGAGGCACAGAGAGAGGCAGATGTGGCCCAGATATCAGAGGTATCCAGAGAGAGGGATGCAACCTTAGCTAGCATACGGGCGATGAGGGCAGAGAGAGATGCATTTGTGATGGCTATGGGTACAGATGGCACATCTAGCTTTCTGGTTTCACAAGTGTAGTAGGCACAGGCACAAGTGACTCAGGTGCAAAGCGAGCTTACGAGAGATCAGGTGCAGGCCCAGTATTACAGGGGGTTATACCATGGGTAGTGGCAACGGATCAACATGCCCCTAGCTTCAGGAGCCAGTCAGAGACATTCCAAAGGGCAGGGGGTCTCGGTCTATAGGCTCGGTGAGGAGCCCACAGCAGACAGAGGAGAGGCCAGTGCAGGGAGCAGTATTCCACAGCAGCAGGGTTAGTCAGACCCGGATACTTGTTTCAGTTTTGATTGTATTATAGTACATTTTTTATGGATGGCTGAGATAGTCGGTATATGTACTTATTTTGCCCTGAGACATGTATCACCATTTGCTATATTTTGTATACATTTATGACATGACTCTGAGAGATTTGGACAGAGATTTTTGATATGTTGTACATTTGGACATGTGTTTGATGTTTACCTATGATGATGCAGTTATGGATGCAATCTATTTGATATGTGATGTTTTGGTATATGTGATGCATACAAGATGGATGTTAGGATGATTTGATATGTAAATACAAATATGTATGGATATGAGTATGCAGTTCTATATGCTTTTGTTTATGTTTTTTATTCTTTTGATATGCTGTATGGATGCAAAAATATTGTGGATGTCCTAGCACTTGATTATGTATGCAAATGATTTAATCATGTAAATGACTATCTCATGTGATATGATATGTTGTCTATGCTATGTTTTTGATATGTCCAAATGCACTCAATCGACATAGAGATGATATAGATAGGAGGAAGAAGAGATGAAGAAATACTGACTTTCGTTTGATATGCTGCAGGATTGTATTTATTGCATGGGTGGTATGGATATGGATTGTCATCTTTGCAAGGTCTTTCTTTCATCAATGGGCACTTTTTGGTATTTTTTCACTTTTTGAAATGTGGTAAGAAAGTACAAGCATCTAGGTATAATTAGACCGAGATGACCTGAGTATCGCTTACCTAGATTTTGATATAGCAAGGTAATACAAGCATCTAGTCAAACTTGAATCTAGATGACCTAAGTATTTCTTGCATTTTAACAGACAAGGATTGCCCCTTTTCATGTTTAGACCTCAGAGTCCTCGATGATCTTTTACTGATCATGTCTTTAGACAAAAGTCGTTACACTACTAAAGTTTAGTCCACAAGCATCAAACACAGAAAAATATTATGCCCCATCATAGCATCTCTAGCTTTTGGCATCCTTGAGTAGCATAGGAAGACATAATGACAAAAATTCAAGACCTTGTAAGTTAACCTGTTGACAAAACCTCTTTGCATTAGATGTGTCTTTTGCCATAATTGATACAGAATCAATTTGAGTGCTTTGATATGGTGCTCTACTTTTTTTAGGACAGGTTCATGTTTTGCTCCAAGATCTTTATTTTCTTTTTTTTGGGTAGCTTTCTTTGTTGTTCTTGCTTGTCTAGTGAAAGGTATCACAATCCTTTATTAGCATCCTCTTAGAACAGTGGCATTCAAGAATCCAAATCCGCAACTAGGTCGAGGAGTTGCCCCCAGTTGAGACAAAGATCGACTTATTGTGGGTGAGACGACAATAGACATGGAGAGATAGACCCTAATGGACTGACCTAGTGCCTCAGGGGCTCATTGCTAAATGGCCTTGCCTACGTGACATCATAGAGGCAACGTAGTTCGGGGTAAACCCTGATGGACCTAAGACCTAGGTGATACAAAGACGTAGAAATGGAAAGGACTCGGATTGAAACAGAAGGACTAGACATGGGACAGACGGGATAGTGGAGTGGAGTGAAGCCTCAAGGGCACATTAAGAATGGCCTTGCCTACGTGATAACTCAGAGGCGAGGTAGTTCAACAATGGTCCAAAGGACTGGTTCAAGATGAACGATATGATGGACAAAAGAGACATGAAGTCAGAACAGATGGAGGAAGTGGTTTGTCGCAGATAGCGCCTATTTACCAAGTTTTCACCACTTGCTTTTATGTGCACGAGAAGCTAAAAGTACACATGACGCCTGTTTGCCAGGTTTTCACCATGGTACCTATCCTAGGCGCTTGTCTACCAGGTTTTCACTGTAGGACACTTTCTTTGTTATTTTCTCATTTTTTTGATTTTTTTGTTCTGTTTTTTATCAACTTTTTGATTTTTTCAGATTTTTTTAGGACTCCCTTACATTGGGGTTTTTAGGTATAGAACTTACAAAGGTGCATGCTGTTGATAGGATCATCGAATAGTTCACCTTCAGATGTAGCAAATTGATATGCCCCCGATCCATAAGCTGTGATGAAGACATAGGGACTGAGCCAATTAGGTTCAAACTTTCCTTTCTTTTCTCTGTCTTGCTGATTTCTAGGATTTTCTCTTAGGACTAGGTCACCAACTTGGAAGACTCAGGGTTTTACTCTGTGATTGTAACTTCTGGACATGTGTTGCCGATATGCTTTCAGGCGGTTAAAGGCATGTTGCCTTCTTTCTTCAAGCAACTCTAATTCTTGGAGTCTGGTTACTCTATACTCTTCATTTGATATGAGACCTTTTAATGAGACTCACAAGGATGGGATCTCGACTTCAATGGGCAAGATAGCTTTAGATCCATAGACTAGGGAGTATGGTGTTGCACCTGTGGGTGTGCAGGTGCTTGTACGGTAGGCCCACAGTGCGGGATTCAGTTGGACATGCCAATCACAGCCAGCCTCATTGACAATCTTCTTTAATATTTTTAGAATGGTTTTATTTGATGCCTCAGCTTGGCCGTTACCTTGTGGGTAGTAGGGGGTTGAAAAGTGGTACTGGATATGGAATTTGTCGCATAGTTCCTTGACATCTTGGTTTTTTAAGGGTCATCCATTATCTGTGATAATGGATGAAGGGACACCATAACGAAAAATGATATAGTTCAGGATAAAAGAGGCAATCTGCTTGCTTGTAATGTTGGCTAAGGGCACGGCTTCAATCCACTTCGTGAAGTACTCTGTGGCAGTGATAATGAATTTGGGGCTGCTTGAGGAAGGAGGGTGGATCTTACCCACTGACAAAAAGGCCAAGGAGTTGTTAATGGTTGTAGCTCCTATGCTGGTGCATGTATCAGGTTCCTGTGGATTTGGCATTTCTTACACTTCTTCACAAAATGATAAGAATCTTGTTCCATAGTTGGCCAGTAGTACCCCATGCGTATGAGTTTCTTGGCTAGGGTAGGGCCACTAGAGTGGGCCCCGCATATACCGTCATGTATTTCGCTTAGGGTGGTTTGATATTATTTCCGATCTAGACACCTAAAGAGAGTACCATCAAGACCTCGGTGATAAAGGGTATTGGTGACAATGGCATACCGGGATGCCTGCCGGATGAAGGTTCTTTTTTGGTTACTGGAGAGGTTAGGTGGGAGGGTATTCTCTTTTAGATAGGCAAATATTTTTTTGTAGAGAGGGGAATCAACTTCAACAATGTGGCAAATGATATGGGATTCCGGGGTGTCATATGCAAGATAGGACACTTGCGCTACTAAGAACTCATATCATGTTTAATTACCTGGAATGTCTAGGAGAGATGCGATCGTGGCCATTGCATCTGCAGCTTTGTTTTCGATCCTTGGTATCTATTCAAAGGAGATATTGACAAAATATTCTTTAAAATCATCTACCATTCATTTGTAAGGAATCAATTTCTCATCCTTTGTTTGGTAGTCATTATTCACTTGATTGATGACTAGTTGTGAGTCACCATAGACTTGAAGTTCCTTGATGTTCCACTCAACTGCCAGCTTGATACCGATGACTAGGGCTTCATATTTTGCCACGTTGCTAGTGCAGGGGAACATTAACCTGTATGACTTTGGAATGGTGTCAGCATTAGGTGTGATTAATAAGATACCTACCCCCAATCCATGCTGAGTGTATGAGCCATCGAAGTACATTTTCCAGTTTGCTGTGTTGACGTGGAAGATAGATTCATCTGGAAATTCAAAGCTCAAGGGGTTGTCATCCATTAAAGGTGATTCTTCCAGTTGATCTGCAAGCACTTGTCCTTTTATCACTTTTCTGTCCACATATTCGATATCGAACTCGCTGAGAAGCATGACCCATTTTGATAATCTACTTGTTAAGGCCACCTTGTTGAGCAAGTATTTCAGTGGATCAATCTTTGCTATCAGTTTGATAGAATGTGACAACATGTAATGTCTCCATTTCTGTGAGGCGAAGACTATAGCTAGACATGCTCTTTCGATTGTGTATATTGTAATTCGTATCTGAATGTTTGACTGATATAGTAGATTGCCTATTCTTTCCCATCATAGTTCTATTGTGCAAGGAGAGCTCCCAGAGTTGTTGGTGTAGCTGAGATATACAGTAATAGAGGCTTTCCCTAAATTGGTGGCATTAATACTAGTGGTTTCATGAGATATTCTTTTAGTTGTTGGAATGCCTGTTCAAATGACTCATTCCATTTTAAGGGGACATTTTTGTGTAGCATATGAGAGAATGGGTGGCACTTGTCTGCTAGTTAGGAAATGAACCTTCTAATAGACTATAGTTTGCCTTGTAGGGATCTTAGCTGAGTCAGGTTCTTAGGAGGTGGCATCTCCATTATGGCCTTCACCTTAGCTAGATCAACTTCAATACCATTTGCAGACACTATGTAGCCTAGTAATTTACCTGATGTAACCCCAAACACACACTTCTTTGGATTAAGACGCACATTGAACTATTCCAACCTGTTGAAGATCTTGTCTAATAATGCTAGATGTCCTTCTCTTGTAAGTGATTTCGCTAGAATGTCATCGACGTAATCTTCCATTATAGTGTGCATTATGTCATGGAAGATTGTAGTCATGGCTCTTTGATATGTTGCCCTAGCATTTTTCAGACCAAATGGCATGACACACCAACAGTAGGTGCCCCAAGGATAGGTAAATGCTGTCTTGTGCTGATCTTCAGGTGCAATCTTTATTTGATTATATCCAGAAAAACCATCCATGAGTGACAACATAGTGTGCCCTGCTGTAAGATCTACAATCATGTCTATGTTGGGCAGGGGGAAGTCATCTTTGGGACAAGCTTTATTCAGGTCCCTGAAATCATTGCATATTCTGACCCTGCCATCTGGTTTAGCCACCAGTACTATATTTGAAACCCATTCAGGATAGTCTATAGGCGTGATAAATCTGACATCTAAGAGTTTCTATAGCTCTTCTTTCACCATGAGGGCCACATGCAGATGCATCTTTCTGAGTTTTTGTTTGACCGGTTTAGCTCCCGAAGCTAGAGATAAATGATGCATGATAAGATTTGGATGTAGCCCTGGCATGTCAGCGTATGTCCATGCAAAATTGATCTATTTTCTTTTAAAGAAATCTGTAAATGCTAGTTTTTTCATGCTCTATTAGAGCCTTTCCCATGTGGACCATTCTGGGATTATCACCTATGTTGACATTACTTGCCTCTGCCGGTTCTATCAAGATCGACGATCTCTCTTGATGTGTAAGATTGGGGAGAGGGTCAAGCCTTCCATCCTTCGGTGCCTCAGAGAGGTTTTTACTATTAGATACATCTTTATTTTTACTATTTTGATGATCTAACACTGCCGCAGAGTAGTTTTCACTGTTAGATCATTCTTGTATTTTGATATTTTTATGACTGAAAGGCTTGGCACTCTCTCCAAAATAGGCCTTCTCATTGAGTTCAATAGTATAGCCAACTCTGTGGTCTCCTGCAAGTATGTGATCTCTCAGTTCAATATAATTGATGATGGCGTCATTGTTTTCGAAGGTGTCAAGCTCAGGGGTGGTGCCTTCTAGGTCCCAGTATATAAGTTAAGGGTGTACCAAAGGTAAGGGATCATTAGGTTGGTTTAGTTCAATGGCGTTAATGGTTAGGACAGCGTTATTGAAGGAATGAACAAAGTTTGTGATGGTACTCTCTATTAGTGGGTCCGTCAATGGGGGAAACATTCCTTGCTCATGATTTTCACTATTATTGCTATGCGGGTCGGACTCTACTGGCCTAGCCCTTGGACCTTGTCACTCGTTGTCATGGGTTGGGTCGTACTCGTGGACAACGTTAATATCTTTTTCATCACAAGACATCTCAGAGAGGCTATCCCATTCATACTCGTTAGAATCAGTTTTGCTCCCCATTTGCATTCTCTGAATTTGTTCAACCAGATTGCTAGTGGATGCTTCTAGTTCTTTGCCTTTGTTCTTGTTGGTTCTGTTGTTTCTTGATGCTCTAGTGTACCCTAGCCCTATAGTTTCTCGGGCTGTTAAGGTATGAGGTTGGATGGGTTCAGTGATACCATCTGTTCTCAAACCAAGTGGACCGTGTCCTTCATACCCCATTCTATATAGCATTTGAAAGCCTTGACCATATTGTGTCATTTGTATAATGGGATGGTCATGTTGTGTTGAGGAACTACCTTCATCTTTGTATAGCCACTGTAGGATGTCTTTTTCATCACTTTCATCTTCTAGGCTTCCCCATTTTAAAAATGGTCCTTTTGTAGTGTTCTCTGCTTTGGATGTCCTTAGGATAGGTCTCCTGTAAGATCTAGGAGATAGAGGTAGTTGTGCCAAGCATAGGGATTGAGAGAGTGTGTATTCACCCAAACCTTTATCTGTGAGTCTAAGGCTAGGTTGTGGAGCTTACAAAGAGGAGGCAAGTGAAGCCAGATTGATATGGGATGAAGAGGCAGCAGAAGCACGGTTGGTCAGGATCACAACTTCTGGTTTGGGATGAATGGAGTTGCAGTATTGATAGGGGTTAGGGTCACCTTGGATGGTGATCTCTTGACCTTCATGTGGGAACTTGATATATTGATGGTATGTGGAAGGCACTGCTTTCAAAGCATTTATCCATGGTTATCCAAGAAGAATGTTGTATGCGAGCTCCATGTCGAGGACTTGACAAGCTACATCTTTTACCACAGGGCCTACTCTGGTTGGTAGGGTAACAATTCCTTTGGACGTTCTTTCTTCCTCATCATAGGCTTTTATGGCAATTTTTCTTTTCAGATCTATAGCCTTCTCTGAAAACCCCAATGCAAGGATTAACTTTAGTGTGCAGATATTCAAACCAGCCCCTCCATCTATTAGGACTCTTTTGATCTTGTGTTTATGTATGAAAGCTTCGATATGTAGGGAAGCGTTATGGGGTTGAGTGATTGACATATCATCCTTCTCAGTGAATGATAGGGAATGTGGTGAGGTGATGTGACCGACCATGGTTTGGAATTGTTCTTCAGCTAAGTTCGTGGGGACGGAGGCTTCTGCTAAGGCTTTGTCAAGTATGGACCTATGAGAAGGAGACAGACGCAGAAGTTCTAACATGGAGATGTGTGCAGGTGTTTTGTGGAGTTGATCCATGATACTGTATTAACTAGATGGAGGAGTGGAAGCTCCTCTAAGGGTGACCCTATTACTACAGGTAGTAACATTGTAATCTAGATCCTTGTTGATAGTGATCACATTGATGTGTGAATCACCTTCTAAGATATGGTTAACAACATAGTCGAAGCTGACATTTGTGTAGTTTGCATTGTTAGAGCCACTGTTATTTCTGTTGGAAGGTCCTCCCTGCTCGTAGTTAGGAAGAGGATCCTTGAATGCCTGATGATCGTTGTTAGAGGTATGTCCATGAGATTGTTCGTTAACTGATATTTTGTTTTTCTTTATTAAGTCTTTGATTATATGCTTGAGTGCAATACAATCATTTGTCTTGTGTCCCCTATTTCAGTGGTATTCACAGAAGTCATTGTCGTTCCACCAATGGGGTTTGACCTTTGGTTCGTACTCTCGTGTTGAGGTAAGCGTTATGAGATTGTTGGTGATTAGCTTTCGTAGGGCAGTTTCTAGTGACTCATCCAAAGGTGTGTACTTTCTCCTATGCCGAAAGTTGGTAAACCTAGATTCGGTATTTCTTGGTTTGTTTTGTGGGGGGTTATTTTGAGGTGTTGATAGGTTGAAAATTGGTTGCTTAGGTGCCGCATTTTTTGCATCTACTACCTCGTCATTTACAATGTTCTTATTTTTTGTCTAGAATCTAGGTTTGTCATTGTTGGTGTTGGTATTAGGAGTGTCTTTATAGAGCTTGATTTGACCTTTCACGATTAGGGCTTTTTCTATGATGAGGCCCATCTCAATGACCTTCCTAAAGGAAGTAGGACATTGGATTTGGATTTGGTAGCTTAGGTCTATTTCTAGATTGTGGACGAACATTTCTAGCATCTTTTTCTCTGGTATTTGGTGTGGGCACTTGCTTGACAATTGTCTCCATCTCTGTAAGAAGGTAGCGAAAGATTCTCCTCCTTTCTGTTTGGTATTACAAAGATCCAATATTCAGGTGTCATGTTCAATATTGTAAGAGAAGTGGGTGACAAATTTATCTACCAGTTCGTTGATTGTTTTAATACTGGGTGGTAGTCTAGAGAACCACTCCATGGCTTGTCCTCCTAAGCTTCGTGGGAAGAGTCGCATAAGGTAGGTGTCGTTGTGTACAACCTCGAGACAAGCAGCGTTGAATTCTCTGATGTGATCCCTTGGGTCACCCTTTCCTTGATATTTATCGAATTTAGGTACCTCAAATTTTAAGGGGAAAGGTATCATGACCAAGGCCCTATCAAAAGGATATGGTGAAATATCCTCTGGGGTGTAATGTTTAGTCAATGCTCCTATTTTCATGTCTAAAATTTGTTGTTGGAGAGCTTCATATTTTTGGTTCATTAGACTTAGGGCATCTGTAGCATCAGTGTTGGTTTTGCTTTTGTTCGAAGGTGTTTCTTCCTCATGTCTACTTCCCTCAGTTTCTTTGAGAGCCTCTACTTCATAGTTCTTAGGGAGCTTGACCCCTAGATTTGCTAGGTGTAAAAAGAATTTAGTGGGGTCTTGGGCAAGTACCCCTTCTAATAGGCATTGAAATTTTGGGTCATGCTGTGTTTGGAGGATCTCTCCCATAGAAATTTCTTTGTCACTTTCATGTCCATTTGGAATCATTTTTTCATCCATTTCGATCTACTTTTCTTTTTGTAATCTTGTTAAGACCATGCAAGGTAGTAAAAGGATGGGATGAAGTGAGATTTTGAGCAAGGTGCTTAGAGTGAAACAAGGTTTTAGCAAGGTTCCTCTTAGATCTAGGTGGTGTCAAACAAAGTGGGGTATACAAAAGCGATAGTTAAAGTAAGGATGTTAGAAATCCATATACTTGATGTTGACTTGTCTTGCACAACCCCCTAGTGGGGTTATGAGAGAAAAGGATAAGTAACCCTTGATATTGGAGACTCACTAGGTTTTGCTTGAGGTTTGATTTTGATCAAGAATAATTTGGCTATAACCTTGTTAGAAATTTGGAAGAAATTGGCAAGATTTTGGATGAGCAAGTAGCTATGGTGCAAAAAAGAAGGAGAAGTGGTTGATTTGCAAGGTCTTAATCAGATTTTTAGAAACAGAACAGGTTTGAAGATGGTTTTTTGAAAATTTTTTGACAATTTTGCTCTTGGAAGGTACTGAATTTTGCTCTCTGGTTTAAATGCACAGCAATTTAAATGCGTCACAATAGAAGTCAAATGCGCAGGAGTTAGAGTAGATGCGTAACTTTGGTTTTGTTCAAATGCACCGTGGAATATATCAAATGGTCAAAAAGTCGAAGCAAATGCGTCGCTAGTCAAGGCAAATGCGCAATTCTATTTTTTTTCAAATGCGCCACGAAATATATCAAATGCGCAAAAAGTCGAAGCAAATATGCCTCTAGTAGAGGCAAATGCGCAATTCTAGTTTCTTGCTTCGATTTTCAAAGTTTTTGAACTATTTTAAGGATTTTCCAGCTTTTTGGTTTGAAAAACTTGGTGTTTCTGAATGTTCTGATGTTCAATTACGGCAAAAGCACAGCAAACACATAGAAGTTTTCCATGATTTTTATCTTTTTATATTTTTTTGTATTTTTTGGACTATTTTGACTCAAAACAAGTACAACCTAGGCTAGATATGACAATATTCATTGAATCCTCTAGCTGTGCCACTCAAAGTGTGTAGCTCCAGGATCTGGTAGCACTGGCTCCCCTCCACGGTACTCACTTCTCACGCATACCAGATCTGGGTTTCCTTAGGCTCGTACCCACACCGAACCTTAGGATTGTCCCTATTACCTCGACTAAGAGTCATTTGAATCGAGGCCGCTTCAAGAGCTCCTCCCTTTGCATCAACAAATAGGGGATTTTGGCTTGCTACACAATTGGTTCCTAGTCAAGGCAACTGTTCGAGTGGTTACACGTGTGGCGGCACTACTCTCCATTATGGAGTCTCCTAGCCTCAAAGGGTTACGCCTTAGAGGGTTTTGGGGGAGGTTGGCCATTAGTGTAACACATCAGCACTCATTGCTTGAGGTTTTCACCTCAAGCACAATTTGTTTTAAGTGGCTTGGTAGGGCTTGGCTTTAGCCTGTTACCACTCAGGGTGGTTCCCACTTGGACAAGCATGCATCCAAGGGCAGCCCCCCCTAAAGGTTTAACAACTAGAATGACAAATCTGGCAGTTTGGTCACCCAGTTAAGGGAAGAGCATAAGCCTATTGTCATTCGCAAGCACAAAATACACTGGTTAATCCAACCTAGTTAAAATTAGAAAAACTAAATGGGCTACTCTACTTGTGCACTCACATGATTGTTAACTTGGAAGTGTTTAGAGCATAGCAATGTTCATTTCTCCGTTTGTTAACTTGGAAGTGATTAATAAATAGCAATGTTTATTTTCCCGTTTGTAAAGATAGTAGTGATCTAACTAGGAAAATAATTAACAATGCAAAGATAGCAAATGGGTCCAATTACTTTCTTCCTAGTTATGAGCTATGTGGAAGTTTGTATGAAATGCCCTTGTTTACTTCACCCCTAATTAGTCTAAGTGCACTAGGCAAAGCATCTAAATGACCTATTCCAGCCACTAACCTTGCAAAACAACTATTAGATCCAACACACAAAATCAGAAACCCTAAAAAAAGAAAGCAGAATCAAATGCACCGCACTGCAATCTGAATGCGCAGAAACAGGACTCGCATGTGGCATTGTACAAAAGTGTAAAAATAGAAGGTAAATGCACCAAAACATGAGGTATATGCGCAACTATATGAGATGTGTCATTTTACAATGCAAATGTGCAAAAAAATTAGGTATATGCGCAATTCTGGTAGATGCATCATTGTGCAGAATGAATGCACCAAAAGAACAGGTATATGCGCAACTAGTACACATGCATCAAAACAAAGATCAGATGCGTCGTTGCGGAGGACAGATGTGCCAAAATGTTGTAAGCACTGAAACAAAGGGTAGATGCGCCAAAAGGCTCTGTCAAAATTCTGTACCTGCACCTGTACGGACCTATCACTTAAAAACACTTAGTTTTTTGATTAGTAAGAGGGATAAGGGCCCCACGGTGGGTGCCAAAATGTGAGGGTGAAAATGGATTTAATAAAAAATGATAACAAAACCCAAACATCAATACAAGTTGAAAGGAAAGAAGATTAAAACAAACAAAAGTAAATGTACTTACAACCTCTTTACCTATTGTTTTCCATTGCTCACCAATTTGTCCTTGATCTTGATGATGAAGCCCTCAGAAGCGTTGTTCCCTTGCTTGTTTGAAGATGACAAAGATAGAATGGCTCTGTTATTCATGTGATTGAAGGTGAGCTTCAACACACTAAATAGAGGATGAGATGAATGCTTAAGAAAATGGGTGCCGAAGGCGTGCTTGATTTCCTGTAGCATAAGTTTGCATAAATGATAAGTGATGAAATGAAGAATGAGAGGGTTGTATTTATAGAGTTGTGAGGAAGAAGATCAATGGTTGAGAAGAAAAGAGAAGATCAATGGAGGAGGGTTGTTGAGGAACATGCAACAAATGGAAGAAAGACATGTGTCATTCGAAAAGCAACTTTGTGGAGTTGACTCCTCTCTTGATGAGGATGAGATTTGATTTTCTTAAATTAGAATTTATTTTTCTAATTTAAGAGAAAGTTTGCTTTAAAGATGCTTTAAAACTACTTTTGAGCATTTTGTATGACAAGAGGAAAGTATTTTTAGAAGATAAGAATGATTTTTGAAGATAAGAATGCATAATTAAATAAAAAGATTTTATTTAATTATTTTGTAGATAATTGAGAGGAATAACTAAAATATAGAAATATATTTTATTTTGTGGAGATTTTTGAAGAATAAAATAAAATATAAAAGTATATTTTATTTAGTGGATGTTTTAGATTTTAATTAAATAAAATTGCATTTTATTTAATTTAGGAAGAATAAAAGATTTTAATTAAATAATTAAAATTATTTAATTATTTAGAAGAATGAAGTTGGTGAGAATGAATTTTAATTAATTAAATAAAATGTAATTTATTTAATTAAATGAGAGGAGATGAATCAGATAAATAAATTTATTTATTTATTTATTGATAGAAGAATGTGAATGATGAAATAAATATTTAAAATATTTATTTAAGTAGAGTCATGCCATTTTTAGGTGTATACAGATCTTACTTGTGACACAACTAACTCAGAGTCTCTATATACAGTCAACATTTTGATCCCATGTTTGACAACAAAGTTCAAACCCAGCAACAATGCTTCATATTTTACTATATTATTTGTGCATTCAAATGATAACAAAAATGAATATTTGAAGTTCTTACCACTAGGTGTAATAAAAACTACACCAACTCCATTCCCCTCTTTGTTATAGGCTCCATCAAAATACAGTTCCTAGACACCATCATTATCCAATTGAATAGCATTGCCAATTGGATCATTGTTTTGTAGTTGAAGCTATGATTGTTCCATCCTAAAATTTTCCAAGTCAACATCACAAAAGAAATTCATTTGATTAGGATCAATTTTTTCTATCACTTTCTCATATCTTGGTTCTCTTCATAACTTAACCTCTTTCCCATTTATAGGTGTGGTTTCATATGGGAGATCTAATTGAACATTTTGACCAACTACAGTAGTCCATTGTATTGATAGCAACATGCCATAATATGGTGGAATGTCGACTAAAGTAATATTAGAGTTGTATGTGGCTTCAGGATAGGCATAAAACTTTATCTCCACATCTCTCATGATACCAATGATAGGAATTTATATGTTATCCATTGCATAACACTTTCCATAAGTGGAATCAACCCACATACCAAGTTTTTCCATAACTTCCATTGGCATGATATTTATTACAATTCCTGAGTCTATCATGCAATTCTTTACCAACTTATTATTTATTAGTAGTGTGACATAAAAAGGATCAACTTGGGATGGACTCTTTGTCAAAGTAGTCCCCAAGTAAATATCAGGAATCTTCATGGCTTCTCCTTTGATATTGTTCACTTGTTTCTTATTCTTTTCTGAGTCATTGAGACCCTTGTCATGAACTTCAGGCTTAATTGGCACATTTGAAATCAATTTCATAGCACTATCCCTATACTCATCAATTTTCATCATCTCCAATAATGGGACTAATAATTTGACTTGAGATAAAGCCTAAGTTATGTCAACAGAGGGCATACCTATCAGAGGTTCTATTTTGCTTATTTCTTCTTTGGTAAGTTTTGTTTCCTCCATTGTATGTTGCGTGCAATAATTCCTTATCTTATTTTGATCAACCTTAGCTGCATCTCTTGGGACATATTTCTAAGTTATCTTCTAGATATTTCTATTTCCACCATCCCTTTCAAGTTCTGGGGCAATCTTCTTATCATCTTGTGGATTCTTCGTGAACAAACTTCTTGGCACACCTTGATCAGCATTGACAGTTCTATTTTTGAGGATGTAGATTCTCGTAGTTTGTGCTATGGTAGTAACTATAATTATTTTTATTTCTTCTTCAGTAGGCCTTCTCAATCGAGTTTGGTTTGATCATGACTTTGCAGAGTAGACCTAAGTATCTCTTATGCTATTAAATTCTTGATCAGTGAATACCTCTTTTTGACTAACATGACTATTGTACCTCTAATGATTCACATCATACTTTGATCCATCCTCTTCTAAAGAAGAATAGTCCCTTTCTACCTCATATGGCCTAATTACCAACATATTTATAGTATGCTCATCTCTCTTCTGATCATATGACATCTCTTTTTCATGAATGGACTGTGCTACGACACGAAAATTAGGGGAGTGAGGCAAATTGCATGGCACACACCATGGAGTATCATCTACCATATTTGCCTCATGTCTCCTCAGTGGATTAGGTGTCTCTCTGCTGACATTCTATTTTTAACTTTCAACCACAAGCCTTCTATCCTTCTAATTTGTCTTATATGGCATATCATGCAACCTTGGTCTTTCATTTCTGGGATAATTTAATTTACCATAAGGTATTCATTTCTCATTTCTTGCCACATTATATGATAAATCCTTGAGAGTATTACAAACCTTTTCCAACTTATCTTATGCTTTTGGTTGCCTATTTTTATGAGCTTTAGGGTTTTGCAATATTTTGACCTCATCTCTTCTACCAATTTTCCCTGAATCTCTCCTATTGTTCTCTATATTCAAAGCAGCTTTGAATGGTTCAATAAGAACTGGTGGATTTCTTATTTTGAGCTCATATCTTGTCCTAGGATCAAAATCATTCAAATAGAAGACCAAGCACATTGGATCTATTGGTTTTAAATGATGTGGGATCTTGTTAAACACCTTCATAAACCTGGTATTGAAATCTGCCATAGACTCAATATAGTTCCTCTGAATATTGGTTACCTCATGTAAAGCAAATTTGGGATCAAAATGGTCACCATACTGTTCCTTGAACATCCTTTTGAATTTAGCCCATGATTGAAGCATCAGAAAAATTTCTATACCAATCCCGTGCATCATCAGTTAGTGATTTCATGAACAATTTTATATATCTATGTTCATGTTCAACTTCAAAATTATCCATGACAGTTTCAAATGCTCTTATATGGTCTTCTCCAGAGATAGTATTATTATGAGAAAATTTAGGAATTACTTTCCTTACCTTATTGTAATTGTCATTTGGATATGCCTGGATACCAAAGAAGTCAATCTATCTTAATCTATCCACTTTCATTGGCCCTCTTTCAAAAGGATTTTGCCTCTGATTAGCATGATAGTAATGTTGCCGAGGTCCTTGTTGTTGGGGCTACTAGTACACTCCTGGATGCACATTATAATTAATCCTTGCATTTGGATTGTCTTGCACATTATGATCCATCCCTCCAAGATGATACATGTTTCCATGTACGTTATGATGTGGAGCTTGATATTGGTACTAGTACTACCCAGCATGTGGATTATATCCATGATTTTGAATTCTTTAGCTAGGGGGAACATGTTAAGCATTACCCTGAGATACCATTAGAATATTTGTAGGGTTTCAAACTTGCCTTGCATGAACATTAGGTGTTACATGTGGAACACTACCTACATTGCTATACCTTCCAATTACATTGTGGGTTGCCTTTGAGACCAAAGGACCACTTGTATTTCCACAAGTAGCCTGATTATTAACATGTCTATGTTGCAAGGCATTTGTAACAGGCTGAGAATTTAATTGAAGCAACTCTTGTTCCAACTCTTCGTGTCTTCTCATCAATCTAATCCTTTTGAGCCTGTGCTTGCAACTGATCCACTTTTTCTTTTAACTCTTGGTCGGTGAATATTCCTTTTGAAGTTGAAATAGCATTGGCATCAGCAAACCTTAGTATTTTTGGAGTGTTGCCCCAAAATTCAAAACTAAATTTTTAAAAAAATTTAGTGTGTAGACCGATACACAATCCTCTTAAAAGTAGAACCATCGCCTTGCCCCAATCTAGTCATTTTTAGTCCAAAAAGTTTAAAAGTCTTAGAGACATTTTTATGAAGTCTTCGTCAGGCATTTTTCAAGTTCATGAATCTTTTGTTTCCCTGACTTATGTTCTTACCGACTTCCTGACTTCTCCTTTGTGTTCAAGAAATTCAAAGTTTTTGAACAACGCTCTGACAATTCGAGGGTTCATAAAAGCACTGATGATCCGACTTCATTGTCGGAGGTTCTCGAATCCTGGAACTCCTGACATGTGATTCAATGGTTCTACTTTTTTGTGACTCCACAACTCTAAAGTAGATTCCCGGTTTTCAAAGCATTGTCAGCTCATTTTCTCATCTATATGGCATATCATGAAAAGGTCTTTTTAGAAGCTATGAAATGTGAGCTCAATCTTGAGACTCATTTCTTAAAGTACAAAATCAATGTTGCATTAATTACCTCTTAAATGACAAGTCTAATGAAATTTGCCAAGGTGGTAGCATTGATATCATTAAGATAAAGTCACCATTACCTACTGGTGTAATTAAATTAACTTGACCATAGAGAAAGGTGATGGTGCTCTCTAGTTTCAGTCTTGCTTATTGACCAATTCATCTTTCAGAATGGGACTTCCTGTGAATAATGAAATTTGGGATGATGAGCCTATGCTTGTCCTACAACCTAACTTACACTAGCCTAAGGAGGATCAGATTGATATCATTTCACAATTGCGCACAGTTGTATGGAAGGAGAATAGCATCTATGCTAAATATCGCAGGGTAATTTTCATTCTAGAGGAGGAAGAAGAGCGTGCTGAATTGCATAATCTTTTTATGGAAATATGACTGGAATTAGAAATCACCCCCACACTCGGGGAAGCCTAATGCCACTTGTTTAGCATGCATGATAACTTTTTGTGATTAGCATTTTGATGTAATGTAATTGTTTCCTTTTTAAGGTCACTTTCTTGATAGCAGTTACTTAAAAAACCATTGTGGATAGTTACGAGGAGATATACTTTTGGGTTTTGAGAAACTATAAAAGAAGGATTGCGAGGTGAGGAAAAGGGGCCTTTTCCAGCTATCTGTGAACATGGGGAGGGGATCAACTTTATCATGTTTTGTCTTTCTAGTTATCTTTTTCTTAGATCATCTTACTTATCAAGGCATTATAGAAACTTTGAGTTTTGTTATATTGAAGCAATGAATAACTACTTATGGAACTTTGTGTCTCTAAATATCTTCTATGATTGCAATTGTTCTTGTGTCAATTCATAATCTACTTTCAATATTCCTTATGTTATGTTGGTATGTGTTAAAGGAAAATATAACGGTATCTTTCTATCAATCTATCATTGTTCGTGGAAGTAAATGGACTTTGTATCATTTATTTACATTCATTTATTTTTGAATTAATCCTTCGCATTCACTTTCATGGTTATGGGTGGGTGTTAGTTTACCTTTCCTGCTTTCTGGTCAAAAGCATATCCTTTTTTTTTATTCCTTGGAAATCACTTAATGGTAGCTACGCCTTGTAAAATAAGTAGAGAGCACTTGCACATACCATTGCAAGTGACTCAACTGTTGGTCTATTTGTCATTCTTGTGGGCGAGGGAGTATAGATCTAAAGTGATAAATTTGTTAACCAACAGATTTTTGGTGACTCTACTGGGGATTCGAAATTAAAGCTCAGTGCTATTATTTCCCAGAAATCTAAAGGTGCCTCCCCGAGGAAAGAGGCTAGTGACTTTACAAAGTGGAATGTACTCAGAAACATTCTTTTCCCAGCAAGAACTCTTGTTTGATTTATTCTTCCGATCTGTATTATGGCTTTAGTGTCTTCCCAACCATGGAGAAATCATTTTGGTCCTCTTTCGTTGCCTGTATACTCACCATTGCCTGAAGGATCTGTTGATGATGGTTTTAATACAATCATAACAAATAGTTAAAATTCACATAAAATGAACCAAAACTAACTTGGAAGATATGAAGGAATCGGTTAAGATTCACATAATCCCAAGTTTAATATGGTCAGGTCTTGACCTGTTGGGCAAATTCAGTTGGTCAATGTGAAGCTGTAATGTTCAAGGGGCCTTACGTGATTTAGGGTTTCTTGTTGGTTTACTAGACTCAAACTATGCAAAAAGATCATGAAATATCGGTGTTTTGTTCATTCCTTTGCATAAAAAAATGCTACAGTGCTGCAAAACGTCAAAAGGTATTCTTGAATTATTGCAGCTTTCTCTTCTTAAATATTTATGAAAATTGTCTACTTTCAACTCTGTTATGCATACTCTTTCAAATTTTAGACAATTTCCTTTAAATTTCTACATTTTTAGCTAAGTATTTCAGATGGGTTGGGAAAAGTTAGAAAGATCTAATCTAAACTTCATTCACTCTATTCGAAGTATCTAATTGTTTTGTTATGCACTATATAAATCATACAGCAATTTGATCAAATCCACAGACAAAAATCTTAAATGTAAGTTCTGAGCATTTTCACAAACATACACCTAAGATTGCAAGCTCTAAGAGAAAATGTTTCAAACACAAAGAAGAGCAGGAAAACACTCAGAAGATAGATGTAGAATTCCATATTCAATTGTATTAGAAACAGACAGTCATACATGATTTACAATGTCGGAATGACTCTTAGTTTCATTGATCAAACTACAGAAAACTTACAAGCTTTACAGATATAGTAAGGAAGCCAAATGTTCCATGCACTCCTTATTGCAGACAACATGCGACCTCCTCTAAACTAAACTATGCTCAGAAAGAATTTACAATTCTAGCAAAATGCTAAAATCCCTGTGTAAAATTTTACAGTGTAGAGAGGCACAATATAAAGACTCTGATTGTCCTCAATACAGCCCAAAAAATCCTAATTTAAACCCTGGTTCAAACCCCTGGTTACAATAATAAATGCTGGTGAACTAGTCTCTCAAAAAATACCTCCGAGCATACATCAAATCTGGGTGAAATATTGCCCTTCAGAAACCTTAGCAGCTCAATAATAACTTCTGTGGTCTGCTGAAGTAATGTCTTCAGCTGCATTTGTCCTCATCAATGAATGGCCTTTGACTTCCTCGCTCTTCGTCCTTATCTTCCTCTACTCCTGAGATCTTATTTCCTCCTCTTTCTGTGATGTCACCGGCATTAAGTTTCAGCTCCCCGCTCAACTGTAAACCTACAAAAAATAGACAAGCAATAAGTATTATTTCATCAAATGAACAGTAGGAAACTAAAACATCTAATTAAATCAAGTTGTGACCATGCAAAATGAGAAATCAGACCCAAAAATGCCCCAAAAATGTGCTCAAAATGTAGATACATTGCCCAAAACACTATCGGGTTAGCCATCGCTGACCAGAAACACTCATCCGAGCCTCAAAACGCATAAAAACCCTATCGTTCTGCCCTTTCCCGCCCATCAGCGTGAGATATGCCGTCGGTGAGTCCAAAAAAGGATGGGCCGATCACCTTTGTTATGCCGATGAAGTCTTTTTATTTGGTTAAGTCCTTTTTGTTCATCGGGCTTGTCATCGGCGTGATACTTCATTTCGGCACGAGTAAAGACTTCTCCACCGATCTCTTTGATCTAGCTGAAAATGGCCTTGATGCCTAAGTCTTATCATTCATAGTTATCGGCGTGATATTCGCCTATCGACGTGGGCAAGAATTTCTCCACTGATAGCCATCATTGGGCCAATGCATCCCTTCGTCGCTGTGACTCCCGTTGATCTCCTTGTTTCCCTTACTCTTTACTTTCCCTTATACCTCCCATCAGCCTGAGCCTTGCTCATCGGAGTGAGTTCAAAATGATTGGCTGATCACTGCTGTCTGGCCGAAATGGCCTTGCCTCCATGTTATCGGCATGAGACTCCTTATCGGCGAGTGCAAAAATTCCTTGGCCGATATCCATCGTTGGGCCGATGTAAACTCGTCGGCCACACTCTCACTGACAACCCTTACTTCATCTTCGTATGTTACATTGTTTGTATATAGAACCATCAACGTAACCACTGCTGTCAGCATGACAATTCCAAATATGGCCGATATCTATAGTCATACCGATGAGCTTCCTTCGGTGAGACCATACCCTTCGGGGAGACAAAACAAAACTCTATCGACATCAAATGTTATACCGATAGCAATACATATGCAACTCTTTGATTGACTAAGTCTTTTCCTCTCCCCTTTTGGCCCTGTCATCGGCGTGAGTCTCCTCTATCAGTGAAGGTTTATCATTTCATTCCGTTCACTAATGTTTCGCCGATAGGCCCATATCCTTCAATCGGCGTAAGTCTCTTCGTCGGCGAAAGCTTATAATGTTACTCCGATTGTTATTGTTACGCCAATAGCCCATTTTGCTTTACCCTCGACGTAAGTCTCACCGATGTCACTCTTTCTTCTTTCCATCGGCGTAAGTCTACCCATCGGCGAAAGCCTAAAATGTTGTTCTGATTACTACTTGTTATGCTGATGGATGTTGTTTGTATACTATGCCTTATTCATTTGTCTTGTATGGTTTTGACCCACCACACATACAAATGTGAGATACAGAGTGGAACTCAAAAACAATATTTACTCAAACCCAAAACCACCTCGGGTCCATGAATGAGTAAATCAAAAAAACTCAACTAAATGCATACAAAGAAAATGACTCATAACTGACTTTGTATCATGCAAAACCTGAGCTACAAACCTGAATGTTCATTTTACCTTAAATGATCATAACTTTACAAAATATGGTGAATTTTAAGATGGTTCAAAAAGCAATCCTAGCTCATTTTTCACAAGGAATCCAACCATATCATGCACTAGTACTAAAAATACATTTTTCTCTATTTTTAACAAAGTTTGCAAATTTTATCTCCCTTTTCCCTTCACCACCAAGTGAAACGACACACACAAAAGCAAAAGCAACAGCCATAGCAGGGGTCCTCATTTTGCTAAGGAGTAAAATGTGGCGTGTTTTGAACATCACAACAACTAGCAACCAAACAAAACAATTAAATTCAAAGCATTTAAGAAAACTAAATGAAATGAATCCATAACTTCTAACTATCTTTTCTGCAAATTAGTATTCAGCTTGAGACCTAAGGTATTCAATAAGGGTGCATGAATTTTCATTTTCAGTTTAAGTATGTGCACGTGATTAATTATCCTCATCTTGAAGATCGGTTGAACAAACCAGTGACTGACATTAGCCTACGTAGTTGAGGATATTCCCTCATAGCCAACCGGATAGAGCCTTGCTTCTAGCGAGCGTCTATAGCCCTGGCAAGGTTATCGTTACAATTCTCCTAAGTAGAGCCCCACTGCCAGCGAGCATCCATAGCCTTGGTAGAATTACTTAGATGGCTTAATCTGGATCTTCAGTATAATCCGCTTTATTTTTTTTTTTATATTTTATATTTATACTTTATTAATTTTTGATAGAGATTTCATAATATTTTGCAGTTGTAACTTCATGATGCAAGGAGTGGACACTTGCTGAAATTAACCTGAGAATTGTAATGGTAGCAAGGGTGACCTCAGATTTTTCACCTAATATCTACACTGGTAGGTTCAACAAACCCAACGATTTTAGGTGTGTCATCGTGAGAAACCTCTCATAATTCTCAATCACATTTATTGAATACAAAATTTTAGAAGATAAATAACTCTCTACATTCATGACAGTCATAACAAGTTATGCATAAATTGCAAACGGTTAACCTAAACATTTTGAATTTTATACTATTTTGAATGGTTGTTAGTTCGCTCCTTAATACTCTAAAGTAAGACAAAGATCCTTACTAAGGAGACAAAAACAAACCAAATGACAAACTGTACAAAAAAGCAAAAGAAGACAAAACTGTACAAATAGAAACAAAACAACCAACAGAAAGAAACAGAAAACAAAACTATACAAACAGCTAACCTACAAAGCAAGACAAGCGAGCAAAGAAAAGAAAAGAAAACATCAAAAGAAAACTATACATTATTTACACTATTTTACACAAAAAAGGACTGCCCTCTACCTCAAGCCTGGAAGTAGTGTTTCAAATGTTGGCCATTAACTGGTAATGGTACATCTTCTCTAGTCAAAGTCTTAAGTCTAAATGTGTTATCTCCTATTATTTCTGAGACTTGTAATGGGCCTAACCATAGTTTGTCGAATTTTCCATGACTCCCCTTCTTTTCACGTGCTTTATCCCAGCACAGCACTAAGTCTGATATCCTAAATGTTTTGACTCTTGCCCTCTTATCAAACCACCTCTTAACAACTACTTGGTGTTTGGCAAACTTCTCGATGGCTTGATTTTCTTTTCTCATCCAATTGTAGCATTTGTACTATCCTGGCTTCCCTATGATTGTCAAAGCCTAAAAACTCATTGGCAAACTTCCAGATTGGTATTCTCAGATTTACTGGAAGTATGGGATCAGTCCCATAAACTAAATGATAAGGTGTACTGCCTAAGGCTATCTTGAACTTGGTCCTATCTACCCATAATGCATATTTTAACAAGGTATTCCACTCTCTATGACTCTTTGCAATTAGCTTTTTGATTATGTCTAATAAAATTTTGTTCGTAGACTCAGCTAATCCATTACCTTGAGGGTAATAATTTGAAGAAAACTTTAAAATGATCTCGTATTCAAATGCCCATTTAGAAAACTTTAAAGAAGAGAAAGTAGGGCCATTATCACATACCAATGAATAGGGAGTTCCAAACCTGGTGATGATGTTTTCTTCAAGAAACTTGATAACTACCTCAGTTGTGGAGAATTTGCAGCAGGCGGCCTCAGTCCACCTTGTACAGTAGTCCGTCACCATCAATATGAACTTGTGTCCTACAAAACAAGGAGGATTGATGACTCCAATAAAATCCAGGCCCCACTGTGTAAATGGTCTTGATTCAATCACAGGTTGTAATGGGCTGGCCTGATTTCTTCCCTTATCTGCTGCAGTCTGACAGGTGTGGCAACTTTTGATGTGACTCTCAGTATCCTTGAACATCATAGGCCAATAATAGCCTGCTCTCAATATTTTGTGTGTTGTAGCTAGATGGGAACCATGACCAGTTCCGTATTTGTCATGTAATTCTGTCAACACTTTATCCACTTCAGCTCTGTTCAGACATCTTAAATAAATTCCATCATGGTTCTTCTTGAATAGAAGACCTCCTTGTACCATATATTTTTGTTCTTTAATCTTCAGGGCTCTCCTGTGAGAAGCTTTCATCTTATTTGGGTACTTTCTGACTATTAGAAAGGCGTTTAGATCTCCATACCAATCTGATGTGTCATGGGAATTTAGCATGTACTGCTGCTTTATCAAATCTGGGTCTGTATTTGCTATTTTTTGTACCAACACCTGCCCTTTGACCAGCTTCATGGGAATTATTTCTATGTCAAACTCCTGTAGCGTGGTGATCCACTTGGCTCTCTTTTCTCCAGGCTCATTTTGCATCAGCAGCATCTTTACTGCTACATCTGGCACTATGGCTTTGACTTGGCTGCACAAAATATAATGTCTACATTTTTTTAAAGCCTTTATTAACGTGAATGCTTGCCTTTCAGTATCTAGATATTTTAGTTGTGCATCCTTCAGGGGTGCGCTCATAAATGTGATGGGTTTTTCTTCATCATTTGCACCCTTCTGTGTCAAGGCAGCCATGACTGAATGAGAGGATGCAAAGGAGTAGATGTAAAATGGCTTTGTGTAGTCTGGACTCGCCAGTACAGGGGTGTTAGAAATGGCCGTCTTGATATCTTTGAATGCAGCTCTAGCCACTGGCGTCCACTCTATCTGCGCATCTTGCCTTAACATGGCATTTAACGGCTACACGATCTCTGCAAAACCTGTGATAAACTTTCGAACAAAATTAATTTTACCACAAAATGATTTTAACTCTTTCCTACTATTTGGTATTTGCAAATTTTTTATTGACTCTATTGTATCTGGATCAATCGATATTCCATCTTCAGAAATGACATGCCCTAGTAATTTACCTTCCGTTACTCCAAATATACACTTCTTATGGTTAAGGGAAACTCTGTACCTTTCACACCGCTTGAGTATTTTCTTGAGATCTTCAGCGTGAGTGGATGCATCCTTGGAATACATAGTCAAATCATCCATAAACACAATAATGTACTTACCTAATAATCCACGGAATGCAATGTCCATGGCTCTCTGAAAAGTGGCACCTGTATTGATCAGACCAAAAGGCATTCTCCTATATGCATAATTCCCCCATTTACAAGTGAAGGTGGTTTTTAATCTGTCATCCCTGTCAATTAAAACTTGGTTATAGCCTGAGAAAACATCTAAAAAAGACATCATCTTTGCTTCGTTTACTGCTTGCAGCACTTCGTCTATAGGAGGCAGAGGATAATTATCCTTTTCAGATGCTTTATTCAAATTTCTAAAATCTGCACATAATCTGATGTCTCCATTTTTTTTTTTCTTACTGGTACTAGATTAGCTACCCAGACTGAATGTCTGACTAGAAAAATTATTCCAGCAGACAGCAATTTTTTTACTTCCTCAAAGATTAAAGGCTCTAGGATAGCGTTCACAGGCCTTTGTTTCTGTCTAAATGGCTTAACCTCTAGCCTTAAAGGTATTACGTGAGTTATGATGGACTTATCAAATATTTTCAAGTCTTCATAGGTCCATGCTATTAAGTGTTTATAATCTTTCAGAGCATCTAAAACTTCTTTTCTTATTTTCTCAAAGCAAGTCTTTCCAATTAGCACATTTTGTGGATTTTGCTCTGTCCCTAAATTATGTAAGTTACACTTACCCCCTTCTATTTTCAGCAAGTCCTTCTATCTCATCACTCCATTAAAGTCAAAAATATGTTCTAATTCTATTACTCCTTTGGGTAAAAAGTTGCTCTTCAAGTTGATTATATCCTCTTTGTCCCATGTTATCTCAGGCCTTTCTTGTTCATTGATGATTTATGCCTCAAATTCCTCACTACAAGTCAGAAAGTCAATAATTTGCTGATCCTCTCCAAATACTTGAAAGTCTGTAACGTTGTCTGGGATACTGGGAACATTAATTAACTCAACAACAAATCGTTTCAATCCTAACAGTGTCAAGGGTTCTAGCGTACTAGCAGCAACTGCTAGTGCATCCAACCTGTGGTTCAGTTCTCTAGGGATATGCTCTATGTTGAAAGCACCAAATGAATCTATTAAATCCCATACTCTATGTCTGTAGCAAATCATTTTCTTGTAGTTGCACGCGTATAGTTTTCTCACTTGTCTGACTACTAGTTCAGAGTCTGAAAATACCTTAATTGTTTTCACCCTTTTCTTGATGGCCATGACAAGTCCTAAAATTAAGGCCTCATACTCAGTAGTATTGTTAGTATAGGAAAATTGCAGTTTGTATACTACTAGGTATGCCTTACCCTGAGGATCTATGAGTTCAATACCCACACCCGCACCCTGTTTTGATTTAGACCCGTCGCATTTTAGTGTCCATATGCCATCTTTACTTTTATGACCCTTTATTTTAGCATGCTTTGTCTCTCCTATTACTTGTGAGGTGCTGGTCTATTTATTCATGGGTTTTTCTGTTTGGTCAACTTGCATATATTTATTTTCAGCTTGCAAACCAGAAAGACAACTACCCCTGTCTTTTATTCCCTTTCCTAAATCTAAAATCAGAGCATCCTCATTACTCTGAACGTATTTCTGTGTTTGATCAGGATTCTCATTTTCCTCTGGTAACTCTACCCTCTTTATGCATTTTTTGTATTCATATTCAATGATGTCTTTGCACATTCCACAACTCTCCTCAGAATGTGGCCTATCGTGGACTCTACACCTATTTTTATATAGTTTACATTGGACTAGCAGATTTTGTTTAATGCATACTTCCACCTCTTGTCTAATGGCATGACCAAATTTACCTATTGCACTATTTTCTTCATCCAAACAATTTCCATCAGACTCAATGAATAATTTTGTCTCCTTGCTGATACATTTTTTTCTAATGTTTAACATCATGATTTCTTCAATCTGCACCCCATTGTTAGTAATTCTATAAACTCCAAGTTCAATAGCAGCATACAATATTTCATTAGTTCGATTATACTCTGTTATCATATGTTTCATCCTGGGTTCTACCTCTATTCTAATCTGGTTTGGGACACCTCTCCAAGGTAGCCACATATGTGAAAAATTAGTGGCCATATATTTGTTTAATGTTTTGGACCAATCCCTACTCAACAACATTCCATAATTCACGGGTATATCCACTATTTCAATGTCAATAAATTGGCTTACCCTAGGGTCTAAAGCTAATCCCATCTGAATGTTCATGAGTTCTCCTATCACACTAACCTCAGTCTTATCTAACTGTGTGACAACCTTGGCAGATTTGGTGGGAGTCAGCCGAAGAGTTTTACATATTCCTAAGGGCATTACATTGGATGAGGCACCAAAGTCTACCATGCAATTGTGTATGTTCTTCCCACACAATCTAACAGTTAACAAGAAAGGGGGAGCATCCCTTTTATCAGCATACATTACTACATTTGTATTGGAAGGCTACTCAACTTTCTTACTTTTCTCTTTAGGTGGTGAATCTCTATTAGGAATAGCTATAGTAGTAGCATCTTCACCTATCACAGATACATCTAGAGATTTTATAAAAGCATTCCTAATCCCTGGAGTTTTCAATAATTCATTCAGAGGTATACTGACCTTTATTTTCTTTATTTCTTCTGACAAGTAATTCATTAATCTTGTTGTCTCTACTGTTTCGGTTTTACTTGTTTGGGCCTTTTGTTCTGTTGTTCCACTATTTGTATGATGATTAGCTTTAAGGATGGTAGGATTGTTGCCGGCATTCTGATCTGGGGGTGTGTTGAAGTTGTTAGGAGGAATAGAAGTGGTGAAAGGTCATCCTAGCCTAGTGTTGTTCCTTAAATTGTAGGTGTGGTTTTTATTTGTCTATTGAAAGGCCTGCACCTCTTCTGTTTTAGTCAATACTTCATTTTCAGATTCAAAGGGAAACTGAAAAGCATTTAACAGAAAGGCTGATTCAAGATAAAGATTTTCACAAAAGTATGGTTCATCCTCTGACAATTCATCCTCTTTCTCTTCTGTGGTTGCAAAGGTAAAGGTTTCTAAAACTAAAGTTGTATCATACCCCAAGGGTACTACCTCATTACCCTTGGGAATAAGAAACTTAGAAGTAGGAGGCCGCACCTCTATATTAAATATGTTGGCTGCTAAATGAAACTGCAGACAGTCAAGCTCAGCATGGGCATTCGTATTGTGAAATCTGCACCAACTTTTGAGTGATGTATTGGCCATGTGGATGCCAGCTGTTTGTTTCACATCGTGATTATCTGTATTCTCAAAAGGAGAAGATAGAGTACCGTTGTTGGGCCCAGTGTTCCATGTCTTGGGTGGCCTAGGCTGATTCTGATTTTTGTTATTATTGCCCCAGGTCCTATTATCTACCACTGGCCCTCTATTTTGCATTGGTTGCCCCTGGCTAGGGCCTTGATGCTGATTATAGTTTTGGCTCTGATTGTAGTTCTGATTGTAATGCTGATTTTGATTGGAACTATAGTTCTAATTTTGGCCTTGGTTATAATTCTGATTTTGATTGTAGTTTTGGTTGCCTCTTCCATAGAGGTTCTCATTTCTTAGTTGTCTCACCTCAATGGTTAATCGTTTCAAATGTGCAATGATCTCTTTAATTTCTTCCCTATCCTCTTTTGCCTTTACCACATTTGTATCTCTAGGAGGTTGGAAGAAAGGCTAACCACTATTTTGACTATTATTAGAAGTATTACCTGTGTAAGGAGTTACGGCTTGGATTGGGGTAGGACTATACACAGGTGTGTATGTAGGAATTGGATTTAATAATGGAGTGTGATGCATAGGGACTCCATTCCAAGGCTATGCCTAATTTTGTACTCCAAAATTTCCTCCATTAACAAATGGGCTATAAGTTGTAGGCCTCATCTCTTGGTTCACTGAGGCTGCCTCTTTGTAGGCTTTGGATATTGAATCTATGCCGGGCTTCCTTTTGACAAACATGGCAGTTAAAGGATCTAAGGCAGCATAGTACATGGTTAACAAAGTATCATCATTCACGGTGTAAGGAACTACTAACCTAGAGTAGGCCTTTTGAAATCTGTCATTGAAATTATCAATCAACTCTCCCTCACCTCGTTTTACAGTAGCCAATTTATGATACAGGATGCAAGGATCAATGGGTCCTCTAAATCTTGACAGAAATACTTCTTCCATAAGGTCCCAGGAAGAAACATAGCCATTGGGTAAGTTTACATACCAGTTAGAGGCTTGTTCATTGAAGGTATAGGGAAACAATCTACACACAACATGCTCATGTTCTAACATGGTCCTAAAACATGCCTCCTTCAATATAATAATATGATCTTCTGGATCCTGATGTAACTAGTATTTGGGACATATCTTTTCTAGATTTTTGGGCATCTCATGATAATCATTGAAGAATATGGGAGAATTAACATTGAAATAAGCCATTGCAGGTACTTGAGCTTGACCTGAACCTGTAGGAATACCTGGATTGATTGGTGGGATAGAATTTATAGGAGGATTAGGACCTCTAGGAGTACCTGAACCAAGATTTAAAGATCTGAATAGTGATTTGTCAGGACTCACAATATTATGTATGTTAAAAGGTGACCCAGGAGGTGTTCTAGATGAACTTCCTGCTTGTGATATTTTAGGATTCCAAATCAAAGGGCTCTTACTTCGCCTTGTATTAGGTAGTTGCACAAAAATATCCCCTAGACTAGATCTAGACCTGGTCACTCTATCGCTGTTATTAGCCAGTTTTTCTTGAAACAAACCCTAACTCAAATCATGCCCTCCTTCTAGTGCCAGAAAAACTGTTGATGATGGTTTTCCTGCAATCATAACAATTAGTTAAAATTCACATAAAATGAACCAAAACTGACTTGAAAGATATGAAGGAATCGGTTAAGACTCGCTTAATCCTAAGTTTAATATGGTCAGGTCTTGACCTGTTTGGCAAATTCAGTTGGTCAATGTGAAGCTGTAATGTTCAAGGGGCCTTACGCGATTTAGGGTTTCTTGTTGGTTTACTAGACTCAAACTATGCAAAAAGACCATGAAATATCAGTGTTTTGTTCATTCCTTTGCATAAAAAATGCTACAGTGCTGCAAAACTTTAAAAGGTATTCTTGAATTATTGCAGCTTTCTCTTCTTAAATATTTATCAAAATTGTCTACTTTCAACTCTGTTATGCATACTCTTTCAAATTTGAGACAATTTCCTTTAAATTTCTACGTTTTTAGCTAAGTGTTTCAGATGGGTTGGGAAAAGTTAGAAAGATCTAATCTAAACTTCATTCACTCTATTCGAAGGATCTAATTGTTCGGTTATGCACTATATAAATCATACAACAATTTCATCAAATCCACAGACAAAAACCTTAAATGTAAGTTCTGAGCATTTTCACAAACATACACCTAAGATTGCAAGCTCTAACAAAAAATGTTTCAAACACAAAGAAGAGTAGGAAAACACTCAGAAGATAGATGCAGAATTCCAAATTCAATTGTATTAGAAATAGACAGTCATACATGATTTACAATGTCGGAATGACTCTTAGTTTAATTGATCAAACTACAGAAAACTTACAAGCTTTACAGATACAATAACGAAGCCAGATGTTCCACGCACTCCTTATTGCAGACAACAGGCGACCTCTAAACTAAACTATGCTTAGAAAGAATTTACAATTCTGGCAAAATGCTATAATCCCTGTATAAAATTTTACAGTGTAGAGCGGCACAATATAAAGACTCTGATTGTCCTCAATACAGCCCAAAAAATCCTAATTTAAACCCTGGTTCAAACCCCTGGTTACAATTATAAATGCTGGTGAACCAGTCTCTCAAAAAATACCTCCAAGCATACATCAAATCTAGGTGAAATATTGCCCTTCTGAAACCTTAGCAGCTCAATAATAACTTATGTGGTCTACTGTAGTAATGTCTTCTGCATTTGTCGTCATCAATGAATGGCCTTTGACTTCCTCACCCTTCGTCCTTATCTTCCTCTGCTCCTGAGATCTTATTTCCTCCTCTTTCCGTGATGTCACCACCATTAAGTTTCAGCTCCCCGCTCAACTGCAAACCTGCAAAAAATAGACAAGCAATAAGTATTATTTCATCAAATGAATAGTAGGAAACTAAAACATCTGATTAAATCAAGGTGTGACTGTGCAAAATAAGAAATTGGACCCAAAAATGCCCCAAAAATGCGCTCAAAATGCAGATACAATGCCCAAAACACCATCGGGCCAGCCATCGCTGACCAGAAACACTCATCCGGGCCTCAAAACACGTAAAAACCCTATCATTCTGCCCTTTCCCACCCATCGGCGTGAGATATGCCGTCGGTGAGTGCAAAAAAAGATGGGCCGATCAACCTTGTTACGCCGATGAAGTCTTTTTATTTGGTTAAGTCCTTTTTGTTCATCGGGCTTGTCATCGGCGTGATACATCATTTCAGCGCAAGTAAAGACTTCTCTGCCAATCTCTTTGATCTAGCCAAAAATGGCCTTGATGCCTAAGTCTTATCATTCATAGTTATCGACGTGGGCAAGAATTTCTCCACCGATAGCCATCGTTGGGCCGATCCATCCCTTCATCGCTGTGACTCCCATCGATCTCCTTCTTGTTTCCCTTACTCTTTACTTTCCCTTATACCTCCCATCGGCCTGAGCCTCGCTCATCAGAGTGAGTTCAAAATGACTGGCCGATCATTGCTGTCTAGCCGAGATGGCCTTCCCTCCATGTTATCGGTGTGAGACTCCTTATCGGTGAGTGCAAAAATTCCTTGGCCGATATCCATCGTTGCGCCGATGCAAACTCGTCAGCCACACTCTCACCAACAACCCTTACTTCATCTTTGTATGTTACATTGTATGTGTATAGAACCATCGGCGTAACCATTGCTGTTGGCGCGACAATTCCAAATATGGCCGATATCTATAGTCATACCGATGAGCTTCCTTCGGTGAGACCATACCCTTCGAGGAGACAAAACCAAACTCTACCAACATCAAACATTATACCGATAGCAATACATACGCAACTCTTTGATCGACTAAGTCTTTTCCCCTCCCCTTTTTGCCCTGTCATCATCGTGTGTCTCCTTTATCGATGAAGGTTTATCATTTCATTCCGATCGCTAATGTTTCGCCGATAGGCCCATATCCTTCTATTAGCGTAAGTCTCTTTGTTGGCAAAAGCTTAGAATGTTACTCTGATTGTTATTGTTACGCCAATAGCCCATTCTGCTTTACCCTCGGCGTAAGTCTCGCCGATGTCGCTCTTTCTTCTTTCCATCGGCGTAAGTCTACCCATCGATGAAAGCCTAAAATGTTGTTCCGATTACTACTTGTTATGCCGATGGACGCTATTTGTATACTATGCCTTGTTCATTTGTCTTGTATGGTTTTGACCCACCGCACATACAAATGTGAGATACAGAGTGGAACTCAAAAACAATATTTACTCCAACTCAAAACCACCTCGGGTCCATGAATGAGTAAATCAAAAAAACTCAACTAAATGCATACAAAGAAAATGACTCATAACTGACTTTGTATCATGCAAAACCTGATCTACAAACCTGAATGTTCATTTTACCTTAAATAATCATAACTTTCCAAAATATGGCAAATTTTAAGATAGTTCAAAAAGCAATCCTAGCTCATTTTTCACAAGGAATCCAACCATATCATGCACTGGTACTAAAAATGCATTTTTCTCTATTTTTAACAAAGTTTGCAAATTTTATCTCCCTTTTCCCTTCACCACCAAGCGAAACGACACACACAAAAGCAAAAGCAACAGCCACAGCAGGGGTCCTCATTTTGCTAAGGAGTAAAATGGGGCGTGTTGTGAACATCACAATAGGATCGAGAAAGTATTTTCTAAAATTTAGTGGGGAGGACTCTCAAGAAGTTGAAAACCATATTTTGGCATTCATAGTTGTGTGTGGTATTCTGGGGGTAAGTGAACAAAATTTTTTTGTCAGATTATTTATTGAGTCTTTGGTTGGCTTTGCAGCGGATTGGTTTTGTCATCTAGAAGAAAAATGCATAACTGATTGGGATTCATTGAAGACTAAGTTATTAGAAATATATAAAGGTCATGTCGATGAAGTTGCTCTGTTGTGTTAGTTTTTCAACGTTCAAAAATAAGAGGGTGAATTCATTAGAGACTTTGTGGATAGATTCAACCGGCTACTCAAAAAGATTCCATCTTCTCTTCAACCAAGTGAGCAACTCCAACTTTGTACTTTTATTTCCTCTTTGCATCTTGATGTTTAATTTGAGTGAAAAAGGAGTAAAGTAAATGATATTAAAATTTCTCAACGAGAAGCTGTAAAAATAGAAGATGACTTGATGTCGAGTGGCCTATGGAAAGTGAACCAGATTTTAGATAATCTGATTTGTGAACCTATGATGAAGCCTATTATGCACAAACAAAACTTCCAGCCCATAGGTTTCCATAATATTAAATATCCTTCTGTAGAATGCTTTAACCTCTCTATTTTTGACCTAAAACACTTTGGTAGAAACAAGGTGAGCAATGTAAAGATTAAGCTTCATGCTACTAGAAGAATGGAAGCTTTCTATTTTCATCATAAAGAAAATAACGTTGAACCCGTAAGCTCCCCATGTGATGTAGAAGATAAACAATCCTCCCACGGCACAAATTGTAAAGAAGGTTATGCAAATGGTACTATTTTTGCTTCCTTGCCTACAGCATAAATAGAATCATTCACTTTTTTAAATGATGAGGAGCAACTTGAGATGACATAGCATAAAGATAAGGTGCTTAGTGTCTTTTCTCTAGAATGTATGCAAGTTGAAAGCTTCACATTTCTTGAGCAAGATAATACAGAAGCATGGCTATAGGAAGACGTCAGAAATGATCTTGTCCATTTATAAAAATTGAAAGTTAAATTTTTTAAACAAGATTTGAAAGATGAGGTTAAAAAATGATCAAACGAATAGATGCAATGAGTCTCATGTTGTCCTAAATGGGTGCCTTGGTGCCTGGAATGATAAATTTTTATGTGGAGTCTTGGACGGAGATTGTTACATTACTCAAATTGAAATAAATGCATCCATTTGTGTCTCCAATGAGAAGAAAGGGGACAAAGAAGAGCCTAGTGAAGGAATGAATGAGTTACAATCTCCTTAACCTCTTAGTGATGATTTTCCTCATGCAAGAAAAGAAGAAGTTCCTTTTACCACATCACAATCGACGGTCACGCTTCAAGAGATTAATCGATCACGCAATTTGTAGAAAGAATGTTTCATTTCTCATGTTTTCTCTTCAAGTTCTGGTGTTGATAATGAAGTTGATGATTGGTCTTCCTATGATCTGAATGATTCTTTACCTATCACAGAGAAAGTTGGTTGTATGCATGACCATGGTGAAGTATATGTTGCAAATCAGGATTTATGTGTGGAATGTCCAATTCGGGGGGTGGTTTCTCTTGGCTGGTCAAATTGGGTGCATCATGATGTAACAATTGGTGTTTTTTAGTCAAAAGTTGGTAATTATATGCTGGGTAATATTGATATGAGTCGTCAAATTGAAGAAATGTATGATGAAGAATGGCTCCTTGACTATCAAGTCATATCTAGAGAATTATTGTATGGTACCATTCTCATCAGTTTGATCATGGTGATCACAAGTTTGCAATGGTTTGCTTGTGAGCTTCTTGTGCATACGGCATTATTCTTCTTAGGCGTCTATTTCTCCCATCTAGTTAATGGATTTGCATGACCATCATGGAGCCATCTGAGGTAGGGTCTTCCAGCCATGTACATATTAGGAGTTTTTGGTGAGCTGGTTGTTTCCTTTCCTGTTCTATCTTGTTTTTGGCTTGCTCTGGCTCCTTTTTCCCCTGTGCTCTTTGACTCTTCTGCCTAATGGATAGGCACTAGTCTATGCTTGTGATTCTAGGTTCCTTGATTCATCCTTTGTAGTCCTCATCCCTAATTAGAGCCTGTTGTTGCCCCAAAATTCAAACCTAAAAATTTTCAAAATTTATTGTGTAAACTGATACACAATCCTCTTAAAATTATAACCATCGCCTTGCCCCAATCTGGTAATTTTTAGTCCAAAAAGTTTAAAAGTCTTAGAGACATTTTTATGAAGTCTTTGTTAGGCATTTTTCAAGTTCATGAATCTTTTGTTTCCTCGACTAATGTTCTTAATTTCAAGAAATGACCGACTTCCCAACTTCTCCTTTGTGTCGGGGAAATTTAAAGTTTTTGAACAACGCTGTGACAATTCAAGGGTTACTAAAAGCACTGATGATCTAACTTCATTCTCAAAGGTTCTCAAAATCCTGGAACTCCTAACATGTGATTCAATGGTTCTACTTTTTCACAACTCCGTACCTCTTTAGCAGATTCCCTGTTTTAAAAGCGTTGTCAGCTCATTAGCTCATCTATACGGCATATCATGAGAATGTCTTTTCAGGAGCTATGAAATGAGAGCTCAATCTTGAGACTTGTTTCTCAAAGTACAAAATCAATGATGCATTAATTACCTCTTACATGACAAGTGTAATAGAATTTGCCAAGGTGGTAGCATTGATATCATTAGGATAAAGTCATCATTACCTACTGGTGTAATTAAATTAACTTGACCATAGAGAAAGCTGACGGTGCTCTTTGGTTTCAGTATTGCTTATCGACCAAGTCATCATTTAGAATGGGACTTCCTGCAAATAATCAAATTTGTGATGATGAGCCTATGCCTATCCTACAACCTAACTTACACTGGCCTGAGGAGGAGCAGATTGAAATCACTTTGTAGTTGCACACAGTTGTGTGGAAGGAGAAGACCAGCTATGTTTAATGTCGTAGGGTAATTTTCGTTCTAGAGGAAGAAGAGCGTGTTGAATTGCATAATCTTTTTATGGAAATACAACTGGAATTAGGAATCACCCCTACACTCAGGGAAGTCTAATGCCACTTGTTTAGCATGCATGATAGCTTTTTGTGATTATCATTTTGATGTAATGTAACTGTTTCTATTTTGAGGTCACTTTCTTGATAGCAGTTACTTAAAAGATCGTTGTGGATAGTTATGAGGAGATATAATTTTGGGTTTTGAGAAACTATAAAAGAAGGACTGTGGGGTGGGGAAAAGGGGCCTTTTCTAGCTATCTGTGAATAGGGGGAGGGGAGCAAGTTTATCTTGTTTTGTCTTTCTAGATATCTTTTTCTTAGCTCAGCGTATGTATCAAGGCATTATAGAAACTTTGAGTTTTGTTATATTGAAGCAATGAAGAACTTCTTATGGAACTTTGTGTCTCTAAATATCTTCTATTATTGTAATTGTTCTTGTGCCAATTCATAATCTGCTTTCAATATTGCTTCTCTTATGTTGGTATGTGTTAAATAAAAATATAACTATATCTTTCTATGAATCTATCATTGTTTGTGGGTGTCAAGTAAATGCACTTTGTATCATTTATTTACATTCATTTCTTTTTGAATTAATCCTTCGCATTCACTTTCATGGTTATGGGTGGGTGTTAGTTTACCTTTCCTGCTTTCTAGTCAAAGGCATACCCTATTTTTCATTCCTTGGAAATCACTCGAAGGTAGCTGAGCCATGTAAAATAAGAAGAGAGCACTTGCATATACCATTGCAAGTGACTCAACTGTTGGTCTGTTTTCCATTCTTGTGGGTGAGGGAGTATAAATCTAAAGTGACAAATTTGTTAACGAACATGGAGTTTTCTCAATAAACCCTTGTTGTAAGCTCTCAACATATTGTTGTGCCATCCTCTGATCATAATCTCTATTTGCCTAATTATATCTCGTATCTGCTTCTAGATGATCTTCAAATTCTTTCTGAGACTCATAGATATTGAACAGATCCCTTGGCTTAAACTGCTCATTTTATATTGTAGTACCTTTGTTTCAATCATAGGACTACTTTATATTTTAGTAAAAGGTTGTGATGAAACATTCATTTGATTGATCTATAGATTGTCCTCAATTTCTAAAATTACAGGTTCATGCACTGAATTTGTTCCATCACCAGCAGATGCACCTGTAGTGGGCAAGGGTTTTGAGCCTTCTTTATTTTTTTCTATGAATTTTTTGTTCTTATTATTCAAATTATGTTGAGACCTTCTACCGTCCATGTTGGAGAGCTGAAATATTATATTGGTATTGTCTGCAATTCAAATCTTCAGAGATTTATGTCTAGAGCTACCACCTCCTTTTCAAAAAAGAGGAAAATATGAAATTGTATTTTGGTCTTCCAAAGCTCCAAGAACCTGAATTCTTTACAACTTCCCAGTAGAGTCACCAATTTGTTGGTTCTCAAATTTGTAGTATGCAAAACCCTAAAAGATGCCAAGCTTTATGATTAGGTTATGCAACCAATTTGTCTAGCTGATAGAATCAACCTGGGTTGTTAAGATTCTCTACACTTTAGGCTCTACCAAACCCAAGTGGGTGTTACCTTTGTTGGCAAGAGACACTGTGTGACTTCATAAGTATTGTCATTGATAGCAACAAAGTCTATCCCACACATCCGCAGTACTTAGTATGCCTATACCAGAAGTCAGATTGAAGAATGTTTTGGTCTAGTGAACAAGAACAGAGTATGCAACAAGGCCCGATAATCAGATCTAGATCTCTCAAATGGTATAACTCAATAAGTTGCAGACTTGGGAAAGTCAAGAGGGGTACCATAACTACTATAATCCAAAGATTTAGCCTCCGGTGATAAATCAAAGAAAATATATGAGCATCTAAGTGTTGGGTTCTAGTCAGGTAGAGTAGACAGAGGAAGAATTGACTAACAAAATATCAGACTTCAATCTGGATGAGTAAAAGTGTTGATCAAGCAATATGTGGGGTTATACATTGTTGGAAGACATGATTAATGACTTCTATGCCTATGTTTTTGATATGCATCACAAATCAAGCATGGATTCAGCTGACAGATCAGTAACTTGCAATATCTTGAGTGTTCTTGTTGCTGACTAGGAAATTGATGAAATGCGGATATATATACTAGATGAATTCTAGTATGTAGTGATGTGTGGTGAACATGTGATGAAACAAAGTGCGAAGTAAAGCAGGGATAAGTGTGAGAACTGCAATTCAAGTCTGGTATGTGATAGAGCAACAACATTAAAATAGAGGAAGATTGTTCAAATGCATCAGATCAGTGTATTATGCCTAACCGAAACTAAACTCTTGCATTTGTAGATGCTTCTCATCAGTTCAAACACCTGATTACCTTCTATAAGTTTTGTAAACAGTGAGTCTATTATAGGCAGTGTGCCTCTTGTGAGCAGTGTGCTCGGGCAATGAGCCCTAATTAGCAAGTGCCATTTTGTACTCCTCTATTCTTTTAATAGAGAATACAATCTTAGGTTAGTCACCCCGTGGTTTTTTCCCTTAACAAGGTTTCCATGTAAAAATCCTTGTATTATGTGTGTTGATTTTATTTCTATTCTTATGATTACATATACTTTCATGTTTTGATGCAACACTGATTATTAAGATATAAAAAGAAAAGAAAATTAAGGAAATTTTGAGACAACTGATTCACCCCCCCTCTCAGTTATCTACCTTGTTTCCAACAATTAGTATTAGAGGTAAGTTCCTCTAAACAAAGCCCAACAACTTGAGCAAGATCTAGGAATCTCAATGGATGTATATGGTATGAAAGAACAACTTCAGTCTACCCTAGATGATCTTGAACAATCCCACTCTGAAGTCAAAAATTTTAGAGAAAGACTCAAACAAGTTGATGATTTCATAAATGAGCTAAAAGGAAAACTTAGTATCTCTGTGAAAAAGAGAAAGGAACTACTTCAAAAATTAGCCAATCAAAGTGAAGTCAATGATACTAATGAAGATCTGGATGAGAAAAATAAGCTATGTGAGAAGCTGTCAAAAGAAGTCATTATGGTGAGACATGAAATGGAATCAGGGGTTATGAGATTCACCCAAGAAATTGAAGAAAAAAGAAAGACTCAAGATAATCTAAAGCAATCATTCAAGGAGAAAACAAAGGACCACCACAAAATGGATAGAATAATTAGGCATCTTGAATCTGATCTTGAAGAAGCTAGAGACAATGAAGAACAACTTGAGAATCAGTTAGACACTCTTAAACAAGATCTTAAAACAACAAATGAATACAAAAAGAAATTCAAGATAAGCTCAGCCCAACTTGAAGTTCTTCTTGAAATCCAAAAGAGGATAGATGATAAGTGTGGCTTGGGATATGAGAAAGGTGAAAGCTCCGGATCTGGTCAGAAGAACTTTGGATCAGGAAATCAAAGAAACGGGCCTAGAAGACCTCCAGTAAGGCAACCAAATGCTCAAAGATATTCATCCTTCAATGGATACTGCTTCAATTGTAACAATTTCGATCATAAAACAACTCAGTACAGGAGGAGAATGAATCAAAATAATCCATCCTTCTCTAGACAATGTTATAACTACAAAAGGTATGGTCACAAATCTCATGAATGCAAAAATAAGCAAAGAAATGTTGTTTGTTAAAATTACAATAGATCCGGTCATAGTGCCAAATTTTGTAGAAGCATAAATCAGGATAGAAAAGGTCCGATGCACCATAATCAGAAACAAGATAAGTGCAAAGGTAAAGTGAACGTAGATGAAGTTCAAAAGGAGATGAGCAAGATTTGGCTAAAGAAGAGTACAAAAATTTTTGGGGATGGATCCACACCGGAATCTGGTGTTGATATTCCTTCTAGAAACTAAAAAGGTGAGCTCTGGCTCAAGGGAGTCACAGTGAAAAACAAATTCCCCTAGCCAATCAACTCATGTCTAAATTCGGCACATGGAATGCTGTGGATTAAAGGGTTCTCAGAAAAACATCTAAATAACCTTCAGTAATAATATGAAAGATCCCCATGGAGTTTTGCAAGATTTTAACCACTCAAGTTAATCCAGTTTCAACAACTATCCGGTAAAGCAAGATTTTTAAAGATAGATCTGGTATGATTCAGAATTGAAATACTTTGATCTGCAGACCCATGGCATGATTTAAGTAAAGAAGATACATTGTCAATCCTCACTGACAATGATTCTAAAGTTTAGCGCAGTGATTCGAGAAGATCTCTCTCAAAACAAGGCAACCAGATAACTTAAGTTGTGCACTTATTACAAAAGGAAATTAGGGTTTATGCAAGGATAAAATGGTTCTTTCACTCATTATTTGCATATTTGCATACGCGAAGAAGAAAAAAGGAGTTATGTAACAAGTTTCTACAATTCACTCAAGATCAACTGGAAAATTAAATTCAACCAGCGATTTGTTCCAGCTCCTATTTCAAACCCTAAAGCGTGAAAAGGTACTTCCATTCTGAAAATCTCTCTTTGAATCTCTTACAAAAATGGCTACTCCAATGGTTGTCAAGATCACTGATAGGCCGCATCCTAAATTCAAGAAACACCCTTATAAATCTCTAGAAGTTAATCCTTTAGGTACATTTTCTAGCATTCCGCATGGGGTATTGCATGTAGAAGATGTTAGGGTCTATATCCATGCCAACATTGAGGAATTTGGAGACTCCAAAATGATGGACATCTATCACAAATAGCTAATAGATGAGAGTTTTGAACTCAAACCTGAATTCAAGGCCCTTTGGTATAAACACTTCAGACATTGCATACACTTTCCATGTTTTACAGAAGATGATTGGGTCCGGTATGTCCTAATTAAAATGCATGATAATTTCATGTGGCTAATGAGGCCCTTTAAGATAACTAAAGATGCCATCAGGGTAGTAACTAGATTGCATTCATCCGGTGGACTACCTACACTTAAATCTATCAAGAACCAGACAGTAACTGAAGCCACCATATCTAAATTTGACAAAAGAGCCATGACCATAGATGACATCATAGATCAGGATGTCAAGTTTTCCCCAATGATAATTGGGTACAAGATCTATCATTCTAGCAGGGAGAATTCTGTGTCAGGGACAACAATCTATGCAACATATCAGATGTTAAGGGAAGATGCAGATTATGACTTGTGTGAACTTCTTCTAAATCAACTGTTAGAAAACCTGCAAAAGATCAAAAAGGATAAGAAGAATTCCTTTAAATATGGTTGTGTAATACTGTGTCTATTCTTCTATTATATGAATGAGCTACCTGGATCAAGTTGTTGGATTTGGTAAAATGATAAACCAGTTGCAATCCAGATTAGGGATTATATGTATGGACTTGGTGATGCTAAAGCTCAAAACATAGCCCTCTGGGGTTATTTTAAGAACTTCCAAAGCATGATGCAAGCCAGAGAGATAATACCCCAATCCATGGTTGAAAAATACAAGGACATAGTGTGCTTCATGGTTGACACTGATCAATGCCTATGGGATACGAGGTTAATGAAAAAATCCTGGAACTATATATTCAACACCTATTGAGCTAGCCTAAGGACCCTAAAGTAGAAAGATTTGGTACCTTTCAAGAGCTGAGTGTAAAAATACATGTTGACTTAAGACAACCAGAAATAAAGAGGAAAGTAAGAAGGGAAGTTGAAGAAATTGCCAAAAGATTTGGCCTATCAAAGGAGGCTGTGGATGCAAATAGAGAGAAGATGGAGAAGGCTGAGAAAGAGAAACAAGAAGCAAAGAAAAAAGACACTCCAGTACAAGCCTCCTCCCGGACTAGATCTTCTAAGAGCTTTGCATCTGCCACTCCTAAAAAGGTCACCAAACTAGAAGTCAAGACTTCTAGAAAAAGGGAAAAGAGGATGAAGACCAAAGCCACAAGGTCATACACAAGCCTTAAGGATGATGAAGAAACAGAATCTGATGAGGAAATCAAGAAAATGAAGAAGAAGAAAACATCTAGAGAATTCTCTGCTAGTAAAAATAAGGAAGAAAAGGCAGAAGAATTTGTTGAAAAGCCCACTCTTTCCATTGATGACATCACCAAGGCAGTAACTATGGATGGGAACTTGTAGCCAATAACAAAGTTCTATGATGAATATAGTGATACTGACAAGAGGATTTTGGAAGAAGCTACAGTCAAGTACCTAAACATTTACAATAAAGCTTTCATTGAAATTATATCATTAATTCCTAAGAGTCTAGAAAAGGTACTTGAACTAAGAAAAGAGAATGCAAAAGCAAAAGACCTAGAGATTTGGGAACAAATAATGATTTAGCTTTATCCTTCTGTCACTCCAAAACAAATGGACATGATTTTTAAGGATTGTAAGGATGAGTTTAGAAGTAAAGCAAGAATGAATAAACTTATGCTTGGAGAAATTGACCAAGTAGTAAGAGAAACAAAAGACATCCTCTAGAATGCTTTCAAAAGATTTAATCTTCCTATTATAGAAGAAGAACCTTCTACCATGGATGTTGAAGGATTAAATGTAACCAATGAAGAATCTTTTGATGTAGAAGGATCAAAGGAGATAGATGAAGAGAAGTCTAAGGACTTGGATTCCTCTGTTCCGGAAGAGGAAGTTCATGAACCAATAAACACCAGTGACATCTCTCCTCCAGATCCCACTACAGACATTCTAGATTCTAAAACTAAAGGAGAAGGAAGAAAAGAGGAGAAAGTGAATCAAGAAGAGGAGGTTAAGGGAAAAGAATAAGAACAAGAAGAAAAGATTAATGATGACTGTTCTGATAACCTGAAAGAAAAGAAGACTCAATCACTGGCAAGAGACACTGCAAAGGTAGTGAAGAACTTCCTAAATAGAGAAATGATGGATATAGATGAACCTGAGCTATTTCAAGGGCCACTAAATTTTGATTCTCTCTCCTCGGTTCAGATAATGAAAATAGTATCTTTTTCTCAAGCCAAAGCAAAAGTAAAACTCCTGAAATCTCACATGGAAGACTGTGAACTATTGGAGATTGCATCCGGGATGCTGGAGAAGATCATGCCATCCTTCCAAAAGGATTCTTCAGCCTCACCATCCGGTAACCTAAAAACTTTGGTAAATTCTGTTATCTCTCATTTTGAATCTCTAGAGAAATCAGCATAAGCAAATGTCTGGAAGGATTTTCTAGGAAAAAGATTCACTGAAGTGCAAGGACTGATTACTAATGATAGAAAGATCCTAGACATTGGAATAAAGAGCCTTGAAAATGCTCTTAAAGATGGTGGGGATATATATAAATTTTTTCTATCTTGGCCCAAAGTCACTAAGGAAATTGAAAAAAAAGTGAAAGAACAAGAAGGTAAACTGTCAAGTTTATCTCAGAATTTTGATCCCCTTACTATCTCTTTAATGAATCAAGAATGCCAGGCTATTGTCATCATAAATGAAATAAAGAGGCTGGACAAAGAAAAGAAGAACATAATAAACAAAATGGGTGAACATAGAGGGATAATTATCCCTAAGTTAGAAGCAATGCATGAGGCCTTGACAGATGCTCAGACCACATCCTGGACCAGTGATCCGGTAGATTAAAAAGGGTAGAAGCATATGCATTTTTGTTGATTGGTCACATCTCCATTCTGGATATGATGAAGTAGAGTTGGGCCACAGATTTTGTATAGTTGAAGGCCACTTTTGTGGATATACTTAAGTATATGTAAGTATAACATATATATATATACTTATGCAGCCATGTATAGGATAATTTTTGCAAAATTTTTGTATGTGGATTCGACCCTTTGCCATTGATGTCAAAGGGGGAGTAAGGAGTAGTGAAAAATGTGGAATCTAGCTAAGGGGAAGCTCCGGTAAAATAGTACAAAAGATAGAGCATCAGCCAAGGGGGAGTTACTGCGACACTTAGCCACTTTTCACTAAGTGTCGCCATCAATGCCAAAGGGGGAGATTGTTGGCAAGAGACACTATGTGGCTTCATAAGTATTGTCATTGATGGCAAGAAATTCTATCCCACACATCCGCAGTACTTAGTATGCCTATACCAGAAGTCAAATTGAAGAATGTTTTGGTTTGGTGAACAAGAATAGAGTATGCAACAAGGCTCGACAATCAGATCCAGATCTCTCAGATGGTGTAACTCAGTAAGTTGCAAACTTGGGAAAGTCAAGAGGGGCGCCATAACTACTATACTCTAGAGATTTAGCCTCCGATGATAAATCAAGGAAAAGATATGAGCATCTAAGTGTTGGGTTCTAGTCAGGCAGAGTAGACAGAGGAAGAACTGACCGGTAGAATATCAAACTTCAATCCGGATGAGTAAAAGGTGTTCATCAAGAAATATGTGGGATTATACATTTTTGGCTGACATGATTAATGAATTCTATGCCTATGTTTTTGATACGCATCACAAATCAAGCAGGGATTCAGCCGACAGATCGGTAACTTGCAATATCTTGAGTGTTCTTGTTGCCGACTAGGAAATTGATGAAATCCTTGATGCAGATATATATACCAGATGAATTCTAGTATGTAGTGATGTGTGGTGAACAAGTGATGAAACAAAGTGCGAAGTAAAGTAGGGATAAGTGAGAGAACTACAATTCAAGTCTGGTATGTGATAGAGCAACAACATTTAAATAGAGGAGGAATGAAGTACATCAGATCAGTGTATTATGCCTAACCAGAACTGAACTCTTGCATTTGTAGATGCTTCTCATCAGTTCAAACACCTAATTACCTTCTATAAGTTCTATAGACAGTGAGTCTCTTGTAGGCAGTGTGCCTCTTGTGAGCAGTGTGCTCGGGCAGTGAGCCCTAATTGGCAAGTGCCATTTTGTACTGTATTCTTTTAATAGAGAATACAATCTTAGGTTAGTCACCCCATGGTTTTTTCCCTTAATAGGGTTTCCACATAAAAATCCTTGTGTTATGTGTATTTATTTTATTTTTGTTCTTATGATTACATATGCTTTCATGTTTTGATGGAACACTAATTATTAAGATACAAAAAGAAAAGAAAATAAGGAAATTTTGAGACAACTGATTCACCACCCCCCCACTCAATTATCTACCTTGTTTCCAACAACCTTATATTCACCAATGGATAATTAATCCTTGAATTTGTTGGTGACTTGTAAGTAGATTGTGGATTATATGCAATTTTATCAATTAAATCATCCAATTTAACCTAATTCAGATTTGGCATGTGATTTGAATAGGTTATTTTTTATGTTCTACCACTAACCCTACTCCTACAAACAGAAAATTAAGATTTCAATTTTGAAATATGATACAAGGAAATGATTATGGAAAAGAATTGATCAGTGCCTTTCTCAACAACTTGGCAATGGAGTCTATTCATAGATAGATTTATGCTTTCTATCTAGCCACAACTTGAATTACTTGGCATAGTATTGTCTATGACTAGCATAAACATGCAAGATTGTTTTTACCTTGCTCTACATAGCTATCCAAATTGGATCCTCCAAATTATAGTGATCTATTCAATGGAATTTAATTCCTACTTGAGGTAACCTTATTAGATAAATCACCCAAAACATGAAATGTGCTTTGAGAAATTAGACATATAATTGATATGCTAATTCAAATAACAAAGAGAAATAAAAATGGAGACAACTAGATAAAATATAACAAGAAGATTCAACAAGAAATTAAGAACTAGATATATGTCACTAGAGAAATGTAGTTTTCTTTTATTGATATTTCAAAGGAAGCTAGGTGTGCGAAAATCGCTTCCTACACTAATCTAATGAGGAGAGCACTATGCAAATTCAAAATATTCCTTTCAACTACAGAAACATAGAACATCTAAATGAGATATTGTAGCAATACATGTGAACTGGAAAGAAGACAAAAGAAGAGAGACAAAGATTTATGGTGGGGAAAACCCTTATCGAGTGAAAAAACCCCACACTCAGAAACCTGCACAATGTATTAACAAATCTGAAAGTTGATTACAATACACTTGCAATGTAAGCTTCAATGGTCTTCAACACTTATATCTGGAGTCAATTTGATAGCATAGCAGTACCTATAAACCTATTATACAACTCCCTCTCCAAGCACCTGTTTATAAAGAATATACAAGGCAATATTGGACCTATCTTGGAACGAGCGTCCATCAAGGCCTCATGGCCCAAAACCCACACTAAGGACACTTGGTCAACATTGTAGAATGCGCTTGACACTTGTCCACAACTCCCATCCCAAAGAGGTCACCTATTTAAAAAATGGGCTATGATAGATGCTCTTACGACACTTACGACCGTCATAGAATCTATCATAGTAGTTACAACTTATAGATGTAAGAGAATTTGTCATACACAGGCTATAAATAGCATATTCTCTTACAACATGTCATAGTCCACCTTGGGGAACCCAAATATGCCTTTTTCAAAGATGCTTTATGACACATGTCTTCACCTATCTTACTTGCTTCTATTTCTAACTCTTACATGTCATAACTTCGTCATAGGAATCCATCATAACCATTTCAGTCAAACATTCCTTTACACAACATGGAAGATGTTGACACATGGCAAAATGCTCCTACCACAAAGTGGGATGCCTATCTCCTCATGTGAGGATAAAATTACAAGTTCTCATATTCCATGTAGGATTGACACATCACCATGCCACATCCGACAATATGACAATATGGAATTTACAAATATTTACAACATAGACAATTAAATAATAAATACAAACATTAATAATGTAAGGAATTACCAAGGTTGAGACACCGTAATTCCCAACATTCTCCCACTTGTCGAACACCTTGTAAGAGCCAATATAAAAACAAGATTTAATTGCTATAAGCTAAAAGGCTGATAGTCTCTGAACACCATCTTAACTTCTCTATGCCCACAGGCTTCGTCAATGCATCTGCAACATTCTTCAAAGTATCTATCTTCTGTAAATTTACCTTTCCATCCTCAACCATGTCTTGCATGAAGTGAAACTGAAGATCAATGTGCTTTGTTCTAGCATGGAAAGTTGGATTCTTCGCAAGGCAAATTACACTCTGACTGTCACAAGTGATTGTGATTTGACCTGCATCAACACCAATATCTGAACACAATCTCTTAAGTGAAATGGCTTCCTTACAAGCCTGAGTTACTACCATATAATCATCTTATGCCATGGACAAAGAAACAATAGGCTGTCTCTTACTCATCCAATTGATTGCACCACCAAATAGTGTAAACACATAAGCACTGGTGGATCTCCTGCTGTCAATGTCACCTACCCAATCTGAATCCATAAATCCATGAATATCAATAGAATGTGGAGGTCCTAAAACATTACCATGATAGCATATGGAATACTCAGAAGTACCCCTCAAATATATGAACACTTGCTTAACTACATCCCAATGAACTCGTCTAGGATTAGCCATAAATCGACTAAGGACTCCCACTGCTTGGGCAATGTCTAGTCTTGTGCAGACCATAGCATACATCAAACTGCCAATAGCACTAGCATAAGGTACTCTGCTCATGTCTTCCACCTCACTAGGAGATTTTGGACAATACTCAACAGACAACTTTGTCCCCAAAGAAATGGGAACACACAATGGTCTACAATCTGCCATGCTAAACTTGTCCAACATGGTCTTCACATACTTACTCCGGCTTAACCAAAGTTTTCTGTTGGTTCTGTCTCTTTTGATTTCCATTCCTAGAATGTACCTGGCTACCCTAAATCTTTCATTTCAAACTATGCTGACAACTGAGATTTGAAATTAGAAATCATATTCTTACCCTTCCCAATGAGCAACATATCATCAACATACAGTGCAACAATGAGAATACAATCACCATCAAACCTATAATACACACAGTGATCTCATTTCAATCTCACAAATCTAATTGACAACACAAAGGCATCAAACTTCAAGTACCATCTCCTAAGGGATTGCTTCAAACCATACAAAGACTTCTTAAGTTTGCAAACCTAATTTTATTTACCTTTCACCATGTAATGCTCTGGTTGTGACATGTAGATTTCTTCCTCCAAATCACCATGAAGGAAAGTTGTTTTCACATCCGTCTATTCTACCTCCAAGTCATAAGCTACTACAAGAGACAACAGGAATCAAATGGATGTCATCTTTGCAATGGGTGAGAAGATCTCACCATAATCCATACCCTCCACTTGCGAATACCCCTTCGCAACCAATCTAGCCTTATTCTTCTCAACACTACAATCTACACCAAATTACTTCTTTAACACCCATTTGCATCCAACGGGTTTCTGTCCAGGAGGCAAAGGCACTAGGTCCCAATTTTGATTCTTTTCCAAAGAAGCCATTTCATCTTCCATCACCTCCTTCCAAGAACCTGGATCTTTCATGTCCATAGCCCTTGATACAGTTCTAGGTTCATCACTGTTAGTAAGCAAAGCAAAAGCACAACTAGAATCAAACAATGTAAAACCAAACCTTTCAGGTTGCTTTCTTATCTGTGTAGACCTCCTCAAGAGCTAAGGTTGAGGTTCAGCTTCTTCATCTGAGCTTTCAGAGCTGCTAGAGCTCTCCTCATCATCAGGTCCAACATTATCTTTTTGTTTAGTCTTCTCAGGGGTGAGAGCAAACTGAACAACATCCTCTTTCTTTTCTTTTTCTTTTGGCTATAAAATAATGGAAGAAGGTGTAAGCTCTCTAAAGATGACACTTCTGCTATACAATACTTTTTCAGCCATAGGGTCCCAAAGCTTGTATCCTTTCACGCTGACACCATAGCCAATGAAGATACACTTAATAGTCTTGTTCTCCAATTTTGACCGCTTCTCCCTAAGCACATGTGCATATGCCTCACAACCAAAAAAATGAAGATGCCTTATTGAAGGCTTTCTACCAGACCATACCTCCATGGGTGTCTTTCCAACAAGAGTTGATGTAGGACATCTATTAACAGTATAGCAAGCAATGGCAATAGCTTCAGCCCAATATTTTTGTTCTAGGCTAGCTCCACTAAGCATACTCCTAGCCTTCTCTATCAGTGTCATGTTCATCATTTCTGCAACTCCATTTTGCTGTGGAGTGTATGGAGTTGTCTTATGTCTTTCAATCCAAAGTTCCCTGCAATATTTATCAAATTCTATAGAACAGAACTCACCACCATTGTCAGTTCTCAAACACTTAATCTTTTTACCAGTCTAATTTTCAGCAAAGGCCTTAAACTCCTCAAACTTACTATAGACTTCAGATTTGCTTCTAAGAAAATAAACCCATGTCCTTCTACTATAGTCATCTATGAAAGATACAAAATATACAAATTTTGATAATGAAGGAACATTAACATGACCAAATACATCAGAATAAACAAGGTCCAACACACCAAAAGACTTGTGAGAACTTGAATAAAACTGAACATGGTTTTTCTCTCCATAAATGCAATGTTCACAAAAGTCAAACTCAAGATTACAATCATCTAACCCCTCAACAAGGTTTTAATTTTTTAGGGTACACAGACCCTTCTTACCAATGTGGCCAAATCTCTTATGCCATAACATTGTCTTTTTAGTAGGAAGTTTAACTTCCAAGGTATGATTACAAACATGAGAACTAGAAACAATAGATCTCTTAATTGCTCATTTAGATGGTGGGGATGAAGTGACTGCTGCCCTCTTCATTGAATCAGAAAAAACTATTGCATTGTGAAATACATGCCTCCATCTGAAATAGAGTACCTCTCCTAGTACCCTTAGCAAGCACCATAGCTCCTCTAGTCATCTTGCATCCTTCTTTCAAAAAGACAACCTACACACCTGCATCATTCAAACTACTTACAGAAAGCAGGATCCGTGCTAAGCCTGGGATATGCATAACCCTAGAGATCCCCTTCACTCAACCATCAGGGAATCAGATAGAGACTCTTCCACAACCAATGATTTTTAGATGAGAGTCATCACCCAAGTACACCTTTCCATCATCAAACTCCTCATACTTAGTGAACTAGTCTCGATGCGAGGTCATGTGGAATGATGCACTAGAGTCAATCAACCACACATCATCAGATGCATGGGTTGCCAGGGCTGCAATGAAAGCGTCACCATCATCTTGCGATTTGTCAGAATTTGAATCAGGAGCTTTCTTCTTCTTCTTCTTCTCCTCTTTGCATTCCTTTCAGAAATGCCTGGTTTTACCGCAGTTCCAACAAAGAGCCTTGGACTTTCTAGGAGATTTGGTTCTCCCATAGGATTTGGATCTACCCTTTTCACCTTTCTTGTCCTTCTTTTTCCCTTTCTCCTTGGGTCTTCCATGAACCACAAGAGCCTCTTTGGCTGCATCAGAAGACTTTCTCTGCATCTCTTCAGATAACAATACAGATACCACATCTTCCATCTTAAAGGTAGTAGTGGTGCTTCTGATAGCCATGACAAGATGATCCCATGAATCTAGCAAAGAATAAAGTAGGGTCATGCATCGATCCTCCTCCTCTATTTTCACACCTACAGATGTCAACTGTACAACCAGCATGTTAAAAGCATTCATATGTTTGGCAAAAAATCCTCCATCCTCCATTCAAAGACAATACAACTTCTTTCATAGAAAAAGTTTATTAACCAGGGATTTGGCTTGATACCCATCTCCCAACTTCCAAAGCAAGGTTGCAGTTTTCACCTCATGGACATTTAACAACACAGAATCAGCAAGACTAAGTCTTATGAGACCCTTATCCTTTCGATCCTTGAGATCCCAATTAGCCTATTGCATTGTAGCTGGTTTAGTTCCAGTAACAGTTTCCCAAAGGTCTCGGTCGACAAGCATGTCTTCCATCTTGAGCTTCCACAACTCGAAATTAGTGCCATTAAATTTCTCCACTTCCATTCTTCTGGATGTGCTTTCCATCTCCTTGTTGTAATAGAAATTAGAATACTCTACACAAACTCCCACTCAACTTAAGATCAGCTAAAAAAACCCCTACCCAACAACTAGAACCAAAGGTGATCAAGCTCTGATACCAACTGAAAGGAAACTAGGTGTGCGGAAATCGCTTCCTACACTAATCTAATGAGGAGAGGGCTATGCAAATTCAAATTATTCCTTTCAACTACAGCAACATAGAACATCTAAACAAGATACTGCAGTAATACACATGAACCAGAAAGAAGACAGAAGAAGAGATACAAAGATTTAAAGTGGGGAAAACCCTTATCAGGTGGAAAAAACCCCACACTCAGAAACTTGCACAATGTATTAACAAATCTAAAGTTGATTATAATAAACATGCAATGCAAGCTTCAATGGTCTTTGACACTCATATCTGGTGTCAATCTGACAGCATAATACTACCTGTAAACTTGTGATACAACTCCCTCTCCAAACACCTATTTATAAAGAATAAACAAGGCAATATTGGACCTATCTTGGAATGGGTGTCCAACAAGGCCTCATGGCCCAAAACCCATGACTAAGGACACTTGGTCAACATTGTAGAATGTTCCTGACACTTGTCCATAGCTCCCATCCCAAAGAGGTCACCTATTTCCAAAATGGGCTACAACATATGCTCTTCTGACACTTACGACCGTCATAGAATCTGTCATAGCAGTTACAACTTACAGCTGTAAGAGAATCTATCATACACAGGCTATAAATATAATATTCTCTCACAACATGTCATAGTCCACCTTGGGGCACCCAAATATGCCTTTTTCAAAGATGCTTCATGACACATGTCTTCACCTGTCTTACATTCTTCTATTTCTGGCTCTTACATGTCATAACTTCGTCATAGGAATCTGTCATAACCGTTTCAGTCAAACATTCCTTTACACAACATGGAAGATGCCGACACATGGAAAAATGCTCCTACCACAAAGTGGGATGCCTATATCCTCATGTGAGGACAAAATTATAAGTTGTCATATTCCATGTAGGATTGACACATCACCATGCCACATCCCACAATATGGAATTTACAAATATTTACAACATAGGCAATTAAATAATAAATACAAACATTAATAATATAAGGAATTACCAAGGTTGAGACACCTTAATTCCCAACAATATTGCTTTGAAGAACAGGCCTTACAATGTCTCTTTCCAAAATCAATTTCCCAGAGATCATTTCCCAAGGTCTTGGTTTCCTTCTTATAGGGGTGAGGGAAACAACAAGCTTCAGACCTTTCACATTAAAAAAATGACTTTTCACATTACCACCCCTTGATATATCATATTACAATATTTTACTTTTTGACAAGTCTTAATAAGACTACATTTTGAGACGCATAAAACATGAAAGAGACAGAAAAGTGGATGTCCAAAATTGGATGGTAAATACTCTAGTGCATGTAGACGTCATCCTAGTGAACATTCACTTTCTATTGCATGCTCGACCTATTCATTCTTCAGTTGCCATATATTTTTTCTCACATTAATACACAACGAAATCACTAGGCCATTTATATTCTTGAATTTCGAGCAGATTGGCCTGGTGATCCTTCCACCTTTTATCCAACAATGCTTTAGCCTTGATGACAAATTTAGCATATCTTGTATCTAGTGCAATTACTCTATCCAAAATCAAATTCAAACTGAGAATGTTTATGTCTTCATCCTTCTTCAAGTAGTCAATCACCTAAGAAACTATTTGATCAAACTCATTTTTCCATTCTTCAAAGCTTTTGATTTTTTTACTTTCTGTCAAAATTGAAGGAATGAATTGATGTTTGAAAGTAGCAAAAGAGTCTATCTTTTCTTGCATTTTTTTACTCTCCCCAGTCACATATTGAGATTCATCCAGAATCATCTTAACCATTTTTTCTATGGGCTTGAGTATAGCTGGAGTATATAGATTTCTTTGCAAGACCTTGCATAGAGTAATCAGTGTGTGATGTGCAGGTTGCCATTTCTTAAAAAATGGATGAAAAATAGAAGAACGAACCTTCATCTACTCCAAGGCTTGAGACAAAGCACTGTAGCATTCATGAACATCTCTAAATTTGTCAGAAACTATTTTCTCTCTATAGTCCAAGATCTGAACTCAAACACATCAAAAATTTTCTCCCTTGTTTCTTCTTTTGTCATTTCATTTTGCTTCTTCAAATCTTCAATTTCCTTTTCAAATGCCAACTTCATAGCATTCATCTGATCAAAAGGCATTATGTTATCACTGGTCTCTTGTGGCACAGGCACTTGATATGGCACAATTCCTTGGCTATGAGAAGAACTAATGCCTTTCATTTGTTGCTTCAACTTTACATTTTCAAAAATAGAGTCTATTGACTTCCTCATTCATTTCTATCTGAATTTTTTCATAGTCAAGCAACTTTTGCTCCATGTTTTTTACTACAACATGTGTGAACATGGTTGAATGCATAGTGAGAGTGTCTACTTCTAAGGCTAAGGTACCTTTCAATGTTTTGACCATGGCTATTCGTCTCAACTCCTGGACCACATCAAGCAATCTTGGCTTGTTGGTGTTCTTTTCTGTGGCCCACATTGCTAGGGTCTCTATTTTTGGGTTGAACCCAAGACCATTGACACCATCCTCATAATCAAACTCAAAGACCATCATGGGGTCATCTTGGTTTCTCACTTGGTCCAACGAAAACTTTTTCTTTAGTTCCAGACTAGAGATGATCAACATATTGCTTTTCAAAACCAATTGTCTAGCCTCATCAGTGCTGACATTTATTTCATCAATTTTCAATTCTTTGAAAGTTTGGGTTACAATTTGGTCATGCTGTGACTCATCTATACCCATTTTATTTATCTCAATCTTTTCTTTGAATTCTTAAATTTTCATTTTAAGCCAAAAATCCTTGAATTCTAGGGTATTGATGAATTCATCATCTTCCATAAATCTCATTGAAGCCACATCCCTTTCATCTTCTTGCAATTTAGGCTCACCTTGTGCCTGTTCATCCATTCTTGCCTCTGGTTTGTGTGTCTCTATTTCTTGACCATGAAGGGGCTGATTAACTTCCTCATCTTCTCCCATATGCCTCAAAATGCTAGCCACCTCCTCAATGTCACCTACTCCTTCAGACATTTCATATGGCACCAGTCAGGAAATATCATCAAATTTTTGTCTCTTTGACATTAGTTGATCAAGAGATGGAGGGTCTTGCACTGACATACCATCAGGGGATGATTCAATAATTAGCACTCCAACTGGCCTTATGACTAGGAGTTTGGTAACTATTGTAGGCTCCCTCTCAGACTTGTCATAAATTCTCTCAAAATTATCAATGAACATGTTTATTATTTTCAAGGGGTCATTCTCCTCAACAAAAAAACCAAGAAAACAAGGATTATCCTTCCTTTTATCAATCTCAATCCTCTTCACAATTTCCCATTTCCTTTTTCTATTGTAAACCTTTTCAAGAGTGACACAATTCGTAATCACATCCTCATCAAAATTGATTTGATGGGATATCCCACCCCTAGTGAGAATGACTTGTCTGAAAAAGTTCATATGTCCTTCTGGGTCATAGACCCTTTCTTTTCATGATTTCAAAGTATAATTTTCTCTCAAGTAAGATTGCAATTCCTCCAAGGTATCTGAACCAACTGACAACTCACCAAACACAGTGGAATTAGGAATAAATTTTCCCTTTTTTTTCATTACATCTTTATCCATCCATAGCATTTGCCACATGAACTCAAGAAATGTAATTCTATCTGGCACACATTTTGGCAACACATGGGGTGGCTGAGTACACCCATAAACTCTTATTACAGTATGGTTAGGGAGAAAAAACCAATCAGAAAAATTATGCATATGGCATTGTTCTGACTTGTAGCTAGAGGCCTCAATATTTCTATGATCTCTTTGGTCAATCTAGGAGAAAGGCTTCCAAGTGCATTCATTATCCTGATTGTGAAATCATCATGGAACACTACATAACCATAATTTTTGCAATGACTGTCCCATTTGTAACACCAACTTTGTATAGGCAATCTCTATCTCTTTTGATCCACCATGCTCAAATCCATTCTCATTATCCATCTCTTTTTATATATATACAATATTAAATGGCACAATAAAGAATAATATTTGAAAGCCATGGGTGTTTTGTTTTCCCTTATCTATAATAATCCATCATGCAATTTCTTTTCAATAAATGATGTAAAATCATACTCAACATTGACTTCTAGATTATGTATTCTCATAGCAATCATCATTATGCCAATTGCCATTCTATCTTGAGAATCAATACCTAGCACTTGGCACAAAGCAAAGTAGGTCATTTTGAAATGTACAGCATAGTCATCAACTGAGAAAGGCTCTACAGAAGTGGTTGGAATTTGAATCCTTTTATTGTTGGCCTCTTTTCTCATATACAAAGGCAACTCATCACTCCTATGTGTTTTCCTCAGCCTAGTATATTCCTCTTCGTGCTTTTATGCAAATCAACCTTTGTGAGGGCTTGCTTGTTGAGCATGAAGCAATCAATGATTGCATCTCTATCCACATCCACCAAGGGTGACCAATTTGGAAATCTGACTATTCTGGTAGCTGCATCATAGTGTTATGATAGTACTCTAATCAAATCAACATCAATGAGCACATTTCGTACCACAAGTTTAGCCAAATTCAGATTCCTTGGGTTGGCAACAGGACCCTATCCATCCTTCTTCTCACAAAAGTACCAAAAGAGGTTCCAACCTGAAATGGGGACTCTAGCATCATGACACCCTTCTTCCACATCTTTGAATAACTTTGTATACCCTTTATCAATGGAATTAGACAAAGTATCCAACCGAGACTGTTGAAGGGGGAATTTCTTTTCCTTGGGAACAGATGGTTCATCTTTCTTACTTGTAGACTCAAACTTTTTGGGTGCCATTGTGTGTGAATCTACTGAGTTGGGGGTTTTTTATGTTCTTGATTTACTGAACAAATTATAAAGTGATTTATACATAGATTATAGCAACTATAACAGAGCTAAGCACAAAATGAATACACCTAGTTATGAGAAATTGCAAGCTTCAATCTAGAACTTGAATCTCCTGCTTATGCATCCTTCTAAATTCATCTAAGTGAGTAAAATGAACTAAAAATCAAGATTTATTTTGAGATGGTGCAAGTCACCTCACCATTACTCTGTTCATGTTGGGAGATTGGAAAATCTGCGTGTGTACATTCCTTTGAACATAGACCGTTGATCTACATAGATTGGAGGGACAAAGAATTTTACCAAATTTGTAGTCATTTCATCGGTTACCGCACTCCCACCATCATAAATGATGACCTCTGTGGGGCAGCAGTGTACTCATTTCCACATTTAATTCTTGACCGCAATACCGTGACCTCTATTGAACCTTGTTGCAGGGCCATGGTGACATTTGATAGTCATCTCCTATTGTTCACCATTTACCATTGTCCCGCAAGCCTAGTGAAGTCACTCTTGTGGGGTAGCAGGATGTGCCTTGTCTCCTCTAGCCATTACCACATTACCGCATCAATAGAAAACATTATATTTCACCCACTGCGGGATAGAAAGGTGTATTCAATGCTATGCTACGTATTTACCATGTACCCGCACTCCACATGACCTATTAAACTTGACCACAATGGGATCATGGTGGTCACTAATGTTTTTATCTTATATCTACTACAAACATGCAACCCTTTGATATTACGGTGGTGAGGGTGCGGTGGCTAGTTTAGTATTACATTACCTATCCCCACTAGCTTGCAACAACAACATTGACTGCCAAATTCACCTTGTGGTATAGAGGTAACAATCAGTTAGGAAGAATATTCTCACCACAAGCCCATGCCTACTCCATCTTATCCATCATGGGGCTGATATTGCATTTTATGTTCCCCACCAACTCGTCAGTTTGGTCTTAGACTTCTTACGGTAGCATAGTACATGTTTAAACCCAATGTTGACTCCTGTAATCCCACCATTATAGTTAGGGTTCACTCCTTAGCTCTGCGGGAGTGCGGTAAAGGATGTAATATAGGGTCTTACATAGAAATTTCTCATACATACTGGGATACAACGATGACAAACAACATTCTTTGACAAAAATAGATTATACTATAGGTAGGAATATTCAAATGGATGATGGATCTTAGGGTTTGGAAAGAATTTGAATATAACCTAGGTAAAATTTACCAACCCTAATAGGACCCTTCTAGAGGTAACATTTGGGGGTCATGTGTTGAACCATGTAGTAGGTGGCTTGACCCAATATGTAATGAAGTGTGTAGAGGATGGACATTGGAAGGAAATTAAGCTCCATGGATGCCTCTAGGGATTTCATGGTGTATTGATAGCCTCCTCTTTTATTGACATGCTCTATTGAGATCATCCTTCTGTGCTTCATAGCGTAGATGTTGCAACTCATTCCTCCGAGTCTGATTCGATGAAGTACTATACATGGAAAATTGGTTGCACTCAGCTATTCCATAGCAAGGCTTGGCACTGAAATGAAAAAAAATCCTAGACAAGGAAAGTTAGATAAAAGGAATGGAGTGAAACTAATCTATGAAAGATAAATGCAACAAACTTTAGTTGTAGGCAAACTATAGTCAAAAGTATAAGGAAATTGAATATAACAATTATACAAATATAGCTATATAAGAATGGAGAATACCCATTTACATTCTACAAACTAGTATATCAATTGTGCAATAATATTCATTCAAACCACAATCATTGAATTAGAATTGAAGGCACAACAACTTTAAGAAATGAAATATAACATACGCATGAAATGTATAATTTGTGATATGAGATGATGTACATAAAGGAGGAAATTTTGATCTATATGATTCTATGATATGAGACAACGTACATGAAAATTTCACATAGTTATATACAAGGCAAACTAATCATCAAGCATCAAAATATTGTCAGGTTGGCATAGTAGGAGACATCACAAGAACAAAAAGTTATAACTAAAAGTGCAAGGGCATGTAGTAGAAAGCTACCAATCTATACAAGGGTAGATAGATTTGAGATTTCATCCAAAAGCCTATGACTTTCATCCACAAAGGAAATATGCTCAACCCTAGTCACAATAGAACTAACCCTCTCTTCATCATTATAGGTTTCTTGTTTGACCGATAGCCTAAAAACAAACTATTGTGACATGACATTTCTCAAGACCTCCTAAACTAAGTGTTCATGCAATAACAATTGCAAGTTCATGGCAGTGAGACCCATCAATACATTCCCTATTTTGTCAAATGCAGTCACTTGATACATGGCACCTATATGGTCTTGCAATTCAAGTTTTATAATAGAGTTGAAGTCACAATTAGTAATATCTTTGGAACATTTTGGGCAATGCCAAAGGTGATCTAATTGTTGTAAAACATTTTCTTGCATTTTTTTCCATCGACAAGAATAGAGCAAGAAGGGTAGAAAAAGTTGTTGAGATGTAGCTTTGTCATAGTGGCATGAATGAGCACATTATCAGTGCTTTCAATGTTTTCAAGGGATGTACCATTGAGGATGAACAAATAACTATCTTCATTATAAGAATGAGCATACCCTTGTGACAAGCAAACTGAAGCATTCAATGTAGCTTCCAAGGCACACTAGGACTTCAACGTTGTAGCCTCTTCGAGGTCGGGATTGAAAGAGAGCTTCATGGACCGTATAGTGTCTAGTGTCTTTCCATTTCATGAAGCAACATGACCACCTCTAACCATTAGAATAATAGGTTCCCTGTAGGAGTGCAACTCATATAGCTGTCTATTCTCAAACTTAGCATGTGTGCCCCAAAAGTCACATCTATGCTAAAAGGTGAAGTGTCAATAGGGCGCACAACATGTTTAGCTATCTCTGTGACATCACGCTTATGCATGGTCGATGTAGTCAAGATAGTCTCCACAACACCAAGAATATCAACTAAGGAATTACTAGCAACTAATTGGATGTCTTTGATTTGAGTGAAGTAGAAATTGTGTGTGGGTATGTTGGACAATTTAGAATCACACAAAACAATTGTTGAAGAGGTTTGCAAGAGCATCTCCCATGGATTAGGGGAGCAATTGTTAGTAGGGTTTGCTGCCTTAACATGATCATTGGAGATGGCATACACCATCCCAACGTTGACAACATCATAAAAATAATCAAATGCATCATTGAAGCATGTCAAATGTATTTTTATTCCAACAACGTCGATAATGTTGACACCAAATACCTTCCCATGGCCTCTAGAATTATCGAAGCTTCACAACACACCCTTAGTCAAAACCTGACCTTGTATAGACCATATTTTTTGGTAAGGAGTAAGTGCACCAATTGGTATGATTGTATTAGAGTTATTAGACACACTAACAATAGTGTCCAAGTTTGTCCCATACGATGATGAAGCAACATTAGAAGAAGGATTTCCCATTCTACAACCCCCTAAGTTCCCACCAATGGGCACTGAAGATAGAAAATCAGGTGCACCAATAATAAAGCATCAATACACAAAACTTTCAATGAGATAATAACAATTGACCAGCATAGATTAGAGGATAGATACATAATAAGTTGGAAATCACAACATGTTAGGGTGGAAGAAAAAACAAAAATGGAGGGGGATATGTCACTGCTTCCGTACATCATTTTGTTGATGATTTGACATGCGTAGCCCATTAAATACAATATGGACACCTCAATAAGGCCACCTCCAACAACAAACTCATTATATTTAGAGGGAAGAAGAGCATCATGCATGTGGGTGCCATCAGAAAGGTGTAGTCGATAACACAAGGAAGTACTATGCTTACAAGCTATTGAGGACAATGAGTAAACTTGCAATGTTGGGCATAGGCCAAAGGAGCCACCAAGCAATTTACTAATAGCACCATCAATCGAGGTGACATCCATGGTGGAAAAGAAGACAAGAAAGAGACAAGCCTATAATAAATTCACAACAAATATCCGATCAAGAGTGGTAGAAGAATAACAAAGGACAACAAGCCCAATCATAAATGAGAAAGAAAGCACCACAAAATAAGAAGTATTAATTTAACAACAAACACTATATAGACCATTTTAAGAGCTAAATGTGAAGAAATTAGATTGTGAAAGTAATCTCAATAGAGGGAATCGCATGAGAAGCATGCCTCATAAGACAATGAGCTTGTAAAATCTACACAAGACATGAGAACTTTATGCTAAACCATAGCAAGCAAACATTATTACCATCACCACTGTGGTATCTACACAACACATGAGAGTTTTATTTACAAGACCATTTATACGTAGTAGCAAAAATGTATAAATAGTTTCACAATATTTTTACTTATAAGACAATTTATACATATTTCCTAAAACATTTGAACAATTTACTTACAAATGTTGCATGTACCAAAAGCAATAGCAACAAGAGGAGACAACCACAAAGTCAATGAGCTCGTAAAATGTAAACAAGACATGGGAACTTGAGGATAAACCATATAAAGCAAACATTATTACCATGGCCATTATGGACTCTACACAACACATGAGAGTTTTATTTACAAGACCATTTATACACAGTAGTGGAAACATATAAATAATTTCAAGAGAGTTTTACATACAAGACCATTTATACATTGTAGCTAAAACATTTGAATAGTTTACTTACAAATATCACATGTACAAAAAACAATAAATACATACAAGGGCATCAATGCATTGGCTATTTATATGGGAAGAAATGTATAGACAGGGGAAACTTGCCAAAACATTTTTAAGATGAGGAAATTAACAGTACAAGCTAGCCATTTATTCCACAAGTGCACGCAATATCTCAGCTAACACATTCTCTCCATAGAATTGATCATAGTAGAGATCTTTAAACCAAAAGAATAAGTGATCAAGTTTTTGATAGAAAATATTGAACTTTGTCAAGGCACCTTGGAATTGTTGCATCTCACTCTTCAACAATTGTCTAGGAAGAGACACATTCCTATTACAATCAACAATCCTAGAGAAAGACTGATAAAACATGTAGGAAAAGTCATGGAGCCCCAAAGGCATATTCACATTGGGTGTTACATTAACCATTGGTGTATCATGGGCTAGTCTTATCACACTCCCACTTCAAGTGCTACTAGAGATTTCAACAACCTCAAGAGGATGCTGAGGAGTAGCCATTTTTGAAACTCGAATCTACAAACAAACTTTGGAAATGAGAAAAAACATTTCCAAGACTCATTAACACATTTCTTGTGGTTATTACTATGATCAAGAGAGCATTATTTAAATTAAAGCTAAGAAAAAAGAAATATTTAGACATTAACAAGACCTTTTAAACATGGATACTAAATATTATTACAAGTATTTCTATTATACGCCATATGTCAATCTCTCAATATCATATAAAATAATCCAAATCATTGATATGGGTTTGTGCAGGATCATGGGGGTTGAAAAAGTGGCGATGTGAAAAAAAGGGTACTTTATACTTGTCCAAAAATGTGAAATTCTGCATTGACTTTTTCTAGGCTCGGGTAGAAAGTACATGTTGCCATAGCAAGCACCAAAGTGGAACAGGTATCCATTCCAAAATGATATCCATTACTAAATGGATATCCATTCTAAAATAGATAACGGACATCTGTTTAGGAACATATATATGTTTCCTATGTATTAAATGAGAGTCATTTTCACTTGCCTTATTCTCCACTGCGCGCTTTGGAGAGTCATTTTATATATTATATTATATCATTTTATAATATTATTATATATAAATGAATTTTTTTATAATATAGAAACCCTCTTATTAGTAGGTTTGTGTCATCCCTTATACTAAGGGATGGGGAAGACCCAACTTAATTAAAAAAACAACTTAAACTAAATGGATATATGTTTCAAAATGGATATCAGTTTCAAATGGATATCCATTTCCTGTGTTTTAAATAAAAGAAGAAAGAAAAGGTCAAGCATCATTTTCACTTGCCTTATTCTCTGCTACACACTTTGGAGCAACCAAAGTACTCGAATATCCATTTGCCAGTCAATTGTTTTCCAAAAATCACCCACTAGTTAGAGGTATGTATGATTTTTAATGTTTTTTTTTCAATTTTTTTTAGTTTTGCATTATGTTTTAAGAATTTTAGTCAAAAATAGGTTTTTGAATATGCATAATAGTTTGCACTAAAATAATTGTTATTTTTTAAAATTTTCAACATCAAACATGTTTAACAATGGTTGAGAATCCCAACCCTGGTCAAAATGAAAACCCTGCCGAGCCAAATCCTCCTCCACCACTGATTTCTCCATTACAAAACATACCCACTATCCATGAATCTATCCATAGGAATTTAAATCAATTGAGAAACATATGTCAGATATACGAGACACTCCCTCAGCTCTCTAATATGAAAACCACATTAGAAACAATAATTTCCAATGTTGAAACTCTAACAAACCAACATATTAGGTTTGTAGAGTGGCAAGAGTCACAGAGGCAACATTATGCCAATGATTTATTATATGATGAAGTGAGGGAACTTGACATAATTACAAAAGCCCAATTAGCACAACTATTTATCAGTCCCAAAACTGGATAACCCATACATGTGCGCAAGCCTAAATTTTCTATTAAATGGTGCACACATCGAGGTATCCTAGACAATTTATGGAAACATTGGTGGATGGTTTTTGATAAACCACCCAACAACAATCTTAATGTCCCACACTATTTTCTATGAAAATGATATGCTAAGTTTGTCCTAGGTAATCATGTCAACTACTTTGATATACGAGATTTCCAAGGTGTGGGTAGAGGAATGCCTCAAGATAGACACAAGGCCCATAGAGTAACCCCACTTCTTCTTGCTCTGCCTATTGCTTCCCCAACTCCAATACCTTACCCAAACATTATTGTAGATGCAGGTAGTTAGAGTATTTTGTCCATACATGTATTGAGTGACCATTTTATCACACAGAGCTCACATGTTGTGCAACCGTATGATGGTGCATCCCATCATGATGGCGATGCACTTGTTGCATCCCATCATGATGTTGATGGACTTGGTGCATTAGTTGATAATGGTACACCCTCTGCTTCGGTACATATTTGTGTGTCCCATTATTGCATTATATGCCACAATATATGTTTGGGTCCTCTTCGATAGTCCACTTAGGCTCCATCCATGATATGTCAGATGTAGGAGATGAGAGCACAAATTGGAGCATTTCTAGGAGAGACATTGGGTGGAAGAGATGATGTGGAGGCACCAATAAGATTTAAAGTAATTTCATAGTGCATTTTATTTTTTTTCTCATATTTTATAAGAGATATTAGTACTAATGTGTGTTTATGTGCCGAAATCTTTAACAATTGTTGACAGAGGATCAAATTTCACAAGTCTAGGAGGCTACTCAATCAACCATTTCATTTGGCCTAGAGACTGAGTATATGGTATCATTTAAATTGTTATTTAGATGTTAATTTTTGAAATCTATTATGTTTAAATACATGTACATAGATTGATAGTCTAATGTATTCTTGTCTTTTTATGCAGCAACCTAGTACTTTTACAACCATGTTGACTGTTGCTGACACATTGGAAGAAACATCACAACAAGTATACATATTTTCTATATTCTTGAAATTATAGTTATATTATCACTCCCTCTATCCCTCCCACCCTACCTAGGTAACTCTCTCTCAGTCCTCTCTATCTCAATATATATATATATATATATATATATATATATATATATATATATATATATATATTAAATATATTATATAATATATATTAAATAATATTAATATAATATATAATATTTAATATATACTATATATAGTATATAATATATAATATATTAGTATATTAGTATATATTAATATATTATATATATTATGTATTATAAATAATACAGGTAACATATATCCTTTTTTTCTGACAAAATCAGTAGGGTATGGATTTTGCTTAGGATTTGGTTCGGGCTTGCCATACCTTGAAAGTAAATTAAAAAAACATGTTTACAAAATTTCCTTAGTTTTCCAAAGTTCGCCCTTGTGGTTGATGACTTTTTTCATCCGAATTTGATGAAACAAAAAGGGTTTATTGAAAAAATTGTCATCTTTCCACCAATATAAGACATGCCATATTTTGAAGTTAATAGATAATTATTATTGGTTTTTTACATACATTATGACTAAAGTCCTGATTGATAAGTTGATTGAAAAACTTCTATAATTTTAAAACTATTTCACATTTTTGAATCTAAAAGATGTGTCACATTCTATGCTTCGGATACTATAGGATAAAAATTTTGAAATTCATAAATTTTTGACCAAGTTATGGTGGTCAGACAAACACGTTTTAATAATTTTGAAATGTTCTAATAAAAAAATCATAACTAATTATATACTTGCAAAACAATTACAAATAAGAATGTGACACATCCGAACATGTGTCCTCTACTTATATTGAAAGATTTAGAAAAAAATTATTATTATTTTCTTGTACTTAGGTTAGTCAGACATACACCTTTTTATCTTTTTCCTCAAAATTTAGTACTATTGCATTGAAATTTCAATTTTTTACGAAATAGATTTACTTTTTACCAAAAAAGGACTAGTAGCCTAGAAACTACATTCAATTTGCTAAAAAATTTGTTATTACATATTTTTCAAAATATGTTAATAACCTATTCAATTTTTTATGTCAAGTTGCCTAACTCTATTTTTATGAATTTTCATTGCCACTTAGGGGCCTAGTTTGGACCCCCATGATCCTGCACTAACCCAATGAAGAACTTGATGTTCGATGAAAAACCTATGTTCAGTAAAAATTAAAAATTAAATACATAATAAAATGAAAATATATCAAAATTATATTTTTTGGAAAGCTTGTTTCAAGGACTATGATCTTGCAATTTATCTTGTCAAGTTAATTAGATCTGAAGGTCCAACCTGAGGTTTGAAATTGGATTTTCTGAGGAAGTTTTGAAGTAGACACAAAAGTGTCTAGGTTAGCACCTTTGTTTGAAGGTCCTTCTAATGAAGTTACCTATGAATGAAGATTTTACCTTCGTTTGTAGGTACGTTCCAAAAAACTAAGCTGGAAATAATATTTAAATACCTTCAAACGAAGGTCACTGAATAAAAATATGTTCATGGGTTTTTAGTAGCCGACTTTCGAACAAAGGCTAATTTAGCTTCAACATTTAATAAAATGTGTGTATTTGAATTACATGTATATATACAATGTCATTTTCTGATGTTAATATCAAAAAATAAAGGAAAATTCGCTAAGTCTATTTGAAAGGTCAAATTTTTACTAGTGCTTTACAAATTTGGAACATGGAATTGGTAATAATATTATCAATATCATATTTTGCAAATCTTGGAAGAAGATGGGAAATAAAAGGACAAGGCGAAATAAGACTACACAATATCATTCAATAGAAAGGGAACAAAAACTGCATGAAGAAAGGATGCAAAGATATTATGCTCAAAGAGAAGGTATGTATATTTTATATAAATTATGATTTTTTTTCAATTAAATCATCTTTTAGATAAGATTAGGATCAATAAGATCAAATTATTTTCAATTGAAGTATTTTTTTTTCAATTCAAGTATGTTTTAAATGTTTTCCTTTATTTAAATGTTGTGGATTCTATTACCATTCTTACATCCTCTACTAAAACCACTATGTTCCCTAAGTCTACTTAAGTAAACCCTAAACCCTATTTACCCTAGAAACCCTAAATTCTAAACTCCAAATATTATTGAACTAAATATATGATTAGATATTTTGGCTAAATTTTATTCCACTAAATTCACTAATCAAATTCCTTTCTAGTATATTTTTGTACCTTACTTGACAAGTGAATCTATGGTATAAACCCTAGGTCCTATCTAGGACCCTACCCCAATGGAAACACACATGTAATTTGACTATCCTCTAAACATCCCTAGTCCTAACTTGTCATGCCCACATTTCCCATGCAGTCATGACATGCATCACAGTGTTATGTCCACATTTGACATGTGTTCATGACACGAAATATCAAAACTTTTCCCACGCTTCCCTAGAAACCCCATCACACGCGTAAGCATTCTCAGTGGCGTATGCTTAAAGTGTAAACAATACAGTTATCAGTGAGGTAATACGCACACGTACACATACCCAAACACAAGAAGGCCAATAAGGGGGTCATCGTGACGTGGTTAATGTCGCTACAAGGGTTAACTTACTAATCTTCTAAACCCTAAATTCTGGGGAAATCCAACAGCATAACACCTCACAGGCGTGAGTGGGGTTTATTGTACTAACACTAATCTTGATCCCGAGGTTTCCTTATAGGGTTAATAATTATCTTACTACTCACTAATTACAATGAAATTACAGTTGATCACATTAATGGCACATTTTTCAACAAAGTCTGATCATCTATTTTTCCTTCACATTTTCTAAAATTTAATAGTAATTTCTCCTCCTAATTCTAGATTTTTCAATAAAGCCTGTTCATTTGTTCTTCTTCCCGTTTCTCTGAAATTTAATTTAACTTTCTCTCTTTCACGTTCTCTATCAATCAGAGTTATCTTTGCATCCTTTATATTATTCCTAATTTCTTGGTAGATCAGTTCTCTATCAATTAGAGTTATCTCTGCATCCTTTACATTATTCCTAATTTCTTGGTAGATCAGATCACGTAAACCGGACTTACTAACTCTGTCAGAAGTCCACTAGGTTCCCGCTCTAGGTTTAATTCAACATTTGCATTAACTTGTTAATTAAATCACCCCCAATCAAGATTAATGGAAAGTTAAATCTTAATTAATACTCTTAACCCTATTCCAGAAGGGTCGTGCACTTTCTCCTCTTTGTTTTCACTTTTATCTTTCTTTCTTTTTTCTCCCATTTTTCTCTATTGGACATTGTCTCAATTTACAGGTCGAGTTTACTATGGCCACATATGAAATGCATATGATGGATTAATTTTATTTATAAAGATATACATATCTATATAAATGCAAATAAGCATATATATATATATATATATATATATATATATATATATATATATATATATATATATATGCTTATTTGCATTTATATCTCTAGGTTTTCTTTTATTAAAAATATAGGTATATTTTTCTTTTCATTTTCTTGGTATTTCATTTGTGAAAATTATTAAACCCCAAAATACAATTTTCCTATAGTTAATATATATATATATATATATATATATATATATATATATATATATATATATATATTCTTATTAATTTAATTGTTATATATATATATATTATTGTCAAAATAGAAACCCTATTATAAACTTTTTTTTTTAAATGGTTTCCTTTTTCAAAATTATTAATAAATAATATATATATATTTTTTCTATTGTGTTTCAAAGTTAGGTTTTCCTTTGAAAACCTATACATTTTATTTTATTTTAAATAGGGTGGAAGCCCTAAAATCTATATGTTTTGGCTCATTGGCTGAGCCCTAACATTCTTGTTGATTCTCATTGGTTTGTTTTGTGGTGCAGGGTTTAATGGAGGGCAAGGGTGGCGACAGCATAGAGAGGGGGCCATAGGCGGAGGTAGTCGCAGAGGGCATGGCGGTGAAGGGGGAAGGGCAGAGGAGGAGATGGCTATGGAAGTTTGCAGAGAAGGAGCTATGAAGGCGAGGTAAGGGGGACTGTGGAGAGGGAGAGGCGAAGGGAGGTCGTGGGCGAGGTTGTGGCAGTGTTTGCGAGAGGAGACGGATTTGCGGGGGTTTTGTGTTAACGAGGGTGTGGGGAGGGGGCGGAGCCCCCACCCACATCCCACTTAGTGGGGTGTGGGTGGGGCTCCACCCCTCCCCACACCTTTTATATTACCAATGGTGGGGGGTTTGATCCCCCCACCAATCTTTGTAAATTTTTTTTTATATAAAGTCTATCCCTCCTTCATTTTTCTAGCGACTATAAAAAATACAGTCCCCTCAAAATTTGGCATATATTATTTTTTTATAAGTTTTTTCAATTTAATATATATATATGATATATATACATAATGTTTTCACAGTCCCATAAAAAAAATACAGCTTGTTTAATAAAATAAAATAAACAAATATATATATATATATATATATGAATTTTGCAATGTAATATATCAAAATTCTCAAATCAGTCTGCCATTTTTTTTTCAACTCTTGCAAAACATAACCTTTAAATCACATAATCAAATAAAACTAACTATTATTAACTCTAACTTTCCTTGTTTATACTCATAAATTTTCTATATTAGACAAATTTGTAAAATATGCAAACATATTTGTTTCCTCTTATCATTTCTAAAACAAGGAAGAACTCATTTTTTTTTATCTTATAAGTAAACCCATTGCATGATAGAAATTTACACATTCTTTTCTTCTTTTGTTACAATTATGGTATGCAATTTTCACTTTTAATACAAATCAAACTCACAACTTCATAACTAACCAATCTTACAATTCAATATGACATACAATGCAATTAGACTATACAAACTATTTTTTTTTAAAACCATAACAACTAATCACAACTTTGCTAATAGAGGTATTAGGTATTATACAAAAATCAATATCCTTTTAAAAACAAATTTACTTCCTTCTTCATTTCATATATGGTAAAATTTAATTTACAAACTAAAACTATCAATTCGATGAAAGAGAATTTCTCACAACTCAAGAAGACCAAATTTTACAAGAGAGAGAGAAGTTCTCCTCTTAAAATCAACAAAGATGTAGTCATTAATAAGTCCAAGCTCTTCTATAGAGCCTTAAGAGTAAAGGAAAATAAAATATTTTCTAAGACAAGTAAACTCTTCAACTTCACTCTAAGCTCCTCACAAGGGAAAGAAACACCACACATCCTACTCTCCTCCCTATCATAGACCTGCAAGAGGGTCACCCTTGAGCTAGGGAGATCATCCACACACCTAGGGGATCCAAATCCGCTTCACAACAAGGCAAAACAACATCCCAAAACACAATATACACCCATGGATATCTACACACACACAAACTCAACCAGGTGAGTTTAAAAGGGGTAGGAGAGTGGACACACTCAACTCTAGAGTGCCACTCCTTCAAAATATCACAACACAAATTTCTCATGGCCTCAAGCCTAACATGTTAACAAGATTTCCAAAGGAGTTCATATTTTGGCTCTCAAGCCATATAACAAGTTACTCAAAATCACATAAAATGCCCTCAAGGCTTTCAACATCCCAAAACAAGGAAATGAACTCGAGGAGGATCACTCCTCCCCTACCCCAGACTTGATGAGCATTTTCTCCCAAGTGGGAGAGGCTCTTTTAACACCCTACTAATTATTCCCCACAATAACAAAATACATCTCACACATTCATCATGCAACAGATTGAAAACACAAGGGGAAGGCCTTAGCCTTGAAAACCAACCTTTAGAGCCCTTATAATGGAAGAAGTTGATGTAGAGCTCCTCTAAAGTCTCCTCCAACCTAAGCCACCAAACTCCCTCTATCCTTTTTCTTGAAAAAAAATTCCAATAATAAAAAATTCTCAAAAATTCAACAACCCTTCTCCCTATCCCAAGTGGGATTAAAATAACCCAATCCATGAGCTTAGAGGAATGGGGAGGTGACACTTGTCACCTCCTCACTCTTCCTTCCCACTACTATTCTGTCCCAAGGGATGGGTGTTGACACATGTCACTCACCCATCCCCAAAGTCTTCCTTACCCCTTACCACATGTCCTCTCTCCAACACATGGGAGAGAAAAGGGGAGTTGAAGAGGGAAAGGGTGACACATGTCTCCCCTTCCTTCCTTCTCATGAAGGACCACACAACTCCATGGGGACTCTCACCAATTGTGAGAGAGACTTGAAGTTAAGTCCTCCACAATTGGTGGATCTTGGAGTCATCTCTAGCCTTGGGAATTGAAAAGGGATGGGCTTGAGTGTTGGTACCACTCATCCTATCCCTCCCATGCCTCCAAATTCGTCACTTAACTTTAGTGTGCAGTTAAGGTGACCATATGGAGGTTTACCAATGGTTACCCAAGTCAAAAGGGACCCTAGACTTATGGGGTATAACCCATGGTCAATTTTAACCTAGTTAGAACACCCAGGGTCAAGTTAAAACACAAGAAAAGGGTCTCCAAACATTTAAAATTAAAAAAAAAATGTAAATCAAAGACAATTCTTACAACACATCTCATAATTCAAATTAAAAGAGGGTAGACCTAACCCATTCAACCTCATGCAAATAAACATTACAACATTACATCATACATAGAGTTGATCTCAGTTCCTCGTGGAACCAGATCGGCTTCACAAGGGATAACAACATAAGGTGTGGGATGATCTACAGTATCTGTGGTTTGTTAGAAAAACCTGCGCACTCAATTACAAAGTTAATTCCACATATAAATATCATAGCCGAAGCAATTTAAAACATGCATTCCCATAAAATACCACAAGTTCTCTTAAGCATAAAGGAAATCACATTACAATTTTCTATCTAACATCACCCAATTAGTTTTTCCTATAATATAAACATCTATCTAACATCACCCAATTAGTTTTCTTATAATATAAACATCTATTTACATCACCCAATTATTTTTACTATAAAATAAACATCTATCTAACATCACCCAATTTGTTTTCCCTTAATACAAGCATCTATCTATCATCACCCAATTAGTTTTCCTTTAACATAATAAGGTCTAAAAGTTTGGAAATCTAGGATCAACAATCCCACAAATATAAAAGTATCAGCACAGTAAGGTAAATAGTCACATGAATGGAAATGAAAAATGTAGGCCTCACATAACTTGCCTAATTCTTAAACAATAAACCCTAACCCCTAAGTTCCTTAAATATTGTAATTAGGAATAAATTATTACAGTTACAAATTAAAGACTTGTCAGGGTTTCTTATATACCCTAGACTTCCAAACCCTAAACATTATTTGTCCCTCAAATATTATTGATTTTTAAATCTACATGTATATATAATAATATTAAACTAATATTATATGTATGTATGCATGCATATATATAGTATATTAAACTAATATTTTATATACATGTGCATATGATTATTGTAGCCCTCTAGGAATTCTGCACCACATTCATAAACCATGGTTCTAAGTTTGATTATTTATCCATAGGTTGTATGTAGTTAACATTATTTAGCACAACATATAATATTATCTCCTCCTCTACTACTTTAAATTATATATTGATCAATAATTTTAAAGGTACAGACTTAAATCTTTATTACATTGAAGCTCTTTTTACGTTAAATTATCTAGTAATTGAATATGTACATACAAGTTTACTTGACCTTAGAGACATATAAATTATAATTTGAAAAATTAGCAAATAGTGGTTAATGAGCTAATTTAAGATTTTGATTAGATGATACTCCTATAATTTTTTGATTGTAACATAAATCTAGGACATGAAAAGTTAACCTTAGATGGAACTTGTGCACATGACCATCCATACATGGACATATCATTCTAAATGTTATTTATGTTTACATGTTCATTTTCTCTTCTTGTACCAATACTCTGACATGCATGCACTTGATTGGTAGTTTAATTGTAATTCAAAGAACTGGAGAAAATTCTAAGGATGAATACCACATCCCTAACACTTTCTCATTATGTAAGTTCATAATAACATTGATGAGCTTTATCCATGTAGTTTAATAATCTAACTTTTATATATATTATAAAATCTTCTCTTCTATATGATATGTGTAGGGGCTCAACATATGGAAACTGGAGTAGAGGTCTAGCCTAATTTAGTTATGGTAGCAGAGGAGGCTGAAGCGCACATAGTTAATGTTAGGGAGGAGACTAGGCAAGTACAACCAACTGATGTTATAGAGGAGGCCCATACACACTTTGATGTTGGAAAGGGTCAAGATCATTTCCTTCCACTGATATTCATACTATGAATTTGATTAAACAAGTGAAGAGAAAAATTTCTTACTAAAATAAAGATCATTTGCTTGAAATGGATATAGAGAAATTGAAATTTTATGCTAAACAACCTAGTCAAACTACTAAGAGGGCATTGACAAGAACTTCAAAGTACATAATTGAGGCTTATTTCAAAAATCATGATACACTTGGTCAAGCCCAACTGTTATCAGCATTGCTTCTTCATGATGACCTAAAAGAGTCATTATAATTGATGGGTATAGATTTCACAAAAAAAAGGAAAAATGCCTAGAAAAGATATTATTGAAAATGATAAAAAAGGTTTGTGTTCCATTGGGAAGCAATCTCAATCAACATACAAGAGAATTTCAAGAAGAGTGATGTTGACATCTATTGGAAGTCAACAAATGTCAAGAAAGTGTCAACTCCCTTTACTTTCAAGTGAAATTAGCTTAAGTAGAAAGACACTAACAAGATATGTGAAAAGGAGAAAGATTTTGGATGATTCTACTACAGAAAGAAATTAGGCATTGATGTATATGACTCCTCATTCTAACAAGATTAAAGATGGTATTAGGAACTTGATCTCAAGTTTTTTGCATGAACATACTCATCCCTCATCAAATAAAAGAGATCTTTTAAAACACAGGATCGGGCTTGGAGACAATTTTGAACTGCATACAAAACATTGGTTAGACAGAACACAACATGAGATATGTGTGATGCAAATCCTCATGTAAAGATTGGAAAAACAATGTTTCAAATGTTAATTCCACATTATGTGAAGGCAAAAAAGGTTTCTGAAACTTGTTGTTGTCATTATCATATTGAATTTGATCTTTACTATCAGGTGTTTCGAACAATCAGAGGACAAAGTGATGCCTCTCAAAATGCACCTCCTAAATGGGTAAGTCAATTCATAGCATCCATATTATGTGATAAATCTAATGATGATGAAGATTGTCCAATGATATGCATAAAAGAACTTTGTGAAACATGCAAAAATCTAGCTAAAATTCCTTTGAGAAATGAAGATAATGACATGACAAGGATGGTAAATTGCAAGAGTTACAAGTACATAAAGTTTGAAACAAAGATTGGGAAAGAATCCACAAGGGTAGATTATGTAGAAAAGGATGTACCTATTGGAACATTTATAGAAATTTTTCGTAAATTGATACAACCATACATACATCATGCATTATATGCTAGGTGTTAAGCAAAACAATTTCAGTTGTAAAGAGATACTTTCCCACTTGGAACAGTTTTATCAGTAGTTGACTTTGGAGAAAATTACTCTTTTACCCATCAAAAGGAGATTCTTGAAATACAGTATTACTATTCAGAGAAGGTCGCTATTATGGTGCATGCATGTTATCGACATGCACAATTGGATTTGGATGGTGTTGACAATACATATGAAAAACAAGTCATTAAGAAAGATTGTCACTTTTATATTAGTGATGATAAAGAGCATGACACACTTTTTGTCCAACATTATTTTAAGATGTTTTTTTATGACTTGGCAAGAAGAGGTGTGAAGATTGAAAAACATTTTCTATGGTCTGATGGGTGCGCATCACAATTTAAATCATCAAGGCCATTTTATGCACTATGTAGATATCATTGACAAGATAATATACCACATATTTGGAGTTCCTTTGGGAGTGGGCATGGAATGGGTGAACATGATGGTGTAGGAGCTCGCATCAAACATGTTGTAAGTAAACATTAAATAAATTATGAGGGAGATCGTATAAATGATGCACATGATGTTGTTGAATGGTGTAACAAACATTTTGCAAGTGATGTCAACACATCTTCAGGGAGGAACCCATGTCCTAATAGAGTTGTTTGAGAGATATCAGGTATCCAATTTACTCTTTGAAAACATTTCACTTGTTTCTAAAAATTTAATTTTTAGAACTCTATATTTATATTTATATTTTGAAAATTATATATAAAAATTGTTGGTGTGGATATCTAAGAACAATGCATGGATGCAAGAGGGTAGAGAAAACAAGATCTTTGCATTGTGTCATGAGTACATATAAGTAACCACTGATGTTGTGGACAAGGGATTACTCTTGTTTTTTTATGACTACATTCTAAAAAATTGTGATAATTTCAACAACCAAGAATGTGGATATGTGTAGGAGTACAATCAACACTGAGAGGGGGGGTGAATCAGTGTTGATTCAAAAACCACAATTTATGACTTTTCAAATTTGACAATGAAGTTTATCAAAAATTGAATTCAATACTTGAACAACCAAAATCAAATGTTCAATCATATGTAATTACAAAAGACATGAGATCATAACACAAAGAAATTAATGAGTGGAAAACCCTCCTGGGGTAGAAAAACCACTCAAAACTGCCTCACTAGCTTAAGCAAAGAAACCTCATTGGTTACAATGTTTAGAAGCACCAACTTCAAGGAGCACCAACCCCTAATACATAAAAATAGATCTCACTGACCATACAAGCCTCACGGGCTACAAGGTGCCTCACTGGTTGAATTTGCCTCACTGGCTTTTCTCAATCAATCAAAACAGAAGATCTCATGTGAATGAAGTGGTTGCCATTCAATCTAATTTGCACCATTTAAACCCTCATTCATCTCTTTAAGAATTTTCTCATAGATGTATTTTCATCACACCCTTTATTCATCACATGTCCAGTATCACCTTCTCATCTATGTTTTCTCTTCAAGAGGATTTTTACAATAATATCTTCAACCCTGCATATTGAATCACATAAAAAGCATCCAAACAGTGTTCCTACAAAAACATTATATACTGTTGATAACTGAGAGGGGGGGTGAATCAGTTATCTTAATTATTTTAACTTTCTAATCTTCTTTAGCTACTAGTACAACATCAAAACATATAAGCTTAAATGAACATGAAAGCAGATATAAACTTAGTACACATGACACAGTATTTTGACATGGAAACCCTGTTAAGGGAGAAAATAATGGGGTGATTAACCCAAGAATGTATTCTCTGTTAGAAGAATAGAATTACAAAATGGCACTTGCCAATTAGGGCTCACTGCCTACAGGAGACTCACTGTCTACAAGTTATGAAGAGAGTAACAAGATACTTGAACTGATGAGAAGCATCCACAAATGCTAAGGTTCAGTTCCGATTAAGCTCAATACACTGATCTACTGCACTTCATCTTTTCTCTTCTTTGGTGTTGTTGTCCTGTCACATACCGGACCTGTATTACTATCTTCACACTATCCTCTGCTTTTCTTCACTCTTACTTACACACAACACACACCTTTACATCCAAATCCATTTGGTATATATATCCGCATGAAGGATTTCATCCTCTTTCTAGTCGGCATCCAAAATAGTCATTATTTTCCCAAACTTTAGTCTATCGGCTAAATCCTTGCTTACCAAGTGATGCGAATCAAGGAGATACTTATAGAAGTCATCTAACATGTCGGCCAATCATGATTGATACCTTAAGAACCTTGATCACCATCAATATCTCATCTGGAATAATTCTGATGCTCTATTGGTCAGTTCTTCCTCTGTCTACTCTGCCAAACCGGACCTCAATACTTAGATGCTCATATCACTTCACTCTTTCATCACCGGAGGCTCAATCCCTAGAATCTATAAGTCAAGGTATCCCTCTTGAATTTACCAAGTCCACACTTCACAAAGATACTTCCTCTGAGAGATCCGGACCTGACTGTTAGACCTTGCCACATGCTATATTCTTGCTTACCGAACCACAACACCCTTCAATCTGACTTCCGATATAGGCACACTATGTCCTGCAAATGTGTGGGATGAACTTTGTTGCCATCAATGATAACAATCATGAAACCACAATGTGTCTCTTGCCAACAATCTCCCCCTTTGGCATTGATGGCAACACTTAGTGAAAAATGACTAAGTGTCATACTATACTCCCCCTTGGCTGATGCTCTGTTCTAACATACACTTTTACCAAAGCTCTCCCTTAGTTGGATTCCACATTTTTCACTATTCCTCACTCCCCCTTTGACATCAATGGCAAAGGGTAGGATCCGCACACCAAAATTTCCAAAAACAATCTATTCTTGGCCGTGTACACATATATATACATGTTTTACTTACATATACTAAAGTATGTCCGCAAATGTATTCCTTAACTGTACAACTTCTATCGCCCAACTCTGCTTCATCCTATCCAAAATTGAGATGTGGCCACTCAATAGGAATGCAAAAGCTTCTGCCCTCTTTAAATCTATCAGATCACTGGTCTGGGCTATGGTTTGAGCATCATTTAGGGCTTCATGCATGGTCTCTAACTTAGGGATAATTATCCCTCTAAGTTCACTCAACCTACTTATTCTATTTTTCTTCTCCTTCTCAAGCTTCTTAATTTCATTCAAGACTGCAATAGTCTGACATTCTTGATTTATAATGGAAGTGGTAAGAGGATCAAAACTTTGAGACAAACTTAGTAGGTTATCCTCTTGCTCTTTTACTTTCTTTTCAATATCCTTGGTTACTGTAGACCAAGATAAACAAAATTTATATATATCTCCCCCATCTTTGAGAGCATTTTCTAGACTCTTTATTTCGATATCCACAACTCTCATGTCATTGGTTATTAGCCCTTGTACTTCTAATAATCTTTTTACCAAAAACTCCTTCTAGACCTTAGAGTCTGCTGACTTTTCTAAGGAATCAAAATGTGTGCTAACACTATTAACTAGAGATTTGAGATTACCGGATGAAGAGGTTGAGGGATCCTTCTGAAAAGATGGCAAGATCTTCTCGAATACATCAGATGCAATTTGTATAAGCTTGCAGTCTTCCATGTGAGACTTTAGAAGCTTTTCTTTTGCCTTTGCTGAAGTAAAGGATTCTAGCTTAATGGTTTGCACCAGAGAGAGGGAATCAAAATTGAATGGACCCTGAAGCAACTCTGGTTCATCAAATTCCATCATCTCTTTGGTCAAGAATTCCTTGACAGCTTCTGTTGTGTCTCTTGCCAGAGATAGAGTTTTCTCCCCTTCTGCAGTCTTGCCACTGTCATCTGTGACTTTTTCTGTTTGATCTCCTTCTCTTCCCTTTACTTGTTCTTCTTGAATGGATTTTTATTTTATTCTTTCTTCTCCTTTAGATCTGGAGTCTGCAGGGGAAACTGGAGGAGAGATGTTTGCTTCTTCATGAACTTCCTCTTCCAGAGTAGAGGAATCTAAGTCCTTCGTTTTCTCTTCACTGGTCTCCTTTGCCTCTTCTGCCACTGTCTCAGTAGATTCTTCTTTGTCATTCATGGCAGAGATTTCATCACCTAAGTCCTCTATGACAGGAAGGTTAAATCTTTTGAAGGCATTCTGGAGGATATCTTCTATTTCCTTTGCAACTTTGTCAGTTTCTCCAAGCATGAGTTGATTCATTCTAGCTTTGCTCCGAAACTCATCCTTGCAATCCTTGAAGATGATGTTCATTTGTTTTGGGGTGATGGACAGATAGAGCTAAATAGCAATCTGCTCCTAGATTTCTAGATCTTTTTCTTGGGCATTGTTCTTCCTCATTTCAAGTTCTTTCTCTAAACTTTTGGGGATTAGAGAGATGATTTCAATAAATGCGTTATTGTATATGTTTAAGTACTTAACTGTGGCTTCCTCCAAAATCTTTTTGTCTGCATCATTATATTCATCATAGAATTCTGTTATTGGTTATAGATTTCCATCCACAGTAACTACCTTGACTACATCATCAATGCAGAGAGTAGGTTTTTCAACAAATTCCTCTACCTTCTCTTCTTTGTCTTCATCGATAGAGGGTTCACCGGATGCTTTCTTCTTCTTCTTCATTTTCTTGATCTCTTCATCATCCTTTTGGCTTGCATAGGATCTTGTTTCCTTTGTCTTGGTTCTTTTCTCTTCTTTACCAGATGATTTTTCTTCCAGTTTAGGTGCCTTTGAGCTTTTAGTAGTTGCACGTGCAGAGCTCTTTGAAGATCTGGTCCGGGAGGGGGCTTTTACCGGAGCACTTTCTTTTTCTACTTCTTCCTTTTCTTTTTCTACTCTTTCCATCTTTTCTCTGTGGGCATCAAGTGCCTCTTTTGAGATTCCATGCCTCTTGGCAACTTCTTCAGCTTCCCTTCTCACTTTCCTCTTGATTTTTGGCTGTCTAAGTTCTACATGAACTTTTACACTCAGCTCTTGGAAGGTTCCAAGCCTTTCTACCTTAGGGTCTTTGGGTTGGCTTAGCAGATGTTGGATATGCAGCTCTACAATTTTCTCATCTACTTCATACCCCATTGGCATGATCCAGACTATCCTTGGCTCCACTATCTCCATTAGATATTGATCAGTGTCTACCATGAAACACACTGTATCTTTATACTTCTCAACCAATAATTGGGGAATTCTTTCTCTGGTTTGCATCATATTTTGAAAATTCTTGAAGTAACCCCACAGAATTGTATTTCTTGCCTTAGCATCCCCAAGCCCATGCAAGTAATCTCTGATTTGGATTGCAACAGGTCTATCATTCTGCCATACCCAACCACTGGATCTGGGTAGCTCATTCATAAAGTAGAAAAATAAACACAATATCAGTCCACGATATTTAAAAGAATTCTTTTTGTCCTTCTTTATCTTCTGTAAGTTTTCCATTAGTTGGCTCAGAAGTTCACAGAGATCATAATCTACATTCTTTCTTAGCATCTCATAAGCAGTATATACAGTAGTTCCAGATACTGAATTCTCCCTGCTGGAGTGATATATCTTATAGCCAATTATCATAGATGCAAACTTGATATCCAGATCAGTGATATCTTCTATGGTCATTGCTCTCTTATCAAATTTTGATCCAGTGGCCTCAGTCACGGTTTGGTTTTTTGACAGATTTGAGAACAGGTAACCCTCCGAACGAATGTAAACCGGTTATTGCCCTAATTGCATCCTTGGTAATCTTGAATGGTCTATTCAACCATAAGAAGTTATCATACACTCTGCTCAACACATACCGGACCCACTCATCTTCTTCAAAATAGGGGAAATGGATGTACTGACTGAAATGTTTATCCTGGATGGTCTTATACTGAGGTTTTAGTTCAAATGAATCATCTATCAAATACTTGTGATAGATATAAACCAACTTAGATTCCCCAAATTCTTCAATATTCGCATGAATATATGCCTTAACATCTTCTACATGCAGAACCCCATGTGGAATGCTTGAAAAGGTGCATAGGGGATCAACTTCTAGGGATTTATATGGATGTTTCTTGAATTTAGGGTGCGGCCTATCAGTAATCTTCACAACACTTGGAGTAGACATCTTAACGATTCAAAGAGAGTTTGATCAAGAATGGAAAATACCTTTTACATTTTTAGGGTTCACGGAATGAGTCGAAGAGATCACCAGCTAATATGAATTCTGTAATTGATTCTTGATAGAGATGAGATATACTTGTTTGCAAAGCTCTTCTTATCTATTTCACTGATGAAAATATGCAAATGAGGAGCAAATGAACCCTTTTATTATTGAGCAAACCCTAATTTCATATTGCAATAAATGCGCAACCAAGTCATTCCAGTTGCCTTGTTCTCCTTGTTCTGAGAAAGATCTTTTCCAGATCACTGAGATATGCTTCGAGTTATTCTTAGTGATTATTGACAATCTATCTTTCTTTCCTAAATCATTTGATCTATCCGCATATCAAGATTCCTCAAATTTGAATCATACCGGATCTAACTGTGAAAATCTTGTTCTTACCGGATGACTGTTAACCCAGATTGATCTCAGATAATTTAATCTCTTCAAATTCATTGTGGATCTTTAATATCTTTCGCAAGGGTTGTTTAGATGTTTCTCTGAGAGCCTTTTTAGTGTGCAACCTTCCATGTGCCAATTTCAGGCACCACTTGACTAGCTGGGGGAAAATATTTTCTTTTGTAACTCCCCCTAAGCCAGAGCTCATCTTATTTAGTTTCTGGAAGGAATATCAGCACCAGATTCTAGTGCGGATCCATCCTCATAATTTTATGTACTTCTCTTTACTCATATCTTGTTCATCTCCCTTTGAATTTCATCCGCATTCACTTTTCCTTTTCCTTTGTCTTGATTTTGATTATGATGTACCGGACCCTTATTGTTCTGATTCTTACTTCTGCGGACTTTCGCAATATGACCAGATCTATTGCAATTGTAGCAAACAAAATTTCTTGGCATATTTGACTGATATCCTCTTGATCTACACTGATTAGCCATATGTCCCATTCTATTGCATGCAAAACATCTACCATTGAATGAATTGTTCATTTGCATATTTCTACACTCATGGGATTTGTGACCATACCTTTTGCAATTGAAACACTGTCTGGAGAAGGATGAATTAGTCTGATTCATTCTTCTTCTGCACTGATTTGCTTTATGACCAAAGTTATTGCAATTGTGGCAATATCCATTGAAGGATGGATATATTTGAGCATTTGGTTGTCTTATCGGAGGTCTTCTAGGTCTATTCCTTGGATTTCCTGATCCAGAGTTCTTCTGACCGGATCCAGAGCTTTCACCTTTCTCATACCCCAAGCCTTGTTTTTCATCTACACTCTTCTAACTTTGAAGAAGAACTTCAAGTTGAGCAAATCTTATCTTGAATTTCTCTTTGTATTCATTTGTTGTTTGAAGATCCCTTTTAAGAGTGTCAATTTGTTTCTCAAGTTGATCTTCATTATCTCTTGCTTCTTCAAGGTCAGATTCTAGATGTCTGATTATTCTATCCATTTTATGGTAGTCTTCTGATTTCTCCTTGAGAGATTGTCTTAGATCATCTTCATTTTTTCTTTTCTCTTCAATTTCTTGGGTGAATTTTATAACTCCTGATTCCATTTCATGTCTTACCATAATGACCTCTTTTGACAATTTTTCACATAGCTTGATTTTCTCCTTCAAATATTCATTTGTATCATTGGCTTCACCTTGACTTGCCAATTGCTGAAGTAGATCCTTTATCTTTTTCATATAGAGAATCAGTTTCCCTTTTAGTTCATTTATGAAATCATCAACATGTTTGAGTCTTTCCTTCAATTCATTGACTTCGGAGTTAGATTTCTCAAGATCATCTAGGGCAGACTGAAGTTGTTCCCTCATACCATACACATCCATTTGAATTCTCAGATCTTCCTCAAGATATTAGGCTCTGTTTGGAGGAACTTGGCTCTGATGCCAATTGTTGATAACTGAGAGGGGGGGTGAATCAGTTATCTTAATTATTTTAACTTTCTGATCTTCTTTAGCAACTAGTACAGCATCAAAACATATAAGTTTAAATGAACATGAAAGCAAATATAAACTTAGTACACATGACACAATATTTTGACGTGGAAACCCTATTAAGGGAGAAAACCACGGGGTGATTAACCCAAGAATGTATTCTCTATTAGAAGAATAGAATTACAAATTGGCACTTGCCAATTAGGGCTCACTGCCCGAGCACACTGCTCACAAGAGGCTCACTACCTATAGGAGACTCATTGTCTACAAGTTATGAAGAGAGTAACAAGATAATTGAACTAATGAGAAGCATCCACAAATGCTGAGGTTCAGTTCTAGTTAAGCTCAATACACTGATCTACTGCACTTCATCTTTTCTCTTCTTTGGTGCTATTGTCTTGTCACATACCGGACCTGTATTACTATCTTCACACTATCCTCTGCTTTTCTTCACTCTTACTTACACACAACACACACCTTTACATCCAAATCCATCAGGTATATATATCCGCACAAAGGATTTCATCCTCTTTCTAGTCGGCATCCGGAATAGTCAATATTTTCCCAAACTCTACTCTGTCAGCTGAATCCTTGCTTACCAAGTGATGCAAAACAAGGAGATACTTATAGAAGTCATCTAACATGTCAGCCAATCATGGTTGATACCTTAAGAACCTTGATCACCATCAATATCTCATGCAGAATAATTCTGATGCTCTGTTGGTCAGTTCTTCCTCTATCTACTCTGCCAAACTGGACCTCAATACTTAGATGCTCATATCACTTTACTCTTTCATCACCGGAGGCTCAATCCCTGGAATCTATAAGTCAAGGTATTCCTCTTGACTTTCCCAAGTCCGTACTTCACAAAGATACTTGCTCTGAGAGATCCGGACCTGATTGTCGGACATTGCCACATGCTCTGTTCTTGCTTACTAGACCACAACACTCTTCAATCTGACTTCCAGTATAGGCACACTATGTCCTACGAATGTGTGGGATGAACTTTGTTGCCATCAATGACAACAATCATGAAACCACAATGTGTCTCTTGCCAACATATACAAGATGACTTTTCATGTTTTGTTTTCACTCCATAACTATTTTAATCTACAAATAAAATGGTCTCTTCAATGCCTTGAAATCTTTCATATTCCTTCAAAAACTTCTATTGCATCTGACCCCTTCAATCTCCAACCAGAATTTATTTGCATGATTAGAAAAATCTTCAATATTCCATTTAAACCCTTCAACATCTTCTCCTTCTATCTATAAAAACCATCTCCATACAAAATAATATCAAACCCCATTCAAAAACTCTTCATATTCTCTGTCCCCTAAAAAATTTCTTCCAAAACAAACATTCTTCAAAAGCTCTCTGCAAGAAAAATGACTCCCAAACAAATATCCTCTGCATAACAAAAACTCTTGGACAAAAAAATGATTTGTTCACCTTCCCTGGGTATATATGAACTTTCCCCTTTTTTTAATTACACAAAAAACCCTTAAAAAAGAAACTCCTCCTTTATGGATTCTAATGCCTCCAAAGGCCCACCGAAAATCTTTAAAAAAGAAATAAATCTGCCTTTCCTTGCAAAAAGTCACATTATTTGATGTCATACAAATGATCACCAAATAGGGAAATAAAAACAAAGATTCTAATAATATTTGATGCCATAATAATCAACACCTTTCCCTAAATCATAAACTCCATTTTACTTAAATCATTCGATGCTTTTTATTTCCTTAGATCATTCGATGGATTTTTGCATCACAAGGTCTTCGGATGTTTATAATGTTAGATGCTTTTCAAACACTTTTTGCTGCCCACCGCACATGATATTCGATGCCTTCATGAGTAAATCGTTCTCCTTTCCAAACTCATAAAGATTTCAAATTGTGCACAAAGAGGAGACCGGGAGTGGTGGTAAACAAGATGAAGGGGCCGATCGTCAATCATTTTAAAATCCTCTACCAAGTCACTTAAAAAACTTATGACCAGCCAATCAGGTCAACTTAGATTTATAAGAAAAAGTGCATTTTGTAAATGATGGGGAGAGAAGATACACTTAGGATTTAATGTAGACCTATATAACCTTAATCTAGTCTAGGTTTTAGAACATTAGTCAAACATTTTATAACTCCTCTAATGAAGACATCACCAAATTTTGTAACTGCAATATTCAACTCATGCATTGTGTCCATAATGACATGATAGACATTAACAACCCTTGTGATCATCAATTGATCAATCAAGTCCTGCAAACCTATCAATCATGAATGATACCTTCTATGCATCTACAAGTCATAAACCTATGTCTGAACCCCTTTCATGTGAAGCCTCTGTGAAACATGAAGCAAGATCAAAACCAACTCCACACAACATAGATCCTCTGGCCAACACAACTCAACTCAACACTGATCATCTGACTAACACAAACAAGTTAGCATTTCATAACTTAGTCATGAAGCAATATATCAACCTGAACATCAACCATCCAATTAGTGTCATCAAACCATCCATTCTAACTTGAACATTATCAAACTTATTGAGAGCATGTAGAAATGATATTCTATCTGCAAGAACAACAACATCCCAAAGAACACAACAATCCTGCATCATCATCACTTTAACAAGAACATACATCATGCATATGAATCATGTGAACTCATGTATGATCAATATCAACACCTTGTGAACCTGCAACACCTTTTGACATCAATGACAATCAACTCAAACACCTTTTTGACATCAATTTAACAATTTACCTTCATCAATCTCCCCATTTGTCATTGATTGAAAAACTACCTGATACTTTTTTTTTCTTTCTCCCCTTTTTTGACATCTGATGACAAAGGCTGAAAAATAACTCCCCCAAAAATCTTTGATACCACTAGTCTTTTCAAACAATTGAAGGCTCTAAACACTTTCACAATTTGTTGTTCTAAACTTATCCTGAAAGCTCTATCCTTGCACATCTACACCTTGAACAACATTTTAAACTTGAGAGCAACAAGATACCATGAAACACACATCTAAAAACTTACATCCTGAAGCACAATACCACTTCTTGTTACAAAACCACTTATGAAGATTACTCATTACAAAATTCACAACTCAAGATAAGATGACAACCACTCAAGAGAGAAGCTTGCCAAGATTTCCATGACAATAAATCTGCAACAATCAATCACTTTACTCTTGCACACAATTCTTGATATGATAAAGAATGAAGACCTTTCTCAAAGGAATGAAGATTATCTGAAATGAAGGTTATCTTGATGAAGATCATCCTACACATGACACTTTTACAACTCCATGTCAAATCTGATATAAACATAACCACTATCAATGCCTCTACAAAAATAAATTAATTGACTTATTTCATTTGCAACTTCCTTAGCCCACATAAGCAAACATCTAAAGAGAACTTCTTGAATATAACCAAGATCGATTATTCAAATCAGCCCATCAATTTTGCATACCAACAAACCAACTGCATTAACAAGTTCTTCCTGAATCACTATCACATACTGAAGATCAACTTAGTTAGCAATACCATCATAGAATTCATTTGACAAGAATTAATATGACAAGATCATCATTCAAGTGATCTCCTTCCTGAAACTTCTTGGGGATAATTGATAGATCATGAACAACTCCCCCTTACTTCATGCTATTTGTTATGCAATAGATGAAGTGACTTGTACAAGATGCACAAGTTTAGAATTTATCTATTCTTGTTTTTGTTTTTGCCTCCAAACTTTCTGAGGTTCTTGCTTCTATTTAGATTTCTTTATCCAAACCTTTTCAACCTTGTTCTTTTTCCAATCTATCAAACTAGGTAAAGCTATTCTTCCAAACCTTCTGCAACTATATGCTTTGTGACTAGGAGAATTACACTTGAAACAAACAATATTAGTATTCCTGATTGAAGCAAAATGATTTCTTCTGCAATTAACTGATTTGTGTCCAAATTGATTACAAGTATAACAATATCCATTAAATGAATAATTGTACCTATACATGTATGCTTGCCTTACTGGAGCAGTTCTTCTGAGATTTCTTCTTTAATTGTGCATTTTGACAAACTCTTCTTTGGTTCTCACCTCAGCTTCAATCTCATTTTTGCCTTTAGTCTCAGGAGTAGTAGCATGATGACTTAGATCAATTGAATGTGAACATTGTCCTTCTTCAAATCCTAGACTAGTTTTGTCTTTGAATCCTTTTTGTTTTTCCAAAATGTCCTCAATTTTGTCACTGCTTTTGCACATATCAAGTTTCTTTCTCAAGTCAAAGATCTCAGCTTGAAGAGTGTGACATTCTTTAACCTTGACAACTAGCTCTTTGCTAGTAACATCAACTATCCTTTTACTTTCTTCAAATGACAAATTTAAATCTGCAATTTACTTCTCATAGCCATTGATCTTATTAACCATGATTTCATTTTCTTTTTGAAACTCATTTATTTGAACATTTATCTTCTTGTTAAGTCTCTTGACTTCACTTAAAGCACATCTTAATTCACCTTCAAAGTCAATTTCAGCTTCTTCATTTTTTGATTGTTCTTCACAAGTATTATTCTAATTTGCATTTATGATAGCCATGAAAAGAGTCTCTGCACCTTCCTCAAGAGAGTCTTCTGAAGCACTATCTGTCCTATTTGTATTCTTGATAAACAAACTCTTCTTCTTCCTGAAATCAGTCTTCTTCTTAGGATTAAATTGCTTCTTCTGATATTGTTTCTTGTTCTCCTCTTCATCACTATCCACATCTTTATAAGGACATTTAGCTACATAATGTCCTATTTTTCCACATTCAAAACATTTGAAAGGGAGTTTACCTTTGTATTTGCTAGCTGATCCCTTTTTCAACTTGTTCACAAATGATATCTCTTGATCATCATCCAACTCATCTAATTCACATTTTATTTCTTTCTCCTTTTTAACTAATTTGAATGCAACCTCTTTGCTTGAAGGAGTATCATTACTGATTCTCATCTCAAAGGCAATGAAGGTACCATGAAGCTCATCAAAGGTGACTTTGCTCAAATCTATTTCCTCTATTGCAGACACTTTGGACTCATATTCTGGAGTTAGAGTCCTTAAGACTTTTGTTACAACTGTCTTTTCTTCTAGAGTATCACCCAATCCTCTTATAGCATTTACAATTTCTTGAACCCTCATAAGATATTCTAGATATTCTGCCACTTTCTCATCATCACTCATCATGAGACTTTCAAATTTGGCCCTGTGGGATTGTAATTTTGCTTCCTTGATTTTATCATCTCCCTGATAAATATTAGATAGCTTGTCCCATATTGCCTTAACTGACTTACACTCCATAATTTTAACAAGTATCTCAATGTCTAAGCTACAACATATTGAATTTTTGGCCTTAGCATTGTTTTCATAGGCCTTTTTCTCATCAGGTGTTGAAGGAGGATTTTTTGTAGTATATTCATTTTCAATAGAAGCATACACATCATACCCCAAGGAGGACAAATATGAATCCATCCTATACTTCCAAAAAGCATAATTAGACCCATCAAATAAAGGTGCCTTGTAGGATGAAAAACTCTCTTGACTTACCATAACAAGTACTCCACACACAAGACCCACCCAAGCTGATTAAGTTTCAAAAGGGAACCTATGCTCTGATACCAATTATAGGAGTACAATCAACACTAGGGGGGATGAATCAGTGTTGATTCAAAAACCACAATTTATGACTTTTCAAATTTGACAATGAAGTTTATCAAAAATTGAATTCAATACTTGAACAACCAAAATCAAATGTTCAATCATATGTAATTACAAAAGACATGAGATCATAACACAAAGAAATTAATGAGTGGAAAACCCTCCTGGGGTAGAAAAACCACTCAAAACTACCTCACTGGCTTAAGCAAAAAACTTCACTAGTTACAATGTTTAGAAGCACCAACTTCAAGGAGCACCAACCCCTAATACATACAAATAGGTCTCACTGACCATATAAGCCTCACTGGCTACAAAATGCCTCACTAGCTTTTCTCAATCAATCAAAACAAAAGAGCTAATGTGTAAGAAGTGATTGTCATTCAATCTGATTTACACCATTTAAACCCTAATTAATCTCTTTAACAATTTTCTCGTAGATACATTGTCATCACACCCTTTATTCATCACATGTACAGTATCACCTTCTCATCTATCTTTTCTCTTCTAGAGGATTTTCACAATAATATCTTCAACCCTGCATATTGAATCACATAAAAACCATCCAAACAATGTTCCTGCAAACACATTATATACAAGATGACTTTTCATGTTTTGTTTTCACTCCATAATTATTTTAATCAGAAAATAAAATGGTCTCTTCAACGCCTTGGAATCTTTCATATTCCTTAAAAAATTTCTATTGCATCTGACTCCTTCAATCTGCAACAAGAATTTATTTGCATGATTAAAGAAATCTTCAATATTCCATTTAAACCCTTCAACTTCTTCTCCTTCTATCTGCAAAACCCATCTCCAAACAAAATAATATCAAACTCCATTCAAAAACTCTTCATATTCTCTGTCCCCTAAAAAATTTCTTCCAAAACAAACATTCTTCAAAAACTCTCTACAAGAAAAATGACTCCCAAAAAAAATATCCTCTGCATAACAAAAACTCTTGGACAAAAAAAATGATCTATTCACCTTCCTTGAGTATATATGAACTTTCCCCTTTTTTTTAATTGTACAAAAAATCCTTCAAAAAGAAACTCCTCCTTTATATATTCTAATGCCTACAAAGGCCCACCAAAAATCTTTAAAAAAGATATAAATCTGTCTTTCCTTACAAAAAGTTACATTATTCGATGTAATACAAATGGTCACCAAATAGGGAAATAAAAACAAATATTCTAATAATATTTTATGCCATAATAATCGACACCTTTTGCTAAATCATGATCTCCATTTTATTTAAATCATTCGATGCTTTTTATTTCCTTAAATCATTCGATGGCTTTTTGCATCACGAGGTCTTCGAATGTTTATAATGTTAGATGCTTTTCAAACACTTTTTTCTGCCCACCACACATGACATTTGATGCCTTCATGAATAAATCGTGCTCCTTTTCAAACTCATAAATATTTCAAATTATGCACAAAGAGGAGACCAGGAGTGGTGGTAAACAAGATGAAGGGGCTGGTCCCCAATCATTTTAAATCCTCTACCAAGTCACTTAAAAAACTTATGACCAACCCATCAAGTCAACTTAGATTTATAAGAAAAAGTGCATTTTGTAAATGATGGGTAGAGAAGATACACGTAGGATTTAATGTAGACTTATAGAGCTTCAATCTACTCTGGGTTTTAGAACTTTAGTCAAACACTTTATAACTCCTCTAATGAAGACATCACCAAATTTTGTAACTGCAATATTTAACTCATGCATTATGTCCATAATAACATGATAAACTTTAACAACCATTGTGATCATCAATTGATCAATCAAGTCCAGCAAACCTATCAATCATGAATGATACCTTCTATGCATATGCAAGTCATCAACCTGTGTCTGAACCCCTTTCATGTGAAGCCTCTGTGAAACATGAAGCAAGATCAAAACCAACTCTACACAACATAGATCCTCTGGCCAACATAACTCAAATCCACTTAGGACCGATCCTCTAACTAACACAAACAAGTTAGCATTTCCTGACTTAGTCATGAAGCAACATATCAACCTGAACATCAACCATTCAATTAGTGTCATCAAACCATCCATGCTAACTTGAACATTATCAAACTTACTGAGAGCATGTAGAAATGATATTCTATCTACAAGAATAACAACATCCCAAAGAACACAACAATCCTGCATCATCATCACTTTAACAAGAACATACATCATGCATATGAATCATGTGAACTCCTATATGATCAATATCAACACCTTGTGAACTTGCAACACCTTTTGACATCAATGACAATCAACTCAAACACCTTTTTGACATCAATAACAATTTACCTTCATCAACTGACACATACAATGAAGATGAAGAGGAAAATTTTGAAGACATTCCTTTGACTTCAATTGATTATGACCATATTTCAGGATTGATTAAAAAAGTTACGTGTGCATATATATAAAAATTCTTGCAAAGTTTGTAACTTTAGATTAATAAATTCTTGCAAAGCTTGTTTAATATTAAAGTTTTTCTACAATTAAAGATTGGTTCTATTTTTTAAAAACTGAACATTGTATATATATATGTGTGTGTGTGTGTGTGTATAGGATATGTTTTTGTAGTCACAGCAAAGGATGCAAACATAGAATGTGCTAGTTATTATTTTTTACATTGTACAGATGAGAGGATGAAGTGAATAAAACTAGAAACAAGCAATGGAATGTTGTTTCCCACAGGTTCAGTTGTAATGTAAGGGACATATATCAAACAAGTCAAAATTGTTCAAAATGGGATTTATTTTACTGAATATCATCTTGAAAACAAGGTGTATCAATATAGCCACCTAGTAATTGATACTGGCATATCTCTTCATCAAGTTCCACGTGTACGTGGACATCATAAGTGGAGACTAGATAGAGATGATCATCAGAGAATACTAGAAGTTATTGAAGAGTGAGCTGAACCACTGGATGTGGTACATGAATGAGTGAGACTTGTGTTTAGGAATGAATTTATTTGGTTGGATGTGCATACAAATGACAAGTGTAAAATATATTGTGGATGGAAAAATGGGATGAAAAGATAATATGAAGATAATGACAACAAACCCAATACCTTTACCTTCAAACCAAGTCCTCAACACTCGATATAACATAGTAGATGCACCCTAATCTACTTTCTATGTTCTAGATGATGAATGATAGATAATGATATGTTGATTTCTCATATTTTCTGCAACATAATGATAGATAGAAGATAATGGATATGGAGATCTAGAGTGATTTTGTTGGCATGATGATACTTGAAGATGGATCCCCTGAATGGCTTGGGTGAAGATTGATTTATAGGAGATGACGGATAAGGATTGATGGCTAGGATTGAAAGGTCAATTGTGTGACGTGAATGACTAAGGTTAAAAGATAATTTAAATTTGGATCCCTTCATTTAAAAAAGGATAGTGGTGTGTTAAGTATTTTAAATTAAGGTGGTAGTGTGACACATAATTGAAATAAAAAATTACTTAAATTATGGGAGAGGGACAAGTGTGAGGATGAGAATAAAGGTGAGGGATAATATAAATAAATATTTTATTTATTTAAATTGGAGGAAAGGTGGGAAATTAATTAAATAAATATAATTTATTTAATTAATTGGCTAATGGGATAAATGGGATTAGGATGGGAATAGTTAAATAAATATGATTTATTTAACTAATTAGGTGATGAAAGGGGTATGTAAGGCTCCTAGGAAAAAATATCATAAGATGTCTTAAGTAATGTATCGACAAGGTGATGTTGTAAGACATGGACAATTTTAGGTGTCTACATTTTACCACTCTTTGAGATGAAGTTGTGACTAAGAGAAGTAACATAATTTCAAAGAAGATAAGGTATGGATGAAGGAAAAGGATGCCCCAACCAATTTAAAGAGTGACAAGGAGGAATGGATGACGAAATGGGATGATAATATAAGGATACGATGATGATGTAAGGATATGATGATTCCCCCTCGAGAGGATAGGTGGGTTGGAAGAACATGGGTAGGCTTTGGAAATAAAAGGGAATGGTCAAGGAAGAAAGATAAGGGAATGGATAGAAGAAATGAATGATATTCTAATCTACAATGAAGGTGAGCAACCATGAAGTTTGATATAGCACTAGACACTATACACTAAGGTATAAAGTCTAGGGTGAAAATGTGTCTTGTGCACCTAGCATAATACAACCTTGTCTAGTCATATGAGGAAGTAAACTTAGAGCATTAAAGTCCTAATGCACAAAAGGTAGGATATGACCTTAGATGAAAAGGATAGTGCAAAAATCTATTCCAACATACACAAGATATGAATATTAGCTAGAATGATATGGATTTGATGCAAATGCGAGATAAAATGATAACACACACAAGAAAGCAAGTAGGCATGCACAAATGATAGAAAAACAAACAAGGTATTACCCCTCTCAAGCTATAAACCAATGTTTAATTGATAATGATTGATGATGATAGTGTCTGGTTTCAGGAAACGAAGCATGTCGTATAAGACGTCGAGTTTGGTTTCGACGATGCAACCACCTGTATAAGGCAAATGATAGGATTTCATCTAGTTTTAGGAATGAGAAACCTCATATAAGAAACCTAGTCTAGTTTCAATAGTGCAACAACCTGTATAAGACTGATGATATGATTAATGTGTGATGATTGATTTGGTTTATGACAAGATTAGGATTAAGACCATTGATGTGATTGGATAATTTGACAAGATTGATTGACTTGATTGGTATGGATTAAGGATGACTTGTAGTTGAGTTTATTGCAATGGATTGATTTGATGAATTAATTTGATGATGATTGATTGATTTCATTAATTGATTGATTTGATGAATTGATTTTTTTTTTGTGTTTTGGGGATATTTTGATTTTTTTGTGGTTTTGAGAGATATTTGAATATATATATTTTTTAAATGTCTTGATTTTTTTTTGTGTTTTTTTGAGGATATTTGATTTTTTAGATTTTTTAAAATGTTTTTTTTTGTGTTTTTTTTAATTGTTTTGGAATGTCAATGGATTACAATTTTTATAGCCTTTGCGCTAGATACCAATGACAAGGGAAAACCAAGTCTAGATGCTAGGAATGAAGGAGGGATTGGTTGAATGGATAAAAGGATGGGTGATAGTATATAAGTGGAAGAATCTAGATAAAGGGATGGATAAAAGGATAAGCAATAGTGGATGGGATGGATGGGTGATTCATAAGGGAGCTAGGATGTGATCTCCAAAGACTATGTTGCAGAGGAATAACATGTTCCATTCTAGGTGTAATGTTTAGGATTTTACATGACAAAGCTTATGACAATAAGATGATAGGATTGTTTGAAAAGGATGAGGTATAGATGTCTAAAGCATGTTTCAACATTTTTCCCTTATATCGTTATCAAGATCAAAAGGAGGAGGGATGGACTCAATAGGATGGGTATGTGGGTATAATGGATAAGGATGGTAGCATGGTATGGAAATGGTGTGATGGAAATGATAATGTGATATGGATGAGACAATGTGTCCCCAAGTGTAAGTCACATAGAAGATCAACCTACACATGATGCCTGTTTACTAGGTTTTCAGTATGGTATTTATCCAAGGCGCCACCAAGGGTGGTTTTCACCATTGGATGAAGAGATTTCTCTTTACTATTTAATTTTTTTTTGGAATGTTTGGATGGGATAGGTAGATATGGACAAGAATGACTCAAGCGTCTAGTTCCATGAAGGGTGATATTGTCCCATTAGAGATGGATGTCACACATGGACCATGTCAAATGTCATTACGGTCATAGATGTTGGTAAGGGATTGCATGAGTGGGAGATGGATTAGGTGGATAGTGGATTATGTTGTGGATTAAGTATGGAAGGATGGATGGGGAATAGTGGATTATGATGTGTATGGTAGAGTAGGACTTATACAAAAGCATAGATGAAAGTCTTATGCAAAAGCATGGACCGTAGGAAGGTGAGGGGTGAGATATGTAGGATAGTGGATGAAAGATGGGGAGATGGAGGTACGTGGAAATGTTGTGGAATGAAAAGGAACCAAGACCAATGGTTGTACACATCATGATAAACATTGAAGCTTTTGATTTGGAGGAGGTGTAGGAAGTAATGGAGATGTTTGCCTAGGGGATTGTAGATTTAGGAATTTAGGTACCCACATAGAATTGTAATTTTTACGATTTTTGCATTGGTTGTGAGATGAAGGTATTTGAGATTTTTGAATGGAATGTGATTTTTGGAATTTTTTGATGGATGAGGATTGTTGGGATTTTTGAAATGTGGATGCTTCATTTGACTTGATTTCTTTTTGCTGAGGTATCCAAACCATTTTAGTTTTGGAATTTTCTTGTAGAGGTATGGGCTTGAATAACCTTTTGGATGGATTTGACTTTGATTATTTGCATTGGTGCCCTAAGGCATGAGGATTTTTAGGATTTTTTTCTTTATGGGTAGAGGCATCCAAATTTGTATGTTTGAATCCCTTGGGTTTGGTGGAAGCTTCATGATTAGATGATGTGTGCATTTGTTGGTCATGATTGGGGACATTAGGGGACTTATGAATGGATGGATTAAAAGTAGATTTTTGAATAAATGGAAAAGAGGATTAGATGGTAGGGATATTAGGCATTGGAGTAGTGGATGTAGAGTGGATGGAGGGATATTAGGAGTTGGAAGTAGTGGAGGTAAAATGGATGGTGGAAGGTTTATGGTCACATGCTTTTGGGACTTGTAGGATAGTGGAGGAGGAATGGCAACATATGTTTTGGGGGTATGATAGGATACATGGGATTTGGGATTAAAAGGAGTAGATTTAAAAGGCATGGAAGAAGTACCGACATCTTGAGATTTTGTTCCTTGGGGTGTATATCCAAGGCCATATGATTGTGGAGGGACTTTGACATAAATAGGCTCCAAAATTCCTTGTTCATGAAGGCCTAAGCCTTTACCTTGATAGTTCATTTTTTGGACTATGTGATGAACAATGGGATCAGGGGTGTTTTTGACACTAGACACAAGCTTTTTATTTGATGGGGAATATGAGGTGTGGATTGTAGTTGTTTCTCCTCTAAGGAAGAAAATTCATGGATAAAGGTGGTAAGACCAAGGGGATATGATGATGGATTTCAAATATGGTCAATAATGGATGATTCAAAGTATCATTAGGATCTTTATTATCATTATGATCACTAAGATGCAAGATTTTTGTTTGATTGTGATCATTTATGGTTACTTGGGAGCTAAGTGTCTCATCAAGGGAAGTTGATGTTTGTATATCATGGATAGGGCTAGATGGAATATGGATAGAATTAGTTTGGATATCTTGCTCATGGATGGTTATGGGATTATGGATAAGATCAAGTTGCTCATGAATAGGGTAATCATCATGAATAATGTCTTGATCATAGAAAATATATGTGTTATGGATAGGTTGGATTTGAATTTCTTGTTCATGGATGGTAATGGGATCATGGGTATGATCAATACGCTCATGGATAGGCTCTTCATCTTGATCATATAAAATATATAGGTTATGGATAGGTTGAATGGAGGTGATTTGATCTTGATTTAGACAAGGGGTTGATGTTTCTTTATGCCTTAGATTATACTCTTGACATAGCTCTTGAATTTGGATGGGAGTGGAAATAGGAGACTCTTGGATGGGCTTGATATGTTCTATATGATCAACAACATGAGGGTATAATGGGTCTTGACTTGGACTCATGGGGGAGACTCCTTAATAGGCTTGATATGTTGTTGACTACATGAGGTATTTGAAAGATTAGACATGGTGTTGGAAATCTCTTTGATAGGCTCAAGGATAAGTGTTTGGTGACATGGAGATGATTGATTCTTTGCTAATAGCCATTGGATCACATCCTTCATAAGTGTATGGGTGGATGGACAATATAATGGATGGATAATAGTAGTTGAATTTGTAAGCTTATGATTAGGATTTTGATTGGATGAAGGGATAATAGGGGTACTTATTGGATATATTAGGATTTGGAGTGGATAGATTTAATGGAGAAGGGATGAAAGGGGTGGAAGATGTTGTAGGCTTAGGATTTTTATTTTGATTGGATGGAGGGTTAAATTAATTGGATGAATTGGTATTGGGATTGCTTGTGCTAGATGGGATTGACATTGGATGGGTGGATTTAGATGACCCCCTAGACTTTCTTTTGTATGATTTGAATTTAGGATGTGGATTTTATGGAGGATTAAATGATGGTGAGGGTAATGAAAGGCTTGATGGATTAGAAGGTGGAGGGACCAATGAATTAGGATTAGGAGTACACGGAAGTGTTGGTATAGGACTAGTAGGCTTTAGGATAGGAATTCAATTGGATGGTGATGGAAGATACCAACTGGATTCATAAGCTAGATTTGTGTTCCCCTTGTCAAAGGTAGCATGAGGACTTAAAATCACTTGATCTTGTTGCAAGGGGTGACATGTATTCTCTTTTGAATGGATTTGGAGTTGTGGTGAAATGGTGGGATATGTAGGTGGAGGACCTTGGGGTATGGTTTGATATGGATATTAGTTGATATTGGAAGAAGTGGTTTCTTGTTGATATGGATGTTGAGGGATATTCATGGGATAGTTTGATGTAGGATGGATTTGATATGTGGATAGACTAGGATGGTATGAAGTGGAGAGGGGTGACACATAGGATTGAGGTGGAAGTTGTTGATGTTGTGGTTGTGGGTGTGTTTGTTGGGTGTGGGATTAGTAGGTGGCTATGAATTGTTGGGCTTGGGATAGGAGTTGTATTTGAGGTGATTGGTTTTGTTGAAGTTGTTGGACAATGTCTTGTAGTTGTTGTATGATTTTTTGGTCTAGGGGTTGTGGAATTTGGGCTAGTTGCTGAAGTGATTAGATGATGGCTTGTAGTTATGGTGCTATGATCTTGTTCTCTAGTGTTGGCATAGAATTACACATATGTTGGTCAACATATTCATATTTCGGATCGTTCCTCAAGATATGCATCATAATCTACCAGGTTATCATCATCATTAGAACTATAAAGAGGGCCTCCTCAAATTATGAGTTTGGGTTTTTGATTTGAACTAGACTTGTTAATGATCACAACCAATTTGACAAGTGATGGATTAGAAGTAGGATAATGATGTGGAATGAGTAAGATATGATTAGAATAGTTATAAATTATGGGATTGGATGATTAGGTGTATGAATTGGATGATGGGGATGATGCCCCCTTGAGAGGATAGGCGGGGGAGAAAGACATGGGAAGACTCTTGAAATAGATGGAGGTAGGTATTGATTAAATGATGATGTGGATATGACAAGTAGGATGATTAGGGTTTGGATTTCAATGAGGATGACTTGGCTTAGGATGGATGTGATTACAAGAATGTTTAAAATGATGTGGAATGTATGTTTATGTTGATAGATTGACTTTAGCAATTTCAAACAAAATATTTCACATGTACATGCATGAATCACACACACAAGAGACAATAGCAAGTTTAAATTTGAAAATTGATTGTTATGATTATGAAGACACTTGAAGAAACATCAACAATTCTAATATTAGTCAAGTGGGTGTGGCGAATAGGTTTTAATCTAGGATGAACAAGTTTGCTAGGTTTTAAGCTAGGAGAAAGGAGTAACCCACCCTTCACCTTCACTTCCCCAAGGTATAAAATTTTGGGGGGCTTAGCCCAAATGACAAGATTTCAACTTTCAAGAGGGGTGTCTTTTGATTCACTCCCCACTTTTTATACTCCGCTGCAACACAAGAGTCAAGGTCTCCCCTTGGAGTGGTGTGTCTCCAACTAGGCCTCCTAGTAAGGGTGACAAAAAAAGTAAAATGGTGCTTTTGATGTCCAAGATCACCTTGTGGTGCGAGGAGAGAGCATACACACACAATTGACTCACACTCGTAATGTTTATTTACCCTTAGAAATGGAAATGTGTGTGTGAAGGTGAATGGATGAAAGGATGTTTTTTATGCTCAAGATCACAAGAAGTTCATGAGAAGAGCATACACACCCTAAATCACACTCAAATACATCAAGAAATGCAAGCACAAGTTCATTTTAAACCCAAATCCAAATGTGATGATGAAGACACATGTTCATTTTAATCCCCATTCCAAAGTGTATTTGCAAACAATTATTTATTTTAGTCCCAAATCGAAGTGTGAGTGCAAACAAATTTTTGATGAAATGAAAGAAAAGAGTTGGATTAAGTCCACCTAGAAATATTGTCTTTAGATCTGATGTTGAAGATGATATTGTACAACGCCTTGCTTCCTGTGAGATTCCACCAAAGAAAAAAAGGACATCAACACTTGCAAACTAATGTGTTAGGTGAAAATGATAAATCTGATGAAATTCTAATTTAGATTGTCAGTAATAGAAAAATGGATGGTATGATCAAAATCGACATGAAATTCTATGTTGTTTCAGAAATAATTTCATCAAAATCAGATAAACATTTGCACAAGATATGAGCATTTGAAGTTTGTAAACAAGGTTGACTTTGATTGAAAATACTTGATGAATCTAATAAAATTACTTGATGATACCTTCGCCATAGTGAAGCTAGACAAATCATCTTTCCAACGTTGTTGGTTTCAAAAAAATAGACCTGTTATACAAAAGTTATAGCAAAAAGAAAAGACTGCCCCTTTTAGGGCTCTAGAAGGAAGGTGGTCAAGCTGGTGGTTAGCACTAACCACTAGCGGTTGGCAGGTAAATGGTCACATGTCACAGTTTGTAGGGTTGGTGGTTATGTTTCGAGTAGAGTCTGCCGTCCTTCATGTGACCAAGGGCTAGAGGTAGCCAAAAAAATAAAAAGGAGATGAGGGCAGATAGCCCTTCTCTCTTGGTCACCAATGTGATCGTAGGTAAGATAGTCGGCACAATGGTAGTTATGTTCATGTTGACAAAGGCAGTGATAAACTCATCGTAGTGAAGGGATTTGCACATCGACGAAGTTGTATTCCTTGATAATGCAAGTTATATGGCAAGGTCGGTTGAAAAGGTGGTTGTGACAACTTATGGTGGTGGTGATAGGGTCACCAAAGGGGTAGCGACAGGCAATTTATAGAGAAGAAATCAAGGAGAAAAAGTGGTCAGTTGATGGTTTGAACTAGTCAATGGGGAGTCAGTGCTAAGGGTTTTGACAAGGATATGAATGGAGGAGTGTCGACGAAGCCTTGACAGAGGGTTATGAGGCTGAGAGGAGATATGGGGAGGTAACTAAGTAGAGGGGGGAGTTAAACGGAAATGCAGTTTGTTAGGATTTGATTGGGATCAGTGACTAGTAAATGGAAGTGGTTTGTAGGTAGTCAGTAGGGAGATATAATGGTGGACAAGGATTTTTTTATGTGCAGGGTGAAAAAATTAGTCGACAAAGATTTGAAATATCACTTCCAAAATGAAAACCAACACACAAACATAATAGCGATAGCTATAGAGACTTGTGTAGACCATACAGTGGATCTGTACGATACAGATCTCTAGGGATCTGTAATGTATGGATCTGCAACCTAAAAACAATTTCCAAAAATTTCAAAAAAATTGTAGCGATCAAAATATATCAAATTTTATGTCGATCTTCACCTACGAGGCCTCCTAGACACAATGGTGAGATCAGATCTAGGCTAGGAAGAAACCTGCAAAATTTGATTACCAAAACTTGACATAAAATGATGTTAAATTTGTAAATTTAAACACACAAATCTACAAAAGGCGAGGGTTAGAGCCACCAGACATGCTAGAAATGTGGATGGAAAAATGGGACATGAAAAGGTAATATTAAGATAATGACAACAAACCCAATACCTTTACCTTCAAACGAAGTCCTCAACAATCAATAGAACAGAGTAGATGCACCCTAATCTACATGCTATGTTCTAGATGATGAATGATATGTTGTTTGCTCATGATTTTTGTAGCATAACAATAGATAGAAGATAATGGATATGGAGATCTAGAGTGATATCAATAGCATGATGATACTTTAAGATGGATCTCCCAAATGGCTTGGGTGAGGCTCGATTTATAGGAGATGAGGGATAAGGATTGATGGCTAGGATTGAAAGGTCAATTGTGTGATGTGGACGGCTAAGATTAAAAGATAATTTAATTTTGGATCACTTCATTTAAAAAAGGATAGTAGCATGTTAAGTATTTTAAATGAAGTTGGTAGTGTGACACATAATTTAAATAAAAAATTACTTAAATTATGGGAGAGGGACAAGTGTGAGGATGAGAATAAAGGTGAGGGCTAATTTAAATTGGAGGAAAGGTGGGAAATTAATTTTTTTTAATGCGCCTGGTAAACTTTTTAATGTGACTAGTGACGCTGGCGTGACATGCCCTCCAGCTCCATGTGGACAGGGGGAGACCGAACCTTGTGACCTCCTTACCTGCAACAGGAATACTTAGCCAATCGAGCCAAGGCCTCCGCCCCAAAGGTGGGAAATTAATTATATAAATATAATTTATTTAATTAATTGGCTAATAGAATAAATGGGATTTAAAATAGGATTAGGATGGGAATTATTTAAATAAATATGATTTTTTTAACTAAATAGGTGATGAAAGGGGTATGTAAGGATCCTAGGACAAACTGTCATAAGATGTCTCAAGTAATGTATTGACAATGTGATTTTGTAAGACATGGACAATTTTAGGTGTCTACATATATGACAAGTTTTATGTTAGTGATTCTAGTTCAATTTAATATTAGAACTTGTGGTACATCCTTACAACATATTTGGATGCATCTTAAGTAAAATCTTTATATTTGAATTTAATGAGTTTAGTTTATTAAAGACATGATATTTCCACAGTCTATCTTGAGTGATAACTAATTGCTTCTGGACAAAAACTATGTAGAGATTTTTTGCATTGACATTTCGGATCACACTCCATGATCCATCATCGGGAAGTGGATGAAAATGATACAAAATTGCAGAAACTAGCTTCTTAAAAGAAAGACAAAAGGGGTGGGTTGTTGACACGCAAAAACAAGACAAGGTAGAGAATAAAATAACATAAATAGAGTAAAAGAAAGATAAAAAAGAGAAGGGTGGGAGGAAAAAGATTAAGTTGATGTAAAAAGGTAAAAGAATAAAAAATAAAATTAAAATAAACGGAATAAAAGAAGGGAAGATAAAAGTGGGAGATGAGGACAACTTAGTAAACGAAAGAGAAAAAAAGACATAAGGAAAGATGACAAAGGGGGTGAAAGGAGAGAGAAGAGGGAAATCATATGGAAGGTGAGAAAGTTTGGGAAGATAAAAAGTAGAAGATAAATAAATAAAATTAAAATAAAATGAAGGGAAGATAAAAGATAGAGAAAAGGTCAACTTAGTAAATGAAAGAGAAAAAAGACAAAAGGAAAGAAGATGACGAGGGTGAAAGGCGATAGAAGAGGGGAATCATAGGGAGAATGAGCAAGTTTGGAGGGAGTTAAGAAGAGGGTACCAACTTGGCCTTAGGCTCCAACCATCTTCATGGTTAAGGTTGGAAGGGTGGTTTATGATAAAAATAGCTTCTTTAAGTTTTCTCATGTAGAAACCATTTTCTTTGACCAGAACATGAGCATCTTCAATGCATATATGGTGTTTTGTGCTTAAAGAATGTTTTGCCAAGGTGGATTTTGTGATTCTTTCATGTTTGATGTCAGCAACATGTTCCTTGATTCTGGTGCTTATAGAGCACCCTATCTCCCCAATGTAAGGAGTCCCACAAGAGCAATCAATCTTGTAGACCCCTGCATTGAGGATGATGTCTTTGGGGTCTTTGGTGGTCAGGACCATGTTTCTAATGGTCTCCATGGGCTTGAAGGCACAAATGAGACTTGTTTATGGAGGATTTTGGCAATCCTATTAGAGATTCCCTTGATGTAGGGGAGGGTGGCACCAAAGACTCCAAGAGAGTTCTGATTGGTTGGTTTGGAAATAAGACAAGTTTTGGCTTGCTTAAAGGCTCTGACAATCTATTTCTTATTGTACCCATTTAGTTTGAAGACCTTGGAAGGGTGGGAAAGCTCTTGGTCGATGTGATTGTCATCACAAATGCGAAGAGCTCTAGTGGTGAGGGTCTTGAGGATGCCAGCCTTTTGAGCAGGGTGCTGATGTGAGTTTAGTTTATGTTGTGGTGATAAATTATATGACAAGTGTTATGTTATATCACTTTTACTTCAATTTTATATTAGAATTTGTGCTAGAGCTTTGTACAACATGTTTGGATGCATATCGAGTAAAAGATCTTTATATTTGAATTTAATGAGTTTAGTTTAAATTATATATTAAATCTATGATGTTATATGTTATAAATTGATTAGTGTTTTTATATTAGAATGATCAATGGTAGAGAAAATTGCAATTTGGTTTGATGCATATAAATGGCAAGCACGATAAATTATATGGCAAGTGTTATGTTATAGATTCTAGTTCAATTTTATATTAAAAATTGTGGTAGAGCTTTACAACATGTTTGGATGTATCTCAAGTAAAATCTTTATATTTGAATTTACTCAATGATTTAATGAACCAAGATCAATGATGGTGTAGGTTCAAAGGATGCAATATGCTTGTGATGATCAATGTACATATTCAAGCTTATAATGCATTTATAGAAATTTGATTAATGATTCTATTTATATTATGATATGCCAATTTTTAGATTCTATTTATATATATAATGTACCAAATTTCATAGTAAGTTGCACATATATATTTAGTTTCAAATTTCATGTACATATTTATATAAATTTAGTTAAATTGATCGTCAATGCAAGGGAATAATAGGTTTTGCCCCTAAGATTGCTCACCATAAGGCTCCCTTGAGATGAGACAGAAATCCTTAACTTAACATAAGCTACTTGTAGCTTTCTGGGGAGAGGGTGATTTGGTTATCCTTCCATTCTAGGAGGCCCCTACCTATCCTTTCTCATGAAGACAAAAGAATGTACACACCCACTCTAGGTGTGATGACACTTGAGTCGACAAAGATTCCAACCGTGGGTTGAAAAGTTGTCATTCACCTTTGACCTTAGGTAGATTAAGCATTGTGTTCAATTATTTTCAACTATGTTTAGACCTATGGAAATTTGGCCTTGAGGGAATTTTGAACATACACATAACACTTGTACTTTCTGTCAAACACTTGGCCATTATATTCTCTTGTTTGGATTGTTTGTATGCTTCTCAAGAAATTTCATTGACATCACCCAAAACCACTTGAATGAATTGAAAAATCTAACCATACAACTTGAAAAACACAACATACCATCACTGTCCCAAAGTGGTGCCCATTTCCTAAAAAATTAGTGCCCAATATCCTGAAATAGCGCCTAGTCCTCTGAATCAGTGCCCTTTTCCAAAGTCATCAAAAAAGTCAACATTTTGTCCTTTTGGTTGCCAACAAACCCCCTTTCCACATCATCCCTCTACGTCGCATGCCACATAATGCATATCCATTACCATTTGCCCCTCTTAGCTTGTGATCCACCCTAATTATTGATCATTATCCTTGTCACATTAGTTTGTAGATCATCCAAGTCACCCCTAGTTAATTATACCTAGCCCATCATTAAACCATAGTATTATCCTTGTAATAATCAATCATTATCCTTAAACCATCCTTATTCAAATATTTGTTTGTCATCCATTATCATCGTTAATCGATCCTACCATGCTTAATCAATCCCTATCAATCCATAATCGATCAATCATCTTCAAATCAATCTAATCTTGATTCAATCATATTATCCCCATCCACAAGAAATCCAAATCACATCCAAATCCTAAGGTTAAACTCTAGATCAAAATCATCCTCTTGTTTGTGCTAAGCTTAAGACTTTTCTTATCTTAAGTTTAGTATAAACTACTTGCATCATCAACCCTTTTGGATAAATTAGCTTGGAAACTTAGACAAACTCCTAAGTTTATTTCAAGAAATCCCATTTTGCTTCGTGCGTCTCGTCTACCCCAAGTAAAATAATCCTATCACCCTTTTGGTTAGGCTCTTTGTCCACCATAGGTGCATAGGGTAATCTTTGGTCCTTAATCATTTTTTATCTAGATTATAAACTTAGAAATCCATCCCCATCCATCATCATTGGTACCTCATCATCCAAATCTTAGCCAAGTTCACCTTTTATGCCTCCCATCACGCGATCACAAGCTAGGAGATTAATGGACTTTTGTTACCAACCCCTCTCTCCTCATGACTCTACCATGAATAATATGGAGGGATACATCAACCAACCCGAAGTGGGTGAATCATCCACTCATCATCACACCTATTTCCCCACCTTTGTCGATTTTCTCAATGAAAAAAGAATACACGACAAGTTTGACCAATTTATTGACAACCATAAGGATGAGTTTCTTGAACATCTCATTGAACATGGTGCATGCCTTCCATATTGATATGATCATGACAAGATCAAAACCATTTTCCATGACAAGCCCCCATCACCCCTTCAAGATCAACCATGAGGACATGTCCCTAATCCCAATGAACCTGTTTATGACAACCCATGGGCTAGCTATTCATCCAACACTAACATCATCCACACTCTTGGTCAAAAATAGAGCACAATGTTGTATCACAAACATAAATATCAGAGAAACCTTACGGAATGCCTTCTCATATGATGCCCAATCCCAACATGCCCACCAATCCAAAAATTATCATTTCACAAAATATGGCCAACATACCACCTCCACAAAACAACCAACAAGAGCCTACCAACCTCGTACCACAACCCCTTCCTCCTTTAAATATTCCTCAAAGGTTGATTATCACTCAAATGGTGCTACCACCCACAACATGAATGCCCATTCAAGCATCTAATCCATTCAATTTACAATAAAATCCCTTAATAAGCTATACCAACCCCATGCACACATATCCATCATCCATGCATCAACCACCTCCCCATGGATCATTGATGCAACCTCCTTATGTCACCCAACAACAACCACCCCTTCAAAATCAACAAACCATCCCACAACAACAAACATACGGGTCTCATGTTTACACACAAACCATAGGCCTACCTCCATACATCCAACAACAACAATATATCCATCCCAAACATCAACAATCATCATCATAACAACCTCCACTCCAACACATGTCATAACCACCTCTTGCTAATCCTTTTCATCAAGAATGGCAAGAGATGAAAAATGTACTCAAAAACATCCAACTAGGGACTCAAAAGAACATTACAAGTTTGAAGACTTATGTCCCTATCCATTTTATAGAAACATCACCATCATAGCTTTTCCTCAACACTTTGAAATGCCAAAATTTGACAAGTACAAAGGAAAAGGAGATCCTCGTGACCACATCAAGGAGTTGTTTATGGCATGTGAAGAAGTAGCCTATGATGACTAGTTCCTCCTTGTTCTTTTTCATGAAGCCTAGGAAGACAAGCCCTAGAATGGTTTATGCACTTGCCTTATGGCTCCATCTCAAATTTCACTGACCTTTCAGAGAAATTTATCGCCCACTTCTCATACAATGTAGAGCATGAAATCACTATTCTCAACCATTACAACACCAAACAATGAAGTGGTGAGAGTTTCACCACTTACCTACAAAGATGGAGAGCCCTTTCTAGTAGGCTACCTTGGACAACCCCCAAAAAATAACTCGTCAACATTTTCATCCAAAATATCAACCAAGAGATAGCCTTCCACTTGCAAGTACATTGCACATCAACCTTCGATGAAATCATATTAAAATAGGTCACCATTGAAAAGGCCCTTATTGTGAAGGGTTTAGTCAAAATCTACAACAAACCTAAATTTTGGGCTAAAAATAAGAACACCATAGGAGATGGTACTACCAATTCCAAGTACATCCAAATCTCTGCTCCTAAACCAAAAGATACAAATATAGTCCAAAATGTTTCAAATAATGTATCATTCCCATCTGCTCCTCCAAAGCAGAATCCCCCTAAGAATCTAAAATGCAAGTATACTCCCTTGGGTGAACCACTCAAGGTTGTATTCCAAAAGTTAGTCCAAGCCAACATGGTTGAGTTCCGCATGACGAAACCATTTGATGAAAACAACCTAAACCTGTGTGGTAGAAAGAAAATGAATATTGTAACTATCATCGCATAAAGGACCATGCCACAAACAAATGCATGAAATTGATTTAAACTATATCCAAGACCTCATCGATCACGTCGACATCCAAATCAAAGAAAACAACACATCACCCAACGATGGCCTTAGCATCTACCAAGACCCTCTTCCCCACCGCAACAATAACCAAATCACATCCAAACCATCATCCTCCAACATCAATCCTAACAACCAAGCCAGCAACATCACATATAACAACATTTTGCCTCCTTACGAAAATGTAGTGGGTCAAATTTATTTTGATTCTACTCATGTCACCACCATCAAACTCAAAAATACCACCCCCGAATGTGTTTTTACTACCCATCGTGGGAGTGTAACCATAAATGGACTATCCCCATCCTCCACTACTACCACTTCTGAATACAACCTCCTCGACCATCTTGGGAAGATCCCCATGCAAATCGCCATCTTGCAACTCCTTATGGCATCCACCATCCACCACAAAATCCTTGACAAGGCTCTCCAAGAGTCTCATGTCCGCACTAACATACCTCCCGCTCAATTCCAAAATGTCATGGCTCAACTATCCTCATCCTACCATCTCACCTTTAGTCATGCTTATATGCCACCCATCGATCCCACACATAATAAAGCACTCCACATCAAATTCCAAATCGTCAATCACAAGATCAAGAGGGTCCTTTTGGATAATGGATCTAGTTTGAATATATGTACATTAAAATTGGTAAAACTCATGGGGTATTCATCGGCTAACTTAGAGTCTTTGGTTATCTCCATCAAGGCATACAACAACATAGAAAGAGAATCTAAAGGTACCATATGTCTTCCTATCAAGGTGGGCCTACTCACCATGCCCACTCTATGTCACATGATTAATCTTGACCTTCCATATAATCTCCTCCTAGGTTGATGATGGTTGCATACCATGCAAGCCATTCTGTCCACCTACCATCAATGTCTTAAGTTCCCTCATAACGGCATATAAGTCACTACTCCCGCCGATCAACAACCCTTTGAATATTGCAAAGCTTAAGAGGTTGTTTATGATAGATAATTGCATTGTCCAAGCACCTATGGGGATCATGTCAAAGACCCCTTGTCCATTCCATCCACATCATCATCCACTCCACAAGTCACCATTGAATCATCACAAGATGTCACCTCATCCTCCACCTCATCTTCCACTCCTACACCTCAAAAGGTCAAGATCATAGACAGAGGGTGCGGTGAATATAAGCTTCACAATGCCTTCCACATGGGAAAATTACCATTGTCCCCTCACTCTCATGGTCATCATCTTCTGAAGAAAGAACAACAATAGCAACACAGGATCAATGATAAAATTCCCTTTGTACCAACACAGGTCTCTAGAGAAGAGGAAGCCGAAGAAACAACTCTGTGTGATTGGCTATACCATGATGAAACCACCTCAACACTTGTAAATATGGAATACTTCAAATAAAAATATCATGTACCATTTCAAATTTGTAACAAAATGCCTTACCATGGAATAGGATTCAGTGCTGATGAACAAGGCATTACAGAACCCATCCCAGTTGATCCTACATCTCCCAAGAAATATGCTCAATGCTTTTGTCTAGGATATGCTCCACCGAGTGTGACAATTAGTGGACATGCTAAAACTTTGGTAAAGGTAACATAACCCTCTTCTAGTGTCAAAAAAATCACCCCAAGTCTCATCATAGCTTCATGTGAAGATCTTGACCTTTCATGTATCTTCCCCGATAACGCCATCTTCATTATTGACCTCCCTCTCATTCATCCCAAACTCATTGCTTGGGATTATCAAGGGCCCCTCCTCTCAACATGTTTCCACATGATGATGCTCTCTCTACATTCCTAGAACTTAATGACACCTCATGGTATGACATATGCTTACACACTCAGGCCTATTTTCAGGAAGAGGAGATCCTTAGTCTAAAAAAGAAAAAATTAAAAAATAGAAAATCGTCCCCTAGTGAATACCTCTTTGAGGCACTTCCAAACATAAAAGAGAAAATAAAGACGTATCTCCTAGTGAAAACCTCTCTGAGGCGCTAGAAGATGAGGATCTCCATCTTCCCCCATACCGTCCCACTGGAAAGAGCATTCCAATATTCTGATTGAAGGCACCCAAGAAATCAACCTCGGCACAAGAACTGTCCAAACTTACACATCTATTAGAAAGTCTCGGTATTGAAGAAAAATCCAACCTCTCCATAGTGCTTCATGAAGCACCTCATGTGTTTCCTTGGTCCTACACCGACATGCCAATATTGGATCCATCCTTGGTTGTTCACCATCTTGTGGTACATCCTAACGCAAGACAAGTGTTAAGTAGAAACTCCACAAGATGCACCCTCAAGTCGCCTTGCTCGTCAAAGAAGAACTACAGAAACTATTAGATGATGGCTTCATCTCCCCTATTGGCTATCCACACTAGGTTTCCAACATTGTTCTAGTTTCTAAGAAACCTACGGGCATCCTCTATTGCACATACTTTCGAGATCTAAACAAAGCATGCCCGAAAGATGATTTTCCGCTCCCCAATATTGACATAATTGTACACCTCACAATAGGACATGAGATGCTCTCCCTCATGGATGGATTCTCTGGGTACAATCAAATCAGAATTGCCCCTGAAGATCAACATAAAACTACTTTTACTTGTCCTTGGGGTACATACTGCTGGAAAGTCATGCCCATTGGTCTAAAGAAAGCTAGGGCAACCTATCAATGAGAAATGACTACCATCTTCTAAGAAATGATACACAAAATAATGAAAGACTATGTGGATGATCTCCTAGGGAAATCGAGAACAAGGGAAGAACATCCTGAGGTCTTGAGACAAATCTTTGCATGATTCAGAGAGTACAAGCTTCACCTCAACCCCAAGAAATGTGTCTTTGGCATAACATTAGGAAAGATCTTGGGGTTCATTGTTTCCTACAGGGGCATCGAGGTGGATCCTCCTAAAGTCAATGTTATAACAAAAATGCCTCATCTTCAAAGTCTCGAAGGAAACTACAGGCTATTCACAGGTTCAATGCTCAACTCACAAAAAAATGTCATCCTTTTGCCCATTTGCTTTGCAAAGATGTACATTTCAAATGGGACCAAAATTGTCAATAAGCATTTGACCGCATCAAGGAGTATCTAGCTTCATCACCGATCCTAATGGCATCTATCCCTAGGAAGCCCCTATTATTGTATATATCGGCAACTTTAGTAACACTGGGAGTACTTTTAGCACAACATGATGATACTGGCCGTGAGAGGGCTGTATACTACATCAGTAGGACTCTAGTCGGTTATGAGCTTAACTATACCCCCATGGAACACACATGTTTACCTATCAATTTCTACTGCCTAAAGTTAAGACACTACATGCTGAGTCATTCTATTGAGCTCATCTCTAATGTTGACCCTCTTAAATACTTGCTTTCCACAACCACACTTACAAGGAGAATGGAAAAATAGGTCATGTTGAGTGAATTTGATATTGAGTATGTTGACTGATGAGAAATCAAAGGATAGGTTGTAGTAGATCAAGTGGCTAAAGCACCCCTCACAGATTATCAACCATTATCCATTGATTTCCTAGATGAGTCCATCTTAACCATGACCGAGTCAACAAGATGGAAATTATACTTTGATAGATCATTCACTAATCATGGTTGAGGGGCAAGAATACTATTGGTGACCCCGTAAGGCGACTATATACCCAAAGCGTACATGCTTGCTTTCACATGCACAAACAATGTGGCTAAATACGAAGCTTTGGTCATTGGTCTCAAAACAATAGTACAATGGAATATCTTGAACCTACATGTCTATGGAGAATCCGAGTTGATCATCAAACAAGTAAATGATGAGTTTTTCACCAAGGGTGATAAGCTAGTGCCCTATAAGCAAATGGTTGATGAATACAAGCTATTCTTCACTTACATACAATTTGAATAGGTACCTCACCTTCAAAACAAAGCCACATATACCATGGCTACTATTGGTTCCCTCCTGGATATGCCTCATGACAGTCATCAGTGCGAGTTTCTTGTGGAACAGCTCCTAATGCCAGCATATCATGTCGCTAAGTCAGAATTCATTTGTGAGATTGTTGGTCTAGAAAATCCTTGGTATTAGAACATCTACACATATCTCAAACATCACACTTTCCCACGTAAATCCACCCGTAAAGAACAATGATCCCTCATTCGTCGAGCCACTCACTACATATCCTTGCCAACACCCTCTATCGTTGAATCTATGATGGAACTCTTCTTTAATGTTTAAACATGAAAGAAGGTTCCCTCACCTTACATGAAGTCCATGAAGGTATCTACGAAGCATACACAAGTGGTATTGTCCAGGCCAAGAAGCTCTGGCATACTAGATATTATTGGACTACTATGGAACATGATGCATGTGAGTATGTCAAGAAATGTAAGCCCTGTCAGCAGCATGGAGATCTCATTCACACTCCCTCTTAGGCATTGCAACCTATCACCACATTCTTGCCTTTCTCTTAGTGGGGCCTAGAGCTCGTTGGCAAAATCCACCCATTCTCCTCCGACAGACACAAATTTATCATCACTGCTATCAATACTTCACTAAGTGGGTTGACACCATTCCTCTAACTTTCACCATAGGAAACCAAATCACCAAGTTCATCATTTACCATATCATCTGTCGTTATGGTATCCCATCTACCATTGTTACCAACAATGGTAAACCTTTTAAAAACCATGATGTTCAGACCCTTTGTGAACAAGTCCACATCCAACATCATTGGTTCACTCCATATTACCCCCAAGGTAATGGACAGGCTGAGGCAACTATCGAAACCTTCCTCAAAATCCTCAAGAAAGTTGTCAATGAAAATGGTCGTGATTGACACCTCCACATCCATCCTACGCTTTGAGCCTATCTCACTAGCATCCACACACCTACAAAAGCTACACCATATTACCTAGTCTTTGGAGCTAGAGCTGCCAATAGAGATCGAATTACCTTCATTGCACATATCTTTGCATAATGTTATCACTGATGAAGAATACTGTGTTGTACACCTCCAAGAGCTTGAGCTATTGGATAAACGAAACCTCAACTCCCTCAATCACCTCCAAGCATACCAAAACCAACTTCACAGATCCTACAACAAGAAGATCCATGCTAGAGAGTCTGCAGTAGGAGATCTGGTCTTAAAAGAAAATCAAATAAATCTATCAGAACAAGAAAAGAAAGGGAAATTTGAGCCTAATTGGCTAGGACCCTGCATTGTCACTGCAAAGTATGGCTCTGGAGCATACCGCCTTTCCACCCTTGAAGGGGAAGAACTTGATGAGCCTGTGAATCCACCTTAAGTGGTTCCAAAGTTAGTCTACTGAATACCCTATGTCAAAAATACAAAAAAATCAAAAAATAGTAAAGAGAAATAATCCGTCCTATGGTGAAAACCTCTCTTTGTGGCACCTTGGATAAGTACCATGATGAAAACCTTCTTGTAGGCATCATGTGTAGGTTCAACCTAGATCCATTGTTCAAACCATCTTCTCGCCATCATTCACCCCATTCAGCCTATCACATGATCCCCTCATCTGAGCTTTAGAACTGTTGATGACTGTTTTGATGCAATCATAACAATAAGTTAAAATTCACATGACATGAACTGAAACTATACTTGAAAGACAAGAAGGAATCATTTGGTGATTCAACTAATCCCAAGTCTACAATGGTTCGGTTGGTCAAGTTCAGTTGGTCAATGTGAAGCTGTAATGTTCAAGGGGCCTTACGTAGTTTAGGTTTGTTTTGTGGTTTACTGGCCTAAGAATATGCAAAAAGGTCATGAGGTATGTCAATGCTTTTCATTCCTTTGCATAAGAGTGATACTGTGCTGCAAGTTTCAGATGTTTTTCTTTGATTTATGCAGCTTCCTTCTTCATGTACTTATGAAAACTGTCTACTTAGACTCTGTTATGCATGCTTCTTCAGATTTGAGACAATTTCCTTTAGATTTCTGCGTTTTTAGCTAGATAATTCAGATGGGTTGGGAAAAGTTAGAGAGATCTAATCTATACTTCATCTAATCTACCGAAGGATCTAAGTGTTTCTGTTATCCACTATGTAAATACCACAGTAGTTTGATCAAATCCATAGTAAAAACCTTAAATGTAAGTCCTGAGCATTTTCACAAACATACATTTAAAATTGCAAGCTCTCAAAGAAGATATTTCAAAACAAAAAGAAGAGCAGGAGAACACTCAGAAGATAGATGCAGAACTCCAGATTCTATTGCATTAGAAACGAATAGCCATACATGATTTACAATGTAAGAATGACTCTTAGTTTCATTGATCATACTACAGAGAACTTACAAGCTTTACAGATACAGTAAGGCAGCCAGACATTCCACGCGCACCTTACTGCAGACAAACAGGCGACCTCCTTCTTCTACTCTAAACTATGCTAAGCTATCCTGCTGTATTTTCCTAAAATCTCTGTGTGTAGCCCCTGTTGTAAAGTATTACAGTGTAGAGAGGCACAATATATAACATTCTGATTGTCCTCACTACAGCAAAAAACCTAACTGAACCCCTAGTTCAAACCTCTAGTTACAGCAATAAATGCAGGTGAACCAGTTCTCAAAAATATCTCAGAGCTGTGGTCAAATCTGGGCGAAATATTGCCCCTTCTGAGAAGTTCCAGCAGCTGGGCAATAACTTCTGTCTGTCTTTTGCAATAATATCTTCAGCTGCGACCTTCCTCTTCACTTGAATGGCTTTGACTTTTGCATTTCATCTCTATCTTCTTGCTCCTGAGATCTGATCTTCTGCCTCCATGAGGTCACTGTATTGACTTTCCAGCTGCTTCCTCAACTGCAAGCCTGCAAGACAAGACCAGCAATAAGTTTCACATTTATCACAAAAAATAGCAGGAAACTAGAATAAGCGTTTAAATCCAAGTGACTGCGCAAGATCGCGGAAATCAGATCCAAAATCCGCTCAAAACGCGTGAAAAATGCGCCCAAGCTGCTTAAAATTGATGGGTCAACCATCGCTGACTGAAAAAATGTCAGAGGCGCCAAAAAAAACACTTAAAAACTCCACCGCTTCATTTCCCGCCCATCGGCATGATATTCGCAGTCGGTGCGTCAAAAAAAACAGGTTAGTCGATATACCTCATCATCATGATATTTCGGAAAATATGATGCTTTCCCTCCTGAAGGTTCAGATGAACGTCATCATGATATTTGACTTCTGCATATGGAGAAACGAACAACAACATCATCATCATATTTGAAGGAGAATAGGAGGATGCGACTATAATCATGCTGCCGAGGAAAGGAAGATGATGGTGACGTCATCATGATATTCGGGCTTCATTGAGATGCTAAGGATGACGTCATCATGATATTCGGTTAAGATCAGGGGGATATTTGATATCGGGTCACCTAAGGAGCATGATCAGGATGATGAAGTGAATATGATCCTTTCGCGGCCAAGGTAACCCTCTCGAGAAAATTAGCATGATGAAGATCATCATCATATTTGGGGCGTATGTCGAACTGGGAAAAGGACGTCATCATCATGATAATCGGGAACCGGATCGTGCTTGGAAAATATATCCTGCTCGAAGGAAAAATGATGATGATGACCATCAGGAGGATATTTGTTTTGTCGAACACAGAAGAAGACATCATCATGATATTTGGGAACCGGATCGGGCTTGGAAAATATATCCTGCTCGAAGGAAAAATGATGATGATGACCATCAGGAGGATATTTGTTTTTTCGTTATTCAGATCGGGATGACGTCATCGTCATATTCAGAGCCTTCGCTAAACTTGAAACATGACGTTATCATGATATTTCGCCAACCGGATCATGTTTGAGAAAAATCCTGCCGAAGGGAAAATATGATGATCATGAGCATGATCAGGATAAAAATATGATGATGATGATCATCAGGATGTTCTCAAAAAGGTTGCATTTTCGGCAGGAGGACTTGGCGAAATATCGGGCGAACAAACAAGATCATGATGATCTTGACAATAAGGACAGGATAAAGAATGATGATGACGTCATCATCATATTCGCGCTAGGGTGATATTGTAAAATATGATGATGCTGATCATCAGGATATTTACTTCTCATCGATTTATCATGATGACGTCATCATGATATTTTGTCTTCGAAGCACAAGGATAAGTTGGTCATCATGATATTTCGGCTAGGGGGATATTACAAAATATGATGATACTGTTTAAGAAATGCAATATCGAACCCTTCTTAATAGATAGGCTGATCATCATGATGTTTCGGCAAACGGATATCAAGAGGATATAAAGATGATGATCCTCCTTCGAAATTATCATGATGATGTCTTCATTACTTAGCGAATTTCAGAGAATGTTCTGTGAAAGATCAGGATGATGATCAAGAAGCCGTCATCATCATATTTCGAAGTTCAGCAAATATCATGATGACGACCTTGCGAAAGGGAGACCAGGAGGATATGAAGTCGTCGTCATCATCATATTTCGAATGCCAGCAAATATCATGATGATGACCCTCCAATAGGTTTTGAACGTGCGCATGTAAATATGCCGAAGGTGATTTTGTTAAGTCAGGGTGATCCTATACCATCAGCATGATATTTTAAGATCAGGCGATGCAAGGATATCATGATGATGCTCGCGATACAAAGGCCGCTCGACGGGGGGAACTTACCTCGACTTAAAGTTAATGTCATCATGATAATTGGACCTCAGGATATTATCGGGGGGGGGGTTTAAATATGATGATGATGATGCTCTTCAGCAAAACCGAGTTTATAACATGACCTTCCTAAAAGATATCATGATGCTGCATAATGCGAAGATCATGATGATGATGTCAACATGACTTAGAATAAAAAATGATGATCCTCCTGCGAATATCAGGTTTGACCAAGACTTTGACCGTGCATAACTTCCACATATGTTCGAATTTTCAAGTGAAGTTAAAGGCAAACCTGCATGAAATTTCAAGCTCTTTCAAAATATGAGGTCACAGAAACAAAATATGAACTTTGACAAACAGACCTCATGATGATGACCTACCCTATGCAATATCATGATGATGATGCACCTAACCTTCATTTTTACCAGACCGCCAGGAAGCAGAAAAAACACAAGCAGAAGCAAAAAGCAAGACATCAGCAGGGGTCCTCGTTTTGCTAAGGAGCAAAATGGGGCGTGTTGTGAACATCACAACAACTAGCAACCAAAACAAAACAATTAAATTCAGAGTGTTCAAGGAAACTAGGTGAAATGAACTCATAACTTCCAACTATCTTTTCCTGCAAATTACTATTCAGCTTGAGACTCAAAGTGTTCAATAAAGATGCATGAATTTCCATTTTCAGTTTAGTTGTGTGCATGTGATTAATTATCCTCATCTTGAAGATCGGTTGAACAAACCAGTGACTGACATTAGCCTACGTAGGTGAGGATATTCCCTCATAGCCGACCGGATAGAGCCTTGCTGCCAGCGAGCGTCCATAGCCCCGGCAAGGTTATCGTTACAATTCTCCTAAGTAGAGCCCCACTGCCAGCGAGCGTCCATAGCCCCGGTAGAGTTACTTAGATGGCTTAATCTGGATTTTCAGTATAATCCGCTTTATTTATTTATTTATTTATTTTTTGTTTTCTAATTTTGAAAGATCTCATAAGGTATAGCAATTTGTAACTTCATGATGATGCAAGGAGTGGACACTTGCTGAAATTAAGCTGAGAATTGTAATGGTAGCAAGGGTGACCTCTGATTTTTCACCTAATATCTACACTGGTAGGTTCAACAAACCCAAGGATTTTAGGTGTGTCATCGTGAGAAACCTGCTTCGAATTCTCAATCACATTTATTGAATACAAAACTTCAGAAGATGAACAACTCTCTACATTCATGACAGTGACAAGCTATGTGTAAATTGCAAATGGTTAACCTGAATATCCTAAATTATATACTGTTTTGAATGGTTGCTAGTTCTGCTCCCTAATACTCTACAGTAAAATAAAGATCCCTGCTGAGGAGACAACAAACAGACCAAGCAAACAGGCTGTACAAACAACACAGCAAAAGAAAAAACTGTACAAACAGAAAGAAATAAAAAAAACAAAACAAACGAAAGACAAGCTATAAACAACTAACCTAAAAAAAGAAAAAAGCAAAAGAAGAACACAAAAAAAAAAAAAAAAACTAACAACTACCCCATCAGACTATATACCAGCCTCTCCAAGGCAAACTGAAACCCAGGAAAAAAGACCCAAGAACACCCCTACTTGCATATTTCTTTAGGTTGTGCAGGAGTAACAGGGTACTGGTGATGGTTCTCATCCTAGCAGATTTATCTTTGAATTCTGAAAAAAAATCTGATATTCTAGATTCATTGTGTTTATCAGAATAGCTCTTAACTAGTAACTGAGGCTGCTCATCAGGTTTATGATTAATCCATATGCATGTCTTATCTCTTGAATTTCCATAATCAAAATAGCATTTATCATTGTTTACTAAGGAAAGGAAAGAGACAACCTGATGTGCCTTTAGCTCTGTGGAACACACTTGTTTATTAGTAGCTGGCTCTTCATCTAGCTCTGCATTTTCATTGCCCAGCTCTATGTCTAGTCCTTTTTCAAGTTGAAAGATGAATGACTCTAGATGTATCATTTCTTCATCTTCATCCAGCTTTGTTCCTTCATTCTGGATGTTCAGTTTATCCTCAAATTTAGCACATCTCTCAATGTTCTCATTAGTTTCCTGCACATCAGCACTTAAGTAAGTATCTTCATCATCATAATCTGACATACAGAAATTAATCATTTCTAAATCACTTGAGAGTAAAAGTGGGATGACATCTTTTGATTGATAGGAATACTCCCCTGTTTTATTTTCAACATGGTATGGGGGTGATGTCTGATTGTGCACAGCAGCTACATGATCCTCTGTACCCTCTTCTTTCAAAAATTGTTCATCAGATGACCCACAGTTATCGTCCAGTGTGGAGTCTGCTTCTATTAACCTGCAACGATCATCACATGATTCCTGGAGAGAGATCTTATTATCCTTTATTCCTAGCATTGGTTCCATCTTTGTATCCTCTGCACATTTAACAACCGCCGCTGCTGCATCCTTCTGTCGCTCAATAATCTCCTCAATTCCTTGCCAACTTTCAGCCTTATACACATATTGGACTGGGAAATTGTATGTAACGCACTCTTCCACCTCTTGTCTAATGTCATGACCAAATCTGTCTATTGCATTGTTTTCCTCATCCGAAGAATTTCCGTCAGACTCAATGAATAGTGCTGTTCTATTGCTGACACACTTCTTTCTACTGTTTAACATCATAACCTCCTCAATCTGCGTCCCATTGTTGGTAACTCTATAGACACCTGGCTCAACAGCAGCATATAATATTTCATTGGTTCGATTATACTCTGTTATCATATGTTTCATTCTGGGCTCTGCCCCTATTCTGATCTGGTTTGGGATGCCTCTCCATGGTAACCACATGTGTGAAAAGTCAGTAGCCATATACCCGTTTAATGTCTTGGACCAATCCCTACTCAGCAACATTCCATAATTTACGGGTATATCCACTACTTGGATGTCAATGATTTGGCTCACCCTAGGGTCTGAAGCTAACTGCACCTGTATGTTCATGAGTTCTCCTATCACACTAACCTCGGTCTTATCTAATTGTGTGACAACCTTGGCAGATTTGGTGGGAGTCAGCCCGAGAGTTTTACATATTCCTAAGGGCATTACGTTGGCTGAAGCACCAGAATCTACCATGCAATTGTGTATATTCTTCCCACACAACCTAACAGTTAACAAGAAAGGTTGAGTATCCCTCTTATCCGCATGTATTACTACATTTGTGTTGGAAGGCTGCTCAACTTTCTTACCTTTCTCCTTAGGTGGTGAATCACTACTAGGAACAGTTATATCAGCAGACACCATGTTTGTTATGGATGTATCCAGGGATTTTAAAAAAGCATTTCTGATCCCTGGGGTCTTCAATAATTCATTTAGAGGTATGCTGACCTTCATTTTCTTTATTTCCTCTGACAAGTAATTCATTAGTCTTGTTGTCTCTACTGCTTCTGTCTTACTTGTTTGATCCTTTTGCACTGCTGTTCCGTTATTTGTGTGCTGACTAGCTTTAAGTATGGCAGGATTGTTGCTAGCATTCTGATCTGGGGGTGTATTGATGTTATTCGGAGGAGTGGAAGTGGTGAAAGGTCCTCCCGGCCTAGGGTTGTTCCTCAAATGGTAGGTGTGGCTTTTATTTGTCTGTTGAAAGGCCTGCACCTCCTCTGTTTCATTTAATATCTCGTTTTCAGATTCAAAAGGAAACTGAAAAGCATTTAACACAAAGGCTGATTCGGGATAAAGACTTTCACAATAGTATGGTTCATCCTCTAGCAATTCATCCTCCCTCTCTTCTGCAGTTGCAAAGGTAAACGTTTCTAAGACTAATGCTGTGTCATATTCTGAGGGTACTACCTCATTACCCTTAGGAATGAGAAATTCTGAGGTAGGAGGCTGTACATCTACGTTGAAGATACTAGCTGCCAAGTGGAACTGTGGACAGTCATGCTCAGCATGGGCATTAGTATTGTGAAATCTGCACCAATTTTTGGGTGCTATATTGGCCATTTGTATGTTAGTTATTTTTTTTGCACCATGATTATCCATATTCTCGAAAGGAGAAGCCAGAGTACCGTTGTTGGGCCCAGTGTTCCATGTCTTGGGTGGCCTAGGTTGATTCTGGTTCTTGTTATTATTGCCCCAGGTCCTATTATCTATCACTGGCCCCCTATTTTGCATTGGTTGCCCCTGACTGGGGCCTTGATGCTGATTGTAGTTTTGGTTCTGATTGTACTGCTGGTTCTGGTTGAGACTATAATTCTGATTTTGGCCTTGGTTGTGACCTTGAGGTGGATTGTAGTTTTGGTTGCTTCTGCCATAGAGATTCTCATTTCTTAGCTGTGTCACTTCGGTTGTTAATCTCTTCAGATGTGCAGTAATTTCTTTGATGTCTTCCCTATCATCTTGTGCTTTTGCCACAGTTACATCCCTAGGAAGTTGGAAGAAAGGCTGACCATTATTTTGACTGTTATTGGAAGTACTAGCCGTGTAAGGAGTTATAGCCTGGATTGGAGTAGGATTATACACAGGTGTGTAAGAAGGAACCGGATTTATTAGTGGAGCATGCTGCACAGGGACTCCATTCCATGGGTGTGCCTGATTCTGCACCCCAAAATTTCCTCCAAATGGACTGTAGGCTGTATGTCTCATTTCTTGGTTCACTGAGGCTGCCTCTTTATAGGCTTTGGATACTGAATCTATGTCAGGTTTCCTTTTGACAAACATGGCAGTTAAAGGATCCAAAGCAGCATAGTACATAGCCAACAAGGGAGCATCAGCTATGGTATAAGGGGCTGCTAGCCTAGAATAGGCCTTTTGGAATCTGTCATTGAAATTATCAATTAACTCTCCCTCACCTCGTTTTATAGCAGCCAACTTATGATACAAAGCACAAGGGTCAATGGGTCCTCTAAATCTAGACAGAAATGCTTCTTCCATAAGTGCCCAGGAAGAAATGTAACTATTGGGTAAGTTTACATACCAGCTAGAGGCCTGCTCATTAAAGGTGTAAGGAAACAACCTACACACAACATCCTCGTGCTCTAACATAGCCCTAAAACATGCTTCCTTAAATATTCTAATATGATCTTCTGGGTCTTGATGCAACTGGTATTTGGGACATATCTTTTCCGGATTTTTTGGCATGTCATGATAATCATTGAAGAATATGGGAGAATTGACATCGAAATAAGCCATTGCAGGTGTTTGAGCTTGACTTGAACTTGCAGAAATACCTGGATTGATTGGTGGATTAGGATTTAGAGGAGGATTGAGACCTCCAGAAGTGCCTGAACCAAGATTTAAAGATCTGAACAGTGATCTATCAGGACTTACAATACTACGGATGTTAAAAGGTGACCCAGGAGGTGTTCCAGATGAACTTCCTGCTTGCGATATCTTTGGATTCCAAATTAAAGGGCTTTTACTTCGCCTTGTATCAGGTAGTTGCACAAATATATCTCCTGAACTGGACCTAGACCTAGTCACTCTGTTACTGTCGTTAGCCAGTTTGAAATGAAACCTAACTCAGGCAGGCCCTCCTTCTAGCGCCAGAAAACTGTTGATGACTGTTTTGATGCAATCATAACAATAAGTTAAAATTCACATGACATGAACTGAAACTATACTTGAAAGACAAGAAGGAATCATTTGGTGATTCAACTAATCCCAAGTCTACAATGGTTCGGTTGGTCAAGTTCAGTTGGTCAATGTGAAGCTGCAATGTTCAAGGGGCCTTACGTAGTTTAGGTTTGTTTTGTGGTTTACTGGCCTAAGAATATGCAAAAAGGTCATGAGGTATGTCAATGCTTTTCATTCCTTTGCATAAGAGTGATACTGTGCTGCAAGTTTCAGATGTTTTTCTTTGATTTATGCAGCTTCCTTCTTCATGTACTTATGAAAACTGTCTACTTAGACTCTGTTATGCATGCTTCTTCAGATTTGAGACAATTTCCTTTAGATTTCTGCGTTTTTAGCTAGATAATTCAGATGGGTTGGGAAAAGTTAGAGAGATCTAATCTATACTTCATCTAATCTACCGAAGGATCTAAGTGTTTCTGTTATCCACTATGTAAATACCACAGTAGTTTGATCAAATCCACAGTAAAAACCTTAAATGTAAGTCCTGAGCATTTTCACAAACATACATTTAAAATTGCAAGCTCTCAAAGAAGATATTTCAAAACACAAAGAAGAGCAGGAGAACACTCAGAAGATAGATGCAGAACTCCAGATTCTATTGCATTAGAAACGAATAGCCATACATGATTTACAATGTAAGAATGACTCTTAGTTTCATTGATCATACTACAGAGAACTTACAAGCTTTACAGATACAGTAAGGCAGCCAGACATTCCACGCGCACCTTACTGCAGACAAACAGGCGACCTCCTTCTTCTACTCTAAACTATGCTAAGCTATCCTGCTGTATTTTCCTAAAATCTCTGTGTGTAGCCCCTGTTGTAAAGTATTACAGTGTAGAGAGGCACAATATATAACATTCTGATTGTCCTCACTACAGCAAAAAACCTAACTGAACCCCTGGTTCAAACCTCTAGTTACAGCAATAAATGCAGGTGAACCAGTTCTCAAAAATATCTCAGAGCTGTGGTCAAATCTGGGTGAAATATTGCCCCTTCTGAGAAGTTCCAGCAGCTGGGCAATAACTTCTGTCTGTCTTTTGCAATAATATCTTCAGCTGCGACCTTGCGACCTTGCAATAATATCTTTTGCAATAATATCATCATCATATTTCGAAGTTCAGCAAATATCATGATGACGACCTTGCGAAAGGGAGACCAGGAGGATATGAAGTCGTCGTCATCATCATATTTCGAATGCCAGCAAATATCATGATGATGACCCTCCAATAGGTTTTGAACGTGCGCATGTAAATATGCCGAAGGTGATTTTGTTAAGTCAGGGTGATCCTATACCATCAGCATGATATTTTAAGATCAGGCGATGCAAGGATATCATGATGATGCTCACGATACAAAGGCCGCTCGACGGGGGGAACTTACCTCGACTTAAAGTTAATGTCATCATGATAATTGGACCTCAGGATATTATCGGGGGGGGGGGGGTTTAAATATGATGATGATGATGCTCTTCAGCAAAACCGAGTTTATAACATGACCTTCCTAAAAGATATCATGATGCTGCATAATGTGAAGATCATGATGATGATGTCAACATGACTTAGAATAAAAAATGATGATCCTCCTGTGAATATCAGGTTTGACCAAGACTTTGACCGTGCATAACTTCCACATATGTTCGAATTTTCAAGTGAAGTAAAAGGCAAACCTGCATGAAATTTCAAGCTCTTTCAAAATATGAGGTCACAGAAACAAAATATGAACTTTGACAAACAGACCTCATGATGATGACCTACCCTATGCAATATCATGATGATGATGCACCTGACCTTCATTTTTACCAGACCGCCAGGAAGCAGAAAAAACACAAGCAGAAGCAAAAAGCAAGACATCAGCAGGGGTCCTCGTTTTGCTAAGGAGCAAAATGGGGCGTGTTGTGAACATCACAACAAGAACAAACCCATCCTTCGTGCTTCCATTGTCCATCATTCCCAAAATATCTCGCATATCTCAAAATAATATTCCATGCCTCTAACATACACCTAGTTATCCTCATCCATTTGTAACCTTGTTCTCTTTAGTGGTTTTTCATAGACATCATGTCATCACACTACCATTTCGCCATACCAATACCATCCCCACCATCGTTTGCATACCATGATATAGCCTGAAAACTGACATTCTTATCTTCTAAACCAAACTTCATCCAATCATGTGAACCAACCCCTATCCTTACATCATCAAGTCTCCCAAAACTACATATCATCACCACTTGCATTGTAATGTTCCTTGATCCCATGGATACAGGGTATGTAGGTAGTCTGGAACATGAAGGAAGTATCCTATATGTAGGTACATACAATGCACCCATCCAACCCGTTTGGATGGTCCCACTTTCCTAAGCTTGTTTATTGCACTTGATCTACAAATTATACACTTACTAGGCATCCTATCAAAGTATAATGCTTTCACAAAAAATCTTTCACCAATAGATTGGATTTTCCATCACTAGCAATGTGTGTCTCCCTGCCTATCCTTAGTTTATCTTAATCCTTCATTGATTGTTCTCCTAGGATGCATCCTTCCTACAATGGGAAAAATCATCAATCCTCCATCCATCCTTTGCCAAGAGATATAATGGTTGTGTGTTCTAGGTCAGTCAGTCTTTTGGTTTTTGATTTTTATCTTGTGCATCATTTTTGGGTTATTTCAAAGTTGTCAAGTGATCTCATTATATCATGGCATGTGGTGAAAAATCCAAAATGGGGCATAGTCATTGCTTTCATATGTCATGCTTGTGGGAAGTTCTCATTACTCCATCTTTGTATTCATATCTTGTGAATTGTAGGGTCAGTTCTAGCATATCATCCTCCTTTTGCATCTAAGGTTCCTCATACCTTTGGTGTACTAAGGGTTTATGCCTCAAATCCCCCTTGTTCATCTAGACAAGCTTATACTATTATGGGCATGCATGAGTTCATCTTATTATTTGCATTTTTAAGTCCTATACATGGATGCCTTGCCACCTTGGTTCCACATACCTTGGTGCATAAAATCATACGCTATATCAACAATAGCACTTATTTTTTATTGGTAGAATTTCTTAATATGATATCATCCCATTTGTCCTACATATTTACATCTACCCTCATCACCTTGTCCCACTACTTGGTGCAGTAAGGTAGGAGGGTTCATAGAATGAATTGTCGAGACTGTGCAACAAGAGTAAACACAATGGAAACAACTCCAAGATATTAAACAAATGCAGATTCAGTCATTCAATATATCATAGAATTCAAATACAATCTAGCCGAAATCATGCAGGCTTACAATTAGGGGTCAAAAGGCCTAATTTTAGAATATCAAAATATGTACAAGATATAGTTTTGAATCTCCTTTGCACAAAAACTAAACTAAGGATTATGAATCAATTGCTAACTATCAAAATTTTATTTCCTAAGGATCTGTTACATCAATATATATCATCTCCAGATCACAAGATGCCTCCGCGTTGGCCAAGGAAGATCACAAACTCCAATGAAGAGTTGTAATGTGTGTACACAAATAGGTCGGATCTAATAATGAATAATTCCTTTGCAAATGAATGGAATGATGCGTAGATCTTAGGGAAGGTTGACCATGAACCATAGATCATTGAATGATGTCTTATTAGGCTCCACAAGTTAGGAAGTGCTTCGCAAGTCTTTTCCCTTAGCTGATTGTCTGAGACTATCAAGATGCTCTATTCTAAGAAAATAGTCAATCTTCTGATAGCGATATCTTTCCAGTAATTGATCCAAATGCTCTAAATTCTGGATATGATGTGCATGAATGAATCTAGGTACTAATTCCATTTCCACAAGATCTGAAATGTAACTATGGTAGAATGCAGATAAAAATACAGAAACTGCTACTAACTGAACTACCTAAACTAAACTAGAAAATGAAAAGAAACAAACAAAATTACAAACAAATTGAAATGCAAATGTTTTTGGTTGATCCAAGATTGCTCTTGAACCAACGATGCTCATGCATCAGACATCTAGGGTTATTGAAAAAGTGAGTCCCTCACTTTGCTGGGGCTAGGGGAGATCCAAGACGGTCCACTTCAGCCTGACAAATCCACGATGAATCTTCTTTCGGTCTGCTTTTGTACTTCACAAGATATTCTTTGTATTGTCTTCCTCTGGTACTGCATCCCACTCTTCTATCCAAAATGCCTTCAATCTTCTCTAGTTCTTGTTGTGGTAACTGCTTCCTCAAATCTTCTTCAAGGTTGTCACTGGACTCTGCTTCATGATACCGGTACAAGTCTGCAATATTGAAAATAAGTAATATACCCAATGTCTTCGGTAACTTCACTTCATATGCATTTCCTAAATCAAATTTTTTGAGTATGTTACAAGGTCCAATCTTCTTCATCTTCAAGTTGTTATAAGTGCCAACTAGAAATCTCTCTTTTCTCAAGTATACCATCACTTCTTCTCTAACTACAAATTCCTTGTGTCTTCTCTTCTCATTTGTTTGCTCCTTATACTTGTTGTCCATATCCTCCAAATGTTTCTTCACCTAATTATGCACTATTTCCATATGTCCTGGAAATTCTTCTACTTCTATACTTCTCTTTTCTACCATACCCATGTCTCTTAATTATGTTACTCCTCTAGGGTTTATTCCAGTAACAAATTCAAAAGGTGTTCTTCTGGTACTCCTATTCACTGAATTATTATATGCAAACTCTGCTTCTGAAAGAATCAAATCCCAACTCCCTGTCTTCTCTCCAACCAAACATCTCAACAAGTTTCCCAAACTCCTATTCACTACCTCTATCTATCCATATGTTTGTGGATGAAATGTTGAACTGAACTTTGAATCTCTCATCTTCTTCCAAAGTGTCTTCCAAAAGTATCCAACAAACATAGTGTCTCTATCTAAAACTATGCTCTTAGGTAATCCATGCAATCTCACAATCTCCTTGAAAAATAGGTTAGCTACATGCACTACATCAATTGTCTTCTTACAAGGTATGAAATGTGCCATATTTGAAAATTTGTTTGCCACTACAAATATAAAATCATGTCGTCATTGTGTCTTAGGTAATCCCTTTACAAAATCCATACTTATGTCTTCCCAAGGTCTCTCCAATACTGTCAAAGGTTTATACAATCTAGTATTCTAACTACTCCCTTTTACAACTTGACAAACTCTACAACTCTGCACAAATTTCCTAACATGCTTATGTATCTAAGGCCAAAAGTAATTTTCACTTACCAAAGCCACTATCTTATCAATGCCAAAATGTCCTGCCAATCCACCACTGGGTTTTTCCTTGATCAAATTATCTCTCATTGAACTTCTAGTTATGCATAACTGACTTCCTTTCAACATGTCTTCTTGAATGAAATAGTCTAGCCATTTATTCCTATCTGTCACAGCAGGTTCCTTACATGCTTTCTAGGGTTTTGCAAAATTAGTGTCTCCCTCATACAGATGCTTCAACTCATCGAAACCAAGCACCTTAACTCTCATTTTTGTCAACAAGTTTCTTGTCCTACTCAATGCATCAATAACTTTGTTTGATTTACCACTCCTATGCTTCAACACAAAAGTTTAACTCTGCATGAACTCTACCCATCTCATGTGTCTCTAATTCAACTTTCCTTCACTATTTAGGTATTGCAAAGCTTGATGATCTGTATACAATACAAACTCCTTAGGCAGCAAATAATGTCTCCAATTCTTCAAGGCTTGAATTATAGCATAGAACTCTTGATCATAAACTGAATATGTTCTCCTTGCACCATTCAACTTCTCACTGAAATATGCCACAAGTCTACCTTCTTGAATTAACACTGCTCCAATTGCCACTTGCATCACAATCTACTTAAAATACCTTATTGAAATCTGATAATGCCAAAACATGTTACTCAGTTACTTTCTACTTCAACAACTCAAAACTTTTGTCTACTCCATATGTCCACTTAAATTCTTTTATGTCACCTCTCATTATCTTTGTCATAGGGTTACATACTGAACTAAAATTTTTTATGAACTTCCGATAGAAACTAGCTAATCCGTTAAATGATCTAACTTCCCCAATACTCTCCAGTGAAGGCCATTCAATAATTGCTCTTACTTTCTCAGGGTCCATCTTCAATCCTTCCGTAGAAATCACAAATCCCAAGTACACTGATTCTTCCTTCATGAAACTACACTTCTCGATGTTGATCAACAATTTCTCCTCTCAACCTCTGCAAAAATTGTCTAATATGCCACAAATGTTCTTTTGTCTTACTAAAAATCATGATATCATCCTAGTACATAATAACAAACTTACTCAAGAATCTCTTCAGAACTTCATTCATCAATCTCATGAAAGTACTAGGTGCATTTGTCAATCCAAAAGGCATTACTAACCACTCATACAATACTTCATTTGTCTTAAAAGTAGTCTTCCATTCATCTCCTTCTCTGATTCTGATATGATGGTATCCACTCTTCAAGTCTATCTTTGTGAAATATCTTGTGGCACTCAAACAATCCATGATGATATCATCCATCCTACGTAAAGAAAATCTATACTTAACTGTGATCTTGCTTATTTCTCTAGAATATGTACACATTCTCCATTCTCCATCTTTCTTAGGTGCTAACACTATAGGTATTGTACGAGGACTCAAACTTTCTCTGATCAAAACTTTCCTAAACAATTCTTATATCTGCTTATTCAATTCTTCATTCTCTATTGGTGTCATTCTATGTGCTGATTTTTTAGGCAAACTAGCTCTCAGTATAAGATCCATGTGATGACTGATACTCCTAATTGGTGGAAATCCCTTTGGTACATTGTCTGATATGATGTCGCCATACTTTGTCAGCAATTGCTTCATCTCCTCTGGTTGTGATTCTTCAGTCTCCTTCTTCGATGTTTCAGGCTACTTAGGAATCAAAACATAACACATATTCTCATGTCTTAAACCATCCAGAAATTTCCTTCCATCTATCAAACAGATTCTAGCATTCCCACATACCTCACTCTTAGGATTATCTTCCAAAGGAATCAAGGTAATTCTCTTCCCATTTTATGTTATAGTGTATGTATTTTTTCTCCCATCATATATATCTTTTCTATCATACTACCAAGGTCTACCCAAAAAGATATCACATACATCCATAGGCATAATTGTTATCACCCAGATTTGCACCCTTTGCTGACTTTATAAAAACTTGGCAATCTGGAGAAACATGGGAATGATCTCGAAGTGTGGGACCTTGAGAACTGAGATCAGACCTCCGTTGAAGGTCGGCTTCCTCTTTCTAAGCCTAATGCTTAGAGAAATGTAATTGATTATCACCAAAAAATTATTGGATTTGCAGAGGAAAAGGGTAGAAGGAATGCTTTTAAAAATGAAATATAAAATAGAAAAACTTGAAAATAAGGGTGATTCACCAGGTTGAATATAAGAACCCTCACAGAACTGAGAAAATGCACAACACAACCAGATACAACAAGTAGATATACATAGATTCAGATGATTCTAGCAGAGGTAAGAAACAAAATGGTTGAGAGGAACAAAACGTTCACAGATAATCATTTGCAGATTCACAGTAAACTAAAAATCAGTAAAAGAGGTAAAATAACATGCATATATTAAATAAGAAGGCATGGTTACAGTAGAGTAATGCTCTATTTAGAATTAGAAGCATAGATTACTAAATCTTCCAACGTCCAACCCTTTTTACATCTCATTTTTATGCATATATAGCATTTTGCATTTCACCTAAGTTGGTTACAAAAAAAATTCTAGAAACTGTTGTCACATAGGCCCATCAGGAAAAATATCTGCCTCTGAGGGGACATCCACTTGCAAGAATTCATGGCATAAAATATCTGGAATAGGGGCAGATGGAAGATATTTTGAATCTTCAATGTAAGCTGCTGAATCATCAACCTGCACCCATAAATGCAACAAATATTTACATCTGCATATGCCAAATTGGTCGCTAAAATGCCTAGTTGATCAAGCATGCAAATCCAGATCATATTTTGAAAGTGAGAAAAATCCCCTCAAAAGCCCGCTAGATGAAAGAGGAGGCAAAAATAAGCATTTTTGCCTTTTGCAGCATGTTGAAATTCACCAGAATGAGGGAGATATGGGCAGTCAAAGCTATGGTCAACTGTATCTTGCAATTGTATATCGCCTTGCATCTGCAATTATATATGTATCTTACACTGCTAAGTTCACTTTATACATTTATGCAATTTCTTTCCTTTCACTTTTTACATATTCAATTAGCTTTGCATGTCTTTGAATCTCCCTTTGCATGTGTTTTTGTATGTGCAATTGTATATGAGATATAGTTGCTAAAATATACAAAAGTGGACCTTTACCTTTTGAACCACCGTTTGCATCTTTCGCCACTACCACGTGTCATCGCTCCATTGGTCATTGAGCTGTACCTGAGACCCATCACTGAACAATTGCATCCACCTTATCGGCTGTCCAAAAGACCACAGACCAAGCCACTGATGCACTAAGTCTTGCCGACATCCTTTGTATGTGACCTTTTGTATCTGCGATTGTATATGAGATACAATTGCATATACAAACAATGCGGAACTCAAATGAGATTATCAATTAGAATGGAACTTTAGAACAAGTCCGGCCTTGTATCCTTTCCTTCTTTGCATATCAACACATGCATGCACCTCAACATACAACTACAGACCCCAAAATGACTATCCACTGCATTTGATTCCCCAGTCGCATCCTGATTGTATGTTTCCCTTTATATATTGCCTTTGTATATCGCATATACAATGCGAACATACAAGCAAAACTACATACAACCGCACCTGCACATACAAACGTTGCATCTGGCCTCAGCATGGCGACCTTGTATAGGACCTTGTATCTGCCCTTTTGTATCTGACATTGCATATGACCCTTCGTATATCGTGAATGTATAAGACCCTTGCATCTGCAAATATACAATGCGAACATACATACAAAGATGCATACAATCACATCTGCCTTTATAAACCAAAATGCATATTCTTTTCAAGTCTAGGATTTGTATGTCAGAATTGTATATGGCATTGTATGTAGGATTTGTATATGCAAATATACAATCACATATACATACAATTGGTGGACCCCACCCTTTGTATCTAACCTTTGCATATTGCCTTAGCATCTTCCCTTGTATCTTTGCATTGCATATACAATTGTACCCTGATGCACATTTGCCTTTGTATCAGGCCTTGTATCTTTGCATTGCATATATAATTGTAACCCAATGCACTTTTGCATCTCACCCCTTGTATCTTTTCCTTATATATTGACTTGTATATGTGATTGTATATGAGATACAATCGCCTGATATATAAAAGCAGACCTCATATTTTGCATAAGCTCTTGTTTATTGCATGTATATGTAATATACAAACAGAGATGCATACAACATAACATACAACGAACCTGATGTACATTCACTTTTGTACATGACCAAGATACAAAGAAAATAATGTATTTGAGATACAATTCGACCCAAATGACAAAAAACCCCAAAACGAGGATGACATCATCATCATATACAAAAAAAATGGCTAAGTGTAAAACTGAGAAATCTCTGCAATGGAAGGCACTTGAAGACAAGAAATTTTTGGGTTTTTCTAGGTTTCCTACAAGGATTCTCCAGGCGAGATTTTGGGATTTTTGGCAAGGCAAAGCATGGGTAATTGAAGGATTTAACTATTTTCTCCTTCTATTTAGGCTTTCTCTGATCATATTTCTTTGATAGGAGAGAAACAAAACATTTTGTGGTCAAGCAAAAAATGACAACAACTTTGGTGACCTCTCGGGAGTTGCCTGCTAAACATCAGATCAGATGCCTAGACTATATCCATTGGGCACAGAGTCATACAAAAACTTAAAAAATACCTATGGCAATCAATCCTAACCTCAGTAACTCAGCATATCAACAATGAAGAACACTTGGAAGACCAAAACCAAAACAATATGTTGAAAGCAACCCATCTAACTGTACTAGACAACACATAGAGAAAACAAAAGGTATCTAAACTATTGTACAACAACACTTATTGAAAGAAAGAAACCTAATCTACTGCTTTACAAGGCAAGTCATACCTCAAAACACCTCTTTAGGTGTATCCCGTTAACTGGGATAGGAAAATTTTCTCCATCCATGTTTGATAACTGAAATGCATTGTGCTTCTTGCATTCAGTAATGATAAATGGGCCACCCCACATGCTATCAAACTTGGAGTGTTTCCCTGGCCTGCTTTTTAACTCATCCCATTTAAGTACCATATCACCCTCCCTAAAATTTCTGGGAGTGGCCTTCTTATCAAAAATTCTTTTTTTCTGAAGATGATGAGACTCCATATCTTTCATAGCTTTATCTCTCATTTCTTCAAGCTCCATAAGTTGAGCATATCTGACAGCCATGGGGTCCTCTTCTTCAAACATCTCAAGTTGATTCATGATATCAAGTGCTGGTAGCTCCATAGACATCGGCAATCTTGCCTCTTTTCTATAAACTAACATATATGGGGAGTTTCCAATAGACCTTTTGGGAGTTATTCTATCTACCCATAAAGCAGATTTTAGATTGGTGTGCCAAGTTCTCTGGTTGTCCTCCATTGATCTTTTGACAATCCTTATGAGATTCTTATTTGTGGATTTAGCCAAATCATTACCCCGTGGGTAATAATTTGATGAAGTGTTCAAATAGATTCCATTCTTCATAGCCCAGTCTATTATCCTCAATCCAACAAAGGCTAAAGCATTGTCTGAGATAATTGACTCAGGTGCTCCAAATCTAAATATCAAATCACAATAAAAGTTCAAAACAACATTCTCATTGGCTTCCTTCAAAGCCGCTGCTTCAGTCCACCTTGTGAAATAGTTTGTTGCTATAAGTATCCACCTATGGCCTGCAATTGATGGTGGGTTAATGGGACCTATAAAATCAATGCCCCATCTCATGAAGGGTTGTTCTACTTGAATTGGCTATAGAGGTAAAGATGGCAGCCTTTCTTTCCCTACAAAAATGGCACATTTTACACACTTTCTAGCCCATGCATGGGCATCGTTGAATAAGACGAGCCAGTAATATCCAGCTCTCATTATTTTCCAAGCAGTAGTCCTTGGGAAAAAATGATCCCCTACTGTTCCATCATGAAACTCATGTAGCACCTTGTCAGTTTGATCATTATCAATGCATCTTAACAACACACCATAAGAATCCTTTCTGAAAAGGATATCATTAATTAAAACATATGGGATAGACTGTAGTCTAAAATATATTCTCTTGGCTCTATCTAAACCTGCTGGACATTCACCAGTTTGCCAAAAATGAATCATGTTTATTAACCCAACCTATGCCAACTGTTGTTCTATCATCCTGATGTTCATCTTGTCATGCCCACATTTCCCATGCGGTCACGACACGCATCACACATGTCATGTCCACATTTGACATGTGGTCATGACACGAAATATCAAAAATTTTTGCACACTTCCCTAGAAACCCCCTCGCACGCGTAAGCGTGCTTGGTGGCGTATGCTTAAGGCGTAAACAATACAGTTGTTAGTGGGGTAATACGCACACGTACACATACCAAAACACAAGAAGGCCAACAAGGGGGCCATCGTGATGCAGCTAACGTCACTACAAGGATTAAACTTACTAATCTTCTAAACCCTAACTCCCAAGAAAATCTGGTAGCATAACGCCTCACGGGCGTGAGTGGGGTTTATTGCACTAACACTAAACTTGATCACGAGGTCTCCTGATAGGGTTAACAAATTTCTTACAATTCCCTAATTACCATGAAATTATAGTTGATCACATTAATGGAACATTTTTCAACAAAGCTCGATCATCTCGTCTCCTTCACATTTTCTAAAACTTAATATTAATTTCTTCTCCTAATTTTATCATTTTCAACAAATCCTCCACATTTGTTCTCCTTCCCATTTCTCTGAAATTTTATTTTATTTTACTCTCTTTCACATTCTCTATCAATCAGAGTTATCACTGCATCCTTTACATTATTCCTAATTTCTTGGTAGATCAGTTCTCTAACAATCAGAGTTATCGCTACATCCTTTTCATTATTCCTAATTTCTTGGTAGATTAGATCACGTAAACAGGGCTTACTAACTTCGTTTGATGAAATCCACTAGGTTTCCACTCTAGGTTTAATTCAGCGTTTCAATGAATTTTGTTAATTAAATCGCCCCCAAATCAGGATTAACAGAAAGTTAACATCTCAATTAGTACTTTGTGTCCTATTTTAGAAATGCCACACATTTTCTCCTCTTTGTTTTCACTTTTAGCTTTCTTTCTCTTTTTCTCTCATTTTCTCAATTTGACTTTTTCTCAATCTACAGGTTGAGTTTGATATGGCCACATATGAAATGCATATGATGGCTTAATTCATTTATAAAGATATAAATATCTATATAAATGCAAATCAACATATATATATATATATATATATATATATATATATATATATATATATATATATATATATATATATATATATATATATATATATATATATATATATATATATATATATATATATATATATGCTTATTTGCATTTATATCTCTAGGTTTTCTTTTATTAAATATATGTATATTTTTCTTTTCATTTTCTTCGTATTTCATTTGTGAAAATTTTTTAAACCCCCAAACCCATTTACCTTTATATATATATATATTCAATTATCACTGTCAAATTAATTTATTTTTTTAACCCCCACCAATTTGTATTTATTTTAAAAATAAAAATAAAAACTACTCTGTGATATATGATATACAGTCGCTCTGCCATTTTTTTTTATAGACACCGCAACATTTAAAATGAAATTTATTTATATATATACATACACATAAAAATCCCATTTTTAATACAACTCACAATTTAATTTAAAATTTATATATAAAGAATATATATATATATATATATATATATATATATATATTCAATTATCACTGTCAAATTAATTTTGTAAGGCAGAATTAAAATAAACAATCAGTTTATATTTGATTTTCATGTAATATATATTTTTAAATGCACCTCTAATATAACGTTATAATTTCTTTTTTTTTCTACCAATTAACATGGACAATTAAAACTATTTTTTTTTTAATTCAATTCTACTTCAAGTCAATACTCAATATAAATATCTTAAGCAATGATTTATGTAAATACATTTTTTTGAAGGGAAGATTTAATTGTATTGGCAATTAATTACAAACAAAACTCAAATGCATAATTATAACCAAATTTCATTTATTTTCTTAGTAACAATTTACAACTTCATATTGTCACAACAACAATTTCATGACTTATCAAAATTAATATTTCCATTAAGTCATACAAAGAATTAATTTATAACCAACTTTCTTCATTTCATACTTATTGAATAATACACAAGTAAACTAAAATTTCTAACCTTCATTTCATAAATGGTAAAATTACTTTAACAACTAAAACTATCAGTACAATGATAGAGGTTTTCTCACAATCTAAAGAAGACAAAATTTTACAACAAGAGAGAGAGAAGTTCTCCTCCTTGAAAACCAACAAGGGTGAAATTATTAATAAGACCAAGCTCTCCTCAAGAGCCTTAAGAGTAAAGGAAAATAAAACATTTTCCAAGACAAGAAAACTCTTCAATCTTCACACTAAGCTCCATGAAATCCTGCATATCACACAAGGGAACAAAACACCACACATCTTGCTCTCCTCCCTACTGTAGACCCACAAGAGGGTCACCTCCGAGCTAGGGAGGTCATCCACACACCTAGGGAATCCAAATCCATTTCACAAGGAGGCAAAACAACATCCCAAAACATAAAATACACCCATGGATATTTACACACACACAAACTCAACCCAAGTGAGTTTCAAAAGGGGTAGGAGAGTGGACACACTCAACTCAAGAGTGCCACTCCTTCAAAATATTTCAACACAATTTTTCTCATGGCCTCAAGCTTAACATGTCAACAGAATTTCCAAAGGAGTTCATATTTTGGCTCTCAATCCATATAACAATTTACTCAAAATCACATAAAATGCCCTCAAGGCTTTCAACATCCCAAAACAAGGAAATGAACTCAAGGAGGATCACTCCTCCCCTACCCCACACTTGATGAGCATTTTCTCCCAAGTTGGAGAGGCTCTTTCAACACCCTACTAATTATTCCCCACAATAACAAAATACAACATAAGCAAAATACATCTCACACATTCACCATGCAACAAATTGAAAATATAAGGGGAAGGCCTTAGCCTTGAAAACCAACCTTTAAAGCCCTAATAACGGAAGAAGTTGATGTAGAGCTCCCCTAAAGTCCCCTCCAACCTAAGCCACCAAACTTCTTCTATCCTTTTTCCCCAAAACAATTTTCAATAATAAAAAATTCTAAAAAATTCAACAACCTTTCTCCCTATCCCCAGTGGGATTAAAATAAGCCCAATCCATGAGCTTAGAGGAATGGGGAGGTGACACTTATCACCTCCTCACTCTTCCTCCCAACCACTAGCATGTCCCAAGGGATGGGTGTTGACACATGTCACTCACCCATCCCCAAAGTCTCCCTCGCCCCTTACCACATGTCCTCTCTCCAACACATGGGAGAGAAAAGGGGAGTTAAAGAGGGAAAGGGTGACACATGTGTCTCCCTCCTTTCCTCTCATGAATGACCACACAACTCCATGGAGACTCTCACCAATTGTGAGAGTGACTTGAAGTCAAGTCTTCCACAATTGGTGGATCTTGGAGTCATCTCTGGCCTTGGGAATTGAAAAAGGATGGGCTTGAGTGTTTGTATCACTCATCCTATCTCTCCCATGCCTCTAAATTCGTCACTTAACTTCAGTGTGAAGTTAAGGTGACCATACGGAGGTTTACCAAGGGTTGCCCAAGTCTAAATGGACCCTGGACCAATGGGGTATAACCCAGGGTCAATTTTAACCTAGTTAAAATACCCAGGGTCAAGTTGAAACACAAGAAAAGGGTCTCCAAAAATTAAAATTTAAAAATAAAATTCAAAGACAATCTTACAACACAAATCATATTTCAAATTAAAAGAGGGTAGACCTAACCCATTCAACCTCATATAATTTAACATTACATCATACACAGAGTTGATCTTGGTTCCTCGTGGAATCAAATCGGCTTCACAAGGGATTACAACATAAGGTGTTAGATGATCTCTAGTATCTGTGGTTTGTTAGAAATACCTACGCACTCAATTACAAAGTTAATTCCACATATCAATAACATAGCCAAAGCAAATTAAGACTTGCACTCACATAAGATATCACCAGTCCTCTTAAGCATAAAGGAAATCACATTACAATTTTCTATCTAATGTCACCCAATTAGTTTTCCTGTAATGTAAACATCTATCTAACATCACCCAATTAGTTTTCCTATGAAATAAACATCTATCTAACATCACCCAATTTATTTTCTCTTAATACAAGCATCTATCAAACATCACCCAATTAGTTTTCCTTTAACATAATAAAGTCTAAAAGTTTAGAAATCCAGGATCAACAGTCCCAAAAATATAAAAGTATCAGCAACAGTAAGGTAAATAGTCACATGAACGGAAATAAATAATGTAGGCCTCACATCCTCCCCCCCTAAGATTGTACTTCCTCTTGGAAGTCGTCAAGGAGGTGAGGATAAAGAGTCCTCAATCTCGCTGCATCCTCCCACGTCGCAGTGACCTCATCATACATGTCCCTCTGGACCCTAACTTGGTCCAACTCTCGCCCTCGAAGGCCCAGCATCCGACGAGCCAATATGCGAATTGGTTCCAAATCTAATTGTTCCGTCTGCCTCTACCTGAAGAGCACTCCAATCCAATACCTGAGATAAGTTAGAGATGTAATGACGTAAAACTAAAACATGAAAGACATCGTGGATACGCGACAGGCTAGGTGGCAAGGCTAGATGATAGGCTACAGGTCTTATCTACTCCAAGATCTCAAAAGGTCCTACAAACTAAGGTGCGAGCTTAAAGCCCTTTCCATAATGGATTAGACTCTTGTGCGGTCGCACTCTCAAAAATACCTTGTCACCTAGTGAGAAGCTCTGATCAGTTCTCTTAGCATCGGCATACTTCTTCTATCTATCCTATGCCTCCTGAAGTCTCTGTCTAATCAGTGTAACCTACTGCTCCATATCTTGAACTATCTCTGGACCAATGGCAACCCTGTCCTCTGTCTGATGCCAACTCAAAGGTGTCCTGCATGGTTTGCCATATAGAGCCTGGAAAGGAGGCATACCCAACGAGATGTGATGCCCATTATTGTAGGCAAACTCAACCAGATATAGATACTTCTCCCATCTAGACTGATGGTCCATAACATACATACGAAGCATGTCTTCCAACACTTGATTTACTCTCTCTGTCTGTCCGTCAGTCTTAGGATGGTAAGCTAAACTAAAGTTGAGCTGAGTGCCCAATGCCTGCTATAAGGGTCTCCAAAAAGCTGAAGTGAAAACTGAGTCTCTATCAAAAATGATGCGGTGAGGTACTCCATGAAGTTTGACAATTTGATTTAGAAACACTCTTGCCATAGATGGTGCATTGTACGTCGTGCGTACAGGTGAGAAATGTGCCACCTTGGTCAACTTGCCAATTGTCACCATGATGGCATCATGGCGACGTGATGACATAGGTACACCAACGATAAAATCCATGGAAATGGTGTCCCATTTCCACTTAGGTATCTTGTGAGGGTACAACAGTCCTGCTGGATGCTGATGCTCAGCCTTGACCCTCTGACACTCAAGGCAACGAGCAACATATTCTACAATGTCTTGTCTCATCCCAGCCTAATGATATAACTGTCACAAATCAGCATGCATCTTCTTCACTCTTGGGTGTGTTGCATAAGGTTCTCTATGAGCCTCAGAAAGAATCACTGCACGTAGATAACCCACACGGGGTACATAGATGCGCTGCCGATGTCTAAGAAAACCATCAGGCTCAAGGGAATATCCTACGAATTTGCCCTTAAGGGCCCTCTATTTCTGTATTTCCTGCTGCACCTCAAGAAACCACTCGTCCTCAGGCAGATGTTGTAGGATATGCTCTCTCAAGTCCACCCTTAATGTCAAGATCAGAATCTCGTGGCACCTTCGACTCAAAGCATTAGCGACCACATTCTCCTTCCCTTTGATGTAGTGGACATCAAATTCGTACTCGCATAAGAACTCCATCCAACGCCATTAGAGGGCGTTCAAATTTGGCTATGTGAAAATGTACTGTAAGCTATGGTGATCCGAATGGAGCTCAAAGCGTTGACCTAAAAGGAAGTGTCTCCAACGAACAAGAGCATGAATAACTTCTGCGAGCTCTAAATCGTGAGTAGGGTAGTTTAGCTCATGTGTCTTAAGCTTATGCGATTCGTATGCAATCGCTCTACCACCCTGCATAAGCATGGCTCCCAAACCCTCTAATGATGCATCAGTGCAAACAACAAAGTCCTCTGCCGGATCTAGAACCGCTAGTATGGGAGCGCTGGTAAGATGCTCCTTGAGGACCCCAAAGACCCTCTCACATTGCTTGATCCAAATGAAACCCTTCCCTTTCCTCTGAAGGGAAGTGATGGGATGTGCTAATCTGGAAAAGCCCTCAACGAATCTATGGTAATAACTGGCTAATCCCATAAAGCTCCTGACCTCAGTCACACTGGTGGGTGCTGGCAAGTCTTGAATCACTCTGATCTTCGATGGATCTATGGAGATGCCATCGCTTGATAAGATGTCTCCCAAATACTACACTTCTATCCTAAAGAAGGCACACTTCGCCAGGTTGCCATAAAGTTGTTGCTCTCATAAGCACTGCAAAACCTGATGCAAATGATCCACATGTTCCTCCTCGATTCACGAATAAATCAAAATATCATCAAGAAATATGATCACGAACCGATCCAAGTAAGTGTGGAACACCTCGTTCATGTGACTCATGAACACTGCAGGGGCGTTCGTCAAACCAAAGGGTACCACTATAAACTCATAATGGCCATATCTAGTTCGAAAAGTAGTCTTATGAATGTCTGCCTCTGTGATGCGCAATTGGTGATACCTGAATTTTAGATCAATTTTCTAGAACACTCTGGCTCCCTGCATCTGATCAAAGAGGTCGTCAATCCTAAGCAGAGGATAACGGTTCTTCACCGTCACCTTGTTCAACTACCTGTAATCCATGCATAATCGAAGAGATCCATTCTTCTTCTTCATGAAGATAAATGGTGTGCCCCAAGGTAAAACACTAGGTCAGATGTGTCCCTTCTCAAGTAACTCCTCTAACTACAGTTTGAGTTCTGTAAGCTCATGTGTAGTCATCCTATAGGGTGCACGAGACACTGGCTTTACACCTGGTACTAAGTCGATGTGGAAATCAACCTCTCTACATGGAGGAATACCTGGTAATTCTAGTAGAAAAACATTAGCAAAGTCTCTTGGGATAGGGTGATCATCTAAAGTAGCCTCAGGCTCATTCTCTGATCTATCACTGACCGTGATAGCAAACATCTGACAACCCTTCCGCATGCAACGCTTAAGCTACTGAGTGGATATCATACGAATAGCTGTGGGCTTCTGAATGCCCACTATCTCAACCGGTGAGCCTTGATCATCTAAGCAGCTAATCGTCCTCTGGCGACACTCTAGCTTAGCTCTATGAGCCGCAAGCCAGTCCATACCTAAAACTACACCGTAGGATCCTAATGGCATAACCCTAAGGTCACATGATGTAGTGAAGGAACCTAAGGAGATGTCACAATCTCTAACCAAGGTATCTACTAACATCCTAGCTCCAAAGGCCAACTCAAGCTCCCACCTAATGTCCTGCCTAGAAGCCACCAGCCTGCAACGTTCCACTAACGATGTAGACAGAAAAGAGTCGGTAGCTCCAGAGTCAAAAAGAATAGAGATGGGGAAATCCCCAATCATACCTGTTGTCTCAATAACTGAGGCCTGGAAATCAGCCTGGCGGTTGTCAATTGCTGCAAACATGTGGTGGGACCTGCCCACATCACCTACAGTCTACTCAGATCCTCCTAAATGGGGTTGTCCCCCTGCTGTAAATCCCTGTGGACACTCTCTAGCCATATGCCCTGCCCCACCACATACATAACATGGGCCCCTATCCTGTAACTGTCCTGACTGAGTCCTACCTAACTGCTACTATCCAGTCCATCTAGTGGACCCCTGTGAACCTCTGTAAGATTGCTGAGACCTCGCGAGTCCCGCAGATGATCCCTGTTGTCTCTGGTCTCTATGTGGGCCCTGCTGCTGCCAACCACAATTCTATCCTCCCTGAACCCTCTGCTGGGGTCTAGATCTCTGCTGATGCTGCTGCTACTACTACTGCTGTGGAGGCCTAGGAGGTAATGATGAGGAATTAAATCCTCCTCTCTGTGGTGTGGATTGTGGCCTATGAAAGTTCTGCTGCTGCTAGTGATTACAATATTGGAACTGTGGGCATGAATTCTACCCTCATCCCTGAATTTCCTCTGTAATAAGAGCCTTTTCGACAGCCTCACTCATAGTCTGGGGGTCTTCCATACACACTGGTCCTACTATCCTGTGATTCAGACCTCTGATGAATTTGTGTACTAGAAGTTTCTCGTCATGGAGATACTCTGCATAATGAGAAAGCTCAATGAACCAACTCTCATACTGAGCAACCATGAGTCCTCTTTGCTATAAATCATGGAACTCATCTATCCGGCGCTGTCTATAATGATCTGACAAATATCACACATTAAAGCGCTCTATAAATATGTCCCATGTGAGTGTATCTAAGGATAATCGGCGCTTGCACTCCTTAATGTGCCACCAAGTAGCTGCTGCATCTCTCAAAAGGTGTACTACCACTCATGCTTTCATGTTTCTCCCATAAGGTCACAACGAGAAACACCTATCTAGACTAATAAGCCAAGCCTCAGCCACAGCTCCCTTTGTAGCTCCTGCGAAGGTAGGTGGGTTGAGCCTAAGCAAGTCTTTGATGGGGTCTCCTCTATCTCTAAGTCCTATAATCGGCTCATCCAACCCATACTCATACGATCCATGATGTATCTGCTCTACTCTCATGGTCTCATCTCGTCTCGAAAGTCTCAGAGGACTTCTACTCTGTGCATGGTAGGCTGACCCTACCTCCTCTACTATAGTATCAGAGATCTCTACGAAAGGCTCCATGCATGGCACCTCTCACGGATCAATGCGGGGCTCCACATGTGGCTCATCACGTGAGTCAGCATGCGACTCCTTACATGGCTCCTCTCACGGATAGACGCGAGGCTCATCATGTGGCTCTGGAATAGCTAGCGGTAACCTCTCTAACATGGCCTGTAGTGTCTTTGGAATCTGTGGACCTATGTCATATACTGGTGGTGCCTATGGTACTAGTGGTGCCTGTGGTACTGGTGGATCTGCTATGACTGCGGGTCCCTGTCCCTCTGCTGAGGAATCACTATGCACCTCAATGGATGCCGTGTTGCGCGATCGCGCTCATCGAACATGTCGAGAAAGCATCCTACAAAATAAGGTAGGCACTAATTAATCAGAGTTGTGGAATAAATAATGTGCCTAAATATGCCCAGTGTTTAAACTTGGGCTCTGATATCAAATGTCATGCCCACATTTCCCATGCGGTCACGACATGCATCACACATGTCATGTCCACATTTGACATGTGGTCATGATACGAAATATCAAAAAAAATTCCATGCTTCCCTAGAAACCCCCTCGCACGCGTAAGCGTGCTCAGTGGCGTATGCTTAAGGCGTAAACAATACAGTTGTCAATAGGGTAATACGCACATGTATGCATACCCAAACACAAGAAGGCCAACAAGGGGGTCATTGTAACGCGGTTAACATCGCCACAAGGGTTAAACTTACTAATCTTCTAAACCCTAACTCCTCAGAAAATTTGACAATATAACGCCTCACAGGCGTGAGTGGGGTTTATTGCACTAACAATAAACTTGATCACAAGGTCTCCTGATAGGGTTAACAAATTTCTTACAATTCCCTAATTACCATAAAATTACAGTTGATCACATTAATGGAACATTTTTCAACAAAGCCCGATCATCTTGTCTCCTTCACGTTTTCTGAAATTTAATATTAATTTCTTCTCCTTCTAATTTTAGCATTTTCAACAAAGCCTGCACATTTGTTCTCCTTCCCGTTTCTCTGAAATTTAATTTAATTTTACTCTCTTTCACGTTCTCTATCAATCAGAGTTATCACTGCATCCTTTACATTATTCCTAATTTCTTGGTAGATCAATTCTCTATCAATCAGAGTTATTTCTACATCCTTTTCGTTATTCCTAATTTCATGGTAGATCAGATCACGTAAACAGGGCTTACTAACTTTGTTTGATGAAATCCACTAGGTTTCCGCTCTAGGTTTAATTCAACATTTGAATTAATTTTGTTAATTAAATCGCCCCCAAATCAGGATTAACAGAAAAGTTAACATCTCAATTAGTACTCTATGTCCTATTTCGGAAATGCCACGCATTTTCTCCTCTTTGTTTTCACTTTTATCTTTCTTTCTCTTTTTCTCTCATTTTCTTAATTTGACGTTTTCTCAATCTACAAGTTGAGTTTGATATGGCCACATATGAAATGCATATGATGGCTTAATTCATTTATAAAGATACAAATATCTATATAAATGCAAATAAGCATATATATATATGCTTATTTGCATTTATATCTCTAGGGTTTCTTTTATTAAATATATGTATATTTTTCTTTTCGTTTTCTTGGTATTTCATTTGTGAAAATTGTTTAAACCCCAAAACCCGTTTACCTTTAAATAGATTATATATATATGGCTTTCCTTTTTATGAAATTATTAATAATTAATATATATATTAATATTTTATTGAGTTACCAAATTAGGTTTTCTTTATAAAACCTATGCATATTATTTTATTACCAAAGTATTTTTTTTAATCCCATTGAAACCCTAACACTTATTTTTTTTTGTTTGGCTGTGGCAGGGTCGAATGGAGGGCAGCAACGGCGCTTTGGCGGAGGCCACAGTTTGGAGTTGGCTGCAGAGGAAGTGTGAGGGCTGAGGTCACGGTGGTCGTGTGAATGGAGATCCGCAGTGGGAAGGTAGTAGTGTTCGGCAGTAAAGGAGAGCATGGTCCACAGGCGGCGCAGAGATTAGGAGGTCGTGGGAGGAATGTGGGTGCAGTGGGCAATGTGGAGGCACGGCGGAGGGAACGCAGAGGCCGCGTGGGACTCTTAGTTAACAGGGGTGTGGGGAGGGGGCAGAGCCCCCACCAACATCCCACAGCATGGGGTGTGGGTGGGGGCTCCACCCCCTCCCCACACCCATTATAATGACAATGATGGTGGGGGTTCAAACCCCCACCAATTTGTATTTATTTTTAAAAAAAAAATTAAAACTACTCTACGATATATGATATACATTCGCTCTGACATTTTTTTTTATAAACACAGCAACATTTAAAATGAAATTTTTTAATATATATATATATATACACACATACACATAAAAATCCCATTTTTAATACAACTCACAATTTAATTTAAAATTTATATATACAGAATATATATATATATATATATATATATATATATATATATATTCAATTATCACTGTCAAATTAATTTTGTAAGGTAGAATTAAAATAAACAATCAATTTATATTTGATTTTCATGTAATATATATTTTCAAATGGACCTCTAATATAACGTTATAATTTCTTTTTTTTTCTACCAATTAACATGGACAATTAAAACTATTTTTTTTTAATTCAATTCTACTTCAAGTCAATACTCAATATAAATATCTTAAGCAATGATTTATGTAAATACATTTTTTTGAAGGGAAGATTTAATTGTATTTGCAATTAATTACAAATAAAACTCAAATGCATAATTATAACCAAATTTCATTTATTTTCTTAGTAACAATTTACAACTTCATATTGTCACAACAATAATTTCATGACTTATCAAAATTAATAATTCCATTAAGTCATACAAAGAATTAATTTATAACAAACTTTCTTCATTTCATACTTATTGAATAATACACAAGTAAACTAAAATTTCTAACCTTCATTTCATAAATGGTAAAACTACTTTAACAACTAAAACTATCAATACAATGAGAGAGGTTTTCTCACAACCTAAAGAAGAAAAAATTTTACAACAAGAGAGAGAGTTCTCCTCCTTGAAAACCAACAAGGGTGAAATTATTAATAAGACCAAGCTCTCCTTAAGAGCCTTAAGAGTAAAGGAAAATAAAACATTTTCCAAGACAAGAAAACTCTTCAATCTTCACACTAAGATCCATGAAATCCTGCATATCACACAAGGGAACAAAACACCACACATTTTGCTCTCCTCCCTATCGTAGATCCGCAAGAGGGTCACCCCCAAGATAGGGAGGTCATCCACACACTTAGGGAATCCAAATCCACTTCACAACAAGGCAAAATAAAATCTCAAAACACAAAATACACCCATGGATATTTACACACACACAAACTCAACCCAAGTGAGTTTCAAAAGGGGTAGGAGAGTGGACACACTCAACTCAAGAGTGCCACTCCTTCAAAATATTTCAACATAATTTTTCTCATGGCCTCAAGCCTAACATGTTAACAGAATTTCTAAAGTAGTTCATATTTTGGCTCTCAAGCCATATAACAATTTACTCAAAATCACATAAAATGCCCTCAAGGCTTTCAACATCCCAAAACAAGGAAATGAACTTGAGGAGGATCACTCCTCCCCTACCCCACACTTGATGAGCATTTTCTCCCAAGTTGGAGAGGCTCTTTCAATACCCTACTAATTATTCCCCACAATAACAAAATACAACATAAGCAAAATACATCTCACACATTCATCATGCAACAAATTGAAAATACAAGGGGAAGGCCTTAGCCTTGAAAACCAACCATTAAATCCCTAATAATGGAAGAAGTTGATGTAGAGTTCCTCTAAAGTGCCCTCCAACCTAAGCCACCAAACTCCCTCTATCCTTTTTCCCCAAAACAATTTCTAATAATCAAAAATTCTCAAAAATTCAACAACCTTTCTCCCTATCCCCAGTGGGATTAAAATAAACCCAATCCATGAGCTTAGAGTAATGGGGAGGTGACACTTGTCACCTCCTCACTCTTCCTCCCAACCACTAGCATGTCCCAAGGGATGGGTGTTGACACATGTCACTCACCCATCCCCAAAGTCTCCCTCACCCTTACCACATGTCCTCTCTCCAACACATGGGAGAGAAAAGGGGAGTTAAAGAGGGAAAGGGTGACACATGTGTCTCCCTCCTTTCCTCTCATGAAGGACCACACAACTCCATGGGGACTCTCACCAATTGTGAGAGTGACTTGAAGTCAAGTCTTCCACAATTGTGGATCTTGGAGTCATCTCTAGCCTTGGGAATTGAAAAGGGATGGGCTTGAGTGTTGGTACCACTCATCATATCTCTCCCATGCCTCCAAATTCATCACTTAACTTCAATGTGAAGTTAAGGTGACCATACAGAGATTTACCAAGGGTTACCCAAGTCTAAAGGGACTCTAGACCCATGGGGTATAACCTAGGGTCAATTTTAACCTAGTTAGAACACCCAGGGTCAAGTTAAAACACAAGAAAAGGGTCTCCAAAAATTAAAAGTTAAAAATAAAATTTAAAAACAATTCTTACAACAGAAATCATAATTCAAATTAAAAGAGGGTAGACCTAACCCATTCAACCTCATGCAAATTAACATTACAACATTACATGATACACATAGCTGATCTTGGTTCCTCATGGAACTAGATCGGCTTCACAAGGGATTACAACATAAGGTGTGGGATGATCTCCAATATCTGTGGTTTGTTAGAAATACCTGCGCACTCAATTGCAAAGGTAATTCCACATATCAATAACATAGCCGAAGAAAATTAAAACTTGCACTCACATAAGATATCACCAGTCCTCTTAAGCATAAAGGAAATCACATTACAATTTTCTATTTAACATCACCCAATTAGTTTTCTTGTAATGCAAACATCTATCTAACATCACCCAATTAGTTTTTCTATAGAATAAACATCTATCTAACATCACCCAATTTGTTTTCTCTTAATACAAGCATCTATATAACATCACCCAATTAGTTTTCCTTTAACATTTAATAAAGTCTAAAAGTTTAGAAATCCAGGATCAACAGTCCCACAAATATAAAAGTATCAGCAACAGTGAGGTAAATAGTCACATAAACGGAAATAAAAAATCTAGGCCTCACACATCTTCAATGGTCAGAAGCACCTCTTCTTCTTTCTCTATTTCATTTTCAAAACTAGTAGCAAGTTGTTCAGTGAGTTCTCTACCTCTGATGAGCTTGGTTATCTTGATATCTACGTCATATTCCATGACTTTGGTAATCCAACCAGCCCTTTTCTCATAAATATCCTTACCTAACAGAAACTTTTTCACACTAGGGTGAGCTACCATCAAATGTACCTTATTGTTAGAAATAAGATGCCTAAACTTCTTGAGACTCCTTACCACTACAAGGACATATTTTTCAATGAAACTATACCTCTATTCATACTCCTCCAGTCCTTGACTAAAGAAAGCAATTGGCTGCTCAAAGCCTTCACTTTGCTATTGTACCAGAATTGCAGAAATTGTATCTAGGCTGCCATAAGCATACAAAATAAAATCTTTGGAGAAATTAGGATTTATCAGAGTTGGTGCAGCCGATAACGCTTCTTTAATGGACTCAAAGCTGAGTCTAGCCTCTTTTGTCCAATTGAAAACTACATTTTTCTTTAACATAGAGGTCAATGGCTTCAATAAATTTGTAATGTCATGTATAAATCAACGCAGAAAATTAATTCTGTGAATAGAACTTTGCAGTCCCTTCTTGTGATTGGGTAAAGACACCTCCAAAATAGCTCTTACCCTTTCTGTATCAATGGTAATTCCCTCCTTCGACACAATGTCTCCTAAAAGTTTGCCTTCATGCACAGCAAAAATGCTTTTCTTGGGATTGAGAGATATCCCAAACTCTTTACATCTCTCAAATACTTGTTGAAGGTGGGATAAATGTTCAGCTACATCCTTAGAGAAAACTGTGATGTCATCAAGGTACACAAGTACCAATTTATAAAGCAAACCTTTGAAAGCCATATCCATATCTCTCTAAAAAGTAGAGCTAGCATTTGACAGATCAAAAGGCATCATTTTGTAGGGCATGGTGCCCCATTTGGTTGTAAAAGCAGTTTTAAACCGATCTTCTTGCTTGACTAATACTTGATTACAACTTGAATATCCATCAAGTAAGGAGAATCTTTTTGAACCAGCTACTACTTGGAAAATTTGCTCCATTAAGGGCAGCGGGTAGTGGTCTTTCAGGGAAGCTCTATTGAGGTCTCTAAAATCAACGCACAACCTAATCTCTCCATTCTTCTTCCTCACAGGAACAAGATTCGAGACCCAAGAAGTATGCTTGATCAGAAAAATGATATTTCCCTCAATCATCTTGGTTAATTCCTTAATCATCAGGGGCTCAAGTTTTAGATTTAAAGGTCTTTGTTTCTGCCTCACAGGTTTCACACCTGGCTCTAACTCTATAGTATGCTGGGCAATATGATGGTCAAAGCCTTTTAAGTCTAAGTACTCCCAAGAAAACACGGCCTCAAATTCTTGACAAAGAGCAACAAAAGCTATCCTATCCTCAAGTGAACAGATTTTACCAATTTTGAGAAGCTTGCCCTTGAAATTGTCTAGCTCCTCATAATGTTCCTCTTTGACCTGCATGTTGGTTTTCTTTTTTCTCAGCTACTCATCAGTACCAAAAATGGATTCCAAAGTTACCAACCCTCTGGGCAACTTAGTAGTCCTTAACTAAACAACTTGACCATCATCATATTGTTATTTGATTTTATTCTGATTCATCACAGAAAACTCATCCTCTTCTAACAAGAAACGCAGAACCTGCTCATCACTCTCAAAAACCTGCCAATGAATGTTATTGTTAGGAATAGGGGGCCTATCAACTATCTTGACATGAGGCTATAACTTTTCTCTTTGAATATCACTGGGGATATCGAACTAAGCCCCAATTGCAGTTAACCTATTTGTATGATTGTTCTGATTTCTTGGAATAGAGATTAGATTGAAAGCATCAAACTCCTCAATCATATCCCATACCCTATGTTTATAGTATTTCAAAGCATCATTCTTTGTAACGTGCAGGCCCCTCACTTGATTTACAATAAGTTCACTATCCCCATACACCTACAAATAGCCAATTTTCCTCTTTCTTGCCCACTGCAAACCTTGAATCAGCCCTTCATATTCAGCAGTGTTATTTGTACATGAAAAAGCAAAATAGAAAGCAGAATAATATCTGTCACCTTGTGGAGACAAGCATTGCACCACCACCAGATCCATTCCTATTCCTAGAGCCATCAAAGTACATTTTCCATACCTCATCTTGTTGTTCTATCTATTGTTCTGCATATTTTACAAGGTTTGGAATTGTTGTTTCAGGCTCGTGTAGCATGTAAACCCCCATACCGATTTCTTGAATGTGTCCTTTAGGATCATCTACAATATTTTCTAAGGCCCACTCCTTTAACAATACTTCTAGTATACTTTCAGCTTGCAATTCTTGAGCAGCAACAAGCTCAGGCTCATCAGAAATAACGCAATTTGCATTAACAGCACTTGGAACATAAGGCTCTATGTGATATTTAGCAAGCAATTCAGATTTTACAGTCACTTTTGTGCCATATCGGGTCCTAAAGAGCATGTGGCACAGTCTGAGGATAAATATCCTCCTATCTTGGTTGTGAACTCTCTTGACAAACACATAGCAAAATGAGGAGGTAAATCTATGATGAACACCTCTAGAGAAATGGAAACATTTGGACAGGTATGCAGAGTGGGACCTAGATCTTTCATCAAACTTATAGTGTTAACAGTTGTGCCATCTAGCTGGAGCACACCCTTCTCAAGGGGCTGGTATTTCAATCCTATTTGGTCTGCAATCTATTTTGGCATTATAGAAGTACTTGCACCACTATCCACCATGCAGTTATGTACTAACTTGTCTCCTATTATTAATGACACATAAAATGGAAATGGTTTAGCCCTCTTGTTTGGCTCTTTGCTATTGTCCTGGGATGAATTGGTAAGAACAACCCCAGCTGGGTCAACAGTTGCATCATTTGACACTTTTAAATTAGACAAGGCAGATTGTAACATGTCCTTTTCACCTGGGATCGCTAAGGAATCCCACATAGATATTGTCACATTCATTTTCTTCATATTTTTAATTATATTAAAAGGTGAAGTGATGTTTACCTTCTGATGTGACTTTGCAGCAGCAATATCGGCCTGCAAATGAGGCTGTTCCCTGGTAGTTGCTTGAGTATTCCTTTGCAAAATATGGGGAATCTGGGATGTAGAAGGATCAGGAGGTCCTTTTCCTTTGTTTGCTGCTTGATCTATCTCATAACCCCTCTTTTTAGCTCTCATATTTGCTGCAACTAAAGTATCATCTCTGTTTACGCCACAGAACTCATCTTCCTACCAGTTTAGGAAGTTAGTATCATTCTGAGGCTGTTCTTGCTGCTGTATAGCCCCATCATTTGGTGTATTTCATTGTGAAACTACAACATTTTGTACCATTAGAGCCTAATTTATCACTCCATTTGAACAGGTTGCCTGACTGTGTGGCTGATTGCATGGAAAACACTATTCATACTCAGCTGCAAGGTTATTCTGAATAGGGACAAGGTCCCTAACTACATTAATGGGTATAGGATTGTAGAGCTAGAAAGGCCTCTAGCTCACATTATGCCTAGCACCCTAGTAATTGCTTTGGTAAGGTGGCCTATTAGCTTGGTAAGGCTTATTTTGCCCTTGATAACACTAATTTTGGCTTTGATAAGGCTAATTTTGCCCTTGGCTGAGTGGCTAATAAGGCTGTCTGTTCTGGGACTACTATTTTTTAATATTCACCAGATCATTCCCAAAAGTTTGCCGGATGCTCTCTATTTTCTAATGACTACTTTTAATCTCTCTTAGCTCCTGTGATGAGCTAGAAACAGCAGTCTCAGGATTGGCAGTACTTGGCAATGTTGTTGCAACAGGTAAAGGGACAAAATACAGGATCGACAAAGGCATTGAAGCTTGAATCTTAGGAAAAATGGGCACTGGTGGTCTCAATGCTATTTTCCCAGCTTGAATCAAGTTGTTTTCTACTTTAATAGCTATTTCATATGCATCAGGTAAACTTGTACCTCACAACGATTGTATCATTATTGAGATATCACTATTTAGAGATTTCAAAAAATATAGAAAAGCATACTCTGATGGAGGCCTTACTGTGGCAGGAATTCTATCCCATGTCTTCTGAAACCAGAAATTGAAATCCATCATTTGCTCCTGAGGAGCTCTCTTTATTGTAGTTAGTTGTTCAACTAGCGATAAGTTATCTGACTTATCTTGAAATTGTTTGTTCAACTTATCACCCAGATCATCCCAAGTTGCAATGGTTTGCACTGGTAAACTCCTGAACCACTGTAATGCTTTTCCTTTAAACAAGGCAGCCAGTAGCCTGATGGCTACATTTTCTTGAGTTACATGATGAACACCACATAGGGATGCTATGTCTCTAATGTGCTCAATTGGGGTAGTTTGATGCTCCCCAATGAAATAGGGTAGGCTCTTCAAAGCTGCCATGGGTATATTATCATGCACTATCAAATTTAATGGGCTACTCCCATCAAAAGCCACAAATGGCTGATTTCTTGCCATTGGAACAGATAGAGGTAGGTTTGCTTGAACCGGTACAGGAACTACAGGTACTACTAGCCTGAAACTTGGTGGGGTTGACTGTATTCTTTTGGAAACTGGTGTCCTTACTATAGCTCTACTCTGTCCTCTAGGCAGAGATAGCTGCAAATAATCAAATGAACTCAAACTCTAAGTTTGAATTTTTCTCATAAAATGTGTGACAACACTGATCTACTTATCCTTTCTCAGTATGAGTCGCCAGATATGCTCAAATGTCTCTTAAAAGCCTGATAATGCTGATAGCATATCATAACCAGCAATATGATTATAGAGTCCCACCGGGTGTGCCAAAAACTATTATCACCCAGATTTGCACCCGTTGTTGAGTTTATAAAAACTTGGCAATCTGGATAATACTGGATTTGCAGAGGAAAAGGGTAGAATGAATGCTTTTAAAAATGAAAGATAAAATAGGAAAACTTGAAAATAAGGGTGATTCACCAGGTTGAATATAAGAAGCCTCATAGAACTGAGAAAATGCACAACACAACTAGATATACACATATTTAGATGATTCTAGCAGAGGTAAGAAACAAAATGGTTGAGAGGAACAAAACGTTCACAGACAATCATTCGCAGATTCACACTAAACTAAAAATTAGTAAAAGAGGTAAAATAACTTGCATATATTCAATAAAAAGGCATGGTTATAGTAGAGGAACACTCTATTTGGAATCAGAAGCATTGATTACTAAATCTTCCAACGTCCAACCCTTTTTACATCTCATTTTTATGCATATATAGAATTTTGCATTTGACCTAAGTCGGTTACAAAACAATTTCTAGAAACTGTTGTCACATAGGCCCATCAGGAAAAATATCTACCTCTGAGGGCACGTCCACCTGCAAGAATTCATGGCATAAAATATCTGGAATAGAGGTAGATGGAAGATATTGTGAATCTTTAATGTAAGCAGCTGAATCATCGACCTGCACCCATAAATGCAACAAATATCTGTATCTGCATATGCCAAATTAGTCGCTAAAACGTCCAGTTGATCGAGCATGCAAATCCAGATCATATTTTGAAAGTGAGAAAATCCCCTGAAAAGCCGCCAGATGAAAGAGGAGGCAAAAATAAGCATTTTTGCTTTTTGCGGCATGTTGAAATTCGCCAGAATGAGGGAGATATGGGCGGTCAAAGCTACGGTCAATTGTATCTTGCAATTGTATATCGCCTTGCATCTGCAATTGTATATGTATCTTACACTGCTGAGTTCACTTTATGCATTTATAAAATTTCTTTCCTTTCACTTTTTGCATATTCAATTAGCTTTGCATGTCTTTGAATCTCCCTTTGCATGTGTTTTTGTATGTGCAATTGTATATGAGATACAATCGCCAAAACATACAAAAGTGGACCTTTACCTTTTGTACCACCTTTTGCATCTTCCACCCCTACCACGTGTCATCGCTCCATTGGTCATTGAGCTATACCTGAGCCCCATCGCTAAACAATTGTATCCACCTTATCAGTTGTCAGAAAGACCATAGACCAAGCTGCCGATGCACTAAGTCTCACTGACATCCGTTGTATGTGACCTTTTGTATCTGCGATTGTATATGAGATACAATCGCATATACAAACTATGTGAAACTCAAAGGAGATTATCAATCAGAATGGAACTTTAGGATAGGTCCGGCCTTGTATCCTTTCCTTCTTTGCATATCGGCACATGCATGCACTTCAACATACAACTGCGAACCCCAAAATGATTATCTGCTGCATTTGATTCCCCAGTCACGTCCGGATTGTATGTTTCCCTTTGTATATTGCCTTTGTATATCGCATATACAATGCGAACATAAAAGCAAAACTAAATACAACCGCACCTGCACATACAAATAATGCATCTAACCTTAATATGGCGACCTTGTATAGGACCTTGTATCTGCCCTTTTGTATCTGACATTGCATATGACCCTTCATATATTGGGAATGTATAAGACCCTTGCATCTACAAATATACAATGCGAACATACATACAAAGATGCATACAATCACATCTTCCTTTGTAAACCAAAATGCATATTCTTTTCGGGTCTGAGATTTGTATGTCAGAATTGTATATGCCATTGTATGTAGGATTTGTATATGCAAATATATAATCGCATATACATACAATTGCTGGACCCCACCCTTTGCATATTGCCTTAGCATCTTCCCTTGTATCTTTGCATTGCATATACAATTGTAACCCAATGCACATTTGCCTTTGTATCCCACCTTGTATCTTTGCATTGCATATACAATTGTAACCTGATGCACTTTTGCATCTCGCCCCTTGTATCTTTTCCTTGTATATTGACTTGTATAAGCGATTGTATATGAGATACAATCGCTTGATATACAAAAGCAGACCTCATATTTTGCATAAGCTCTTGTTTATTACATGTATATGCAATATACAAACGGAGATGCATACAACATAACATACAACGAACCCGATGTACATTCACTTTTGTACATGACCAAGATACAAGGAAAAAATGTATCTGAGATACAATTCGACCCAAATGACAGAAAAGCCCAAAACAAGGATGATGTCATCATCGTATACATAAAAAATGGCTAAGTTCTAAAACTGAGAAATCTCTGCGATGGAAGGCACTTGAAGACAAAATATTTCTAGGTTTTTCTAGGTTTTCTGCAAGGATTCTCTAGGTGAGATTTTGGGATTTTTGGCAAGGTAGAGCATTGGTAATTGCAGGATTTAACCCTTTTCTCCTTCTATTTAGGATTTCTCTGATCGGATATCTCTGATAGAAGGAGAGAAACAAAATATTTTGTGGTCAAGCAAAAAATGACAACAATAATATCACACAAGACTTCATCATGATAAGATCTAATATGAAATTTCATCAAACATTGTTGACTCACCAGTACCTTATGATCATCCTGAATCCATGCTATCCGAGAAGGTTTAGGGTGCGTCAACCTTTTCAACTTTAGCTTAGTCACCATTTCCTTGAAAACTAGGTTATCTAAAATACCACTATCAATTACAACTTTACAACATTTACCTCTAGATTTGCATTTGGTTCTGAACAAACTCTTCCTCTGCGGTGGTTCCTCATTTGTCTTTTCTTGAAATAGTGCTCTCCCCATCACAAGTGATTCTCCTTTCTCCAGTTTACCAACTGAACTCAGTGATCCAACAAGTTCATCTTCCACATAGGCTACTCTTCCACTGTTCTCTATTCTTTTGCTTGTACTCCTCTGATTACATTCAAATGCTCTATGTCCTTCACCTCCACACTTGAAACAAGTTCCTCTAAATGTTCTCCTATCAAATCCTCTTCCTTCTCTTCTGTATCCTTCATTCCGGTATGAATTATAATTACCTCTGTGATGAAAATTTATGTCATTTCTCTGATATGCATTATCATCTCTGTCCTCCTTAAATGTGTTGTCAAACTTGTTTTTCTCTGGATGTGATCTGTCTCCTCCAAAAAATGTTTTTTTCCTCTAAAATTTACCTCCTCTCTCTATCTCTAGTCATGCCTCTTACTCAATTTCTCTTCAACTTTAAGGGTAAACTGATATGCTTCCTCCAAAGATGTCATCCTTACCAAACTTAATTCTGCTTGAATGTTCAGTCTCAGTCCATTGATGTATCTAGCCACTTTATCCTTGCTTGTTTCACTATGTCTTGTCCTTATGATCATCTTATGAAATTCTTCAGTATACTCCTTCACAAATCTCTCCTTTTGTCTCAAGTTCTGCAATCTTTTCAGCTGCTCCAGCTCATAGTCAGCAAGTATTAATTGATTCTTCAGTTTTGTCACCATGTCCCACTTTGTAATATTTTCTTTCCTCTTGTTTCTATCCAACAAAACTTCTTTCCACCATATAGCAGCATGTCCTTTCAACTTTGTCTTTGCAAATTTCACCATCTCCAGATTTTCAACTTCTTCATATTCAAAGTATTCTTCCATGTCATTTATCCAGTCAATCAACTCTTCAAGGTTCAAATTACTAGTATAATTAGGTACATCCACTCTAGGTCTTTTCCTTATCTTTGAAATAGCTCGCAACATCTTGACTTGATCTGATTCTTCTTCTTCATCACCTCCTAGGGTTTCACCAATTTGTTTAACAGATTGAAATTCCTCTTCATCATCACTTTCAACATTAGGTCTTGGTGTCAATCCTCTTTGCCTATCTTCCTCAACAACATCCAAACAAATTCTCATTGTTTTCATCATTTTGATCATCACATCCATTCTACCAGCCATTCTTCCAACAACAGTAACTCTTCTCGGCAGCATCTTCCTAAGATCAACTATAAACTGCCTCAAATTTGAAGATCGGACTACAAGGTGACAACTACCTCACAATCGGTGATCGGTTGTGACACAAGTAACCTACCTCGATTCAGTGATCTGTCCATAGCAAGATCTTATAGAATTCCTTCACCAACTTTTCCCAATTCGCTCCCCAAAGATTGAAACTTTCACTCTGATACCACTTGGTGCAAGCACGACAAGAGGGTTCACAAAATTAACTATCTAGACCATGCAGCAAGAGTAAACTCAACGGAAACAATCCAAGATATGAAATAAATATAGATTCAATCATTTAGTATATCATAGAATTCAAATACAATCTAGCTGGCATCATGTGGGCTTACAATTAGGGCTCAAAAGTCTAGATTTTTGAATATCAGAATATGCGCAAGATATAGCTTTGAAACTCCTTCGCACAAAAAATAAACTAAGGATTATGAATCAATTGCTAACTATCAAAATCTACTTTCCTAAGGATTTATTACATTAATATATCATCTCCGGAACACAAGATGCCTCTGCGTCGGCCAAGGAAGATCACAAACTACAATGAAGAGTTGTAACGTGTACACGTACATGAATAGGCCAGACCTAATCATGAAGAATTCCTCCGCAAATGAGTGGAATGATGTGCGGATCTCAGGGAAGGTCGGCCATGAACCATAGATCATTGAATGATGTGTCATTAGGCTCCACAAGTCAGGAAGTGCTCCGTAAGTCTTTTCCCTTAGCTGATTGTCTAAGACTATCAGGATGCTCTATTCTGAGAAAATAGTCAATCTTTTGATAGCGATATCTTTCCAGTAATTCATCCAAATGTGCTAAATTTTGGATATGATGTGCATGAATGAATCTAGGTGCTAAGTCCAGCTCTGCAAAATCTAAAATGCAAATACCATAGAATGCATACCAAAATACAGAAATTGCTACTGACTGAACTGCCTAAACTGAACTAGAAAATTAAAAGAAACAAACTGAACTACAAACAAATTGAAATGCAAATGTTTTTGGTTGATGCAAGATTACTCTTGAACCATGAATGCTCCTGCATCACTACTTTTGATTCGAGATTCATCAACACCCACATTTCTATCACCCCCTATTTCCTACTATCCAATATTCCCCTTACCATCTTGTGACCATTTTTAGAGACCTATTTGTGCATCATGATCAATCACCTCACGTTTCCCACATGTACGCATCCATCCTCACACATCACCCTTCATCACAAACATGTTAGTCCAACTATAATCATTTAAATGTCATAAACATCACATATCATTCATCCATAAATAACCATAGATCATCCTGCATCACAAACACGTTAGCATCATAGATCTGTACTGCCACTACTACCTATGAAGGTGAGGGCTACTAAATAGACCTCTCTGAGTGTCTTGACCTTCATGACCCAACAGTCATTGATCGGCTACGGTAGTTGACTCTCTGCTTTACTAGAACTACCCCCTCATAAAGTGTCTTGTAGTGATAGGCCTCCATATTAGGCTTCTATAAAAGTGGGGAAAAATTAACCTGTGAGTCTGATTAGGCTCCATATAACAATAACATCCACCTGTGGCACATCCTACACTAGACCAAATTGTCGTTGCACTCGCTCTGGAAAGTATCTATCGATAATTAGATGTTTCCTCTCCATAAAGAACTGTGACTATATAACACATAACCTAGATGTTGTCTGCCTTCCTCCCATCTCTCCACCTCCCTCCATGACTACCATAAGAACTCTACTATGTCATCCATCACTCATCTCCAATATTGCATATCTCCCAAACGATGGTGGGTCAATTGTCCCCTCTATGCAAAAAGAAAGGGTTGATGCCTCGGTCTATGTCATGCCAACAATGGTCGAGTCACTGGTATGTGCTCCCATGTCTAGGTATGTAGCAAAGTCACACCACATCCCAAGCTCCCAGATCACCGATACACCATAGGATCCATATCATAATATAGGTGCGCCAGTATGCATGGCCCCCATGCATAAACCACACCCTCCTTAATCATCTGTAACATGACCTATTCCTAGCCCACTAGAAACCCATGTGATCTCCTATGTGGGAACAACATCCCTACTATCAACCCTCCCAGAAATAGGGGCAATTGATATAGGCCCCTCTCTATCACTAGCTGATATACCATCTATGACCCATCACCACCATATGGCACTCAGGCTAGGGCAAACACCTGATCTGCATATCCTCGTCCATATCTGTGGTCATAAACCACTCTCTCCCCATGTATGATGATCCATAGGATCCTCCTTACATCCTCCAAGGTGATCGTTGCCTCCCTTGTGGGCAACAGAAAAGCACATCGATCTATCTGATACCGCTCCACTAAGGCAGTCATCATGGCCCTGTCAGCACGTACCCATGGCATCTCTGAGATAAGTCACAACATGACGATCTGCAAGAAGAATCTCTCAGTGCTATAAAGCTCCCCCCATAGGTCGAACATAGGCGACCACTTCTCTCGCGACTGAAGAACATCCTCATCATCCTACATCATCCAAAAGTGCACCATGTTAGCATCTATTTTAAACACTTCCAATTTCCCTCACACCTAACACGCATCTATTCTACCCATTGGCATGCCTTCGGCATGCTCTGCTTGTTCCCGGTCTGAGCCAGGTGGAGTGACCTTTGACACACTTCTATAAAGGTTGGACCCCTATCCTCTCCCTTCCTAAGCGTTGTTCCCCTGGCTGCGTGCTTTGGTGTGGGCTGAACCCTCTTCCCCTGATTAGGCACCTTTGTGTCGGCTTGGATCAATCTTCAATAATACAAAAAATCATACTAACATGTCTATCTTGATGCTTGTGGAGGAAGCATCTGTACTACCATTATGCCTATGAAGGTGAGGGCTATTGAACAGACCTCTCTGAGCATCCTGACCTCTGTGACCCAACAGCCATTGATCAGCTATGGTAGTTAACTCTCTGCTCTACTAGAACTACACCTCATAAAGTGTCATGTAGTGATAGGCCTCCCTGGCACTCTACGCTATCTGTTACTGCATGGACCTCACTACATTGCCCATCTCTGGGCCTAATGCCTGGCAGGCCTAGTCCCTATCCTACGTATACCACTACGCTAATCCATGCACATGTGTCACATGTGCCTACAACCTTGTAACTTGCACATGTATGACACCTGTCTATGCCAACTCCCCCTATAACTAGGCTACCTGTCCCTCCAAGTGAGCTACATGTCCCTCTAACTGAGCTACATGTCCCTCCAACTAGGCTACCTGTACCTCCAACTGATTTATCTGTGCCAGTAGTTGTTGTATCTGAGCTTGTTCTCTCATCAACTTTACAGCACTCTCACCATCGATCTATCCCTGTAACTGGGTTGTTGGTTCCACCAACTGGGCTATCTATGCCTATAGCTAACATATCTGCTTCTATGCCCTAGCTAACTCTGATCCATCTGCATCACCACCACCAATCGCATCACCTCTGCCATCACCTCCAACATCTACATCCATCTTCTCTATCCACACCTCCTCCACATCCTCCTTATCCTCATCATCCTCATCCTCATCACTATCCTCCTCCTCTATTGTTGCCTCTCCTTCTGTCACCTCAACTGGTGCTACATATCCTGTTGGAAGCATGAGTCTCAATGGCCTCTACCATGCCCACCATCCCTCATATTCTAGGGTAGTCCCCGCATCCACTACCTCTCATCTCGCATGCCATGCCTATGGCTAAAGCCCCTCAAACTATGCTATCACCATCTGCAGATCAAGAGGCAATCCCCACTAACCCTATAACTCTTGTATCCATGCGAACATCACATCTATTAGGAATTACATGCAGAAGATATCAATTAAATGCAAATAAAGATTAAACTAAGGAATGAAAATACACAGAAATAATAACAATGAGAGATAAATTCTAATGTGGTTCACCCAAACTCCGGCTACATCCACCAATAGAGAGTCCATTATTATTATCTAGCAAACCAAACCGATTACAACCAATAATTTCTTACAACTCAATACCGCTGCAAATGCTACAATGAAATATCAACGGAAACCCTAACCCTTAGCCATTTTTATCAAGACTTATGTCAGTTACAAAATAGGTTTTTTATGTTGGCCAATAGAAAAAATAACTCCTGATACCTTTATAAAATAATAAAAGTTGTTTGAGGTTTCAGGGGCACTGCACCTCGACCCTAGCTTCTATCGCGACAGGGAACGCGCCAGGGGTGCTACCCCTTGACCCTACAAGGGGCACTGCCCCTTGACCCTGTCTTGTGGGCGCTGCCCTCAAACACCCGTTAAATAATTTGGGGGGAAACTGCATCGATAAAAGGGAAAACTTTAACCTGTTAGTCTTATTAGGCTCCATATAACAACAACATCTACCTATGGTACATCCTGAACTAGACCAAACCGTCGCTCCACTCACTCTGGAAAGTATCTATCAATCATTAGAAGTTTCCTCCCCATCAAGAACTAAGACTGTAACACATAACTTAGCTATTGTCTATCCTCCTCCCATCTCTCTACCTCCCTCCATGGCTGCCATAAGAACTCTACTATCATCGATCACTCATCTCCAATATTGCATATCTCATGAATGACAATGGGTCAATTGTCCCCTGTATGCAAAAAGAAAGGGTTGATGCCTCGGTCTATGTCATGCCACCTATGGCTGGGTCACTGGTATGTGCTCCCATGCCTAGGTATGTAGCAAAGTCACACCGTATCCCAAGCTCCCAGATCATCGGTACACTGCAACATCCATATCATGATATAGGTGCACTAGTATGCATGGCTGATGGGGAGCACACAGTGGAAGTGAACACTTGTCAACTTTTGAACCCGTTGAAACCATTGAACCTTCAAACTCACTGTCGGCAGGACTTAATACTGTCGGCACACTCAAAAACTCTTCCGCCGACACACTGATCTCACCGATGTTACCTTTGGACCATACTCATTGGCATGACAAATACTATCGGCCATGCTAGGGTTCACTACGCTGATATACTTCGTCACTCCGATATGCATCTCAGACCACGACTTTCTTTCAATGGCTTGAACCTCTCTTCAGCCAGACTATCCTCGTCAGTCTGAGCGAGAAATGCTTCGTCGATGGCCTCTGTCCCACCAATAACAACTCCAACTCCTCCGATCAAACCCTAGCACATGGAGATGCTAGGCTGCCTACTGTGCACAACCTACGATCTGGAACATCTGCATCGCCAAATCATAAAACATAACAAGAAATGAAAAACACATATTGTACAAGGAAGCTATTCCACTTATTTCGACATAAATCTCGCCAATGGAATGCTTCACATCGACATTTCACAACAACGGAAATACATAAGGGAAAAGAAATCTACAGTTATGCAATTTCATATTTACAGAAAATGGAAACAAATAGACAACACATAAAAGATTGATTTCTCCTTCACAATGCTCGGTTACATTCGCACAAGTGCATTCAATTACAATATCATATGTCTGACTTTGTTCATTTCCTAGGGTTTATAAACTTGCCCAGAGCAGTACCAAACTGACTCCAAGCAGCTGGGAGACAACTGTTTTAAATAGCCTCCAACTGCCCTGCTGCCTATTTTTGGCATTATGCAGTTACAATTTGACAAAAGTCCCCTAAGTCACTTGGGACTTACAAAATGAACCTAGATACAAACTGAAATGAAAATGCATTGGTCAAATAGACCCTATTACAACACAAACATGATTTTCTAAACAAACATAAACTTAAATGCCTCACGAAGGCCACCTTGTGTTAGGTGCTCCTGCACCATATACCCCACGTAGAAAAGAATTCATGTCCCATGAGTTGAGTCTGTGTTGTACACCACCGTCATCGGGTCTTCCCCACGATCGCTGGACTGCAACTTGCTTCCAGGGAATCAAAAATTCATGCCTAGCATTGTAGACTCTACTCACACCTTGCCATGAGTGAGTGCTGGCAACTAAACCCGGACTTTGTTCGCCATTCTTCCTTACTATCATCTCTGCCTGAACACCTGCATTCAAAACCTTGTTTGATGCTTCTTGTACAACTGTAATGGTAGGATATGTTTGCCTTCCAACTCTTGTTGGCTCTAGAGGACAAACAATGGTTCCTACTATGATAGCAATTCTTTCTTTCCAATCAACTTGTGGCTGCTTGTAGACCTACTCTTTTATCTTCTGCTGATCCATCTCAGACATTACCATTTGATCTCCATCATTCAAAACTGAAATCACCTTCAAACTTGGACCTTTGGCAACCCCACTCCTTGAGGTATCCTCAACATTCCTTGTCTCTTCTTCATGCATCTTCACAAACTCTTTCTTACCTACCAAAATAATCTTGGCTACCTTCTTTGTTTCAGCATCCTCTTGCAATGGTGTCATCACAAAAGTCTTTCCATCCTTCTTGATGGTGTATGTGTTAGTATATCCATCATACAATGCTTGCCTACCAAATTGCCATGGCCTACCTAAAAGTAGGTGACAACACTCCATGGGCAAAATGTCACATAAAATTCTCTCCTTATATTCTCCAATCTAAAAATCAACATATGCTTGTTCATCTACCAAAAGTGATTGGCTATCACTTACCCAAGATGCCCTGTAAGGAGTTTGATGAGGAATCCTTTCTATGTTCAATTTATCCACCATTTCCCTAGACACCATATTATCTGTTGAACCAGAATCTATGACTACCTTGCATATTTTACCTTTGCTTTTGCAATTGATCCTAAAAAGAGCTCTCCTTTGTGATGGTTTAGTCTGTACTAGTTCTTTGAGCAATGTCCTCTTGATCATCAGACTTTCTCCCACTTCTAATGCCAAATTTACTTTAGGAGATGTCACACTCCCTACATCCTCTTGAGTCAATGTGGTTCTCCTCTCATTGCCATGAGAAGTTGAGGCCTTCTTTAGACACTTATAGGTTGGGTGCCCTATCTGATTGAAGGAACTATGACTTGATCTTCTCTAGCATTCTGTTCCACGAAGATATCATACTTTTCCCATTCTTTACCCTTTCTCCTTGGGTGTAATTCTGCCATGTAAGGGCAGCACCTTTGAGTTTAGTTTTTGCAAACTTAACCCTCTTACTTTTAGGAACTTCCTTGTATTCGAAGTAGTTGTTCAGTGCCTCAATCCACTCCATAACTTCATCAGCATTCATCTTTCCATTGAACATGGGGATATCTATCTAAGCCTCTGAAGAGTCCTTGCCAATTGCCTTGATGGCTTCCAGGAATTGTTTTTGTTTAGCCAGTATCTTTGCCTCTTCTTGTTCCTCTTTTGTTTCCTCTTTCTCTTCTTCTTCATCTGAATCTTCCTCTATCCTTTTTCCTATCTTCATTGCCTTTAATTCTGCTTGGAGTGCTTCCCTGACTCCAGTTTTGATCATCTCTTCCATCTCTTGAAATTTCTTGACCACTTCGGTGGTCATCCCCTTTGGAGGCATATCGCTAGCCTCTCCTTCGCTTTCTCTATTTGACATAAACATTCACAGACAACGACAACACTTCTGTAAATCCTCAATTTGACTACAACACAATGCTCAATCAGCTGTCCATCTTACACACTGCTACAGACCCATTCCTCTCATCCAATAGCAGATCCTGGAGATGCACTACCACTCTCTCTCGCAGTGGATTCACTCTACACCCTCTTCCAAGCAAATCTCTATTGGTGAATGGTCATGACAGACCTCATCATCGTCTGCCCACACACTATAGGAATAGGATTCATCTACCTTCAAAAATTAAATATACAACACCTCCGCCCACAGCTTTCACTAGCTCTAATACCAATATGATGGGGAGCACACAGTGGAAGTGAACACTTATCAAATTTTGAACCCGTCGAAACTGTTGAACCTTCGAACTCACTATCAGCAAGACTTAATACCGTCGGCACACTTGAAAACTCTTCCGCTGACACACCGATCTCACCGATGTTACCTTCGGACCACACTCATCCGCATGATAAATACTATTGGCCATGCTAGGGTTCACTACGCCGATATACTTCGTCACTATGATACGCATCTCAGACCACGACTTTCTTTCAATGGTTCAAACCTCTCTTCAGCCAGACTATCCTCGTCAGTCTGAGCAAGAAATGCTTCGTTGATGGCCTCTGTCCCACCGATAACAACTCCAACTCCTCTGATCAAACCCTAGCACATGGAGATTCTAGGCCACCTACTGTGCACAACCCACTATCTGGAACATCTGCATTGCCAAATCATGAAACATAACATGAAACGAAAAACACATATTGTACAATGAAGCCATTCCACTAATTTTGACAAAAATCTCGCCAGTGGAATGCTTCACATCGACATTTTGCAACAACAAAAATACATAAGGGAAAATAAATCTGCAATTATGCAATTTCGTATTTACAGAGAATGGAAACAAATAGACAACACAGAAAAGATTGATTTCTCCTTCACAATGCTCGGTTACATTCGCACAAGTGCATTCAATTACAATATCATATGTCTAACTTTGTTCATTTCCCTGGGTTTATAAACTCTCCTAGAGTAGTACCAAACTGACTCCAAGCAGCAGGGAGACAACCATTTTAAATAGCCTCCAACTGCCCTACTGCCTATTTTTGGCATTATGCGGTTACAATTTGACAAAAGTCCCCTAAGTCACTTGGGACTTACAAAATGAACCTAGATACAAACTGAAATGAAAATGCATTGGTAAAATAGACCTTATTAAAACGCAAACATGATTTTCTAAACAAACATAAACTTAAATGCCTCACAGAAGCCACCTTGTGTTAGGTGCTCCTGTACCAATGGCCCCCACGCATAAACCACACCCTCCCTAATCATCCATAACATGACCAATCCCCAGCCCATTAGAAACCCATGTGATCTCCTATCTAGGACCAATGTCCCTGCTATCAACCCTGCCAAAAATAGGGGCGACTAATATAGGCCCCTCTCTATCACTAGTTGATATACCATCTCTGACCCATCACCGCCATACGCCACTCAGGCTAGGGAAAACACCTGATCCGCATTTCCTCACCCCTATCTATGGTCATAAACCACTCTCTTGGCATGTATGAGGACCCGTAGGATCCTCCATACATCCTCCAAGGTGATCATTGCCTCCCTTGTGGGCAATAGGAAGGCACATCAATTTGTCTAATACCACTCCACTAAGGCATTCATCATGGCCTTGTCAGTACGTATCCATGGCATCTCTGAGATATGTTAGAACCCGACCATCTGCAAGAAGAATCTCTCAGTGCTATCAAGCTCCCCCACATGTCAAACGTAGGCGACCACCTCTCCCATGACTGAAGAACATCCTCGTCATCCTACATCAACCAAAAGTGCACCATGTCAGCATCTATTTTAAACACTTCCAATTTCCCTCACACCTAACATGCGTCCATTCTACCCAACGACATGCCTTCAACATGCCCTGCTTGTGCCCGATCCCAGCTAGGTGGAGTGACCTTTGATGCACTTCCGTAAAGGTTAGACCTTTGTCCCCTCCCTGCCTAAACATTGTTCCCCTGATTGCACACTTTGGTGTGGGCTGAACCCTCTTCCTCTGATTAGGTGCCTTAGCGCCGGCCTGGATTAATCTCCAATAATCTGAAAAATCCAAAAAAAATCAAAAAAATGTTCTCAAAAATCCAAAAAGAATCAAAAAACATTACAAAAAAAATTAAAAAATTAAAAAATCAAAAATGAAAAAATGAAAATTAAAAAATCAAAAATCAAAAAATGAAAATTAAAAAATCAAAAATAAAAATATAAAAAAATCATAAAAATCAAAAAATTAAAAAAAAAAAAAAAAAAAGGCCTTGGCGTCAGCTGGGCGCCACGCCACCAGGTCGTATTAGCCATAGTTTTCTTAGGGAGAAAACACAAAACAACAGTCCACCACCATTTTCATGGTGGTGGACTACAAGCTTACCAAGTAATCTGACTCCTTTGTTCAAATACCTGTATCCCTCTACATTGTCCACTCGGCCCTGGGTACCCTTCGCGTTCGCCCTGTCTCCACAGCTCAAATTTTTGCTTTTGCTAAAATGAGTCGACAACTTTATTTTGTTGTCTCATATAAGGAATAAAAAATATATTAAAATAATACCTTCGAATGAAGATTCTCTTCGTTTGAAGGTACTATTTTAATTTTTTTTTCAATCAATAAGAACCTTCATTCGAAGACGAGCTTCATTCGAAGCAAAACCTTCAAATGAAGGTACCTGCTATTTTTTTCCCCGTCCCTCCCAATTTTTTTGTCCCCAGTTTGGAACCCATTATTGTGGGATTACCCCTAGCGATCAAGATTCTCAAGAAGTTAAGATAGTGGTCGCCGGTAGTGGTCACCTGGAGCCACGAGAGATGGTAGTTAAGGATGGTGGGTTTAAGGTCAAGGGTGTAGCCTAAAGACTAGCCCCAAGTCATAGATGTGACTATGGGGCTAGGGTGATAGGTGTCAAGGCGGTGCAGGTGTTAAGCATCAGGTCACACATGTGACCAAAGCCTATGGTCACTAGGAGTTGAGGGTCGAGCAGGTGAGGAGCTAGGTCTAGGTGGAAAATGTAGGCTTGTTGTTGTCAAATTTCATTTAAAGTTTCCACCCTACAAATAAAACTCAAATCTAGCAGTTATGAGCTTAAAAATTGCATAGAATAAAAAACCAATGACCACCGAAATAAAACATTGATAAGTTTTTCCTATTGAAATAAACTTTATTTTGCAGTGATAGATCTACATATTATGCAGGCTACGCTATACAGATCTATACGGTCTACATCTGCAACAATGGCTAGACTGAAAAAAAATTAAAAATTTCCAACAACCAAATTTAATAAATTATATGTCTACCCTAAGGTTTTTGGGCCTCTATGACACAACAGTGAGGTCTGTTTTCACATAGGAAGCTTTCTGCAATAGGTCACCCTCAAATCTCCACCAAAATGACTTCAGACTTGCAACAAAAGGATACTAAAAATCAAGGGACGTGGGTCCCATCGGGCATGCCAAAATGAAGAACGGAAAAGATTAAGGGAAATAATAAGAAAATAATGTAATATAAACACAAAACCTTCACCTCAAACCCTTCTTGCTCCTCGGATAGAGCGGATTGGAATGCACCCTTCTTCTAGGGGCTATGCTCCTTGATATGATATGATGTTGATTGCTCACTAAACCACAGCATAACAATACTTTCAAATTGTGAATGTGATGATAATGGGAGATCTATGAAGATTTCAACAAGATCATGTTACTTTGAAATGTGGATGATAATGGATTGGTTGAGGCTAGATTTTTAGATTCTTGAATAATTGGATGGAGGGCTAGGACTAAGAGGTGCAATGGATGGTTGAGATTAAGAGGTGGAGGATTAGGGCAATCCTTTTGTGAACGGTTGAGATTAAGAGGGTAAATTTGAATTGGATGGATGAGATAAGAAGTTAGTTTGACTTATGAACAAGTATCTAGGTTCAATGAATCTGGGTACCTAACTTAAGTTGTACATGTGACTCAAAATATTTAAATTAAATAATTAAACTATTTAATTACTTATTGGAGAAGGGGGATAAGGTTGGGATAAATTAATTAAATAAATAATATTTATTTAATTAATTTTTGTTAAGAGGCATAATGGATAAATTTAATTAAATAAATATAATTTATTTAACTAAATTAGGTAATGGAGGAAATTAGAAGGTGATATGGTAAAGGGGACTCTTAGGACAAAAGTGTCACAAAGTGTCATAAGGTGATGTCAACAAGATGTCGAAAGTGGGTTTAGGTGTCGAGTGATGGTCAAGACATGGACAATTTTAGATGTCTACACTTAAATCTATTACTTCTACTCTAAAAATATGTATTATTATGCTACTACTAAAAAAAGGCTATCTAATTCAACAGTTTTACATGATACATATAACTACACATAATCATTGAAATACCTGCACAATGATCATTAAAAACTACATCAAAATTACTAACAATTTTAGGTAGGGAGTGTAGCTGTAACGGAACCCTTCTTATTCAGTGAATTTTATCCCCTTTTAAATTGTTTTATTAATGTTATGGGTTTTGGTTTTCATTTAGAATTTCAATAAAATTTCTTCAAAAACATTTACAATGGCATAAAAAATATACATTAATGAAAACAGGGGATCTTTTATTGATGTTGGTAAGGGATCCAATAACAATGTTCCACTAATGTAAAAACAACATGATTCACACTTGCCAAATTCTTCAGGGATGCAAAAATAATCTAACAGTTCAATACTAAATTCAGGGATGGCATCGAAAATCTCTTGGATCCCTTATATCCTTAACGCTCTTAGATTAGTCATCTACTTTGCAATTTAATCTACCACAAATCTCTTCCTGACTTGGAAGCCCCTCTCCAGATTCCGATCAGAAAAGGGAAGAATTTACTTCACGCCGTCCCTCTCCATACATCTCTTAATCCATGCATGAAGCAAGGGATATTCAGTCTCAAAAGGTATCTTGAAATTCCCAATAGTTTCATAAGCAGGGAACCAAGAAGCAAACGGACTGAAGGCAATATCCAGGAACCCGAAATCCTTCCCCCCGAAGAAAGGCAGGGATCCTCCTGCTGACATTTCTTTCAACGCACCTTCTAAAAATTGGAGGTTCTCTAGCATGTCACATTTGGCCTGCTCCTGAGCCTCATCTTTTGATTTCAATATATGAAACGCCGAGTCATAAAACTGTAAGGGCAAGATCATATGGCAAAAACTGTTTGGAGCCCCAAGTCTCATCAATGTACTGAAGAATAATGAGGGACTCGCATATGGGCTTGCCATTGTGGATGAGGACAGGTACTTTCTTGTAAACAGGATTCATTTGCAGGAGGAGGTCGCTCTTGTTGGACAGATCCTCTTCTTGGAAATCATATTTCACGCCGTTCTCTTCCAAGGCAATCAAGACGCGCATGCCGAATGGACTTATTGATGTGCTGAGCACTTTTACTTGCTCCATGTTAAATCACACAGAACACAAAGTTCAGACAAGAGTAGTGTTTTCTTAGTCTTAATCTTTTGCCCTTGGAGTGTAAATATACAGGTAAAACAATGTCGGCAACATTGACGGGGATCAATAGTGCTCTCCGCGAGGCGCTATGCTGGCGTAGGCCCCTGCGTAAGATGATCTAGTTGCTCACTGCTTAGCATTATGCTGACGTCGGCGCTTGCGTAACAACGTCCATGTCAAAGAGATGTATTTGACCACACCATTAATAGAGGCAGATATTTAGTGCGAAGGGTGCGTGCCACAAAAGCTCACGTAGACGTCTCCTAGTATGCTACAGGTTGTGTGAAATATCACATGATATCCACTGAATTTGAGGATGCACATGATTTTGCATTTCAATTAATTACTAAATATAGTCAAACGTGTGTTCTAATTAATTAATAAATACGGTCAGTTGTGCATCCAGAATGTTGGATGGGCATTCCCAATTTTTTATGAACGGTTTCAACTTATGGAATTTGTTATGCCGAGAGGCGTTCTACACTCACAACAAGGGTTGAAAGATTCAGAGCCCTGTAAACAATTAAGATTCAAATTTCCATGTAAACAAAATTCATAAAATGTGTAAATAAATAAATTTGTGGAAGCCAAATGTACAGAAAAATAGAAAAACTTGGGCAGTGATGCAGTGAAAAAAAAAAAATTTGTGGAAACCAAATGGATAAAAATAAATAAAAAAACTTGTGCAGTTATGGAGTGAAATCTTTATTACATTTGAAGAATATGAAAAGTCTTGCAGCATAGTCTCTTTAAATTAACTCATGTGAGCATATCAAATATTCTAACTGGAAGTAATTTATAAAGATATCTCTCAGCATATTTTAGATATATGTTTTTTAAATATAAATATACTAGTATGTAGTTCAATGGTTATACAATGTTGAATTACTCATGCAAGCTTAATAAGTTGAAGTCATTCTAAATTTTCATCTTACTTCAATTGTTCAGTTTATGCTTTTATGGACATTAGGTTGAAGCTATATGGCTTGCATTATGTAACATTTTAGTTTCTTATAAACATGTTAATGGTTTGATTATTAAAAACGAAAACAATTGTTTCTTAAAGGTAATTTAGGCTCATCTAATTAAATGTATATAAATAAACACAAATTAGTCTAAGAAAAGATAGATGGATTATTGATCAATTGAAATGTATACAAGTTATTTAGAGAATGACAATTAGTACTATATGATGACTTAGCTTTATGACTAAACAATGATTCTAAATATGTTATGATGCTAAAGTGTGTGTGTCTTGAGATTAAAAAATAGTTGTGACTGTCAAAAGTATTGACTAGAATTAGAATAATCTTCTCTACTCTACTCTGGACGGACTTGGCTAATTTGGTATAGATTTGTGATAATAAAGTAGACCTACATTGACAAATTTGACCTTTGATGTGTTATTGCTTTTGTCCTTTGTGCAATCTAACCTAGATGATTATTTGATCTCTCTTTAAAATCTGGAGACTAGAGGTATTGATGAATACCAATTCTAGGTTGTTGTGCAACCAAGTCACAAGGGTAGTTCACCTCGATCAACCTTTTTGTAGAAAACAAGATTGAAAATAGAAAGCAAGCCATAGAATGAAAATTATTTACTTCTTTTAAGCACCAAATCTAAATATGTCATTATTTGTTGCTCTTCTATAATGAGAAATGTATATGAATGTGAGGGATTAGAATAAAGGCAAATGAATCTCTTTAAGTACAAGGACATGTCATCAAATTATTAAAATGTATGTTTAGTTAGCCTTGTGTGGGAAAAGTAAAGGGGGTGAGTTAGCTTATTTTTTTGAATTTATGTTTTGGTGGGTCAAGTTCATGGTCACAAGGATGGCCTCATTATTGACTCCCAAATCTATAACCCCACAATCCAAGAGAAGCAACTCAACATATAGACCTAGGGACTATGTCAAATCTACAATAATGTCATAGACCTTTGATCAAAGTGTGACCATTAGGGGTCAATTGACATAAGCAAGCAATCCCTCTACACTTTTGGCTCTACAATGATAAGAATAATGTTCCTTGTGTTAGAATCTGAAAAGATTATTGACCCAGAAAACTAGTGCAAATAATAGATATCTAAACTATGAAAGCAAATGATACGAAATTAAAATAGCAACACAGAGTTAGTCTCCAAGAGAGTAATGCAAATGCTAGAAGCAAAATAGCATTAAAAGGATGTAAAAATAAGAGATACAAGATACAAGCCAGGTAGCATGCTTATGTAGACTAGGGAGAGGGAGGAGGTGGCAACACCGACCAATGAGGAGCAACCATCTATCAGACTAAAGATAGCAAAGTATCTTCCCAAGATAGCTAATGGATACTCACATGTAGGAAGGTGACACCTCGCAACCACTCACTTGATAAGACATCCTTTATTAACCTAAGCGAGATTAATAGAAGTGTAGGAAAAACCTAGGAATATAGGGAAAAATAAATAACCCAACTAGGAAATAAAAACCTACACTAACACCCCCCCATAAGCGAAGCTTAGGTGGATGTAGAAATGGGTCCTGGCAAATCAAGCCTGATGAGGTACCCATGTACATAAAATTCCCCCCCAAAGAGAGAGAAAAGCCCCCCCCTCCAAAATAGAGAGAGAAGAGACCCCCCAAAAGTAGAGAGAGTCAGGACTCTGAGTGAGAGGAAGAAGCCCCTCCAGAAGATGAAGCATCTCGCACCCCCCATAAAGCTCGCAAATGAAGGAACTTGCTCTCAGTGAAGGTTTTGGTGAAGATATCAGCAACCTACTTAGAAGTCAGATAGTAGCGAAGGTCGATGACGTGGCCATGGATGAGCTCCTTGATGTAGTGAATGTGGACCTCTATGTGTTTGGTCCGCTGATGATGGACTGGATTCCATGAGATTTGAATGGCACTCTGGTTGTCACTAAATATGACTGATGGTCGTCTGATCTGGATACCAAACTCAGTGAGAAGATTTTGAATCCAAATGGCCTCAGTGGCGGCATTCACAGCCCCCCGATACTCGACCTCAATAGAAGATAGATCAATCGCAGACTGCTTCTTGCTCGACCAACAAACAGGACCTGAACCAAGTGAGAAGTTGTAATTGAAAGTATACTTGCAATCCTGAGAATCGCCCACCCAATCAGAATCTGCATAGCCCACTAAGTCAAGCTCAATGCCCACTGCATAGTGAATCTCAGAATTGTGAGTACCCTGAATGTAGTGAATGGTTTGCTTGGCTGCTTTCTAGTGTAGCTCATGAGGCTCCTGCATGAATCAAGAGACCATGCCTACAACATATGAAATGTCGGGTCTCGTATGAGTCAGATAAATAAGACTCCCAACAATCTGTTGGTACAAAGTGCCGTCAACAAGTGAAGAACATTGAGCCTCAAGTTTGACTCCAGAAAGAAAGGGAGTTGGAGTAGGCTTGCAGTCAACCATATGAAACCTCAAGAGCAAATCTAGAGCATAGTTGGACTGGTTGATGGTGATCTCAGAAGAAGACTGAAAGATCTCAATCCTGAGAAAGTAATGCAACAAGCCCAAGTCAGTCATCAAAACCTGTCATAAAGGGTAGTTTTGACAGCCCCAATGGTGGATGAAGAACTCCCTGTGATCAGCAAGTCATCAACATACAGAACCAAAAATAGGAGTGAATCATCATACTACAGAATGTAGACATTGGGATCAGAATGGCACCGAGTGAACTCAACTGATAGAAGGAAGGAGCCCATCTTGGCATACCAGGCCCGAGGAGCCTGTTTGAGGCCATAGAGAGATTTTTGAAGATGGCACACAAGTGAAGAATCCTAAATGAATCCTTGTGGTTGCTCCATGTAGATCTCCTCCTAAAGGTCACCATGAAGAAAAGCACTCTTCACATCCATCTGGTGTACTTCCCAACGATTAGCTACAACAATGGCAAGAACAAGTTGGATGGAATTCATTCAGGCAACTAGTGCAAAATTCTCAGAGTAGTCAATCCCAAGAACCTAGGAGAATCCTTTGGCAACCAAGCGAGCCTTATGCTTGCCAACTGACCCATCTACTGCAAATTTTTTCTGATAGATCCACTTACATCGAACAAGTTTTCTTCCCTTAGGAAGAGGGACAAGATCCCAAGTGTGGTTCCTCATCAAGGAACTATACTCCTCTTGCATAGATGTATCCCACTCAGGAATACCAGAAGTCTCATGAAAAGACTGTGGATCTGAGGCAGTAGCAATGAAGACATGTGGAGCATCTTGGAACTGTGAATGAGTCCACCTAGTGTCTGATGGATCTCGAACCCAATCACTTGCAGACTACAAGGTCTGTCTAGCCCAAAGTGGACCAGAAGATGGAGAATCTCGAGGAGAATCATCAACCTCTGAATGATGACTAGGAGAGGAAGGAGGTGAGTCCTCTTAATCGCTCTCTGCATCAGAAGTGGAGGTAGAAGATTGCTCAGGTGAATTTGACTCATTAGAAGATCTGTCATGTATCCCAAGTGACTCCAATGTCAAAGTAGGAGTTGGAGAAGTGATAGAAAGTGAGCTCGAAGAGCCCTCCTCAAACTGAACACTCCTCTCAATGAACAACTCATGTGTAGTAGGTGGAGCAATTGATAACCCTTCACACCATCAGGATAACCTACAAATATGCAAGGTCTGCTCTATAGATCTAAGGCCTTGCATTTCTCTGCAGGAATGTGGGCCCATGCAGGAGAACCAAAAGCTCGAAAGTGCTTAACTAATGGTTTCCGACTGCTCCAAGCTTCAAAAGGAGTGACTCACTTCAAGGCTCAGTGAGGAACACGGTTCTGGATATAACAAGCACAGTTAATGGCCTCTACCCAATAATGTGGTGGAAGAGATCTGGAGTGAATCATGCAGTTCACCATTTCCTTCAAGGACCTATTCTTTCGTTCTGCAACACCATTTTGCTGAGGATTGTATGGAACTAAATGTTGCAAATCAATCCCCTCTGAAGTGCAAAACCTCTCAAATCGATGGTTGACATACTCACCACCATTGTCAGTGTGTAAAAATTTGATGGATTTCCTAGATTACTTCTCTACAAAAGTTTTCAAGTCCTAAAAATGATCAAATACCTCTTACTTCTGTTTGAGAAAGTACACCCAAGTATATCGAGAAAAATCATCAATGAATGTGAGGACATATCGGGCCCTGCTGAAAGAAGGATTCTGAAATGGACCAGCCAAATCATTGTGAACTAACTCCAGTATTTGTGAAGCTTTCCATGCCTTACCTTTGTCAAACTTTTCTTTAGGATGCTTACCAAGAATGCAACCTTGGCAAACACCACCTGAAAACTGAACTGAAGGCAACCCTATGACCATGCTCCGTCGGTTGAGCTGCTGCAAGTAGCGGAAGTTTAGATGGCCAAACCGCTCATGCCATAATCTACTCACATCATTAGAATGAGTGAGAAAAATAGTCGAAGGAGGATCAGGAACAAAGTGAGAAAATAGATAGAGCCGTGACTGATGATTTGCTCTCCCAACTGCAACTGTAGAACCACTATGCAACTCACAAATCTCCACTGAGTCAGGAGTGAACTCAGCCCACTTGCCTAAACCTATGTGAGTGATCTGACATACCAATAGGAGATTAGTTGATAATGAGGGCACACAAAGAATATCATGGAATGTGCCATCCCCCACATCAACAAACCCTCTCCCATACACCTCAACAGGAGTGTCATCACCCATCAAAATAGAAGGCATAGTACGTTGCTCCAAAGATGCAAGTTCTTCCTTAGGTGAAGCCATGAGGTGCGAAGCACCTGAATCAAGAACCCAAGTGGATGGTGAAGAAGCAACTGCAACAAGGGCCTTGCCCTTCCCTTTCACCTTGTTGTTTTTTTTTGCCTTATTAGACCCCTCATTAGAACTATGTTTGATAGACTCAGGAACACTAATATTATTCTTCTCAAGAATGTGTGTCAACTGATCAATTTGTTTTATGTTCATCATGACTTGGTCTTTTACAATAGGCACATTGGACCCTCTCTTTCTTAGGCTTGTCACCCTTGGAAGATTGGGTCTCATTAGTTACTTTTGAAGCAACCATTATCTGATCCTTCTTCTCCTTGCTATTCTTATGTTTCTTATCCTTAGTATTGTTGTTACTACTTTGTCCTTTCTGTTCTTTTGTGCCTTGGTTGGCAGCCAAGGCATGTGACTTAGAGGACTTAAGAGTGCCCATATGGATTAGCTTGCCCTGTTCCTGAGTGAGATTGACAGCAAAATCATCTAAAGATGGCATGGTGAATTGAGTACCAAGTGCACCCTTAGTAGCATAGAAGGTAGAAACAAACATAGAATATTTTGAACTTAGCTTAGAGAGAATACTAAGAATCAGTTGTTCATCTTTATTTTCAATTCTACATTGTTTTAACTACAACCTTAGTGATTTCAATTTAGTGAAAAAATCCTGGATTGTGTTGAAATTGCCTGGACTTAAACTAATTAGTTCATTTTCCAACATATGACCCCTCATTGAATCTTGTGTGCCAAATAATGTTTCTAGCTTTGTCCAGATTTCATTTAGTGTATTCCAAGATTCAATGTGAAAGAGCAAATCAGGAGAAATAGACAAACACAATGTTCTATATGCCTCATCACATTTGTTAAACCACTTAGGCTTATCTTCATCTTTAGCAGGTTCAATTTCAAGTCCCCTAGTTATCCTATTTAATCCAGCTTTCTTTAAGTGAATTGTCATGCATGATTTCCACTCAAAGTAATTGTATGGAGTTAGGATGGGCACATTTGTTTCATCCATGATGAAGAAATGCAGAGAAGAAATGCCGAAAAGAAGAGAACCCAATCAAGACAACCCCCCCTTTCCACTCAATCAAAGAACTCCCCCAAGAAAATATGATTTGGCACTTTATATTAGTGCATTTACAACTGCCACTAATATATACTAAGTGGTCTTGATTTCAATGCATTACAAAACTCTCACTATGAGCATATGCTGAAAATACAACTTTGGCACAATACCTAGAGAAATAAACAACACCACTACGATCTACTCAAAAAATTATGCACTTTCAAAAAAAGAATCGCCCCGATACGAGGTCGTATGTGAAAGTTATGATCCTCCGAAGTTCTCAAAACGAGAACTGTGGAGTGTCATGACTGAGAATTTGCAATTTTTGAAAAATCTCTGCATCAAAATCAAAAAATGTCTACACTAGTGCAGAGCATGAAAAAATAGCTAAAATCAAAAATAAATTCGTGGGAAACAAAGTCCGTATGAGCAAGAACGGAGCATTTGAAAATTGCCTTCAAAACTGCAACTGCCAATGCAGAGGGGTACTATTGTAGATTTCTAAGTTCAATTCTACAAAATATATAGACTACATGCAAAAAAGAAAAGATACCTAGATGGTTTTTCTATGCTGCGAACAAAACTCAGAAGGTGTTTGTCTTGCTAATATATAGAAGATGTAGTTCTAATGTAAACAAAGCACTTTTAGCTACAAAAAATGACCCCAGGAACCAAGAAATTATATGCAAAGGATGAATCAGCTACCTAAGACAAGAAATGGTATGTTGGAACCTATAATATTGATTGAAAGCACCAAATATGCAAGTTGGTTGTCATATTTGAGCTTGAAACCCCAGTTCTGCAACTGTATATGACGATCTCTGATTTCAGTGAAACAAAAGCCAAATCTGACATTCTCAAGCCTCCTGGACATGTTGGAACAGTCAAAAATGCTGCCAGTATAACCAGAAATGCTGCAATCACCTAGATTTCATAAAACACATGTGCAAACCCTAGAGATTAAAAAACTTTCCGTCAAACTTTTCTGATTCTCAAGATCATCTAAAGATGCAAGAGAAGAGCATACTGGGTTTTTCAAAAAATTGTAATAAGATTTATTAGCCCCCCCCCCCGAATCTCTCAAATAAGGAAACTAAAATCTACTCTTGCACATAGCAAGGCTCTGATACCATGTTAGAATTTGAAAAGATTATTGACCCAGAAAACTAGTGCAAATAATAGATATCTAAACTATGAAAGTAAATGATACAAAATTAAAATAGCAACACAGAGTTAGTCTCCAAGATAGTAATGCAAATGGTAGAAGCAAAATAGCATTAAGAGGATGCAAAAACAAGAGATACAAAACACAAGCCAGGTAGCATGCTTATATAGACTAGGGAGAGGGAGGAGGTGGCAACACCGACCAATGAGGAGCAACCATCTATCAGACTAAAGATAGCAAAGTATCTTCCCAAGATAGCTAATGGATGCTCACATATAGGAAGGTGACACTTCGCAACTACTCACCTAATAAGACATGCTTTATTAACCTAAGCTAGATTAATAGAAGTGTAGGAAAAACCTAGGAATATAGGGAAAAATAAATAACCCAACTAGGAAATAAAAACCTAAACTAACACTTTGATGTCTACAACATGAAAATTAAAGAGAAATTATATCACGTTGGGCCTTCAACAAACCATATCCTTTGTATACAAATACCCCAAAGATTTGTCACTAAGCATTTAGTATATTGGATTCCTATTTAAAAAGACAAAAAAACCTCTTATAAGCATATAAAAATAGGTAACACATGCAATATATGATATGAAATTGATTTATTTTCTATTAAACGAGTCCCCTTAACATTGCTTACTTAATTTGCAACCTGAGATTCACAAGTGTATAACTCTCTAAAGGTATAGAAGTTATCGACTCTCAAAAAATTCAGTACAATATGTTATCCTTAGTTATACAAGTAGGCAAGACCTAGTCTACTAAAAAATATAAGCAAGAAAAAGTAGAGTATTTGAATAAATATTTTGATCATTTAGGACATTAGAGACTAGTCATTTTTTTATTAGGAAATAGAGTCAACAAGAAAAGGGAGAGAGTGCCAGTTATGTAAATTTGTAAATATGAATAAGAAATGCACACATGCACAAATCAAAGATATAAGAGACAAAACATAAACCGATCTACTTTAATAATCCATTCCTACTCAAAGAAGCCCCATATGTCGTTATGAAACTATCACTATAAAGACTTTGGAATTGTTTCACACTCACTTAGATGACAACTAATCAAAAATAAAAAGATGTAAGTAAATGGGAGCTTAGAAATACATAAACTATCCCTTGAAATATCTCATTTGGGCATGGATATATCTAGATCACAGAGAACTCTTTTATTAAATACACCTTCTTTAGATTCCACTGTATAAAAATATCCCTCAACTTATCAAACTATGACATATCTAATTGTTTTTTATAGCTCCTTTGTTGTTGACACTTCTTGCTATAATGTAGCACAATAGGGTAGAGGTCATATAACTAGGCATTAGATTCATTTATCACTTTGCAACATTCTCAAACATATTTGATTTTATTGTAGGAAGGAAAAATCAACATTGGATTGGATTTTGTGTAGGAATAGAGGAACAAGCTATTCAATTATGCACACAAGGCCTCTTATAGCACCTAATTCTTCATTGGACCTTAGAACCAATTCAATTCTAGAATGAATTCCCATGTTTTATTAGTTTAGATTAATTTTATTGCTACACATTCAATATAATTTCTATAATTTTTACTGATCACTAGAAATATCTCTACATATGACCTCACATTATCAAATATGATGCTATAGATCTTTATCATGCCACTTGAATGCACCACCAACACCATCAAATCTCCTTAGGTGAAGTCTTTAATCATCTATTTGGCTAGTTGGTGCTATCAAAACTTCAAGTATTGGCCTACTCTCCTTTCTATACTATTCCTTCATTGCCTTTAAACCTTTGCTTTATGGCATCATCTATTTAAAACTTTATAAGCACATTTTGTTCTATTAAATCCTTTGAGTTTATAGTCTATATTGAAAACATAGGTTGACCTCTTGAATATCAATGGTGTGAACCTTAATGCACAAGAAAGAGTTTCTCATATGTAGTTTCACTATTTGGTCATTCCAATATAAGACAAGCAAATAATTGTTTTTCCATTATTTAAGTGGTTTTGACTTATAATTGAAACCTCCACCAAATAGTTATCAATCCCATGAAGAATGTCACACCATATTCCAGCTAGATCTCCATGGCTCCATGTTAATTATGCTGAGAGGCGTTCTACAATGGTAACAAAGACATCAAAGATTCAGATTCCCATAAACATTTAGGTTCTATAAACTAAAATCATAAAATGTTTAAATAAATAAATTCATGTAAATAAGATTCATGTGAAAACAAAAACTATGGAACCAAAAAAGAAATTGGAACTAATAATAATAATAATAATAATAATAATAATAATATAAAATATAATAATATAATATAATATAAAATATGGGTTTTTATTTTTTATTTTTTCCAATTTTTTTTTAGTTTTTATGTTTTATTTTTTCCAAAAAAATTTTGGGTTTTTATTGTTTATTTTTTTCAATTTTTTTTGGTTCCATAGTTTTTATGATTTTCTTATTTTCAAGTTCTTTTTTGGTTTTTGGTTTTTGGCTTTTTATTTTTTCCAATTTCTTTTTTAGTTTTTAGTTTTTATTTTTTCCAATTTCTTTTTTGGTTTTTATTTTTTATTTTTTCCAATTTCTTTTTTGGTTCAATAATTTTTATGATTTTCTTATTATCAATTTATTTTTAAATCACCAAAAATATCAAACCAAAAAGAAATTGAAAATTTAAAAAATAAAAATGATGGAAGAAAAAAAGTGAGAAATCAAATAAACTATTGAAAAGAGATATCCCTCAGTGTACTTTAGATATTATTTTTAAAAATATAAATATACTAGTTATTGTCGCCCATGTGGGCCCCTTAGACATTTTACAAATTGGTCCTCCAAACCAATAAAAATCAATCTATGATGCCACATGTGTATCTAATCTCATTACACTATTGCACTAAGCCAAAGTGAATTAGAGAAATATACATGAGTGCATTAGCCTTTAGTTGTTGTATCATTACCAATGGGAAAGGGACATGTCAATCCCTCCAACACTACTAAGAAAAGGACATGAAGTACTTACACACTCCCTACTAGATAGGCTATTGAAATCTCTAATGATATTTTACTACAATGGAAAAAAATATTTTTCCTTGGTTTATTTTACTAGTCTTTGCATCGGGCTAGGAAAAAATCCTACTTTACCTTAGTATTTTTCCTACATTTTCTGCACTAGTAAATGTTTTTGATGCTTTTGATAGCTTGGACTAGTGCATGCTATTATATCGACAACACTAGCTTTAATCTAATGGCATGTGGGGATTTGAAATTTAACAACATGATATTCTAAAACTAAAATGACACATACGTAGTGGTGGGCCCACAAGTGTTTTAATATGTCTTCATAAGCAATATTTAAATGGATGACATGTAAATTCTCATTAGAAATAATAAAATGACTTATTAGGGCATGTGCACAAAGATGGAGGAGCAAAACGTGGCCAAAATCACTTTTGGTCCATTGTGCACATAGCGTGAGTGTGTTATAATGCATTCATATTATAACACGCTTGTGTTATGGCTTGGTACTGGCTTAGTCACTACCGTGTTATAATGCACTCACATTATGAAAAAATATTAAAAAGGTGTATTTTTAATATTTTTCATATTGCAAGTGCATTATGAAAAACATGAAATACATTATTTTTATGATTTTTTATTTTTTCTGATATAAAAAACCTGGTTTTAAAAGGTCTAGGAATCAAAAATAGAGATGGGAAGGACCCATGTACAATATTGGAACATTACAAGCTAACCCAGAGGAAGCGCCCAAAAAGGTCGAAGCACCACTAGCCGTTAAGCAGGCCTGTTCACATTGATGAGATTACAAACCACCATCAGAAGACAATCGATCCAAGTTTTAGATATTTTTCTTGTTTTGGTGAAGAGGTTGACACCCTCATTTGCTGCCCAGTCTGCCACCCTATTACCCTTTCTGCCAATATAAGAAAACTTGACCTTTTCCATTTCTTTCAGTATGAACTTGGCTACATCCACTATGACTGCTAACCTCCAATTATTGAAATGACTACCTCTCAATGCATCAATGACCAACTTGGAATCACCTTTTATCTAATGTTTTTTCCAGCTCTTGTCTCTGGCAATCATGATCCCCCATAGAGTCACCCTAGCTTAAGCCAAATTGTTGGTTTTGACACCACAGTCAATGGCAAAGAGTAGCTTCGAGTTCCCTTGCTCATCGCAGAAAATACCTCCACCCCCAGTACACCCAAGATTCCCATCAGCACCACCATCGAAATTGCACTTGACCCATCCTTGATTTGGAGCCTCCCAAATCTAGTTCTTGTTGATTCTAGGCTTAAGATAGTTGGTAGAAGATAACCACAAGAATCCTGGCCAGGCATTCCCCATTCCCTTCTCATTCTCCACGATCATCCAATCATTATTTTTATTGGCAGCCCCTATTTCACCAATGGTGCTCACGACACCACCCCATATCCTATCAATATTTCTTTCTTCCTCACTAAAATGCATCTGTTTCTCTCTATCCAGAGAGCCCATATAATGACAGCAGGAGTAACATCCCAGATCAAGGCTAATCTAGGGCTCACAACTTTAGTCCTCTAGACGCAAAGGAGTCTGGAAACATCCTTGGGAAGCACCCAAGCCACCCCCACTTGTTAAAAAATCTGCTCCAAGTTTGCCAAGCAACATCTCAATGCACAAAAGGATGGTCGTTACACTCTTCATGTTGCTTGCACATAACACATCTGGAAGGACCCATCTTTCCCATCAACTGCAGTAGGTCCCATGTCAAAGTACACCCCCTCCAGGTGATCCATAGGAAGGCATTCATCTTCGAAATACCAAAATTGCACCATATTTTATTGTCCCCCCTAAGAGTGGTCTTGGAAAAGTAGGTGAGGAAGGCGTGTCTAACAGAAACAACATCAGTTCCATGGCCCTTCCAAACGAAAGTGTCTTCCTCCAATTCACCAACAAGTGGCCACTTGTCCAACTTGCTCTAAAGATCTTCGCAAAGCTTACTCACTTCAGCACCAGGAGCTTAAAGAAGCTTCCATTGTCTTCTAGGGGCCTCCCCCACAATATAATCAGATACCTTCTTACCAACGACAGCTTCAAAGTGCATCATCAAAAGGGTGTAAGATGGGAGACCCCGTAAAGCTTGGTCCTCTAGCCAACCATCCCGCTAGAAATGAATCTTATCCCATCTACCTAGCTTCCACGCCATGTCTGGTTTCAATATTTGACTGCAGGCCTTGAGGAAATTACAAATACACGTGCCTTTGGGCTACTCACAAGTAAAAAGATTCTCCATATCATTCTTGAGGTGTTTTGCCTATAGGATCCAACTCCATAGCCTCTCTCTTTCGTTATAAATCCTCCAAACCAACTTGCAGTCTAGAGCCATATTCATATCTTTGCTTTTCTTAATGCCCAACCCACCATGCTTGGTAGGCCTACAAACATCATCCCATTTGACAAGATTGTATTTGAAATGACCATCGCCTCCCCTCCATAAAAAGCTTCTCTTAACTCCTTCTGAATACTTGGATACCTTGTTAGGAATCTGGAAAACATGCATTGTGTAGACCAGGACTGCCATTAGGGAGGATTTGATGAGATTAATCCTACCAGCCAGAGTCAACCACTTGCCCTTCATGAGGCAAGCATAGATTGCACCTGATTACTAACGTTGCTCCACTCTCTCTTAGAAGAGTGCTTGTTGGTGATGGACATTCCAAGATACTTACTAGGAAAAGAGGCAATGTCATATCCAAGGGTATGCTGAATATTGTGTCTTTCAATCTCACCATCTTTCAAAAAGAAAATTTTTAACTTAGAAACATTCACCTTTTGACTTGCAGTCTCCTCATACTTGCTCAAGACACTCTTGAAGGTACGGGCTTCTCTGCCTTTTGCAGCACCAAATAAGAGAGTGTCATCCATGAATTACAGATAAGAGATATTCCCAACATCACTCGAAATTTGGAGACCTTCCAGATTGCCCAAACGCTTTTCATTCTTTAAGTTTCTACCAACACCTCTACAACCAAGAGGAAAAGGAAAGGGGATAGCGGGTCACCCTGTCGAAGCAATTTCTTAGCCTCAAAGAGGTCAGTGGGCACCCTATTTATCAAAATAGCATACGAAGGAGAGGAAATGTAGCTGTATATCCATCTACACCAAGAATCACAAAAACGAAATCTCTTCATAACCTCGATCAAAAAATCCCAGGGAACTCTATCATAAGCCTTATTCATGTCTAGTTTGTTGATCATCCCTTCATTATTCTTGAGAAGAGTCGAGTGGATAGCCTCGTGAGTAATTATGATGCCATCCAAAATCTGTCTGTCCTTTAGGAAACTACCGTGTTCCTCAGAGATTAAGCCATTCAAGAAGACCCTGAGCTTGGTGGCAATAGCCTTTGCAACAATCTTATAGATAACATTGCACAAAGCAATAGGCCAATACTAATTGGAGGACATCGGATCCTTAACCTTAGGAATCAAGGTCAAGTATGTCATGTTCCATTCCTTTAAAATAGCCCTATGCATCCTGCACTCCTCTGCTACCCTCCAGACATCTCCACCAACCTTATCCTAGTACCTCTAAAAGAATTCAGCTTGAAAGCCATCCGACCCAGGAGCCTTTCTGGCACCTAGAGAAAAAGGCATGTCCTTGATTTCTTCCAACATGAAGGGGGCCAAGAGGGAGGCATTCTAATCATTTGAAATGAGTTGAGGGATGCAGGCTAGTAACTCCTCCTAAGCTTGAGGTGTAGGAGCAGCTGAGGAACCCAGAAGATCGTGAAAGAAAATCAGACCCACCTCTCTAATAGCACCAATGTCCTCAAGAACCACTTGATCAAGATTATAGATTTTTAAAATTTTATTGCACTACCTCATAATCAACGTGGAAAGCTGAAAGAAATTGGTATTTTGATCACCGTCCCTGGGACATTTCACCCTAGACTTTTGCTGCCAAAAAGCCTCTTCCATCCTTAGCAAATGTTGCAGCTCGCCTGTGAGGTTGGCCTCCTTTTCCTTAAATTCTTGAGTATACCCTAAGGAGGATATGGTTGTCTCCACGTCTATGATTTCAGACTCCAGTACTTTTTTGTTGTTGAGAAGGTTTCCCATGGCTTCCTTATTCCACTCTCTTGCGTTCCTCTTCACAACATATAACTTGCTTGAAACAATAAACCTCTTGCAGCTTTTAATCTCCGCTCTCCACCATTTACCAACCAAAACATCAAAATTAGGGAGTTCATACCAAAAAGCCCCCATCTTGAAAGGTATACCCCCAGGCTTACTTGGATTGCTTAAAATAATAGTGATGGGCCAATGGTCTGATCCACTAAAGTGAATGACCTCATAACAAAAGCCTTCCAAATATAGTAGCCACTCAGAGTTCAAAAAGAAGCAGTCCAACCTATACTGGATGTTGTCCTCACCCACCCTTTTGTTGTTACAGGTATGCCACCCATTGCTTAGCCTAACGTCAACAAGATCTAGAGATCATCACACAACCTTATGAATCTAAGAGAGCCACAATCGCCTAGCACCCTCCCACCCCTTTTATCTTTAGGAGCCAAGATGGCGTTGCAGTCTCCCCCCACAACCAATTTCTCAAGACAATGATTTTTCCTAAAAGAACGGAGGTAATTCCAAACTTCCAGCCTCTCAGATTCAATGTTAGAACCGTACACATTAGATATGAGCATCTAATCACCATTCCTAACATCCTTGCATCACATAGAGATGCAAAAACAATTGGATTCCACCAGTGTGCAGTAAAAATTATTTTTGTTCCATAGAACAGAGTGTCTGTCAGCAGACCCCACAACATCCTGTGCTACGCCATCCCCACTCCTCCAAATCTAATTAAGCATTTCCTTCAGCTTGTCTTCGTTTACTTTGGTTTCTTGTACTAACAATAGGTCTACGGTCTCGATCTCAATCAACTTCTTAAGAAGGCATCAGGGCCATTGAGCCCTCTTATGTTCCAGTTGATGTATTTCATGGCAACCCTGCTGAAGGGAGGTTCTCGCCTCCATGGGTGACATACTTCCTCATAGATTCCTGTGAACCATTTTCAAAATCCTCTAGTGCCTTAGATTTCGCCTTATAGGCATCAGTTTTCCTACCCCTTGTATTGGATTCCCCAGCATCGATTGTCAGGAGAGGTTTACCACCAAACTTTTTGGTTCTTCTGGTAGCAATGCTCCAACCATTTTCTCTGTCCTCCTGCACTAAATCTGCTTCCTTATCATTCTGGCTCCCCAAACCATCAGGGCTTGAAGGACCCTTCTTCTCATCGTTCTCCTCCAGACTTGCATCTCTCTACACATTGGTGAGATCTCCTAGTGCATCCCCCATAAGAATTGAGTCTTGCGGCTCCCTAGATCTCTGAATTGGTATCTCTGAGAGGCACCCCGTAGATGGATGAATCAAAACTTTACTTCCACCGTCCATACCATCCTTCTGATATGCGTCAAACTACTCTTCATTAACATGCTCAACATTTTTTGTGGCCATTGGGTTGTCTCTGATTTTGTTCAGAATGGAAGGGGATCGAGCACCCACCTTAGGATCTGACATCACTACTTCTTCCTTTTCCCCTACCGCCTTGTCCTACCCCTTTACAAAGAAATATCTCACTATGTCGTCGAGCTTACCACATAAAAAATAGTTCACCAAAAGCCCTTCATATTTGACCTGTTGATTACAGACTCCTACAACGAAAGAGAGTCACATGGACAACTTAATCGATAAACTTAGGTCCATCCAAACGCATATCTGCACAATGTCCTAAGATCTACCCACCCTTGAAAGCTCTTCGCATCGAATGAAACCCCCAACATATCCCCTATGAACTTCTAAATCACATTAGATTTGAGCTCCTATGGGAGTTGAAGGAGATGCACCCACATAGGGGCCTTATTGATTGCTTCATTTATAGGGTCAAAACTGGGAGACCAAGCTCTCAAAAATAGCCCAGCATTCCCAAAAAACTAGGGATCCCCATTGATTATTTCATCCCTCTCAGATTCCAAAGAAAAAGTCATTTGGAAGAAACTAGCGGCAGGAGACAGATGGTGGGAATGACACCCTTCCAATTTGCATTGCACCAATCCTTGATTTGAGCAAGGGAAGGCCAAATCCCCATGAACTTGCCTTTTGCATCAGTCTGCCTGAGCCTCACGACCTTGGATTGAAGCATGTAATCTGGTATCACCACCTCTAGGGCTTCACTATCAATTAAAAGGTTAACATTCCTGATTTCTAGTCTTGCGCCCTTCCCCGTCTCCAGTTCTTGATTGTGCTCCCTGTATGCGTTGACAAATGAAGTCCCCAACTCGCAGGCTCTGTTATGGTCTTCTTTTTCTCCATCGCTCCCTACGCCAAACCGTTGTGCCTTTGAGAAACCCTTCTGTGCTTCGCTATCTTCATTCATTGTGCTTCTTTTATGCTTTTTTATAATGTACATAAAAATAATGTATTTTTAATGTTTTTCATATATATTATTTTTTTATTTTTTCATAATGCGAATGCATTATAACTTGCCTTGGAAAATACCAACTATTAGGGTTGGATTTGCCTTGGGCATCCAACCCAAAGGTTTGGACTTGCATGTCAACGCCCAAAGACATGTTTTCTATAAAATATAGAAAAACAACAAAATATTGAACATACTCTCCATCAGGTTTGAACATTTTCAATGTTGATCTAAAAAAAGCCACACTAACATCAAGATCTCTCTTAGCTTTTTAATCATGCATTTTTTTACATTTCAAATATGTCAAGGTTTCCGTCTCCAATTTCTTTTGCTAATGTGTTTTTTTTAGAAAACCTGTCTAGTATTTCTGGTGTTATTTTTTACACGTTCATCAACATTTGAAAAAAATTACATTTTTACATTCCACACTCTATTCTATACACATTGAAAAAAAAAAATTTTGATTAGTTTTCAAAAATATAAGGGGGGCATGCTCAAATTTTCATTTTTCATGGTGTTTCCACTTTGCAAATTCATAAAAAATCATGCATTCATTAAAAAATTAACAGAAAAATTAGGCATAACGTACATGATGTTAGCTAATTTTTCATCGAAGCAATTTTTGAAATACTTAAAAGAAATCAACATTTTAGGGGGAGCACACCAGACGCTATGTTATATTTTTGTGACAAAAAATGAAGCACTTTGTGTGCTCCCCTTAGTTGAACATCTTAATCTCCACCATTTTTAGAAAAAAATAATAGTTTAAAAACTAGATTCTGAGCACTACAAATTTTGTTCTTATCACATCTTCTAATTTTGAGTGTGGTTATCTTCAATTTATCATCCAAGATCATTATTTACTAATTTTACAAAAAAAGTTGCCACCTTTGACCCCCTTTTGGTCCCCCATTTCCATGCACATACCCATTAATTAGTGTGCAACATTACTCAATGCATTAGGCCACTAATAATTGATCAATTTTCAATCAAGATGATTTTTTGATCTAAGGTCCATTCTCTTTCACTTTTTTGTTGCTAAGAGGTCTTCATGAGTGTTGGGGTGAACATTTGGCCACATGGTAAACTCCTTGGAATTTAGGTAGAAAGATTAATGGATTTTCTTTGAGAAATAACAATAATTGTCTATCTTGCCAACATAGCTCAAATCTAGTAGCTCACAATCAACAAAAAATTATCTCAACTATTCTCAAGTGCAATAGAGCTCACTAATAGTTATTGATATATGAAAGCATTCTAGTGATGATTTAACTACATTTGTTAGGTCAGAACTTTCCTATTTTGGCATAATTCTATTCAAGATGTAAAGGATGAAATCAAGTGGATTTCATCCCTTCTCTTTCATTTTACCATGTTGACCTGAATGATTTTTTCCATTGACACGGGCTTTGTGCTATAGTAGTTTTCAAGGGAACTTCTAGTAAGTTGTTTGACTTTTATTCTCTAAATAAGTACCCCTCTACTCACTTGTAACCTAGATTTTTAATTGTAGACATGAGCTCTAACAACCTTGTATACATTTTTACTTCTAAGTTTCTTTGTTTCTAAGGTCTCGAGGAACCTTTGTGCCAGTGTTGGGTGTAGAATTCCAGAATTAGGAGATGGATTATACAAAAACAAAGAAAGACTGAGTATCAAATGCAAGTACATAAATAATATGCAAAGTCAACCCAAATGTATTAGCCAAATGGTGATGTACATATAGGTGAGGAGGTTGGGTCAAATCAGATGTCAAATCCAACACTCCACTAGTGGTGAGGGAGTGGTGACACGTATCTTAGAGAGTTGTGTCAAATTCTCTAAATCACCACACAACCTACCTAAGGTGGCTTAAAGCCATATGTGAAATATATATGTATAATTACTTATTAAAATAATAAGTAATAACATTATTATTTTACACTAACATCAAGAACATCTTTCTTTTCATTTGTATGTAGCTAAGCAACATGTATTGAAATATTCTTATTTTGTATATAGCTAAGCAACATGTTTTAAAATATTCAAAATAAGAAGTTGAGATAATTGTTGATCACTTAATGTATTAAATGCATTTGTATCTGCTAGTTCTACATACCCTACTTGTATAATTTCTCACAAATCTTTGGATTTGAGTAGGCTTGCATCCTAGTACACCAATATGTCAGGTTGTCCCCTTCAAACATGGGAATTAGCATGTTAAACATTACATTTCCTGCCATATTTTTCATAAAAGAAGTGTGCACAATAACCCAAAGGCTCAACACAAAATCTTAGTGAAATTTCTAAAAATATATTTTCTCCCCATTATTTTCAAATGAGACCCACATACACAAAAAATCTTTATATTATTTTGCCTTCGTGAATAAGTGTCAACTTCAACTGATAAAAGATTCATTTATCTCTTTACAAAAATACGACACTTTGAAAGGTTATAAAACAAATTCCAATGCCTAACCATCTCACTACCAACCAACGTTTCTATGCACTTCTTTCCTTATAATTAAGAATAAAATGGCAACATAAATATTTAAAACCCTTTTTAAACTTAAAAACACAATTTACTTCCATCCTTTATATTTTTTAAAGAAAGAAGACTTTCACATGCATAAAGCTTTGTTACATGTTGTTGAAGGCTAGCCTTTCACGTGGCTTCTAAAACCTTAAACAAAGTTCAATACTTTAAAATTCGCCCCTTTAAAAAGAGACGACTTCTCATTTTTTCATATACACGAATATTAAAAATCAAAGCTTTTCAAAGAAGAGAATTTTCACACCGCCAAGAAATCTCTTTTTGTACTTACCAACGCCGCCTCCTCTGAATGGAAGTAAAGTCCACTCTTTTGATAGCCTGCAGATGGGGACGGGTCACTGCCAACGTAGCCACAACTTAACAAACAGGCGGCTGTATTTCCACTGTCGTCTAGCTCTAGAAACTACGCTTCATCTTCACTGCAAGACTTAAGACAATCACTTCATGACAAACGCTATTGGATTGCCCGCATACATCTAAAAACAAAGCAGGGAGATTGCTAATATTACTGCTCAAGAATCATGATCCATCATACAGATCTTGCAGATCTGGTTTGGGATGCATACGAATTCTGTCACCATCAAATAGAAGAATCACACTTTTAACAGTTTCCACACAGACTTACAATTCTTTCATTCAGATGTTGGCTCTGATACAGATGAAAGCAAGTAGAAAAACAATGGTGATCTTCTGATTACAAAACAAACAAAAATACAAAAGCCCTAAATTGTTCTGATAAAAGAAGAGGCAAGACATCTATTATATAGAATTTCTAAATACAGGTGACCATTATGGTGGATACCATATTCATCAATAATCTAATTATAATACTAAATGCATAGAGGAAAGCCAAGAAATGCAAGTACAATATTAATCAGCCCAATGACATCAGTCAAACATCACTGCTCCACGTTGCATTATTGCAGATATTCTTAAACATCCTCCACTTCAACATTCAAAAGTCAATTTTGACGAATAAAAATAAGACAAATATTTACCACTTTTTATTGTGGATGTGATGTAAAATTGCTATTGACTATTTGACCATTGAAATAGATGATGTTTAAATAAAATGGACCATCATAATCCAATAATAATGTTTCACTCAATATAAACAACATGATTTAGCCAAATCATTCAAGGATACAAATATAAACTAACAGTTCAACAATAAATTCAGGGGCAACGAAAATCTTTTGGATACCCATACCTTAAGGCTCCTACACAAGCTAGCTAATTAAAGAACTTCAGTCTATTGTGCATAAATTACTTGTAATCTAATCTACCACAAACCTCTTCCTGGTTAGGAAGGCCTGTTCCAGAATCAGGTCAAAGGAGGGAATAATATTCTTGACGCTGTCCCTCTCCATACATCTCTTAAACCACGCATCAAGCAATGGATATTCGCTCTCAAAGGGTATCTTGAAATTCCCAATAGTTTCAAGAGCATGGAACGAAGAAGCAAAAGGAATGAAGGCGATATCCAGGGACCTGAAATCCTTACCCCCGAAGAAAGGCAGGGATCCTCCTGCTGACATTTCTTTCAACGCACCTTCTAATAATCGGAGGTTCTCCAGCATGTCACGCTTGGCCTGCTCCTGAGCCTCATCTTTCGATTTCAATATACGAAGGGCCGAGTCAAAAAACTGCAAAAACAGAGCACATCTATTATACCCTTTCAATCTCCAGCTGGTTGAAAATGCGTTGAATTATTCGAGTGCTCATGCAAACTACAACGGGGAAACCCTTACCTTCTTATCAGCGAAGTCAGCCCAGAAGCGGGTAAGGGCACGATCATATGGCAAAAACTTCTTGGAACCCCAAGTCTCATCAATGTACTGAAGAATAATGAGGGACTCGCATATGGGCTTGCCGTTGTGGATGAGGACAGGTATTTTCTTGTAAACAGGATTCATTTGCAAAAGGAGGTCGCTCTTGTTGGACAAAACCTCTTGTTGGAAATCATATTTCACGCCTTTCTCTTCCAAGGCAATCAAGACACGCCTGCCGATTGGACTCAATGGCGTGCCGAGCACCTTTACTTGCTCCATGTTAAATCTCACACACAACACAAAGTTCAGACAAGAGTTTTCTTGCTCTTAAATCTTTTGGCCTGGAAGTGTAAAAATATAGGAAAAACAATGTCGGCAACGTTGACGGGGATCTGTAGTGCTCTTCGCTAGGCGTTATGTTGGCGTAGAACCCTGAGTAAGATGATCTTGTTGCTCACTACTTAACATTATGCTGACGTCGGCCCAAACGTCACAACGTCCATGTCAAGGAGAAGTATTTGACCACGGCATCATTTGAGGCAGATATTTATTCCGAGGGTGCGGGCCACGAAAACGCATGTAGCCGACTCCTATAGGTTGTCAAATATCACTCTTAAATTTTAGACCAATGCACATGATTTTGAATTTCAATTAACTATCAATCCCATTTAATGTGTAATGGGCATTGCCCGTAGGTATTTTTATGTCGTATATTGTAATAAAGAACCCATATATTTAAAGAAACATAAATCTTTTATTTCATTTGAATATAATGTACTATACAAAAGGCACAAAACAAGGAGTAGAAATGCATTGTTGATATTATGATCCTACAAATTGGTTTGAAGGACCAATGAAATTCAATCTAGAACACCATGTCCCTAACGTCAACTCTTTTGGACCTTAAGACTCAAGCTCCCCATTAGTTGTGAAACTTCTTGCCAAGCTCCTTCAAAATAAAAATTCTAGGCCCATAGGCACCTCCAAACATGATAAAAACTTGCCACCACAAACTTGAGACTACTAGTGAACCATGGCATATATAGGAGCCCAATTTTACCAAAAAAGAGGTAAGAAACCACTAGACAAATTTATTTTGATAAGCATCAATAATGTAAAGTCTAGGTCTACAAACAACTAAACCTTCTAGACTTGAAATATAATTTTAATAAGTGAAATCTAAAAGGATTTTTATGTCTAGTATTCACTTGTCTTGTTTCTTGCAAACCCTTTGTACTCTCAAGTCCACAATTATAAGGTGTTTCTCAAGTCAATTGGGATTTGACATGTAGCTTGGTAGTGGCATGGATTGTGGCCTATAGGAATCAAGAGGAGACCAAGAGTAGACACAACAAGCTCTATCAATTGATATTGGTCCTTTGGCCAATGTGAAAGATTCCCTAGATATGAGGAAGAAAATGCAATCTAATTGATTGAACGAGTTTAGGTTTTATATTATCTACGAATTCATGGGTTTAAGATCTCAAACACAAACTTTTAATATAAAATTTGACCTAAGATGCTTTCATGCCTGCCAAATAACCTCCCTGAACCTTCGAGTATATTATTCGATCGTTAAACTCATGCAAATATCAATATATTATTCATAGTGACTATAGTTTTTGATTGTCAACATAGTCAACCATGATCTGAATATTTGTATTTGTCATTGCCTTTTTGGACATATTAATATATTTTGACTAAAAATTGGATATTAGTATTAAAATGTGTGCAGCAAAGCAATCAAGCATTAGAGTACCAATCAAAGAATGAAAGCCCTCTACAATCTTTAAACTTTTAATCAAATTCCCTTTTAATCTTCCAATATGAAAATCATCATCAAAAGTAGTGAAATCAACAATGAAAAAAAGAGGATTATACAAATAGATCATTGAATGCCCAAAACATTAAGAAATTGCATAGATGACAGATTAACATATGTCCTTGTTTACTTTATCTTATTCATTATCATTATCTCAAACACCATTCAACATAGTTGTTAACATGCCATTCATCCTTTTCAATAGATTTTTGATATATCATGCATATGATAGATAAATCAAGACAACCAAATGGATATCAACTCCCAAAGAAATGTTTTCAAAAGCATTTACCTAATCATAAAGTAGTGCAAGAAATACAAAACATTTTACTTCTATATATGACAAGCTTCTTTGAACAATTCATGATTATTTCAAAAATGGAGAAACCACAAATTTTTAAAGAAAATAATTTCAAAGTAATTTCATATCACTCAAGCTAACTACCTCTATATCTGAATATTAAGCAAGTCAAAATATATGAGATACCCATGCCACATTTGACTATTAAAAAACCATTATAAGGAAACCCAAAAAACCCCTCATTGCAATTTTTACCATTCAAACTTCAATTAGGGTTTCAATTTTGAAATCATAAAAATTCCAATTATAGATCAATGATAAAGGGAAGAAGTTTCATAAGACTGTGAGAACCTGAACAAAGCATAACAAATGCACAAGTGTTTTAATCACTTGAGAAACCCATCAAATTCAAATCTACAAGCTCAAAATCCTTATGCGCTTTAAAATTTTTGTTTAGTGACAACTCATTTGTTAAACAAAAGCTACAAGAATAAAGAGAAAATGCATGTGGCATTGACAACTTAAGCATTTAGCATGTTCACTATATCCCAAACCTTTTTGCTTTTTGTTGCAAGAATTCTCTATTGCAAGCATATAAGGCTTTAAAAAATGATATATGAACTCTTAGAGCTGACAATATTTACAAGTATATATCAAATACAAAACAAATCATGCCCACGGTGAAGAAAACACATAATACCATGCATGTAAATCTAGAGAAGATGTCTTCAAGATATACCCAAATGAATAAAAGGATATTAATACTTCATACTACATGAAACATATAATATTGCCACACATTTATAGAGAATAAGATTTAGTTATAGATGCACGTGAAATTATATCCATCCAACAATACCTTTCACTAACAAAGGATCTCATTTAATAATATCCTCATCCCTTGTTATTCACTCTTATACATAACCAACATTCCATTTCCCTATTCAAATAACATTTCCAAGATACTCCCAGGAACCCTCTTACACATTCCTATGACCCTCAAGACAATATTTGTAGAGGATTAATGGAACATAACTAATTTTTAGATACACATCTAGGAATAGGAACATGCCTTCCTACTTAGGCCTTCTATGAAAGAGGTGAAAAGGGAGAGACGAAATAAATCTATAGATCATCTAGTATAATTGAGTAAAATTCATCACCACAAATTGCATACATAAAAAAATCTTGATCATTTACGTTAAAAGTCCACAATATGAGTGCTAAGTTGTTGCTTGTCAAGCTTTCTTAAATAGAACATAGCATGTGAAAAGACCCTTGATATGGAAGCAAAGATACTCACTACTAAATACCTTTAAAATTGGAGAAAAAATAAAATGTCCATAGATTCAATAAACAAAAGAATAAACTATGGCAAACTCATGCTGAAGAGGAAAAAAGGACCTAGATCATGCAATGAGAAGTTTCAAATATTAAACAACCATCTTCATTTCCCAAGACATTTTCTTCAACTTTTAATTGATCTCCTATGTATGTGGGTATGATTTGTTAACTACAGAAAAAACATGTACCACTTTATGCACTTCAATCCAACTACATCCTAGTATCTTTTTAATTCATCTATTTTTCACCAATATCCTTACCTTTTGCACGTCACTCCCCCCCTACTTCTACATAGATGTTTGATAATAGAATGTAAGGTGTAGAATTTTTAGGATCCAACTCAGAAAGAAGAGTTGTTGTAAATGCTCCCAAACCTATAGTCTTATATAATCTACAAGCGCCAAGTAAACACATCAACAAAACCATTGTAGGTTCAATTAGTATTCTGATGATAATTTTTAGAGCTTCCTCAAGATAGCCAGCATGGCCAAGAAGGTCAACATTGCATACATAATGATCCATTAAAGACATAATACGATAAGAGTCACTCATGTTGTCTAAGTATTAACTTGCTTCATTCACTAAGCTTGGATAGTTACATTCAAGTAAAACACAATAGGTAAGCTTGCATGGTCATGGTATATTCTAGAGTGATTCATTAATTGAAAGAGTTTGAAAGCATCCTTGCAAAAGCCATGTGTTGCATATCCTATAATGATTGCACTCCATATGATTTCATCTCAATGAGAAATTTTATCAAATAGTTTGCATGCCTTTCATATGTTTCCTCATTTTGCATACATGTCACTAGGGTACTTACAACTACAACATCTAAAAAAATACCCCTTGTAAGAATGTTTTGATGGATAGCCATACCATGTTCCAAAGCTTCCATTTCAACACACGTTGGGAGGACACTAATAAATATTGTTGACTCTGGATTTACACCTGCCAATTGTATTTGTTTAAAAGTCTCTAAGGCCTCTTTAACAAGACCATTTTGTGCATACCTTTAAAATTTGAGAAAGAAAAATATTTTCCATGAATTCAATATATGAAAAAATAAAACACTAGCAAACTCATGCTAAAGATGAAGAAAGGACCCACATCATGCTATGAGAAACTTTGTAATATTAAACAACCATCTTAATTTCCCAAGACAATTTTGTCAACTTTGGATTAATCTCCTATCTATGTGGGTATGATTTTTTAATTATAGAAAAAAACATACCACTTTATAAACTTTGATCTAACTACATCATGGTACCTTTTTAATTCCTCTATTTTCATCAATCTCCTTACTATTAATGTGGTTTTAAGTCGCATTTGCATAGATAAAAGTTTACACAATAAACCCCTATCTATCTTGAAGGGATTCAAGATCCTCAAGGATTTGACGTCCCAAGTATCTAATTGTCAGGTCTTGACTACCTAGTCTTCACTTAGGGTTTGTAATGTTTTGTTGTTTCCATTTTGGGGCCTTACATGACCAGAAGTAATTGTCCTCTTGATTTGGTTAACCTTCACAAAATATCTTGTATGTCTTTCACAATCTATACTTATCCTTAAAGATTTATGTCAAATTCACCAATGAACGACCAAACTTTGAGAAAATTATCATGACTTGGATATACTTTGATTAGTTATTCTGAATTATCCTTAATAGTTAACTAATCTTTGCATAGTTCCTCTAAATTCACTTAAAAATCCTCTTTAAAGTATGAAATTCATTAGTATTACTAGTTATTTGCTTTGGATTTATCAATGGTGTGAGCCTTAATGCACAAGAAAGAGTTTTTCATAAGTAGTTTCATTGTTTGATCATTACAGTAGAAGACAAGCAAATAGCTCTTTTTTCATTATTTAAGTGGTTTTGACTTATAATTGAATCCTCCACCAAATAGTTATCAAGCCAATAAAGAATGTCAAAACATGTATTATAGATAGATCCCCATGGTTCCATGTTAATTGTTGTTGCACATGTGAGCCCCTTGGACATTTTACAAATTGGTCCTCCAAACCAATAAAAATTGCTCTATGTTGTCCCATGTCTACCATAATCTCTTTACACTATTGCCTTGTGCCAAAGAGAATTAGACAAATATACATGAGTGAATTAGCCTTTAGTTTTTGTATCATTACCAATGGGAAAGGGACATTTCACTACCTCTAACACTACCAAGCAAAGGACATGAAGCACTTATACACTCCCTACTAGGTAGGATATTGGGACCTCTAATGATTTTGCACTACAATGACAAAAATAAATTTTCCTTGGTTTATTTTACTAGTCCTTGCATGGGGCTAGGAAAAATCCTACTTTAAGCCTTAGCACATTTTCTACATTCTGTGAACTAATAAATGTTTTTTATGGTTTTGGCATCTTGGACTAGTGCATGCTATTAGATCGACAATATTTCCTTTAATCTAATGGCATGTAAGGATTTTATGTTTAACAACATTATGTTATAAAAGTAAATCCTTGACATTATGACACATAAGTAGTGGTGGGCCCACAAGTGCTTTAATATGTCTTCATATAAGCAATGTTTAAATGGGTGACATGTAAATTTGTCATTAGAAACAATAAAATGACTTAAAAATTAATGTGCATCATTACTCAATGCATTAATAGGCCACTGGCAACTAATCATTTTTCAATCAGGACTATTTTTTGATCTAAGGCCCATTCTCTTTCACTTTTTATGGCTAAGAGGTCTTCAGTAGTGCTAGCATGAACAGTTGGCCACATGGTAAACTCCTTGGGATTTAACTGGAAAGGATTTTAAAGATTGTGTATATCTATTTGGGTTTTGCTTTGAGTGAAATATTCAACTTCCTAGTAAATGTCTCTTTTGAATACCCAGAGAGATCAACATTAAGTAGTAGTCTAGTCAACCATTCCCATTACTATAACTAAAGTTGGGCTTTTCCCTTGGATTGAAAAAAAATCTGTTATATTTTATTTTTCTTGTTGTTTTAAAGAAGTTCACACATAAATACATAATACAAATAAGATAACTTTAAGGACTTTGTGTATGGATAACATAGGAGACTCTCTAAACTTTGTATGGAAGAGATAAGTGGAGGAGGAAAGTTGATAGTATGCTACTTTGTTTACTCACATTTTTAGAAATTCAAATTTTTTTGGGAAAGACCATGACATCAAAGTGGATGTATGTGTGAAACAATATATCATCATGTTCTCTACATTTTTGAAACTATTTTACTAATAAGTTTGTAGGTTTCTTGGTAAGTTGGTGTAATATAAAAGAGAGTGGGAAGCCCTCAATATCTTCAGTATAATCAACTATGAAAATATAGTTTTATCTAATTTTAAAATTTTTATAAGGTAAACAAAAGAAAGCCACTATGGTTTTCTCCCCATATAGAGAAGAGATAGTGGTAATCTACATCAACTCCCATAGTTTTGAAATTGATGAACAAAGAAAACATATTACCCTTATAGAGATTTGAATATCTAGTTTGTTAGTATTTTTATAGCCACTATGTGAAACTTTCACCTAACATGTTATAAGTACTTAGTCATTATTAAAAACCCATGTGCAATTTTGGATTAACTAATGCTATAGCTTTTGCTTAGCTACTCAAAGCACCATGCAATTTTTTTGTTACTAACTTTCAACACTTACAAAACAAGTTTGTTTTGAAAATGAGAAAATTGTTTGCATTTTATAATTCATCTCCAATCGAACACTGCATATATTGAAATTATACAAAAACAGTCACTTGTTCTACAAATCATCCCCTAGATATTCCTAGTACTACCAAATCTTCATTTTTTGAAATTGATCTCCCTCCCAGATTGTTTCTTGTATCACAAGTTAGTTTTTTAGATAAAAGAAGAGCATCCACTTAGACTTAAAGATGTTTCAAAACTATATATTTTACACAACAACTATATTTTAATCACCTCCAGACACTGCACCAAATTTCTGAATTAGAAAGGCAAGTCCCACTACCATATCTTTTAGTACTAGCAACTATTGGATGGTGATTTAAGGTTTGCAAAACGTGAAACCACTTGCAATCATATCATAAATGAATTGTAAATATTCTTGTCTACCAAGTATAAGAAAATGCTTGGTAACGTATCAATATAAGAACATATTATAGAAATAAATATAAAAACTTGATGTGAGAAGAAGACAAAATGTGCTACCTAAGCCTTGTAGCAGAATAGTGTGATATTATTTGCAGGTCTTATATTCTGATATTAATTGTAGGTATGATATTCTTTCTAACTAGTTAGAATGAAAATGATGATATGAATCATTGGTTCATTTTATAGGTTTTTTCCCTCCATTTCTTTGAAATTGAGCATTCCATGGATAGAGAGCCAATTTTTTAATTTAGTCTATGAATTGTGTGATTTGATTTTCATTTGAAATTGGTAGGGATAGGTGGTCAATTTTGAAATTTTGTGTCATTAATTTTGTGATTTGATTTCCAAATGGTGAGCCTTACATCTATTCATTTATTTACAGGCACTCAGAATTTGGTGGTTCATGTCTTCAAATTGGGCATTTATTGCAAAATATTTGGGAGAGATGGACTGATTTATTAGAAATAATAATTTGTAATTATGTCAAGTTGGGAATGTGGCATTGTTCATTACAATACCAGTTTAATTGGTTGAGGGCCCAGTAGTTGTACACTTAATATCTTATATAGAATAAGAAACATATATTGATATTGACATCAATGTGTATATAGGTGGACAAAATAATTGGAAGACTGTACAAATTTGAACATAATATTTTAATATAGTTTTGTTATATTTTCATATGTGAATTTTATTTGGAATAAATTATATTTTCTTTTGTTTCATGTAGAGCTAAAAGTTGAAAAGGGATGCTCATCCATGTTGTACTGTTGAATGGGTAGTTGGAAATTTTTTGGTCTATCAATGATATGGGTATGTTAGGCAAGTTTAAAAGCATTAGTTATTAACACAAAAACTTACTTTTATTGATATTTTTTATATTCAAACAATAATGAAAATATGTTCTATTAATAAATCAAGCTATAACAATTACCCTCACAACACACCATTGGAACTATCTCAAATATTGACTTTTCACGGGGCTTCTAAAAACTTATAGCAAAGTTGAATAATTTAAAATTTGCCCTTTTAAAAGAAAGCGGACTTTCTTTTTTTCCATACACGTGAAGGGTAAAAAATCAAAGCTTTTTAAAGAAGAGAATTTTCACACGGCGAAGAAATCTATTTTTGAACTTTGAAACGCCGCCTCCTTTGAACGGTAATCAATTCCAACGTCAACGCAGCCACAACTTAACAAACAGGCGGTTGTATTCTTCCACTGCCGTCTAGCTCTGGAAACTATGCTTCATCTTCACTGCTGCACGTTGCATTATTGCTATCATTATCCACTAATAATGTTTCACCCAATGTAGAGACAACATTATTCACACAAGCCAAATCATTCAAGGATACAAATATTTTCTTTTAACAGTTCAACAATAAATTCAGGGATGCCATCGAAAATCTTTTGGACACCCATACCTAAAGGCTCCTACACAAGCTAGCTAATTAAACTTCCTAACAACTATAGTGTATCGTGCATAAATTACTTGCAATTTAATCTACCACAAATCTCTTTCTGGTTAGGAAGGCCTGTTCCAGAATCAAGTCAAAGAAGGGAATAATTTTTTTTGACGCTGTCCCTCTCCATACATTTCTTAACCCATGCATATTCACTCTTAAAGGGTATCTTGAAATTCTCAATAGTTTCAAAAGTATGGAACCAACAATTATATGGTATGAAACTTCTTGCGAAACTCCTTAAAAATAAAATTATAGATTCATAGGAACCTCCAAACATAAAACAAACTTGTCACCATGAACTTGAGACTACTAGTGAACCACGACATATATAGGATCCCAATTTTACCAAATAACATGTAAGACATCACTAGACAAAAAAAACTTGATAAACTTCAATAATGTAAATTCTGGGTTTGCAGACATCTAAACCTTCTAGATGTGAAATATAATTTTAATAAGTGAAATCTAAATGGCTTTTTATGTTTGGTATTCACTTGTCTTGTTTCTTATAAACCCTTTGTACTCTCAAGTCCACAATTATAAGGTGTTGCTCAAGTCAATTGAGATTTGACACGTGGCTTGGTAGTGGCATGGATTGTGGCCTATAGGAATCAAGAGGAGACCAAGAGTAGACAGAAGAAGCACTATAAATTGCTATTGGTCCTTTGGCCAATGTACAAGATTCCCTAGACATGAGGAAGAAAATACAGTCTGATTGATTCAACGAGTTTAGGTTATCTATTATCTATGAATTCAAGGCTTTAAAATCTCAAACACAAACTTAATATAAATTTTGTCCTAAGATGCTTTCATGTCTACCCAACAGTCTCCTTAAACCTTCAAATTTATTATTGAATCCTTTAAACTCATGCAAATATCAATATATTATTCATAGTGACTATAGTTTTTGATTGTCAACATAGTCAACCAAGATTTGAATATTTGCATTTATCATTGCCTTTTTCAACATATTAATATATTTTGACTAAAAATTAGATATTAGTATTAAAATGTGTGCATCAAAGCCATCAAGCATTAGAGTACCAATCAAAGAATGAAAGCTCTCTACAATCTTCAAAATTTTAATCAAATTTTGTTTTAATCTTCCAATATGAAAATCATCATCAAAAGTAGTGAAGTCAGCAATGAAGGAAAGAGGATTATCCAAATATCATTGAATGCCCAAAATATTAAGAAATGGCATAGATGACACATTAACATATGTCCTTGTTTACTTTATCTTATTCACTATCATCATCTCAAACACCGTTCAACATAGCTATTAAAATGCCATTCATCTTTTTCAATAGATTTTTGATATATCATCCATATGATTGATAAATCAAGACAAGCAAATGGATATCAACTGCCAAATAATTTTTTTTAAAAGTATTTATCTAATCACAAAGTAGTGCAAGCAATACCAAACATATTGCTTCTATATATAACAAGCTTCTTTGAACAATTCGTGATTCTTTCAAAAATGGAGAAACCCAAAAATTTTAAAGAAAATCATTTCAAAGTAATTTCATATCATTCAAGCTAATTGCCTCTATATCTAAATACTAAGCAAGTCAAAATATATGAGATACCCATGCCACATTTGACTATCAAAAAGTCATTATAAAGAAACCCAACAAAACCCTCATTGCAATTTTTTCCATTCAAACTTCAATTAGGGTTTCAATCTTGACAATGTCACACCCCGTTCTAAAATAAACATACTTATCATTTTATTTCAAGAAGACAAATAGTTAGTCAGTGAAATTAATTCGATTAAATTAACACTCTATTAGCTTAGAAAATGCATTTGATTTGTATTATTTTATATGCAATGAATATGTAGCATTATTATTATGCATGTGGTTAAATGATGTAATGGACTAACTACTATTGTGCAACTGAGATGGATGTAGGGAAAATGTTTTTCCACTCCAGGATGAGGAGGGAGATTATCACCTGGAGAGGGTGATAGATCGCATGAATACAGTGATCATTGTGCCATCTGGAGAATGCACACACACATTCACATTATAGGTTTCATCAAAACTAGAGTAAGTCTTAATATTTATTTGTTAGTCGTAATTGTGATGCTTTTACTTCACTACTATCTTTGTGATGTGGTGTCATTGTCTTGTTGATGATTTTGTTGACCATGGCAAAAAATGAGGAGGTTAAGAATACCTCTATGTGTTCAGATGACTCGGGAAGTTGACATATCAGGTCGATATTTTATTCATTGAACGCATAATGAAAGTATTCATTAATGTATCATCAAAATAAATAAAAAAGCCTATTATAATTTAAACTGATGCATATTTAAATATAAAGTTGTGGATTAAATAAGTTATATACTAAATGTATAGAATGTGGGATAGAGTTTATATAGATTAAATTGTTTATACGTATTAAAAGTTTATTATTGAGGGAGGTTTCTCCCCAGCAAACCAATCCTAATTTGTATGAGAATGGGAAGGACTGATAACTCCACTTCTCTATTCTATTGGATTAAGGACCATGAGTGGTTGGCAACCACTTTTGGAAAAGAAATAAAAACTCTCTTTCAAACACATTCTGTGCCTACCTGAGTTGGAAAAAAAAATGATATAGCATTAGGAATATTATCTTTTGTTTTCTTTTAATCAAAAGTGTAAACTGAAGAGATTTATGTTTGTGTTTCTTTGAACGAAGAGGAGTGGTGACCATAGAAATAATCACACCTTCTAAACTTGTAGTAAAGACTTCAATTTAGGTTCTCTCATATCATTTACATATTCCGTCTATTTATTGTTGTTCATGCAAATATGCTAGAACCTGTTTATGAAAGATATACTTTGAACACGGTTTGTGTTAATCCATTTTATTGAAGATTGAAAGAATAGATATTTTATGTGTTCTCTGCATAAATGCCAAGAGTCTTTAAGTGTGGTATTACTTGTAATGGCCAATGAAAGGCCGTAAGTCTTTAAAGACCATGTTATTCTTTAGAGGCCTTAGAAGGTCAGTAGCTGTAATAGGTGGATAGCCTCACTATCTATTTTATAACTCTTGATGTACTCTATGAAGACCAATAAGTTTTTAAACTCTGAGTATTTGTAGAATGCCGATATGGCGAGATAAACTCTGTGTATAGGGTAAAGAATATTTAATGGTTGACTTATATTTATGTTCCTTGTATCTTTTATATATTGTTTAAATTACCTTCTTTGTTAAGCCTGTAATAGGAGGACATGCATTTCATATGCATAGTGTAGCTTTATACTCTTTACATTGACACTATGTGTTAAAGTGTAGGAATATTAATACTATTACTTATTATTTAATTAAGTAATTATGTGTATATTCCCCACATGGCTTTAAGCCACCTTAGGTGGTTAGGTGTCCACTTGGAGAGCCCAATACAACTCTCCAAGCCACTTGTCGACACTCATTTGCCACCACTCCTTGAGTGTTTGAGTTGACTCCTGAAGTGACTCAAACTCTCAACACTATATGTACACCTCTTGTTCATTGTTAATCTTTTGCAATTCACAATTACTTTCACTCCATTTCATAATCAGTTCATGCTTAGTCAATTATGGTTTCTAATATGGTATCAGAGCGTAACTAAATCGTTTCATTTCATCAATGCCCACCTAAGCTATGCTTAAGGGGGGTGTTGATGTATATATATTTAATATATATTATACACATAGGTTTAATCCTACTTAGGTGAGTCATTGTACAATCTTGACACATGTAAAGGTTGTTAGGAGGTTAGTTGAGGAGTCATCAAGTCTCCCACTAAACTAGCCACTCACGCTAGTTTGTAGGGAGTCAACTTGATGACCACTCTTAGTTGTAGAGTCCTCTCAACTACTAACTACTTTTGGTCTCCTATATGTACTCCTTGTTTACACAATCAAACTACTTGAAATTTGTGATTAGCATTCATCTTATGCATTTTGGATTCTAATATAGTATCAGAGCTTAACTAAGTCATTGGCTGGTTCGTCTTGGAGGCATAAATATGGTTTGTGTGGCATTTGACGCTTTCTTGTGTGTGAGGCTGAGACACGTGCAAATCCAGACAAGGCTGTGGCATCCAAAGCCACATAAGGCCGTCAGTTTTCTTTGGAGGAGAGGGTTGGAGTACTCTACCCTACATAGAGGACGTTTTCTGGCTTCTAACCTTGGAACTCAAACTTTTTTTGAGGTTCGAATGACCTATTTGGTGGCTGAACAAGTTGCAATCAGAGTAAAGGTGCCTTCTATGTGTGAAGGTTTGACTTGCGATTAGAAAGGCCTGTGGCCTTTTCTTCCCTCTGCGTGCACATGCTTGGTCATCTGGTTGCAAAAACAGTACGAGACTCACTGCCTTCAAAGCTGTGTTCATTGTTGAAATTATTTTATTTTGTCTCCAAAGGACATTCTTGCCTTTCTTAGCCTATAGAGAGTGCTGGTAGAAGCGTAAATGGACTCTGTCTAGAGGTGTTTGCTTCATGGTTTCATTGAGATCATGGTTTCCTGTGTACCCGTGGATTAATGCCTTCATCGCCCGATGCCTTTACGGACTGCACGCAGGGGCTTGAAGTCTGCGACTTGCATCCATCGGACTTCTACAGGCATGAACAAGCCTGGTAGTTCCTCGCCTTCTGACAGGCCACACATGCTGCCTTTCTCCCTGTCATAACAGTGATCAGATCGCCCTTTCAAGGGCATCTTTGGCCTCTATGCTGGGAACGAGCTATGCAGGCCTGACGATGTGGCTGAGCCTGAGTGTGGCATCAGAAGAAAGGAAAGCGCCCATGCTCTCTTTAGAGGCATGACCTATTGGAAAGGTGGAGGATTCGCTTCAGCAGAGTGCTGCTGGCATCATGCATGGCGCGCTCCATTGAATTCACGTCAAGTGGTGGAATACACTAGTGGATTCTTGTTTGGACTCTTTTGGCCACGTTTTGGCCCATGCAATTCTCCCAATCGGGACTCTCGGTCCACTTTCCATGCCACGACGGCCTCTTCTTCCGACCTCTACGCCCTCAATTCGGGCTATAATGGCAGAGTCCTATTCAGGACTCAATCAACCACTTTTCTAGGCAACTTTTATACATAATTTGGAACAAGATAAAGTTAGTTAGCATTATTGTTAGCTTAACAATAAATATATGTTAACCTTTTTTTAAACCTTCAAAGGCATCTTCAATTTTTTAGTATTAGAAATAGGTAATTATTATCTAATGTACTAAGAAATTTATAAAGTGCCATTAATTTGGGGGTAATCAAACAAAAAGGGTTAGACATGCACTAATTTATAAAGCGCCACAAAGTAGTGGGGAACAAAATAAGGGGGGTATCATCAAGTTAGTTTCTATATTTTCTCTTTCCATATTTCTAAGTTTGCAATTACAACTCATCTACATAGTTTTATATGTGTGATTGACTTCAACAAGATTCTTTGTTCACATTGTGACCTTGAAAAAACTCAAGGGAAGGTCATCGAACAAAAGAAGTCACCTCATAAGTATAACTCTAAATGCTATAGAGGATTATGCCACCTAAATTAACTTATTAAGGTTGCAACTAAAGAAGGTAGATTGAATGATCCTTGGTTGAGAAACAAGTGGATCGAATGATCCTTGGTTGAGAAACAAGTGGATCAAATGATCCTTCCAACATTTTTTAAGACCCTATGAGAAATGATCCATAATCTTGCAACAGATTCTCATCGGTTCATATCTCACATTGAGAGCCTATGGTAAATGAACTTGTATCTTGCATCGAATCACATCTCAAATTTGGTTAATGTTCCTAAATACTCATGATACTATCATCTATGGAGTCATCAGTTGCAGTTTAGCATTGACATTGGTACACAAGCAACTTCTAGATTCATGCATCTTTTCTCTTTTTGGAGGATAGTTTTTTCCCACTGGGTTTTCTATCTTACTCCATTTTTTGAGATATTTATTTGTAAATGGGTACCCCACCTGGCTAGTAGCCGGGACCCATTTCTCTTTAGTGTACATGGGTACCTCACTAGGAATTGTATCTAGGACCCATCTCTTTTGTGCCCACCTAGACTATGCTTAAGCGGGGGTGTTAGTGTAGGAATATTAACACTGTTACTTTTTATTTAATTAAGTAATTATATGTATATTCTCCACATGGATTTAAGACACCTTAGGTGGTTAGGTGTCCACTTGGAGAGTCCAATACAACTCTCCAAGCCACTTGTCGACACTCATTTGCCACCACTCCTTGAGTGTTTGATTCGACTCCTGAAGTGACTCAAACTATCAACACTATATGTACACCTCTTATTCATTGTTAATCTATTGCAATTCATAATTTCTTTCACTCCATTTCATAATCAGTTCATGCTTAGTTGATTATGGTTTCTAATACTATGGCTGATAAACTGTAGTCTTTTTCACTCTTGGTGGTGCATACATAAGTAGGCCAACAACTTGACTTTATCATGAATGCTTGTGTAAGGCATAAAGCCTATAATAGAATAAACTTACATTTGAATACCTGAATGATTAATAGACTTTAACTAAGCTTTCTTTATTTGTTGAATAAACGATATGTCCTTACAAACATCATGAGGTAGAGAGCTATTTGGGACTCAGTCTTTTTGTAAGGCCAATTGGCTAATGAGTAGGAATGCATCCTTACATTATGTGTAAGTGAACTTATTGTTTTCTCTCCTGGAGACCAATTTGTTTAAAGTATTAAAACATTATGGTAGTCTGTAATAAGATAATATTGTTACGATTACATACGTGTAATCCCGACTATGGATAGCATTGAGTCTATTTTATATTTTATCTCAACTTATTCCATACTATGTAAATGATAGTGTTATGGCCAAGCGAGTTGAGTATATAACTTATCATTGACAGAAGGAATATTGAATTTATTCATGAACATGGAATCAAGTTTGACTAGCCATTGAGTAGTTTGACAGGTTATCGTAGATCCTATATTGCAATGATGCAAAGAGAGGCTTAATGCCATTACTTAACTCAGCTAGGCTCTTACCTTACACTTGTCTTGTTGACCTTTGGTAGAGGGTATACTCTATCTCAATTAGATAGATATAGGATAAGCATATCAAAGTATGTTGATTTATTAATTATCAATATAAAAGAATGTTGTCTCCAAGTCAAGAAAAGAGTGTGTGAACATACAACTTATTTATATGAAACTTTGGAAAAAGTAATGCAAAAGTCACTCCTTGCATTGTCATTTCACTGTGCTCTAGATAGTTGAATAGTTAGAGGGGTTGTACATAGTTAGAGTTAGACTAGAAGTTGTAAACCTGCTTGTTTTCAGCTTGGACACTACACTAGTTCTCAGATGGCACAAAGAATCAATTGATTCTCATTATCTATACCCTCGTGAATGGAAGAGCCACTTCCAGTAGGAATGTGTGTGGGGGACCATTGGTCTATGGTTGGAGGAAAAGAACTAGGGTGATGCTCTCCCTCTTGCAGTTGATGGTCGAAGACTTGTGAACATGAAACATTGCTTCATATGTAAATGTAACTAATAAATTTTGTAAGACATGAAGAATGTGACCTTCTAATATTTTACATGTATTTATGTACAAAAATTTGTAAGTCACATGCAAGAGTGACTATCATATGATGTATTATATCAAGTATCTAGTAAATGCAAATGTACCAGCTTTACTTTATATGATAGAAAAAAAAGAATTATGAGATTGTGGCATTTATTGCTTAAATTTTAAAAGTTTTATTTATCATTTCAGTTGGAGATGTTACACATGCTATCAAAGCTACTGGGTTCAAAACTTTGACCTAGGAGCTCATTGTGAGATTTTACAAATTGGCAAGTGATGCTAGTGTTAAAATGGTTGTTCTTGTGCTAGAATGGTAGGAAAGAGAAGAATATGTAAGAGAGCCAAGAAAAAAATCTAAGAACATACCTAAGGTAACTATTAAGAAAGAGCCTTTGCCCGAGCCAAAAATGAAGGAGCCAATGAGATAAAAAATTGGACTTGGCTCATAGATTCAGAGACATTGACCGATGCACTCAAATGTATCCACCTTGAAAGGAGGAAATGGAAAAGTTGTCAGTTTCTACTTCTTTTAAGATCAGTAAACCATCTACTCACCGAGATTTTCCTTTTGGTGTGGTTGGAATACACATGTAATAGGAAAGGAAGTGTTGGTTGAGTACTCATGAGTACATCTACCCTCTAAATTTGTGTTACTTGACGTTGACAGAGAGGAGGAGCTTGAGGAAATTCCTCTGTCAGAAAGTGATATTTAGACACTTTATGATTGTAAAAAGAAAATTTTTGTATTTGAATAAGGATGTAAACCAGAATATCTGAATAAAACAATTTGGTTTTCTATATAATAATGGCATATGTGGGATATCTCTAAATTTTTGCATTTATGAACTTACAATTTTTTATGTAAAAGTTCTTGGTTTTGATAAAAATCCTATGCGATGATAGGAGTTGGAAAATACCAGCATGGTACATGTTGAGCAAATTTTTGCACATGTCAAAATTTTCTAATACATGCCTGATTAGAAGTGGTCCTTTTTTCCTGTGGTTCAAGGGAGTCTTAAGTATCAGTGTATTAGTTTCAAAGGCAGGTAGATTCAATCATAGTTTCATGGGAGAAGGATCCAAAATAAGGCATGTTGCCAAATACAATGGCACTACCAATATGAATCAACTTAGCCTATCAAGAGGGTACATAATCTTGATGAGAAAGAATGCACACACTATTATTATAAAGCTCAGCCTCTAGAATCACGACGCTGATCCATTGTAATGAAGGCATAAATATAAGCATAGCATTGGCCTCTAAGTCATGAGTTTGAGCTATATAAAATAGAAAAGGCCACCTTCTGAATCTTGGTGCAGGTGCATAGTGAGATCACAACCACATCATTCTCAAATATAAAGAAATGGTGAAAGTACGACCAATGAAATGACTTAGTCTTAGGGTGCTTGCTGGGCACAACTTTATTTCCTTATTGAATGTTTGAAGGGAGAAACACTACTTTCATGATGACTCAAAGATCATTCAATTTTAGAATTGCTCAAAAGACTGGATGTTGTGTAGTTCTACAGTGAGCACCATAATTAGAATATGGTGCTTGCTTATGGATGTTGGCATTAACAATCTATTCAGCAAGTGAAAGCATAGGGAACAAAGGAAAGCTTCATCCACAAATTGGTGGCAACAACGGAACATATCAAAATACTATTCTCAAGTTTAATGCTAGTCCAAGACTTCAATGCAATATCTTCCTCTGACAAGTAGCCTTCTTCGTTGACATTACTGTTGTGGGCTCGAGTAGGCTTCTTTTGGTTGTGAGTCTATGCTCCTGCCAAAATTATTTTCAAATAGATATAATTACTGCAACATTCAAATTAATGCCCTTTAGTAGCATTCACATTCAAATTGGCATCTTAATTTGCTTTTTGCTCAGTTGTGAGCTTCATAGGGACATAAACACTGCACGCTCTATTACCATGCCAAAGTCATAGGCATACATAATGAACTTTAATCCATGTTGCAGGAAACAAAATTACTATGAAGGATATTCTCAAAGGCATAACACTTTCATATTGAGGCATCATCACCAAAAGATCAAGACACAACCACAAAACCAAGGGGCGGAGTCTATCAAGGAGGCTAAGCATGTGTGTGTAGTGGCACAATGGTTTGAAGTTCAAAATGGACTTTTCATCAAATCCAATCTATCATAATACATGATGTTGTCGTGCTAACATACTACCTTCAAAATATAGTAACAGTCTAGAAGAAGACAAGCATTGCATGAATATGGTGTAGCCTTTGAAGTCACAATAATGGATATGCCATAAAACATAGTAGCCAACCACTAGGAATCATGGTGCACAGTATAGAGATATATAGATGAATTTGCATTCAAATGAGTCATAATCATTAATAGGGGAAAAGCCAAGCAGTAAGAAAGCATGACTTCAACACAGTGTGGAGCTATTTCATCCAACTATAAGGTACACTGCCTAGCAAGAGATAGGTAGAACCATTCAAAAGGATCACTGCAATTGTTAGAAGTAGATACTTCAATCAAATAGGAGCCACAGTGAGTATTCAGATGAGGCACACCATAGAATATTTGATGACAACTTCAAAATTCAAGTGCATCTCTAAAAGGAGGGCACATAGTCTATAAGAAAGGTGCATCAATTATGGTTGAAAGACATCACGTAGAACCCAAGTATTGGCCATTCTAATGAATGGTGTTACCTCTTGCAGCTATATTGAGATGTAATAGTCTAGAATATGAGGCATGGCCTCTGATGAATCTTAGCCACTTCAAGAGCATCAGGTAGCCTTTCAAACTCAGGTGCATATCATTCATAAGAATGGTGCTCTTAATGTAAGTAGAGTGGCGGCCTCTTATGGAAGACACATCAATCTCAAGCTTCTGGCACAAGCTACAAATGGTATTACCATAGAAAAAGAATAATAAGGCTCAGCTCATACAAATGGTGCTATTGTTTGAAGCTCTAGTACAAAAACTCCAAGCACATCTTCGTAAGAGATAGGGTTTCGGAATGTAGCAATGATGCACAGTGACCATCGGATGCAAGCAAGAAGTAATGGACTAAGCATAGATACAAAGAGACCCTTGGTAGTTGCCACTTGGTGGTACTGTGGGCATTTGAGGGGCAAGCAAGGAAATTTCTCTCCCAAACAAGTGCCAAGGAGACATGTGGAGGCTGGAAATGAGCTTCATTTCATTTTATTAAAACTTAATGTCTCACGTGAGTGTCTTTTATTAATTGTGGAATTACATTTGAAACATGGTAGGCCCTCTTTAATAAGCTGGGTTTAATTTTAATGAGGAGTATTTCTAAACTCATGGGGGAGTTTAAATTCAATTTTAAATATTTTAGTGAGAATCAAACTTGGTGGGTCCCTCATGTCATATAGAAGCCATGCTTTATTATTTTTATTTGACTCTTATATGCCTCACATAAGGAGATGAAACAAACCCTAAAATAATAAAGGCATCTTTATTTTTCACAGGAAGTTTCATGGCAGCCATAAGAAGAATGGGCAGGAGCAAGTTTTTCACGCCATAAGTCAAGCATTTGCAACAATATATTTTCCAGCCATGGAAGCTACAATAGGACAACCGATTCAGTGGGACATACAGTTACTCAAGCTAGAATCAATGTCGAATTTTGGGGAAGATTTTATGGACAATTATAGATATTTTTCCAAGCAGTTGCAAGAGATTCACAAAGGATTTTGGCTTTAAATTCACAGATCTGAGTCAGTTACATACAGTTCGAGAGTTCCATACGGTTCCACAGAGTTCTACTAGAGGAGTTCTATAGTTCTTCATAGATTAGAGATTAGAGTAGCAACAGAGATATTTTTTGCCTCTATTTGTTTTTCATAAAGAATGTAACATTTTATTTTGTGTAGATATTTTGCCTCTGTAAATTTGTTATCATTCAAATAATGAGAAATATTACTTTGTGCATATTGAATCAATCTCTAGTTCTTGCTTCTTATTTTCTATTTCTTAGCCTCTGTCAAATTTGCTCATAAACTAGGTTATTAACCATGCATCTCTGCTCTTTGATTTCCAGTTAAACCATATAGGGTTTGACACTGTGCTTTTTGGGTAGTTGTTTAAATCTAGCACATCACTATAGGGTTAGATTTTATTTCATTGTATCTGTAATCTTATTTCTTCTTCCCCTTTCCCAAAACCTCCTTTGAAAATGGAAGAGCCAGCTTTCCTAAAATCTGGAGGTTGTTTTTAGGGTCAATCCCACATCTCTGAAACTTCCCATGTTGTTGTTGGATTAAGCCCACAAATTTATATATCAATAGTTTTTGGCAATCCTAGTGGGACTGGAATAAAAGACTTGGGTCTTTGTTTTAACTGAATCTTTGCCCTATGTTTTATGGTTTTGGTGGAAAATCATAAAAATATCTACTCATGGGAGCATGCATCTTCCACTTGGTGACTTTATTGGAGACCCTTTCTTAGATCTTTTCTTTTAATGATCATGGCAGCCCCAGGCATCTATGTGCATCTGAATATTCAAGCGAGGGATCTACCTTTTGTGACCTGGGATTCAAGCCCTCTTGTTCTTCAACAGCATGGTCAAGTTCCTATTATGACATGTAAAGCATTACCTTAATTTTTTGGACATGGTTCAATTTCTCCAACAGACCACATTCAAGATGTGGCAAATTTATGCACCATCCATTGCATCACATTTGAGAATGATGCTCTTTTGTTGTTGGCATATTCCCTCAAAGGTAAAGCAAAAGAGTGGTACAAAAGTTTGGAGCCTAGTTCAATCAATGGATGGGATCAGCTAGGAGGACTCATCTACAATCAATTCAAAGAGAGGATAGATGTTGGCACTCTTACCCAGAGTCTCATCACCATCAAGAGGCATCCAATGGAGAGCATGTGTGACTTTAATTCAAGATTTGATAAGGTATGGAAGAAATTCTTGGTTCACACGAGGTCTCCTCTAGTCTTTGCATTTCTTTATTATTTAAAGGCTTTAGACCCTGAAATCTCTGTTATGATTCAAGCCTTGGGAGGCGAAACTCTACCCCAATCATATGATCTGGCTATTAGGGCCGAAAATAACCTCATTGAGGCTAGTAAATTGCCTCCTCTACCCTTAGCACCACTTATGCCTCATGTAAACATCCTATCTCATACTCTTTCTTGTAGCCTAGTGCATATAAATTCTAGTCCACCCACCCTCCCTACTAATTTTCCAAATCATGAGGAGATGATGGAGATAAAAGAACTTATTAAAACCCTCACCTATGAGATCAACAAGCTCAATGATCAAGCCATGTATGATACTGATCCAATTTTCATGCCTCTAAGTCTGTATGAACAACAATATGAATATAATCAAACGATGTCCAATTGTCTTGAGAATTGTACTTTACAAGCCTCTGTAGCTGCAAATCAGCCCATAGAAGTCACGGATCAAGTTCTTTGCCATTTTGACATCAAAGAAGATTTCAGTCTAAAAGATTCACATGCAAACATGAAGGTGGCTCCTGTCTATTCAAGGTGTCCTTTTGGTTATTAGCATCATACACCTATGGCAACATGTAACTTAGAAACTCAGTTAACTAATGAAAGAGATTCTAAAATTGCTCATGAAGTGACTCTTCAAGAAGCTGAAAAGTACTTCAAGAGGGGCTTTGAAGCTGAAAAGTACTAGGAGAACAATGATGCATCATCTATATCACATCTTGAAAAAGAAGTTGCAAAAGAAATTGTTGTTGGATTCACAAATGAAGGGCAGTTTTTCTATCAAAATTTTTTACATTTTGAAGGAGATGGTCCAAAAATGCAGTCACATAAAGAAGAGGATGGGATAGATGATCATAGCTTGATTCTCTTTGAAGCTGAAAGGTACTTGCAAAAGAATCTAGAAGCTGAAAAGTATTGGCTCTTGGAGGATACAAATTTTTTACCTTAGCTTGTAGAAGAACAAAAGGTTCATTCTCTTGTGTAAAAGGGTGAAGATGAGTATGAGAATTATTCTTTCTAGGATGATCTAGAAGATTTCTATTCAAAATTGGGTGATCATGACAAAATGAAAAATGAGCTCCATAAAAATGATGCATCAAGGCACAAGTAGTAAAGAGTTGCATATAGAATCACATCATATTCCATTCTTCTTTCAAGAAGAAATGCCCATCAGGTTAAAGACAATTATAGGTACCTCTATCACATTCCAGCCAGAGTTTTAGGGTACTATGGATCACAAACATACAAAGGAACATACATGAGGAGTTGCTAAGAAATCCAAGATCATAAATGCTTTTGCATACAAAGAAAGTGGCACACTCCACTTGCTACCTATCCAACCTCCACTGAAATATGAGCAGCATGTTGATCAACCTGACTGGTATTTTCATGCCAAGGATGAGCCTCTAGAAAATAGGAAGAAGAAAAGGTACAAGTTCCTGATATTTTTCTTCATGCACTTCATTTGGTCAATTCTCAATTTGATGTGGATCCGCTGGAGCAACATCATCAAACACGACAATTACTTTGTTGTCCTGATAAGTGGACATATTCCTATGTATTTTATTTGTCAGTAATTAGGCCTTAGAGGTTCAAGACAAAGCCACATCATCAACATTAAGTTTTTGTTTTTAGTTGGTTTTCTTTCAATAAGTCTCAGTTGCTGCTATTAAGATAAGAGGTCAGGTTATGTGGTCTAGTTGTGGTCAGTTATAGTATTCACATCAGTTATGGGTTCCAGAGTGTGTTTGCTTGACAGTCTTATGTATGAGCAGTTTTGTGTTTAGAAGATGGTTTCCACTTATACTTTGACTCTGTGCCCAATATAAGGCATTATTTTCTCTAGGTTCGCAGTAAGCAGGCTCACTTTCCCAGCTAGTCGCTAGGAAATGTTGAGCAAATTTTTGCACATGTCAAAATTTTCTAATACATGCCTAATTAGTAGTGGTCCTATTTTTTCTATGGTTCAAGGGAGTCTTATGTACCAGTGTATTAGTTTTTGAGGCAGGTAGCTTCAATCACAGTTTCATGGCACAAGCATCTAGAATAAGGCATGTTGCCAAATACAATGGCACTACCTATATGAATCAACTTAGCCTATCAAGAGAGCATAGAATCTTGACGAGAAAGAATGCACTCACTATTATGATAAAGATCAACCTCTAGAATCATGACATTGATCCATTGTAATGAAGGCATAAATATAAACGTAGCATTGGCCTCTAAGGGATGAGTTTGAGCTATATAAAATAGAAAAGGCCACCTTCTAAATCTTGGTGTAGGCGCATAGTGAGATCACAGATGCAACATTCTCAAATATAAAGAAATGGTGAAAGCATGACCAATGAAATGACTTAGTCTCAGGGGGCTTGTTGGGCACAACTTTATTTCCTTATTGCATGTTTCAAAGGAGAAACACTACTTTCATGTTGACTAGCAGACAATTTAATGTTAGAATTGCTCAAAAGACTAGATGCTGTACAGTTCTACAGTGAGCATGAGAATTAGAATATGGTGTTTGCTTATGGATGTTGGCATTAACAATCTCTTCAACAAATGAAAGCATAGGGAACAAACGAAAGCTTCATCCACAAATTGGTGGCAACAACGGAACATATCAAAATGCTATTCTCAAGTTTAATGCTAGTCCAAGACTTCAATGCAATATCTTCCTCTAACAAGTAGCCTTCTATGTTGCCATTATTGTTGTGGGCTCAATTAGGCTTCTTTCAGCTACGAGTATATGCTCCTACCAAAATTATTTTCAAATAGATATAGTTAATGCAACATTCAAATTAATGCCCTCTGGCATCATTCACATTTGAATTGGCATCTTGATTTGATTGTCACTCAACTGTGAGGTTCACAAGCACAAAAATACTGCACACTCTATTACCATGTTGAAGTCATAAGCATACAGAATGAACTTTACTCCATGTTGTGGGCAACACAATTACTATGAAGGATAATCTCATAGGCATAACACTTTCATATTGAGGCGTCATTGCCAAAAGATCAAGACACAACCACAAAACCAAGGGGTAGAGTCTATCAGGGAGGCTCAGCCTGAGTGTGTAGTGGCGTAATGGTTTAAAGTTCAAAATGGATTTTTCATTAAAGCCAATCTTGTTGGTTTTAGGATAGACAACTAAGGAGGGGGGGTGAATCAGTTGTCACCAAAACTTTCTTTTCTTTAAACACTTATATCCTTCTCATATTTCTATAGAATAATAATGATTTAATCATGAGAACACAATGTAATAACTCAAGAGTAGAAACACATTAATACATATGACACCAGGATTTTAACAATGAAAATCTGATTAAGGGAAAAACCACGGGGTGACTAACCCAAGATTGTATTCTCTGTTAAAAGAATAAGAAGAACAAATGGCACTTGCCAATTACAGCTAACTGCTCAAGCACACTGCTCACAAGAGGCCTACTGCCTATAGGAGACACACTGTCTACAGAATAATATTAATATTACATACTTGAACTATAGATTAGCATCTTCAACATACTTGAAATAGTTCCATTTAGGCTCAACACTTCTGCTCTACTTTTCACTCTTCTCCTATCTACCACTTTCTCATCTCCCTCTTAGATGCTTTGAAATGACTTCACAAATCTAATTTATACAAGACATGCTTTGATATTTTATTTTATTATAGAGTAGCTATAGAAATATAACTTGATTTATTATAAAGACTTCATGCGTATCATCACACTATTGGCCACACATATCTGGGACTTCAATCTTCTTTGAGGAACACGTCATGCTTTGCAAAACATCTTCATGATCATCCATAAGATGTGTAAAACATCTGGTGGGTCATGATTAGGAAGAACACCATCACCTGAGAGTAAATTTTCAATTACAAGCTCAATCTTTAATGCGGACTGCCAACACAAACTAGACACAATCTAAAGACCTCCAAAATCTTGCCTGAATCACCAAGAATATCCACACCACTTCTGCTTATTGAAATCATTCACATCTTCATCTGGAACCTCAAGAGTACAGTCTGTCATTACTGTCACATTTAAATAAATGCTTGCGGACCTCCAGACCACAAACCAATTAAGTTATCAATTCACATTGGCTTTCAAAACATTCTACTAAATCCATAGAACAAGATATTGCATTTTTGGATCTCACCAGACCTATTTGAGTCACTTTGTCACCTTTGAACAGCTGCTAGAACTAGTTTTACTCATACGACCATAACTTCTCCAAATCTTCATGCAGACCTCTCAAATCTTGACTAGAGAACCTTTAGACACATATCTACAAACCCTTTGATGTGCATCATATAACTTCACTATCTTCACTATTCTTTAATTTTGATGGGGCTATTTTTCTCAATATTCTCAGCACATAACTCATCCAATTCTTGACATCAATGCAATAGGAGTATGTTGACATCAATGACAACACCAGTTAGGGCCATACTTGCAATAATCTCTTCCTTTGTCATTGCTGGCAACATATGATGTGAAAAACTATTTTAACCATCAAGACAAGAACTTCTCCTTACTGATTGACATAACTCCCCCTGTCACCAGCAATCATTCACATGTCTTCTCTTCCTATACTACTCCCCATTTGATCAACAACCACTTTTTGTTTTTTCACATGTCTTCTCTCCCCCTTTGACATCAATGGCAAAGGGCACATACTTGCAATCACTTCTCATGCTTTAGAATCATACAGACTTCTCCCCCTGAGTAGTAGCCTCCTAGCATCAATGCGGATCATAACATATGACTATGAAATTCACCAAACAAATGCACATTAGTGCACCTTAATTCAGAACCAGATGGGTAATTACCCCTAACTTCTCCCTGAGATACTCAAAATTGTCCTTAGGTAGAGGTTTGGTAAAAATACCTATAATCTGATCCTTTGAGGGCACAAACTCCAATCTAACTTCATTCTTGTTCACCTACTCTCTTAAAAAGTGGAACTTGATGGATATATGTTTTGTCTTTGAATGCAACACCAGATTTTTTGATATATTTATTGCACTTGAGTTATCATAGAAGATTGTAATAGGTTCTTCATACTCCACTCTGATGTCTCTTAACATTTGCTTCATCCACAATACTTGAGTGCAACTACTTGCTGCTACAATATACTCTACTTCTGCAGTAGACAGAGATATTGCTTCTTGTTTCTTGCTTAGCTAAGAAACCAATCTTTTCCCTAAAAAGAATGCACCATGACTGGTACTCTTCTAGTCATCCACATCACTTGCCCAATCAACATCAGTATAAGCATGAAGAGACAAATCATGATCCTTGGGATACCACAATCCATACTCAACTGTTCCCTTCAAATATCTGAGAATTCTCTTGATTGCCAAGACATGAGATTCTCTAGGATCAACTTGAAATCTGGCAACAAGACCAACAACATTCATAATGTCAAGTCTAGTTTAAGTAAGATATAGTAGTCCTCCAATCATTGACCTGTACTTTTTTTGATCAACCTTAGGAGATTCATCATCTTTGCTTAGTTTACACCTGGTTGCCATGGGAGTATTCATTGGCTTTGAATCTTCCATGCCAAATTTCTTCAACAATTCTTTCACATATTTGGTCTGAGATATCAAGATTCCTTTCTTTGTTTGAGTGATTTGCAGACCCAAGAAGAAATTCATTTCACGAAATATAGACATCTCAAGATCACTTTCATTTGATTTGTAAAATTTTTGCACATACTATCCTTCCCTTCAAAAATAATATCACCAACAAATACTTCAACAATCAAGATATTTTCATGATCAATCTTAAAATATAGATTATTGTCAGTAGTACCTTTGTTGAAACCAATTTTTAGAAGATGTTTGTCCAACCTTTCATACTAGGCTCTTGGGGCTTGTTTGAGTCCATACAATGCCTTCTTTAATTTGCAGACCATATCTCCATTATCAGATAGTTGAAATCCATCTGGTTGCTCAATGTATACTTCTTCTAAATCACCATTTAGGAAAGTAGACTTGACATCCATCTGATATACCTTGAAATCTTTGAAGGCAGTGTTGGTGCCTGCTTAGAATTCAGGTTTCAAGCATTTTACATTCATAGGCACCTCCCAAAAATTTAGAAAAATTCTAACTCTTTTGGCCTCTGCAGTTGAAAAAATGCAAAAATTAGTTAATGCATGTATCTTTGTATATACGAAGGGGTTTGTATGCACAAGTGCAGTTATATAATGGCAGGCTTGCAAAATTTCCATTAGCTTTTTAAAATGGTAAAAAAGTTGGTTATATGCATTTCGCAATGCACATCAGGCTTAAAAAAGGTGCATATACATTCATGAATCTTTTGCAGATTTTGGGAATATTCCCTGAATGTATATCAGGTTTGCTTGTATATCAGGTTTGTATGTTTAGACATACAATGGCTACATACATTGGAAACATGCAGGGGTGAATGTATGTTCGGACATACGAGGGTCATATGCAAGCGAAATGTACATCGGGCACCTGGAATGAGAAATATCCAAGGGTGGCAAACATGTATTCGCTATAGTAGAAGGGTCATTGATGTAACTTGGGTTATCAGCCAAGCTGTGGGATGTCTGGCTGATTGTGGTGGTCTGTTCGATGGCAGTGTGTTATCGGTGAGAAGGTATGCATCGGCATCCAAGAAAAATGTTCTCCCGATGGCTGATGCACATACAAAGGAGATATGCATTGTCAATGTGTAAAGAAAAAAAACAAAGGGTTAGGCCCACCAGTTGCATACAAGGGCGATTGTATGTTGGCACATGCAATCAAGTATGCAAGGCCCAGACCTGAGAAATTATATATTCTGGTTGATACAGGTTTGAGATCTGCATTGTATATTTTGTTTTGTATATCTGCATTGTATGTTTGCGATATACAAAACAATGGTATGAAGAAAGGAATATACAATCCAGACACGAGGGTGAGTATGTTTTGGTAGATTTCAGGTTGGAGTCCGTAGGTTGCATGTTATGCATTGTATATGCGATATACAACGAAATGATACAATGAGAAAGATACAACGCGGATTCCAAAGGATGTTCCAATCTAGCAGATAAAGTGTTGAAGTTTGCAGCTTGTATGTGTGTGTGCATTGTATATCTTGGATATACAGAGGAGGTGAAAATACAATGCCCGGACCTGATTCAAATTTTAATTTGTTCTATAATGGCTTGAAGTCCGCATTGTACATTGCATTTGTAAAATGCAATATACAAAGAATATGTGCATGGGGGAGATACAAGCCGGACCTGATGGTGAGTTTGAATGTGTTTTATAATGTTTTGGGGTCTGCCTTGTATATGAAACATTGTATCCCGCATATGCAAAAGGAAAAGATACATTTGCTCATCGGCATAACGTTGCTTATCAGAGAATACTCCCAGGGTCATTCTGATGGCTGATGGATATGCAATTTCCTACTAATGGAGAACAAATTAGAGGCTACCACGTGTCCAAGCACTGTTGTATGTATATGCTTTTGCATATACAAGGATTTAAAAGGCAATTCAGGTAGAAAGGGCAAATGTATGCTGCGATGGAAAAGTCAGCGATAGAAGCATGAGGTAGCTACGTGGCATGTTTTCATTGATTGATGACTAGTCAACATAATTCAGAGCCATGGATCTTAGTGATAGTATGCAAATCGATGGCCATGTTTTAAAGTTCCAGCGAAAGGTTTTTTCTTTGCGTCCGCTGTCATGTTTCAAGTGGGAAAATTTCAGAGGTATGCAGCTGCTACCTTTCAGATGGCTGTCAGCTAGTATGCCATTAATGGCAAGGTCACAATGGTATGGGTCAATGAAGTTGACAGGCCAACCATTGATTTTATTAGAAAATCTGTGAGCGGTGGCACATCTCCCAATCCCACCTACTGTATTAAGTATTTTGAGTGCCATTTCTTAGGATGCAGTGTATCTGGCAATTTTTGATTTTGCCCTGTACTTGATTACTTAGTACACAGTCCTGTTATAAAATGCAAACTATGTTACTCGTTTCTGGTTGTTGGAGACTTGGGCATTTTTGTGTAAATAACAAAAAATAGAGCATTTCCTGGCTGTTGTATCTCTATGGAGTTTATGAGTTGCACCTGAATGTACATTGCAGACATTTTTAGTTTCAGTGTTGTTTTATATGAAAAATGCTTATTGCATGTGTCTAGCTGTTTTTCTCCATTTGTTGCATGCATTTCTTCTTCTGAATTTGGTTGCTAAGGGTTTCTCAAATTCTAGAATACAGATTTATGTATTGCATGCTTGATCTTTAGACTTCCATTCAAGGAGTGGATTAAATTATTTTAGGTTGAGTATGGAGGTGATTGTATGTCAACTGGGATATCTGTAAGTAGAGGCAATTAAATACCCATTCTTGGGTGATGTTTGTAAGGCAAGCATCAATCTAACCCCTTGAAACTTGAATCCAAAATGTAATCCATTCTTGTGTATACGTCTAGTTGACTCCTTTCCCTGAGATAGGCACTGGTTTGCCCTTGTGAAGTAGTTATGATCCAAAACCCCGTCTTGCATCCAAAATATCAATACCAATCCATTCAAATTTCCAACTCGTTAGTTGTAGGAGTAGGATTAGGAACCCTTGCATACTCTCATACCTAACCAGTCAGATATGTCCAAGAATGTTTCCACCTTGTGATTTATCACTCAAATCTTGGTCCTAAAATGAGAGTACTCTGCCTGTTATTGTAAAACAAAATCTTTATGTCATTGGATGAGTCAAAGTTACATCTTTAGCAAATAGGGACACCCCCCTTGGTGTGACAGAACCAGAAGTGAAGGGGAGGAGCTCACACAACCTCCTGTTAGTGTTGGCCAGATCTGCCTATGCATTAGACTTGGTAAACCCTCTACCAATCCGGAGAGAAAGAAACCCAACATAAATGGCAACTCTGCTGGGGAAAGAATAAAACCAAATGTTTTAAAGGTTGAAAAATCTGGTTTCCAGTGAAGTTGTTGCAGCAAGATCCAAAAATGATCATGTGGTGCTCTGCTGGAGTGATGAATTTAGAAAACATATGTGCCCTATCAATGCTGCAACGTATTTCCAGGTATTCACCTTTTCGTTCAAAATCATGAGTTTAGAGCAACAATCCTAGTTGTGCTCTCAAAGAAGACCATTTTTTATTGAAAAATATAGGGCCCTGAATTTCACAGGAATATGTGATTACCCAAATGCTATTCCCAATAAAATTAGAAAATGTTTGCCAAAATATAATGGATCAGATTTTGAATCAACAAACAAACATCTACAAAAATTTTGTAATTTAATAGAAGATTATGAGGTAGAGGCTAAAGATGTAGTAATGAGACTCTTTGTTCAGTCATTAGAAGATGATGCTAGGGTTTGGTTTTCAGACCTACCTGTTGTTCAGTTTCTTCATGGGTATATTTAGAAATTGCATTCCTAGAGCAGTTTGGTGAAAGGTTTGATTTGGCCTCATTGATCATACATTTTATGAATATCCAAAAGGAAGATGAGGAACTAGTTTCAGCCTTTAATCTTAGGTTTCTTAAGTTGCTCAAGCAAATCCCTAAGTATATGAGACCCAATAATGCATTGTGCTTAGCAATTTATTTGGCTGCATTTGATGAAGAAGTGAGTTAGTTATTGAGAGATAAAGAACCAGTCACACTTCACCAGGCTTACCAATTCACCATGGATATTGAAAACAATGAAAAATATGGAATGCCAATGGGTTTCATGGATGCATGTTTTCAAAGAAGTTTTCAAAGTGAATGTATTTCTACTGTTCCAGTGTGTTCATTGAAAGATGATTTTGTGGTGGCAAATATATTTTAGAATAGTATGTGTAGCCATGATGTGATGCATGAAGAAGATGTTATAGAGAATGTAGGCACAACTTATAATGATGAAGACAAAGACTATTACCAGCCTTTAGAAGAGAGGCCTGCAGACACAATATGTCCTTCAAATGACCAAATGAAAGATATACATGAGGTTGTGTCTTGCAGCAATATGCATATCTTAGTTGTTCCTGAGTATTTATATGAGATGGATATGCAGAGCTTCACTTTGAATATAGAAAATGTAGATTCAAGGGACAACAGTGAATATGTTAGTGACTGTCAGCATTTTGATGCATATGTAAGCCTTTCAGATGATGAAATATATATGGATGCTGAATATGAGTGTTTTCTTGAAGATTCTAACCACCTTCACAGTGTAGAGGTTGAAAAATTTGCTGTTGATTATTAGTGCATTAGTTAAGAGAAAAAATAGGGTCACTATTCAGAGGTGGATGGACAAGTTGCAGATGTGTGTGTTCATACAGTTGGGGATAGTGCTGGTTGCAGGGGTAACTATGAAGTTTTTGACATAGGGCTGCATTCTGAGCTTTTTATGCCTTCTTTTGAGACATTCCAGGTGGACATAATGACAAAATTGTTGATAACAATGGTGATGAATATCTGCATGCTTATAAAAATGAATTTGATTATGACATGTTGCTTGTACCTAAAGATTGCATGTTTGATATAGAGGAGCCCTTATTTTTTAAACAAGGGCAAAATTCTGATGTGGATTCATTTGCTTCATGTGAGTCCGTTATTTTTCCAAGCAACATTGGTGACTCATATGATGACGATTTTCTACAACTGATGATAATGTGTGCTGATCAAGCTTGTTGTAGATTTGTAAAAGGAAGAGAAATGGGCAGCAACACAACAAATTACAAAGAAGGATGCTGTAGATGGTTAGATGTTTTTCGCCTTCATTTGAAGAAATCAAGTGAAAATCGAGTGTTTGACAAAGGAAAATTTTGGTTTTTCCTTTTTGGTGGCCCTGGGCCGCCATGTTTATTTTAAAAAATGTGTTTGTGATGCAAGTTGGTGCAAGTTTGACTCTATTTCCCAATGGATAAGGGACTGGTCTGTATCACAAAGATTTGAAGTTCTCGCCATGCTTGCAATAGGAATGCGTCCCCAGATAGAGCCAGTGTTGGTGCCAGCTCAGAATTCAGGTTTCAAGCATTTTACATTCACAGGCACCTTCCAAAAATTTAGAAAAATTCTAACTCTTTCGGCCTCTGCAGTTGAAAAAATGCAAAAATCAGTTTAATGCATGTATCTTTGTATATACAAAGGGGTTTGTATGTACAAGTACAGTTATACATTGGTAGGCTTGCAACGTTTCCATCGGCTTTTGAAAATGGTAAAAAAGTTGGTTATATGCATTTCACAATACATATCGGGCTTAAAAAAGGTACATATACATTTAGGAATCTTTCACAGATTCTAGGAATATTCCCTAAATGTATATTGGGTTTGCTTGTATAGCAGGTTTGTATGTTTAGACCTACAATGGCTACATACATTGGAAACATGTAGGGGTGAATGTACGTTCAGACATACGAGGGTCATATGCAAGTGAAATGTACATTAGGTGCCTGAAATGAGAAATATACAAGGGTGGCAGACATGCATTCGCTACAGTAGAAGGGTCATCGGTGTAACTTGGGTTATCGGCCAAGCTATGGGATGTTTGGCTGCTTGTGGTGGTTTGTCTGATGGCAGTTTGTTATCAATGAGAAGGTATGCATTGGCAACCAAGCAAAATGTTCTCATGATGGCCGATGCACATACAAAGCAGATATGCATTGTCAATGTGCAAAGAAGAAAACAAAGGGTTGGGCTCACCAGTTGCATACAAGGGCGATTGTATGTTGGCACATGCAATCAAATATGCAAGGCCCCGGACCCGAGAAATTATACATTCTGGTTGATACAAGTTTGAGATCCGCATTGTATATTTTGTTTTGTATATCCACATTGTATGTTTGCAATATACAAAACAATGGTACGAAGAAAGGAATATACAATCCAGACATGAGGGTGAGTATGTTTTGGTAGATTTTAGGTTGGAGTCCGTAGGTTGCATGTTATGCATTGGATATGTGATATACAACGAAATGATACAATGAGAAAGATACAATGCGGATTCCAAAGGATGTTCCAATCTAGCAGATAAAGTGTTGAAGTTTGTAGCTTGTATGTGTGTGTGCATTGTATATCGTAGATATACAAAGGAGGTGAAAATACAATGCCCGGGCTTGATTCAAATTTCAATTTGTTCTATAATGGCTTGAAGTCCACATTGTACATTACATTTGTAAAATGCAATATACAAAGAATATGTGCATGGGGGATATACAAGCTGGACCCAATGGTGAGTTTGAATGTGTTTTATAATATTTGGGGTCCACCTTGTATATGAAGCATTGTATTCCGCATATGCAAAAGGAAAAGATACATTGGCTCATAGGCATAACGTTGCTTATCGGGGAATACTCCCAGGATCATTCTGATGGATGATGGATATGCAATTTACTAGCAACGAAGAACCAGTTAGAGGCTGCCACATGTCCAAGCACTATTGTATGTATATGCTTTTGCATATACAAGGATTTAAAAGGCAATTCAGGTAGAAAGGGTAAATGTATGCTGCAATGGAAAAGTCAGTGATAGAAGCATGAGGTAGCTACATGGCACATTTTCATTGGTTGATGACTAGTCAACATAATTTAGAGCCACGGATCTCAGTGATAGGATGCAAATCAATGGCCATGTTTTAAAGTTCCAGCGAAAGGTTTTTTCTTTGCATCCACTATCATGTTTCGAGCATGAAAATTTCAAAGGTACGTAGCTGCTACCTTTCAGATGGCTGTCAGCTGGTATGCCATTAATGGCAAGGTCACAATGGTATGGGTCAATGGAGTTGAAAGGCCAAGCACTAATTTTATTGGAAAATCTGCGAGTGGCGGCGGCGTATCTCCCGATCCCACCTACTGCATTAAGTATTTTGAGCACCATTTCTCACGATGCAGTGTATCTGGTAATTTTTTGATTTTGCCTTGTACTTGATTGCTGGGTACACAGTCTTGTTATAAAATGCAAACTATGTTACTCATTTCTGGTTGTTGGAGACTTGGGCATTTTTGTGTAAATAACGAAAAACAGAGCATTTCCTGGCTGTTGTATCTCTCTGGAGTTTATGAGTTGCACATGAATGCACATTTCAGACATTTTTAGATTCAGTGTTGATTTATATGAAAAATGCTTATTGCTTGTGTCTAGTTATTTCTCTCCATTTGTTGCATGCATTTCTTCTTCTAAATTTGGTTGCTAAGGGTTCCTCAAATTCTAGAATACAGATTTATGTATTTCATGCTTGATCTTTAGACTTCCATTCAAGGAGTGGATTAAATTGTTTTAGGTTGAGTATGGAGGAGATTGTATGTCAACAGGGATATTTGTAAGTAGAGGTAGTTAAATACCCATTCTTGGGTGATGTTTGTAAGTGAAGCATCAATCTAACCCCTTAAAACTTGAATCTAAAATGCAATCCATTCTTGTGTATACGTCTAGTTGACTCCTTGCCCTGAGATAGGCACCAGTTTATCCTTGAGAAGTAGTTATGATCCAAAAACCTATCTTGCATCCAAAATATCAATACTAATCCATTCAAATTTCCAACCCGTTAGTTGTAGGAGTAGGATTAGGAACCCCCGCATACTCTCATACCTAACCAGTCAGATATGTCCAAGAATGTTGCCACCTTGTGATTTATCACTCAAATCTTGGTCCTAAAATGAGAGTACTATGTCTGTTATTGTAAAGCAAAATCTTTATGTCATTAGATGAGTCAAAGTTACATCTTTAGCAAATAGGGACACCCCTTTGGTGCAGCAGAACTAGAAGTGAAGGGGAGGAGCTCACGGAACCTCCTGTTAGTGTTGGCCAGATCTACCTGTGCATTGGACTTGGCAAGCCTTCTGTGATCCAGAGAGAAAGAAACCCAACAGGGAGCAAAGACAAGAAATAGTTTGACTACTTCAATCCTTGCCACTGGAGCAAAAGTCTCTTCAAAGTCAACTCCTTCTACTTGAGAATATCCTTTACAGACCAATCTGGCATTATTTCTTATTACTTCACCATATTCATTTAGTTTCTTCCAGAATACCCACTTAGTCCCAATCACATTTTTGTCCTTATGTCTAGGAACAAGATCCCAAGTGTGATTCTTTTCAATCTGCATCAATTCCTCCTTCATTAATTTAACCCAACTTTCATCATTGCATGCTTCACTTACTATTTTTGGTTCAACTTTTGAAATCAGACAATACTTCATTGAGTCTTGAGAAATATTTCTTCTTGTTTGAACACCTTTGCTTCTATCTCCTATGATATGATCTTCAGAATGATTCAGTCTTACATACCTAGGAGTTTTGGGAATCACTTGCACTTCTAATTCTTGGACAGGTTCATTCAAGTTTGTCTCTTCTTCTTGAGATTCTAGATTCTCTAGATCAATCTAAGCTTGTACTTATTCTTCTTGGTTTGAGATATCATTTTGATCATCAGCTTCATACTCATAGTACCTTGAGGGATTTTCCATGCCTTCATCAACTTTCACATTTGTGCTTTCCACAATCTTTCGTAATCTCTTGTTATAACACCAAGAAGCTTTTCTTTGAGTAGAATAACCCAAGAATATTCCTTCATCACTTCTAGCATCAAACTTGCCAAGGTCTTCATCTCTTTTGATATAGAATTTGCTACCAAAGACTCTAAAATACTTCACAGTAGGAGTGATGCCAAACCAAAGTTCATAAGGAGTCTTATCAGTCTTGCCTCTGATTTGTACCTGGTTAAGAGTATAAACATTAGTGCTCATAGCTTCTCTCCAATAGATCTAAGGAACATTTGCTTCCATCATCATGGTCCTAGAAGCTTCTTGGATGGTCCAGTTCTTTCTTTCCACTACTCCATTCTGCTATGGAGTCCTTGCAGCAGATAATTATCTCTTTATCCCATGTTTCTCATAGAATTCTATGAACTCTCTGAATGTGAATTCACCATCTCTATCATACCTAAGGCATTTTATGTTTAACCCATTTTCATTTTCTACCATAGCCTTGAATATTTTGAACTTCTTAAGAGCTTCAGATTTCTCTCTTAGGAAAGTCACCCACATTATCTGGGAGTGGTCATCAATTAGTAACATGAAATATCTATCACCTTGCAAACTCCTGATTCTTTGTGGTCCACATAGTAGCATATAGTTATGTATTTTGGAGATGCATATATAAGTGTAAATATAAATATAAATATACATATACATATTCATTTACATATACATATACATATACAGATACATATGCCTATGCCCATATAGATGTATAAGTATATATAGGTTTATGTATATGTATACATAGTCTCATTCCTCAACCTTTGCTTATTCACAGGCTTTTCTCTTGCATATGCATATGATTTCTCAACATGTTGCACTTGTGGATCCATATGCTTATGTGTGTATTATCTACCTTTTTATTGTCTTGTTTTTGCTTTGAGCCTTTTTTCTACTCTTGTTTTTGGTCAATGTATATATTACATATACATCAGCCTTTTATTTGGACTTATACCTTTTCATGTTTAAGGGCCTGTGTGGTTGTGTTATTTATTGTGTTTTGTTTTGGTTTCCCTAAGGGTGTTTTGGTGGTATTTATATTTTTATGTACATGCATAGGCAATTTCATCTTCTTATGTATTCTTATTCCTTTCCTTCTTCTGGATTCATATACTTATTCTTGGTTGGTTACTCTTTCATTGCTTTGATTTTTCTTGGTTTGTTTCTATTTTTAGCCTTTTGCCTTGCATGGGTTGCTTGCTTTTTCTTCGGTTAATGTATACATGGGATATACATTAACTTTTTTTGGACTTAAAATTTATTGCAATTTTTCTTTTATTTTTATGAGTCAATGTGTTGGGATCTTATAGGTTTTTTGGTCAGTGGCTTTCGTATGTGTGGGTTGTTTGTTTGGTTGGTCCTTTTCTCTCATTTTAGTCCCCCCCCCTTTTTTGTTACCTTGGCCTTTTGTCTCTGTGGTTTTTAGTGTTTACTGTCATGGTTTATTAGCTCTCTTTCGTGTGTGTGTGTGTGTGTGTGTGTGTGTGTGTGTGTGTGTGTGTGTGTGTGTGTGTGTGTAGGTATAGGTATAGGTGTTTGGCCTTTTTGGTGTTAGTTAAGTTGGCTCTTGTTGATTTTATTAGCTTTGTAGTGAGGTTTATTGCACTCTTTAATTTTTATAGCATTCATGTTCTTGGTTTTTGAATTCCATTGTTTTATACTTCTTAACTAGGCTTTCTAAGTTCTCTTGCGACATTTAATTTGACATTTCTTTTATTCTCTTTTTCTTTCTTTATTTGCCTTTTATGTATGGGTGTACTCTTTTGGTTATTTGCTTCTAAGTTTGTACATAGTTAGATTTGTATTTATTTTAGTTCCCCTTCTTCCTCTTTTTTCCTTCCTATGTTTTGTGGTTTCTGCCCCCCCCACCTTTTTCATTTTTATTTTTAAGCTTTTTCTTTTATTGATCCTTGGTGTTCGTGCAACCACCAATCCACTTCTTTTTAGTCTTTCCTAGTTTGCAATTCTTCATTTATTCCTATAGCTCTCCTCATCCTAATGATGAATCACAGAGTGTGATTTGAAACATTGATAACAAAAATCTTACACAGTTGAATCCAGAACCTACATTGCAAAATATTATGGACTATGGAAATCTAATGTGTTTAAGTCTAATAATCTGATAGAGGATTGTTCCTTTCTTTTAAATGTGACTCTGCTCTACTTACCCAACTAACATTCTTTGCACAAACTGTTAGTAGGTTTCCCTAGTCTTGGAAGATCTCTTATAGCCTCAGTGTTTCTTATCTTGATGATATTATCAAAATTTATATGACACATTCTCCTATGCCACAACCAACTCTGATCAATTTGAACAAATAAATAACTTTTGTGAGCACCAACCAAGTGGAAGATGTTGCCTTTTGTTTGAGTACTGGATGCAATTTCTGTTCCAGAACTTTCAAAGATCTTACATTTTCCATTTTTAAATCAGAGATAATAGCCTTTGTCTACCAACTGCCCAACACTAAGAAGATTATGCTTCATACCTTCAACATATAGTACATCACTAGTTTTGTTCTTTCCATCAAAAGAAATAGTTCCTCTGCCCCTGATTCTACCAGCAAAATTATCACCAAAATTTACAACTCCTCCTTTATATCTTTCCAAATCTATGAACTTATTTTTATCACCAGTCATATGATGGGAGCATCCACTGTCAATGACCCATTCATCCTTTTCTTCAACTTGAGCAACCAGAGCTCTTTCTATCAGTTTATGATTGACAGATTCAATAGGCATTGGATCTTGTTCCTTGAGGGCAATAAACACCCAGTCACTTCTAGATTTATTTCTTGTATCTGATTCATCATCTGTTACTCCTTCATCATCATCATCATCTTCATGAACATAGTAACATTTATTTTGAAATCTTGATCTATTTGGATTTGTCCTTGAAAATCTTTTTGGACACCTTGAGGCAAAATGTCTAATCTTATTGCAGTTGAAACATTTGAAGGGCAATTTTCCTTCATACCTACCAGATCCTCTTGGCAGTCTTTTTGTAATAAGGGCTCCAAGTTGAGTGGCTTCTACCTCATCTTCTTCCAGATCTTTTCTTTCCTTTTCATACCATAATAATTTCTTTGAGGAATTTTCTCCTAGATCATACCTTTGTTTGCCTTTTACAGAGGCACTAGCCTTAAATGCAGATTCAATCTTGGGAGGTGCATCTCCAAACTCAGCCAATTCAAATGCAACTAATTTCCCAACCAATTGATCCCTTGTGATATTTGATAAAGATTTAAATTCCTTAATAGCAGCAACCTTGTGCTTGTAAGCAGGAGGTAAGGATCTGAGAACTTTGGTGACAATCTCATCTTCATCCAATGTTCCACCAACATATCTAATGCCACAAACAAGCTCATTTACTTTTGGCATAAATGTAGTGATATTCTCATCTTCATTCATCTTCAGGTTTCCAAATTTTCCTTTCATACTTTGTAGCTTGGCACATTTAACATATTTGTCTCCTTCATGCAGAAGTGCCAGCTTTCACCAAATTTCATATGCAGTTTTTAAATCCATAACATTTGTCATCTCTAAATTAGATAGGGCACTTAGTAAGGCTTCTTTAGCTCGAAGATTATCTTTAGCATCTCTGATTTCATCTATAGTTGTTAGACCATTCTTTGGAGGAATATACTTCTTTATAGTCATGTTCCAATATTGACATCCCATACATTGCAAGTGACATTCCATGCAAGTTTTCCAAAGAGTGTAGTTTGTTCCATCAAACCTCAGACTATCCTTTTTGTAGGAAGACATCCTGGATCTCCTCAAGTAGTTAAGCTCTTTTAGAGGAACTTAACTCTGATACGAATTGTTGCTTTTAGGATAGACAACTAAGAGGGAGGGGGGTGAATTAGTTGTCACCAAAACTTTCTTTTCTTTAAACACTTAAATCCTTCTTATATTTCTATAGCATAATAATGATTCAATCATGAGAAAACAATGCAATAACTCAAGAGCAAAAACATATTAATACGTATGACACCAAGATTTTAATGTGGAAAACCCGATTAAGGGAAAAACCATGAGGTGACTAACCTAAGAATGTATTCTCTGTTAAAAGAATAAGAAGAACAAATGGCACTTGCCAATTAGGGCTCATTGCTCAAGCACACTGCTCACAAGAGGCCCACTGCCTACATGAGACACACTGTCTATAAAATAATATTAATATTACATACTTGAACTATAGATTATTATCTTCACCATGCTTGAAATAGTTCCATTTAGGCTCAACACTTATGCTCTTCTTTTCACTCTTCTCCCCTCTACCACTTTCTCATCTCCCTCTCAGATGCTTTGAAATGACTTCACAAATCTAATTTGTACAAGACATCAACTTTGGGATAATCATCAAAGTCAACACAACATATTTTAATTTATTACAGAGCAGTTACAGAAATAAAACTTGATTTATTACAAAGACTTCATGCGTATCATCACACTATCGGTCACACATATTTGGGACTTCAATCTTAATTGAGGAACATGCCATGCTTTACAAAACATCTTCATGATCATCCATAAGATGTGTAAAACATTTGGTCAGCCATGATTAGGAAGAACACTATCACTCAAGAGTAAATCTTCAATTACGAGCTCAATCTTTAATGTGGACCACCAACACAAACTGGACACAATATAGAGACCTCCAAAATCTTGCCTAAATCACCAAGAACATCCACACCACTTCTGCTTACTGAAATCATTCGCATCTTCATCCAGAACCTCAAGAACACAGTCTATCATTACTGTCACATTAGAATAAATACTTGCAGACCTCTAGACCACAAACCAATTGAGTTGTCAATTCACATTGGCCTCCAAAACATTCCACCAAATCTGCAGAACAAGATATTGCATTTTGGGATCTCACCAGACCTATTTGAGTCACTCTATCACCTTTGAACAACTATGAAAACTAGTTTTACTCGTATGGCCATAACTTCTCCAAATCTTCATGCGGACCTCTCAAATCTTGACTGAAGAAGCTTCAGATACATATCTACAAACCCTTTGATGCGAATACTCTGACCTTCAACTATCTGGGATCTTTGCATCATAGGACTTCACTGTTCTTTAATTTTGATGGGGCTAATTTTCTCAATATCCTTAGCACATAACTCATCCAATTCTTGACATCAATGGAATAGGAGTATCTTGACATCAATGACAACACCAGTTAGGGCCATACTTCCAACAATTCTATCATAATACATGATGTTGCCATGCTAACATGCTGTCATAAGAATGAAGTAACAGTCTAGAAGATCATAAGCATTGAATGAATATGGTGCAGCCTTTGAAGTCACATCAATGGATATGCCATCAAACATAACAGCCAACAACTAGGAAACATGGTGCACAGTATAGAGATATATAGATAAATTTGCATTCAAATGATTCATAATCATTAATAGGGGAAAAACTAGGCAATAAGAAAGCACGACTTCAGCACAACATGGAGTCATTTCAGCCATATATAAGGTACACTGCCCAGCAAGAGATAGGTACAATCATTCAAAAGGATCACTACAATTGTGAGAAGAAGATACTTCAATAAAAAATGAGCCACAATTAGCATTCAGATGAGGCATACCATACAATATCTGATGACAACTTCAAAATTCAAGTGTAGCTCTAAAAGCAGGGTGCATAGTCTATAAGAAAGGTGCATCAATTGTGGAGGAAAGCCATCATGTAGAACCCAAGTATCAGCCATTCTAATGAATGGAATTACCTCTTGTATCTGTATTGAGATGTAACCATCTAGAATATGAGGCACAACCTCTGACAAAGCTTAGCCACTTCAAGAGCATCAGGCAATGTCTCAAACTCAAGTGCATATTATTCACAAGAATAGAACTCTTAATGTAAGTAGAGTGGTGTTCTCTTATGGAACATACATTAATCTCAATCTTTTGGTGCGAGCTATAGATGGTATTACCATAGCAAAAGAATAATGAAGCTCAACTCATACAAATGGTGCCATCATTTGAAGATCTACCACAAAAACTCCAAGTAGATCTTCATAGGAGATAGGGTTTCAGAATGCAACAACGATGCACAGTGACCATCGGATGCAAGAAAGAATCAATGACCTAGGCACATATACAAAGACATCCTTGGCAGTTGCCACTTGGTGGCATTGCGGGTTTTTGAGGGGCAAGAAAGGAAATTTCTCTCCCAAACAACTGCCAAGGAGACACGTGGAGGATGCAGGAGGCCAGAAATGAGCTTCATTTTATTTTATTAAAACTTAATGTGTCACATTAGTGTCTTTTATTAAATGTGGAATTTAATTTGAAATATGGTGGGCCCTCTTTAATAAGCTAAGTTTAATATTAATGAGTATTTCTAAACTCACACGGGAGTTTAAATTTAGTTTTAAATATTTTAGTGAGAATCAAACTTGGTGGCTCCCTCGTGCCATATAGAAGCCATGCTTTATTATTTTTATTTGACTTTTATATCATTCATATAAGGAGATGAAACAAACCCTAAAATATTGAAGGCATTTTTATTTTTGATGGGAAGTTTCATGGCAGCCATAAGAAGAATGGGAGGTAGTAAGTTTTTCACACCATAGGTCAAGCATTTGCAGCAATATATTTTCCATCCATGGAAGCTACAACAGGACAGCCGGTTCACTGGGACATACAGCTATTCAAGTTGAAATCAATGCCAAATTTTGGGGTAGATTTTATGGACAGATGTAGATATTTTTTTGAGCAGTTGCAAGAGATTCACAAAGGATTTTGGCTTTAAATACATAGATCCAGGTCAGTTACATACAGTTTGAGAGTTCCATATAGTTCCATAGAGTTTTACTAGAGGAGTTGTACAGTTCTTCATAGATTAGAGATTAGAGCAGTAGTAGAGATATTTTTTGCCTCTATCTTTTTTTCATAAAGAATGTAACATTTTATTTTGTGCAGATATTTTGCCTCTATAAATTTGTTATCATTCAAATAATGAGAAATATTACTTTGTGTATATTGAATCAATCTCTAGTTCTTGCTTCTTATTTTCTATTTCTTGGCCTCTGTCAAATTTGCTCATAAACTGGGTTATTAACCATGCATCTCTGCTCTTTGATTTCTAGTTAAACCATATAGGGTTTGACACTGTGCTTTATGGGTAGTTTTCTGAATCTAGCGCATCGCTATAGGGTTAGATTTTATTTCATTAGATCTGTAATCTTATTTCTTCTTCCCCTTTCCCAGAAGCCCCTTTGAAAATGGAAGAGCTAGCTTCCCTAAAATCTAGAGGTTGTTTCTAGGGTCAATCCCACATCTCTGAAACTGCCCATGTTGTTGTTGGATTAGGACCACAAATTTATACATCATTAGTACACACTAGAAATCACCTAGGAAAGAGCCCAGATGGTTCTAGTTTTGATAAAACCCAATGGAAAAATGTGATCAAATCCTATCTATGCTAAACAAAACAAAGGAAAGTTTGGAAACTCTATAACAAGAAGTTAGAGGAGTAGAAAACATTAAAGAACAAATTCTAAGAAAGAGGGATAAAACACCCAAGGAGATAGTTCACAAAGTGAACCAAAAGGAAGTAAACCAGCCTCTCAAGTCCCTAGTGAAATCAAAACTTGCCTCACTATCGAGTTAGCGAGGGATATGCAAAAGATTACTCCACCTAAGTTTGATGGAACTGTTAGTGGTGATGCAGCTGGGACTTGGCTACCAGAAATGGAGAAATATTTTGAGATTAGAAACTACCCCAAGATCACTAAGGTAGTTTGTGGAGATTACTAGCTAGCCAAATAAGGATCCACATGGTGGATGAATAAGAAAATTGAATTGGGACTGCATTCTCTAGGTCTAACTTGGAATCAATTTGTGGAACTCTTTAGGAAAATATGGTTGCCACAATTATATTTTGATTAAAAATTAACTGATTTCCAAAACATGTGTTAGGGAGACATGACCATTACATAGAACTGGGAAATTCAAAAGGCTATTAAAAATGCACCACAATATCAAAAGGATGAGAGATTCTGAATAAGTAAATTCATTGTGGTTTTGAATACTCAAATCGGAGGTGAGGTAGATATTCATGTACCAACAACCATGGACCAAGTCTTTGAGAAGGCTATCAAACAAGAATGAAAATTGAAGTTTATCTTGGCTTATCAAAAAATATCCTGTAAGAAATACAGTTGTAATAATCTATCCACCTCTTTCAAGAAGAAAAATAAAAATAAGGATACAAAAAGGAGGAACTATGGAAAATATTCTAGGTATCGCAAAAGTGAAAAAAAGGAAGAATATGGAAGCAATACCTCTAAAAAGAATGGTGAAAATTTCATCCAATCTTTAGTAAAGAAAGGTCCCCTTGGAGGATGTTTCACTTGTGGTGGAGGGGTAACTGCAAGAAGATGAGTATAGATTTCACGGAAGTCTTCAATAGATAGAAAATGCTACTTGGAATGGCTACCCATTTTGAAAATAATGGGTGCCCATTTACGAATGGGAGCCCAAGAGTTTGAAATTGTAAACCCATGGATTTGCATTGGTTTTAGGCTTGAAAACCCAAGCCTTAGCTTTTGACCTACAACTAGGAGACCATGAAAATAACAAGAGAAAAAAACTAGTTTCACCACTATGGCTGACGAGTTTTTTTCACAATATTTTAATGAGATTAAAATTTATTGTAGATCTAAAAGTCTTGTTTTAAAATATGTAATTTTTATACTATTAGACATAATTGTCTATTTATTAATTGTTTTTTAAACAAAGAGACTCATAAACTTGAAAAAACATACATTACTATCTTTTTAATAATTTTTTATTTTGAAAGTTTCTTGAAAAACAATTATGTCTCACCAATCTAGACATCATTCTCTACATGATGAAAAAAATAGTGAATTGATTAGTTTAGCTCAAATTATACTGGCCATACATGAGGGGTTTTAAAAAACACTAGTTAGGGCCATTAAACAATTTATAAAAAAATATTTATCAAAAAATTACAAAAAATACCTTGACCAAACTTCAACATTCTATGCATATTTCCACAAAAGGAATTAGAAAAACATCTTCATTTAGGTCAAATTATGTTGGCCGTACACATGCATGCTCTGGGAAAAAATAGGGGACTTTTAAAAATACACTTTTTGTACATCCAATAAAAAACCAACTTTCATCATTTGGGTATTAGAAAAAATTACATATTTGAAAAGTAGAAATAAAATCCTACATTTATTATTTTCACATCATCTTAATATTTTATGTGCAAATGCTTCAAATTGTCACTCCAATTATGACAAAATTTCAAAAATAGGAAAAATACTTCCACTTTTTGGCAAAAAAGTGTACTCATCTTCTTGCACTTACCCAGAGACCATTATGCTAATTAGTGTCCTACTAAGACCTCAAGGAATCCATATCAAGGTAACTCTTTACCATCATAGAAAACAAATTTCCAATAGAGGATCCATGCCGCTTTAAAAAATTTATTGGCTAAATACCAGATCACCCCAATTGAAACCACAGGTAATTTATTTGGCAATCCAATTACCATTCTCATAGATACTAGCGCAACTGAAAGTTTTATTACTCATAGCTTACTTTGTAGAATACCAAGAAAAGCTAGGTTCGTGGCAAAGCCATGGATACTAGAATATGCAAACAAGTCAAGAGCTCAGGTAGAGCAATGCCTATTTGAAGCTAGATTAAGTCTACCCTATTTCTCTACTGAAGTCAACTTATATGTGGCCCCAATAGGATCCTATGATATTATCCACGGAATGAACTAGCTATGGCAGCATAGGGTGAGAGTGGACTATTTTTCTAAGACCATGGAGTGTCTTGATGATGTTGGTAATCCTATCTTTATGCAAGGAGTTCAGTGTGAAATGAAAATCAAATAGATCTCTTCTATGCAATTAAAGAGAGATAAGTAGAAGGGTTGTCAAATATTTGTAGTCAAGATGGAAGAATTGAATGAAAAGGATGAGATTTTAACGAAACAAAAAGGACCCTTAGTCGAAGATAATCCTTGTCTTCAAGAATTTCAAGATGTATTTCCTAAAGACCTCCCAAGTTTGCCCCCAAAAAGGGCCTTTGATTTCTTGATCGACATCATTCCTAGTACCGAACCTATATCAAAGGCACCATACCAAATGGCCACAACTAAGTTAGTGGAGATGAAAGCTCAACTTCAAGATTTTTTGTCAAAAGGATTAATTAGACCCAGTGTATTGTTGTGGGGGCCATCAGTGATCTTTGTCAAGAAGAAGGATGGTACCCTAAGGGGGTGTATTGATTGTAGTATGCTTAATAAGGCAACGATAAAAAACAAATATCCTTTACCATGCATTGATGATCTCTTTGACCAAATGCATGGTACAGTTGTATTTTCAAAGATTGACTTGAGATCAAGTTACCACCAACTAAGATTAAAAGATGAGAACATCTATAAAAAAACCTTTAGAACAAGGTATAGGCATTATGAGTTCATGGTTCTACCCTTTGGGTTGACCAATGCCCCAAAAACCTTTCTGAATCAGATAAAGAGTGTCTTCAAAGACTATTTGGATAAGGTTTTACTAGTTTTCCTTGATAATATATTGAGTTACTCTCACAATGAGGAGGAGCATATTCAACTTTGGCAATTAGTCTTACAATGCCTTAGGGAGCACATGTTGTATGGTAAGTTGCCTAAATGCACCTTATTTTAGAAGCAAGTTCAATACTCAGGCTACAAAATTTCTATAGACAAAATTTAAGTAGATCCTTTGAAGATAAAGGCTATCTTAGAATGGCCTACACCTAGAGATGTGCATGAAGTTCGTATTTCATGGGCTTGAAAAGATACTATAGAAAGTTTGTTTTGAGATTATAAACAATTGCACACCTAAATCCTTCTTTACATCATAAGGGAAAACAATTTGAATGGTCAGAAAAGTGTGAAGAGGCTTTCAACATCCTTTAGAAGAAGTTGACCTTAGCACCAATCCTTCAAGTTCTAGATTCAGAAGGTCTCTTTGTGGTTGTAATTGATGCCTCTGGAGAATGCTTGGGTGGCATATTAATGTAAGAAGGTCAAGTAGTAGCCTACAAATCTAGGAAATTGAGATCGTATGAGAAAAATTATGCTCTGCATGACTTGGAGTTAGTGGCAATTGTACATGCTCTCCAAGTATGGCGGAATTATTTACTTAGAAAAGGATTTGATCTCAAATTTGATAATTAGGGTTTGAAGTATATCTTCACCCAACAAAACCTTAATTCTTGACAAAGACTGTGGTTGGAGCTTATATCTGATTATGATTTTGAAATTAGTTACATCAAGGGCATGGAAAATTGAGTTACGGTTGCCTTGAGCTATAAAAAGAATATTGCAGTGATGATGTTTGTGCAAAGCAATTTTACAGATCAAGTATCGAGGAACTCAACAAGAGACGAGTGTTATGAGAAAATCTTGAAAGCTCTATCTGAAAATCCTCAGGATGCAAGATACGAAGGATTTTGTTTTGAGTATGTTGGACTTTTGAGGTATAAGAATAGGATGTATGTTCCAAATCAGCAAGATTTGAGAAACATAGTATGGAAAGAAGTGCATTCTACCCCTTATAGTAGTCACCAAGAAGTGACATAACACTGGGAAGATGTGAAGCTATTGTATTTTTGGAAAGTGGTGAAAAATGATGCCACAAGATTTGTAGTAGGATGTCTTGAATATCAGTGAGTCAAGGCTGAATACCAACATCCAACAAGGCTGTTATACCCTCATGCCATTCCTAAATGGAAATAATAGGTGCTCAGTATGGATTTTGTCCAAGGACTTGTTAAAACATTTGTAATGTTTAGTATCATGTCATCATATTTCCCAACTAATAACTATTTAATAGTTATTGTTGGTTGGTAGTTGGTCGAGTATGCCCAACTAAGTGGTTTGAATAACCACTTTATTGTGTATATAAATATGTTTCTCTTCAATAATATATTTTCTCATTGCTCTCACAAATTTATCATGGTATCAAAGCATTACTATCCTGAGTCTGTGAATTCTAAAAAGTTCAAAGGTTGTTGAATGTAGAAATCTAGAGGAGAGTCAATTTCATTTGTTGTTGAAAGGAAGAGGGGAGTCAATTTTTTTTGTTGTTGAAAGGTAGAAACATTTTGTTTCTCTATAAGAAAGAGCCAGTTACAATATAGTTCATGAGTGTCTCCATACCAATTGATATTTGTTTGTCGTACGGAAGAGCTTAGATGTTAAAAAAAATAGTCACGTTTTTTTTCTGCAGAGGCATCTAAATTTTCTAATAAAAGGCATTTTTTCTACATTCATAAATCAAAATACAAGGTATCTACTGATATCTGATAAAAGGTGTTTGAGATTTGCATAAAAAGCTTAAAATCTGCATTGAATGTCTTGAAGGAGGGCACTGAAATGATTAGTTGGGCATTGAATTTAATAAGAAGTTTGCTAATGAAGTTTTCCATACAAAACATCTGCTAGGGCATTGGAGGCATTTGAAGTATCTTTTTGCTGTTTAAAAGTCCACATTGAAAGCCTACTACCATATATATAGCCGTATGGTACTGGAATATAGTGCTAGGTGTTTTCATTAAAAAGGAGACATCCCTAAACTCTTCATTGTTGGCTGCTGTGACTTTGAAAAAAGGATATCAAATTGTTTTTTAAATCATTCTCAATTTTGCAAAGCCCAAACCAATATACAAAGGTCTACAACATCAAACTAATTGCTAGATGCATCAAACTAAATTCTAAGCACTGATATTTGTTTGTGAAGGAAAAAATTCAAGTTTATTGTGAAAGAATTCAGACAAACAAAAGGTGCACAATTCTTTGTTCTATGAGAAACCTAATTTTTTTTTAATAGTTAAACTTTAGAGATAAAAATTATTTTATTAATTTTTCATAAATATTAATTTATTTTTAAAATACTTTTTATTTTCCATATTTTTAACATTAGAAAATATCAAAAAGGGGCAAAGTAATTGATTTTCTACATCAAAATCAATATTTTTGGAGCAAAATAATTTGTAAATTTGAATTAAGTCTTGAAAATTCAAATCAGAGATATAAAGACATCCAAACTATAGAAATGGATCCTAGTGCACCCAAAATCATGCTACCAAATTCTCAACTCCTAAGAGGTGACAATTATACCACCTGGAAAACCAAGGTTCAAACCTAGTTAGAGTTCGAAGACCTTTGGGATATTGTCTTAGGAAAAATAACAAGGCCTCAACAAGTAGGTGAAGATCAAAATAAATTTTACAAGGTTAATCAAAAGGCCAAAATAATCATTTTGTTTGGTGTGACTAATGAGGTTCAACTTCATATTCATACCACCACCTCTACAAAAGATGCTTAGGATCACCTCAAAATAGTGTATGAGGCTAAAAAACAAAATCAAATCCCCCACTTGCAATATCAACTTCATTGTCTCAAAATGTAAAATGGTAGGAAGGTAGAAGCCTTTTTTAGAAGAGTTTTCAAAATAAGAACTCCTCTACAGGAGTTAGGGGAGGAAGTCAAAGATGCTTCTCTAGTACCCATTGTACTAAGAGCACTAGCCCCCTCCTTTAGAGTGTTTGCCACATGCTTCAATGCGGCTCATAATCAACAAGAAGAAGCAATATTTGGTGAGACTAAATCTCAATACAATCAGGCCCTAGTAGCAAAGCAAAAGGAAAAACAACCTGACCATTGGAGAGGTCCATCAGGATAGTCTAAACAAAATCAAGACAACTCTTCACACAAGAAAAATAAATGCCAAATTTATGGTAAAAAAGGTCATGAACTCAAAGAGTCCTAGTATAACTCCAATATCCATGGTGAGTCCAGTCGTAAGAAACCATAGAAACCACCTCAAATGGACAAGAAAAAGCCACCTCATTAGCAAAAAAAGACCAATAAGAAACAAGGAAATGTTGCCTCAATAGATAATTCAGATGATGAAGAATACTTGTATGTTGTAGAAACAAAGACCTCCACATCAAGTAGTTCAGTCTGGTATGTTGATTCTGGTACATCTAGACACATGACGTGGGAACTAGAATGGTTTGGTGATCTCACACCATCCGCATCCTATGGGAATGTTTCATTGGGTGATGATACCTTCTATGAAGTTTAGGGAATTGGTGAAATTTGCCTTCCACTAAGAACTCATAAATGTTAGCTCACAAAGGTTTTGTATGTACCTAGGCTCACTAAGAACCTACTTTCAATAAGTCAGTTACTTGAGAACAATTTGTAATTTAAATTTGATTAGCACAATGGTGAGAAACTTTGTCTTATCAAAGATAAAACTCGTAATGGAGAAATTGTAGCTCATGCATCAAGCGTAGGAAAGATGTTCCAACTAATGGATGTTTCATAAGAAGATCAACCCTTTGCAGTAAAAACCAATCAATCCACAACTATTTGGCATAGGAGATTTGGCCAGCTTAGTTTTGGTTATCTTCTAGCATTGAGTAAAAGAAATATTGTGAAAGGGCTCCCCCCCATTCAGAAAATAGTAGTTATTTGCACACATTGTCTTGCCAGGAAACAACATAGGGCTCCTTTTCCTGTTGTAGAAAATAGAGCTAGTAGTCCCTTAGAATTGGTGCATACTGATCTATGTGGACCTATGCCATCCAACCACTAGAATGCTCGGTATTTCATTCTCTTTGTGGATGATTACACCAGAAGAATGTGGGTCTATTGTTTGGCTCACAAAAGTGAATCCTTTGATAAGTTCAAGGAGTTTAGAGCCCTTGTAAAATAGTCATCAGGTCAGACTCAAAGAGCCCTTTGCTTAGATTGAGGGGGGAATTCATAAGTAATAAATTTGTAGCCTACATGCAAAAACATGGAATTCACCAACAGTTGACCATTGCATATATGCCTCAGCAAAATCATGTGGCAGAGAGGTGAAATCATACTATAGTAGAAATGGTGCGATGTATGTTGAAGGATGCAGATCTTGATTCTGCATTCTAGCCTGAAGTAGTTCATACAATAGTGTATTTGTTGAATAGAGCACCCACCAAAGTGCTAGATAACATCACACTTGAAGAGGCTTGGACTAGGAAAAAGCCCTATATTTCTCATTTCAAAGTGTTTGGATGTACTGCATTTATGCCTGTCCCCAAGGTTCAGAGAGAAAAATTGGATGATAATTCTGTGAAGTGTATTTTTCTTAGGTATAGTTCAGAGTCTAAGGGATATAGGCTCATGGATGTAGTCAAAAAGAAGGTGTACATTAGTAGGGATGTTTTCTTTGATGAGGATTCTAGTTGCAACACCTCTTCCTTTCCATCACCTATTTGTTCTCAAACACCTAGAATTCTTGAACTTGAAGATGATGAAGTTGATGAAGAGACTCCTTATGAGGTTTTATTTCCATTGGATGAGTTTCCCCCTTTATCATCACCTCAATTTTCATCTCATGTACACAAGAAGCTTCGTAAGTGGTATCAAGCCACCATAAAGGATGCTAAAGGTGTTGCGGTTATTGACACATCTTTCAAAGGGCCTAAGACTCGCAACAAGTCTTGTGAAGAAGTGAACATGGAACTTATGTGTATAGTTATGAAAGGTTTAGAACTTGAAGCAATACAACAAGCTCTTGAGCCACCACCTTGGAAAGATGCTATGTATGTTGAATATTAGGCACCTCTAAGGAATAATACATGGGAACTTGTTGATCTTCTACTAGGGAAGAAGGCTATTGGTTGTAAATGGGTTTTTTAGATCAAATATAAGGCAGACAGTATCATTGGAAAGTATAAGGCCCAAATTGTGGCTAAGGGCTATGCAGAAGAGGAAGGCATTGATTATGAAGAGACTTTTGCCCCTACAACAAAGATCAAGACTATCCATGTGGTATTGGCTATGGCAGCATAGTTTGGGTGGAAGTTTCACTAGATGAATGTTAAGGGCATCTTCCTTAATGGGGATCTCATGGAAAAAGTCTACATGACTTAACTAGAGGGATACACTATACCTAGGACCCATCAAATCCCTCTACGGTCTTAAACAGGCTCCTCAGACTAGGTACATAAAAATCAATGTGCATCTCCTTAATCATGGATTCACTAGGAATCCATGTGATCCCAATCTGTACCTCAAGGAACAAGGGGTAGAGATTGTTATATTAATTGTTTATGTCGATGATCTAGTCATCACAGGGAGTTCTCAACAGATGATTGATGCAACAAAGAATGATCTCAAACAATTGTTTGACATGACAAATCTTAGGCTCCTACATTATTGTCTTGGCCTTGTAGTATGGCAATAGAAGAATCGAATATATGTTTCTCAGATGAAGTATACCAAGACACTACTCAAGAGGTTCCACATGGAAGATTACAAACCAATGTTGAATCCCATGGAGACAAGTTTGCAACTTTCCTACCATGATCCATCTGATAAGGTGAATGCTACTCTTTATCGATAATTGATTGGGAGTCTCATCTACTTGACATATACTAGGCTGGATATCAGCTATGCTGTTAGCTATCTTTCTAGGTTCATGCAGGAATCGAAGGCTATTCATTGGAAGGCAATAAAGAGGGTTTTGAGATACATCCATGGTATAGTGGCATATGGCCTAGAATACAAGTAAAATGTATATTTTTCATTGTATGGATACACAGATGTAGACTATGCAGGTTTAGTGGATGATAAGAAGTCTACTTTAGGATTCATTTATATTTTGGGATCTGGTCCAATTTCTTGGGGGAGAAAAAAGTAGACCACTATTGCTCACTCTTCCACATAGGTATAATAGCAATGCCTATGACAAAATACAAGCATGACACAATCCTAGTGGTGGTGGATAAATTAACTAAAGTAGAAATTTTTATTTATGGAAATCTTACTAATGGGGCACATATCATTCCTAAGAAATTCCTTCAAGAGGTATTCAGATTGCATAGAATCCTGAAAAAGATTTTCTCAGATAGAGATGCGTGGATGACCTAAAGGTTCTGGCAAACCTTGTTTTCAAGTCTTGGGACTCAGTTAAAGATAAGATCATATTACCATTCAGAGATAGATGGTTAGCTAGAAAGAGTAAATTAAGTACTGGAGGACTTGTTGAGGATGTATTAAACATGGATCAACAATATAAATAGGAAAAGTACCTTCCACTTGTTGAATTTTCTTATAACAGTTCATACCATTCAACAATAAGAATGACTCCTTTTGAAACATTGTATGGTAGGAAGTGTCAAACTCCTATAAGCTAGGATAAGCTAGAAGATAGGATTCACCTTGGACCATAATTGCTAACCAAAATGGAATAGCAAGTTAAGCTAATCAGACAAATATAAGTAGAACTAGATGATAGACAAAAAATCTATGCTGACACCAAGCATACCCCACGAGTATTTTCAGTAGGAGATAAAGTTCTCTTGCGAGTAAAACCACAAAAAAGTCCTATCAAGTTTGGTAAGTCCTCCAAACTAGCCCCTAGATATGTGGGACCTTTTGAAGTTCTAGAAGTGATCAATCTAGTTGCTTATAGAATATGTCTACCTCCATCTCTTGCTAGAATGCATGATATTTTCCATGTATCACATTTGAAGAAATATATATCAGGATCTAATCATATACTTGATTGGAATGCTCTCTAGGTATAGGACACAAGAGTGGTTATGATCAAGCCTCTCAAAGTGCTCAAGGTACACAAGATCCACTTATGTAATAGAGAGGTTACTCAATGCAAGGTCTAGTAGTACCAATATTCGGAGGAAAATGCTACTTGGGAGGATTACAATCTTTTTATCTAAAGTTTCCACATCTTTTTGTGAAAGCATGATGTAAAATAAATTATTTGTAAAATTTTATTTTGATATGGACACAATCATCAAGGATAATGATTTCTAAGGGGGGAGATACGTCACACCCCATTCTAAAACAAACATACCTATCATTTTATTTCATGAATACAAGTAGTTAGTCAGTGAAATTATTATGATTAAAGTAATGTTGTGTTATAATAGAATATGAATTTGATTTATATTATTTTATATGTAATGAATATGTGATATTATTATTATGCACATGGTTAAATGATGTAATAGACTAACTATCATTATGCAACTGAGGTGGATGCAAGGACCATGTTTTCCCCTCCAGGATGAGGAGGGAGAGTATCACCAGGGAGAGGGTGATAGATTGTGTGAATAAAATAATCATTGTGCCATCAAAGAATGCACACACATATTCAAATTAGAGGTTTCGTAAAAACTAGAGTAAGTCTTAATCTTAAGTTTTTAGTCGTAATTGTGATGCTTTTATGTTTCTACTATCTTTGTGATATGTTTTCATTTTCTTGTCGACGATTTTGTTGACCATGTCGATAAATGAGGAGGTTAAGAATACCTCTATGTGTTAAGATGACTTGGTTAGTCAACATATCAGATCGATATTTTATTCATCGAACGCATATGTTTAGGGTAAAATTGGGATTGTTTAGTTTAATGTTGTTAGATGTTTGAATCCTCCTTTCACCATATACATTCAAGGATCTAGGGTCAAGTGGCAATGCACTATCATACCCTAGGTCACTGTGAGATGTAGGGAAACTTGGATTAGGATGTTTAATTATCAATTTTCCTTCTCTTATGCTTAATTGACCATCAAAACCCTGATTTTGCAATTACGACTGTAAATAGAAGAATAACAAAAAAATCTTTTGCAGAGGGAAGGAAATTACTAAAGTATAGAGTACCTATTTTTGGGGTTCTAAGGTGGAAAAGTCAAGGACAAAAGAGTGGGCACCCAATTCCAATGCCCTGCTTTTTGTCTGGATTTGGAAACTCAGTCTGTAACTGTTTCCCATTGCTCCAGAGATTTTCTTATCATGGAAGTTGGAGGACTAATGAGTGGGTACCCAAGTCTAGGATGCTATGTTTCCTTTTATTCTACAATTTTGACACTTCAAGATACCTTCTTACAACTTCATTTTATCCAGCTCCACAACCTATAACCTGCAACCATGAAAACTTTGGGAGGGAGTTGTGGTGTTTAGAGGCTTGCCTTAGTCAAGCCTCGGAGGACATTTAAGTCTTTGAACACCTTTGTCAGATAGAGAGTGCATTCCCTTGTGAGGCAGAGGCAAAAACCAAAGGAAATGATGATGAAAACACAATATAATGTCAGCTTGTAGAGAAGATATCATGGGAGGAAGATGTTCTTCATTCCATGATGAAATGGATGCTCAAATCTGCAAACACAAACACATAAACCACATAAATCTACTCTTGTAACACAATGAAATCCTTGAATCACCATGAGAATGCCTAAAGTTCACAATGATCATTTAATTAAAATCTAGTTTACGAATGAATGCATAAGCATGCTTTTATATGCAACTACAAACACTCCTGCCGAGATTTTCGTAATTCAAACTTACCGTGTCAACATAGGACACAAATAACGGTCACAAGCTGACACCAAAAAATTGGGACTGCCCCAAAATATGATAGGACTAGGGCGTGGATGCCCAAGTCCTCCCCCTCTATTTTGGGTAGGGTTAAGCTCAAGGGGTCCTCCTAGGTCCCATTTGTCATGTTACCTAGGGCTCATTCCATCGGAATGCCAAATTATGAAGTAAAATGTCCTAAGTGCATGCAAAAGACCCGGGAGCTAAACCTTATGAGGGAAAAGCCCTCAAGGGACATTTTTTGACATTTCATTTAGCCCCCACTTTAATGTATGTATAAACGCAAGGCCAATACATGCATTAAAGTAAGGTCACAAACACGACAAACACACCAAGCACAAAGAAGACATGACAATCACATACAAGACAATAATAGGCACGCAAAACACAAAAAAGATAGTTAAAGTCACGCAGAACATGAAGAAGATAGTAAATGCATGTAAGACACATCAATGCATGGAAGACAGACATGATTCTTTTCTTTTCTTTTTTTCTCATATATATGAAATGCAGATGCAGGTACTGGAAAGTAAACAAACCTCCCATAATACATGATGCAGTCATCGTGTAGGTCTTTGTATATATGGGGCAACACACATGAAATACATGCAAAACCTCCCAAAATGTAGGAAACACAATCTAAGGCACTGGTATTTATACTGCATATGGGGCAACAAACACACAAAACAAAGCAAGCATTCAAAAGCACACACACTTGAAGACATAGAGAAAACATGAAAGACAAGTGATGGAGTGTACCTATTTCTAGGTCCAACACCATCTCAGGCACATTATAGGCACACACCAACGATTGTACTTCATCACAAAAATCACCGAAGACATGCTTAAGGGTTGAGTTAGTCACAGAATTGCTTCCCACCTTCGTAGAGGACTTTTGAAAATGACAGGATGATGCAATCTGCTTCGAGAAGTATACCATCCCTACCTCCCTAGAGGGATTAAGATAAAAAGGATATACACAATATCTTTCCTCTATAAAAGGCCTACATGGTTGATTGATTAATTGCAAACAAACTCAAGATGCATGAAGTAGTCATCATGCTGGTCTTTTAACTGCACCTGAGGACAAGCACATTGCTAACATCTATAACAGACAACTTACCTTATATATGCCCCCACCTTAAGGTTGCTAATATCATGCATTGATATCAAGCACGTTAAGGTAGGAAGAAAACACACAAGGGAACATGGAATTTTGCAAAGCCCTTGCCCCCTGGAGGTGACATGTTCTTTACAATCGCCAAATGTTCCCACAAACACATCCCTGCAAGAAACATGTTAGTGTCTACAAAGTCATGATAATCAACAACATCAATGCATATGATTAACCACATAAAGAGCCAAGGTTATACTATGAATTTAGAGTTTGAGGATAACTGTGGGTCTATATCACAAAGCTCTCCGAATCGAGCACCACCAAGGCTAGATTCAAAGACAAATAAAGGTGCACAGAGCAATAGTATTGTTAAGGTATGTAAATGTGATAGAAACATCATCAAATTCACTATGCAGAAAGAATGAGTGCTTCCACTAGCCAAATGTCAGATAAAATATACAACCCCATCGTCATATTAGGAACTAAGTCCATTTTTTGATTGCTCTTGAAAGGGATACTAGGTCTGCATCAGTATAAATGTTTGTCATCATCTGCCCACTAGATAGAAACACTAGAGGAAGGGAAACAATAAATAAGAGAGGAGAAACAAGTTTCTTAGGGACAGTCACATTGGAGGGTGCCCCCAAGTCACCAACTGCAATGCTATGTCTATAAGACACAACACACAATGATGAAATCAAAGAGAGACAATATAGAAGAATGATGATACAAATAGAAGGTCACAACATAGGAGGTCTCCTAGTATCTTGGACCTTACAAGAGAGTCAAGGGTCATCCTAGGATGCCTAAACAACACATAACACATCATGGGGAAAGCACATCACTAGAGAGATAAAGGGTTAGAGATACTTACCTGTAGGGTCTTCATATTATATTTTGGAACTTACGAACCTCTTGGAGATGTACTCGATCATGTTTAATGCAAAATTTGAGTGGTTCTTATGAAAGTCTTGTTTATTATCATATGATGCTTATTCCTTAAATCCTAGTTTAAATGAGACTTTTTGTTGCTTATGAGGGGAAGAACCACTATTATTTCTAACTACTGACAGTCTTCTTACTCTTTCACAATTTTTAGCAAGTTTTTGTTGTTGAATCTTTCTAACATGGTAACGAGAGTCATCCTGTACCATCTTACTCCTCTATATCGGTTGTTGTTCTTTCTTTTTTGATGCACTCTGATTATCTTCCAATCCATATAAGGATAACGGAGGAGGAACCTTGGTATAAATTTCATTTCTTCATGGACGAGGTGGATTATCCACTCATTTCTTATCCACTTCAATCATTCCCATGACACTATCATAGTCTAAGTAATCATCCTCGTCTACTTCCATTAAACCTTGTTCCACCATATTGGTTTTAGTATGCTTAGGCAAAGGATTAGTGAAGATTTGTAAATTTTGATTCGACAGAGCAACTGACTTATTTCCATTATCATTCACACCTGATACCTGAATGACATTTGAATCAATAAGGTCATGTATCTCATGTTAAAGATGCATACATCATTTAGTGTTATATCCTTGCATTTGATGATAATGACAAAAGGCATTAGCATCAAAGTAAGGTCCTTGTTTACTAGGATCAATAGGCTTAATCAGGGGAAGCTTTAGAATGTTGTTACTCATTGCTTGGTTCATGATGGAATGATAGGACTCAGATATTGGAGTAAACTTTCTCAGTTGATATGATGCTTTCTTTGAGTTGGTGATAGCTGAAACATTCAAAAAGTTGTTCATATTTGGTCCATTAATCTTGATGAAGCTCCTATTATTATTATTCTTCTTAAATTTGTTTTGTGATGATCCACTTGTGGATTGACCAACTTGAGCTGATGAGTTTTAGTTTTTATACCGACTAGACGAGAGTTGATAATCATGAAGGGCGGTGCCTAAATGTTAGAAGGAGTTATACTTCAGTTAGAGGATTTTATCACGAATATTAAGTTGTAGATTTGTAATAAATATCTTCTGAACATCCTCATCTTTCATCTGATATTGAATCTATGCATAAAACCCTTGATACTGACTAATGAATTCAATCAACTTTTCTTTCAGACCTTGTTTGCATTGAACCAAGTCAATAAGAGTGACTTGGAGTCCAATATTTTCTTGAAAATGTTATAAAAATTGATCAATCAACTGCAAAAAGGAGTGTATTGAATTCGGAGGCAAAGAGCAAAACCATTCTAAAGCAGTATATTTGAGAGATCATGGGAAACATTTTGCCAATAAATCCACTTCAAAATAAAAATTACTACACATAGCTGTAAATGCTGCCACATGGATATTAGGATCACCTTCGCCACCATATTTTTCAAAGCATGGAGTCTCAAACCTCTCAGGCATAGGAGTTCTCAAGATTGCATAGGAAAGGGGATTATGGGCATGATATGTTGGTAGACTAGGCTACGACAAATTTTTCAAGTTTGTTACCTTTTGTTGTAAAGTAGTCATGCCCTGTAAAAGTTGGTTTAGGATGACATCATTTGGAGATGTAGTTTGTTGTGAGGAATTGAAACCAAAGTGAGGAGGTGAATTAGCTTGAGATACAATAGGCAGAGGCTGAGAATATGTTAATGGTGGTTGACCATATTGATAGGTGGAAGATGGTTGCGAGTAGGTAATAGGTGGTTGGAAATGAGTTGAATACATAGGAGGTTCAGAACAATTATTCATAGAAGAGGTCCCTTTAGGAACCAAATTTTGATAATTAAATCCTATAGCTTCTTAATTAGTGTCATTAGATACTCCAATACCAGTGGTATCATTACTACAAATGTTTGCATTAGTTGTTAGGATTGTTGATGTAAAAGTGGATATTCCCGTAGTTGGTATAGGTGCCGAAACTTGAGTATGAGATGGTTATAAAGTGTTATTTATCACTTGTGTACATTCAGTCATTGACATAATGTTGGTTTGTACAATATGTGCTAGACCACAAACTGCATTAATACCATCTTGTCCCTCTTTTATCAATTCTCTTATGTTATGAATTGTAGGAACAACTTCTTCAGCTATTCTCTCATTTTTCATAAATGATTGAAATTTGGATAACTCCTTATCCAATTTTTCTATTTTCTCATTAGATACATATCCTTTCACCTCAATAGTATCATCAACATGATGAAAAGTTTGTTCTTCCATTGTAGTTGTAATGGGTGTAATATCTTGTGATATTTGAGTCTCTCCTTTTGTAAAGAAGGTGTTTAGTGTACCAAATTCTTCAAGGGAACTAGATCCCATGTGTCTTATTATTATTATAAAAGGAATATTTCTCTTAGGGTATTGAGTTATTAGACTCATGTAGCAATATGCTCAAGTTTTAGGCTTAGGATATGTTGTCAATGCTTGATTTTTGTACTTTTTTTAATGCAAATAGGTGAAACAAAGGGTGTTGTAAAGATTTTGATCAAGGGAAGCAATTTATATGTCTGATATCAGTCCAAAATAACAATAATATCCTTCACAACACACTCTTGATGCAAAACTAAGATAATGCCACGTCAAACTATAGCAAAAATATGTTGAAATAGACACTTTTTTCACCAAAACTCAATGCAAAAGAGCATAACAAAGGGTGTTGTGAGGAAAATGATGATGGAAAGAAAATTATATCAGTAATAACATCCATTTTATGTCAACATATCCAATACAACATGCTTTTACCACTTAAAGTCAAACCCTAGTGAAAATATAGCAAAAATAGGCTATTTTCATGGTTTTTCAACTCCAAGACCCAGCAAAAGGGGTGTTGTAATGATCTTTAGGAGGTTATACAAATCAAATAAATAATATCAGTCATCTCAATCCATAAAATTTATCACAACACGCTTGGAATGCAAACTAGGTCAAAGCCTAGGGTAAAAATAGTCAAAATGTGTAGTTTTTCACCAAATTTTTAATACAAGAGCTCGATATAAGGGTTTTGTGAATATTTTTAGGAGGGGAAGCAATTAATTACCCTAATAAAATCTAATTAGTGCAAAAATACTCTTCACAACATGCCTATGGTGCAAGTTTAGAGAGTTGATAAGGCCAAATCTAGTGAAAATTGATGTTTTTCAAGCCTTAGGTTTTAGATCTTGACACAAAATGCTAAATGAATGTTTTGAAGTCTAATTTATGATGAAAATGAAATATAAAAATATCTAAAAATTAATACAAATATTTAATATGCAAAATGCCAATGCAAATCTAATGAAAATGCATGAAAATTGCTAGTTTTTTGTTAAAATTTTTTATGCTAAAATGTAAATATTTGAAATCTAAATTATAATTTGAATGAGCCTCTAAAATCAGTAGAAAAATCTAAAAGAAGATTTTTCCTACTAACCCTAGATTTTGGAATTATTAGGTTTAATGAAAATTGTTAAAATTTCTACAAAAGCCTAGCAAATTAATGATGAAAATATAATGCAAATTATTGAATTTTTGTTTTTTTTATATGTTTTATATCAGATATGATGCAAAAATCATGAATTAGGGAAATTTAGAAAGAATTGATGCAATTTAGTAATCTATATGAAAATGCAAGCTAGAGTTTTCAAATTTTTACAATTTTTTCAAATGTTTTGTAATTTTCTCAATGCAATAAGATGAAAGAATATATGAATGAATGAAATCAATCCAAATATGAAGACACACACTCAAAAAGTTGCAATTTATGTCTAAAAACAAGGGTTCACCAAAATGTTTAAGGTAAAATTTGGATTATTTAGTTTAATGTTGTTAGATTTTCAAATCCTCCTTTCACCCTATACATTCAAGGATCTAGGGTCGAGTGGCAATGCACTATCATACCCTAGGTCAATATGAGATGTAGGGAAACTTGGATTAGGATGTTTAATTATCAAGTTTCCTTCTCTTATGCTTAATTGACCATCAAAACTTTAATTTTGCAAATATGACTATAAATGGTAGAATAACAGAAAAAGATCTTGCAGAGGGAAGAAAAATATCAAATCACAGAGTGCCTATTTTTAGGGTTTCGAGGTGAAAAAGTTGGGGACAAAGGAGTGGGTGCCCAAGTCCAATGCCCTACTTTTTTCTAGATTTGGAAACTCAGTCTGCAACTCTTTCTCGTTGTTTCAGAGATTTTCCCCTCACGGAAGTTGGAGGAATAATGAGTAGGCGCCAAAGTCTAGGGTGCTATTTTTCCTTCTGTTATGCAATTCTGAGACTTCAAGATACCTTCCTACAACTTCACTTTGTCCATCTCCACAACCTATAACCTACAACCATGAAAACTTTGGGAGGGCGTTGTGGTGTTTAGAGGCTTGCCTCAGTCAAGCCCCAGAGGACACTTAAGTCTCTGAACACCTTTGTCAGATAGAGAGTGTGTACCCTTGTGAGGTAGAGGCAAAAATCAAAGGAAATGATGATGAAAACACAATATAATGTCACCTTGTAGTGAAGATATCATGGAAGGAAGATGCTTTTCATTCCATGATGAAATGGATGCTCAAATATGCAAACATAAACACATAGACCACACAAATTTACTCTTGCAACATAATGAAACCCTTGAATCACCTTGATAATGCCTAAAGTTCACAATGATCATCTAATTGAAATCTATTTTATAAATGAATGCCTAAGCATGCTTTTATATGTAACTACAAACACTCCCGCCAAGATTTTCATAATTCAAACTTACCGTGTCAGCATAGAACCCAAATAATGGTCACAAGCCGACACCCAAAAATTGGGACTACCCCAAAATAGGGCAGGACTAGGGTGCAGGTGCCCAAGTCCTCCCCCCTATTTTGGGTAGGGTTAAGCTCAAGGGGTTCTCCTAGGTCACATTTGTCATGTTACCTAGGGCTTATTCTATTGGGATGTCAAATTTTGAAGTAAGATGTCCTAAATGCATGCAAAAGACCCTGGACCAAACCTTATGAGGGAAAAGCCCCCAAAGGGACATTTTTTGACATTACAACATAATGAAAGTATCTATTAATGCATCATCAATGTCAATGAATAAGCCTATTAACTTTTAAATTCCATGCATATTTAGAAATAAAGTTGTGGATTAAACAAGTTATACATTAAATATATAGAACGTGGGATAGAGTTTATATAGATTAAATTATTTGTACGTATTAAAATTTTATTATTGAGGGAGGTTTCTCTCCATCAAACCAATCCTAGTTTGTAGGAGAATGGGAAGGAGTTGTAGCTCCACTTCCCTATTCACTTGGATTAAGGGTCATGAGTGGTTGGTAACCACTTCTGGATAAGAAATAAAAACTCTCTTTTCAAAAACATTATGTGCCTATCTGAGTTGAAAGAAAAAAGGATATAGCATTATGAATATTATATTTTATTTTCATTTAATCGGAAGTGTAAACTAGAGAGATTTATGTTCATGTTTCTTTGCGCTAGGATGAATGGGAACTGTAGAAACTGTACCTTCCAAACTTGTAGTAAAGAATTCAATTTAGGTTCTCTCATATCAAATACATGATTTGTCTATCTATTCTTGTTCATGCAAATATGCTAGAACCTGTTTATGAAAGATATATTTTAATACAATCTGTGTTTATGCATTTTATTGAAGATTGAAGGAATGTATATTTTTTTCCGTTGTCTGCATAAAGGCTAAGAGTCTTTAAGTGTGGTATTACTTGTAATGACCAATGAAAGGCCATAAGGCTTTAAAGACTATGTTATCTTTAGAGGCCTTAGAAGGTTGGTAGCTCTAAGAGGCCAATAGCCTTGATCTTAAAGATTGGAGTCTATTTTATAACTCAGACTGATGTACTCTATGAATACAAATAAGGTTTTAAACTCTGAGTATTTGTAGAATGCTGATATGGCTATAAAATATGTGTACAGGGTAAATATTATTTAATGGTCGACTTATATTTATGTTCCTTGTATCTTTTATACACCTAAATAAAGGCAATAAGAAAGCAAAACTACATTATTACTATAGCCTTGAGGCTGATAAAACTATGTTTCATGGCATTGTATTATATGCTTGTAAGAGGCTGATTAGTAGAGTCTATCTTTGTATTCTTATATGCCTTTATAAGCAAGTTGAAACCTCTATATATCATTTAAATTACCTTCTGTGTTAAGCTTGTAGGAGGATGACATGCATTTTATATGCATAGTGTATCTTTACACTCTTTATATTGACAATATGGCTAATAAACTGTAGTCTTTTTCACTTTTGGTGGCACATGTAAGTAGGCCAACAACCTAGTTTTCTCATGCATGCCTGTGTAAGCCATAAAGTTATAAATGCACAAGTAATTATGTAGTAAGCATCCAATAAAATAAACATATATTTGAATACCTGACTGATCGATAGCCTTTAACTAATCTTTATTTACTTGTTGAATAAAGGATATGTTCTTACAAAAATCATTTGGTAGAGAGCTATGTGGGACTCAGTCTTTTGGTAAGGCTAATTGGCCAATGAGTAGGAACTCATCCTTACATTATGTGTAAGTGAACTTATTATTTTCTCTCTTCAAGACAAATTCTTTTAAAGTATTAAAACATAATGGTAGTATGTAATAAGATAACATTGATATGATTATTTAAGTGTAATCCCAGTTATGGATAGCCTTGAGTCTATTTTATATTTTGGCTAAGCTTATCTCATAATTTGTAAATGGGAGTGTTCCAGCCAATTGAGATTAGTAGATAACTTATCATTGAAAGAATAAATACTGAATTTTTTCATGAGCATGAAATCAGGTTTGACTAGCCATTGAGTAGCGTGGTAGGTTGTCATAGACCTAAGATTGCAAGGATGCAATGAGGGGCTCAATGCCATTACTAAAGTCACCTAGGCTCTTACCTTATAATTGTCTTGTTGACTTATAGTAGAAGGTATACTTTATATCAATTATACAAATATAGGATAAGCATATCAGAGTATTATTAATTATTAATATAAAATAATGTTGTCTCCATGTCTATAAAAGAGTGTGTGAACATACAACTTATTTATAGAAATTTGGCCAAAGTAATGCAAAAGTCACTTCTTGCATTATCAGTTCACTATGATCCAAATAGATGAATAGTCTTCATAGTCAAAGAAATTGGTGACTAGTTCCATTAGGTCAAGTGTCACATACCTATCAAAAGATGGTGTTTCAAGTTCTCTAGAGGGAAGATTTTCTAGGTTGTCTTTGGATTTAATCATATTTAGGGTGCCTTAGACACCATAGAATAAATGGAATGAACAATAAAGGAAAGAGAAATAATCAATGTGATGGTAATGAATGAAAATTGATATGAAAGTGATATGAAAGCAATAATGATGTGTGGTCATAAGTTTTTGTTTTTCACATTGGGTTCACAAAAATATGTACTCCTCAAAATGTCACACAAGAATAAACATGAATCGTTCAGCCTTAATAAAACACATGAACCATCCCCTTGTTGATGGTGACCCCAAGTCACTCTCACTCTCATGGCAAAAGCTAGTCGAGTGGAGGCATAACTCAGGGTGGTTCTATCCTCGTGGAAGCAAAACATCACAGATAGCAATTGGCTAGTCCTATGGTCTAATATGTGTTGATGTTTGTTCTTCTAAGACTATGATGGTGGCAATAATCCTATGACCTGAAGGGTCACTAGTTGTCGATCTACTATTTGGATTCATAAGTTAAATGCCTATATGGGTGTTGATTTTGCTTGTTGATGACTTTTAGATGTTCTATGTAGTTTTCATGTTCTAGTATGACTTGGTGTATGATTTCTACATTTTTGATTATCTTAAGAGAGTGTTTGTGCTCTTCTACCATTTGAGGTGCTTGTTGTTATCTAGGATGTATTGACTCTATTTATTCAAGGATTGTCCTTTCCCCCTCACATCTAGCTTCTAGGCACATTTGTATGTTTGGATGACAGAGAGTTGACTAGAGTTGACCAAGATTGGAATTTTCTTTAATGTTGACCTTGTCATGATATCAAAGAGTTTTGAGTTATATTTTTAAGTTGACCTTGCAATGAAATTGAGGGATTTGTGTACTCAGTTTGGTTTGATTTTTTATTTTTCTAATGTTTTGGGTTTTGATGTATGCAAACTAAATGTATGCAAACAAATGTGTTTGTTGTTTTCTAATTTGATATGATGACCTAATTACTATGAATTGAAATATGAGTGCAAACTTAAAATGAATTTTCTAATGCAAACCTAACTATGTTTTTATTATTTTTGAGATTGATTTTGGAATCTTATTCCAATAAAAGAAAATAATAATAAATCTAGTGCAATAAAGGAATTCAATCTACAAAAGAAAATTAAAAACTAATTAATGCAACAAAGGGAAATTATACAAACAATGCATAATCTATCAAGAGTTAAGAAACAAATTATTACTGTCCTCAAGAGCAATTTGATTAGTTAATGTATACACCTAAAAATGGCTTGAGTCGAATTAAATAAATATTTTAATATTTATTTTATTCTTATTCTTCTACCAATTAAATAAACATCCTAATTTATTTAAATGGTTCACATTTCAATTATTCCTCTAATAATTAAATAAAATCAATTTATTTAATTAAAATACCCTAATTCCTCTAATGTCTCATCTAATTAAATAATCCTAAATTATTTAATTAATCACAAATTTCTCTATTCAAAAGTCTTAAATTCTATAATTCCACATCATCTCATCCATGTCACTTCCACCTCACCATTTTGCACACATAATTAAATATTTTAATATTTAATTAGCTAATTATCCTCACCCACATGTGTCCTATTATTTTTCAATCACCTTTATACTCAAACACACTTTTCTTTCTAATTCTAGATCATCTCTCACATTCCAATAGATCAAGAATCCTTCTTCCACAATCTCCTCAAAGTCTTCCACTTTTAAATCATAGGTCATTTGTGCGCACAATGACATGTGGCTTATGGATCTACATATTCCTCTAACTTTCAAACATAGTAGGAACATTTCCCATGATTATCTCCCCCAACTCCATCTCAACCATATACATCACAGATAATTCCTCCAATCGTGGATCTTATTACACTTGGAATTAGTCCATCCTTAGCCTATAAAAGAAAGGTTCTCACACTCATTTTCATCCACTCAAGCATTTAGTAATCTTATTCTACAGAAATTCCACCATAGCTCCCAAGTGTGCCTTTGGCTCCATTGCATTTGCATCTAGGTCCATTATCATCATCTCATTATCATCCACCATGGCTGTATATCATTATCTCCATCCTTCATCTTAGTTATTGCATTGTAGTCTCATTGCATAATCCTCCCCATAGCCATTCTATCTTTGTCATCTTAAACAAGGAAGTACAACTTCTGAGAGCTCTATAATCACATAAGATCAAAGAAAGATAGGAAACAATGGAAGGCATGAGGTAAATCTATTTGCAAAAGTATTATCTTTTGTTTTCTTGCATTTGTCTTATTTCCATTGAAGTTATTGAATATTTAGGTAGTTTCTACTCTAGTTCAGAAATTCAATCATAGAAAGCATTAAAGAACTTGTCATGAATCTAATACATGATCTTTGTATGATCCTTAGGAATACTTGTATTCTGCAACCTCTTTCTCCTTTGTACAAGCAGGTTCCTCCTCTTAGCAATAGGGATGGAGAGAACAATTGATTTGAATTGGCTTGAACTTTGAAATCTATAAATTAAATTGAGAGAGCTTAGGGGGAGCTCTAAATGTTATGAAAGCACTATGTGAGCACAATGGTTATGTCTTGAGAGAAAATTAAAAGCATAAAAATACTTTTGAATCTTTTGTAATTTTAGAAAACTATCCTAAACATGAAACAAAAGGAACACAAGTCTTGCAATGAGGACCAAGATGCTAATGGAGAGAAAAAGAACAAAGCTTTTTGAATGGCTGCAATAATGAATTTGCATCCCATATTATGTATAGGAGGAGTATTTATATTTTTTAGAGATCACAAGAGGTAGGATTGATTGAGACATTAACTCCTTTAATTGAAGAGTTAACAGGCTTGACTAGAAAAAGTACTCAATTGATTAGGGAGTGATGAAGGTGTGAAAGCTTATCACTGAATGAACAAAGGGAGTTAGCATGAGAAGAAAGGAAAATAAGTATAGATCAATGGGAGATAAATATGGATGATTGGTAGTGAATAATGAGCTAAGAATAGGCTAGGATTAGTTAGGGTCAAATTTGCATTCAAACTAGAGAAAAAATAAAGCTTTTTGGGGCCCAATTGAAAAGGAATGGACACATGAAAACATGACAGGGTTACCTAGAGGTCACCTAGTTTTCCAACAAGGTTACCCAAGGGTTTCCTAATTTTCCACTAGGGCTACCCAGGGGTCTCCCATGGGAGATCTATGGGTGACCCAAAAAGGGGAGGTCTTGGGAGTGATTTAAAGGGATGAAAATGGTCTTGGGAGCCTAGAGATGTCATCTGGCCCCTAAAACTGACCAAAATGGTGCATATGGGTGGATCTCCCAGTTTATCAAGGAAAATATCCCCTACGAGATCTAGGATCTTCCCTAGGATATTTATAATTCAAAGTGGGAAATGTAAAGAGGAGGAAATACGTATTGAAATTGATGGTTGGAGGTGGTCTAGGAGGTTAATTGGAGGCCTCTAAAGGGTTGAAATGGACTTAGGGAAAGTAAATTTCCCCTGTTAAGATGCTAGTAGATCATGTTGACAAGGCCAAAAAGTGAAAAAGATGAAGTGCCAATGAAGGGGAAATGAAGAAGGAATAGGACCTTGAAGGGTTAACTAGGAGGTTGGAGAAGAATGAACAAAGTGATGGAAGTTCATCCATGTGTTTCCAAGAATAATACTATTGAGAGGTCTGTAGAGTAATTTACTCTACATTTTGTTTTGAGTTTAAGTTGTGCGAGTTCCAATTTTGTCTCTGCGTTTCAGTTTTGGTAGTGAAGATTTTGATACAGAGCGCGAGCGCAGGTCTTTGCCTAAGTCTTTAAGTTACACGGACGCTGCCAAGTGTCATCAGCCGGGACACATTTAAAGTTTCTCTAAGTTGCATGGATCAAACCATGTGTCTTTTTGCATTAACATGGAACATGCCAAGTGTCATCTTCCGCATTGCAGTTTCTAGCCACTTTTATGTTTCAAACTGAGTCCGACGGGCCCCATTTTAAGTTTCTTGCAGTACACGTGGAAGGCACCAAGTGGTAGCTACAGAGGGTTTCTCTTAGTTTCTTTAAGTTACGTGGAAAGTGTCGCGTGTCCAATATAGTATCTACGGAGCGCACCAAGTGTCAGCTTCCTCTAGTTCTTCTTTTTGTTTCAGGGTTAAGTAAAGACTATTGGTGGGCTCCGGTAAGGTTGCTAAAGTTTAGCGGAGCGCGCCATGTGTCATTGTCCATATGAATTTAAATAAGTCCCAAATATTTCTATAGTGTTTCTAAAGCTTTGCAAAGACCGCCATGTGTCATCTTCTGTGGGACTCTCAAAAGGTATGTCAGTTTCTTCAAGTTATGCGGAAGCTGCCACGTATCACTTGTAAAGATCAGCGGAAGGCACCACCTGTCCCCTTTCCCCTTTTTGAAGTTGCTCAGGATGGAAGTGTTGTGGGTCCCATTTTTAGTAAGTAATAAGAGTTTCTATGCAGCGGATTGTGACAGATGTCAGAGGTGGAGCTTTCGTAACACAAAGACACGGTAAAGACATGAAGAAGTGGAAGCTGCCACATGTCCCATATAAATACCGCGGATGCTGCCAAGTGTCATATGCTAGTATCTCCTGAAGGATGAGACAATTTTCAAGTAAAGGGCATGTGGAAGGTGCCATCTGTCTTGTGAGTTTTGTTTCTCAATGTTGTGGAAGCTACCACATACTAGTTTCCTATTGTGCCAGAAAGATGAAGGAGTCTCAAGTAAAGGGTGCTTAGGTGCCATCTGTCTCAAGGGTTTATAGTCACAAAGACCTGTAGAAACTGCCAAATATCCTCACCTATTTCACAGTGGGAAGTGCCATGAGTATCTGTTTTAGCCAATGAACTTGCAAGGGGGCTAACCATTTCAGATCCAAAAGATATCTCTGTTAGACACTTCTAGTTAAGTTCCAGTTCAGTTAGGCCATTGGGATTTGATCATGCAGGCAATCTTGAGCCAGTCCTGTGCTATAAATATGGGTCCAAATCGCAATTTCAAGGATAGATGACAAGATAGAGAGTTTTTCTGTATATAGATTGTTATCAGAGATTTATGAGTTTTTGGAGATCTTTTGCTATGGCCAGTAATATCATTTGCCTTTGTTCTATTTTCTTGATTCAGAAAGTTTGTATAACTGTGCATATATCAGTGCCTTTTATGTGACTGAAGGATTAATAAGAAGACTGAGTTCTGTGCCTTTGCTGATATTTTCTGTGTTATTGCAAAATCTTCTAAGTTGTGAGCCTTTGATTCTATTTGTTTTCATCTTTTACATTGACCATGCATTGTTTGCTCTTTAATGTAACTGAATCCTAAAAATAGCTTCACTGTGCTTAGTGTTAAGGAACGAATTACATTTAGGCGCATCGCCATAGTTAAATTTCCTTTCATTGCATTTGTGATTATGTTTAGTTTCTATCCCTTTCTCCCAAAACACATTTGAGATAAAGAAGAGCTAGCTTCTTTAAAATCTGGAGGTTGTTTCAGGTTGCATGTCCCACATTCCTGAAACTTGCCATGTTGGTGTTAGAAACAGTGCAATTTTAAGCATCAATAGTTTTTGGCATGCCTGATGGGACATTTCTTGAAGTTTCTATCAAGACTGTATGAACCAGAGAGCTACAAGGAGTTAGAGCTGTGGACCTGTAACAAGAGCTCAATCTACCGAGAACCCAGGTATTATTTTGTCACCATTGATAACTAATCCAAGAAGAAGGGTCAATCAGTTTATAGTGCCACCAAGAGCCAACATGGGAGCACCTATGGCCCCAAGAAATTATGCAAATTGGAACACTGGTAGTCCCTTGATCCTCCTAGTACCACTAGCCACTTGGGATCATATTCCAACAAATGCCCTAAAGGCTCTGCCCAAATTCAGTGGGGAAGATTCCAAAACACTTGAGGAGCATCTACAGGATGTGTCTGATGTCTGTGCAATACATGTGATCACTTAGCAGAATGTGGCTATAAGATTGTTAGCAGCTTCTTTTAAAGGGAAGGCTCTAGACTAATATAGATCTTTGACCCCAAATACAATATCTACATGGGATCAACTTGGAGATGCTTTCTTTGCAAGATTTAAAGAAAAGGGTGATAAATCTTCTTTGTTGCAACAATTGATTACTATCAAAAGGGCACCACAAGAAGCAATGACTAATTTCAATTCAAGATTTCAAAAGACTTGGGAAAGAATTCCTACTACAGCATGACCATTACTAGAAATGGCTATAGTATTTTATCTTAATGCCCTAAATTCAGATATATCAGTAATGATTCAGTCACTTGGAGGTCAGACTCTGCCAAAAGCCTATGACTATGCAGTCAAAGCTAAAAATAACTTAATAGATGCTAGAAAATTGCCCTCAAGGCCTCCCATGCCCATGTTTCTAGAGATTACCTTACCTTTGCCTCAAGAAGCCCCTAATCCCATAGCCCCACCTATGTCTATGTATACATTTTCCCAACAACTTGCTAAAGTTGTTGTTCCTATCCAATCCTCTGAGATGGATGATGTCAAGAACATCTTAAGGACATTTTCTAATGAGATAATTAACCTAAAAAGATAGCAAAACCCTTATCCTAGACCCCAATATCAAGGCTACCAAGGAAATAGACCTCCACCATAGCCAAATCAGTATCAGGGTCCTCAAAGGCAAACTAACCCTCAGCCATCAAACCAATTAGTTGCAGTTCCTACACCCTTGCAGACTGTTCCTCCTAATCCAAATAGAGAGGTTGTCCCAGGGTAGAATAATTATGCAGATAGCACCAATACTTGGGGTTTCCCTTGTAATAATGCTCATATGCCCAGAGACTATCCCAGGGGTAATCTATAGCAAAAGATAGCAGAGCAAAGAAGAGTAGATGGACAAATTGCAAATACTTCTAACACTCAACCCTACCAATTCCCTGGTATGCAAAATTCAGTCTTGGTGGCTCAGATGCAAGGGATGTCCTTACAACAAGAAGAAGAAATAGCCCCTAAGCATGCTTTGTTTTCATGGATTGAAGATGAAGAGTCAGTATTCTTGAATGAAACTTCTACTTCCAAGAAGCCATTGGTCCAATCAGACTACTACACTAGAGCCAAGAGAAGGATGATGGAACAGCCTGGAGTGACAAATAATGAAATTATGGTGATTCCTCCATTTTAAGATCATCAAAATACAGCTGCTAGAAAAGAAATACCTCAGCCAGTTCAGAACCAAGTAGTTTCTGGACAAGTTCAAGAAAAAGCAAGGTACCCTTATTATCCAAGAACCCAAACACTAGGACTTGTAAATGTTGTGGATCAACTAAAGAGAACCCCAACCCACATATCAATATGGGACATGTTAGCTATTCCTGAACAAAAGACACTGTTGCAAGAAGCTCTGCAGGGCCAAGCAATGCTTAAACATACTGGTACCAAAGGAGGACCTGCTGATAAAGAAAAGCTAAAAGACATTGTTCCTCTACAGACAACAACTCTTTTTAATAACACACCTGAGGTAGGTAGATCTAAGCCGGATCCCTTTTATTTAATTTTAATAGTTGGGAAGAAACTGTTACACAATGCAATGATAGACTTTGGGGCTAGTACCACAGTGATGCCAAAGCAAATAGCAGATGCTTTGAAGATAAAATATGAGCCACTTACAAAAGGAGTTATACAGTTAGATGGAAAGTCTATGCAAACAATAGGGAAAATTAAACAACTCCCACTACAGCTGTATACCTATCCCAATATAATTGTAAATCAAGATGTTGTAGTCATAGATATTCCCCTCGTATTTGTCTTATGTTTATCCAGAGATTTTACAGCCAAGATAGGAGGATACATGTCACTTGATTGGTCACACCTCATCTTGAGAACCAAATATGGGACTAAAATGAAGGTATTGTCTGAACCATTATCAAAGGACCATATCACAAATGAACCAGCCCCAAAGTTAGAAGCAGCTCATGCCATGCTAAATAAAGAGGAAAGAGTTTTTGTTGAAGAGATAGGGGACTGGACTGAACATGATCAACAAGAAGAAGATAACCAGTTGTTAACCATGATGTAGAGTGATCCCTTTGGAAACTATGACTCAACAGGGCTAGGCACTTATGTCATATTTGAAGAAGACTAGGGGATCCCTAATGTCTTAAGAAATGAGCCCTCTTAGACCCAAGAATCTGTAAATGATTCAGGAATCTGGACCCTAAATTTTGATGGGGCTAGAAGTAAAAATGGAGCTAGAGCAGGAATTTGTCTTACTACCCCTAATGGTGAAAAGATTTTAAGAGCCATTCGCTTTCATTTTGCGTGTACCAATAATGATGTTGAGTATGAATCTTTAGTGCATGGACTCATATTGGTAAAAAAGAAAGGAGTAAAAAGCCTAATAGTGAAAGGTGATTCTGAACTAGTAGTGAAGCAAATAAGAGAGAAGGCAGTGGCCAATAATGTAAGGATGAGATCTTATAGGCATAGAATTTGGGACTTAATAGATGGTTTTGAAGCTTTCAATATAGAAGTAGTCCCTAGAGCCCAAAATTCTGAGGCAGATAGGATGGCACAAATTGGTTCATAGTTTAATCCAATAACTGATCTAATGGTCAATAATGAGTCAGTAAAAGTCATTGTAAGGCCAACTATCCTAGACAATGATGAAAATTGGCAAGTCTTTGAAAATGATTTTCAAGTACTTTCATTTTTGCAATAGTCAGGAGAATTTGTTGATCAGTTACAACCAAAAATTGAAGAGGCATATGGTGATCAGATTATTCAACTGAAGTCAAACAAGTTCCCTAAAGGACTAATTACCTTGGAAAACTTGTTTGACTCAGAAGATGCCAGCCTAGAAAAGAAGAGATTTCAAGCAAATAAAGAAGACTACTTTGAGATTCAGGTTAGTGAGGGGAGAAAACTAAAGGTTGGGAATTCTGCCACTCAACAGGAAAAAAAAGGTTAATTGATTTATGTGAGAAATATGATAGGGTCATAGCCTGGACCTATGAAGATCTCCATGGTTATGATAGAAATATCATTCAGCACACTATAGAGCTGACTGAAGGATCTAAACTGGTTAGACAGAAGCAGAGGCCAGTGAACCCTAGGATTGAACCTCTGATGGTGGATGAATTGCAGAAACTATTAGAATCAAGGATCATTTTTTCTAATTAAACACTCAACTTGGGTATCTAATCTAGTACCAGTTAGAAAAAAGAATGGGGACATAAGGCTCTGTGTGGATTTTAGAGACCTAAATAGGGCATCTCTAAAAGATCACTACCCCTTGCCCTTTATGGAATAAATTTTACAGACTGTAGCTGGATCAGAGAGATTTTCCTTGTTGGATAGTTTCTCTGGATACAATCAATTTTGGTTGGTTGATGAAGATCAGCATAAGACTGCTTTCACCACAAAATGGGGAACATTTGCCTATGCAAAGATGCCTTTTGGTCTTTCAAATGCTGGAGCTACATTTCAGAGGGTAATGGATGTAGCATTTGGAGAGCTTATCAATAAAATCATTCTAATTTACCTAGATGACCTCACTGTTTTCTCTAAAAGTGCTACAGATCATTTTGACCACTTAGAAGCTATTTTTAAGAAATGCCATGAGTTTGGAATATCCCTAAATCCTAAGAAATGCATTTTTGCAGTACCTCAAGGTAAACTATTAGGGCATATAGTGTCTAAAGAAGGAGTCTCTATAGATCCAGAGAGAGTCACTGCCATAATGAACCTATCTTTGCTAGTCAATAAGAAAGTAGTTCAGTCTTTTTTGGCAAAGGTTAATTTTGTCAGTCGGTTCATATCAGACTTTGCAGGCCTAATAAGACCAATGGCACTGCTACTAAAGAAAGAACTTGTGTTCAAATGGACTACAGAAAAGAGACAGGCTTTTGAAGAGGTCAAGAAAGCAATTTAAATAGCCCTAGTATTAAGGAACCCAGACTTCTCTAAGTCTTTTATAATGTATGTCTATTGAGGAGAGTTTAGTGTTGCTGCTGTCCTAACACAGAAAGAGGATCAACAAGAGGGAGAGAATCCAATAGCCTTTTTCTCAAGGACTCTTAGGGAGTATGAAGCTAGGTATAACTTTATAGAGAAACAGGCATATGCTATTGTAAAAGCCCTTAAGAAATTCAGACACATGGTCACAAGAAATAAAATTTTGATACTAGTAGCCCATCCGAGTGTTAGAGAATACATCATGGAAGGAGAGATCACTAAGAAAAGAGCAAACTAGATAACAAAGATTCTTGAATATGATTTGGAGGTCAAACCAACTAAACTTGTCAGAGGCAAGGGTTTGTGCCAGTACATGGCCCAAGATATGGAAAGAATGGTGACTGCTGAAGTAGGAAATGAGAATGTGTTGAGAATTCAGGAGATTGATCAGAATTCTTAGGTCACAAATAGGATCTAGTTTATGAAACATGGGATTTTCCCAAAAGAGCTCTCTTAGGACAAGAAGAGATACTATAGGTAGCAAGGGGTCCATTTTGTTTTAATTGACCAAGTTCTTTTCAGAAGAAACAATGATGGTATACTCCTAAGATGTATAGAGAAAGATGAAGCTCGAAGAATCCTACATGAAATGCACCATGGAGTCTCAGGTGGACATTTTTCTGCAAGAACCACAGCTATAAAGATAATTCAGACAGGTTACTTTTGGCCTACTTTATTTACAGACTATTATCAATTGGTCAAAGAGTGCTAATCTTGTCAGTATTATGTGGGGAAAAGAAGGAATGCAGCAATGCCCCTTAGTCCTATAATTATTGATGAACCCTTTGCTCAATGGGGTCTAGACTTCATTGGAATGATCAATCCAGTGTCAAGTATGGGACATAAATGGATTCTAACTGCCATAGATTATTTTACCAGATGGAGTGAGGTAGTGCCACTCAAAGAAGCAACAGAAAAGGTGATCCTAGACTTTCTGGAGGGTATCACTACTCGCTTTGGGCCTCCTCGTACCATAATTTCAGATAATGGTAAGGCATTTTTAGGGGCAAAAATATCTGACTTTGCATTAAAGTATGGAATCTATTTGAAAACTTCATCAAATTATTACCCTCAGGGTAATGGTCTGGCAGAATCAACTAACAAGAATCTGATTAGACTTATTAAGAGAATAGGGGCTGATCATCACAAAGAGTGGCACAAAGTGCTTAATATAGCACTGTGGGTTGATAGAATTACACCTAAACAAGTGACAAAGATGTCCCCGTATGAATTAGTCTATGGCAAGCCTACTGTGATGCCCCTGAGCTTGGAAATTCCTGTTCTCTAGCTATTAAAACAAATTCAGATTGAAGAAAATGGCCTTATGCAAGTTAGACTTACTGAGCTCCTGGAAGTTCAAGAAAAGAGGGATACAGCACATGAATCATTAATGAAACATCAGAAAATAATCAGAGACTGTTTCGATAAGAAGACATCAAATCCCCATTTTGAAATAGGATTAGTTGTTTTAAAGTGGGATGAGAGAGCAGCCAAGCTGGGTCGACACAGTAAATTTGAGTCATTGTGGACTGGCCCCTACAAGATTCGTTCATGTAAACAACAAAATTCATTTGAGATTGAAACAATGGAGGGTGAACCTGAAGAGATTCCTATGAATGGGATCTACCTGAAACATTTCAATTAAGTAGTGTCTCATATGTATTATAGTTAGATAGTTTCCCTTTCCTTGTTGCTCTGTTTTCCCGCTTTGTTTTCCTGCTCTTTCTTTTAAATAAGTGTTCTATGAACACGTGGCCACAGCTCAAGTCTCTTCAATTTTTGAAACTCTCGCATTTACTAAGTTTCTCTCCAAATCCCCAAAATTCCCTAAGGTACCACCGTATATAGCCACTTTTATGACGTGTTTGACACTCTGTCCCATGCAGATTTCATAAGATTTACTAACGGTATTCTAATTTTAATGTCATTTATGAGACTTGATGTGTCATTAGACTACCCTAAGCACAAGAAGTTAAGGCTTAACTGTGTCTCATTTGTTCCTACGTCTACTAAGAAATCCCTGTTATTAGCATTTTCAATTCATAGCAAAACCTACTTCACAGACGTGCTTTCCTTGTTGCAAAGCTTCCATACTTGTTACACAAATTCACTTGTTTCCAGTATAGACATAGATATGACAGAGAGATAGTCTTCACACCAGGGGCTGGGGATTTACGAATCCATTAACAAGCTTCTCACCAGCAAATCATATGCTTCGGCCCCTGCACAAGCCTTAAGGACCTATCCAAGGACTAGGGTCCCCGAGGTTGGTTATGCGGTTGACCCAGCTAAGGTGTAGGATTTTGCAGACGGTATCACTGACCCAACACTTCAAAAGTCTAGCAAAGCTCTGCGAGAAGGGGCACACCAAAGATGTATCCTGAAGGCCAAGGCTGGACAATCTGAAACTTTCGAAATGAGGATATGGACCTCTTAATTGGCAAAATTTATTGTCCCAAGTGTGCATTTATGCCCCTACCTGATTGAGATATTCGCAGAATTATTTCATGCACCCTCAAGCACCATTCAAAAGGGACCCTTCATGGTGCAAATTACACCAAAAGCTATCAGGGACATGTTGGCCCTATACCATGACAATACAGCCACATTTCCCATCATTACCAAAATGCAAAAAACATGGGCGAATGTCAAATATCAGTTGAGGTTTCTCAATTCAAAGATGCATCTTGGAGATGAAAACACCCAAATGCCAGTGCTACCAACAGGAAGGGCACAATTCGCTCAGGCTAGCCAGGAAGCATTGTCCATGATGGCATTTATCTTTGGCATGAAGGAGGACATTACTATATATGACTAGCAGATTGCCATTTTGTTCAGATTAAAGACCGTGGACAAGTCTCAGGAATTTCAGCTGGATTTCTCTGAACAGATTGCCTATTCAATGGCAGACCAACTCACCCACTTCAAATCAACAGGGGTTTTCAGGTATTCCTCTTATTTGTTTCACCTCATGTTATATCAAAAGCATGCCATCTTTTCACAATATATGCATCTGAATATGTATGACCCAAGTTTCAGCCACAACAGGACCATTCCCATGTCTGCATGGACTCATGTCCTATCTGAAACGTCAGACCCCTATGAATTTTGGGAACTTTTTGTTGCCCCTGCTTTTTGCCACCTAAGCCCCGAGTCTATAGAAAATAGGTTAACGCCAGGCATCAAAGGCCTCATGGCAAATTGCTCTATTCCCTGTGACTATTTCTTTGGGTCCCATCACACCATTATTAGGGTCCATGGTTTTAATGGAGAACCAGTGTTGCTACCTAAGATTTTGACTCCCAGGTTAGCATTCTTAGAAGTCACCTGAAAAGTGTCTATGGTTGATAATGACTATGGCACTGGGAAGAAGTAGAAAATGTATGACGTCCCATGGGTAAGGAAGAACATGGCCCTACTGGTCAGGGATGTTGAGCATTTGTTGCTAAAGAAACTAGCCATCCTGGGTTTCCTTCTCATAGAAGATAAATAGAAATATGACCCAAGTAGTTTTATAACCTTATGGGTTAATGACAACAATGTCAGTGTGAAAATTGTGCATGAGGGTCGTCCCTTTTGGGAAGACAGAAGAAACCCTAAGGAGGATACCCTTGATTTATATGTAGAACTGACAGATTTGCCCCTTTGAGGGTCCCAGGCCATGGGAAATATTTTATACTAAGAAAAGGGTTTTTGACCCTAATCTCAGGATGGGCACTGGGTTGAAGAAAAACTTATTAAGGGACAGGGAATGGAAGCTAGATAAAATTGAAGCCTATTGGAAATATAGGCAAGAAATATCTGAGACAACTCACTCTTTCGGTAAGGTTGATATAGATGAGAAATGGGAGTCCATTTGGGACGAATGGCATCCCTCTCCAGTTTCTAGCCCTGATACAAGCAGAATCCATGAGCAGGGTGGAGAGTCAGAGGGAGAACCTGAGTCCACTCATATAGTGCATACCCCAGTAAAAGCTTCATCTACAGCTGCTATAACTGTCTGGCCCCAATCTCTCAGTGCCATACAGAAACAAAAGAGTGTGGTATCATCACCACCCAGATCTTCTCCATCAATTTCAGTAACTGGGGTTTCTAGTTTTGTGCAAATGCCACTAGCAGCAGTGGTAAACGTTGAAGAGAAAGAAGCACAACAAGAGGAAGAGAGGCCAAGGAAACATAAGAGGCTGAAACTTCAGCCTGATTCAGATAAGGAAGCAGAGCCTTCACAGTAGTAACCACCGAGTACATCTATTGCTTCTTAGGTATGTGTTCCTTCTCCTTCTCCTTCTCAGTCTCTTTCTTCTATAGGGGTGGCAATCCCAACTGGCCAAATATTATCCCCTGCCACCTCTGCTGTGACAATTTCCAAATTTGCCCCACCCATTACTACTCAGGCCATGTCATCACAGGCAACATCATTGCCTCCCTTTTCCCCCTCTTTTCCAAGGAGAATACCTCCTCAAGTTCCCCCTAGCCAACATTTGGCTATTCCCTATGGCTTGCCATAGGGTCATCCTTTAGCGGGTAGGTATATTGCCTCTCCCCCTACCTTCCAAGATCAAGCAGACACTGCTAAGAAGGCTAGGGAAGCCCGGATGGATAAAATGAGAAAGAAAGATAATAAAGCTCAGGCTATACCACACATGAGGTCACTCTTTGACCCAATCCAGTAGCAGCTAACTATGACTCATTTGTCACCTAATGTAGTCAAGCCAAATGAGCAGATGCAGTCCCAAGATTATACAATGAGTGCAGTGGCTATGTATATGTCACTTTTCAGGCCACAGGACAGGGTTGAGCTGCTGAATGAGACCACTTTGCTGTAGCCACTAACTATTTGAAACTATCAAGGAAGCTGCAGAAGGTAGAGGCTGTTTTAGCTCAGGAAAAGATACATAGTGGCAACCTAGCTGTAGAGCTTAAATCAAAAAATGATGAAATAGAGAATCTCAATAAATAGTTGCAAAATACCGTTTCTTGTCAAATTCACGAGGTTACACAGAACCAAAATGCTTCTTTGAAAGAAGAGCTAGTACAAATAAAGTATGTAGTGACAGTCCTAAGGCAGGAAAAGGCCACACTACAGAAAAGACATTAGGATTCCTCCCAACAAGCCACACAGTTTCAACAGCAGTTACTGAGGGAACAAAATAATGTTGCTGCCATGTAGGCCCAACTCAGGCTGAGCAACAAACAACAAAATAGTTGACCCTTGAGTTGGCTAATAGGCCAATGAATGTAGGAGTGTTGAACCTGGTTAAGGAGCTATATGTATCAGTGTGGAAAAGAATCTCTGAGGAGATTATTTAACTCAAACCTTCTTTAACTTTCTTGCTACATGCACAACAATTATGTGAAAAGGTAGAGACTTCGATTTAGGCCACTCTGTCTACTGTTTCTTTAAGAGTGTCTGATTCTCAACTACTGCTGCAGAAGCTGTATGACACAACTGATGAGACATTATCAACAACAGGGATTAGTGATAGAATGATCACTGCAAAGAGGGTGAACGAGGTTCTCAGTTGCAACTCTGTTGTGATTAATTGCAAAGAGCTCCTAGATGTGGTCAAGGAGGGAGTGAAAGATATGAAGAAGCATATTGAAGATTAGGTGCAATTGGGTCTTCCCTCCCCTTTTCTTGATAGCAACATTGTGTTAATGGTGGATGAGATTAAGCCTTTGTTGTTAGCCAGGCAAAATGATCAGTCAATCTTCCAGGGTTTAACAGATGCTTCATCAGTGCTAGAAGTGGAAGCTGTCTTGATCCCCATGGATCAGCTTGAGTTCCAATTGAAGGCTACAGTTCAGGTTTTGCAGAGTTTTTCGCACAAGGACATCATTAACCTTGATTTAGCCTTCCAAGATCTACAAAATAAGTAGGGTCTCTTTGATGCTGAATGGTTTGTTTATCAGACAGCCTTACAGAATTTGTAAATTTTTGCTGTAAATATGCATTTTTGGATTCTTTTTGAGCAGGCTCAAAAGTCCTCGGGGTCATCAAGAATTGTAGAGTAATTTACTCTACATTTTGTTTTGAGTTTTAGTTGTGCGAGTTCCATTTTTGTCTCTGCATGTTTCCGCATTTCAGTTTTGGCAGCAAAGGTTTTGATACAGAGCACGGGCACCAGTTTTTGCCTAAGTCTTTAAGTTACACGGATGCTGCCAAGTGTCATCAGCTAGGACACATTTAAAGTTTCTCTAAGTTGCGCGGATCGAACCAAGTGTCTTTTTACATTAACGCGGAACATGCCAAGTGTTGTCTTCCGCATTGTAGTTTCTACCCACTTTTCTGTTTCAAAGTGAGTCCGGCATGCCCCATTTTAAGTTTCTTGTAGTACGCGTGGAAGGTACCAAGTGGCAGCTATGAAGGGTTTCTCTTAGTTTCTTTAAGTTACGCGGAAAGTGCCGCGTGTCCCATATAGTATCTACGGAGTGCGCCAAGTGTCGGCTTCTACTGGTTCTTCTTTTTGTTTCAGGGTTAAGTAAAGACTGTTGGTGGGCTCTGGTAAAGTTGCTAAAGTTCAGCAGAGCACACCATGTGTCATCATCCATATGAATTTAAATAAGTCCCAAATATTTCTATAGTGTTTCTGAAGCTCTGCAGAGACCGCCATGTGTCATCTTCCGTGAGACTCTCAAAAGGTATGTCAGTTTCTTTAAGTTACGCAGAAGCTGCCACATATCACTTGTAAAGATCAGCGGAAGGCACCACCTATCCCCTTTCCCCTTTTTGAAGTTGCTCGGGACGGAAGTGTTGTGGGTCCCATTTTTAGTAAGTAATAAGAGTTTCTATGCAGCGGATTGTGACAGATGTCAGAGGCAGAGCTTTCCTAACACAAAGACATGGTAAAGACATGAAGAAGTAGAAGCTGCCACTTGTCCCATATAAATACCACAAACGCTGCCAAGTGTCATTTGCTAGTATCTCCTGAAGGATGAGACAATTTTCAAGTAAAGGGCACACGGAAGGTGCCATCTGTCTCATGAGTTTTGTTTCTCAATGTTGTGGAAGCTGCCATGTACTAGTTTCCTATTGTGCCAGAAAGATTGAGTCTCAAGTAAAGGGCGCTTAGGTGCCATCTGTCTCAAGGGTTTATAGTCACAAAGACCTACGGAAACTACCAAATATCCTCGCCTGTTTCACAGTGGGAAGTGCCACGGGTATCTATTTTAGCCAATGAACTTGCAAGGGGGCTAACCATTTCAGATTCGAAAGATATCTCTGTCAGACACTTCTAGTTAAGTTCCAGTTCGGTTAGGCCATTAGGATTTGATCATGTGGGCAGTCTTGAGCCAGTCCTGTGCTATAAATATGGGTCCAAATCATAGTTTCAAGGATAGATGACAAGATAGAGAGTTTTTCTACATATAGATTGTTATCAGAGATTTACAAGTTTTTGGAGATCTTTTGCTATGGCCAGTAATATCATTTGCCTTTGTTCTATTTTTTTGATTCAGAAAGTTTGTATAACTGTGCATATATTAGTGCCTTTTATGTGACTGAAAGATTAATAAGAAGATTGAGTTCTATGCCTTTGCTAATATTTTCTGTGTTATTTCAAAATCTTCTAAGTTGTGAGCCTTTGATTCTATTTGTTTTCATCTTTTACATTGACCATGCATTGTTTGCTCTTTAATGTAACCGAATCCTAAAAATAGCTTCACTGTGCTTAGTGTTAAGGAACAAATTACATTCAGGTGCATCACCATAGTTAAATTTCCTTTCATTGCATTTGTGATTCTATTTAGTTTCTATCCCTTTCTCCCAAAACACATTTGAGATAAAGAAGAGCCAACTTCTTTAAAATTTGGAGGTTGTTTTAGGTTTCAAGTCCCACATTCCTAAAACTTCCCATGTTGGTGTTAGAAACAACACAATTTTAAGCATCAACAAGGTCATTTTAGCATGCTTACATGTACATCTTTAGGATTACAACTCATCATTTTAACATGCTTACTTGTACATCTAATCTTTATGTTGTCTCATGCATGTTTTTAGTGCTTACATTTACAAGATATCATACTATTATAATATGTTAAAAGCACTGAATTTGTATATCTAGTGATGAATAGGTGCTCAAACCATTATTTGATAAAATACTTAAGAATATAACTAGTAGGATGATGATAGATTCAATCAAATGGGAGAATCAATATTTTAGGTCCCACTATGGCTCAACAAAAGTAGAATCATGAAAAATCTCACAATAGCATGAGTAGAAACAAGCTATAGAGGATACATAAATATAAAATAGAGGAGGCAAAAAAGACCAATGAAAAAAAGTAACTCCATCTACCCTAAAATAGTTGGGAGTTACACTCTTGCAAGATTCAATCCAATCTCATAATGACCCAGTCACTGTAACTATGCAATCTCAATTAACATCTAAAAAATTAAAATAAAATCTAAAAAAATTTAAAAACCTACACTAACACCTCCCTTAAGTGTATCTCAAGTGAGTTAAAATATGAGCTCTATCAAATGAATCCAGATGATGTACATATATACAAAGAAACCCCCCTAAAGAGAAGCCCCACTCTAAGAAAAGAGATAGAATCACCCTTCCCCAAATAGAGAGAAAAAGCACCTCAAAGTAAAGAGAGAAAGGAAGGACTATAAAATCCCCCTAAATAAGTAGCATCCTATGCCTCCAACAAATCTTATAAATGAATAAACTTTCTTTCTACAAAGGTTTTGGTGAATATGTTGGCAATTTCCTCATGTGTTATGCAATATCAAATATCATTGATATGTCTAAGCATAAACTCCTAGAGGTAGTGCATTTGAACTTCTATGTTCTTCATTCGTTGATGATTGATGAAGTTTTGAGAAATTATATGTACTCTATTTGTTTGTGAAAACGATATATGGTGATCTAAATTAGATAACAAACTTGGTGAGAATATGTTAAAGCCAAACAACCTTAGTGACCACATACATACCCCCCTCATACTCAACTTCAATAGAATATTAAGAAATAACATATTATTTTTTCTTGACCAATAAATATGACCTAAACCAAGATAAAAAGTTGTAGTATGAAGTGGACTTGTTATTCCTACCTAGTTTAATTTAGTAGACCCAACCAAATCAACATCAATACATACTACATAATGAATCTTGTAACCATGTGTACTCTATGTGTAATGGAGAACCTGCTTACCTCTTAGTGTAGCTCATGGGGCTCTTACATAAACCAATAGACCATGCAAATGGAATATAAAATATTGGCCCATGTATGAGTCAAATAAGTAAATCTACCAAAACTTATCGACATAAAGTAGAATCAACCAATGGTTAAGAGTAGTCAACCTCAAGTTCAACTCTTGAAATAAAAGGAGTTAGAGAAATCTTATAGTCATCCATGTGAAACTAAAAAATAAAATCAACTGCATACTTCAATCATGACATGATAATCCTAGAAGTAGATTAAGATATCTCAATCTCAAAAAAATAATGAAAGACTCCCAATTCAAACCTAGAAAACATGCCATGAATGACATTTTTCACTACCGTAATGGATTATGAATAACTCCCTGGGATTAGTAATTCATCAATATTTATAAAGTTAGAAATAAGATAGATGTAGTTGTTTGAATCACAATAGCATCAAGATAACCCAACTATAAGAAGGGAAAATCCATCTTGACATGCCAAGTCAAGGCTACCAATTTTAAACAATAGATAGTTTTATAAAATATATAAACTATGGAAGAATCATATAGAAACCTCTAAGGCTAGTCTATATATCTCCTCCTTCATGTCTTGATGAAGAAAAATACTCTTCACATTTATTTGGTGAAGCTCCTAGTGAGGTATTGGAGTAATAACAAGTATGAGTTGGGTAGAGTTTATCTTTGTAACTAGTGTAATGGACATGAAGTAATCAATACTAACAACCTATGAAACACCTTTTCCACTAGTCATGCATTGAATTTATGAACTAACCCCTTTGCTAACAATTTTGACTAATGGATCACTTACATCAAATATGTTTCCTTCAGTTAGGAATGGGACCTAAATCTCAAGTGTTTTTCCAAAAAAAGGAACTATACTCCTCCTACATGAAAATAAATATCACACTTAGGAATGTTAGATTCCTCCCAATGGACTAGAGGTAGAAGTAATGAAAACATATCAATGTCCCTAGAATTTTGATCATGTCAAACTAGTTTATAATGGATCCCCAACCCAAATTACCTAGAGCCTACATGATTTATCAAGCCTAAAGTGGATCAATAGTCAAAGAATCTAAAGGAGATTCCTTAGCCTCAGAAAGATGAATTAGAGAGGGGGAGGTGATTCTTCATCACCACTTTCATCATATGAAGTAACATAAGTAAGGAATATAACTAGGTGAATTTGAATCCTCATAATTGTCACAATGTGTAATTAATAAAATATGAATGTAGAAGGATGAGAAGCATCAAGAGTAGAACTTAAAGATCCCTCCTCAAAGAAAAATGCATCTCAATGAACAACTCATGTTGGGTAGGGTGGAGTAGTTTATATCCCTTGACACCATTAGGATAACCTATAAAGATGTAAGTATTTCTCCATGGATATATGGATTTACATTTCTCTATTGGAATGTTGGCCCATGTTGAAGAACCAAATACCATAAAGTACTTAATTGTGGTATGTGACTACAAGATTTGAAAGGAGTGACTCCGTTTAAGGCTTAATGTGGAACATGGTTCTAAATATAAGATGCATAGTTAATGGCCTTTTCCAAAGATTGAGTTGCAATAGATCTATATAAGATGCAAGAACTAATCATTTAAGGAAATGAAAAATTATATTTTGAGTATGTTAATAATCAAGTCATTTTATAGTATAAATCTACTCAAAATGATGATTAACATACTACCATTGTTAATAAACAAAAACTTGGTGGATTTACCTGATTATTTCTCTACAAAGGATTTGAAGTCTTAAAAATATTGAAAGACCTTGGATTTATGAACTAAAGATAATACACCCAAGTATAGCTTAAAAATTAATTAATTAAGGTCAAAATGTATCTAGCTCTATTCCTAAGATTCTTAACCTCTGTTCCTCTTTGGAGTTTGTTACTTTTACTCATATTCCTAGAGAATGGAATGGTGTTGCTGATTGTTTAGCTAAATGGGCTCCTGAGCATATTCATGATTGGAATTTGATGGACCGAGGTCGTTTACCGCCAGATCTGTCTCAATAGTTGGATCACTTGGTGGAGCTTGATAGGGCTATGTAATTCCCTTGCTTTGTACTTCTTCTTGATTTAATAAATTTTTATCCCTCCTTTTTGTTATCTAGTTCTATTCAAATAAGGATGTATAAATGGACCAAATAAGTCACTTTGAACCATTTCTATAATTTGTGTAGCTCTCCATGCTTTTCATATGTTATACTTAATTTTTTAGGATTATTTCCAAGTATGCAACCCTAGAAGACACCATAAAAAAAATGAATAGAAGCCAATATTTTCACCATGCCTTGCTAGTTGAGTTATTAAAAGTAGAATTAGTTAACATGGACAAACCACTCATGACATAACTTAGGTCATCAAAAAAGTGAGAAGTACAATTGAAGGAAGATTAAGAATCAAGTAAGAAAAGAGATATAATCGAGATTGATGATCTACTATCCCCACTATAGTTGTAGAACCATTATGCACCTCACTAACAACCATAGAATCAAGAGTTAAATCAACCTACTTACCCATACTTCCATGAGTGATCTAGTAAAATAAAAAGAGATTAGTTAATAGTGAGGATACACAAAGAACATCTTGAAATTTCTCATCACTCACATCGATAGACCCTCTTTATAAAATCTCAATAGAAGTTTCATCACCCATCAAAAAGTCAGGATTTAGTAATGTTCAAAGTCATCCTTAGATGAATCTATTTGGTTTGAAGCACTTGATTCAAGTACCCATGTTGATGATGGAGATGCAACTACTATAAGGGCCATACCTTCTCCCATCACCTTACTATTATCCATTTCCTTAGAATAACCCTCATGAGAAGAATTGTATTTTATTGACATAGGAACGTTGATGTTATTATTTTCCAAAATATGTGTTAGCTAATCAATATTTTTCTTCAAACACTTACACTTTTCATAACTAGGCCCTTTATAGTAGACACATTTGACCTTTTGTTTCATAAATTTGTTACTTCTGGGAGAGGTCTTATATGCTACTTTGGAAGTAGTATGTTTATGATCCTTTTTATCCTTATTATCCCTATTTTTCTATTTATTATCCTTATATCCCAACTTGTGTTGTTCTTTTGTTCCTTTGTTGGAAACTAGGCCATGTGACAAACAATTTTGGAGTACCCACGTAGATGATCTTATCTTTCTCCCTAATGATACTTGTATAAAATTCATCTAGAGATGTCATATAGAACTAAGTTCCTATGGAACCCTTTGTGGCATAGAAGGTAAAATAAAAAATTGAATAGCCTAAACCAAGGACATAATGTTAAAATGAAGCTGGAGATACACACAAATATAGAAAATGATAGACTTTATCATATTTGTTAAACCATTTGATTTTCTCTACATTTAATTCAAGCTCTACATCTATACCCATAGGGATCCTAAATAACCCTTTACTTCTTAACATGAATAGCATTTTATATTTTCATTCATAACAATTATATGGTGTAAGTAGAGGAACTACAAATTAACTCATAGTATAGAAAAGGAAATCCAAGTTTGCAGAAAAATAAGAGAATAAGTGATGACCCCATGTTACTAGTTGTTGTAGTGATGCCCCAAAGTAATTGCAATGTTTAGCACTTTATTTCAATTCTATTTATAATACAAATTTTAGTTTTCTAAGGACCAAATGACTAATAATGCATAAACTAAATTATACAATATAGTAGGAACCAAATAAATAATATAGAACTATAAAGATAAAAAATATCGACCTTAAAAATAGAGCTTAAAAATAGTTGTTTTGAGAAAATTATGGGCTTTGAAATGTCCAAAAAGAATGACTAGATAGAAAAATCTTTGAGAAAACTAAATTTATAGTAAACTAAGAAGTCAAATTAGAAAAATTATAGCACAAGTATGCAGAAAGGCAAAAAATATCTAAAATAAAAAAAACCCACATATAAATGACTTTGAATGGGTAAGAAATGAGCCTCTAAAGCTAAGGTTGAAAACTGAGATTTCTTATAGAGAGGGGTCCCCTTCCCAATCTAGGAGGGATGATGATGTCCACAATGGTTTGTATCCCATATATATGACAGTATGTGTTTCTATAGTCTAGGTAGTAGCCTAGTTGGTAGCATAGATAATAATTCTTATGGATCCATATGGATGACATCAATAACCATATGAATGAAATTAATAGCCATATGAATGATGTTGCCTAGGTGACATGATAGTCCATATGGTAATGTGGTTGCCAATGTGGTATGTGACATGCTAGGTTGTACAAATAATATGGTAGAAGGTCATAAGCTATATGGCTACCACAATAAAAGATTTTAGGAATACTCACTATCAACATTAGGTGGGTATAAAGATAGTGCATTGATTATGTTAGTAACATATGCTACATGCATAGGAAGGCATATGTGATGTAGAGCATCTATGACAGCAGAAGCATGTTTCACAACTTCAAGGTAATAACTCTCAAGTTCACTATTTTCTCTAGAGGTTCACACTCCTCACCATGAAGGGCTTCAACACAATATTAACTTGTTCTTGACATGCAACATGAGGGACTTCAGGATACTGATCTCAAGACACTTATCTCCATCTAAGTTTCTATCCAATCCACTATGCAGGGTCTGCAGGACAGCAACATCTACCATACCTTTCATGGACAGTCACAACCTCACTGCTCCATTAGTGTGACAGTCACAATAGCCTTCTTAGGATGGTCCCTGTTGGGACAATCCCTATCTCATACAACCAACCAAACCAATAACATGCCAAACATCTAATGACCTTTCTTGATTAATCAATTACAAGCCAAACATACTTGTGGTCTTCTATTTGCTGCTGTCCTCCTTCAACTCCTAATACATGGCTTCTGTAGGGTCATCTACATGACCAACATAGTCCCAACCATCCTCCTGCCCTCACAACCTCTACAAGTCCCTGCTTAGCTATCATATAACTCATTCCTCTAACCAGGGGTAGAAAGGATCAAAGGAATGAATAGAATACCATCGGGTTGCTCAGAAGAACCCTAACCTAGGTTTTCAAACCCACTTTCAGAGAAGAGAGAAATAGAGGGATATACAAGAGTGTCAAAAGCCCAAACCACTTGCATTGGATAGGTAACTTAGCCACCTAACCAACCATCACCAGTACCAACCACCACTACGCCGTACAGGTATGGAATAATGCAAAAAATAGTGAAATTCTGTAGGAGACAGCACTTTAAAAAGTAGTTTTAGGGAAACTAACGATATCTTCCATCTAAATCCTTGTCAAGACTCCAAACTATGCTCAAATAAAAGGTACTCCCTTCTATAACATTTCATTACACACACATGCTTTGACTATTCCGTATAGTCGCTGGTATGGTAGGAAAACAGCAGAAAAACACAGAAAATGTTGTTTTTTCTCCATTATTTCACTTTCATCAGATATATCCTTACAATCCATCCTTCTTGGCTTCAAATAAGCCTCATACAATTCAAGAAGTGAAGTGAGGGTGGTTGGGGGTCGATGCAACTACCCACCATCGAGCTTCCTTCTAATTTCTAACTACAGCAATAAAGATTGATTCAGTAACTATCCATTCTTGGACTGCACCAATGGTTTTGTTTATGTTTAACAATGCTTATTAACTCTTAGGTAACCTTTGGCAAGGTTACTAACATACCCCCTAACCTTGGACATGCCTATAAAGGCTTACAACCATGGAAATTTAATGACTATCCTATACAAACATTAAAACTTTAAATGACTCCCTATGATTGTCTTTTTGCCACAAGACTGTCCTCTTGAGGACTACTACATGACAATAGTAGATTCTAGCTATTTGGACATAGTCCATTTACAAATATGGCTTTCAAGCCTCATTAAAACATTTAAATGGTCTCCAAGACCTTTTTAAACCAAACAAAACAACTTGAACATCAGACAAGTCCTGGATATCTTGGTGCTCCTGCACCATACTCCCTGGCATGATGAAAACTCTTGTCCCAAGAGTTATGGGATCTGCTCCAACCATTCTTAAATCTTGTTGGGATGTTCCTCTGACTAGTGATAGGGAACATGAACTCTCCAAGAGTTATCTTACTCCTTCTCCAACCTACATGGCTCTTGTAAATAGAGTTAGAACCATAAAACCTATTTTGGTGTCCTTGTCTAGGACCTTGCTACTGCAATACTGTTGCTCTTCTCAACTGGAGGTTCTGATTCATTCCTTCCTAGACTATCTACTATTTGCCTTCCTTCTTCTACCTCTTTATAGGGCACTCAATGTCTCCAACCTTTACATAAATCAAGTCCCAAGCCCGCTGCTCTTTAGGATTGTCATCCACCTTCTTTTGTTGCAATTGTTCCTGTTGTTTGCAATCATCCTTAACCTGCACATTCAACTATAGTTTCTCTCCAAAACAAATAGTGACATGTTCCTACTTCTCTTCACAAGGTAAAGGCATCATTTTGAACTTCTTACCATCTTTGTGCACCACATAGTTATTAGTATAACCATCATGAATTGTTCTCCTCAAATGCTGCCATGGTCTACCCAAGATTATATGCCCACATGTCATTGGAATAACATCACACAAAACATAGTCCTGATATGGACCAATTGTAAAATCAACATATGACTTCTTAGTAACCCTTACTTGCTGCTCTTGATTCACCCAAGTGACATTATAAGGACTAGGATGATAAAAAGTTTTCAATCCCAACTTGTGCACCATTTCCCCAGAAACTAGATTATCATGAGAACTTGAATCTACAGTCAACTTGCATATCTTTCCATGGCTTAAATAATTAGTTCTTAAAATAGATACCTATGGTGGTTGTTGTATTTTACCTTTCTCCACCATAAGCATTTCTCCAACCATCATTGGAGAGGCTGACGACATTTCTGGTTCTTCTGGCTTCTCCTCCTCTTGTGCCAAGTGAACTCTTCTATCTTTGCTTTTATCAGCATCATCCTTCTTAGGACATTTGAAAGATGTGTGTCCCACCTCATTGCAGTGATAACATCTACCTGTGAACACCCCTCTACCTGATCCAAATCTACCTCCACCTCTATATCCACCTCTTTGATCTGCAGAAGACTCCTTACCTTTCTCATTATTGTTCTGAACTTCAGTAGTAGGTCTGCCCCTACCTGTATATCCTCTTCCACTTCCTCCTTGCCTTTATTTCTTCCTCTTCACCCTTTCTTCAGCCCTGATGGCCAACTAAAAACACTCTCCAAGTGATTTTGGTACTACCAAACCAATTTCATCTTGCAAGTTATACCTAAGCCCATTAAGGTATCTTGCCACTTTCTCTTCTTCATCTTCCAAACCCCCTCTGATACTAAGCTTATGAAATTGCTTAGTATAAGACATAACATCCATGTCCTTCTGTTTTAGATTCTGCCTCATCCTCTTAGTCTGAATGGAGTAATCAGATGGAAGGAACTGATACCCCAAGAAGTGATTCTTGATGCACCTCTAGCCATTCTTTCTATCTGCACACTACTCCACCATGTAAGTGTTGTTCCTCTCAGTTTTGTCTTTGCAAATTTGATCTTCTTCTCATAATTCATCTCGTCATACTCAAAAACAATTTCAAGGGCATCTATCCACCCTGACACTTCTTCACTATCCATCTTCCCCTGATAGATAGGTAACTCTATGTTTGCCTTTGTTCCACTTCCTTGGACTACCTTCAACAATCTTACAAACTTCTTCTCTTCAGCATCCAACCCATCCTCAGGAGGATTCTCATCTACCTCCTCATCTCCTTCTGAACCATCTTGGTCATCCCTTCTAGGATTCTTCTCCAATGCTTCCAATCTAGCCAAGATTAATGCATTCTCTCTTCTCACTTGCATCAACTCTCTTTCCCTTGCAGCATCTTGATCTCTTCTATCCCTCAACTCCTTTTCTCTAGCCTCTAAGGCTTCTCTCAACTCATTGTTCTCCCTAGGCATCTGATTCTTACGGAGCATCCTTACACCTCTCACAAACTCTTACTGTTTCACAAGATCCTTCTACCCTTGAAGGACCTACTAGTGGCTCTGATACCACTATGATGCAGAGCATCTATGACAGCAGAAGCATGTTTCACAACTTCAAGGTAATAACTCTCAAGTTCACTATTTTCTCTAGAGATTCACACTCCTCACCATGAAAGGCTTCAACATAATATTAACTTGTTCTTGACATGCAACATGAGGGACTTAAGGATACTGATCTCAGGACACTTAACTCCATCTAAGTTTCTATCCAACCCACTATGTAGGGTCTGCAGGATAGCAACATCTACCATACCTTTCATGGACAGTCACAACCTCACTGCTCCATTAGTGTGACAGTCACAATAGCCTTCTTAGGATGGTCCCTATTGGGACAAGCCCTATCTCATACAGCCAACCAAACCAACATGCCAAACATCTAATGACCTTTCTTGATTAATCAATTACAAGTCAAACATACCTGTGGTCTTCTATTTGTTGATGTCCTCCTTCAACTCCCAATACATGACTTCTGCAGGGTCATCTACATGACCAACATGGTCCCAACCATCCTCCTACCCTCACAACCTCTACAAGCCCCTACTTAGCTATCATACAACTCATTCCTCTGACTAGGGATAGAAAGGATCAAAGGAATGTTCAGAGAATACCATCGGGTTGCTCAGAAGAACACTAACCTAGGTTTTCAAACCCACTTTCAGAGAAGAGAGAAATATAGGGATATACAAGAGTGTCAAAAGCCCAAACCACTTGCATTTGATAGGTAACTTAGCCACATAACCAACCATCACCAGCACCAACCACCACCAGGCCGTACAGGTATGGAATAATGCAGAAAATAGTGAAATTCTGTAGGAGACAACACATTAAAAAGTAGTTTTAGGGAAACTAACAATATCTTCCATCTAATGGTGCAGGAGCACCCCTACAAGATAGGATATAGTCCGCATGACAGGACATTAGTCTATTTTTAGCATGTTTGACTTCATAATGTAATAAGGTCCATTAGACCAATGCATATGTCTTAGATCAGCCTAGGAGAGTGTGCAGGCAGTTAGAGTTCGTGATTAGGTTGTCTGAGCTGTCCTCTCCCAGCCGCTGGGAATCGAGTTGGTAGTACTCGTAGGATATTGCTATAAATAACTTAGATCAGTTAGGGTTTGAGATCAGGTTTAGAAGAGTAGTAGTTGTGTTATGTAGTACTGGTGATTGAGTGAGATCCAGAGATCAGCCCAGACATTGTGAAACATTGTTGTAGAAACAGGACATTTGTGTTTCATCTAAATAAGATCTCATCAATTGCATTATCTAGTTTATCAGCTGTTTATGTTTTGATTTCTGTTCTGATTACAAGGTTAATGGACACTTTCAACCCTTCCACCGGTTGATTCTGTGAATCGGTGGAATGGTCATGCATGTTAGTTTAGGTTGTATTTTAGTTTTCTGTTTATGCATTTCATTGTGTGGGAGATCGATCGGTAGCATGCTATGAATCAACCTAGCATCCTCATGTGCTAGGATTTAGGAAGATAAACTGTTAAGTTTTGATCTGAAGGTGATCCAGCCCGATCATCATATTTTCTTTGTGAAATTGTGTGGTTCTATGAGTTTGCATGCAGCTGACGGATATACAGGAATCCGCATGTGCTTTTCCAGCTGGAGTGAATCGCATCGTCATCTGCGAGTATATCATTATCTGGATCGGGTTATGAAGTTGATGAAGATTGTATGTTTCAAGTGCATCAGGATGATATAGGTTGGGTGTATACTCAGTGTGTATATCGTCATCAGGATCATCTTTCGTGTGTATTCATCATCCGCATATCGTTATCGCATGCAGGAGTGAAAGTTCACTTTTCGGCTAAGGACCGGAAAGGTCATCATCAGGATATTGAAAAGATCACCTGATATTCATTATCATGTTGCGGAGGATATAAGTGTCTTATATCCTGTTGACATCATCATCAGGTGCATTGACATCATCATCAGGTGCATGTGACGTCATCGTCATCAGGATATTGCGAATATCACCCTATGCAAGTTTATCCTGCTGTCGCTAAGTGTTTTAGCATCGGCGTAAGTCATTGGCATAAAGTTTGGGTAACATCATCAGGATGTTTCAATATGACCGGATAAGTCATATCATGATGCTGTTGTTTGAGTAGTCGGATATTGGGGTGACGTAAGCATCGAGGGAAAGGTGCTTGAAGCTGTCGTCATCAGGATATATCGGAGGAACCGGATATTTTATATCCTACTGATGAAGGTGATGCTGAACATCATGATGATGAAGGTAGAGGTTGGCGGTAAGATGAACAGTGAACATCAGGAGGATGTTTGCGCTTGCCGAATATCATGATGCTGCTGACAGGTGAAAGACGAAAGGTGATAAGGAAGTGAACAGTAGTCAGCAGGAGGATATTTCATGCCTCTTCGAAATATGATGATGATGATAAGCCGATAGGTATTATAACATGTTGGTTGTATTAATGACTCCTCCTTCCCATTTGTAAGTTCCCGTTGCGTTTACCTCTGCATCATAGTGGTATCAGAGCAAAGGAAGGATCTTCTGGAAAAGATCAGGATATAGCAGGATGTCAGGTGACAAAGGAACATCTGAGATTCCGGCAAGGATGACCAACGTTGAGTTGGCAGTTCTGGTAAAGAAACAAATTGCAGAGAGCAAGGCCGTAAGGCTCAGAATCAGGAATTGAAGGATGAGTTAGCGAAGTTGAGGAGCAGAGTAGGTTCTGGTAGAGAAGAAGATAGGGAAGAAGAAGAGATCCCTAGTTGGAACGAGGAGGTCGTTCCTGCAAACTAGAGACCACTGTTGAACGCCCTCAAGGCCATGGAGAGGAGAACCATGGATGTGAAACTGGATTTGCCAGTGTTTACAGGAAAGATGGAACCTGATTCAGTGATGGAGTGGATAGACTCCTTGAACAATTTCTTTGAAACAGAGGAGATACCAGAACAACAGAGGGTGAAAATAGCCCAGTCAAAAATGAAAGAAGCTACCTTGACATGGTGGAATTTCGTCCAAGATGATAGAGTATAGGAAGGAAAGAGTAGAGTCACTACATGGAAGAAAATGATGGCATTAGTAAAGGAAGCTTATGTCCCATTGGATTACAGTATCCAATTACACAAGAGGAAGCAAAACCTGAAGCAGAAGGAGCTAGATATCAGCTCATATACAGAAGAATTCATGAAGCTTTGTATGAAAACAAAGGTAAAGAAAAGTGAAGAAGAGAAGGTAGCCAGATATCTTAATGGATTGAGGTTCAACATTTAGGAAGATTTAAGTCTGCATAATCCAGATACAGTTCAGAAATGCTTTCAGTTGGCATTGAAAGTGGAAGAGAAGTTAAAGAGAAAACAAGAACAACACAATAGAAGAAGAGGACGACAACAAAGGGGTGGAAGAGGTCCTTTTAGAGGTAGAGGACATGGACATGGATATCAAGGAGAATCCAGTCATGACAATAGTAAGGGAAACAATAGTCAGAACCAGGGGGAAAACTATAGTCAGCAAGGAAACTTCAGAGGTAGAAGACCTTTCAGAGGAAGATCCCAGGGCAGAGGATCCATCAGATGTTATAACTGTAACAAAGAAGGCCATATAGCCAGCAGATGTCCAGAAAAGGCCACAAGCTCAACAGGAGAAAGGAGAACAAATCTGATCCAAGAACCTGATAATCAAAGTATGACAGGCTCTACTTCTTTTCAGAGTGTGAATGCTCCTGATAATTATGGATACCCAGAAAGTGGAGAGTCTCTAATGATGAGAAGAATAATGACTACCATGAAGGTACCTGACAAAGAATCCCCTCAAAGAAAGTCCCTTTTCAGGACCATTTGCAAAGCAGGAGGTAAGGCATGTAAAGTTTTGATTGATTCTAGTTCTACTGAAAATTTTGTGTCTGAAGAAATGGTGACAAAGCTTAAGCTTAGGAGATTGCCTCACCCATCCCCATATAAAGTCTCATGGCTTACCCAAGGTCAGCAGACAACTGTAGAAGAGCAGGCTTGGGTAGAATTTCATATTGGAGCATATAAGGATAAGTTGTTGTTTGACATTACCACGATGGATGCTTGCAATCTTTTATTTGGTAGACCATGGCAGTATGATTTGAAGGCATGACATGATGGTGTTAGAAACATCTATACAATCACTAAAGATGGTAAGGATATAAAGTTACTACCATTGACAGAGAAGGAGGAGAAATCTAAAGGAAAAGAGGTGAAGGTAATGCTAATGGAAGGTAAATAGTTCATGAAAGAAGTAGCAGCAGAAGGTGCAGTTGCATATGCCCTAATCCCATGTATGAGGGTGAATAAAGAATAGCAGCAAGAAGTCAAGGAAGAGAAGAAGCAAAGGTTTATAGACCCAGCTATCCAAGAGCTATTAGATAAGTACAAAGGTATCATCTCAGAAGGAATGCCAAGATCCCTACCACCTGTCAGAGATATTAGTCACTGCATAGACTTAATTCCAGGGTCAACACTGCCAAACAAAGCAGCCTATAAGCTAACTCCAGAACAGAATGCAGAAGTAGCCAGACAAATTGAAGAATTATTAGATTCAGGTCTGATTGGGAAAAGTTTAAGTCCATGTGCAGTACCAGCTGTACTAGCACCAAAGAAAGAAGGTACTTGGAGGCTTTGCACAGATTCCAAAGCTATTAACAAGATCACAATCAGGTATAGGTTTCCAATCCCTAGGATAGAGGATTTACTTGACTGTTTGGGAGGTGCTAAGTATTTTACAAAAATAGATTTGAAGAGTGGATATCATCAGATCAAGATTAGGCCAGGAGATGAATGGAAAACAACATTCAAAACTAATGAAGGGTTATATGAATGGAAGGTTATGCCTTTTGGTTTATATAATGCACCTAGTACTTTTATGAGGTTGATGAATGAGGTTTTGAAAGAGTTCATTGGTAAGTTTGTCATAGTATATCTAGATGACATTTTGATTTTCAGCAACACAAAAGAAGAACATCTCAGACACATAGATTTGGTTCTTAAGAGGTTACATGAAGAGCAGCTGATGATAAATTTAGACAAGTGTTTGTTCATGCAAGAGGAGATCACATATTTGGGTTTTGTCATTTCACAAGGAAAGTTACAAATGGATAAGGAGAAGGTAAGTGCCATATTGTCTTGGCCAACCCCAAAGACTATGAATGATGTCAGAAGTCTCCATGGGTTAGCAACCTTCTACAGGAAGTTTATAAGAGGGTTTAGTCATATTTGTGCACCCATGCTTGATACCATCAAAGGAGGACAGAAGTGCAGATTTGTTTGGACTCAAAGAGCAGATGATTCTTTTGAAACATTGAAGAAGAAGGTGGCACAGCAGCCAGTCCTTGCACTTCCAGACTTTAACAAAATCTTTCAGGTGGAATGTGATGCCAGTCACATGGCCATTGGAGCAGTACTCAGCCAAGAAGGTAGACCTATTGCATTTTTCAGTGAGAAGCTCAATGATGCTAAAAAGAGGTATTCCTCATATGATTTGGAAATGTATGCTTTAGTCCAGTCACTCAAGAAATGGAGGCATTACTTGATGCCAAAGGAATTCATAGTATTCACAGATAACCAGGCTCTGAGTTTCATAAACAGCCAGGAAAAGCTGAACCACAGACACATGAAATGGGTAGAAACCTTACAAGCTTTTACTTTTACATTGAAGCATAAGAAAGGAGTCAAGAATAAAGTTGCAGATGCTTTGAGCAGGAGAGTTCTAACAGTCAACCAAATTCAGTTAGAAAGTGTTGGCATTGGTTCACTAAAGACCATGTATGAGACTGATGAAGATTTTGGAGAGATATATCATGTATGTACTTCTTTTGGAGAGAAATATCATGCTGAATTCTCTGAATTTTTGGTTCAGGATGGATTGTTGTTCAAAGGTGGACAGTTATGTATTCCAAGGTGTTCTATGAGGTTAAACATCATTAAGGAGAAACATTGTGGAGCTATGGTAGGTCATTTTGGTCTAGATAAGACTCTTGATCTTGTCCGAAGACATTACTTTTGGCCTAAGTTACAATCAGATGTCAGAAAGTTTGTGGAGACATGTGTGATATGTCAGAAAGCTAAAGGCAGGTCGACTAATGCAGGTTTATATTAGCCCTTACCCATTCCTTCCAGACCATGGGAAAGCATAAGTATGGATTTTGTCTTGGGTTTACCAAGGACAAGGAAAGGGTTTGACAGTGTTTTTGTTGTAGTGGATAGATTCAGCAAAATGGCACATTTCTTGCCATGCAAAACCACTGCTGATGCTTCATACATTGCAGATTTGTTTTTCAGGGAGATTGTCAGAATCCATGGATTGCCATTGAGTATAGTGTCAGATAGGGATGTGAAGTTTATTGGTCACTTCTGGAGAACTCTTTGGAAGAAACTTGGAACAAATTTGTCTTTTTCCTCTGCATATCATCCTCAAACAGATGGACAGACTGAAGTAGTGAACCGTTCCTTAGGAAATTTGCTTAGATGTTTGACAAAACAACATGGAGAAAAGTGGGACAATATTCTATCTCAAGCTGAATTTTCATATAATGATACTGTCAATAGGAGCACAGGGAAATCACCTTTCCAGATAGTTTATGGTATGCATCCAAGAGGAATTTTGGAATTGAGAGATCTACCTACAGTAGACCCTATTAGTGCAGAAGGAGAAGCTTTTGCAGAAGCCATCAAAGAGGTTCATGATCAAGTCAAGACCCAACTGCAACAAACCACCTTGAAGTATAAGGAATATGCTGATAAAAAGAAGAAGGATGTACAGTTTGATGTTGGAGATTTGGTATGGGTTCATTTGAAGAAGGACAGACTTCCTAAGGGAAAATATACTAAACTCATGCAGAGAAAAGTTGGACCATGTCAGATCTTGCACAAGTATGGACAGAATGCTTATGAGATACAACTCCCACCTGATCTTGGTTTGTCCCCTATATTCAATGTATGTGATTTAACTCCATACAAGTCTTATCCAGATGCAGATCAGGAACTCCTACAGGATACTGTCCATGATAACATTCCCAAGCATGATCCTCCACAGTTGCAGAAGGTTTTGGACACCAGAGTGGTCAAACAGACTCGGAAGAAATAGTACTTGGAGTATCTAGTCTCTTGGAAGGGAAAACCTAATTCTGAAGCAATCTGGATGACTGAAGAGTAGATCCAGAAACATGGTGCAGATCTTCATACTCTCATCTCAAGTGGACTTGAGATTTCTTCTTCTGGGGAGTATGGTGCAGGAGCACCCCTACAAGACAGGATATAGTCCGCATGACAGGACATTAGTCTATTTTTAGCATGTTTGACTTCATAATGTAATAAGGTCCATTGGACCAATGCATATGTATTAGATTAGCCTAGGAGAGTGTGCAGGCAGTTAGAGTTCGTGATCAGGTTGTTTGAGCTGTCCTCTCCTAGCCGCTTGGAAGCTCCCAGCCGCTGGGAATCGAGTTGGTAGTACTCATAGGATATTGCTATAAATAACTCAGATCAGTTAGGGTTTGAGATCAGGTTCAGAAGAGTAGTAGTTGTGTTATGTAGTACTGGTGATTGAGTGAGATCCAGAGATTAGCCCAGACATTGTGAAACATTGTTGTAGAAACAGGACATTTGTGTTTCATCTAAATAAGATCTCATCAATTGCATTATCTAGTTTATCAGCTGTTTATGTTTTGATTTCTGTTCTGATTACAAGGTTAATGGACACTTTCAACCCTTCCACCGGTTGATTCTGTGAATCGGTGGAATGGTCATGCATGTTAGTTTAGGTTGTATTTTAGTTTTCTGTTTATGCATTTCATTGTGTGGGAGATCGATTGGTAGCATGCTATGAATCAACCTAGCATCCTCATGTGCTAGGATTTAGGAATATAAACTGTTAAGTTTTGATCTGAAGGTGATCCGGCCCGATCATCATATTTTCTTTGTGAAATTGTGCGGTTCTGTGAGTTTGCATGCAGCTGACGGATATACAGGAATCCGCATGTGCTTTTCCAGCTGGAGTGAATCGCATCGTCATCTGCGAGTATATCGTTATCCGGATCGGGTTATGAAGCTGATGAAGATTGTATGTTTCAAGTGCATCAGGATGATATAGGTTGGGTGTATACTCAGTGTGTATATCGTCGTCAGGATCATCTTTCGTGTGTATTCATCATCCGCATATCGCTATCGCATGCAGGAGTGAAAGTTCACTTTTCGGCTAAGGACCGGAAAGGTCATCATCAGGATATTGAAAAGATCACCTGATATTCATTATCATGTTGCGGAGGATATAAGTGTCTTATATCCTGTTGACATCATCATCAGGTGCATTGACATCATCATCAGGTGCATGTGATGTCATCATCATCAGGATATTGCGAATATCACCCTATGCAAGTTTATCCTGCTGTCGCTAAGTGTTTTAGCATCGGCGTAAGTCATCAGCATAAAGTTTGGGTAACATCATCAGGATGTTTCAATATGACCGGATAAGTCATATCATGATGCTGTTGTTTGAGTAGTCAGATATCGGGGTGACGTAAGCATCGAGGGAAAGGTGCTTGAAGCTGTCATCATCAGGATATATCAGAGGAACCAGATATTTTATATCCTGCTGATGAAGGTGATGCTGAACATCATGATGATGAAGGTAGAGGTTGGCGGTAAGATGAACAGTGAACATCAGGAGGATGTTTGCACTTGCCGAATATCATGATGCTGCTGATAGGCGAAAGACGAAAGGCGATAAGGAAGTGAACAGTAGTCAGCAGGAGGATATTTCATGCCTCTTCGAAATATGATGATGATGATAAGCCGATAGGTATTATAACATGCTGGTTGTATTAATGACTCCTCCTTCCCATTTGTAAGTTCCCGTTGCGTTTACCTCTGCATCATCTAAATCCTTGTCAAGACTCCAAACTATGCTCAAATAAAAGGTACTTCCCTCCTATAACATTTCATTACACACACATGCTTTGACTATTCCGTACAGTCGCTGGTATGGTAGGAAAACAGCAGAAAAACATAGAAAATGTTGTTTTTTCTCCATTATTTCACTTTCATCAGATATATCCTTACAATCCATCCTTCTTGGCTTCAAATAAGCCTCATACAATTCAAGAAGTGAAGTGAGGGTGGTTGGGGGTCGATGCAACTACCCACCATCGAGCTTCCTTCTAATTTCCAATTACAACAATAAAGATTGATTTAGTAACTGTCCATTCTTGGACTGCACTGATGGTTTTGTTTATGTTTAACAATGCTTATTAACTCTTGGTTAACCTTTGGCAAGGTTCCTAACATACCCCCTAACCTTAGACATGCCTATAAAGGCTTACAACCATGGAAACTTAATGACTATCCTATACAAACATTAAAACTTTAAATGACTCCCTATGACTGTCTTTTTGCCACAAGACTATCCTCTTGAGGACTACTACATGACAATAGTAGATTCTAGCTATTTGGACATAGTCCATTTACAAATATTGCTTTCAAGCCTCATTACAACATTTAAATGGTCTCCAAGACCTTTTTAAACCAAACAAAACAACTTGAACATTAGACAAGTCCTGAATATCTTGGTGCTCTTGCACCATTATGAACTAATACATAGGGGTAGTTGAGTGGTAGTACTGACTAGGTGTGATGCAACTAGTGGTATTAGTGATTGAGGGTGGTGCAACCAAGGAAGGTAGCAACTATTTAAATTAATAATTCATAATGTACACCCCATATAGCTAATATGAACTCAATGAATAGTATTGGGACTAGAAAAGAGCCTCTCTAACCCACAAACTCAAAATATAACAAATTTATAGTTGTTATTACTATTTTTATGTCATTGAGTCTAATAGTGAAATCTATTTAGGCTAGGATGCCCCAAAATTAGTGTTATCTTTTTAGAATTCATTTTGAGTGAAACAAAATCCCATCTTTATTTTGTCAAGCCTCCTAGATACAATGGTACTATAATATAAAATGTTGCACAACCTAGTGAAAAATAACCAATTTGATTCTCTAGATAATACAAAGATGGAGAAGAAGAAAATACTTTGTTAGTAAAAAAAAATGCATGCAAATCTCTCATAAACTTATAAAATTTAATGGCTACCCTAGACCTTAAGATCTAATACCATACATTCAAATATGATAAAAATAATGAAAACTTAGATCTAAGATGGAAATGCTACTCAAACCCTTTTTGACAAATGACTCAAGAATCAAACTAGAAGAATAAGGATAATTTCAAGAAACTTAGCCTAAATATGGCTCCATTTAAATGCATTGACCAAAAGGATCACAATATCATGAATGAAAAAATCTATAGGAGAGGATACATAAATAAGAAAGAGAGGAAAATCTAAACAATGAGGAAAGTAACTCCAACTACCCAAAAATAGGTGGGAGTTACACTCATGGAAGATGCCATCTACTATCACCATGACCCACTCACTACAACTAAGGAAGCGAAATAAGTGTGTAGGAAAATACAATTTAATATCCAACTAAGGAAAAAAAGATCTATAATAATACATACATATTTTTCTCTCATGGTCTTAGAATCTTACATGTAATAATCCATACATTAATCTTACATGAATCAATTTTGCACTTGTTGGGACCTAAAAACCTAGCTTTTGAACATGGATATTTTGCCCCAAATTTAGTGAAAATCCTACTTTTTGCCTTTGAATTTTAAATCCATCATATATACTTGATATGAGACAATTTAAATGGGTTTATTTAAAAAAAAATCTAAGTAAAATTCTCCCAAGCTAGTGTGTTTGCTTCCCTTAGAAAAATCTATCCATTTGAGGGTTTTGTCGGCAAATTGGCAAAATCATAAGCTATCAATTTTGCTGACTGAGTTCACAGGTTTGTGACTTTGCCAGTTTCCCAATTTTATGATAAGGTGGAAAAATAGGTGAAGGGAAAGAAAAAGGATAAAGGAAAATGTTGAAGTTTACAGCCTTTTGTTGGTGAATCAGCTAGTTTGCAAACTACTGATTTTACTGATCAGGTCGTGAGTTTGTGTTTTCCTTGATTCACTAACCAAGTGACAAGGAAGCAAATGAAGGTTTTTCTAAGGGAGGGTGCATTTTTATCTATGGAAAAAAAGAAGAGAAAGGCTGCAGTGAAGGAATAAAGAGAAGAAGAGAAGTCTTCCATCAGTGAAATCTTTAGTTCGTGAACTAAAGAGTTCACCAATGGGAGGTTCTTCTGACACGGAATTCATCAATAGATCAATTCAACAATATAGGAAAGTTAAAAATTTTCTAAGGCATGTGGAAAATTTGTCTAAGGGAATGAAAGTGTTGAAGGAAACGAAAGGTGATGTCTTTAGAAAAGTGAGGACTTCGTGAATCGTTGGGTTTGTTAGTTAGAAGTTTCACTGACAACATTTTTTTGACTAAGGGAAGCTCTGAAAAAAAAGGAAAATAAAGATAATGGATAATGAAAAAAGGTTTTTAAGGGCTTCATTGGCAAGTTGGTGAGTTTGTGAACTACTGAGGTCACTAACCAATTCCACGGATTCACCATTTCACCAATTCACTGGTAAAGCAGCCAAAGGGTGAAAGAATGAAGTTTGAAAGTGAGAAAAGGAACAAGTCAAAGAAAAGGAAATGGACAAAGAAGAAAAAGGAGTTGATTCATCAGAAAAAGTGGAGGTTTATGAACCTTTAGGTTTGTTGATAAGAAAGTTCACCATTAGGGTAAAACACTGATAAAGGAAAGGATAAAGCAAGTAGAGAAGAAACAAGAACGAGGTGGCAAAATAAGTTCTTCATAAAGAAAATGTATACACATAAAAATGACAAAGACAAATTAAATAAATATTTATTATTTATTTAATTCCCATTCTTCTATCATTTAAATAAATTCATCAATTTATCTATTTGATTCACGTTCATCATTTATTAGTCCAAATATTAAAAAAAAATCAGTTTATTTAATTAAGACAATTAAGCCTATTCTTCTAATGTCATCCCTCAATTAAATAATAATCAAATTATTTAATCACAAATCATCCTATTCCAAAGTCACCTTTCTACCTCACACATCCGCCTCACCTTCTTGCACATGTAATTAAATATATTTAATATTTAATTATTCCATTTTTCCTCACCCACATGGCCTATTCTTACTCCAACCATCCCTATTCATATGGATGTGGTCTCTCCATGTCATCATGGTCAAAAGGACACTTTGTGACACTTGTTCCATAGTCCCTAGAATCTTTCCAACCTCCCTACAAACATGATCTCCTTGTTTGACCTTCTCTCTTTGGTCATTGTGAGCCTTGTGACATGTGGACTCATGCCACACCTTTCTCTCCACCATGTCAAGGTGAGAGGAACATATTCCCCCTTTCTCTCCCTCATCTCAACCAACCAAATCTAAACCGTACACCTTTCAAGACCAAGTCTCCACCGTTGAGATCTTGACACATGGATCTGCCCCATCCTTGGCCTATAAAAGGAAGCTCATTCGCTCATTCTATAATCTACAAGATATAGCAAAGTTACTTTGTAGAAATTCCCACGTGCCTTTGGCAAAGCATCCATCTTGCTCATTGCATTTTGTATCCATTGTCCTCATATCCATACAATCATGGCTTCAATCATCCATCTCTCATCTTCATAATAGTTGCATTATAGGTAATCTCCATTGCATTTTATCCAACACACAGCCATTCAAGTATTGTCATCTTCAAATAGCAAGGAAGCATGCTTCTAAGAGCTTTATTCATCAACAAGATCAATACAAGATAGGAGAACAATGGAAAGGTTTGAGGTAAATCAGTCTTCAAGGTTAGATTGTCTTTGTTTATTTGATTTGCATCATATTTCATTGAGATTATTGGAGTATTAGTAGTTTAATACTGTTGACAATATTTCCACTAACATTTTTGGTGCCCACCATGGGGCCTTGCCCTGTTATTAACGTCCATTTGAGTGTTTTGTGAAGGTTCTATCATGACAGGTCATTTCGGTGCATACAACTTCTAGTTCTGTGCATACAACACTTTCTGTTGTTCTTTTACCTTTCAGCGCATCCAAATTGTTCTGTTGTGCATCGGATGCATTTTGTGATGCATTTTCTAATTCTATGCATATACCACGTAGTCCTGTACATCTGATTCATTTTATTGTGCATTTACTAATTTATGCATATGCTATGCAGTGTTGCACAATGATATGCAATCCTGCACATTCAATTTGTAACAAAGAGTTGTAAAAGTTTTGTAAGGTTTTCTATACTAACTTTCATTTGCATGTGTTAGGAGATGGATTTAATCATTTTAGCTATATTATTAAGCCACCTAGAACTAATTAGAAAGGAGTAACTTAATATGTTCATGCAAATTATCACATAGACTTAACTTGGAGGAAAGTAAATCATTTGTTGCATCACAACTTTCATCTAGCCCCAACCTAGGGGTTAAAAACTAAACAATTTCTTTATGTTTTTACTATCTTGCACTACAATCTATCACATAGCGTAATAGGGGAAAGTAACACTTGTTTTATTTCTGCAAACAATAATCCACACCTAGATTTGTTAGAGGGATAAAATTAACAAAATCTTTTCCAAGTTATTGCTATCTTGTTACAAATTTTTGTGCTTGGTAGAGTTAACACATTTAGTTATTTTTCTTTTAAATAGGGAGATAAAGAACCAGTGTTCTCCATGTTTTCAGAATGATAATAGGACTATGCTCTCCCCTTAATTAGGTGACCAAAATGCCAAACTTATCATTTTTGCATGCTTTACCTTTAGAGAGGCCTACCCTTGGAATTCCTTCCTTCCAAGTGGGACGACCTTAAGTGATAATGGGCTAAAGCCAAGCCACCTTTGAGTCTCTATAAATAAATTGCATTTGTGATGAAAGTTGTAAGCAACAGGTGCCACTATGTTACACCAACCAATGTTTCCCCCAAAACCTTGTGGATCATAACCTCTATAGGCTGGGAAGCCTTCTTATCGAAGTGAATGGTTGCACATGTAACCACCCAGACGAATGCCTTGACTAAAATCAATTTGTTCTAGTAAGCCAAAATCCCCCATTTGGTGACACAGGAGGAGGAACCTCTAGATCCATCTAATGTCATACACTCATTTAGTGTAGAGATAGAAAAGTTCAACTCTTTGGAGGAACTATAACTTGGTATGCATGAGAAGTGAGTGCCATGGAGGGGAGCCAGTGCTACCAAGTTATTAGTTGTCCGCCTTTATGCAAGTGGCTGGTGTAAAAATCAAGTTAGAACTCATCAAATATTGTCCTTGCCATCCTAGGATTGTAATTGTTTGTTTTTAATTTTGGTAAGCAAATCATGGAAACCTTTTGTTCTCTATTTTTTCTAGCAATAACTTGAACCAAAATCAACATTGCAAACCTTAGATTAACTTAGGAAAATGTTCCAAGCAAATCAAACTGTCAAATTGAAACAGAAAACCAAGTACATGCAGTTCTATACATTTACAATGTTTTTCTATGCATATAACCAGTTTTGCTACAAATTTAACCTTACTACGCATTTAACCTATTCTACTACACATCTGAACCATTTTGTTGCACATATAATATTTTAGTACATTTAACACAGAGTTTTGTATATAAAACATAGTGTTACACTTTCAAAATCAACCAGATCAGTACATTTGATAAATAGAGCTGCACATTTGACTTGTTCTCCTACACTTTTAAAGCTGCGCATCCAAAACAAAGAGATATTTCATACTATTAGGGATAAAAATAAATTATCAGTTTTAGGTACCTTTTTTGCTATAGTTTCACCCTGAAAAATTAGTTATATTGTGAAAACACTTTTTCATATCATTCTCACAAACATCTTCTTTTCACATCATTACCTTGCTCTCAAAACACCTCAAAATCAAACCACAACTTGCTTCTAGGACCTAGTTGATACACTACCAACCCAAACAAGATCTAGTTAGTTTTATAACAGGATTTCAAATCATCCTTCTCAACAAAACTATACTAGTGTAACCTTGACAAGAAAATAGTCCACATCAAATAGCAGTGTCAATCTATCCCTATTTGGACTACCACTTGTATTGACACTTTGATAGCTATTAGACATTATAGCTCAAGATTTACTTTTTTTGAGACAAACATAGAATCAACAAAAACCTTAGCAAAATCTATTCCAAATCAAGCTCACCTTCTACCATATCACACCTCCAAATCAAATTAGAATCCAACAAATCTCATAATCCAATTTCATCCCATCCCAAAATCTTGCATGGTGCAAACTAGATCTCAATCAAAACAAAAGCAAAATATGGACAACCTTAACAATAATATACCCGATCTAGATGATAAGGAAGTCACTCAAGATGAAATCCTCCAACAACTCCATGACCCTAAGTTCCAAAAGATAATGGATAGAGTTGTTGCTACCGATCCCCAAAAGTATTTCCTCATGCTTGTTCAACAAGGAGCAAAGCTAGTTGCAGACTTTGATATCTCTAATCTACGAGAGAATAATGCCTCAAATGAAGTTGAGTCATCAAAAGATGGCTCCAAAATTGAGAAAGAGGCTCCAAAAATAGAAAAGGCTAAGGAAACACTTAATCCTTTGGATGCGTTGAAAACCCAAATCGAAGCCTTACAACAGCAATTGGTAGATATCCAAAGCGGAACCACAACTAAACATTATTCACTTGAAAATATCTCACCTTACCCATTTGACAAATCCTTGAACATGATACCTTTTCCTATAAAGTTTGAAGTGCCAAAATTTGACAAGTATAGAGGAAAAGGACATCCTGGAGATCATATTAGGGAATTCAATGCCACTTGCCTTGAAGTTGCCCACAATGAAACTTATCTAATGCAACTATTCCCTAGAAGCCTAGGAGGACAAGATATGGAGTGGTTTTCACGTCTACCTCCCAGCATCTACACCTTCAATGAATTAGTGGACAAATTCATCACACATTTCTCTTATAATATAGAACATGAAATCTCCATGCTAGACCTTTGCAATAATAAACAAAAAGGAGGAGAATCATTTGCATCTTTCCTACAAAGGTGCAGGTAACTTGCGAGCAAGTGTCCCAATCACATACCTAAAAAATAGATGATATAAATGTTCATGCATAATTTGTCCACTGAGCTAAGTTATCAAATATAAATTCAATGTCCATCAAATTTCGGTAAGGTCATTGAGATGGGGCTTCTCATTGAGAAAGCATTGATAACAAAGGGGCAAGTAAAGATATACAAAGACACCCCAAACTCTAACAACAATGCGGATAAGTCATGGTTTTGGACTAAAAACAAACCCATAGTGAATGATGGTGTGGTAGATGCAAAACATGCAGCACCAAAGCAACCTATTTTCAACGTATCCAATCTGTAGAATAACACACCATCTACCAAGCCTCAAGGCACTAAACAAAATAAAAACAACTTCCCTCCAAGAAGAAAGTTCACACAACTTGGTGAATCACTTGAATCTACACTTAGAAAGTTAATGGGGGGCAACATGATCACACTCCCACCGGTGCGCGAATATGAACCCAAGTTCAAATCTCTTTGGTGGAATGAAAATTAATGTTATGAATACCATAGGAGCAAAGGTCATAAAACCAATGATTGTATGAAACTCAAGCATGTCATTCAAGACCTCATTGACCAAAACCGTATATCCATTAATGAAGGACATACTACCAACGATGAACATATAGAATTCAAGAATTGTCTTCCTCATTACAAGAAAGGAGGTTATTCAAAACAAAACAACAAAAATGGCACTAAGAAAGTAAGCTATAACAACACTCCTTTTGATTATACCATCAATCATATCTCCCAAAGTGATTCACACATCAATGTGATCACCATCAATAATCAACCTAATTGTAATGTGACCACATGTCGTGGAAACATAACTCTACAAGAAGCTCAACCAAAACCATCTTCCACATCCAAGTCATCTTCCACCTCAAACTGGTACATCATCAACCAACTTCACAAAACACCTGTGCACATATCCATCTTAGAGTTATTGCGTTTATCACCTTCCCATAAACCCAGTTTGGAAAAATCTCTCTTGGAGACAATGGTTCCTATGAACCATGCCCAAGATCAATTCCAGCCTATGGTAGGCCATCTCACCACACCGCATTTACTATCCTTCACTGAGAAGGATGACATGCCAATAAATCAACCACACAATGCATCCCTACATATTGAGGCCCTAATACATAAGCACAGAATAAAAAAGGTCCTAATAGATGGAGGGACTGGTTTGAATATTTGTACACTAAAGTTAATCCTTGCATTGGGACTTTCTAAAAATGTCATTGATCCCAAGAAAAAAATAACATCAAGGCATATGATGAGGAAGAAAGAACCTCCAAAGGAAAGGTGGTTTTGCCAATACGAGTGGGATCGGTAGAAAGAGATGTAGTGTGCCAAGTTCTTAGCATGGAGCTTGCATATAACATTCTTTGAGGCAGACCTTGGATCCATGAAATGAAGGTTGTCACATCTATGTATCGCCAATGTATCAAGTTGCCATATAATAGTTAAGAAATAACAATACAAGGGCACCTTGACCCATTTCAGTATTGCAATACCATACAATCTAAACCAGAAGTTGTGATACCCACCAATAGAGAAACTTCTTCTTCCTTTAATCAAGTGGATCCAGGTTCCTTATCTTCCACGTCAAAAACATCAAAGTTGAAAATCAAATTCAAAGACAAAGGTGTTGGGGAGTATGTTATTGAACAATCTTTCTCTCTAGAACAATTGCCACTATCACTAATGTCTTATGGGAGACCATCCTTGAACAAAGCTAAGTAACCTGAGACTCCTGTAGGTCCTTTCATTAAATGGGGAAGCCTATCCAATGAGCATGATGAGAAAGATGTCCTACAATGGATTTTCAAATATGAAGATAGTCAAACCATACCAAAAGACCAACAACCTAAGCTTCCTACATAACATTATGGTCATTTTTTTCCATGTTACAAAGGATGGGATACAATGGTCATGGTCCCATAGGACTAAGAAAGAATGGTATCATAGAACCTATCCAACTCCCTACTCAAATAGCCTAAGACACTACTAGGTTAGGATACCAAGGTCAGCAGAAGAACAAAGGCAAATGTAAGCAAAAGGTTCAATACAGACAAGTAGCCACTACTAATTTAGTAGAAAAAATTCACCACCTGCAAAAGGCTACTGAAACTGATTCAAATGAGTATGAGTGGGACAACCTCTATGATATGTCTTGTGAAGGCAAAGGGATTGATGTTGTACAACAGTATAGCAATACTCCAATAATGAATGAGGGACAAAGCTCTAAAGCTAAACCGATAGAGTCCGGACTACAACATGATGTGAATGGACTTCATGAAGAGAGTACGATATCAAGACTTATGAAGCAACTTGAGGAGATTACCATAATAGACCTTGTCAATACCTCATCCTATTCGAATGAATTCTCCATCCTAACCATAACTACCATCGAGTCTGATCAACCTGATGATCCCTAACCTCTTGTTCATGCTAAATTAATAGATTGGGATCTATCTGAAACATCACCTGAGCTTGACACCTTTGAAAAAGATGATGCCATCATCGACTACCTAGAGCTTAGAGAACACTTACCCACAGCAGACCATAAGGCTGGCTTCCCCATCAACCTTATCGATAGGGCATACTTTGGAGAGAGTCTCAATCCTTTCAGTCATAAAAATGTCAAAATAAATATGAGATCTAATGGTGAAAACCACTTTGCGGTAGTGTTAGATCATGAAAAGATAAAAAGAAAAGATGTATCCAAAGGTGAAAACCTCTCTGAGGCATCAATGGATGAAACGTTTGACCCTCTCCCTCTTTATGCACATCTAGAAAGATCTTTAGTATTGATTGAACCAACTGAACTAATCAATGTTGGTACAGAGGCACATCCAAAACTCCTTTATCAAGCAAAGTCATTAATTGTACAAGAAAAGATAGAGTTTGTTGAGTTCTACAGAAGAAAATAGATAAACTTTGCTTGGTCTTACGTCGATATGCTAGGTATGGATCCTGATCTAATCATGCACCATCTGTCACTAGCTCCAAGAACCAAGAAAGTTAAATAGAAGTTGACAAAAATGCACCCACACATAGCTTTAATGGTAAAAGAAGAGCTCAAGAAGTTACTAGATGTGGGGTTCATTAGAGCCATTAACTACCTTGAATGGGTTTGTAATATTGTACATGTTTTAAAGCCTAGCAAGAGAATCAGAATATGCAACGACTTCAAGGATTTAAATAAGGCTTGTCCAAAAGATGATTTTCCTTTACCAAACATTGATATAATCATTAACCTCACAACATGCCACACCATGTTGTCCTTAGTGGATGATTTCTCTAGATATGGCCAAATCATGATAGCACCTGAGGATCAACATAAAACAACATTCACATGTCCATGGGGCACCTATTGTTGGTGCGTTATGCCATTTGGTCTCAAGAATGTAGGGGCAATATATTAGTGAGCAATGACAATGTTCTTCCATGGTACGATGCATACCATCATGGATGAGTATGCTGATGATATCTTAGGAAATCACTCACCAGAGAGGGACATCTTGAAGTCTTAGACAAAATACTCACAAGACTAGAGAAGTTTAATGTACGGTTGAATCCTAAAAAGTGTGTTTTTGGAGTAACATCTGAAAAACTACTTGGATACATCATATCATCAAATGGAATATAGGTGGACTTGGCAAAGGTCAAATAAATTATGGAAATGCCACCACCAAGGGATCTGAGTTAGCTATGGTCTTTACAGGGAAAGTTATAGTCAATTAGAAGGTTCATCTCCCAACTAGCAGACAAGTGTCATCCATTCTCACATCTGTTGCATAAAAATGTTCCATTCAAATGGGATGATAACTACAAGCAAGCATTTCAGTACCTAAAAGAATATCTCATGAATCCACCTATCCTAATGCCACCAATTCAAGGCAAACCTCTACTATTGTATATATCAGCGACACCCACAGCTTTGGGCACACTGCTAGCACAAGAAAACCATGAAGGAAAAGAGCAAGAAATCTACTATATCAGTAGGCCATTAGTAGGTTATGAGCTTTAGTACACACCAATTGAAAGGGCATGCCTTATAGTCATCTTCACTTCACAAAAGTGGAGACACTACATGATCTCTCACTCCATAAATCTGGTAGCAAAGATTGACCCAATAAAGTATCTCCTTAGCAAAGCTACCCTAACAGGTAGAATATCTAAATTGGTTATGATTCTCAGTGAGTTTGACATTGATTACATGGACAGAAGAGCCATAAAAGGATAGTTCATCACAGATCAGCTGGCAGATGCACCTTTGATTGATAACAACCCCTTGAGTTTTGAGTTTCTTGATGAATATATATTCAACATCACAACAATAGCTTGGAAGCTCTACTTCAATGGATCATACACACAACATGGCTCTAGAGAAGGTATCTTGCTAGTAACATCACATGGGGATACAATCCCTAAATCATACAAAATTTTGTTCCCATGCACCAACAATGTGGCCGACTATGAAGCTCTAGATATTAGCATAAAGATGGCAGTTGAGTGGAAGATCAAAGAATTTCATGTGTATGGGGATTCACAACTTGTCATTAATCAAATAAATGATAAATACCAAACAAAGGATGAGAAGATGATACCATACAAGCGTATGGTGGATGACTTGAAGGAATATTTTGTTGTGATCTCCTTCGAGAAAATACCAAGGTTGGAAAACAAAGCAATAGATGTAATGGTCACTATTGCATCCTTTCTAGATATCCCTAAAAATCAATTGTGTTATGAGTTTTTGGTGGAGCCAGTCTCCCATCCATCCGATGAAAGCCCAAAAGATAACACCATTTATTACATTGTAGGAATTGATTCTCCTTTATATGGCAAAGTTTACACCTATCTTAAAGAGAATATCCTACCTCTCAACTTGTCAAACAACCAAAAAACATACATTCATATGCCAATCATCCAGATATACCATTATTGTTGACACCCTATATAGATGAGCTTTAGATGGTACTCTTCTTAGGTGTTTAGATAGTGATGAATATCAAACCACTCTAAGGGAGGTTCATGAAGGCATTCGCGGGATGCACTCTAGTGGTCCTACTCTAGTGAAGAAACGCATGCATTTAGGCTATTACTAGCCGAGCATGGAAAAAGATTCCTATCAGTTTCTCAAGCAGTGTAAGAAATGCTAGATTCATGGTAATATGATACATGCACCCACTCAAGAATTACAACCTTTAATGACACTTTGGCCCTTCTGTCAATGGGGAGTTGATCTAGTTGGCAAGATTCACCCTTCTTCCTCCAACAACCACAAATTTGTTATCACAGCCACATAGTACTTTATGAAGTGGATTGCGGCCATTCCATTAACCACCATCATAGAGAAACATATTTCATCCTTCATCCTTAACTAAATCATATGCAGATATGGTATCCCATTATCCATTGTCACAGATAATGGAAGACCCTTCAAGAATCAGGATGTACAGGAACTCTGTAGTAAATTCCATATACAACATCATTTCTCCACTCCATACTACCCACAAGGTAACAGCCAAGTTGAGGCATTGAATAAAACCATTCTAAAGATAATTAAAAATATTATCAATGATGCTAGCCAAGACTGGCATATGCAATTGGACCCTTCTCTATAGGCCTACAGAACCAATATACACACACCCAAATGTGTGACACCATACTTCCTTGTCTATGGATTTGAAGCTATATTGCCTATCAAAGTTGAAATTCCTTCCCTCAGGGTGTCATTAAAAGGACTCATAACTAATGAAGAATATAGGGTATCATGGATTCAAGAACTAGAACTTCTAGAAGAGCGGCAACAACATGCCTTTAACCATCTTAAGGCATACCAGTAGAGAATGTTAAGGAGGTACAATCACAAGGTTAAGCCAAGGGTCTTTCAAGTATGTGATTTGGTCCTAAGAGAGAATCGATGCAATCAATATGATAGAGAGAAGAAGGGGAAGTTTGAACCAAACTGCTTAGGTCCCTATGTCATAATTGCTACCTATGGATCAGGGGCTTATCAACTCTCAACATCAAAAGGTGAACTATTTGATGATCCCATCAATAGTATGCATCTTCAAAAATTCTATACCTAATAACCCCAATGCAAGGGATATATAAAAAAAGAAAAAAATAATGGTAAAAGTAGAAACAAGTGGTGAAAACCTAGAAATAGGTGCTATTTGTGGGTAACCGCTACCTCCATCTATTAGTACAACCCAACCTGCATCCATCTTTCCTATTGTATTCATCTGATAACTACATCCATATCCCATCTACCTAGCAGTGACTTACCATAGCCTGGTATCTTGTCACCCCTATTACCTTATCTAGTAGGGCCATCCTCTCACAAGTCTATTTGTCGATATCAGTCAATTCCAAACTACGTCGCCTCTGAGTTATCATGTAGGCAAGGCCATCATCGATGTACCCCCAAGGCTACCCTTCCATCCATTTCTCATCACCTAGGTCTTTAGGTTCACATAGGGCCACCCCGAACTATGTTGCCTTTGCATCGTCACGTAGGCAAGGCCATTTAGCAATGAGCCCCCGAGGCACTAGGTCAGTCCATTAGGGCCTGTCACATTGTTCATCGTCAGTTCATCCATAATAAATAAATCCTCTACTTGATTGGGGGAAAATCCTTGACCTAGTTAGGGAATAGGATTTTTGAATGCTATAAATTCAGAGGGTAAACAATCAGATCACAGTGTTATCACTAGACAACAAGCAGTGCGACAAGCAAGTCTTTAACATCACCTTGGCACAAAAGAAAGTGAAACTACACTTGGCAAATCCCTTTTGACCTAAGACATGTTGTGTGGTTACACAACACACCCCATTTTGACTTGACAAAATAGGGACCCAGCTTTTTTTGTTTGGCTTTGCTTGTGTTTTTTGCTTTCTGGCGGTCTGGTAAAAGTAAGTCCATGTAGATGATCCTGCATAAAAGGGGCTAGGTAAGTCATCATGATGAGGATAGTTTTTCAAAGTTAACATTTCATGTCAATAACCTCATGGGAGGATAGAATACAAAATTTCATGTAGGTTTGCCATTTGGATGAGTCAAAGATCTAGTCAAACCTAATATTCCTTAGGGAACAAAAGTTATGATGAGTCAAAGATTTGGTCAAACCTAATATTCCAAGGGGAGGATCATATTTCTCAATATCAGTCATCTTATGAAGGATCACCCCAATCTAATATTATCACCTAATAAAATCATTTGCTCCGAACATCCGGATGTTAAATTTATGTGATAGTCATATTCTTACCCGTAGAACATCATATATTTTGCGAAAGTCATATTCTTAAAAACATCGCCCCGATATTTGAATATCAGCCTGTCACAAAATATCACCTTGAGCCAATATCCTACTAACGTCATCCAAACTTGGTAAATGAAAAAATAAACATACCGATGATGTCACCATCCTTTAACTTTGCAGAGGTATATTTCCAAACATGACCTTTCTTACATAACATGATGATGATGTCATAAAGGCACAACGTTGAACTAAGTCATTATCCTGATGACGTCATCCTGATATTTTGATAGAAGGTCATCTTAGTCTAAAGGGGGGGTGATATTATAAACATCACCAGACATTCTAAACATCCCCTGATACTTTGAATATCACCCAATATTCTCAATCCGACCCGATGTTTCGACATCAGTCTTTCCACCTAAAACGGATGATCATATTATACCAAGGGGGTCATATTCTCAATATCACCTGATATTCAGAATATCACCCAATCTTCAAAGATCACCCCGCGCCTTACCGCCATAACATTAAATGCATGCAGATATGGTAGGTGGTTCCTGCCGATTACGAACCCAATACATACACTTGGCAGGATCCAGAAGTTTCGTATAGGAAAATCATTAATTTGCCCTAATTTTCCCAAGAGAAGAGGTTAAAAGTGATTTACAGATTCATTTCACACTTACCTTGTGATAAAACAAGTTTTTACAGGGTTCTGAGCTTACAAGACCTCATAAGGCTACCTGTGGACGCTTAGAGCTTGCACCGGAATAGGATACGCGAACATTGTGGGTATTTGGTTTCCTTTCACACAGTTATCATCATAACTAAAAGGGGATAAACACATCAGGTAAGTAATTGAAACCCTCTGGTTGTCATATTCTGCATATCTAGGTATCATGGGGTCTTCTGGTTTGAAATTTCAAATTATGCATGTTAGGAGAAATGAAATATTGAAATAATAATAGTATGAATGATGAATAATGAATATGTAATGTATATGCATACTTGTATATGTATCAATTGTAAGACCAGGTTGTGTTAATTATAGGCATCCATGGTAGATAAATGGTTGGCTAAGTTAGAGGCAGAATTTTTGAAGCCCATGTTTGCTCAACCTGAGGGTGTCTGGGTCAAATATGGCACCATCACTGATACACACCAAGGGAATATAGATCTAGCTACTTGGTTAGTTAAAATGAGTGATGAGAAGAATAGCAGCACCTTGCTGGATGCAGTCTTGGTATCAGGAATGTGGAGTGCAGCTAGTTTCCCATACTTTATGCAAACTCCTGAGCTGATTATTGAATGTGCGATAAACTATAACCCACAGACAAGGAAGGTAGAGAAGCATGGCACGGTATATGTTGATCTGTCAATCAAGGGAATTGCTGCTACATTTGATTTGCCATTGGGCAAGAAGGTTGCCAACATAGATCTGAAGAAATCAAAAGTAGAGTATGAGAATAACAAGAAGTCTGCTTGGAAGAAGATGCATCAATGGAGGGTAAAGAATAGTCCCTATCCTGCAAAAACTAAACTTCCGGTTCATTTATATAAGTATGACTTTGACGACGAGTACCAATACATGATAGCCCTGCTCAACAGAGTGACAGGCTAGCCTGATGCAGGAAGTTTTTGGGACTGGATGTATGCAGTCATCCTAATGTGCCTTTACATGGATAACAAGCCAATGTGGGCTAAAATGATAAGTGATGCTCTAGATGAGCAGCTGATGAATCTAGGAGGTCCAGATTGTTCCTTCTACATGACATCATACATAGTTTATTCATGTGCCGACAAGGGTACTTTTGATGCATTAACTACAGTTGGGAAAATTGGAGGCACAACCAATGATGCACACATATGGGATCATCATACCCAACTACAAAGAGTGAATTTCCTCCAGGATTACAAGCTGGTAAATGATGCATTCTCTATGTGTGATCAGTGAAATCAAAATGAAGATTAATACTAATCAAATGCATAAACAGAATGATTATACCCTCCTTCTGACTCACGAATCCATGCGGGAAGGAGATGCACCTGATTAGAGCTCCTCAGATGTTTCCCGTGATTAGGTGTAGATGTGGATTGCTCAATGCTTACAACACAATGTATATGAGTGATTTTGGACTTAGATGGAGATGGAGATGAGGATGAGAGATAATTTTGGCAGAGGTTTGATGAGATGAGGAGATTAGGGAGTGATTTTGATAGAGGTTTGATGCATGAAGAGGTCTCTCCAATGGCCTAGAGAGGGGTCCAATTTATAGAGTAGTGGAGATGAGGATGGAGGGTGAGGATTCATTTGATGAGATCAAGGGCTAGGCATAAAAGTGAATCTTTTATTCATAGGGGATAAATTTAAAAATTCTCATTTTGGGAAGAGTGGAGGATAATGGGAGACAACTAAATTTTAAATTCAGTGAGTGGAGGATAGTGGGAGACAACTGAATTTTAAATTCAGTGATTGGAGGATTGTGGGGGACAACTAAATTTTAAATTTAGTTTAGTGGAGGATAGTGGGAGACAACTGAATTTTAAATTTAGTGAGTGGATGATGAGGTAAGTAGGGTTAATTAAGTGTTATCTTAATTAACTTAAGTCTAGGTTAATCAGATAATCAAGATTTATCTTATTAACATGGATTAGGGAAATGGATAAATCAAGTAAATAAATATTAGGAATATTCATTCAATTGATGAGGATAGGGTTGTAAGGTTAAATGGATTAATTAGGTGAATTAATTGATCACCAGGGATATGCAGATAGGGAGAGTGGATTAGTGTAGAGGTACGGAAAATTGGTTTGCAGAGCAGTCCAATTTTAGGTGTCTACATTTGCCCCTCTTTGAGATGGTGTTGCAGTTAAGTAACATCATTTCAAAGAAGTTAAAACATAGAGATGGATTGGATAGAAAAAAGATTTTGATTTGGAAGAATAAGGTTTTGGGGATAATTGGTAAGGGTGATGCCCCGTCGAGAGGATAGGCGGGTTGCGAGAACACGGTTGTGCTCTCGAAATGGATGGAACAGATTGGTAGATGTGGTCAGAGGATAAGTGGTGGGATGAAAGTATGATGATGTTGGGAGATGATTGGTGGATGATCATTGTGCTGAAACTGAATTTGAGCAATCCTAGGTTTGATATAGCAAAGTGGATATGTTCACCAAGGTATAGAAGACCAGGGTGATGATGTTTATCCAACATTTGCATGGACTAGACATGCAAACAAAGGGATGATCTCATGCATGCCCCAGCTAGTACAACCTTGTCTAGATGGGGGAAGGGGACTCATAGCATAAGCCCTTAGTACAAAAAAGGTATGATGAACCTTAGATGCATAAGGAGATCAATATGCTAGAACCGACCCTATGATCAATCAAGATATGAATACTAGCTTGGAGTAATGAGACCAACCCACAAGCACAGCATACAAAAGCAAGACCATACCCCATTCTAGATGTTGTTGCCACATACCATGATATAATAAGATCAAGGTAGCTTTGATGTGATCTTTGAATAGGACAAAAGATAAAAATCAAAAACCAAAAGACCAATGAACCAAACAAGTAACCATTGTATCTTTTGCCAAAATGTATGATGATGTGATATATTCTGCCTATCGTAGGAAAGATATATCCTAAGGTAGGGATTGATAGATGATTTGATGATTTTGTAAAAGTGGCTCAAGATGTGATGGTGACAAGTTGTGATTGATGTTGATTTGATAATGATTTTGATTAAGGACAATGCTTTGATAGGTGATGCGATGCGTGGATTTAGTGTAAGCATATGGATGATAGATGTGATGATGATGTGGGATGATGATAAATGTGATGATGAGAGTGTGATGGAGCAAGTTTTATTTGTGTGATGGATAGAATATTTTTGGAATTTTGTGTGTTTTCTATTGTTTTGGGATTTTTTGATATTTGTGATGTTTTTGGATTTTTGATTTTGTGATGTTTTTGGATTTTTTTGATTTTGTGATGTTTTTGGATTTTTTGATTTTGTGATGTTTTTGGATTTTTGGATTTTTAAATTTTTTTATGTTTTTGGATTTTTGGATTTTTTGATGTTTTTGGAATTTTAGATTTTTTGGAAAAGGAATGGTTTATTATGATGGTTGCCTTGGATTTCGTGTGGATAGCCTTTTCACTAGATACCAATGACAAGGGAACACCAAGTCTAGAGGTGAAAGTGATGGGATTGGATAGGGGGATTGGATAGCTGATTCATGATAGATGGATTGCAAGATAGATGGATGGGAGATGGGGATAAGGATTTTCTCCAAGGGCTAGGTTGCAAGGAATCATATGCCCCAATGCTTAGGATTTTGCATGTTGGGCTCATGTGTGAATGGATGGTCTTTGCAATAGATGAATGGAGGATATACTTGGAAAGGAAGTATGCCAAGAGGTTTCCAAAATGTTGTTGATATTTTGCCCTTGTCTTTATCAAGATCTAAGGTGGGAGATATAGTGGATAGAATGGATGGGGAATGATAGGATGAATAGGGGATGGTAGATAGGAATATGATAAAATTAGGATAAGCTAGTGGATAAGATGTGCAAAGGATATGATGGATGTGGATGAAGGATACGGTTTTGCCCCCAAGTGTAGGGATACAAATTGGATGGAGAAGGGATTACGCATGATGCCCACAAGGGGTTTTCATCAAGGTACTTGCCCAAGGCACCACAAGGAGTGGTTTTCACCATTGGTTGGATTTTTTTTCTTTACTATTTTCTTGATTTTTTGATTTGTTTGCTTGTTTTGATGGAAGGGGGACTTTAGCGTCTGTTTCCATAGCAAGGAGAAGATGGTCCCATGTTGGATAGCATTATGAACTATGATGGCATGGATTGTTGGAAGATAGGAGAAGATGGAATGGATGGTGGATAATGGATGATGATGTGGATTATGTGGATAATGATGTGGATTATGCAAAAGCATGGACCATAGGAATGTGATGGGGAAGATATGTAGGATAGTGAATGAAAGATGGAGAGATAGGGGTATGTGGGAATGTTAAATGGTGGAGGGGAACCAAGACCAGTGGTTGCACACATCATGATGTATTTGCAAGCTTGTACTTGGGATGTGGAGTTGGGAGTAATGGGGATTGGGATGGGGGATATTTGGATGGTTGATTTGGGGTTTTAGGGACCCAAATAGACTTAGACTTTGGGGGATTTTTATATGGAGAGTGGGGTGTTTGGGATTTTGGGGTGGATTGGGATGTGGATGCCTCATTAGAGTTGAGTGATCTTTGCTTAGGGACCCACACCATTATTGTTTTTGCTTTCTCTTGTGATGGTGTGGGATTTGATAGCCTTTTTAATTTTTTAGGTTGATTGGAAGGGATAATATCCTTAGGCTTTTGTGCTTTATGATTTGAGGCATTCAAATATTTGAATCCCGTGGATTTGGTGGAAGCTTCATGTTTGAAAGATGTGTGCTTTAGCTGGTCTTGATTCGGGATTTTAGTGGACTTATGGATGGAGGGGAAAAGAGTGGATTTTTGGATAGGTGGGTGAAGTGATTTGATGATTGGGATATTGGGAGTTGGTAGGATAGGAGGTAATGTGGATTTGTGGATAGGGATGTTGGGAGTTGGTAGGATAGGAGGTAGAGTGGATTTGATAGGGATATTTGGAGTTGGAAGTAGTGGAGGTAAATTGGATGGAGGGAGATGGATGGTCACATGCTTTTGCAAATGGTAGGATGATGGAGGAGGGATGGTGACATATGTTTTGGGAGTGCGATGAGATGCACCATGTTTGGGATTGGATGAATGGATTTTGGAAGGTGGATGGATGGTATCAACTTGTGTAGATTGTTGTTCTTGGGATGCATAGCCAAGGCCATGTGAGGATGGATAGAATGTGGTATGGATGGGCTCCAAGATGCCTTGTTTGTGAAGGCCTAAGCCTTTGCCTTGATAGTTCATAAGTTGGAGCATGCAACATGCAATGGGATGTTTGTTGCTGTGGAAACAAGACGCGAGTCTAGTATTTGTTGGAGAAGAATAGGTGGTGGATAGAAGTTGTTCACCTCCCACAAGGGAGTCACCATGGATGAATGTGCTTGTTCCAAGTGAATAGGAGGATGGATTTGGGATGGGATTGGTAGATGGAGGTGAATGATTAATGGGGGATGGTAAAGGGGTGGTAGAAGTTGATGGGGGATCAATAAGGTGATCCATAGATGGGAGGGGATCGGGGATGGGATTAGATGGGATGGTTAAATCTTGATTAGGAGAAGGGGTTGATGTTTTAACATGCTTTGGATTTGTTTCTTGATGTAGCTCGTGTGCTTGCATGGAAGTGGAAGTGACTTGGATAGATGTGATGGGTGCTTGGATTGATGTGATAGGTGCTTGACTTATGGGTTCTTTAACATGGCTGTATGATTGTTCTTGAGTTATGATAGGAGATTGTTCAAGAGGTTTTGTAGGTGTTGGATTGCATGAGGGTGTTTGATTCCTTGCTACTAGCCAATGGATGACATCCTTCATGAGTGTATGGGCAGAAGAACAATATAATGGATGGATAATGATGGTGGATGGTGTAGAAATAGGATTGGGATTGGATAGGTGGGTGATAGGATTAGGTAGTGATGGTTCTTGGGTGGGTTGAAGGATAGGTGTGGGATTACATGGTGGAGGGCACTCTAGATTGGTATCTCCCTTGTCAAAGGTGATTAGATCTTGCCTAGGATAACTTGGACTCATTTGATTTATGTACAAGGGACTACTTGGACTTGCATGTGCTTCTTGTTACAAAGATGGATTTGGGCTCACTAGTGCTTGTTGGGGAGGCCATTGATAGTCTTGGTAGCTAGGTGTAATGGTAGGATATGTAGACGAAAGGTGTTGGGGTTGGTATGAAGTTCAGGGTTGATACGAGGATGATGGAAGTTGATATGAGGATGATGGAGGTTGATATGATGGAAGTTGATATGAGGTTGAAGATGGTGTTTGGACTTCTTGTTGTGATATGATTTGTTGTTGATGTTGGTAAATGTGTTGATGTGATGATGATGGAGGGGTTACATAGGATAATGATTGTTGTGATATGGATTGATATAGATAAGGGTTGTGATAAGTTGATCAAGGGTTGATAGGACATGTGGATGAATTTGGTTAATATGAAGTGGGATAAGTTGATGCATAATTAGTTTGATGTGTAGATGGATATGATGGGATAGGTGCTAGATAGGATGGTCATTGGACTTTGCAAGTGGCCAAGATGTGTTGGATTTCTTCCGAGAGGTATTGTATGTGTGAGGATTGGCTTGTTCAACCTATTTGAATCAATTCTTGAATGCTTTGAAAGGTTCATTGATCTAAAGGGGATTGGGTTGCATGCATGTGGTGAAGCATATGAAAGAGCTTTTGGAAGTCCTCTAAGGTTGACATGATGTCACACATGTGGTTAAATCTTAAGTCCTTTTTTGGCAAGTGCTTGGTTATGATTTGATGATGATGTGGATTGTTTGGATGAAGTTGATTAGGATGAAGGTGACTAGGATGTGCTTAGGGATGATTGGGATGGAGGTTGATTTAAGAAGGATGGAGAGAATGATGTTGTGTAATTATTAGAATGATGTTGTTTGGATAATGATTTAGATAGAGTGGTGATGATTTGATGATGTAGGGTTACAAGGATGTGAGTAGGATTGATTATGGATGACTTGGATGTGATTAGGATTGAGGTGGTTAAGAATGGGTGATTAGGATGAGTGTGATTGGATTTAAATGTGTTGGAATGACTTGTCTTATGTGTTTGATGTTTAGTTTGATTTGGCAATGTTTAGCAAATGATCACATCTACAAACAAGAATCACTCACACAAGACATAATCAAATTTGAAGTTTGAATTTTGAAGAATATGAGAATGATTAGACAAGCACACTTGCAAAACAAATCAACATGCCCTAATGCCTAGTTTGATGTAAGGTATGGCCAATTAGGTTTGGTCAATGTTTAGACGAGGTTGACTAATGATTTGAAAGGGAAATCCTATCACACAACCGGGAGAAGGGGGTAACCCACCCTTCACCTTCACTTCCCAAAGGTAGAAAGTTCTTTGGGGCTTAGCCAAGAGTGACAAGATTCCAATTTCAAAGAGGGTGTCTTTCGATTCAGCCTCAGATGAAGTCATCCCTAGGGGTGATGAAATCCCCTAGTAGACCTCCTGGGAAAGGGTAAACAAAAGCAAATCAAAGTGATGTGTTTTTGATCTCCAAGGTCACCTTGAGGTGCGAGGAGAGAGCATACACACACCCACTTGAGTCACACTCTCACTTGTAAATTATCTCTTAGAAAAATGAAATGTGATGAAGACACGTCAAGCAGTGATTCTTTATAAATCCAAATTTCAAGATGTGATTGAAGACAAATTGTTCATTTTAAGCCCAATTTTGATATGTGATGAAGACAAATGTTTGTTTTAGAGGCCCAAATCAAAGTGTGTTTGCAATCAATGATTGAGAGATAAAGGATGAGAAAATGGATGCACCTGATAAAATTGCTGTCCAAGCTACTATTTTTTCTGATCCTGATGTTGTTCCAGCCTAGAATGATCACCTACAAGTCACAAAAATGACAACGAAGCAAGTAGACTAGCCAAGGAGATTGTGATGCAAAAATTGATAATTTGATAAAAATCTAATATAGATGAGATGATATAGAAAAATAGATTGCATGAATAGATTCTTCAGGAGATTCTATGTGATTTAAATTTTTTTTGGAAAAATTCAATCAAAAACGCAAAAGATATGATGATTTGAAGTTTGCAATGAAGTTTGACTTTGACTGATAAAAAGGGTAGGAAAAAGGCATAGTCACCTAATACAAACCTCACAACTATGAAGTATTCAGAGTCCTCTTTCCGATGACTATTTGTTTGCTCAATTTCACCTCCGTATGCCAAAGTTGTGTGTGTTTGAAAAAAACAACCTCCTTCGGCTTATAGAAGGCACTAGGAGACCCTGATTGTTGGCTTGTTTGCAAATAAACCACTAGTAGTTTGTTTCTGAGTGATCACATGTGGTGGTTTAGAGCAGATGGTTAATGTTTGATGTTAGCAGCCAAGGATTTAGCCCCTGGTCGCCAATATGACTAGGGGCAGACCTAGAAAAAAAAAAATGAACTTGAGGGGGCTGATTGTAAGCCCCCACCCCTATGTACATGTGACCAAAGGCAGCGAAGTGTTTTTAGGCCTTTGTGCTAATAGTTTAGGGTTAATAAGAAGGGTGGTTTTTGGATGAGGCAACGTAAGGTTAAGGCCATGAGGGGGCGGCGCGTGAGGGTCGCAAGGTGGGCGATCTTGGCGGAGGGTCTGCGGGAGAAGGGAGGAGGTGGCCGTGGGAGGAGGATGGAGGTTAGGGAAGGACTGAGTGGTGGACAGGGGGTTGGTGCAGGGGCTCATAGGGTGGTGAGGCTATGGGAGAAGGGAGGAGAGGGGAGCTGCAGTGGTCGACGGGTGTAGGTCGGTAGGGAGTGGTGGCGGGGGAAGTTCTTAGCAGGTGAAGTGGGGTGGATGGGTTTTAGGTGGCGGCGACTAGGGGAGCTTTGGGTGGCGACCAGGTGGTGGTGAGTGTAGGGTTTGATGCAGAGGGTGGGTTTAGATGTCAACTTGTGTTAGGAGTAGTGGTGACCTGTGTTAGGAGTAGGGTTTTTCAGAGGCGGCATTTTAGTGGTGGCGACGGGGGTTCAGGCAGTGGCGACAGGAGGTATAAGGCGGTTTGGCCTCTAAGAGTGGTGGTGACCATGCAGAGCTATTAGTGGTGACCGGGTAGAAGATTGTAGGGAAGAGGAAACAGGGTTTGAGGGACGTCGACTCAGAGGAGGAAGCGGTGGCAACAGGGTTCAGCAGGTAGCGGCCAGGCGGCGGAAACCCTGCAAAACATGATATTAACCCTACAAACACGATATTAACCCTACAAATAAATGAAATCCACAACCTAAAACAACAAATGCCATCAACCAGCAAATGCAAACTCAGAGCAGTACGGATTAGTACAGACAGTCTGTACGGTATGGATCCGTACGGTACAGATCTGTACCCCCAAAAAAATTTCAAAAATTTTCAAAAAATATGACCAACTTTATAGTCAAAATTCATGCAATCGATGTCTTGAGCGTGATGGTGAGGTTAGTTTTCACCCAGGATGCAACCTGCAATAGTTCACTTCCAAAACTTGACAAAAATTGTTAGAAAATGAAGATTTTAACAAGAAACCTTTACAAAATGATGAGTAGATTTGAGACTAGCCGTGCCAAATGTGATAAGTGAAATCAAAATGAAGATTAATACTAATCAAATGCATAAACAGAATGATTATACCTTCCTTCTGACTCAAAAATCCATGCGGGAAGGAGATGCACCCAATTAGAGCTCCTCAGATGTTTCCTGTGATTAGGTGTAGATGTGGATTGCTCAATGCCTACAACATAATGTATATGAGTGATTTTGGACTTAGATGGAGATGGAGATGAGGATGAGAGATAATTTTGGCAAAGGTTTGATGAGATGAGGAGATTGGGGAGTGATTTTGACAAAGGTTTGATGCATGAAGAGGTCTCTCCAATGGCCTAGAGAGGGGTCCAATTTATAGAGTTTTGGAGATGAGGATGGAGGGTGATGATTCATTTGATGAGATCAAGGGCTAGGAATAAAAGTGAATCTTTTATTCCTAGGGGATAAATTTAAAAATTCTCATTTTGGGAAGAGTGGAGGATAATGGGGGACAACTGAATTTTAAATTTAGTGAGTAGAGGATAGTGGGAGACAACTGAATTTTAAATTCAGTGATTGCAGGATTGTGGGGGACAACTGAATTTTAAATTCAGTTTAGTGGAGGATAGTGGGAGACCAATGAATTTTAAATTCAGTGAGTGGATGATGAGGTAAGCAGGGTTAATTAAGTGTTATCTTAATTAACTTAAGTCTAGGTTAATCAGATAATCAGGATTTATCTTATTAACAGGGATTAGGGAAATGGATAAATCAACTAAATAAATATTAGGAATATTCATTCAATTGATGAGGATAGGGTTGTAAGGTTAAATAGATTAATTAGGTGAATTAATTGATCACCAGGGATATGCAGATAGGGAGAGTGGATTAGTGCAGAGGTATGGAAAATTGGTTTGCAGAGCAGTCCAATTTTAGGTGTCTACACTATGCACCTGGTGAGAACAATGGAAGAAGATAGAACCAAGAGACTAAGCATGGAGGCTCAGGAAGTTATCTACAGGCATGGAGCCTGGTTTATCCAATTTGCCACTTTCTCCTATATCAGGATTGAAGGTTTTGAGGGGGAGCCTCTCATGCTCCCAAGGTACCCTACATATGCAGTTGTCCTAATGGAATTTTTAAGACAAATCTCTACAATATTGAATGCCTATAAGGAAAACAACAAGCTTCCACCAGTTTTGTTTCTAGTTGCAATGGGCTGGTATATGTGCCCAGATTCTGAGAGTATAAAAAAGGCCATAGATGGTCTAAATATAATGAATTCCCAGCCATTTCCATTAAAGAGATCATATAATCCATATGGGAGGATGTAGAAGATCATGGGGAAGCCTATCCATAGAAGACATCTTGAAGACTTCTGGGCAGATTGTGAAGATGAAGCTGAAGCCCGAAGAAGAAGGTATTAAAGGTTAACACTTAACCAAATCAGGACCTCTGATTGCATCTCCATCCCAGCACAACTGAAGAATGATGATGGAATGATAATGGCTGATGAATATGAAGAGAAAAAGATATATAATGATACCATCTCTATGCTGGATCTCACTATACAGGAGGATATCTCCTTAGATCCATTCACAGGTAGGATATTACAACTAACCCAAGCTTGGGTGGATGAGTAGATAAATGTACTAAAGAAAAAAGGCATTGTCATCACTGTTGATAACAAGAAGAAGAGACAGGAAGTTCCTGAAGGTGAATATGATGATTTCTTGGATGAGAAGAGGAAATCCAAAGGAGAGAAGGCACCACCTCCTAAAAAAAGCAAGAGGTCTTCAAGAGGTAAAAAAACTGATCTTGAACCTAGAGGGGTTATAGTTGAGAGAGCCATAATAATAGCTGGAGATGCATCAGCATTAGAACTAGTGTCAGCCTCCTTAGTACCACCTCCTAAAGATAAACAAAAGGCTAAAAAGATTCAAAGGTCGGCTGTTGCAATAGTGGAAACATATGAGGAGGGTCAGGCCTCGCATAAAGAAGTATAAGAGGACACTCCTCTTGATGAAGAGCTGGAGGAGGAGGAAGAAAATGCTAAAGCCCTCACTAGAAAAAGAAAAGCACATCAGGTGATAGCAACTACACCTAAGAAACCAAGGACTTCTATGAGAGGTGAAATAAGACAAATCCCTATAATGCTAAAAGGGGTAGGTGGAGAAGTATTCAACAAGGAATTGCAGCATAACGTTCCACTTCCCACTATTGTAAAGTTCAAAACTGAACAAGCAGAAGAGCAAATGAAAGAAGCCTTTAAGGCAGTACAAAGTGGTCAAGTTTCATTAGATGAGACAGTTGACTTATCTGACAATGAGGTAATGAAGGACGTAGCTTCACAAAGAATGGAAACCCTTGCTGCCGGTGCCTAGATAGCTCCACATGAGACCCCATCAGTTTAGGTAGTATTAGAAGGGATGAAGCAAATAGAGCAAGAAAGAGAAGAGAGCTCGAAACATATTGCACAACAAATAGGGTTGGATACATTAGTTGATCAGGTAACAAATCCTACAGCTATAGATTTGACATATGTAGAGGATGTAGATCCTAAAAATATGGTAGGTGCACCTAAGGAAACACAGAATATTGAAGAAATCAAACAGAAAGAAATGGAGAGGAAAGGTGCAAGTATGGGTCAGCAACAACATGATACATCAGCTGAGCCCAAAACAGTAGACGCCCGACGAAAAGACAGGGAGGATAAAGAAATATTAGGTCCTGATGACAATAAGGCTCAAGAGGTAATTAATACATGTCCAGAGCAGGTTATAGTTGCAGATTAGGTAGAAGAGCCTAAGGTAGATATAGTAATATCTACGGGAACTAATATGCCTCATAATGAGGAAATCCCTAAGGTAGATAAGATACCCATGAAGGAAGTACAGGATCAAGATCATGATAAACATGTAGATGATTAGCAGGATCACCCTCCAAAACAAGAAATTCCTCAACAGGAGGATATACCCAAGGATCACCCTCATGAGGAGCATCATGAGGAAGAAATAACGAGATCACCCTCCCCATCGAACATGATGGTGGATACCAGAGATCAGGGTGATCATCATGATGATGATGGAGAGAAACAACTAAAGGATCATGTTCCTTCATGGCTCGAGAAAGAAATTGGTGCAGAATCAGGTATAGAGGCACAAGAATTTGATGTGTCCACATTGTTTTTAGAAACATTAATAAAGCCTAAGAGGAAGGCAAGATTAACTTCTGCAATAAGAAGGGATCCTGTGACAGGTAGGAGGACTACACAGTTAGCACTCCCTATTGTGGATAAAGAAAAGGGTAAAATCACTCTGGATGAATTCCAAATTAGCACAGTTGATCTTGGATTTGCTAATGAGGATCAAGAGGGCCAAGAAGGTAAAGATATTATTGATTCATTAACCCAAAGGGTGAAAAGAGAGAAAGAGAAGAATAAGTAGCATAAAGAGCACATTGCTCAGCTGCATGCATATATAAGAGGGTTAATTAACCCTGACAACACATCTAGTGATCATGGAGTCCCATTGACTATAATTTCTCAGGAGGAGGTCAACAAGTTGAACCTCATGAAACATGAATCAATAATAATGTTGAAATGGATGTCATCTGTGCTTGATGGAGCTGAAGAAGTGGCAAAGGCCTCTTTAAAGAGGTGGAATTCTTTAGGCACCTCCAGGAAAAAGGTAGATAAACTGCAAATGGAGATTGGCAGGAGGTCATTTCAGTTAGAAAAGGTCATGAGCATTTTGGATGAAATGAAGAGGATTGATCCACAGATTCTAATAAAGAATCAAGTACTGAATAATAACACAACCCTATTGATTGATATCTGGAATAAGGACATGAGGTTTGAATGTGATGTGCTTAAAAGATGCAATAGTAAACTCAGGAATATCAGCATGAAGTTACATGATATGATGTCCCATGAGGCTAATGTTTTGGAAACATTAGAAGGAAAGGCCGAGGGAAAGATAGAAAATTAGGATGAAGAGTTTGTCATCAAAGCTCTACATAGTAATTTCCAGCTAGTTGCTGAAGATCCTATCAACCACCTGACAGAAGAGGTGTTGGATAAAATAATGAGAATAAAGGTTAAGGTGGAAGATTATAATGAAACATCCACCAGTAGGAGGAGTAAATTGGAATCTCTCAGGAGCAAATATCAGGTGCATAAGCATGCCATCGCCAAAGCAAGAACTCAAGATGGCGGAGAGGTGGAGAAGATAGTGCAGGCATATGAGAATATCAGGACAGCTATGCAGGTCCATATTCAAGAAGACAGTCATCATGATGATGAAGATAGCAAAAGTTTTGAATGTGATGATCATGAAAATAAGGATGATGATGAGGATGCATCGTAAAGGGGATATATGCATCAGGTACTTATGAAAGTATAAGTTGCCTAGATGGTTGCCAGCTAGCAACCTATGCCATGTGAAAAAGATTGACTTAGTCAATGAAATGTGAATTACAGATCTTAATAGATAAATCTTGATCGTTGATCAATTGTAACAACCCCCTCATCTTGTTCTATAAAAGGTGCAGGGGTGCCTTATTCTAAAACATTCGAAACTTAATTGAAATTTGTTTGTTGAAATATTCAGGGCTCATTTCAAAGTTATTTTATACATATATGTTCTTGCACACTTAATGAATGAGAAGACTGTTTTGATTACAATCCATCATAAATCTTGAGTAATCAGTGTGTGAATTCGTGATATATGCTTTGATTTGTTGTGTCCCTTGGATTGCATATCAGCTTGCATGTGTTGTCCTCATACCTTTCCTTTAAAGTTAGCATCGACTATATCTAGTTGCGGAATGTCCTGGTAAACATATGGTTTGATTTCTTCTCTTCATGACTATATCTGATTGTATATGTGGCTCAATGGCTGAAGGTTCAACTTTAATTTGAAGTATTTTTTTCAATTTCTTTCAATTTCAGAGCATTTCATCATCAGAATTGCAAATAATTTACAATCTTAAGTAAATAATACAGATATGCAGACATCTCATAGATAACTAAACATATTCAGCATATTTGAGGTTAAAGCATGTCAAAATGACAAATATCATGCAAAGATTTGAAGATAGACACAATATTTGAAGTATATCCTGTGTAGAATAACTCTCTGTGCAGCATCATTACAGGAAACATTTTCTTACTAATGAGATCTATGTAAGGCCCCAAAATGGAAATAGCAACACACATCAACCTCTGAGTAAAGTCAGAAGATTAAGAACTAATCAACGGAGACTTGAGATCATGAATTCCCTGAATTCATCACATCTTTCAAGATGAGTAAAGGTTAATGTGTACTTTTATTCTATGTTTGTTTATGACTAACATCATGATCAACATAAATTAGCGCTAGAAGGAGGGCCTCTAGGATGAGGATCATCATACTTTATTTAGGTGATGATAAAGATTGTAAGGTAACACTCAGACATCACCAAATTTCTAGAGCTAGACATAAATATTCGTTGTTCTGAGTTGATATATGCTAATCCTATGTAAAGTTTTTGAAATCAGTCATAAATATTGCAATCTTTATAGTAGATCGGCATGTATTTGCAAAGATCAGCCTTATTTTAGGTAAATTTGTCCAAGCTTTGAGGTATCCTACTTTAGAAACCCAATATCAACCTGTAAAGTGTTGCCAAACCAAAGTCACCTCATATTTGCAGTATAGCTGCAAATATTCCATAAATACTAGGTCAGTTTCCAATCCTGACCATAAATATAGTCACTACTGGTACATTCCAACTGATATTTACAAAGTTCCAGCCAATTTGCCTCAAAATTGAGAAATCCTAGCTCACAGGATAAATACTAGGTCACGATCCACCAGACCTTTCGACGAATTGCTTGTTAGAGGGTTCAAACCTAGAACTATGGACATCTATCACACTCCAGGATCTAGTGCATCAGGAGCATAACCAGAGCCTCCTCCTGTAACTCCTATTGGTTTGCAAGTACCTTTAGGGTTATCGGTGACACCTCCTGTCCAACCTCAGCCAACTATACCACAGGCTCAACCTCCTCCGGTTGCAATGTCATTCTTTGCAACAGAGTCACCTTTAACTTTCACTACATATCACGAGTTGCCAAAGAATCCAGGCAAACTCTGTCCAAAATATCATCCTTATCAGGATGCGGATGATCATATCAGAGCTTTTAAAGAAGGCTACTGTAGGGATAGAATAGAGCATCAGGACGTTGTATGCAGGCTATTTCCTTTTTCCTTAGGAGAAGAGGCTTATAATTGGTATATTAGTCTTGGTCAGGGTTCTATCAGATCATGGGATGTTCTAGAAAAAGCTTTCACTGATAGATTCAAGGTACCAATAGATCCTTCCATGAACTATCATCTGTTTGCTACAATTAAACGGTTTGAGGGAGAACCTATTGCCAATTTTAATGCTACGTTCCAGAAAATGCTATCCAAGTTAGTCACTCCTTATGTTGTAGCAGATGCTGCTACTAGGAGTATCTATTACTCATCCTTGGATCCTCTAACTTCCATGTTCATTAGGAGAGCACATCCTGAAATCACAACTTTGATAGGAGCTTTCCAAGAAGCTATCAAAGTGAATCAGTAATTAGTCCCTGCTCCTACTTTGAATATTACATTCCCTGCACTGCCTGGCATGTATCCAACATATCCTGCATAATATCCTCCCCAGCCACAGTACAATGGAGCTATGGTACCTCTGGCAGTCATGCCAACACCATTGCAGATATCTCCATTGAGTATCATGCCTCCTCCTAATGGAAATGGTCAAATGCCACAGTATCCAAGCTAGACACAAGTGCCTCAGGGTGTGGATAAAAATAATAACACTAGATCCTCTTTCTTCAAGCCTCAAACTAAAAATGTGGTAGCCAAGGTTCAGGAAGAAAAGGAAGAAATTAAAGAAATATCAGCTCAGCTAAGGAAGCTTACAACTGAGATCACTCATTTGAGAAGTCACAACTTCTATTCTCAGCCTAACCAGAATAGAGGCTATAACAATGACAGACCTAGTTATCCTGATAGGGGGTACAACAACAATTATTTCAACAATAAATGTGGTAACAACAATCCTCCTAGACAGCCTAGAACATCGAATTCTAGGCCAAATAATGGTTCCTTACCATCACCCCTAGATAATCAGCCACTTGGTGAAACCAAATAGAATACTAGAGTCAATCTTGCTGAGGTAGCTCTCACCAATTGGTGTAGAATACACAGTACAAATGCTCATGCAGAACTAGACTATCCACAATTTAGAATTGCTGCTAGCATTTTCCAGATAGAAGTGTCTAATACTTCTGGAAACTCCCCTCAAGTGGAGGGAAATGAAATTGTCCCCTGTGGATATGACTCTGTATTTGTCTTGGAAAGTTATACTGATTAGCATCATCAGCAGACTGTGTCATCCCACTAGAAATACAACCTAGCATATGAAGAATCTACCAAGGCTTTTGAGTCAAATTATGTTTTTCCCTTTGAGGATGAGAATGAGCCATCCAATGAGCCTGAGGAGGTGCATGCTTACCAGCAGAAATATCAGGGTAAGCACAATTATAATTTGAGAGGTAATTCCAATAGACCTACTAGTCCATTAACTAGTTCCTTGCCTCTGAATAATTTTAACACACCTCCTAATCCCAAGGCAAGTAACAATCTAGGATTTCCAAAGGTAAATGCACAGTATCTGTCACCACAAAATATAATATCAAAAGTTGTTGGCCTACCTCATGAGTCTAACAAACTAGTCACATATCTAGCAGATGAGATGAAGAAGGTAAAGATCAGCCTGTCTCTATCAGAGTTGTTGAAAACTCCTACAATTAAAAAGGTGTTTATGAAATCACTAGATGATCCTGCTCCAAGAGAGGATAGTCATCCCCCAAGTTAGCCTAGCAATAGGGATCATGTTGCTAAGGATAACACTATCAAACATAAAGTGCCAACTACTGTCCAAGTTGCAGAAACCTCCCACATGACCTTGAACAAGGACAAAAGTGAGTCGCCACCTTTCCTCCTTACTATAAGGATGTTTAGCAAGAATTTACACAACTATTTTGTAGATTTAGGTGCATCTACAAATGTCATGCCCCTATCAATATGCAATGCTCTAGGGTTACATCCCACTAAATCCCTAAAGAAGGTGATACAACTAGATAAAATAGAAGTAAGTGTAGTAGGGGATACAACTCACATTCACATGCAACTAGCATCTGATCCTAGGATCCAATATTACATTGATATCTAGGTGGTAGACATACCTGATACATATGGGATGTTGCTCAGTAGAGACTGGTCTAAAATCCTCAACGGATATATGTCCACTGACTTCAGTCATATGTGGTTACCTTGGAAAGGGGTACCTAACCAGATAAGAATAGATGCTGAGCCTAGAATGAAGCACATGATCACCAAATACAACAAAACAAATGAGATCATGTACATGAATATAGAACCTAGAGTTTATGCCATTAGACCGCAGACTATCAGGATAGAAGAGAGCCTGATGTTCAATTTTCATCATCATGATGATGATCATCAGGAGGACATAATGACTGTAGAACCTAATAGTAATTTCAAGAATGAGAATGAAATAGATCACTTCAGAAATTTTGAGATGCATCTGTCCAAATACCTAGAACACTGTCGATTATTAAATATACATGTTCATGACATTTTGATTGATGGCTGGTGTAGGTTACATGACAAGGCACATTCAGAGAAAACTTGTGAAACATGCTTAGATATGATGGAGTTGGAGCAGACATGCAGTGAGGCATCATCATCATCCGAGGTAAGTTCTGCATCTGGTGATGATGATGATACCAATTTTTGTTTGTCTTCTACATGAACCACATAAAAGGTGACAGATCATGACAGAGATCAAATTTTGAGAACAGAAGAAATTCTAGTGTATGACCAGATAGATGTGAAGAAGAAAGAAACAATCATCCCATGGAGGGAATGTTTGATAGAGACTGACTATGAACTGTTTGATGAAGACAGAGGGAGTAAACTATCCAAATTTGAAGAGTTTTTATCAGGAGAAATTAAAAGGATGAAAGAACAGCAGAAAATGCCACAGGATGCACTAACTGAGGAATGGTGTAGGTTGCATGAGGCAACTGACTCAGAGACTACTTGTTCGCTATGCTTACATGTTTTAAAGAGACATACAATACCTAATCTAGAGGATCATCCTCCTGATGATGAAAAGAAAGAAGAAGAATTAGCTTCATCGAAGAAAGAAAAGATGAGGTCTAGGAATGTTGAAATTCCTAAGTTAAAATGGATATCAGGTGGTGCAACTGCCAGAGCTACAAAAAAGAAGAAAGGTTCAACTAAGCCTCCTGCTGAAAATAAATCCTGGATCCTTAGATTTGATGGATCCAAGTCCAAACAAGGAGCTGGACTAGGGATTGATCTCATTGAACCATCAGAAAAGTCCTACTTAGTTGCTTATAGATTGCAGTTCCCCTACACTAACAATGTGATAGAGTATGAAGCTCTGATTCATGGGATATTGTTTGCTCTGAAGAAGAAGGTGAAAATTCTACATGTCTTTGGAGACTCAGAATTAGTTGTCAGACAGGTAAGAGGAATTTACTCTTGCAACTATAAGAAATTATGAAATTATAGACACAAAGTGTGGGATTTGATTGAAGACTTTGATGCATTCAATATCACTCATGTACCTAGAGAACAGAACCATAGGGCAGACAAGAACCCTAGGGAATGGAATACATTGCTAAAGTATGCCTTGTGGGTAGATAGAATTAGAAACAAGGTTGCATTAGGAAACTCTCCTTACCATTTAGTATATGGGGTGGATCCCATCCTCCCTATTAACCCAAAAATTCCTACCTTGTAGTTTTCCCAAGAATACCTAGGCATAGACAATAACCAAGAAGTCAGGTTGCTTCAGCTGATGCACCTGGAAGAGAAAAGAAGTCAGGCAATTGACCAATTTGCTAAACATCAGGCTGTTGTCAAATGCTGGTTTGATAGAAGAGCCAAAGTTAAAGCATTCAGGATATCTGATTTAGTTCTAATGTGGGATAAAGCCCATGAGAGGAAAGGAGACCATGGTAAGTTTGATAAATTATGGATAGGTCCCTTCCAAATTTTTGAGATCTTAGGGGACAATACTTTCAGGCTTAAGAACTTGATAGGTGAGGATGTTTCATTGCCAGTCAATGGACGGTTCCTCAAACACTATTTCCAAGCCTAAGTAACTTCATGTCAGTCATGTGTATCATAATGTATATTTGTATAGTTGTTTGTATAGTGTTTTGTTTTGTTTTTGCTTTGTTTTCTTGTTGAGTTTTGGTTTTGGTTAGTTAGGATGATGTAGTTCATCACCCCAGAAAATATCAAAATTGTTAAGATTCAAGTGATGAGAACACATTTGTATATAGGTTGTGACTCATTTTGAGAAAGTCATCATGATCAGGTCTGTGATATCTTTTCGTCAGGGTACCTCCTCTTAACCAAAGTGATTTCATCACAATGACTCACCTAATAGACTTGGGTTTGTTGAACACACGTGTATAGGTGTTAAGTGAAAAATCTAAAGGGACTCCCTTGCTACCATTGCAATCTCCAACCTAAAGCAGCAAGTGACTATACCTTGCACACTGGGCTTACATGATGATATCTAATATATGAAGTATAAATATGAAAATCCAAAATATATAATAATAAAATTAGGCCATCTAAGTAACCTTACCGGGGCTATAGACGCCTGCTAGTAGTGGGGCTCTACTTAGGGTGATTGTATAGATAACCTTGTCGAGGCTATGAACGCCTGCTGGCAGCAAGGCTCTATCCAGGTTGGCTATGAGGGATGATCTCCAACTATGTAGCTTAACATTAGTTACTCATGTTTTCAACTTACTTTCAAGATGAGGATAATTAATCATTTGCACACTACTGATCCTTGGTTAGCATTGTTACCATGAGGACATTTTTTCATTCAGAAAGATTTTGATGCTTATGCTTAGAAAGAGTTAGAATGCTATGTTATAATGTGTTCACATCACTTGAATCATTGGAATTTTGATGTTTTCTTTGGTGGCAAGTTATTGTCTGGTTACACAACACGCCCCATTTTGACTTGACAAAACAGGGACCTAGCTTTTTTTGTTTGGCTTTGCTTGTGTTTTTTGCTTGCTGGCAGTTTGGTAAAAGTAAGTCCATGCAGATGATCCTACATAAAAGGGGCTAGGTAATTCATCATGATGAGGTCAATTTTTCAAAGTTAACATTTCATGTCAATAATCTCATGGGAGGATAGAATACAAAATTTCATGCAGGTTTGCCTTTTGGATCACCCCGATATTCCTTAGGGAACAAAAGTTATGATGAGTCAAAGATCTAGTCAAACCTGATATTCCAAGGGGAGGATCATATTTCTCAACATCAGTCATCTTATGAAGGATCACCCTGATCTAATATTATCACCTGATAAAATCATTTGCTTCAAACATCTAGACGTCAAATTTATGTGATAGTGATACTTACCCATAGAACAACATCATATATTTTGTGAAAGTCATATTCTTAAAAACATCACCCTGATATTTGAGTATCGGCCTGTCACAAAATATCACCTTGAGCCAATATCCTGCTGACGTCATCCAAACTTGATAAATGAAGAAATAAACATACCGATGACATCACCATCCTTTTACTTCGTGGAGGTATATTTCCAAACATGACCTTTCTTACATAACATGATGATGATGTCATATAGGCACAATGCTAAACTAAGTCATTATCCTGATGATGTCATCCTGATATTTTGACAAAAGGTCATCTTAGTCTAAAGGGGGGGTGATATTATAAACATCACCAGACATTCCGAACATCCCCTGATACTTTGAATATCACCTGATATTCTCAACCTGACCTGATGTTTCAACATCGGTCTTTCCACCTAAAACGGATGATCATATTATACCAAGGGGGTCATATTCTCAATATCACACGATATTCAGAATATCACCTGATCTTTAGAGATCACCCCGCGCCTCACCGCCATAACATTAAATGCACGCAGATATGGTAGGTGGTTCCCACCGATTATGAACCTGATACATACACTTGGCAGGATCTAGAAGTTTCGTACAGAAAAATCATTAATTTGCCCTAATTTGCCCAAGAGAAGAGGTTAAAAGTGATTTACAGATTCATTTCACACTTACCCTATGATAAAACAAGTTTTTATAGGGTTCCGAGCTTACAAGTCCTCATAAGGCTACCTATGGACGCTTAGAGCTTGCACCGAAACAGGATACGCAAACATTGTGGGTATTTGGTTTCCTTTCACGCAGTTATCAGTGTAACTAAAAGGAGATAAATGCTTCAGGTAAGTAATTGAAACCCTCTAGATGTCATATTCTACATATCTAGGTATCATGGGGTCTTCTGGTTTGAAATTTCAAATTATGCATGTCAAGAGAAATGAAATATTGAAAGAATAATAGTATGAATGATGAATAATGAATATGTAATTTATATGGATACTTGTATATGTATCAATTGTAAGACCAGGTTGTGTTAATTACAGGCATCCATGGTGGATAAACGGCTGGCTAAGTCAGAGGCAGAATTTCTAAAGCCCATGTTTGCTCAACTTGAGGGTGTCCAGTTCAAATATGGTGCCATCACCGATACACACCAAGGGAATACAGATCGAGCTACTTGGTCAGTCAAAATGAGTGATGAGAAGAATAGCCGCACCTTGCTGGATGCAGTCTTCATATCAGGAATGTGGAGTGCAACTAGTTTCCCATACTCTATGGAAACTCTTGAGCTGATTATTGAATGTGTGAGAAACTATAACCCATAGACAAGGAAGGTAGAGAAGCATGGCAGGGTATATGCTGATCTATCAATCAAGGGAATTGCTGCTACATTTGGTTTGCCATTGGGCAAGAAGGTTGCCAACATAGATCTAAAGAAATTAGAAGTAGAGTATGAGAATAACAAGAAGTCTGCCAGGAAGAAGATGTATCAATGGAGGGCGAAGAATAGTCCCTATCCTACAGTAAATAAACTTCTGATTCATTTATATAAGTATGACTTTGACGACGAGTACCAATACATGATAGACCTGCTTAGCAAAGTGATAGGCCAGCCTAATGCTAGAAGTTTTAGGGACTAGATGTGTGCAGTCATCCTAATGTGCCTTTACACGGATAACAAGCCAATGTGGGCTAAAATGATAAGTGATGCTCTAGATGAGCAGCTGATGAATCTGGGAGGTCCAAATTGTTCCTTCTACATGACATCATACATAGCTTATTCATGTGCCTACAAGGGTACTTTTGATGCATTAACTACAGTTGGGAAAATTGGAGGCACAACCAATAATGCACACATATGGGATCATCATCCCCAACTACAAAGAGTGAATTACCTCCAGGATTACAAGCTGCTAAATGATACATTCTCTATGCACCTGGTGAGAACAATGGAAGAAGATAGAACCAAGAGATTGGGCATGGAGGCTCAGGAATTTATCTACAGGCATGGAGCTTGGTTTATCCAATTTGCCACTTTCTCCTATATCAGGATTGAAGGTTTTGAGGGGAAGCCTCTCATGCTCCCAAGGTACCCTATAGATGCAGTTGTCCTAATAGAATTTCTAAGACAAATATCTATAGTATTGAATGCCTATAAGGCAAACAAAAAGCTTCCACTAGTCTTGTTTCCAGTTGCAATGGGCTGGTATATGTGCCCAGATTCTGAGAGTATAAAAAAGGCCATAGCTGGACTAAATATGATGAATTTCTAGCCATTTCCATTAAAGAGATCATATGATCCATATGGGAGGATGCAGAAGATCGTGGGGAAGCCTATCCATAGAAGACATCTTGAAGACTTTTGGGTAGATTATGAAGATAAAGCTAAAGCCCGAAGAAGAAGGAATCAAAGGTTAACACTTAACCAAATTAGGACCTTTGATTGCATCTCCATCCCAGCACAAATGAAGAACGATGATGGAATGATAATGGCTGATAATATGAAGAGAAAAAGATATATAATGATACCATCTCTATGCCAGATCTCACTATACAGGAGGATATCTCCTTAGATCCATTCACAAGTAGGATATTACAACTAACCCAAGCTTGGCTAGATGAATAGATAAATGTACTAAAGAAAAAAGGCGTTGTCATCATTGTGTATAACAAGAAGAAGAGACAGGAAGTTCCTAAAAGTAAATATGATGATTTCTTTGTTGAGAAGAGGAAATCCAAAGGAGAGAAGGCACCACCTCCTAAAAAATGTAAGAGATCTTCAAGAGGTAAGAAAACTGATCCTGAACCCAGAGGGATTATAGTTGAGAGAGCCATAATAATAGTTAGAGATGCATCAACATTAGAACTAGCATCAGCCTCCTCAGTACCACCTCCTAAAGATAAATAAAAGGCTAAAAAGATTCAGAGGCTGACTGCTGCAATAGTGGAAACATATGAGGAGGGTCAGGCCTCGCATAAGAAGTAGAAGAGGACATTCCTCTTGATGAAGAGCTAGAGGAGGAGGAAGAAAATGTTCAAGCCCTCACCAGAAAAAGAAAAGCACCTCAGGTGATAGCAACTACACCTAAGAAACCAAGGACTTCTATGAGAGGTGAAATAAGACATATCCCTATAATGCTAAAAAGGAACAAGTGGAGAAGTATTCAACAAGGAGTTGTAGCATAATGTTCCACTTCCCACTATTGTAAAGTTCAAAATTGAACAAGCAGAAGAGCAAATGAAAGAAGCCTCAAAGGCAGTACAAAGTGGTCAAGTTTCATTAGATGAGACAGTTGACTTATCTGAGAATGAGGTAGTGAATGATGTAGCTTCACAAAGAATGGAAACCCTTGCTGCCGGTGCCTAGATAGCTCGACATGAGACCCCATCAGTTCAGGTAGTATTAGAAGGGATGAAGCAAATAGAGCAAGAAAGAGAAGAGAGCCCAAAACATATTACACATCAAATAGGGCTGGATACCTTAGTTGATTAGGTAACAAATCTTACAGTTATAGATTTGACATATGTAGAGGATGCGGATCCTAAAAATATGGTAGGTGCACCTGAGGAAACACAGAATATTGAAGAAATCAAACAGAAAGAAATGGAGAGGAAAGCTCCAAGTATGGATCAGCAACAACATGATACATCAGCTAAGCCCAAAATAGTAGACGTCCCACCAAAAGATAAGGAGGATAAAGAAATATTAGGTCCTGATGACCATAAGGCTCAAGAGGTAATTAATACAGGTCCAGAGCAGGTTATAGTTGCAGATCAAGTAGAGGAGCCTAAGGTAGATACAGTAATATCTATGGGAACTAATATGCCTCATAATGAGGAAATCCCTAAGGTAGATAAGATACCCATGGAGGAAGTACAGGATCAAGATCATGATAAACATGTAGATGATTAGCAGGATAACCCTCTAGAAAAAGAAATTCCTCAACAGGAGGATATACCAAAGGATCACCCTCATGAGGAGCATCATGAGGAAGAAATAAGGAGATCACCCTCCCCATAGAACATGATGGTGGATACCAGAGATCAAGGTGATCATCATGATGATGATGGAGACCAACAGCTAAAGGATAAAGTTCCTTCGTGGCTCGAGAAAGAAATTGGTGCAGAATCAGGTATAGAGGCACAAGAATTTGATGTGTCCACATTGTTTTCAAAAACATTAATAAAGCCTAAGAGGAAGGCAATATTAACTTCTGCAATAAGAAGGGATCCTGTGATAGGCAGGAGGACTGCATAGTTAGCACTCCCTAATGTGGATAATGAAAAGGGTAAAATCACTTTGGATGAATTCCAGATTAGCACAATTGATCTTGGATTTGCTAATGACAATCAAGAGGGCCAGGAAGTTAAAGATATTATTGATTAATTAACCCAAAGGGTGAAAAGAGAGAAAAAGAAGAATAAGCAGCATAAAGAGCACATTGCTCAGCTGCATGCATATATAAGAGGGTTAATTAACCCTAATGACACATCTAGTGATCATGGAGTCCCATTGACTGTAATTTCTCAGGAGGAGGTCAACAAGTTGAACCGCATGAAACATGAATCAATAATAATATTGAAATGGATGTCATCCACACTTGATGGAGCTAAAGAAGTGGAATTCTTTAGGCACCTCCAGGAAAAAGGTAGATAAACTGCAAATGGAGATTGGTAGGAGGTCATTTCAGTTAGAAAAGGTCATGAGCATTTTGGATGAAATGAAGAGGATTGATCCATAGATTCTAATAAAGAATCAAGTACTGAATAATAACATAGCCCTATTAATTGATATCTGGAATAAGGGCATCAGGTTCAAATGTCATGTGCTTAAAAGATGCAATAGTAAACTCAGGAATATCAGCATGAAGTTATATGATATGATGTCCCATGAGGCTGATGTTTTGGAAACATTAGAAGGAAATGCTGAGGGAAAGATAGAAAATTAGGATGAAGAGTTTGTCATCAAAGCTCTACATAGTACTTTCTAGCTAGTTGTTGAAGATCCTATCAACCACCTGACAGAAGAGGTGTTGGATAAAATAATGTGAATAAAGGTTAAGGTGGAAGATTGTAATGAAACATCCACCTGCAGGAGGAGTAAATTGGCATCTCTCTGGAGCAAATATCAGGTGCATAAGCATGCCATCGCCAAAGCAAGAACTCAGGATGGCAGAGAGGTGGAGAAGATAGTGCAGGCATATGAGAATATTAGGTTAGCTATGCAGGTCCATATTCAAGAAGACAATCATCATGATGATGAAGATAGCGAAAGCATTGAAAGTGATGATCATGACAATAAGGATGATGATGAGGATGCATCGTAAAGGGGATATATGCATCAGATACTTATGAAAGTATAAGTTGCCTAGATGGTTGCCAGCTGGAAACCTATGCCATGTGAAAAAGATTGACTTAGTCAATGAAATGTGAACCACATATCTTAATAGATAAATCTTGATCATTGATCAATTGTAACGGCCCCCTCATCTTGTTCTATAAAAGGTGGAGGGATGCCTTATTCTAAAACATTCGAAACTTAATTGAAATTTGTTTGCTAAAATATTCAGGGCTCATTTCAAAGTTATTGTATACATATATGTTCTTGCATACTTAATTAATGAGAAGACTGTTTTGATTACAATCCATCATAAATCTTGAGTAATCAGTGTGTGAATTCTTGATATATGCTTTGATTTGCTGCATCCCTTGGAGTGCATATCAGCTTGCATGTGTTGTCTTCATACCTTTCCTTTGAAGTTAGCATCGACTGTATCTAGCTATGGAATGTCTTGGTAAACATATGGTTTGATTTCTTCTCTTCATGACTATATCTAATTGTATATGTGGCTCAATCTCCAAAGGTTCAACTTTAATTTGAAGTATTTCTTTCAATTTCAGAGCATTTCATCATCATAATTGCAAATAATTGACAATCTTAAGTAAATAATACAGATATGCAGACATCTCGTAGATAACTAAACATATTCAGCATATTTGAGGTTAAAGCATGTCAAAATGACAAATATCATGCAAAGATTTGAAGATAGACACAATATTTGAAGTATATCCTGTGTAGAATAACTCTCTGTGCAGCATCATTATAGGAAACATTGTCTTACTGATGAGATCTACGTAAGGCCCCAAAATGGAAATAGCAACACACATCAACCTCTGAGTAATGTCAGAAGATTAAGAACTAATCAACAGAGACTTGAGATCATGAATTCCATAAATTCATCATATCTTTCAAGATGAGTAAAGGTTGATGTGTACTTTTATTCTATGTTTGTTTATGACTAACATCATGATCAACAAAACATCAAGTTTATTCTATCAAGTTATTGCAAGAAAACATGTTTTGGGCAAGATAGTTTTTCAATGGTTGTTTTAAAAGTCTTATATCATGATTTTTGTTATTATGTCTTTCTATGCAACTAAAGAATGTTTCAAACTATAGAAGCTATGATGGGGGCATAATCATTTTATTTGTCTACTATTTGTGGATTTATCTTTAGTAATGTGAAAGCCTTGTCTAATAACATGATCAACAAAATGATCATCAAGGACATCAAAGGTCTTAACATGAAATAGGTTTAATCCTTGTCTATTGATATGCAAGCAATACTTAGGTCATCTTGGTTCAATTATACTTAGATGCTTGTATTAACTTGCTAAATCAAAATCCATGTAAGAAATACTCAGGTCATCATGGTTTAATTATACCAAGATGCTCGTATTTTCTTACAACATTTTAAAATCTCAATGATGAAACAAAGTACTTCAAATACTCGCACAATCGAAGATGACCACAATTTGTATCCATACTTATCCCGTTGCATTCCATTGCATTATAATCATGTTATCATTTTACCAAAATCCATATGTCTTTGTGATCGTTCATTATCCAATTTCTTATCATTCATTATCCAATTTATTATCTATCATTATTCAATTTCTTATCATTTATTACCAAATCATTCATTATCACTTTTCTCATCTTTCATTATCATGTCTTTTCATATATCCAATTCATTTTCTTCTAAAAAGTGTATTGTTATTAAGATTGAGTATACTTGGCATTAACAAGAATAAATCATTAGTGTTAGGATTAGATCCATCATCATAGGTGCATATCATTTTGTCCATTGGGATGCATAAACACAAGTAAATCATAAGTTATCCATAGCAAGAGTCATATATTCACATCATTCATTCATTTTAGTTTCATATGTATAGCATGATAGAAAACCAAAAATGCAAAAACATAGATAGAGTGATCATCAATTAAACCATCTTAATACATGCATACATGAGTCATATCATTACATTTAATATTGTAGAAATCAACACATATGGATGCATCATAGTATATAGCATTAGGTCAAACATCATAAGCATGTAGAGTCATCATGTCTAGTAAATCAAAAATCTATAGCAGCATCAACATAATCATCATAGTGTTGCATCATAACATCATATAGATCATTAGGTCCATCACATAACATAAACATAGTCATAAAAAAATCATAAACCATGTAAGTCATCTATAAGCATAGAACATCATAACATCATAGCATCATAACATAAATCATGTCCATTGCATATCATCATCACATATGTAAATCATAACATAGTTGGTTGAATCATGGTCTCATATCAGCATCATCAAAAAAGAATAAGAATGTCCAAGTATACAATGATGTCAAAATAATAATACATCTTGAAATGTCTAAACCATAGTGGTGTATACATGTCCAAATAAACAACACTAGAAACTGATGTATGTCAAGAAACAGTTAGGAATGACTCCCTCCTGATGGTGTTGGCTGTGGCAGTGAGATACCTACTCCTATCCCACATGTTGTCCCTATCCTAGGTGCACCTCCATCTCCTCCTGATGGTTCGTGAGGTGACCCCATAGGTCCCATCACCCTGCCACTCTCTTTTGGTACCCTCTGTGACCTGCTATGTTAACTAGGTCTATAAATGCTTGCCTTACACTCTGGTGGCACCACCTACTCGTATAAGGACTGCTAGTAGAAAATCTCCTGACTTGCCCTTACCATCTCTACAACCATTTGGCCAGTACCACCCTATGCCGCAGTCTGTTGCACCTACTCCAAGAGTGCCTCTACCCTACCATTTCTCTAGATGGTTTTGTCTCTCTCTAACTATGTTGTCTAGAGGTCACCCTACAGCTGTGTAATCTTGGCTTGCATCAGCCCAATATGTCCCTACTGTTGTTGTAGTATAAACTGAGCCTGAGCCAACTTGGCTTGTAATCCTCCTATAACCCCATCATATGGCCCCTACCCCTGTGGCTACATTGGAGGCTGCACCTATTCTTGTAAGGTTACCTGAGCATGCTGGGTGGGATCAATCCACTGACGAACCCTCCTACCATCTCTGGACATCTCTACCATCATCCCCATCACTGCCATTAGGACCACCACTGCCTCTACCATCATGACATCCTCCTCCTCCTCCTCTACCACTGCCATCATCCCAACCTCGGCCACCTCTACCTCCCTATCCTCATCTCCTCCTAGGTCGCCTCAATGGCCCCTCATCGTCATCCTCCTAATCATCGAGAATCAGAGCTCACTCTCCTGGTCTAGAGTAGCATGGAAATGGATGTTTGGAAAACTAATCAAAGAAATCCTATGTAGTGCCTGCATCTACCACTGCCTTATGTATTGCCCATGGCTAATATGGAATATGTAGGAACTCATCTCAAGCTATCTCATAGGATGGGCTAGGTCCCAATCATGTCCTCTCCTTGTGCATATGGGAAAATATGGCATTATCCTGGGGAATCCCCTAGCTTTTGCCAAACTGCCTAAACACATGTGACATAATCTGTCTCTCCAGTATATAGGGTGTCCTCCCTATAAGACATCTACTGTGAAAGCAAAATAGAATATCAAAAGCATCATCATCCCATACCTCACAATCTAGGTATGCTCGCCAAACAATAGAGTCAACATTGTCAAAAGCATGTCTCTAATATTTAACTTTCCCGGCTTGGGCTAGGAAAGGCTATCCTGAAACATATAGGAGTAGGGCTGACCCCTACCCTAAGTGCCAACACCAATGGGATGAGTAATGTCTATATGTGTCCATGCCCATATCTACAGAAGTGAAACTCCACAAGCCAAACTGGAAGAGCCTTCATAGACAAACTAGTGTAAATCATGGTATAAGTGACAAAGGATGTAGACTCCCCAAGCATATCTAGTGCCCTCCATAGTGATTTGCTCTAAAACTCACCCCCATCCAACTGCAAAACCACGTGACCATATATCAGGGTATACGATACCTCCGATCAACCCTACTACAATTGAAGGAAGAGACTCATAGTAGGCCACCATGTTAGCCCAACTAATCTTAGTTCCCTTGATCTCATCATTGTCAAAAACTCATCTACAATCGTCCAACCCTACCCCAGTCTGTGACTCATACTCAATGAGATCTCCATCAATAGGAATATGTAGAATCTTATGAACATCCTCTAGTGTCACTGTAATCTTCCACTAGTGGGAAAATGAAAGGTCCCATCCTCACAGTGAAACCTCTCCATCAGAGTAGTTAGCATGCCGAGATTATCCCTAATCTTGAGCATGAAGAGAACAAATGATAATCCAACCGATCCAATAACAAGTAGGTCAGTCTTAGTAAGATAGGGCATTAGCATCTACGTCATCACAAACCGCTCCCTCGACATGAGGACATCATCTAATTCCTCCTACAATCAAACAAATGTTTGTTAATCAACCAAAACTGACTAAACTGCAAGTCTATTTATCCAACATCAAAAACTTAGTTATTTCAAGAGGAAAGCAAACCTATCATCTCTCTAGAGATTCTATCAATCTCAGAGATGACCTATCAATTGACTAGCATCCATCGCATAGTCAACTTTATCAAATTTCTAAGTGATTTGATCAACTAAGCTTATATGCATAGTTCTACCTATCAGATGTGCAATTTTACCTCATTTGTATTGAATAAACTCATAAGCACAGACTTTCATTGAATGCGCAACTTTATATTGCATGTGCAGTGCTACTCTTTGTATGCGCAACATAATATGGTAAGCATAGGAAAATTTCAAATGTGTCATAAAACCTTATGTGCACATCATCCCTCTTCGTTTGCGCCATAGAATTTCATTTGCGCAGTAGTCAACTTTGAATGTGAAAATCACACATATGCACCAATTTCAGCATTATATACGTGGAATCGCACATCATATGCATAGTTCTAGCTTTCGGTGCATTCAAAACATAAAACTTTGACCTACATTTAATTCTATCTTAAATGCACCTAGCCTAGAAATGAAGAGGTACTTACTGGCGGCCCATAGTCTGCTAGACAGTTGAATTGTTGGATCCACTCGAATTGATGAAGCTCAATAGGAAATTGTTGCATCTTCACTAACTATTTCATGTCCAAAAGGCTCTACTCTCCTAAAAGCTCTCTCTCAAAGACAAGTGTGCAAATGACTAGGAATGTGACCCCACACTCCTATATATAGTGCATGGAACCCTAATGAGAGGTTATTGACCTTGTCCATGCTGGGGCATGCTTTTCACTTGGTTTTTCTTCCGCATCAACCAATTTCTTCACCCGTCTATTCAATCAATCTTTCATGAAACCCATCTCATCGTGAGATCATCCGTCATCCTGTCGTCACATTCTTCATGTCCAATGTCCTAAGGGGGCATCCTATCGTCATTAACCTATACCAGGGACAAACTGGGGCATGTATCATAGTCAGTTTTTTTTAATTTTTTTGAAACAACGTGTTAAAACAATTGTCTCAAAGAGGGGAAAAATGTATACACCTAAAAATGGCAAAGACAAATTAAATAAATATTTATTATTTATTTAATTCCCATTCTTCTACCATTTAAATAAATTCATCAATTTATCTATTTGATTCACGTTCATCATTTTTTAGTCCAAATACTAAATAAATATCAATTTATTTAATTAAGTCAATTAAGCCTATTTTTGTAATGTCATCTCTTATTTAAATAATAATCAAATTATTTAATCACAAATCATCCTATTCCAAAGTCACCTTTCCACCTCACACGTCCACCTCACCTTCTTACACATGTAATTAAATATATTTAATATTTAATTATTCCATTTTTCCTCACCCACATGGCCTATTCTTACTTCAACCATCCCTATTCATATGGATGTGGTCTCTCCATGTCATCATGGTCAAAAGGACACTTTGTGACACTTGTTCCATAGTCCATAGAATCTTTCCAACCTCTCTACAAACATGATCTCCTTGTTTGAGCTTCTCTCTTTGGTCATTGTGAGCCTTATGACATGTACACTCATGTCACGCCTTTCTCTCCACCATGTCAAGGTGAGAGGAACATCTTCCCCCTTTCTCTCCTTTATTTCAACCAACCAAATATGAACCGTACACCTTTCAAGACCACATCTCCACCGTTGAGATCTTGACACATGGATTTGCCCCCTCCTTGTCCTATAAAAGAAAGTTCATTCCCTCATTCTATAATTCACAAGCTATAGAATAGTTACTCTGCAGAAATTCGAGTGTGCCTTTGGCAAAGCATCCATATTGCTCATTGCATTTTGTATCCATTATCCTCATATCCATGCAATCATGGCTTTAATCATCCATCTCTCATCTTCATAATAGTTGCGTTGTAGGTAATCTCCATTGAATTTTATCCAACACATAGCCATTCAAGTATTGTCATCTTCAAATAGCGAGGAAGCATGCTTCTGAGAGCTCTATTCATCAACAAGATCAATACAACATAGGAGAAAAATGGAAAGGTTCAAGGTAAACCAGTCTTCAAAGTAAAATTGTCTTTGCTTATTTGATTTACATCATATTTCATTGAGATTATTGGATTATTATTAGTTTAATACTGTTGACAATATTTCCACTAACAAAAAAATCACCGATTAAGGAGATAAACGCGAAAATGAACCAAAGGAGCCTTTCTCAGAGGGAGGATGCATTCACATACTTGACATTTCTTTGACTATGATTTTCACCGACCAATTTTTCCAAGAAAGAGAAATAAGAAGATGCCCAATGTAGAAAAGAGATAGAACCTAAATTCTAGTGGCTTGATAAAGACAAAATGATGATCAATTAGGTAGAATGTTTGAGTTCTTCAAGTATAGGTAGATTTAAAAAGGGGACTATAAGTGAAAATTGGACAACACTTTTTAAGTGTTGTAAAATCTTTGGGAGGTGATTTCCTAAATTTGAGCAATGATTGTAGGATGAAATCTATAGATTTGTACTCAGAAATTAATGTGTTGTGGGCCATGGTTAGCTATAGTTGGTTGAAATAGTAGATATTTTTCATGCAAAAGGACCTAAATTAAATGAAAGGATGAAATGTCTCAACAAGAAAAAATATTTTTCTGGTATGTTTTCATTCTAACAATACGACAGAGGATGGGCACCTATAGGTTTTCAGAGTTGTCATGGAATGGGCATTTCTTCCAATCTAATAGATTGTCTGATAGGGCAATGGGCCAGACTTTAATGAAGCATGGATGTACTCAATTACTGAGTGCAGTGCCTTGAGTTATGCATAGAGCACAAAATGCTATATATGCATGGTTTTTTTATGCATTGTGGCTTTGTTCCTTATTGGTGGCTGGAGCTTATGCAGGTCCATAATGCTTCTATGGCTCTGAATTATGCCATGTCTAGTTGTAGAGAAGTAGTGGGATGGTCAAACAAATAAAAAGATAATTGTGTAGTAGCGATTTTGTAGAGAATATCTCCATGATAGTTTGTGTGTATTTAGGGTCTTTCCTCTTATAATATTTGCTGATAAGTTTGAATTGGACATTTGAAAATGTAACAATATTTTAAATATGTTAGAAGCCTTGCAATTGTCATATGTTCCTTTCATTTGAATGTATGCATTTGTTTTCTAGATTATTAAGTATGTTTGAAGTATAAAACCCATGATCTGATACAACTTAGGCTTAGATCAAATTTCCTTTGTTTCCTTTCCATTATTTCATTTTCTTCCATTATGACTCGATAGCCCAATTGGATAGGCAATGGTCTTGGCTCCATTAGACCAATCACACACCTTTTAAAACAATCAAGAAATTACTACTAGTTTAGGGGAAAGCCCATCTTTCATGTGAATGTACATTCACATAGATGTATCAGCAATATATGGGTTTTGTGACAGCTAGTTGTTCTTGGTTCAGTGATAGTGTTTAGGGCCAAGACAACAAGTTGGGTTTGGTTGTCCATTTTTTTTTAGTTATTCATCTGGTTTGAACTCAATACCTATTAAGGTATACCCCTTGGAATATCCCTCCAGAGTCTAGCTGATCTTGAAGTGCAGGGGATGAAAAGCACTCCCTTAGAGTTGAACTTTAACCCTCCATGTTCTATTGATGGACTGATTATGCTTACATGATGCCAACCCTAGCCTTATGAGTGTGATTCCATCCTAGGAAGTGGATTTGTAGTTTTGGGACCTAATAGAATGGCACCATTGCTAGGGATGTAATACTTTGGTTCAGATTTGTAGCTCCCTGTAATAGTGATTTGTAGTTACGCATTTTTTTTTTGTAAGTTTGGCCTCCCATCAACTTACACCAACAAATTGGTGCCATTGTTGGGGATGAACTAAAAGGTCAAAGAATTTGAAGACCCTGGTGCTAGTCAGTTTACAGTTTTGCATGTTTTTGGGTAAGTTGGTAGCCCATCAACTTATGCCAATAGAATGGCACCATTGTCAGGGACAATTTAAGGGTTCAAAGAAATTAAAGACTCTGTTAGTGAGCTAAACACATAATCATTTTTGAGGCCTTGAAGATTGTAATGCTTCAGGGATTTCAGTATTTAGTGAGGTGACAACCTTGCTGTCAAAGAAAACAAAGTGTAGACACCCAAAATTGGCCTAATTATCATTAGTATCAAATATCACATTATCTATCATCTGCATTTGTCTAACACACTTGAAAAATTTCAAAAACACCTATTTCTTCTATTAAATAAATAAATTTATGTTTATTTAATTAAGTCATTATCTATTTCTTCTAATCTATAATTAAATAATCTTTAAATATTTAATTATCTCTATTTCTATATAAGTTAATTAAATAAATCTTATGTATTTAATTAAAATTCCTTTCACAATCCCACTTTGCAATTAATTAAATAAATTTTATTTATTTAATTAATTTTTCTTATCATTTATCTTCATGAGCCGACATGTGTGCCTCTTTCATTTAAAAATATGTGGTACTACATCTTTTATTTAATATCTTTCACATGTAGTACTTTTTATGTACACGATCACAGATAAGCCTTATCTTCCCTCCACTTGTCATCTACACATTCACCTATGACTATCAAATCATCTTAGCCCTTCACATAGTGACCAAATCTCTACCGTTGATTGATTTTGGTTGAGTTCTATATAAACACCCTCTCATTCCATACTACATCTATCTAGATATCAAGCATTCTCATAGCGCTACATTATTGTCTTAAGCATCTTAAGCATTTTAACATCTATTGAGCTTATTATCATTCTTATTCATCCATCATGGTAGCTTTGATCTTCATAATTGTTCATTGTTGAAGAAGCAATCCGCATGACATACAAAGAATCATACAATCTAGGTGATATTGTTCTCAAATTGTATGCTTTTGATTTCATTTGGATTTGATTCTTTGATGATGGTAGGATTAGGGTGTCATTTGTAATGCTTGATCTGACTAACCTAATTTTTACCTATCACATTTTGGCACACTCGATGGGACCCACGTCCTTGATTAACTTTGCTATTTGAAGTTGTTTTTTGTGAAGATCAAATTTTTCAAGCGCTTACGACAAGTTTTAGTCGCTTCCCAAACATACGCATCACTTTTAAGCTGAAACCAGCTATTTTTAGCATTTTCTAGATCACTTTTGAGCGAACAGTAGTCAATTATAGTCTTTTTTCATCACTTTTAAGCTAACAATGGTCACTTCTATCATGATTTGCATCACTTTTACCCTAACAATGATTGCTTTTAGCTTTCTGGATCACCTTCTGCAAATTAGGGTTTTCTATTTATATCTTGTTTTTTACAGATCTAAGTCACTTATGAGCCATAATCAGTCACCTGTTTATTTTTTTCATCACTTTTGAGCCATATCATTTTGCATCTAAGTTTATCTGCATCGTATCTAAGCAATGACATTTTGCTTTCAGCCAAATACAGATCGCTTATGGTCAACAGTTGATCGCCTCTGGTAACTATGTCGCTTTCAATTTTTATCATTTGCAATTCAATTTTCTTGGTTACTAATCAATTATTTGTGTAGCATCTTATCAATTATCTAAGAAAAGGAGGTTGTGAAACTACTAACATATCTATTGCAACTCCAATCGATCCAAGACTTTTGATTTATCACTAATTTAGGAACATTTGGGCTTGGTGCTTAAAAAGAATCATTGTTTTCCCTATACTTACTTTATCTTTTTTGATTGCTTGAATGTGCATGTTTGTAACCCAAATTTAATAGCAAAAGTATCCTCTCCCCTTACCTATCAAATGGATCTTGGGTGTATGAGAACTTGTTATTATTTTTAGAGGGCTTGCCTTCCTTGTGTGAGAAGGGGTACGACCCAAGTGGTAACGGGCTAAAGCCAAGTCCTTCTGAACTGCTATATAAGAAAAGTGTTTGTGTTAAAAGGCACAAACAATAGGTGTTGTTGTGTTATACTGATAGCCAACCTCCCCCAAAACCCTCTAAGGTGTAACCCTTGAAGGCTGAGAGGCTCCATAATGGGGAGTAGCATTGCCACACGTATAGCCACCCAAACGGATGCCCTTATTAGCCACTTTGTGTAGTAGCCAAAAACTTTCTATTTGTTGACACAAAAGGTGGGACCTTTGAAGCCGCCCCGATTTATGTGGTTCTTTGTAGAGATAGTAGGGACAATCGTAAAGTTCAATGGGGGGACAAGCCTTGGGAAACCTAGATCTTGGTATGCGTGAGAAGTGTGTGCCGTGGAGAGGAGCTGGTGCTACCAAGATCCTGAAGCTATCCACTTTGAATAGGCACAGCAAGGGGACTCAACAAATATAGTCCTTTCCTAGTGTTATGTGACTTTTTCCCCAAAACAAAAAAGAAGGCTATTTTATGAACAAGACTTTGAAAATATAAGAGGATAAAGTTTAGTTACCCTTTATAATTAAAAGGGAGATGGAAAAATAAAGGATATTATGATCCTTTCGTTAAAATAGAGATAAATAAAGAATAATTATGAAAGCCCCTTTTAAAAGAGAGGAGTTATTAACTTTATTAACTAATTGTTAATGACAACCTATGTGAAAGGGTGTGATGGTTTAGAAACCACCCCTTAAAAGGTTATATAAGGCATGTGTGTGAGACTTGGAATGGGCAAGGGAGAGATCACTCAAAGAAAGAAGAAGATGGAGAAATCACTCAAAGAAAAAAGAAGAAAGAGAGATCACTCAAAGAAAACAAGATGGAGAAAACTCAAGGAAGATAAGGAAAGAAAGGCAAGCAAGCACAAAGGAGAAGGATTATAGATTTGATAGGCGGTGAGCATTGGAGAAGGGGTACACAATGTGTGTCCAACTCGGGGTACAGTGTACACTCGAGATTGTCCTGGCCAGGGCTTGTTTGTGCACTTGTGTTGAGCATGTTTTGTTGAACATGGCTCTAGAGCACTTGTGTGTGTGTGCTGCAAAGCACTACGAGTTCTGCATAAGAACTTTTGGGTTCTGAACAAGAACTGGATTCCTCTTGGAAGTGCTCACTTGCTAAAAGGGGGTTGAGTCTATAATCTATTCTCCAGAGTGACATTTGGAAGAACTTCTAAGATCCAAAAGATACGTATCTATTCCTTTCTATGATGGAAATTAATGAAGTACTGAACTAATTGTTAATAAAAGATATTGTTGGGATTTGAAGTTAATATGATTATGTGATTATGTTATCTAATTTGTTTTGTTAATGATTACTTAAGAATTATTATTAAATTAACACATGTTGTAATTTACATTTGTTATTACATCTATTTTAACATCATTGAATATATTATTCTCTCTTAACTCAAAATATTAACCATAACAAATCCGCTACAATTAGTTAAATACATAGGGGGAAAAGTACCGTTACATTTGGTATCAGAGCCTAATGATCATGCCTTTCTATCTAAAGTGTGCTATATGCTTTCAAATTTCATATTGACCAATATTTAATGTACTCCTTGTGTATATCCAACATAATACATATACCCTAACCTCTAAGACATCAAACCTAGTTTTACAAGTTCTAACTTATAACCTTTGTCCATATAGTAATATTGGTTTCTTCATTTGTTCATTGACATTATTGAATGCATAACCATGTTCAAACTCTTGTCCATGGTTAGCATTACATTTTAGCTTCCTAGAAAAACAGTTTTAAGTGTAAGATATTTTCTATCATAAGGCTATATGAGCCTAAACAATCTTGTGCTTACAAGGGCATTCCTTTGAGACATGTGATTACGAGATTGCCTTGTTGACATCTTGTCCTCAAATATATTAAGGTCTATGACCAATTTTATAATCATTTTCCTTCTTTTGTATTATCAAATTAATTGTTAGCATTCTAAACCTATAACCAAATATTAAAAAATTTATACATATATTTTTGGGATTTAAACAATTAATTATAAAAAAATACCTCCCTCTAAAAACATATTCAATTTTTTTTATATAATTTTTATCTAATTATGACACAAACCAAAAAAATAATATTTTTTCATAAATGTTCTGCCCTCAAAATCACTCATTACGCTCACTACCCATGTACTTTAGTCCTTTAAAATAAAGAGGAAAACATTATCTTGTTTTTTTATCACCTGCATAGTTGACCAATTATCTATTTCAACCAAGCTATGCTTGAAGGGTCGCATCCTATTTAAAGGATATCATTTGCTTTGGAAAGAAAAAGAATAATAATAAAAATCTGGATAAAACAAACTAGCGATTAAATAAAAGAGGAACTTTTACCATGGAGATTTGAATCCTTAACCAAAACGTTTTAAGCGAATGGCTACGTACTCTTAAACAAGGTGCCCTTCCCTTCCCACTTAATGATTAAAAACAAATGGAAATTCGTGGGATTTCATATTATTTTTCATTTACTCTAAGGAAAAATTTAAAGGATACTATCTCCTACATGACACACTAAAAAAAAATGATTTTTTAATGACCATAGGTTTATAGGAATTAATGACCATAGGATTATAGGAATAAAGTAAAAATAATTTATTAAAAAGAATTCAAATTAAAACAAAACATAGGTGACCTTAATTAGTATTTTTTAATTATTTTTGAAAAGGAAGACCATTCATTAAGTGGATGCGAAAAAAAAGTTAATAAGTTGGAATGTAAGATATTGAATGCATCAAACATTTTTATAGTTAAGGGACTCAGGAAGAAACACATAGATGAATTCCTATGTAAATAAATAATAATGGGTTAGATTTAATGCCACCTAATTTTAGGAATTCATAATAACAGATCGATCATAATAGAAAAGATGATTTGATGAGAGAGTCATGTGGATCATCCTTTCTTTACTAGTCTTGTTATATATTGGTCGAACCAAGTTAGTGTTGACCTCTTATTGTTAGAATAGGTACCTACATGATGGCTCTAAGTGTTGGTGTTAGATGTGGCTTATGGGGGGTCATGTCCAATCCAATTGTTCCTAGCAACTTACATGTAGCTCAATAAACTTAATTGTGTTGATTCATTTATGAGGAAAGGTTAAGGGCTAGTCTTTCCGAATAAATCATGATGTTAGGTGTGTCGTTCCTTCTCCCATGGTCTAGTTGTAATGTATTTAAATGTGTAGATCTGAGTTATGACACATAGGATATAAGCATGTACCACAATATTGTCTTCTTAGTCACCTCTCTATTATAAATAAGATGTCTTCTTAATCACTTTTGTATCATAGAATTAAGGCTTAAGGCACAAGAATTCCTTAAGAGAGTCATGTTTAACTTGTTCCATTTGAAATAAAACTTAAAAGTTAACATTTATCAAGAAAAATACCTCTTGTATTGTGACAAATTTGTATCTACACTCACAATGTTAACCTCACTTGAGATCTATACATATTATAACCATTCACGATGATGCCCTACTAGGTGTTACTTATGGCTCTTCTATAGTTTGAGTGGGTCTGTCAACTTAATAAAATTATAGTTCTAAAGGGGTGCATCCTTATCCAAGTAGTTGTGGGAATGACTTCTAATCATAGGTAAATTAGTAAATTATAAATAGTCCAATGTTATAATCTTAATATTCATTCCTGATTCATAATATGATTTTGTAATAGTATAATATAAGTTTAAAACTTGCACATGTATCCAATTATTGGGCTAAATATATGGTATAAGTATTTGAACCCAAGATTGTTTACAACCACCTGACTTCAAATTGTTGTGTTACCATTGATGTTTTATGTAATAGCCATGCATATAATGTAAAAACTAATATAAACATGAATAATATATTGCATATCTTATTTCATATCTTAATAATGCAAAAGATTTTTTCAAACTTTGGAAACCAAGATTGCATACATCTAGCTTTGGTCTTGACTAAGTGGTTTGTTGAAAATAGTATGTTGAAACATGATTGTTGTTTGAAAAATGATTGTTGTTGTATACATCTAACTTTTTTTTTTGTGATATACAAGTTCCTCAAGAAGTTTTTTTGAAAAGAGCTAGTTTATGTAATGTTTAAATCATCAACATGTTTTATATTTTATAGAAAATTTTTATTGAACTCATTGTTGTGAGTAAAAATCTAATCATCTTACACATCCTAGGCACATGGATATTTAACCAGAATTCCTATGAGCTTACTATATAAGATTAAAATATAACCCCAAGGAAAGGCACAAGATGAAACAAATCCATGATCATAGTTACTATAATTTAAAGACTCCAAGGCCATAGAGATATTGGTAACCTATCTTCTGAAATATTGAGTTTTTAAACATTGTTTGGGGATCTGTGTTTGGAAAATCAATCAAAAGACCTTAAATTATGTCTTTAATTATTTTAGGTAGTCATAATTAGATGGTTGTGAGATTAATCAGGATGGAAAAGATGAAGAAAGATACCCAATTAACCTAATTGCTTAAAGGAAATAATAGACCTAGTGTTTCTCTATGAAGTACTTTATGATGGTAATAGTTGTTGATGTTTTGTTGCTTAAGTTGCCTTGCGAGATTGTTTTGTTACATCTTTGTTTTATTGTACTTCGTTATTGGAATTGATCAACCCAATAACCTTGTACATGTTTTGATGTATTTGTTGCTATCCAATTGTATTTGGTATATGAAAAGAGGATATTCATGTAGTCTGGAATGCATGAATATCATCTTTGAATGTATTATGATTATATAATACTCAGTGATGAGTGACTACATAGTATGGGATATGCATGTCATTCACTAGGTAAGTACTATGTGATTACATGATAATACTTTTGTTTATTTATGTTGAAGTGACACATACAACATTAAAATATTTGTATTAAAGATAAGGTTACACATTAATGACCAAATTTAAAGGATTATTTGACAGGAGATTAATTGTATACACTTACATATTAGATTCTCAAGTACAAATTCTTGAACCCTTTCATGTGAAAATGTACTTATAGTTCTAATCTTGTTATTGATTAACAAAATACTTCTATGTGATCTCATTTTGGTTTCAATTAAAGTAGCAGAGTTATTGAAAAGATCTACTTTTTTTAGAAATATAACTATAGATGAAGTTAAAATGAAATAGATTCATTGGGATAATGATAGTGTTACATCCACACTTGACTAATCAAGTTTGGTGAATTATGTTGTAGATTCAACTTGAGCTACTGAGGACAACATCTAATTATAGGGGGAGAATTGTTATGTGACTTTTTCCCCAAAACAAAAAAGAAGGCTATTTTATGAACAAGACATTGAAAATATAAGAGGATAAAGTTTATTTACCCTTTATAACTGAAAGGGAGATGGAAAAATAAAGGATATTATGATCCTTTCATTAAAATAGAGATAAATAAAGAATAATTATGAAATCCCCTTTTAAAAGGGAGGAATTATTAAATTTATTAACTAATTGTTAATGACAACCTATCTAAAAGGGTGTGATAGTTTAGAAACCACCCCTTAAAAGGTTATATAAGGCATGTGTGTGAGACTTGGAATGGGCAAGGGAGAGATCACTCAAAGAAATAAGAAGATGGAGAAATCACTCAAAGAAAAAAGAAGATAGAGAGATCACTCAAAGAAAGAAGAAGATGGAGAAAACTCAAGGAAGATAAGGAAAGAAAGGCAAGGAAGCACAAAGAAGAAGGATTATAGATTTGACATGCGGTGAGCATTAGAGAAGGGGTACACAGCATGTGTCCAACTTGGGGTACAGTGTACACCTGAGATTGTCTTGACCAGGGCTTGTTTGTGCACTTGTGTTGAGCATGTTTTGTTGAACATGGCTCTGGAGCACTTGTGTGTGTGTGTGCTGTAAAGCACGATGAGTTCTGCATAAGAACTTGTGGGTTTTGAACAAGAACCGGATTACTCCTAGAAGTGCTCACTTGCTGAAAGGGGGTTGAGTCTATAATCTATTCTCCAGAGTGACATTTGGAAGAACTTCTAAAATCCAAAAGATACGTATCTATTTCTTTCTATGATGGAAATTAATGAAGTACTGAACTAATTATTAATAAAAGATATTGTTGGGATTTGAAGTTAATATGATTATGTGATTATGTTATCTAATTTGTTTTGTTAATGATTACTTAAGAATTCTTATTAAATTATCACATGTAATTTACATTTGTTATTATATATATTTTAACATCATTGAATATATTATTCTATCTTAACTCTAAATATTAACCATAACAAATCCGCTGCAATTAGTCAAATACATAGGGGGAAAAGTAACGTTACACCTAGCCTAAGTTGTACAAGTTTGTGATTGTTGTGAGTGTGAGTGACTGAAATCACTATTTTTTTTGTCAAAAACAACATTCAAAATATATCTTCTAACATACATAGACCACCTTTGAGCCTTAACTACCTACTTACAGACATTCAGATTTCCTTTAAAGAACAGTTAGCTACCTTTTACTTAAACCAACTTGCCTTTGAACAACAGTTGCTCTCTTCCAGTTTAAACTAAATCACATTTGACCAATAGCATATCGCCTTTGAACCAAAACTTCTCACCTCTGGTTAACACTATAGCCTATCACTTGAATCAAAACCAGATCACTTCTGAGCTATTATTAGTTTCTTTTGGCCTTATTTGAGTCACATTTGAGCTATTACATGTTGCCTCTAGCTAAATATCAGCAAATATCAGCAAATCTTAGCAACCCATCCAAATCAATGACATTTCCAGATTGCTTAGCTTCAGCACCAGCTTTTAGACCTACCTCTGATCATTTGTAGACACATGAACTTTATCTCCTACCTTGAGCATACCAAACAATTAGACTTTGTGAACTTTCCATCCTTTCGAGACCCCACACTAGCAAACCAAACATTAAACAATCAACCCAACAACAACAAAACATCACCTTTTAGCTTTATTTAGCCCTAGAAATATCAGCAAGATAGCAACATCAACCAACTTTTCCCTTGAGTGTGTGAGCTATCCTCTAGGGAAGTTTAACCAAGCAAACTAACAACCAAACAACAACAACAACAACTAACTAACAAACCAAACAACTGGCAACCTAGCACAACAAACCAACAACCAAACAATCTACCAACCATCACCTTTTGGGCTCTCAACCTTGACAAGCCAAGTCCAACTTTCAACATCAACCATCATGCCTCAAACTAGGAGCTAATATAGAGCTGAAATGGAAGCAAAATTGTGAGCTGATATAGAAGCCAAAATGCAACAATCCCAATCAATGCCCCCTAGAGATGCGACTCAATTTACAATTGGTATGCCTTCTTACATGTTTGTGCCCAAAGGATACACGACGGGACCATCATCTTTACAACAAGTTCAACCTCCAACATTTTCTGAGACTTATGAAGGGCAATCCCAAGAGGACTTATTTGAATTTAGAGATACACACACATGGGACCAAGCCGAGAAACTCATCCTATCTGATCTGGACCATCATTTCCTACAATCCTCAAACACATATGGTTCACATACCAATCCTTCGATGTATAATGTAAGCACACAACCTCAACAAATGGTCATACCCAAATACATTCCACAAAAACAACCACAATATACACAATATTACACTTCACCTCCAAACCATCAACCTCCTTTGCAACAATAGCAATTATCTCAAGCAGATGTTGACCAAATTGTTGATGTATAAAATTGTGCAAGTTCCAACACCAACATGGGAAGTTTCAAGAATGTGAGACTTGCTACTTGAAACAACCTCCAGATTTTAAAGAAGCTGGCTCTTCCTATTTCAAATGAATTTTGAGTAAAGGGAAAAAGATAAACAAGATTATAGGTACAATAAGCAAATCTAATTTATGGCAATGTGCCTAAGTAAAAAGTACTCCTTCAATTCAATCACAGTGAATCTATTCTCAAGATATAGTTATATTAAAGAGAAGATACTGTATGATCAACATAAATAGATATAATGAATATTATCAAAGGCTTATAACTAGATGACTTTGTAAAGACACAGATGATATCAACTAAGGCATAGAACATAGTTCTTCTTATTAATTCTAGCAACATAAAAGGCATAGAAACATGCACAGATATATTGACTTTCTTATCAAGAATAACAAAATAAAGGCAAAATGGTATAAACTAGTCCCAGTAAAGTCTCCAAATCCTCTATTAGATTTCTACTTGAAAACTTATTCCAAAAAGTAAAGATGGTCCCTATTTGATTACAAATTCTATATATTTATAATCAAAGACTAAACCCAAGATTGCTTGCAACAACCTGAATCATCAATGGCCAAACATAACTAAAGATTACTGAAAGTCATTACGTTCTTCTGAAACTATAACGACCATTCCTCTTGCGCGCTCATTGGTTGAAATAATATTATGTGGCACACTAATCTATATAAGACACGTGGCAACACCTGCGCACCTAAGGCTAAAAGAAATCTTGATAGATGGCAGCATCTGCATATACTTAGAAACTCTTTTGCTTCAAAGAAATTCACAGGAAACAACCACCTATTGCAGTCAGTAGTCTCCAAAATGATACGTGTCCTACCTCACCAAGCATTTCAAAATTGTGTCTTTATACCTAGGCACCTTCTGTTGTGACATCTATCACAACCTGCTTCACTTAGAAACTGAGACACAATATTAATGGGACCCACTCTATTCATAACTTGTTACCCACACAAGAAAAAAAATTGGTACAGATGGTGGCACCCGCAGCAAACAAACTAACATGTGGTACAGATGGTGGCACCCGCAGCAAACAAACTAACATGTGGCATCATCCGTGACACAGTTGAAACTAATGAAACTTTTGAAGGAACCTTCAGAAGCTGACACTTGTCATGTTTTGCTGCAACTCTGAATTAAAATGTTTCTACTACAAGAAAATTATGAATAAAGTAACCCTTTCTCCGCTGTTGCCACATGGCACACTCCGCAAGCTTGAAACTATGTTTAAATTGTGGTCCACCATATATATGCTGATATCAATATAAATTCTAAAAAGGGACATGCAACATCATCTGCATAAAACTTAGGGCACATGGCAACACCTGCCAACATATAGCAAGAAAATAAATTTTTTGAGACTACTTCTGCTAGTAACACATGGTGCCTTCCGTAAGCTTGAAACAAAATGTATAAAAAGATGTTACCCAATACGTGGTGCACTCTGCAGCAAACTTGCTGCTTGTTCCATTGTTGTGGCTTTGACACTTGGCGTGACCCGCGCAGAAAAACACAAAGACACAAATAAAATAAGCCACTGTAACTTTAATCGTAACACTACCAAAATTGAAACAAAATGTAGAGTTACTCTACAGTTCTTGGTGACCATCAAGACTTCTGAGGCTGCTCTAAAAGAACGCAAAACTGACAAAAAGATATTGTATTGAAAATAAAACTTGAATTATAGATTTTACAATGTTGTCTGATATATAGACCATTCTAAATCTGAGATCCCCTGTCTACTCTGTAAATCTTAAAAAGCAAAATCAAGACTAATTATATCTTTATGGGAAGATGTTTGTAAAATTTGTACCACAGCCTTTAATTGAAATTTCAGCTGGGCCATTGGTATCAACACAGTTTCAACTTCCTTTACTGTTGATAAATCACTCAAACCTTGGAAAATTGTCTGATCACTTTGCTTGGTCAAAAGAAGGGCCTTGATGTCATCTATCATCAAAATTGTGTTACTATATAGGAAAGGTGAAGGAAGTCCCAGTTGCACCAAATCTTCTATGTGTTTCTTCATATTCTTTACTCCTTCCTTCACTATATCTAGGAGCTCCTAACAATTTGTGGCCGCAGAATTACAACTCAAAACCTCATTAACCTTTTTAGCAACAATCATTCTATCATCAATACCTACTGCTGATAATGTTTCATCTGTTGTGTCATACAACTTTTTCAATAAAAGCTGAGAGTCAAAAACCCTTAATGAAACAGTAGATAAAGTAGCTTGCACAGAAGTCTCTACCTTCTCACATAGCTACTGAGCATTTAACAGAAAAGTCAAAGATGGCTTTAGCTGAATAATCTCCTTGGAGATTCTCTTCCATACTGAAATATATAGCTCTTTCACCAAATTTAGAACTCCTGCATTATGTGGTCTATCAGCCAACTCCATTGTCAGTTGTTTTATTCTTTGTTGCTCAACCATGAATTGTGCCTGAGCTACACTATTGGCATTTTGCTCACTCAATAATTTTTGTTGCAACTGTGTTGCCTCTTACAATTTTTCTTGATACTTCTTTTTTATAGTGGCTTTTTCCTGTCTTAAAATAGTCACTGCAGGCTTCTCCTATTCTAGCATAATCTTAAGAGAAGCAATCTAGGCATGTACAACCTGATGTATCTATAAAGAAATAGTGTTCTGCAATTGTTTGTTCAAATTATCAATCTCATTTATTTTAGACTAAATCTCCCAAGTGAGATTACTGCTATTCACTTTCTCTTGTGCCAAATCACTCTCTATCTTCTTAGACACATTCAAATAGTTTGTAGCCACAATAGTTGCAGTTTCATTCATCAGCTCAACCTTGTCATGTGGCCTAAAAAGAGACATATCCATGGCCACATCATTCATAGCATACTCTTGAGGTTGCATTTGCTCATTCAGTTTTACCATATTTGGGGACAAATGTGTCACTATTAATGATTATTGAATAGGGTCAAAGAGTGACCTCATGTGAGCCACAACAGGGCTTTGTTTTCCTTCTTTCTCTTCATTTTCATCCTAGCCTCTCTCACCCTTTTTGCTATGTTTGTTTGAGCTTGGAAGGTGGGAGGAGATGCAATATAACCTCCAGCAAAGGGGTGACCTTGGGGTAGGCCATAAGGAATGGCAGATAATTGTTTGCTAGGGGAAACTTGGGGTGGGGTCTGTTTGGGCACAGATGGAGAAAATAATGGCAAGGTTATGGCCTGTGAGGACATGGCCCATGCACTGGCAGTTAGGGAAGAGGTTTGTGTAAGCACAATAGAAGTGACAGGGGACATGGAAACCTATGTATTTGGGATTGCCACTCCTAAATGAGAAGAAAGAGACACAGGAGAGAAGAGAGAAGTACTTACTTGAGTCATGGAAGAGGTAACTGGCACTTGTTGCTTTGGTGCCAGGTGTGTGCAAGAAGTTGAGTCCACTTTTTGGCCAAGAAGTGGAAGTGTCTTCCCTGATTTTTAGAATTTATCACATTTGACCTAAAAATTTGAAGCACTTAAATGTGGAATCTTGGAACAAGTCACTAAATATGAAATGTAGTACTCAGAGTCTAGTTTCCAAATATGTAATTTTTTTCAATACCCAGATGATAGAAATTGATTTTGAATAGGTGTTTCTGAAAACCACTATTTAAAAGTTACTTTTTTTTTTTACTATACCATGCACGTGTACGTCATCCATATTTTGACCTAAATAATCATATTTTTCTAAATCCTTTTGGGAAAAGATTTGTAACTCACTGAAGCACGTTTTCCATTTTTTTTTTGTTAATTTTTTATTGGCCATTTTTGGTTTTTAAAAAAATTGTCATGTACATCACGCATAAGATGACCTAAACATTTTTTTAAAAAATTTAAAAAAATTGAAAAGAATTGTCTAAAGTACATTTTTTCATACAATTTTTTTTACAATTTTTTTTTTAATAAAAAGTTATTAAAATATTAAAAAACTCTGATAATTCAAGTTTATGGACCTATTTCATCAGAAATTAATTGAAAAATAGAAAAAAAATCCAATTGTAAAAAAAATTACATATTTGGAATCTACACTGTCTCATCTATAATGGGTTTGAATTTCATCAAAAAATTCTACAAGAAAGGCCTGTAGATATATGCCCAAAGTCACTATTTTGTTGTGATATTGATAGGACCTTCAAGTTGCAGGTCAAACCAGGTCCTAAGCCAAGGGTCAGGTTCCTAAGCTTTTTTCCCGACCCAAAACCCATTGCAAAAAATGTGTCAAAAATTCAAATATTATGAAACAGGACCCTATTTTGAAATGGGATCCTGTTTCATAAAAGGTTAATATTTTAACCTTTAATGAAACAAAATGGGATCCTGTTTTGAAACGTGATCCTATTTTAGAACAGGATCCTGTTTCAAAATGGGATCCTAATGCAAAACATGATCCTGTTTCATAAAAAGTGGGATCCCGTTTCATAAAAAGCGGGATCTCATTTTGGTTTACCCGATTTCAGGTTTTTTTCTAATTCTGAAACTTCCACCTTAAGTGGACTCATCTTTGTGCATTTACCCTGCTGCTACTTCTTCTTCCTCTTCCTCTGGTAGGATTAATCTCCTTACTTTCAAAGGCCTCTTTATTGTTTCCTCTATTTCTTCACCTTGAATATTTACAACCACTAGTTGTTGCAAAGGGACCGTTCTGGAACTCCTAGATGCTGAAGCTGTATGGGTTTCTAGCTAAGGGATTGAGGCCATGAAGATCTAGGATTAGCAGATGACACTTGTCCCGTTTCTTGCATTCTTGAGGGCCCCTCTGTTTCTTCCTCTATTTCTTCACCCTTCTTCTAAATTTTGCTTGTGTCTGGACTTGAGACTGGGGATGGATGCCACTCATCCTAGATTGACTCCCATGTCTCATCATTTTCAACATTCCCAAATGAATGTGTAATCTCAGAGATCTGTTGCCTATATTTCCAATAGGCTTCAATCTTTTTTGCTCTCCATTCTTTTGCTTTTAATGACGTCCTTAGACCCGTGGTCATCTTCAGCTTAGGGTCATACTCTTTCTCTTTGACATAGAAGGTTTCCCATGGCCTAGGCCCCTCTAGGGTAAATCAGTTAATTCTACATAGAGATATGGGCTATCTTCTTTTGGAGACCTCCTATCCTCCCAGAATGGGCACCCTTCATGTACCACATTGGCACGAACCTTATTATTTATTATCCAACAAGCTAGGAAACTATTTGGGTCATATTTCCATTTATCTTCAATAATAAGACAACCAAGGGCAGCTAACTTCCTTAATAAGAGGCTCTCTGCTCCTCTAACTTCAATTGTAATGTCTCCCCTAGCCCATGGAACATCATACATCTTTTTCTTTCTTTTCTTGTGGCTGAAATCATTATCTACAAAAGATACTTGATGGGTAACCTCTAAGAATATGACCCTAGGTGTCAATACTTTAGGCAATAACATAGGCTCTCTGGTGAAACCTTGGACTCTGATTATGGTAGTATGGGCTCCAAAGAAGTAGTCATAGGGAATTGGGTAGTTGGTTATAAAACCCCTTATACTCTGTGTCATCCTATGTTCCATGGGTTTGGGACTTAATTGGCCAAAAGCGGGGGTGACAAAAAATTCCCATAACTCATAGGGGTCTGAGGTATCAGATAACACGTGTCCATGTAGACACAAGAATGGTTCTACTATAATCTGAATTTGAGTCATACATATTTAAAGGCATATGCTGTATAAAAAGACCAAAATTTTGATACAGCATAAGATGGAACAAGAATGCAGAATACCTAAATACTCACTTTGTTTTGAAGTTAACAAGCTGGTCGATCATGGCTACAACGATTTGCTCTGAAAAATCCAGTCGATACTCCTGAGATTTATCCACAGTTTTCATTCTAAAAATGATTACCAATTGCCAGTCATGAACCGTGTTGTCCTCCTTCATTCCAAAAATGAAAGCTATCATTGAAAGGACATCCTAAACATTAGGGTTAAATTGTGCACATCTAGTGGGTAGTGTAGGTATCTGAGTATTATCTTCATCCAAATGCATCTCTGCATTCAGAAATTTTAGTGTATTACGTAAATTTGCCCATGTGCCTTGCATTTGGCAATAGTTGGAAATGTTGCCATTCTATCATATTGTAGGGCCAGCATGTCCCTTATGGCCTTAGGCATAATAAGAACTATGAAAGGACCCTATTGAATAGTGTTTGATGGTGCATGAAACAACTCCGCACACAATTCAATTAGCTCAAGACAAGGGTGTACATTTGGAAGCAGGAACTGTGCCAATTGAGAAGTCCATATTCTCATACCAAAAGTTTCATACTGCCCCTTGTTCGCTTGGATGAGGCACCTTTGATGTGCTCCCTCTTAGAGATTCTTGGTGTTCTTTTGAAGAGGTGTATCATATATGTCATCTGCATAGTCTTTTACCTGATCTGGGTCAATAGACAATCCTACTTCAGGAACCTTGTTCTTGGATAAGACTTCCTTGGTTGCACAGGTGCCAAAGCATATGACTTGTTCATCAATTTATCAGTCGACTCAAAAATTCCAAGTCCCTCTTGTGGTGACCATGTCTCAGACATATCTGTATCTTTGTGAGAAGATTTAAGAAAGTTTTGACACAGAAAAAATAACATAACTGTTTAGTAAAGTTATACTTAGCTAAAAAGCACTTGTGAGGAACAGAGCTCGGACGTGACAGTGATTTAGGGCAGGAAGATAGAAGCAAATGACACTTTCAAGGACTTAATACCTCACTTATTGGGCCTTAAAGAAATAATAAATGACACATCCTATCACATTAATGGTATTAATGGCGAGATATAGTTAATGTATCTTTTCAAAATCTATGTTGGACGGAGTGTCAGATATGTTATGAGAGTGGCCATCTTTCTAAAAAAGTATGTGCTTCCCTGGAATTTTGGGGATTGTTGAACAACCTTAATAAATGTAAGGGCTCAAAAGAGAAGGGGCTTTGCATTGCTAACACATGTTCACTGAACACTTATTTGAAAGGGAAAGTGGGAAAAGAAAATGAGAAAATAGAAAGTGAGAACAGGAAACAAAAATAACTAACTATGATACTTGATGAGCCCCTTCTTAGGTGAAATGTTTCAGAAAGATCCCATTTACTAGAATCTCTTTAGGTTCTCCATTCATGGTTTCCATCTCAAATAAATTTTGTTGCTTGCAAGAACGAACCTTATAAGGGCCTATCCATAATGATTCAAATTTGCCATATCGACCTGGCTTGGCAACTCTTTCATCCCACTTCAATACCAGAGAGCCAACTTAAAAAATGGGATTAGAAGTCTTTTTGTCAAACCAATTCTTAACCATTTTATGATGTTTCATTACTGATTCATGTGCCTTTTCTCTATTTTCTTGGACTTCCAACAACTCAGCAAGTCTGACTTGCATTGAGCTATTTTCCTCAATTTCTATCTGCTTTAACAGTTGTAGAGCAAGATTCTATAAACTTAGTGGCATTATTGTAGGTTTACCATAAACTAACTCATAGGGAGACATTTTAGTTACTTGCTTTGGTGTGATTCTATCTGCCCATAGTTTTGTATTAAGTAACTTATGCCACTCTCTGATGATTAGTCCCTATCCTTTTTATGAGTCTGATAAGGTTCTTGTTAGTGGACTCAGCCAGACCATTACCTTGTGGGTAATAATTTGAAGAAGTCTTCAAATATATTCCATTTCTTAAAGCAAACTCAAAAAAATTAGTTCCCAAAAATGCTTTAGCATTATCTGATATGATGGTACGAGGAGGACCAAACTGAGAAGTTATGCCTTCTAAAAAATCTAGTATGACCTTTTCTATTGGCTCTTTGAGTGCTACTGCTTCACTCCACTTGGTAAAATAATCTATTGCTGTGAGAATCCATTTGTGTCCCATATTTGATATTGGATTGATCATGCCAATAGAATCCAAACCCCACTGAGCAAAGGGTTCATCCACAACTATGGGACTTAGAGGCATTGCTGCATTTCTCCTCTTGTTAGTATAAAATTGGCAAGCCTGGCATTCCATAACCATCTGATGGCAATCTGTAAACAGAGTGGGCCAGAAATATCTGGCTTGTGTCACTTTGATTGCAGTAGTCCTTGCTAAAAAATGTCTACTTGAGGCTCCATGATGCAATTCATGTAATATTCTTTGAGCTTCATCTTTCTCTATACATCTTAAGAGTATACCATCAATATTCCTTCTAAATAAAATCTGATCAATTAGTACAAGATGGATTCCTTGTTGCCTATAGTACATTTTCTTATCATGGGAGAGTTCATTTGGGAACACCCCATACTTCATAAACTGTATCCTATCTCTGACCCAAGAATCTTGGTCAACCTCTTGGAGTTTCAACATATTTTCATTTTCTATTTCTTCAGACACTAATCTTTCTATGTCTTGGGTCATGTATTCGCATAGTCCTTTGCCCCTGACCAACTTGGTGGGTCTTACTTCTACATCATATTCTAAAATCTTTGTTATCCAATTGGCTCTTTTCTCAGTGATCTCACCCTCCATCATATATTCTCTTACATTGGGGTGAGCCACTAATATGAAAATTTTATTTCCTGTTACCAAATGTCTAAATTTTTTAAGGGCTTTTACCATCACGTATGTTTGTTTCTCCATGAAATTATATCTTGACTCATACTCCTTGAGAGTCATGGAGAAGAAAGCTATTGGGTGCTCTCCTTCCTCTTGATCATCTTTTTGAGTTAGAACAACAGCAACACTGAATTCTCCCCCATACGCATACATTATAAAAGGTTTAGAGAAATCTGGGTTTCTGAGTATGGGGGCTATTGAAATGGCTCTCTTGACCTCTTCAAAAGCCTGTCTTCCTTCTGGAGTCCATTTGAAAACTAGATCTTTTTTAAGCAATGGTGTCATTGGTCTAATTAGACCTGCAAAATCATATATAAATCGACTGACAAAGTTAATTTTCCCTAAAAAGGATTGAAATGCTTTCTTTTTAACTTGAAAAGATAGATTCATTATAGCTATGACCCTCTCTAGATCAATGTAAACCCCTTCCTTTGACACTATGTGTCCTAGAAGTTTGCCCTGAGGCACAACGAAGATACATTTCTTAGGATTTAGAGAGATCCCAAACTCTTGACATTTCTTGAAGACAGCCTCTAAGTGGTCAAAATGATCTCTAGCATTCTTAGAAAAAATAGTCAAGTCATCTAGATAGATTAGAATGATCTTATTTATAAGCTCCCCAAATGCTATATCCATTACATGCTGAAAAGTAGCTCCAGCATTTGAAAGGCCAAAGGGCATCTTAGCATATGCAAATGTTCCCCACTTTGTGGTGAACGTTGTCTTATGCTGATCTTCATCTGGTAACCAAATCTGATTGTATCTTGAGGAACCATCAAGCAAGGAAAACCTTTCTGACCTAGCCACAGTCTGTAAAATCTATTCCATAGAAGGTAGGGGATAATGATCTTTCAAAGATGCTTTATTCAGATCCTTGAAATCTACATAGAGTCTTATATCACCATTCTTCTTGCTTACAGGCACTAGGTTTGACATCCAAGTTGAATGCTTAATTGGGAAAATAATCTTTGATTCCAGGAGCTTTTGCAGCTCATCCACCATTAGGGGTTTAATTCTAGGATTCACTAGCCTTTGCTTATGTTGGATTGGTTTGGATCCTTCAGTAAGCTCTATGGTGTACTCGATGATATCTCTATTATAGCCATGGAGGTCTTCATGGGTCCAAGTAATCACCCTATCATATTTGTCACATAAAGCAGTCAACCTTTCTTTTTCCTCTTGGGTTGTAGCATTATCTATTTTTAACTTTCTTCCTTCACTAATTTGAATTTCAGCATACTCCTCCTTATTTTCCTTAAACCTCCTCTTCTCTAGGCTTGCATCTTCTAGGTCAAACAAATCTTCTAGAGTAATTAGTCCTTTAGGGATTTTATTTGACCTTAGCTGAATAATTTGATCACCACATGTTTCCTCAAGTTTGGGGTGTAAATGGTCAGCAAACTCCCCTGATTACTATAAAAATGAAGTACTTGAAGATCACTATCAAAAACTTGCCAATTTTGATCATTGTCTAGAATTGTTGGTCTTACTATAACCTTAACTAACTCATTGTTAACTAATAGATAACTTGATGGGTCAAATTGCGAACCAATTTGTGCCATTCTATCTACTGAATTTTAGGCTCTAGGCACTACCTCAATATTGAAAGCATTAAAGCCATCTATTAGGTCCCTAATCATGTGTTGATAGGACCTCATTCTTACTTTTTTGGCTATTGCTTTCTCTCTAACTTGTTTTACTACCAGTTTTGAGTCTCCTCCCACTATCAAATTCTTAATTCCCTTTTTCTTGGCCAACATGAGTCCATGCACCAAAGATTCATATTCAACATCATTATTGGTACAAGTGAACTAAAAGCGAATGGCTCTTAGAATTTTCTCACCATTTGGTGCAATAAGACAAATACCTGCTCTAGGACCATTCTTTCTCCTAGCCCCATCAAAATTTAAGGTCCAGATTTCTGAGTTTCCTTTAGATTATCTACTTTTTGATACTTCTTTCCTTATAATATTTGGGATTTCTTGGTCTTCTTCAAAAATAACATAAGTGCGTAGACCAGTAGAGTCATAGTTTCCATAAGGATCACTTTGCATCATGGTCAACAACTAATTGTTCTCTTCTGCTTATTGGTCATGTTTAGTCTAGTCACCCAATTCTTCAACAAAGACTCTCTCCTCCTTATTCATCATGGCATGGGATGCTTCTATTTTTGGGGCTGGTTCATTAGTAATATGGTCTTTGTATAATGGCTCAGACAATACTTTCATCTTTGTGCCATACTTGGTTCTTAAGATTAGGTGTGACCAATCAAATGACATGTAACCTCCTATTTTGGCTGTGAAATCTTTGGACAAGTATAAACCAAACACAAGGGGAATATCTATGACTACCACATCCTGATTGACAATTATATTGGGACAAGTATATAATTGCAACATAAGTTGTTTGTTTTTTCCTATAGTTTGAACATACTTCCCATCCATCTGCATGACCCCTCTAGTAAGTGACTCATACTTTATTTTTAAAGCATCTACTATCTTCTTTGGCATTACTGTAGTATTAGCTTTGGAATCTATCATTGCATTATGCAGTAATTTTTTTCCAATTATTAAAGTCAGATAAAATAGACCTGGTTTAGATTTACCTACCTTAGATGCATTTTTCAACAGAGCTATTGTTTGTAGAAGTATAGTATCTTTATGTTGGATTTTCCCTTTATCAATAGCTCCTTCTTTAGCACTAGTGTATTTAAAGGCCTCTTGACCTTGCAAAGCTTCTTGTAACAGTGTCTTCTACTCAGGAATAGCCAACATATCCCATATTGATACGTGTGCTTGAGTTCTTTTTAGTTGGTCCACCATGTTCACAGGTCCTAATACTTGTGTCTTTGGATGATAAGGGTACCTTGTCTTTTCTAGTACCTGACCCAAGGCTACTTGATTCTGCACCGACTGAGGCACTTCTTTCCTAGAGACTGGATTGTGATGATTTTGAAATGGAGGAGTTCCAATAACCTCATTATTTGTGACTTCAGGTTGGTCCATCATTCTCCTCTTTGATCTGGTATAATAGTCTGACTGCACCAATGGTTTCTTTGAAGTGGATTCCTCATTCAAGAACACTGAATCTTTCTCTTCAATCCATGAAAATAGTGTATGTTCAGGAGCTATTTCCTCTTCTTGTTGTATAGACATCCCTTGCATCTGGGTGACCATTACTGCATTTTGGACACCAGGGGAATGATATGGTGGAGTACTAGATGTTGAGAATCCTCCTTCTAACCCTCTTTGTTCTTCTATCTTTTGCTGTAAATTGCCTCTCGGATAGTTTCTAGGCATATGGGCATTGTTGTAGGGAAAGCAACAGGCATTTGTGTCTTCTGCTAAGTTATTTTGTCGTGGAACTATTTCTCTATTGGGATTATGAGGAACAATTTGTAGAGGTGTAGGGACTGAAACCAACTAGTTTGAAGGTTGAGGATTATTTTGCCTTTCAGGACCTTGATATTGATTTGGTTGAAAAGGGGGTCTATTTCCTTGGATACCTTGATAAGGAGGCTTTGAAAAGGGATTTTGTTGTCTCTTTAGGTTAATTATCTCATTTGAAAAGGTCCTTAGAATATTCTTGACGTCATCCATTTCAGATGGTTGAGCATAGGTAGTTGCCTTAGCAGGTTGTTGAGGTACTGGGAATGAATACATGGACATAGGTGGAACTGCAAGACTAGGAGTTTCTTGTGGTAAAGGTAGGGAGATTTCTAGGAACATGGGAATAGGGGGCCTTGGGGTCAATTTTCTAGCATCTATCAAGTTATTTTCAGCGTTGACAGCCAACTCATATGCTTCTAGCAGTGTTCGACCTCCTAAGGACTAAATCATTAATGATATATCAAAATTAAAAGCTTTGAGGTAGAACACAATAGCCATACTTGATAATGGTCTTACTGTAGCAGGAATTCTATCCCATATCTTTTGAAATCTTGAGTTAAAATTAGTCATGGCTTCTTGTAGTGCCCTTTTGATAGTGATTATTTGTTGCAACAGAGAAGATTTATCACCTCTCTTCAAATCTTGCAAAGAAAGCATCACCAAGCTGATCCCATGTAGATATTGTATTTGGAGTGAGAGATCTATACCAATCTAGAGCATTTCCTTTGAAAGAAGCTGCTAGCAATTTTATTACCACATTTTGTTTAGTAATAACATGTACTGGACACACATCAGATACATCTTGTAGAGGTTCCCCAGGTGTCTTGAAATCTTCTCCACTAAACATAGGTAGAGCCTTCAAAGCATTGGCTGGAATAGGATCCCAAATGGTTGGTGGTACTGGGAGGATGAGAGGATTGCCGGTGTTCTAATTTGCATAGTTCCTTGGAGGTATAGGTGCTCCCATATTTGTTCTTTTTGTTATTACAACTTGATTCACTCTTCTCCTTGGAGTAGTTACTAATGGTGGTAAAAGAATACCCAGATTAGTAGTAGACTGAGCTCTTGTCATAGGTCCATAGCTCTCACTCCTTGTCACTCTCTATCTCATAAGATCTTGATAGGAACTTCAAGAAAGGTCCCACTGGGCATGCCAAAAATAGTTGATGTATAAAATTGCACAAGTTCCAATACCAACATGGGAAGTTTCTGATGCAGAGGCATCCACACTAAAACCTTGACATACAGCATGTATGTCTACAACCCATCATCATCATCATATTTCCCTTAACACTGTCAGCATCATCATATTTTCTTTGCCGACCGATATCCTCCTACAGACAAACCTTCGACCTTTCGCCTGTCAGCAGCATCATCATATCCGGCTATCGGCAGCATCATCATATTTGGCAAGCGCAAACATCCTCCTGACGATCACTATTCATCTTACCGCCAACCTCTATCTTCATCATCATGATGTTCAACATCATGTTCATCAGCAGGATATAGAACATCCGGTTCCTCCCATATATCTTGATGACGACAATCTCATGCACCTTTCCTTCGATGCTTACATCACCCCGATATCCTGATGACGATTATCCTGATGACGATGACGTCACATGCAGCTCCTTCAATATCCTGCTGCCCGATATCCTGATGACGATTATCCTGATGACGATGACGTCACATGCAGTTCCTTCAATATCTTGCTGTCAGCCAAACTTAACATTATCAGCCCACGATGGTTTTATCAACCTGATCTTCTACCTTATGCCGATACGCTCCTCCTCGGCAACACCTGATGATGATCACCCCAATGCACATTCACCTTATGCAAACGATTGCATCATGCTCATCTCCATCTACTCGGATGACGCCCGAAGTAACTGCAGGATATACACCGAAATATCCTGATGATGCCGTTGCGATGGATTTTCCAACCTTAGCAAATTTTCAATCCGCCGAACCTCCTGAGGTGACCCGATCCGTTTCCTGGACAACTTTCCAGACTTGAACTACCAGCATGACCTAGCACATACCCATGCTAGGGTTCTCAACACCTCTCGATGACGATCCTGCACACCTGCATGCAAACAAACACAAAATGCAGACTAAACCCTAAACTACTGTACATAGCCATTCCACCGATTCGACGAATCAACCGGTGGAATGGATCAGCAAATCCACGAAACCACCAAAACAGCAAATCGATCACACAATGGAATCCAAAACAGAAAATTGACACAACAGGATCTCTTTATTGATTTCAAAAGATGCAAATACAATACTCAGTCTCTCTCTGCAATCTAACTCCTCTGCTCAATGTCTAAAACCAACCGATCCTCATGCATATATAGGACCTCTTGCGAGTACTACCACTCGATTCCCAGCAGCTGGGAGCTTCCAAGCGGCTGGGAGGATCCAACCGGACATACAGCATAACAGCTGTCCAAACAAACTATCTAAAAATAGTAAAGTATGGTCAACATGACCTTATTACATGCATTGGTCTTATAAGACCTTCTTGGAAACATTAACAAGACTCAAAACAAACTAACTACCTCATGGAGGCCAGCTGTCAGGTAGGTGCTCCTGCACCAGTTTCAAGCATGTGAGACTTGCTACTAGAAACAACCTCTAAATTTTAAAGAAGCTGGCTCTTCCTATTTCAAACAGATTTTGAGTAAAGGGAAAAAGATAAACAGGATTATAGATACAATAAGAAAATCTAATTTATGGTGATGTGCCTAAGTAAAAAGCACTCCTTCAATTCAAGCGTAATGAAACTATTCTCAAGATACAGTTATATTAAAGAGCAGATACTGCATGATCAACATAAATAGATATAATGAATATTATCAAAGGCTTATAACCAGATGACTTTGTAAAGACACAGATGATATCAACCAAGGCACATAATAGAGTTCTTATTAATTCTAGCAACATAAAAGGCACAAAAACGTGCACAGATATATCAACTTTCTTATCAAGAATAACAAAATAAAGCCAAAATGATATAAACTAGTCCCAACAAAGTCTCTGAATCCTCTATTAGATTTCTACTTGAAAACTTATTCTAAAAAGTAAAGATGGTCCCTATTCAATTACAAATTCCACATATTTATAATCAAAGACTAAACCCAAGATTGCCTACAACAACTCAAATCATCAACAACCAAACAGAACTAAAGATTACTGAAAGTCATTACGTTCTTCTAAAACTGTAAGGACCATTCCTCTTGCGCACTCATTGGCTGGAATAATATTATGTGGCACACTAATTTGTATAAGACACATGGCAACACCTGCGCACCTAAGGCTCAAAAGAAATCTTGACAGATGGCAGCATCCACATATAATTAGAAACTCTTTTGCCGTCAAAGAAATTCACAAGAAATAGCCACCTATGGCACTCCATAGTCTCCAAAATGATATGTGTCTTGCCTTGCCAAGCATTTAAAAATTGTATCTTTATACCTGGGCGCCTTTTGTTGTGACATCTATCACAACCCACTTCACTTAGAAACTGAGACACAATATCAATGGGACCACTGTATTCATAACTCATTACCCACACAGGGAATAAAACTGGGACAGATGACGACACCTGCAACAAACAAACTAACATGTGGCATCATTCGCGACATAGTTGAAACTAATGAAACTTTAGAAGGAACCTTCAAAAGCTGACACTTGTCGCATTCCAATGCAACTGTGAATTAACATGTTTCTGCTACAAGAAGATTATGAATAAAGTAACCCTTTCTCTGCTATCGCCACATGGCACACTCTACAAGCTTGAAACTATCTTTGAATTGTGGCCCACCATATATACGCTGATATCAACATAAATTCTAAAAAGGGACATGCAGCATCATTCGCATTAAACTCAAAAGGACACATGGCATCAACCGCCAACATATAGCAAGAAAATAAACATTTTGAGATTGCTTCTGCTAGTAACACATGGGGCCTTTCACAAGCTTGAAACAAAATGTATCAAAAGATGTTACCCAATACGTGGCACACTATGCAGCAAACTTGCTGCTTGTTCCATTGTTGTGGCTTTGACACTTGGCGGGACCCACATACAAAAACATAGAGACATGAATAAAATAGGCCACTGTAACTTTAATCGTAACACTGCCAAAATTGAAACAAAATGTAGAGTTACTCTACACAAATTATTAACAAAGCGGCAGGACAAAAAAATAAGACATTTTCCTGGGAGATATATGCATTTATCCATTTGACAAGTCACTTCATATGGCACCTTTTCCGCCACATTTTGAAATTCCATAATTTGACAAATACAAAGGGAAAGGAAATCTGGATGACCATCTTAGAGCATTCTATGTTGCATGTCTTGATCTCGCTCAAGATGATAGATATCTCTTGAGACTATTTGCTTGAATCTTAGTGGGGCAAGCTTTTGAATGGTTCTCTCACTTACCTTCAGGAATTAAGACTTTTGCGGAACTAGCAAACAAATTTTGATCCCGTTTTTCTTTTAACATTGAACATGAAGTGAACATGAATGACCTTGTCAATAATAAACAATGCAATGGTGAAGCTTTTTCCTCATTCACATAACAATGGCGTAACATGGCTAGTAAACTATTGTGGCAAATACCTGAGAAATAACAGCTTGATATCTTTGTCCAAAATCTCCATCCCAAGCTGTCATTCCAACTACAATTGTAAAGTGCTAGCACCTTTGACAAACTTATATCTAAAGGAACCACCATCGAATGTACTTTAATTTCTAAAGGCACTATGAAGATTTTCAGAGACAACAAAGACAATCCTTAATCGTCGAATGATACATCCTGCTTTTGGAACAAAAACAAGAATGTTGTTAATGATGATGTTGTAGACACAAAGAACATCCAAATAGTAAAATCTCCTATCAACATTGAAGCCGTATCCACAACAAATCAAACTTTTCAATGAACCCGACAAAGACAAACTTTAAATCTTCGATGGCCATTTACTCCCTTTGGGGAACCCATGGAGGTTGTTTTTCATAAACTTCTCCAAGTAGGAGATATCATATTGCCTGAAGCACCACCCAACAGTGAACCGGTCTTCAAAGCTCTTTAGTACAAAGAAAATGAATATTGTGAATATCATAGGGTCAAAGGACACAAAACCAATGGCTGCATGTGCTTAAAACATGTCATTCAAAATTGCATTGATCAAGGCCTAATTAATATCACACCACCAGCGTCACAATAGGCTCATCAACTAACATCGAACTATGACCTAGATGCTTTCAAGAATCCACTTCCATCTCATGATAAGACAAGTAACCCCCATACTGGGAATGCCATTCATTATAACTATGAATCATCCATAATTGGCCACATTGACCATGCTCACATTTCTACCATTACAATCCAAGGCAAAGCACCCAATTGCGATGTAACTTGTTACCATTTAGGGGGCACCTGACCATCTTCTAGCTATAATATCTTGATCACCTTAGAAAAATACCTACACATATTTCCATCCTAGAATTGCTTTGCATATCTTCTATCCACAATTCTATCCTTGACAAAGCATTGCAAGAATCTTCGATGCCAAACGATATTGATACCACACAATTTCAATCTATGGTAGCTAGCATTGCAACCCCTCACCATCTCACTTTCTGTAACAAAGGTCTTTGATCATCCATCCACCCATCACATAATGAAGCCCTCCACATAGAAGTGTTTGTAAACCAACTTCGTATCAAATGAATCTTAGTGGATGGTGGAGCTGGTCTTAATATATGTTCCTTAAAACTAATAAAACAATTGGGATATTCTGAGAAAGACGTTGACACTTCCAAGGTTATTACTATCAAAGCATATGATGATGCTGAGAGAGATATTGAAGGAATTATCCATTTGCCTATCTAAGTTGGCCCTGTCACTACCGACACCCATTGTCAAGTCCTTGATATTGACCTTCCATATAACATCATCCTTGGTCATCCATGGATCCATGCCCTCAAAGCAGTTCCTTCCACATACCATCAATGCCTCAAGTTTGCTCACAACGGTGTTGAAGTCATTATCTATGCTGATCCTAATCCATTCGAGTTCTATCATGCTTTTGAAGCTAAATATCAAAGACCTAACCGCATCCCCATCAACATCGAAGCTTAACCATCTTCAACCTATGTTGATCCATCTGCTTTACTCAAGCCACCATCTAGCAAAGCCACTCTAAACCTCTATATCAAGTACACTGAACATGGTCCAGGTGAATACACATTGCAAGCCTCTTCATCTACATCCATCTCTGATATAGAAGTTGGGCCTTCTTTGGTAGGAGAGACTTCTAACTCTGATACCATTGACAACTCCTCCCTTCATATCACTGACATTTTTCAAGAAAACTCCATCTTCATGATTTCTACCACCTCTTCATTTCCATCTAATGATGAACTCAAGTCTAGCTCCCAAAACACTTCTAGTCCCATTGTTGATCGCATGGTTCCACAAGGTAAAGATGTTGGTCACTCCTCCATCCATTCTAAATCCACCATTTCCCATCAAAAACTCCATTCTAAAACCCAAAAGCATGTAACCATACATCTTCCACCATCCAACTTACCCCCGCTTCTCCCAACTCCTAAACATACACCATCAACTTTATCTCTCTATCTTCCACTTGCACCATCTTATAACTTGTAAAAGCATGTGATCGTACACCTCCTGCCATCCAATTTACCTCCACTCCTTCCAACTCCAAATATCCCTCCATTTTCCTTGTCTCCATTGTTACCAACACCTAATTATCCATTTATTCACAAGCACCCTTCTAATACCAATGATGGCTAGCAAATGCACATGTTGTCTAAACATAAAGCTTCCACTAATTCCGCCAACTCTGCTTCCATCAAATCCATGGGATTCAAACATAAACATTTGGATGCCTCTACCTCTAAAGCTAAAAGTCCTCTCAAAATTTCTAAATATCCTTATGCCTTAAGGCATCAAAGAAAATAATCAAATCAAAATCCATCTAAAGAGCCATCTAAGCTTATAACTCCACAAGAAGAGTCCAAGACCAAAATGGTCTGGGTTTCTCAGCAAACAAGCAAGCAAGCCAATTGAGATATCCTTATCTATATTTCAAGAATCCCAACCATTTTCTTCCATTTTTATCCCATTCCATTTCACTTTCCCACAAACAAAGAAAAAATCATGAAAATACTAAGTCTTTGTGGGTTCTCAAATCACTCCATTATCCATCTCATAAGCAAGCATCTCCTTCACTTCCTACACTGCCCTTTCTATCTAAAGCTTTAATGTTTAGTGGTATATGCAGCCATTGATCATGATTTCCTTTCATTCCACAACATTTCCATACACCTCCATTAACCTAGTTTTTATCCATTATCCTACATATCTCCCCAATCATCTTCCTATGGTCCATGCTTTTGCATAAGTCGTTCAACTATCCATCCTTGCATGAACCTTCCATAATCCACTTCATAATCCATCACTTTTCCTTGCAATCTCCTTTAACAACATCTATGAGCACTTTTGACATGGTCTGAGCAATGATATCCATCTCCAATGGGACTACCAACATCCATCGAGCTAGACATTTGAGTCCCTCTTATCCATTACCATGGTGAAAACCTAGCAAACAGGCACCATGTGTAATTGTCATGCACATCCCAATTCAAAAAAAAAAAAAAACCATCCAATAGTGAAAACCACCTTGTGGCTCTTTGGATGACAAAAAAAATAGTACAAGATAAATAATTCATCCTCTGGTGAAAACCTAGTAAATAGGCACCTTGGATAAGTACCATAGTGAAAACCTAGCAAACAGGCGCTATGTGTAGAGACCAGATTCCATCATTTGCTTAGTTTGTTTGATCACAACTTCTTATAGAATTATCCACCATTTTACCTACATAATCTACATCATTATCCATAATTCACCCTATACAAACGCTGTTAGCTCATTCTCCCTTATCCATCCATAATAAAAGTCTTCCTGCCTTGGCTTTGCCATGCTAGTTTTTTGTAGTTTGGACTTCATTGGGGTAAAGATATCATTTGGCATCGTAGCATATTATTTGCATAAAAGCATTCATCGCAGCATCTTCCTAATAACCATCATCCCACACTAGGGGCACTTATTGAGCCTTATGTGGAAGTGGATACCCACAGCTCTAGATCATAAACACAACAAACACCCAATTTTAAACACAACAAACACCCAACTTTTAAACACAGCAAACATTCAACTTCAAACATGGCAAACATTTGAAACCAGGACCAATAGTTCAACAATCACCCAACACAACCAAAATAGCAAAAAAAACACAAAAAAAATCAAATATCCCAAAAACATCCAAGCAATAAAGTTGACCTTTGACATCAACCATCAGCACAATAAGCAAGAACTACAACACATATTTATTGTTCAAAGCCTTGGTCCCATGGGTATAGGGTATGTAGGCAATCTAAGATACGAATGAAGCACTCTGATTTAGGCAAAGATGATATCCCCCTTTCCCATTATCCATCTTTCATCTTTCTTCTAATCATCCCTTGATCTTTCATCTCCCTTTCTTCTATCTTTCATCACTTACATCATCAATAAACCTAGATCCCGTGGACACAAGGTATGTAGGCTGTTTGGAAAATGAAGGAAGTATCTAGTATACAAGCACAAATGATACACCCCATCTTCATCTTCCATCTTCTTCTCTTTTACCATCTCAAGAAAAAAGAAAACTATGTGTATTAGAGCAAGCTCAAACACCTTAACTAATCAACGATAATCTGAAATCTATTTGTCCGCATCCCTTAAGCCAACATTTGCTATGGATTTTATCAACATCTCTAGCCTTCAACAGGCTATAGCTTTCCAGTCAACAAGGCACTAGCTTAAACCCATCCAAGAGCACTTAAATTTTGCAAGAGAACATGATGACAATATCTTTTTATTTTATCTTTTGTCCCTTTCCTACCCCTACTCAAGACTACCTTGATCTATCATACCTTGGTATGTTGCAATGAAGTATGGACTGGGCATGGTCATATTGCTTTTGTATGTTGTGTCTACTGAATGATCTTATTCTCTTCCTATGTGTATTGGTATCTTGTATGTGTTGGGATTAGCATCTTACATATCAATATCCTAGCATTTGAGAAGCTAAATAGTCTCTTATGCATTTAGAGACTATTCTATGTCAAGACTAGCTCCATACATATAACCAACGTGGTGTCACTATGTGTACTAGAGATAAGCCCAAACCATTGCTTGTCACATCAAAGTCCATCTTAGAACACTAATTGCTATTCATATCTTGTGTATGTTGGCTCAACATCTTGACCTCATGCATTTAGACAAGATTGTAGTATGCTAGTTTTGCATTGGATATCTCGACACCTTGGTCTTCTATACCCTAGTGCTTACCATCCATATTCTAGATCAAAAATAAGGATTGCATTTCTTTACTTTTTTAGAAATTATTTTAAAAGCTGCCATATCATTTATCCATTCCATCATATCTCTATATACTCCTCAACCAAGTTCAATCTTTCCCTCCATCTTCCTTGTCTGCGTTCCTTATCCTGCAAAACTAGTGTGTTAGACATTCATATGCCCATATCATTATCATTGCCATCTATATAGTTGCATTATCATAATAACATCATTACCATTTGCATATCCATATCATTTGCATAAGCATCTATATAGATCATGAAAATAAAAAATGCCTAACTACCATAAGTGCATCCGTAATCATTACAACATCACATAGAACCAAATCCATCATATATATATATATATATATCACATGGGTCAATATATAAGTGTCTACAAATACAACATGGGCTATCCATAAGCCATCAAAGAGTGTATATACAAGCAGCTCATAGGCCTCATCATGATACAATACAACTACAACAAAACAAGGTAGCTCTAGTGACTACTGGTAGCCCCCTCACCCTATCCACCACCACTGGGTCCTACACCTAGCCTACCATCTCTAGGAGGTCCCATCATCGAAGCCACAGACCGTGATCCACCTATCCTCTAGGACACTGAAGCCCCTGACCTGCTCCTCTAACTCGGTTGTCTCTGCTCTGCAGGCACTGCTTCATGGTACAAGCCTCTATAATACTTAGCCTCACCCTGTGGTCTCCTCAACTCACCCTGTGCCTGAGTCAATTGTGTAGCCAAGTACATCATGGTGCCATCTATCCCCAAAGCAGCTATTGCTCTATGTCACTCTATTGTTATAGCATGTAACTACTGCATAGTCATGTCTCTCTCCACCCTCATCATCTGCACCTGCTGTACAACCACATCTCTCTCAGCTCTAATAGCATGTATATGTTGTAATGTTGTATCTCTCTGGGATGTAACTAGATTCACCTGCAGTACAACTACATCCCTCTCACTAGTCACCCTCGCAAGACTACCATCATCCTACCCATCACCTCCCTGTGCTCTAGCCTGCAGCTATGCATGGTATGTCTGAGCATGTGCTTTAGCATGTCATAACCCTATCACCACCTGATGATGGTCTATCTCCACCCTCCTCAACCTCATCTAAGCCCATTGTCTCCATCTCCTCTCCTCTCTGATCTGTCGTCTCAATTGATGCATACCCACATCATCATCACCTATCATCTATGTTGCTAGTTGTGCCAATACCTATGGCTGAGCCTGAACCTGTATCCCTAGAGCTGCTGGCACAACTACCTATGCTGGTGAAGCTCATCACCACCTCCTCCTCACTGGCCTCTGCATACCAATCTCTCCTATCTCTCCCACCCTCATCAGCTAAGTTGATCTAGCCGTAACCCAGTATCCATCATAATCTGGGAGTGTCCCCAGATCTGCAGGACCCTGTCTCCATGTTCATATAATTGGCCCTAATCAATCTCTCTTTGCCAAGGGTGTGTCAACCACAATCTCCAAACCCCAATCAAACACCTCCTACCATGTCCTCCCAAAAATAGCATCACCTACCAGTACTCCTTGTGGTAAGTTGAACTGCCTCAACACCCTCTCGGGCAAATAGCTCTCTATAATATATCTATCGTATCCAAAAATATAACTTGCTTGCCTAGCATAGACAAGCTCTGCATCCTCCTCATCCTCACATGATAGCCATGGCCTCCACACAAACCTATCCACCTCATCTAGTGTTTGCCACCAGTACACCACCCCTCACTGCTGCCGGTAGGTAAGAGCTCCCCTATACATCCTAGAATATGGCTCTCCTACTACTCTCGCTACCCATCCATTTAGCCTCATCACCGGAATATGCTCATATGCCCATACATATAAAACTATAACCCCAACTAACATACTCACCCCAAACATATATGCATAGTCATGTAGATAATGATATAACTACCCTAGCACACACTCGGCCCATGCATATCTAGTCCCATAGGACAACATCCCCTCCATCACTGTCCCCATATAACTAGAAAACCTCTAGTCCGTCTGTCTCCAACTAGCCACCTGATAATAGCCACCACTACCTGTTATAGCCTATCACATAGCTCCTCCATCCTAGCCATAGGAATCTCTAAACCCTCTGCCCTAATGTCTGGAGTCCTGAACAACCATCTAAATGTCGTTGGACCCATATCAAGATCATAATCTACCCGGTCTCCATCAATAGGAACTCTTAGAATCCAGAATACATCGTCCAAGGTAACAGTCGCCTCTCTTGTCAGAAATAAGAACAAACTATGCTCACTTGTCCATCGCTCAACTATCGAAGTCATCATTCCTTGATGCACCTGCACTGGCTCTAACCTTGACACATGCTCTAATCTAAGGATCTCTAGCACTAGCCGATCCTCTGCATCCAATAATTTGACCAACCACAAATCCCTACAATGTGGCTCTCATGATAACAATGGTGGTAGTATATCCTACATCATTTCGCTCACCGTATCAGTCTCTTGTGCTAAACAAATTAACTTTTGCCTGCTATAACTACATATATCTACTACAAGTGACCCACTTTTCTATAAGTGCTATCCTTTTGATCATAAGAAAACCAATTTTCTATACGCACGTGCTTTTTAGCTTACAAGCGACCTCTTTACCCTATGCGCGTGACTATTGACTACAAAAGAGCTCCTACCTTACATGCACACACTTTATGCTCATAAGTGACCTATCTGCCATATACATTTGACTGTCCTTTAAAAGTGAGCTATTTCTATATATGCATTGACTTTTCATCCATAAGCAATCTACTCTAGCCATATGCACAATTTGCCTATCCATTTACACTAGTTGACCACAAGCGATTCACTTTTTCCATAAGGGCCTAGTCCGTGCCTATATACGACCTAAACTACCATAAGTGACTCCTTTTCCTACCCAAGCGACCTAAACTACCTATCCTAACACCTAGTCACTTCTGGTGATGTGTGTGCATTTATTACACCTCTAGCCTATCCAAATCATGCATTTAGTAAAAGTTTTGATACATACCTGTACACCTACTCCTGCTAGTCACCCATGTGTCCTCACTCGCTCGGCATGATGATCTCTACATGGAATCACCATCTTGATAGCTCTCCAACTCTCGTAGCACCACAAATCTTAGGAGCTCTAGATCTCTATAGATTTCTGAACACACATGAGCACAAATGAGCCTATTTGCCCTTGAAGGACCTACTTATAGCCCATTCTTGAACCCTAATTCTTCTATATCATCCCCATTTCTCCCAACTCAACCCCCATTTTCTTCGTGTCAACCTTATTTCTAGCCTTTCATCTTATTGCGAGCTAACCTAGCCCTTCCTAGTTAGCCTAGTTTACCTTTTGAGGGGGCATCATACACTGAGTCATAACCTTGTTTATCAAGCAAATTATTGTATCTTCTTTGACACAACACTCTAACAAACATTGTATCAAAGAGAGGCAAAATGTAGACGCCCATAATTGGCCTCATTATCATTAGTATCAATATCACATTATCTATCATCTGCATTTGTCTAACACGCTTGAACTATTTCAAAAAAACCTATTTCTTCTATTAATTAAATAAATTTATATTTATTTAATTATCTCTATTTCTATCTAATTTAATTAAATAAATCTTATTTATTTAATTAAAATTCCTTTCACAATCCCACTTTCCAATTAATTTCTCTTATCATTTATCTTCATGAGCCGACATGTGTGCCTCTTTCATTTAAAAACACGTACATGGCACTACATCTTTTATTTAATATCTTTCACATGTGGTACTTTTTATGTACACGATCACACATAAGCCTTATCTTCCCTCCACTTGTCATCTACACATTCACCTATGACTATCAATTCATCTTAGCCCTTCACATAGCGACCAAATCTCCACCATTGGTTGATTTTGGTTGAGTTCTATATAAACACCCTCTCATTCCATACTACATCTATCTAGATATCCAGCATAATCATAGCATCTACATTATCATCTTGAGCATATTGAGCATTTTAGCATCCATTGAGCTTATTATCATTATCATTCATCCATCATGGTAGCTTTGATCTTCATAATTGTTCATTGTTGAAGAAGCAATCCACATCACATACAAAGAATCATACAATCTAAGTGATATTGTTCTTGAATTGCATGCTTTTGATTTCATTTGGATTTGATTCTTTGATGATTGTAGGATTAGGGTTTCATTTGTAATGCTTGATCTAACTAACCTAATTTTTACCTATCACACAAAGTTTTGCTACTGTGTGCATGATTAAAAAAGAATACAACTGGTTAAGGTACATGTTCTTTCTTCCAAATTTGAACCATGGTTTCTTTCTTAGTAGAGGAACATGTTATATGCTCCTTCATCCCTACACAAGTCATTTGTAATCAGTTATGGCCAATTGGTATGAACATGGATGCTCCTTCATTTGCATCTTCTTATGTTGCAGACCCTAGAAACTATCTAGCTTTTGACCATCCTGACAATGCATGTTCTAGTCATGGCTTTACATGTTATACCAACCCGAATCTATATGCACCATTGCATAATCAAAATGAGTCTACTAGGTTGTAGTATGAAATTGAAAAAGAAAAGTAGTTTCTAGAATCATTGTTGCAACATGAAAAACAATTAGAAAGTCAAATTAGGCTACATGAATCCAAGCCGCAATTCAATGCCCTTCCTGCTATTTCAAATTGCTCATTTCTTTAGCCTTGTCCCATTACTAATGAAAATACATACTAATAGATAGATCTCTCTTGGGTCAATTATGAAAAGTAGTCCATTCCCAATAAAATATACGATAAGATGCCTTTATTTGATGGGTGTGAAATGTATGATGGGAAGGAACATATTGAGGCATTTTCAGACATCATGGACAAATTATGATTTGAGGATATAGATACGTGGATGACATTTTTTGTTATATCTCTATGTGGAATGGTACAGAAGTGACTTGTTGGTTTCCCTAACCATCACTTTGCTTCCTAGGATCATTTAGTGGCTACAATTGAAAAGCATTCAAATGGTTTGGACCCTACACTTCTTGTCTAAGAATTAGAAAATATTAGATGCTATGAGGGAGATTCAAGCATGGAGCTTAGCCACATATTTGCTTTTGTCATATTCCACATCCTAGAGGGTTTTAGACCTGATATATTTGTTTGTATCAACAGGTATCGAGGAGGTTATGATGTTACATTAGACTTAGGTTCTATATAGGAGGATTTCAATCTAATGAGCATGCAATAGACATACTTGTTCATTGATTATGTTGACAAAATTAAGCGGGCTATGATTGCAAAATGCTTATCCTCAGATGTGAAAGTTGCTAGAAATGAACATGATGTTGTAGATAGTAAGGATGAGGATGCTTCATGTGATCTAGGAACAATGTCAAGTGATGATTATGAATGTAGGAGGGTAGAAGAAGGTGCTGGTGCACTATATGATAGTGATTCAAATGAAATAGTGGTGATTACACCTACATTCAATTGGATCAGTCATCAGTGGATGATGAAGATGATAAAATCAATGATGATTCCCAATTTGGTGAAGAGAGTTATGACCCTGCTGCTTGTTGTAGAATTATGGACCGCTAGGAAGGTATGTATGCAAATGAAAAATTGAATAACTCAACTCATATAGATGATTATATAGAGGATACATACATTGATGATACAGATAATGATGAAGGTATGAGCATAATGCACAATGTCTTGTATGAAGATCATGCAAGTCTATTAGGTAGCATAATTCATGATTATCATTGGTTGATGGATAATCCTCTTCTTGAAAATGACCTAAGGCTCAATGGTTTTGAGGAGCTATCAACTTTGAAAGGGGAGAATCAAATTCCATACTATCAATATGACTTAGCTACCTATAGACACCAAGTGGACAAAGAGGTGTATGTACACAATGATGAAGATTTCACCTAGTTAGTTCTTAAGGTTGGTTATGCTGAGTGTATGTGAGTCTCTTTTATCCAAAATGATGACATTGAGACCTTTGACACTTGTTTACATAAGGATGATGTAGATCTGGTTGCACTAGATGATAGAGCTATAGAGATAAATGATGGTGCAGCCAGTGAGATTCAAACTTAAAGACCTTGCCTCTAAGGGTTGTGAGGATGAGGAGCATGCGGATGTATGCGAGACCCTGTCTAAACAATGCATGAGTCATCTTCATTCTCATATAGATTATGCTTCAACTGGACTTCATGGAGGCACTACTACAATTACCAAGGACCGTGAGGTAATAATTTCTAGCTATGAAAGATTCTATCACAAATGCTTTTTTAGAGCTTTGTCTTGGGCAATTATCTCTTGTTTATGTGGATCATGTTCAGAGCACATTTTTTAGCTCATTGGTTGGGCCTGATAACTTTGTAGCTAGGTATTCTGTTAGGGTTAGCTAGTAGAAGATATCAATTAAATGCAAATAAAGATTAAACAGAGAAATGGAAATACACAGAAATAATAACAACGAGAGACAAGTTTTAACGTGGTTCACCCAAACTCAGGCTACATCCACCAAACAGAGAGTCCAATATTATTATCTAGTAAATCAAACCGATTACAATCAGCAATCCCTGCAACTCAATACTGCTGCAAAATGCTACAATACAATACCAAAACCCTAACCCTTAGCCACTTTTTATCAAGCTTTTGTTGGTTACAAAATAGGGTTTTCTTATGTCGGTCAATGAAAAAATTAACTTCCGGTGCATTATAAAATAATAAAAAACTGTGTGAGGCCACGGGGGTGCTGCCCCTCGACCCCACCCTGTATCGCAACATGGAACGTACTAGGGGCGCTGCCCCTTGACCTCGTCTTGGGGGCGCTGCCCCCAAACCCCCGTAAGGGGCGCTACCCCTTGACCCCATAGGAATTTGGGGGGAAACCGCTCCAATAAAAGTGGGGTAAATATAACCTCCGAGTCTGATTAGGCTCCATATAACAACAATCTCCCACTTGGAGACTGATCAGACTCCACACCATATCATCTCCCACTTGGAGACTGATCATAACACCACTGACCCTGTAGCTCCCACTGGAAATAAGCACCTGGGACTCTGCTGTTCTGTTTTTGGTTGTTTTCAGTCTAGAAGACCAACCGAAGCTGAAGAGGAGCTCAGCTTCTCCCTTGTCACTGCCTTTGTAAACATATCTGCTGGATTGTCATCTGTATGTATCTTTGCCAGCTGTAACTGTCGATCATCCAACACCGACTGAATGAAGTGATACCTCAACTGTATATGTTTGGTCTTTGAATGCAAGGCAGAATTCTTTGCAAGATGTATGGCACTCTGGCTATCCGTAAACAAATAACTGTTAACCTGTTGTGTGCCCAATTCATTCATGAAAGATTGCAGTCATATCATCTCCTTGCTTGCCTCCATTGCAGCTACATATTCTGCCTCTGTGGTGGATAAAGCAACCACCTTTTGTAACCTAGAAATCCAACTCACCGCTGTTCCTCCTACAGTAAAGACATAACCTATAGTACTCTGCCTGGTATCAATATCTCCTACCAAATCTGAGTCTACATAGCCTGCTAAAATAGTATTAGAGCCCCCAAAACATAAGTGTTTATTGGATGTACCTCTCAAATACCTGAGAATCCATTTTACTGCATTCCAATGCTCTAATCCGGGATGACTCATATACCGGCTAACGACTCCTACAGCATGTACAATATCTGGTCGCGTGCATACCATGGCATACATTAAATTGGCTACAGCTGAAGCATATGGTACCTTGGACATTTTCTCTTCCTCCTCTTGTGTCTTAGGACACATGTCCTTAGTCAATTTCAAATGACTAGGCAAAGGTGTGCTGACAGCTTTTGCATTCTCCATGTGGAATCTCTACTACACCTTTTCAACATAAGCAGCCTGAGATAGAGTTAAATTTCTGTTCTGCCTATCTCTGCAAATTTTCATACCAAGGATTTATTTTGCTGCCCCCAAATCCTTCATATCAAATGACTGTGCCAACTTATGTTTTAACTCTCTTATGTGATCCATGTTAGACCCAGCTACAAGCATGTCATCAACATATAAACATAAAATAATGTAGCTGTCATTATCTAACCTCTTAAAATAAACACAATGGTCAGAATTACACCTGCTGTAGCCTTGCTCATCCATAAAACTATCAAATTTCAAATACCATTGCTGAGGTGCTTGTTTCAGGCCATACAAACTCTTCTTCAATCTGCACACTAGTTTCTCCGTACCTTTGACCTCAAATCCTTGGGGCTGTTCCATATAGATCTCCTCCTCCAAATCACCATGGAGAAAGGCAGTTTTAACATCTAGCTGTTCCAAATGTAAATCTTCAGCAGCCACAATACTTAAAATAGTATGAATAGAAGTCATCTTGACAACCAGAGAAAATATCTCATCAAAATCAATGCCCTTTTTATGTGTAAATCCTTTTACAACTAACCTAGCCTTAAATCTTTTCTTACCTCCATCTTCCTCTTTCAGCCTGTAAACCCATTTATTTGGTACAGCCTTTTTACCTGCAGGTAACTTACATAATTCCCAAGTCTGATTTTTCAACAAGGAGTCCATTTCTTCTTTCATTGCAGGCTCCCACTGACCCTGTGTATCCACCTGCATAGCTTCATCATACCCTTCTAGTTCACCAACATCTATTAACAAAATAGAATACAAAGAGGGAGAAAACCTTTCAGGAGGTCTACTTATCCTTGTGGACCGTCTAACATTCGCTGGAGTTTGTGGTATTTCTAGTTGCTGTTGCGGAGCATGAGGAACCATTGGAACATCACTATTTGGAGTATCGTCCAGCACAACATAATCCTTTTCTTTCTTCTCATGCTGCTGCAACTAATCTTTGTACAACACCTTCTCATTGAATATAGCATCCCTGCTTCTCAGAATTTCCTGATTTTCAAAATCCCAAAGCCTATAACCAAATTTATCAATGCCATATCCAACAAAGGTACACCTTTTTGATTTTGCATCCAGCTTGGTTCTATTTTCAGAATATATATGTGCAAATGCTTCACAGCCGAAGTTTTTCAGAAAAGAATAACTCACCTTCTTGCCTGTCCATGCTTCCTCTGGAATACCACAGCCCAAAGGAACTGAAGGACCTCTGTTAATTAAATATACAACAGTGTTGACAGCCTCTGCCCACATGTTTAAAGGCAGTCCATCATGCAATCTCATGGTCCTTGCACGCTCCATTATTGTCCTATTCATGCGCTCAGCCACTCCATTTTCCTATGGAGTCCCTAGAACCATTTTCTGCCTACGAATTCTATTAAAGGAACAATAATCTTCAAATTCTTTGCTGCAATACTCACCCCCATTATCAGATCTGAGACATTTTAATCTTTTATCTGTCTCATTCTCAACCAAGCTTCTCCATTTCTTAAATGTTTCAAACACATCAGATTTCTGGCTAAGGAAATAAATCCATACCTTCCTAGTTCCATCATCTATGAATGTAACATAATACCGAGAGCCACCGAGAGAAGATACCTGAGCTGGTCCCCATACATCTATATGCACAAGCTCTAATTTTTCATTTTTCTTTTGCTTCCCATCCTTGAGAAAACTGACTCTCTTTTGTTTTCCATACACACAACTTTCATAGAAATCCATATTAATACATTTCAGACCTGGTAAAACTTTCTTAGAATGAAGTACCTTCATACCTTTTTCACTCATATGCTCAAGTCTGTTATGCCACAGTGTTGTCTCAGAACCTGCAGCAACTTTTCCAGTCTCTTCCTACAAACCTGCAGCAACTGTTCCTAAACCTATTTGTTTTTTCTCTGTAACAGCTAAAGTAGAAGGAATAGTATGACCTGTACAAAGATATAAGGTGCCTACTTTTACACCTTTTGCTACTACTAAGGCACCTTTTGAAACCTTCCAATTTTTATCAGTAAATGTAACAGTGCAACCTTGTTCAGTTAGCTGCCCTACTAAAATTAAATTCCTACTGAGCCTTGAAACATGACTTACCTCTTGTAGTAGCCAATGATTCCCATTCTGTAACTTAATCTTGATTCTTCCCTTTCTAATAATCTGACAGGGTTCGTTATCTCCCAAATAAACTAGCCCAAAATCCCCTTGGACATAATCAAGGAAATAACTTCTATGGGGCGTAGCATGAAATGAGGCCCCTGAATCTAAAACCCATCAATCATCAACATTATCTAGGGAAAGAATCAAAGCATCATCTTTAGATTTATTGCTTACCACATTTGCTTCCTTATTGCCTTCTTGTTTGTCTCCTTTGTTTTTCCGAGACCAGCAATCTTTCTTCAGATGACCTAGTTTTCCACAGTACCAGCAATCCACTTGTCCTCTGGTTTAGGATCTTTTGTCCTTTAATTTTCCTCATGACTTCCCATGACCTCCATAACCTTTTCCTCTCTCCTTTGATCTTGCCCTGCTTTCTGCATTCAAAACACTGCCTGATTTGGATCCACCTGAGCTTTTCTTACGAATTTCCTCACTCAGAATAACACCAACAACATCATCAAATTTTAGTGTATTTGAACCAGAAACAGAGTTACTAACCGCCATTACCAAACTATCCCAGCTTTCAGGCAATGAACATAATATCAAGAGAGCTCTAACTTCTTCATCAAATTTTATATTTACAGAAGTCAATTGACTGACAATCATATTAAATTCATTTAAATGACCTGTCACAAATCCACCTTCAACCATTTTCAAATTAAACAACTGCTTCATGAGAAATACCTTATTTGAGGCTGAGGGTTTTTCATACAATTTTGCCAAAGCTTTAATCAGACCATCTGTTGTCTTCGCTTCCATTATATTGAATGCCACCGATAGTGCCAGGCACAACCGAATGGTTCCCAGTGCCTTTCTGTCAAGAAGATTCCAATCCTCATAAGACATTGTTGCCATTTCTTGGCTACTCCTTCCAACAGCCTCCATAAATCCTTTTGATAGAGGTAATCCTCCATCTGCATCTTCCATAACTGATAGTTCTACCCATTGAATTTATCAACCTTCGTTTTACCCTCGTCTGCCATTGCTCCCACTCAACTGTGAGACTTTCTTGCAGACAATAATCGAACACAACCCGCTCTGATACCACTTGTTAGGGTTAGCCGGTAGAAGATATCAATTAAATGCAAATAAAGATTAAACAGAGAAATGGAAATACACAGAAATAATAACAACGAGAGACAAGTTTTAATGTGCTTCACCCAAACTCGGGCTACATCCACCAAACAGAGAGTCCAATATTATTATCTAGTAAATCAAACCAATTACAATCAGCAATCCCTGCAACTCAATACCGCTGCAAAATGCTACAATACAATACCAAAACCCTAGCCCTTAGCCGCTTTTTATCAAGCTTTTGTTGGTTACAAAATAGGGTTTTCTTATGTCGGTCAATGAAAAAATTAACTTCTAGTGCATTATAAAATAATAAAAAACCGTGTGAGGCCACGGGGGCACTGCCCCTAGACCCCACCCTATATCGCGACAGGGAACGCGCAAGGGGCGCTACCCCTAGACCCCTTAAGGGGCGCTGCCCCTTGACCCCGTAGGAATTTGGGGGGAAACTGTGTTGATAAAAGTGGGGTAAATATAACCTCCGAGTCTGATTAGGCTCCATATAACAACATATTTTTGTGTGGGTCAAGTTTTTGATATGCAGAGTGAGGAGGAGAAAATCATGAGTGATTTTCTTAGCAACAATTTTTACATAGTAGAGTGTGTCAAGGAATACAAAATAGAGAGGTAACTTGAAGATTGTGAGTCTTCACATGAAGTGCCTCAAATTTCTGATCTATATGCTAATAATGTAGATTTGCATTCAAATAAGGTCTCTTATTCAATAGTGGAGGAATACATTAGCATTTGTAGTGCATCTTGGTCACAAGGAATTGAACAGTCATGTGACATGGCCCAACTTGATACCACACCTTAACTAGATGCATTGCTACTTGATATTCTTCTTCATGATGATATTTATGCAGGTCTAGATATGCATCATGCTAACAATGATCTTAAAGTTGAGGATTTCTATGTGATTCAACATGATGATATGCCCTATTATTTATGGCCACCATGTCCTGGTGATAGTCATTTTCTTTTTTAACATGATGGTATGAATAGTTGTAATTTGCCTGTGTATAAATGCAAAGTGTTTTTATTTCCGATGTTGGGTGATTAGTGCAACAAAAAATTTAGGGAGATCCTCTCCTTCAAAAGGATTTTCTTCGATAGGGGCAAGTAGCTTCACCAGTTTTTGATGTAGGAGCATCCAGTGGTGTAAGGGCAATCTTGCATCACCCAAAAATAAGTTAATTCAAAATCATTGTAGTTGTTTTCAATTCTTTCCATAATTAGTGTTTCTGGTTCCATAATCTCCTGAATAATGATGTAGGACTTTCAATCTTTTTCCAAACTACTAAAAATAACAAATTACTAGTTTTGGAAAGTTTAACTACCATTTTAGGAAAATTTTCATTTGGCCACAGATTGAAGTGAAAAGTTACAAAAAGTTTCATAACTAAAATATAAGACCTTTGGTGAAGAAATCAGATAAATATAATTTCTGAGCTTAAATATATTAAAGTTTTTGTTTCCTGAAAAGCCCCTAAAAATTTTCAAAACGAGATACAAGGAACTAAAACATCCCATAATGTTCCAAAAAGTTGAGAAAAATCTATTTATATATTTCTGGCATGATAGGTCACATTGTGATCTTTCTAGTTCTTAAAATGGTTCATCAATCGGACACCCAGATAAAAAGTTATGCTTCCCAGAAGTTGAGCTACTTTTGGAGACAGTTGTAAATTTTGAAATTTAGTTGGAGGCCACCAAAAAGTGATATTTATGACTATTTTGGGAACCTTGGGTAGTAGTAGAGTGAAGGGGGAAAGTTTAGATTCAAGAATAGGTGGGAAAATAGAAACCCTAGCTAATTTGGGGTTATAGAAGGCAAAAGATTCCAGAGCCTGGTGATGTGTAGCTGTAGTGTGTTGTAGGCTATGGAGGATTGATTCCTCTGATTGTAATTAAGCTTCTACAATGTAATAAGTTGTCCAAATCAATAAAGAAAAATTCCTTTTTCTATGTGCCATTTCTGTTGTTGTACATGTTTTATGATTTACCTACTTCATCAAGTGGTATCAGAGCAAGGGTTCTTGAGTGTGTAGATAGATCACCATGTGTGAGGCAGTTCACACCAGAACCTGAGGTTGTGGGTTTGTTGTGGAGATTAAGATGCCTCTACGAAGAAATTGTATTGGGAGGAATGCTTTGGTGGAAGAGGGTTTTAGAGCCCTACAAAGGCAAATCGATGCATTCAAAGAGGAGCTATGAAGAGGGTTTGAGCTAATAACAAGAGAAGAAAGCGAAGATGAAGCTGAAGAAGAGCTATCTAAGGAAGAACAAGAATCTGTAAGAGATCCTACAGAAGTTAGGTTGTTAAGGGCTATTTCTAAGATTGGAAAGAGGCCCATGATCAAAGTTTCTACATATTCTAGAGATTTGAATACAAAATAGCTTATTGATTGGATCAATGACATGGAGGAATATTTCAAGTATGAAGACTTGGAGGACCTAGATCTGGTCAAGTTTACAAAAACAAAGTTGAAGGGCCATGCAAATATTTGGTTGAAGGAGGTCCAGTTAGCAAGGAATAGAAGAGGAAACAGAAAGATCACTAGATGGGACCAGATGGTGGAGAAACTGAAGAAATAATTCATTCATGTGGACTATGAGATGGAGTTGTTGAAGAAGTTGCAAGGACTCAAGCAAGGTAACAAGTCTGTTAAGAAGTATACAGAAGAGTTTTATAAGATTACTATTAGGACAAGCCATGTAGAGGCCAATAAGGAGAAGGTAGCCTATTACATTAATGGGTTGAGGCCAAGTATTCAAGAGGAGATGAGCCTGGTTAGAATGACCCCCATAGAAGATGCGTACTAGTTTTTCCTGAAGGTGGAAGAGAAGCTAAATAAAAGATTTGATAGCAAGCAAAGGGGAAGAGGTCAAGGTGGAAGGACTAGTGGAAAACCCTATGGAGGTCTTAATGAATATCAAAAGAAAAGTGAAGAAGCTAGAACCAGTCAAAATCAGAAAGGGCATAATGCCTACTGCCCTTGTGACAAAAAAAATGGTGAGCAAAGAGGAAAAGGAAGGGGCCGACCTAGGCAAGGACCTAGAAGAGGAGGTTTCAGAGGAACCTATTTCCAATGTGGAGAAGAAGGGCATCGAGCATACGAGTGTCCACAACATCAACAAAGGACAAATAGAAAACTTGAAGGTAATGCACGAGTTGCACATGTAGATGAAGATGTACAGTCTGAGCATTCTAAAGATGTTGAAAGGGGAGAAACCCTAGTTGTCAGAAGAACTTTGTTGAATGAGGAGAAAGAACCCAATCAAAGGAAGAGTTTATTTCACACAAGATGCAAATGTGAAGGTAAGTGTTGTGATATTATTATTGACAGTGGAAGTACTGACAATCTTGTTTTAGAGGAGATGGTTGACAAGTTAAATTTGACAAGAAGAAAGCATCCACATCCATATCAGATTGTATGGTTGCAGAAGGACCACAGAGCTTTGGTCAATGAGCAGTGTTTAGTGAAGTTCAAGATTGGAGACTACCATGATGAGGTGCTATGTGATATCACACCGATGGATGCATGTCATATGCTATTGGGAAGGTCATGGTAGTATGATAGAAGTGTTGTCCATAATGGCCATACAAACACATATTCCCTAGCAAAGGATGGAGTTTGTCATAAGTTGAAGCCCTTGAAAGAGGTGGAAGAAAAGGTATGTAGTACTTCCAGAATTGGCTTGGTAGATGGTAGGAAATTTTTGGAGGTTATGAAGCATAAATGTCATTGCTTTGCATTGATTCCTAAGATTAGTCAAGAGAAATGTGAAGATGTACCAATAGAAGTTTTAGATATGTTGGAAGAATTTCAGGACATTATCTCTGGTAATGTACTAGAAGGTTTACCACCAGTGAGGGAGATAAGTCATCAAATGGATTTGATACTAGGAGCTAGTTTCCCAAATAAGGTAGCCCATAGAATGAATCTAGTAGAGAATGAAGAGTTGAATAGACAAGTTCATGATTTGTTAGGGAAGGGATTGATAAGGGAGAGCCTGAGTCTATTTGTAGTACCTGCAGTACTAGCACCAAAGAAAGATGGAGAGTGGAGAATGTGTATAGATTCTCAAGCCATAAATAAGATCATGATCAAGTACAAGTTTCCATTTCCAACAACGGATGATATAATAGATTGTTTAAGTGGAGCCAAGTACTTCACGAAGATTGACCTAAAGAGTGGGTATCACCAGATCTGAATTAGAGAACGAGATGAATGGAAGATAGCCTTTAAGACAAACGAGGGTTTGTATGAATGGTTAGTCATGCCATTTGGGCTAACCAATGCATCGAGCACATTCATGCAACTCATGAATGAGGTACTGAAAGAATTTTTGGGAAGTTTTCTTATTGTTTATTTGGATGATTTTTGATTTTTAGTAAGACTTGGGATGAGCATTTGATGCATATCAGAAGAGTTTTAGAGAAGCTGAGGGAGGAGAAATTGCTGATTAATCTGAAGAAATGTAGTTTTGCAAAGGAGTTGTTATACATGGGATTTGTTGTCTCAGAGGAAGGTCTTAAGATGGGCCCAGAGAAGGTGAGAGCTATCCTTGAATGGTCTACACTAAGGAGTGCCATAGAGGTAAGATCTTTTCATAGTTTGGCAAGTTTTTACATAAAGTTTATTAGGAATTTTAGTAGCATTTGTGCACCTCTAACTGAGACAATTAGAGGCGATAGAAAAGAGTTTAAACGGACTAAAGCAGCAGACAAAAGCTTTGATACATTGAAGTAGAAAGTCACAAAAAAACCTATTTTGGCACTTCCAGATTTCAATAAGATATTTCAAGTAGATTGTGATGCAAGTGGTAGTGCTATAGGATTTGTTTTGAGTCAAGAAGGTAATCCCATTACCTATTTTAGTGAGAAGCTTAATGATGCCAAGAAAAAGTATTTCATTTATGATCAAAAATTTTATGCAATAGTTTAGGCTTTGAAGAAATGGAGACATTATTTGTTGCCAAAAGAGTTTATTTTATATACTGATCATTAGGCTTTGTAGTATCTTAATAGTCAAGGAAAGTTGAACCAAAGGCATTTAAAATGGATTGAGTTTTTGTAGAGTTATACTTTTGTTTTGAAGCATAGGAGTGGGAAGTCCAATAGAGTTGTAGATGCCTTGAGCAGAAGGCAAAATTTGTTGACAGAAATGAAGATAGAGGTTGTTGGGTTCGACGAGCTTAAGAGTTTGTATCCAAAAGATCCAGATTTTGTAGAGGCTTGGAAAGCTTGTTTGGAACCTGTTACTTTGGACAGGACAAAATGGTTGGATTTCATAATCCAAGATGGCATGTTGTTTGGAGGAAGCCAATTGTGCACTCTGAGGAGTTCCATGAAGAAAACCTGATTGAGGAGAAGCATAGTGGGGAATTGGTTGGACACTTTGGTCAAGATAAGACCATTTCTATTGTTGGTGAGAATTATTATTAGCCACAGTTGCAGGAAGATGTGAGGAAATTTGTGTAGTGTTGTAGAGTATGTCAGATGGAAAAAGGAACAAGTTAGAATATAGGGCTTTATTAGCCATTAGTTGTACTGGAGAAGCCATGGGATGATATTAGTATGGATTTTGTTCTTATCTTACCAAGGACACAGAGAGGGCATGATTTCATTTTTGTGGTGGTGGATAGATTCTCGAAGATGGCACATTTTATTCCTTGTAAGAAGACTAATGATGTTGTTCATATTGCAAAGTTATTTTTTAGGGAAGTGGTGAGAATACATGATCTACCTAGGAGCAAGTTTCAGATCGAGATACCAAGTTTGCTGGTTATTTCTAGAAGACATTGTAAAATAATTTGAAAACAGATTTGAAATTCAGTTCTACACACCATCCATAGACTGATGGATAGAAAGAAGTGGTGAATAGAAGTTTGGGTAACCTACTACGATGCTCAGTAGGAGATAAGCCCAAGGGATGGGATTTGATTTTACGACAGGTGGAATTCACTTATAACAATTCTGTCAATAGGAGTACTTGTAAATCATCATTCTAGATTGTATATAGAAATAGTCCAAGAAATGTTTCAGAGTTAAGGAAGCTAGACAAAGGAGAAAAGACAAGTGTCGAGGCCTAAGACTTTGCAGAACACCTAAAGAATTTGCATGAAGAAGTGAGAAAGCACATTAATAAGATGAATATTCAGTACAAGGCTAAGGCAGATCAGAAGAGGAGATATAAGGAGTTCTAGGTATGGGATGAAGTCATGGTTCACTTGAGAAAAGAAAGGTTTCTAATTGGAACATACAATAAGTTGAAAATGAAGAAATTTGGACCATGTAGAATCTTGAAGAAGCATGATTCAAGAAATGTATATGAGGTAGAGTTGTCGAGTGGGATCAATATTTCCCTTATGTTCGACATTGCTGATTTAATAGAATATCATCAAGGTGGCACAGAGGATGGATCAACATAAGAACAACAGAGTATTCCGGCATCTATTTCAATGGAGGAGACAGAAGAGATCTTGGATAGCTATGTGGGAAGAAGTACTTGGAATAGGTAATATGAAGAATATTTGGTGAAATTGAAAGGAAGGCATATTAAAGATTCTTCTTGGTTGTCTAAGGCAGAGGTTGACTATTTGGGTTTTCCTCACACAAACACCTGAGACGTGACAGGGTCACTTCTCAAATTATCCTGGGTGTTTGATGTAGGAGCATCTAGTGGTGTAAGGCTATATTGCATCACCCAAAAATACATTAATCTAAAAGCATTAGATTTGTTTTCATTTCTTTTCATAATTAGTATTTTTGGTTCCATAATCTTTCGAATAATGATGTAGGACTTTCAGTTTTTTTCCAAACTACTAAAAATAGCAAACTGCTACTTTTGGAAAGTTTAACTACCATTTTAGGAAAGTTTGTATTTGGCCATGGATTGAGGTGAAAAGTTATAGAAAGATTCATAACTAAAATATAAGACCTTTGGCAAAGGAATCAGGGAAAGATCATTTGTGAGCTAAAAGATATTAAAGTTTTTGTTTTCTGAAAAGCCCCTAAAATTTTTTGAAATAATATATGAGGCAGTAAAACACCCCATAACATCCTAAAAAGTTGACAAAAATCCATTTACAATTATCGGCATGATAGTTCCCATTGTCAGCTTTCTGGCACTTAAAACGGTTCGTCAATCAGACACTCGGATCAAAAGTTATGCTTCCTAGAAGTTGACCTACTTTTGGAGGGAGTTGCAAATTTTGAAATTTAGCTGGACGCAGCCAAAAAGTGCTATTTATGACTATTTTCGGAACCTTGGGCAGTAGTAGAGTGAAGGGGGAAAGTTAGAGTCAAGAATAGGTGGGAAAATAGAAACTCTTGCTGATTTGGGGTTACAAAAGGCAGAAGATTCCAGAGCCTGGTGATGTGTAGCTGTAGTGTGTTGCAGCCTATGGAAGATTGATTTCTCTTATTGTAATTAAACTTCTGTAATGTAATAAGTTGTCCAAATCAATAAAGAAAAATCTATTTTCTATGTGCCATTTTTGTTGTTGTGTGTTTTATGATTTACCCCCTTCATCAGTTTTTTGTAGGGGTGGCCTGCAAAGTTTGAAATTTTTAGATGCAGCCAATTTTCCCTTTTGTGTCCTCATGCTTATGACTACATGTTTCCCTGTAAATACATTTGGTATGTTTTTACCTTGTGTTTTTTGTTTTCTGGTCTTCTTAGAGATATTCTAGATTCTCATTGTGCCATGTTTTCCACACATCTGCAACCAAAGCCATTGTTGGGACCTAAAAAGGAGCTCCTCAACATGCATATTTTACCCCAAATTTATTAAAAATCCCACTTTTTGCCTTTGCCTTTTAAACCCATCATATATACTTGATCTGAGATAATTTAAATGGGTTTCTTTAAAAAATCCTCTAAGTAGAAGCCCCCTAGGTCAGTGTGTTTTCTTCCCTTAGAAAAATCTATCTATTTGAGAGTTTTGTTAGCAAATTGGAAAAATCATGAGTTGTCAATTTTGCCAACTGAGTTTGTAGGTTCGTGACTTCATCAGTTTTTTAATTTTTTTATAAAGTGGCAAAAGAGGTGACGGAAAAGAAAAAGGATAAAGGAAAATTTTGTAGTTTGTAGCCTTTCGTTGGCGAATAAGCTAGTTCACAAATTGTTGATTTCACCAACTAGGTCCTGAGTTTGTGTTTTCCCTGATTTGTTGACCAAGCGATAAGGGAGAAAAGGAAGGTTTTTCTAAGGAAGGTTGGATTTTTCTCTAAGAAATAAAAGAAGATAAAGGCTACAATGAGGGAAGAAAGAGAAAAAGAGAAGTGTTATGTCAACGAAATCTTTAGTTAGTGAACTAGAGAGTTCAGCGATGGGAGGTTCTTCTAATAAGGAATTCACTGATAGCTCAATTCAGAGATAGAAGAAAGTTGAATTTTTTATAAGGAAAGTGGGAAATTTTCTAAGGGAATGAAGATGTTGAAGGAAATGAAGGGTGATGTCTTCGTCGACAAAGGGAGGACTTCGTGAATCATTGGGCTCATCAGTTACAAATTTTTTTGACAACATTTTGCCAACTAAGGGAAGCTCTGACAAAGAAGGAAAACAAATATAATGGTTATGTCAAAATGGTTTCTAAGGGCTTCATTAGAAAGTTGGTGAGTTCACAGACTACTGAGTTCATTGACCAGGATAACGGGTTCACGAATTTTCCAATTCACTGATAAAGTGGCCAAAGGGTGAAAGATATTCAAAGATATACTTGAACCTATGCTAATCCATCTATTATTTAATGTGGTTGTGTGCCTAAAATAAATTATCCTTAAGGATGTTTAGTGTTGCAAGTATGTGCCTAATTGGTGTTGTCATTGATGCCAACATATCTGTGTTGTCATTGGTGTCAATTGTATTCTTATCTTTTGATTGATTAGAAGCCTTATATGTAGAGGACATTGAGAAAAATTGCCCCTCTAGAAGATGCAGTAAATTGTAGAGAAGACAGTGTGTTGATGATAAAAGAATAGTACATAAGATTGCTCCACATTTCTTGCTGATTGAATATCTTGGTCTATGGATTGGAAGATATTTAGAGGCATGTCTAAAGATGCTACATTCTAAGTTTTAGCCTCCGGTATGAAAAATTGAGGAAGTTGTGTTCACCAGAGTAAAACCTTCTTTTTCTTTTCATTCACTAGTGTCTAGGAGAAAGTATTTTGCTCCACATTCCTCCGTAGTTATGTATTTCAGTTTGCAGTTCTAGATTGATGTCTAGGTTGATGATATGCACCTACAATTGTAATGGTTCATGATTTGGCAGTCCGCAAGTAATCTATCTTTAATGACAGCTGATGATAGTTGAGTTCTTATGCTCCGATTGGAGAAATCTCATGGTTTGAGTGGTTAGATGTTGTACGAATGTCCCTAGTGACTACAACATGCTTGTAGATGTCACCTGATCGTGTTCCTACCTTTAAATTGGTCCATGTTAATGAATTGAGATCATGTTTGAAGATTATTCCCAGATAACATAGCATGTAACCAATCTTAGATGACTTGGTTAATTCTAGTGATTGTAGAGATCTCTTGAAGATTGTAGAAGTGTATTGTGGCATGGAAGATCATGTTTAAGGCCCAGCTAAGGCATGGTGTGATCCGTATACATCTTTACTACATTTTCTTAGCATATTTTTGTATTAGGTCAAGACCTATTTTGTGTATGTTTGTAATGCTAACCTTGGAGATTGTTCCAATGGTTGATGATTGTAATGTTGACCTTGATGATCATTCCAAGGTTGATGTAGTGTATAAATACTTGTAATTGAATGATGAAAAGTGGAAAATAGTGTACGAAAATGCCAAGAGAAAGTGAAGTAAGGTAGTAGAGCAGAGAAGAGGTGTTTGTGCTTCAATGGAACTCAACCTTGGCATGGAGTAGATTTTGTTATCTCAGTTCAACCCTTTGAGAGTGAGCCTTCTTTTGGCAATGAGACACCCTTTTCCAGTGAGCCACCCTTCGGCAGTGAGCCTTTCTTTGCAGTGATCAATTTGGGCAGTGAGCCCTGTAGGTAGTGAGCCCTGTAGGTAGTGAGCCTCTAATTTTCAATATTGTTATAACTTATATATCTTGTGGACTAGCATCCACCATGGTTTTTCCCTTAACAGGGTTTTCCGCATAAAAATTTGGTGTCACTTGTGTATGATCTTGCAATTGTGTTTATGTTTCTAAGTTTATGCTTTCATAACAAACAATGTACAAGTGTTAAATGTTTTAAGGTACAAAATTAATTAAAGATTTGAGACAACTAATTCATCCTGCCCTCTCAGTTGTCTGGTTCATTTCAACAATTGGTATTAGAGCCAAGTTTCTCTTAAGAGAGTCTAACAACTCAAGCGAGATCCTAAATGGAGCTAAAAGATGAACAACTACATACAAATTTTGATGCACCTGAATGTTCACTAAAAAATTATAAAACTGGATTGTCCAAAAAGGTGTCTTATGAAGTTGATGACTGCTTCCTCTCCCAAAAAAAGAGTGTCAACAACCTTAAGTGTTCTGATTCAGAGGTAAGTACCAGTGATGAAGCTATGTTTCAAACAATGAACAATTGGATTATTGATAGTAGTTGTTCAAATTACATGACTGGTGACAAGAGTAAGTTTGTAAGTTTGGAAAGATGTGATGGAGGACTAGTTAGATTTGGAGATGACTGCACTGCTGAAATATGTGGAAAAGGATCAATCAATCTTGGTAACAATCAAATTACTGATGATTTTTTTTATGTTAAGAATGTAAAGCAAAGTCTCTTAAGTGTTGGAAAGTTATTGAAAAAGGGATTTAGTCTTGTATTCAAGAATGATACTTTTGAAATTAAAGAGAAATATGAAGCTACAATGGCCATTGGTAAAAGAAAAAAAAGGAATCTTTATCATCTCAAAAAAGGTGACATTCTTGGGCTCACAACTTAGACCAACAAACATTGGCTTTGGCATAGAAGACCATGTCATATCAATCTTAATGATTTAGTAAAGATAGGCTCAACCCAAATTGTAAAAGATCTGCCAGAAATTGTTTACTCAAATAACATCACTTGCAGGAAATGTCAAGATAAAAATCAGCCAAGAATTCTACAGGGTAAAGAGAATTTTTCCACTGAATGACTAGAATTGGTCCATACAAGCCTTTGTGGTCCTACAAAAATACAAAGATTTCATGATGATAGGTACTTTAAGTTTTTCATTGATGATTATTCTATAATGACTTGGGTTATCTTTTTAAAAGAAAAATCAAAAGCTCTGGATGAACTCAAAGATTTTAAAGGAATGGTTGAAAATGAGATAAATATGAAAATCAAGTGTTTGAGGACTAGCAAAGAAGAAGAGTTTAGCTCCAACAATTTCAATATGTTTTGTGAGATTCATGGGATAGAAAAGCAGCTCTCTACAAATAATAAGGTAATGGAAGAAACAAGTAGGACTATTAAGGAAAATGCAAAATCAATGATGGAAGAAGCAAATATGTCAGAAGCATTTTGGAAGGAGGCAATTCAAACTACTATCTACACACTAAACAAAGTTTAGGTAAAAGCCAGAAATGAAAAAGACTCCCTTTGAATTATGGTATGGAATGATACCCATTGTGAAATACTTCAAAATATTTGGAAGCAAATGCCTTATCAAAAGAAAGGAATAAATAGAAAAGGATGATGCTAAGTATGATGAAGGTATTTTTCTTGGATATTCATCTTGGAACAAAACTTACCACTACTATAACAATAGATTGGAAAGGATGGTTGAAAGTACAAATGTCAAGGTTGATGAGAACATTTAAAATTACTTTGATTCAATTAGTTCTCCTTGCAAAGAAAAAAATGAGGCTAAAGAAAAGGAACTACAAGATGAAGCACAAGGAAGTTTTCAGACCATCAGTGATAAAGCAAAATGTGATGAGAGAGGACACAGAGCTACTGTAGATCAAATGAATCTATGTTTAATTGCCAATATTGAATCTAAATCAGTGGCTGAGATCTGTAATACTGTGAAATCATCTGAAGATATATTTTAGTCCACTGAAAGTGAAGGACACAAAATTGCTCTTAAAAACATTGAGAAATTTGAAGAAGAAAACATGGACTTAAAAGAGAATATAGTAGAAGTAAATGATTATACTAAAGAGTTAAGTAAGGAAATCAAGGAACTCAAACAAAGTCTTAAAGAGAATAGTGAAGAATTGAGGAGTCTCTGAAGGGCAAAATCAAAGACTACATAAAGCTTGAAGAAGAAGTTGTGAATCTAAAAATTGATCTGAAGCATGCATGGGCTCAACAAGAAAAACTTAGTGAGAGTGTTGCCAAATATGATAGATCAATGGCAAGGGAGAATAATCCTGACAACAAAGAAGGTATGAGACTTGAGAAAGATGAAAGTTCTAGAACAGGTCAAGAGAAGAATTCTGAGGTCAAGAAGGACAAAGGCAAATAGATTCAAGATCAAAGGAATAGATCAAGAAGACCTCTGGTCAGGGAACCAAATGCTCAAAGGTACCCATATTTCAATGGTTATTGTCTTAATTGTAGTAAGTTTGGTCATAGAGCTACTCAATGTAGGAGTAGAATGAATCAAAATGCTTTATCATTCTCTGGTCAGTGTTTAAATTGCAAGAAAATTGGTCTTAGAGCAAATGAATGTAGAAGTCAGATAAGGAATGGTTCCAACAATGAAAGAAACACTCAATTCCTTCATGGAAAGTGCTTTACATGTAAAATATTTGGGCATATAGCCAACCAATACAGATCAAGGGTCAATCCAAATAATGGATGGAACTAAGGACTAAGGAATGTTGTTTGTTACAATTGTAATAGACCCAGACATGTTGCAAAATTTTGCAGAAGCAACAAAATAGTGATAACTTTAAGAAATCCCTCTTGAAAAAAGATATAAAATCTTGGTGAATCTTCCATTTTTTTGAAAAAAATATTAACTTCTATTGGTGAATCTTTTTCTTTTAAAGAAAATATTTAATTTTATTGGCAAATATTTTAAATCACTAGAAATTTGTAGAAAATCCTAACGAATCTTGACAAAAAATAGGAAAATTCATTAATTACCATGGTGAATCCTTCCTAAAAAACAAATTAAATTCCTACAGAAAAGTAAAGGCCTGAAGGTGGTAGTGATTGACTAGTTTAAGGTGTAGTGCTCATGTCTATAATTCCTTAATTCCTTAATATTTTAAATCAAACATAAAATATTTTAAATTGGCACTAAATTATTTTTCACCACCATTGATTTTATATATAATCTAACGGTTTGGGTTCTATCCTGTGGACCAAAATGAACTCGCAAATCTCTAATGTCCATGGGCCCAAAATTGCATTTGGGATGTTGATCATAATAGAGATCAATGAGCCAAATGTAATTTTGGGCCCCATTGACATTGGACCTCCATGGGTACATTTTGGTGCATGGAATTTAACCCTAGACATTAGATTATAAATTGAGATCAACAACCCAAATACAATTTCAGGCTCAATGGACATTGGAGTGTCATGGGTAAATTTTAATCCATGGAATACAACCATAGTTGTTATAGTATAAATAAAATCAGTGATGGTCATTAAAACTTGGTGATTTGGCCCTAAAGTAACTAATAATTATATAATATTATTGGTGAATTAATTTCATTTTCTACTAAAACTTATTAAATTTAGTCGAATATGATCTAATTAGGTATCGAATATTATGGTGAATTCGAGTTTAAAATTTTAATAAAATAAATATTCTAGTGATTTAACTAGGACTAAAATAAAATTTTGTAAAAATGTGGTGATTTAGGTTACCTTATAGCTTGTACTATTAGCCAAATTTTGAATCCCCAATTTCAACTATTAGCCAATTAGCAAATATTAGCCACTAAAAAAATCACTAAATAGAAACTATCCTATAGAAGAGAAGAAAATAGAGCAATGGGAAGACAAGGGAAAGAACAAGGTTTGTCTAGCAGAAACCCAAAGGGAAATGAGCAAGATTTGGGTGAAGAGGGATGCAATAGAAGTCAAGAATGAACCTGTATTGATATCAGGTATGGATACTCCCTCCAAAAACCAAAATTAGAGCTTTTACTCAAGAGGAGCCTTATTGAAAATCTTTACTCCCCTACCAAAAGATTGGTGCTAATGCACCAACATGAAAAGACAAGATTAGGAACAAATATTCAAAATATGACAAAGATTGTGTTCTTAAAGGATAAAGGAAGAGCTAACAAAAGTAAGAGACCTATGCATCAAGGAATAAATTATGCTATGAGCTTTTGCCAAGATCAAGCTATAGTGATCTGATTGTCAGATCTTTGATGATTAGCTTGAGAATGATGAGTAACTAAAGTTTAGGATTGACAAAGCAGAATTGTTTCAAGAATAGATGCAAAAGTTGATGATAGGAGTACAAGTGGAGGTGCCTTCTTCTTAGGTAATAGATTGGTATCCTAGTTAAGGAAGAAACAAGACTTAGTATTTCTATCTACTACAAAAGCATAATACATTGTAGCAACATGTAGCTACACTCAAGTGTTATGGATGAAGCATACATTGAAGGAAATCAGAGTTGTGTATTCAAAGATACAATTGCAATGTTTTGTGACAATACAAGTGCCATAAACATATCCAAGAATCTAGTGATGCATTCAAGGATAAAACATATATCCATAAGATATCATTTTCTAAGAGAAAAGGTGGTAGAGAATGAAGTCAAGTTGGAGTATGTATCTACAAAAGATCATATTACATATATTTTCACCAAACCTCTACCTAACGATACTTTTGAGTGTCTCAGGGAAAAGTAAGGGCTTATCACCCCTCCTTCTCTAAACTAAGATGCACAAGAGTGCATTAGTCTAGTAGTGCTTAGAATCCCACCTTCAGATCTGGATTGATGCTTTATAGGCTACTTCTCAGGGGGAATACTTAGAGAGTTCAGAGGAGAGTTGGATCAGAGCAGTAGAATGCAAGTATGTGCCCTTTTCCATTGATGTCAAAGGGAGAGAGAATTCATGTGAAAAACTTAGAGAGGAAAAGTACATATGTGTAAAGAGAAAGGGGGAGAATCCTATCTTGATGGTTGTTGCAGTTTTTCACATCATATGTTGCCATTAATGACAAAGGTGGAGATTGTTGCAAGTATGTGCCTAATCGGTGTTTTCATTGATGTCAACATATCTTTGTTGTCATTAGTGTCAACTATATTCTTATCTTTTGATTGATTAGAAGCCTTATATGTTGAGGACATTGAGAAATTTTGCCCCTCCGGAAGAAACAATGAGTTGTAGTAAATTGTAGAGAAGACAGTGTGTTGATGATAAAATAATAGTGTAAAAGATTGCTCCACATTTCTTGTTTATTGAATATCTTGGTTTGTGGATTGGAAGATATTTAGAGGCATGTCTAAAGATGCTACATTCGAAGTTGTGTTAACTAGAGTAAAACCTACTTTTTTTATTCATTCATTGGTGTATGGGAAAAAATATTTTGTTCTACATTCCTCCATAGTGATGTCTAGGATGATGATATGCACCTATAATTGCAATGGTTCATGATTTGGTGGTCTGCAAGTGGTCTTTCTTTAATGACAGATGATGATACTTGAGTTCTTATGCTCCAATTGGAGAAATCTCATGGTTTGAGTGGTTAGATGTTGTACTGATTTTCCTAGCGACTACAACATGCTTGTGGATGTCTCTTGATCATTTTCCTACCTTTACATTGGTCCGCATTAAGGAATTGAGATCATGTTTGAAGATTATTCCCAGATAACATAGTGTGTAACCAGTCTTAGTCGACTTGGTTAATTCCAGTGATTGCGGAGATCTTTTGAAGATTGTACAAGCATGTTGTGGTGTGGAAGATTGTTTTTAAGTCCCAGCTAAGGTATGGAGTGATCCATATACATCTTTACTATATTTTCTTAGCATAATTTTGTATTAGGTCAAGACCTATTTTATGTATGTTTGTAATGCCGACCTTGGAGATTGTTCCAATGGGTGTTGATTATAATACCAACCTTGATGATCATTTCAAGGTTGATGTAGTGTATAAATACTTGTAATTGGATCATAAAAAGTGCAAAATAGTGTGCAAAAATGTGAAGAGAAAGTGAAGTAACGTAGCAAAGCAGAGCATAGGTGTTTGTGCTTCAATTAAACTGAACCTCAGCATGGAGTAGATGCTGTTATATTAGTTCAACCCTTTGGCAGTGAGCCTTCTTTTGGCAGTGAGCCACCCTTTGGTAGTGAGCCACCCTTTGGTAGTGAGCCTTCTTTTGGCAGTGATCCACCCTTTGGCAGTGAACCACCCTTCGACAATGAGCCTTTCTTTGCAGCGAGCAATTTGGGCAGTGATTCCTAAGGGTAGTGAGCCCTGTAGGTAGTGAGCCTCTAATTTTCAATATTGTTATAACTTATATATCTTGTGGACTAACATCTATCGTGATTTTTCCCTTAACATGGTTTTCCAAGTAAAAATATGGTCACTTGTGTATGATCTTGCAATTGTGTTTATGTTTATGAGTTTATGCTTTCATAACAAATAGTGGACAAGTGTTTAATGTTTTAAGGTGTAGAATTAATTAAAGATTTGAGACAACTGATTCACCCCCCTTCTTAGTTGTCTGGTTCATTTCAATAGTTTAGAGCATTTCCCCATTGATAAATGAATCTATCAATCAGTTAGACCCTAAAAGAGCTTAGGACATAGGTTTCAAAACAAAATTGAGGATGTCCATTGGATGAACTATGATAAGTGGTATTTTACCACCATTAATCTATCATAAACCACCTTTCCCATTGTTCTTCTCTCTTTGACACAAAACATTGTTAGTAATTTTTTAAGAATTCATTTACAACCTAAGTATACATTTGTCTAAGGATGATAAGTTGAACTCATGTTCAATTTAATTCCATGTAATGTAAAAAAATCCTACTAAAAGTTACTTATGCAAGTATGATCACAATCACTAATAGTGAAATGATGCATCCCATGAATCTTGTGAACCACGCCCAAGAACTTTTGTTCTAGGATAACAACTATGTAAGGGTGTGGCAAGGCTAAAAAATGAGTATATTTAGTTTTATGGTCAATATTGAATAAAATAACTTATTTTCCACCTAAATTAGGAATCGCAAGAATGAAATGCATAGAAATATTTTCTAATCCATCTTTAGAATATGAAGTGTTGATAAAGATCATGGAAGTTTGACTTTCTCACCTTTGTTATGATAGAACACATCACACATGGCTATAAATGTTTCCATCCAAAAATAAATGTTACTTGACAAGCTCATATGTATTCAGAAAGCTAAAATGATCTATAGTGATGGAATATTGAAGTTATTTGCACAAGCAATTCTTGTGGAGGGAGTTAAGACATAAGTAAACATGGTTATGATACCTTAGTACTTTCCCTCACTAGTAATTCCCTAACATTGACTAAGGATATTGTTCCAAATGATTAATAATATCATAAATTTTGGTATTAGCTACAACTTTTTACCATCCTCTTCCGTCCAAGTGGGTATTGGCATAGAGATAAAAACAAGGAACCTTACTATTCTTATTTTCAAGAAACTAAATTAGGCACAATATTTTATTTTCCTTTCTTATAAATAATCTCATAGTCATAACTAAACATTTTAGTTACTTATTTTTATCATTTAGGGAAGGATACCCTTTAGCGCAAACAATATTTATACTATTAAGATCATTTTTTATCTATAATTTGTCAGCCAAGAGGTAAGGGTATTAGCATTGAACAACATGGAGATTAGCCACCATATCTTTTTCATAGTTGGATTAAGAGAAATGTTTCCCTATTAGTTGATTTCTAGTTAAGATGAGTTGTTGAAATTCTTGCATCAAAACCACACCCTTACTTCTTCCTATGGTGTCATAATTTAAGAAAAAATAGTTTATAAATATCAATAATTGTCAAAACTAGATATGTACACCTCGTCTCTTTGAGGGAAAGGATTGTCAAATCACCTTCTACATTCTAGGGAAATGAAACCTTTTTGAGGAATGTTTTCAAAGCATAGCTAAATTTTACCATAGCTATGGAAAAACTAATGATAGTACCTAGTCAAGATTAAGACTCCCTTTAAAATTTTAATGGATTTGGGTATAGACCATACTTATATTGACTCAATCATTTCTAGATTAACCTACACTCCCTCTTATGAAATAATATGTCTTGAATATTACACCTAGAGAAATTAAAAGGAACACATAGAGAACTTGGAGAAAAGGGAAAGATCGTTTAAAATATTGAGAGCTGTCTAAACATCCCTTACATGATGAGGCCAACTATGACTATAAATTAGAATTCCATCAAAGAATACCAAGATGAATATGTGAAGGTAGCCTTGGAAAACCTTATTCATTAAACTCTAAAAGATAGAAGAAGTGTTAGTTAAGCCAAATGACATTACCAAGAATTTATGCTAACCTTCATGAGTCCATAAAGCTATTGAAAATAAATCCTTTTGCATAATGCAGACTTGGGTATATGCAGAGTGGAGATTAGTCTTGTAAATCTCATCCAATACATCATCAATGAATGTTATAAGAAAGTTATCCTTGATGGTTAATTTATTGAGTTCTAGAAAATCAAGGCACATATACGATTTACCATCTTTCTTCCAAACAATCACCACAAGAGATGAGTAAGGACTATTACTAAGTTTAATGAGAGTAACTTGTCATATTTTTCCAACCATTTTTTAAATTCTATTCATTTGTTTTTAAATTCTTTTGATAGAGCCCAATCTTTTCATTGACTAGTAGGTGTAACATAGAAAATTGCATGACCTTACAATTTCATGCTACATTTTAGACCTGCTTTGGTGTCCATAAACCCTAGCACATCCTTTTAGGCTTATTTAGCCCTGTGTTTCTATTTATTCCTTCCATTTGTACATTTTCTGTAAAACTATTTTTTTGCTGTGTTATCCTTGATTTTTCTTAGTTTTTGGAACTTTCAAAAGTTATAGGTACCCAAATGGTAGTAGAATCCATCAATGTCTATGTGATGCACTAGCATCCCATAATGGAATGTCATATGACAATCATTTATAGGCATTTTTCCACCTTACTCCATTTCTAGGTATCTTGAAACACCTCTAACTTGAATCTAAATGCCTCCTTGAGACTATGGATTTCATTGTCTTCCCTTCCATCTTCATTTTTCAATCTATTTTAAAAATATCTTGAGTCTCAAGAAATATTGCAATCTTTGGCATACAGCAACAATCTCTCTTGGTTATTACCATTTAAATTTATTATGTGAATCAAAAACACTTACCAACACCCTTTAGAGTCTCTAAACACACTACATATAGGTAGGGTCTCTTGACATCTCCATCGTGTTGAGGGTACCTCTCTCTTGATATTTTTAGGTTTCATATCCTCTTGTTTTAGGTGATAATTTTATTTCCTTCCTTTTTTTTCCTATTATTGTTGCAACATCCACTATAATTTCCATGGCATTATTGTGTTTTCACATCCTCTTAACTCTCACAAGCATACAAACTAGTTTATTTCCTTTTGTAGAGGTAAGAGAATTATTCATAGATTCTTGTTATTACTTTAAGTTCTTGACAAACTTAAGCTAACATCACACACTTCTTTATCATTCTTAGTTGTTCATGGAGGTCTGAATACTAAAATAGCACCTTGATAATTCATGGGATGCTTCCAAGAAACCCCAATATTTTCTCTTATTTTAGCTACAAATTTTGTTGGATCAATCGATCACATGAGGTTTTGCATTTTGTCTCTTCCTCTAATTTATCATTTTATTTCTTGAAATACATAGATTAAATCATTCCTTTTTATTAATATCTTCCCCTAGGTTTCTACTTTCCTATTCTTGTTTTCCTATTATGCAACTCAAGAGAGGTTTTAAGGAAAAGACATGTTTTATAGAGTTTCTATGAAACATTATATATGAATGATAGAACATCATGTAGAAATCTATGTGTTGCATCAACATCCTTGATAAATAGTTCCAAACTTCATCTCTAGGTTCCTTATTACTTGTTATTTACAATTTTGCATAATTTTTCAAATTTGTGTTTCAAACTTTTGTAGATCAGTAGTTTATAATTTGGAATTTATTTTTTAGCTTGGTAGAGAATATCATTCTACAAGTTTAAAACATATTAGGATTTCCTAGTTAAATTTGTTCTTTTTTATCAAAATAGTAGTAAATTATTTTCATCAAAAGAGCTAGTAGTTTCCTAGTCTATTTCCTTGAAATATTTTAACTTGGAAAACATAGTGCATTCTTAGTTGAATAGATTTTATACACTACATTTTAGTAAACTCAATACCTTTCATTTCTTCTTAAAATATTATAATCTTCTTCATCACTTTAGATTGAGTGTTGTAAATCCCATTATTCTCTTCTTATATGAGATTTAAACAAGTTAGTCTCTCTATTTTGGTAATCCTATTCAATGGATATATCATAATGCTCACTCTTGAATGATTACTACTCCAATTAGAACTAAACTCAATTTCTCCAATTTTTCTTATGATGTAATAATCACAACACTCCCTCTATTACTGAATTCTCAAAAAATATATCAAGATATTAAGATTAGATTTGACCATAAGGCCACTCTTTATTAGGGATCTCAAATCATGATGCTCTAGTTACATAGGCACCTCACTAGTTTTTGAGAACTTAATGATACTATAGAAACCTCTATGATAGATGCACCTATCATTGAGGCTCTTTATGGTATTTTACATAATCATCCTAAGGGTCTTTATGTTTTACATGGGATAGCCCTAATAGTGAACAACATTGTTTCTATGTCAATGGCTACTCATGAGAAAATGTAAGACTCATATTCTAATATTGTACAAAATCAAATTTCTATGAACTCATATGCACTCTAAGTCTACACATATCCATCCTTATGCATGATGTTACTTTCACTACATAGTTCAGTCATCCAGACCCTTCCTCTTCTTTAATGGTGTGGAATCAGGCATCTATAATTATGGGTTTGTTCCCCATCTCAACCCTTGCAATTCAACTTTTACAGAGGGCACTTCAATGCTTCATAGACTCTACCTTCACAACCCATGCATTCGAAACCATTACCATCAATACCTTTTATAGGTGATACTACATTTATTGTTCTTGCACTACCCCAACATACCATTGACCCTAACATAAATTAATTATTATAAAATATGGGCAACCTACAACAACAAATTGCTTCCCTTTCTACTTCATCATAAATGTTTCTCCCACCTTATTATCATTCTAGTTCTTTATCCATTGATATATTAGCTACATAGATTCATATAATAGTTAAAGTGCCCTATTTTGAAAAATATAGTGATAAGGGAGATCCACATACTCACATTTCCATATTCACTACACTTTGTAGTGATTTTATGTTCTAGGACAAGCTCCTAGAAAAAATCTTTCCATAGTCATTAAAAGACACTTCCTTGGATTGGTTACGCTCACTTCTTGATCATTGTATCCTCTCTTTTGATCAACTAGTAAACCAATTTTTTTATCACTTTCAAGCTAACATTGGCCACCAAGTCACCTTTACTAACCTAGTGCATTACAAGCAGGGCGGTAATAAAACAAGTCACTAATTTAATCTTTCATTATCAATCTCTATTTTCTCAAAACCCATATGCACTTCCCAATTCAAATGTGTAGAGGATTTCTAATGAAAATCTTCAACCTTCCCTTTAGGACAAGATTTTTCTTATGAAACACCCATTTTTGCACACCCCTGCACAACCCTCCATGATTACCAAAAATCTATTAGCTAGTTTGAGGCATCTAGTTCTTCTTCACAATATCCTATTGCATCCTAATGGCCCTCTACATCATATAACAAAAACTATGAGAAGAACAAAAATTTCTATAAAAATGTACCATATACCATTGTAAACAACACTACTGCTTCATCTTCTATGCCTTTATCTTCTTCCCACAAATAAAGAAACTTCTAATTTACCTGACTATCTAAATATTTCAATTCTATTCTTTAGCATATCTTGTCCTACAACTTGGTTTATCTACCTCCCATTAGACCTCTCAACAAAAAAAAACTCTCTGATCTTCCTATGATTCCAAAACATTTTACCAATTCCATAGTGTGTCTAGTCATGACAAAAAAAATATACTTGAAAAACATAATTCAAGACCTCATCAATTCAAATGTCATCTAGGTCATGGGCATGAATGAAAAATGAAATAAATCCATCACCCAACCTTACAAAAATTTGTAGACTTATGCCAACACATTCCTCAATGTTATTCCACTAATTGCATTAACACCTCTTCTACTGATATATTGGATGGTGATTCTTTACATTCTTCTTCACCCTTTCTTAGCATGGTAGGAATGGTAAATGTTCAACCCTAAGGACCTTCAGGTATTACTATTTCTAATCCTACCATCTCCTTCTCCTCTATCAATGTGCATGTGGATGTATATGATGGTCCTCTTTACATAATTGCTCAAGTCAACCAAAACATTATTTGCGGTGATTTGGTTGACCATGATAGCATGGTTGATATAGTTACCAAGGAGTTCTTATACGCCCACTAGCTACATTGAGATTCTTATTATCCTTTTGACATCTCCATTTATATATATGATGGGATTTTGTATCTCAACTTTTGGTCCAATCAGCCTTTCCATCCATTTTACACCAAAATCCATTGACATTCCTTTCCACATTAATCCTACCTTGGATCACTTTCTTCTCTTGTTTGACTAACAATGGACCATAATAATGAGATAAATTATTTATATAATTCATAAATGGCTTAAGTTTCCCCATTATAGTGTTTTGTAGACTATTACCCTATTGGAATTAGGACAGACAACTAAGAAGGGGGGTGAATCAGTTGTCTCCAAAATTCTATTCCTTATTAACTTAAAACCTTCTTATATTTCAATAGAAAATCAATGATTCAATCATGAAAGCATAATGTAATAATTCAAGACCAGAAACAAATTCAACACATATAACACTAAGATTTTAATGTGGAAAACCTAGTTAAAGGAAAAACCATGGGGTGACTAACCCAAGATTGTATTCTCTATTAAAGGAATAAGAAGTATAAAATGGCACTTGCCAATTAGGGCTCACTGCCTGAGCACACTGCTCGTAAGAGGCCCGTGGCCAATAGGAGACACACTATCTATAGAAGAATGTAAGTATTACATACTTGAACTGGATATTAGCATCTTCACTATGCTTGAGTCAATTCCATTTAAGATCAATACCTCTGCTCTACTTTTCACTCCTCTTCACTACCACCTTCTCAGCATGACCACAAAGATGCATTTGAATGACTTCATAACTCTCATTTATACATGACATCAACTTTGGAATGATTCATCAAAGTCGGCACAACATACACTTATTTTATTATAGAGCAATTACAAAAATTCAACTTGACTTATTACAAAAACTTCATGTGCATCACTACACTGTCAGCCACACATAGCTAGGACTTCAATATTCCTCAAGGAACATGCCATGCTTCACCAAACATCTTCAAGATCATCCACAACATGTGCAAATCATCTGGTCGGCCAAGACTAGGAAGAACACCATCACCTGAAGGTAAATCTTCAATCACAAGCTCAATCTTCAATGTGGACTGCCAACATGAATTGGACACAATCTAGAGACCCCCACAAGCTTGCTTGAATCACCAAGAACATCTACACTTCTGCTTACTGTAATCATTCACATTTTCATCCAGAACCTTAAGAACACAGTCGGTCATCACTGTCACATTAAAAGGATTGCTTGTGGACCTCCAAAACATGAACCAATTGAGTTTTCAATTCACATTAGCCTCCCAAACATTCTACTAGATCCACAGAACATGATATTGTATTTCCAGATCTCACCAAACCTATTTGTGTCACTCTGTCACCTCTAAATAGTTACCAGAACTAGTTTACTCTCATGGCTATAACTCCTCCACATTTTCATGTGGACCTCTCAAATTTTGACTGGATCATATTCAGACACATATCTACAAACCCTTTGATGTGCATTCTTTGATCTTCATCTAGCTGGGATTTTCACTTCATAAAGCTTCACTATCTTCACTGTTCTTCTCTATTTTTTATATGACTAATTTTCTCAATATCCTTAGCACACAACTCATCCAATCCTTGACATCAATGCAATAGAAGTATGTTGACAGCAATGACAACACTGGTTAGGCCCATACTTTCAACAATCTCCCCCTTTGTTATTAATGGCAACATATGATGTGAAAAACTATTTTAACCATCAAGACAAGAAATTCACCTCACTAACTGACATAGCTCCCCCTATCAACAATAACCATTCACATGTCTTCTTCCTTTACTGCTCCCCCTTTGATCAACAATCACTTTTTGTTTTTCACATGTCTTCTCTCCCCCTTTGACATCAATGGCAAAGGGAACATACTTGCAACCACTTCTCATAATTCAAAATCATACTGACTACTCCCCCTGAGTAGAAGCCTCCTAACATCAATCTAGATCATAAGATATGACTGTGGGATCCACTAGACTGATGCACATTAGTGCACCTTAATTCAAAACTGGAGGGGTAATACTGCCTAACTTCTCCTTGAGATACTCAAAAGTGTCCTTAGGTAGAGGTTTTGGTAAAAAATGTCTACAATCTGATCCTTTGAGGGTACAAACTCCAATATGACTTCATTCTTGTTCACCTGCTCTCTCAAAAAGTGGAACTTAATGGATATATGTTTTGTTTTTGAATGCAACACTAGATTTTTTGATATGTTTATCGCACTTGAATTATCACAAAAGATTATGATAGGTTCTTCACACTCCACTCTGATATCTCTTAGCATTTACTTCATCCACAATACTTGAGTGCAACTGCCTCCTGTTGCAATATACTCTACTTCTACAGTGGACAAAGATATTGCCTCTTATTTCTTGCTTAACCAAGAAACCAATATTTTTCCCAAAAAGAATGCACCACCACTAGTACTCTTCTGGTCATCCACATCTCCTACCCAATCAACATCTGTATATGCATGAAGAGAGAAACCATGATCCTAAGGATACCATAATCCATACTCAATTGTTCCCTTCAAATATCTAAGAATTCTCTTGACTTCCATGACATGAGAGTCTCTAGGATCATCTTGGAATCTAACAAAAAGACCAACAACATTCATAATATTAGGTCTAGTTTGAGTAAGGTAGAGTAGTCCTCCAATCATTGACCTGTACTTTTTCTGATCAGCCTTAGGGGATTCATCATCTTTACTTAGTTTACATCTGGTTGCCATGGGAGTATTCATTTCCTTTGAATCTTCCATCCCAAATTTCTTCAACAATTTTTTCACATATTTTGTCTAAGATATGAAGTTTCCTTTCTTTGTTTGGGTGATTTGTAGACCCAAGAAGAAATTCATTTCCCCAAACATAGACATCTCAAATTCGCTTTGCATTTGATTTAAAAAACTCTTGCACATACTATCTTTCCTTCCAAAAGTGATATCATCAACAAATACTTCAACAATCAAGATATTTTCATGATCAACCTTAAAATATAGATTACTATCAGCGATATCTTTGTTGAAATCAATCTTCAAAAGATGTTTGTCCAATCTTTCATACCAAGCTCTTGGGGCTTGTTTGGGTCCATACAAATCCTTCTTCAATTTGTAGACCATATCTCCATGATCAAACAATTGAAATCCATCAGGTTGCTCAATGTATACTTTTTCCAAATCACCATTTAGGAAAGCAGACTTGACATCCATCTGATATACCTTGAAATATTTGAAGGTAGCAAAGGCAAGAAATAATCTGACTGCTTCAATTCTTTCCATGGGAGCAAAAGTTTCTTCAAAGTCAACTCTTTCTATTTGAGAATAACCCTTACAGACCAATCTAGCTTTGTTTCTTACTACTTCACCATCTTCATTCCATTTATTCTGGAAAACCCACTTAGTCTCAATCAAATTTTTGTCCTTAGGTCTGGGAACAAGATCCCAAGTGTGATTCTTTTCAATCTACATCAATTCTTCCTCCATTGTTCGAACCTAGTTTTCATCACTGCATGCTTCACTTACTGTTTTTGGTTCAATCTTTGAGATCAAACAATACTTCACTGAATGTTGAGAAATTTTTCTTCTTGTTTGAACTCCTTTGCTTTTATATCCTATGATCTGATCCTTAGAATGATTCAGTCTTACATACCTGGGAGTTTTGGTATTCTCTTGCACTTCTAATTCTTGGACAGGTGCATCCAACCTTCTCTTCTTCTTGTATTTCTGGATTCTCTGGATCAGTCTCAAGATGTCTAATTATTCTATCCATTTTGTAGCAATCTTCTATTTTCTCCTTGAGGGACTGATTTAATTTTTGTTCAGTCTTTCTCTTCTCTTCAATTTCTTGGGTAAATTTAATAACCCCTGATTCCATTTCATGTCTTAGCAGAACAACTTCTTCTGACATCTCTTCACATAGCTTTATTTTCTCATTCAGGTCCTCATCAGTATTATTGGCTTCATTCTGACCTGCTAACTTCTGAAGTAGTTCATTTCTCTTTTTCATGGAATTACTAAGTTTTCCTTTCATCTCATTGATGAAATCATCAGCCTCCTTATGTCACTCTCTAAAATTATTGACTTCAAACTAGGATTGATCAAGATCATCTAAGGAAGACTATAGTTATTCTTGCATGCCATATGCATCCATTGAGATTCCCAGATCCTCCTCAAGCTATTGGCTTTTTCTAAGGAACTTAGCTCTGATACCAATTGTTCGAACTAGTACAGACAACTAAGAGGGGAGGTGAATCAGTTGTCTCCAAAATTTTGTTCCTTATTAACTTAAAACCTTCTTATATTTCAATAGAATATTAATGATTCAATCATGAAAGCATAATGCAATAATTCAAGACTAGAAACAAATTCAACACATATAACACCAAGATTTTAATGTGGAAAACCCGGTTAAGGGAAAAACCACGGGGTGACTAACCCAAGATTGTATTCTCTATTAAAAGAATAAGAAGTATAAAATGGCACTTGCCAATTAGGGCTCATTGCCCGAGCACACTACTCACAAAAGGTCCACTGCCTATAGGAGACACACTGTCTATAGAAGAATATAAGTATTACATATTTGAACTCGAGATTAGCATCTTCAATGTGCTTGAGTTAGTTCCATTTAAGCTCAATACCTCTACTCTTCTTTTCTCTCCTCTTCACTACCACCTTCTCATCATGACCATAAGGATGCATTTGAATGACTTTGCAACTATTATTTATACATGACATTGACTTTGGAATGATTCATCAAAGTAGACACAACATACACTTATTTTATTATAGAGCAATTACAAAAATGCAACTTGGATTATTACAAAAGCTTCATGCATATCACTACACTGTCAACCACACATAGTTGGGACTTCAATATTCTTCGAGGAACATGCCATGCTTCACAAAAAATCTTCAAGATCATCTGTAACATGCACAAATCATCTAGTCGGCCAATACTAGGAAGAACACCATCACCCAAAGGTAAATCTTCAATCATAAGCTCAATCTTCAATACAGAATGCCAACATGAATTGGACACAATCTAGAGACCCCCACAAACTTGCTTGAATCACCAAGAACATCCACACCACTTCTGCTTACTATAATCATTCACGTCTTCATCCAGAACCTCAAGAACATAGTTGGTCATCATTGTCACATTAAAAGGATTTCTTGTGCACCTCCAAACCATAAACCAATTGAGTTGTCAATTCACATTAGCCTCCCAAACATGCCACCAGATTCATAGAACATTATATTGTATTTCCAGATCTCACCGAACCTATTTGTGTCACTCTATCACCTCTGAATAGTTGCTAGAACTGGTTTACTCTCATGGCCATAACTCCTCCACATTTTCATGCAGATCTCTCAGATCTTGACTGGATCATCTTCAGACACATATCTACAAACCCTTTGATGTGTATTCTCTAATCTTCATCTATTTGGGATCTTCACTTCATAGAGCGTCATTGTCTTCACTATTCTTCTCTGTTCCTAATAGGACTAATTTTCTCAATATCCTCAACACATAACTCATCAAATTCTTGACATCAATGCAACAGGAGTATGTTGACATCAATGAAAACACCGATTAGGCCCATACTTGCAACATGCCCATAGTGGATTTCAGCCATTCTCTATTCAATGTGACTTTTGTCCTGACTATTTATGGCCTACACGTTTTGGCCCCATCGAACCTTATTTATATATTTTTTAAAACATTATAAAAAGTATAAGGCAAGTTAAGTTCCTTCTTCCAGTCCTTCTCAACCCACACCACTGTTGGTCTCTTAGCCTCAGTTAGTTTCTCTAGTTCCTTCTCCTATCTCTTTGATAGTTGAAGTAATGCAAACCATGTCAATAGAGCTTTATCCTTATACTGGGTCTCTAGAATGCACCAAACACAACTAAATTTCCAAGTTTCATAAGCATTAATGGCATGCTTGTACTAGAGCACTCTTTTCCCAACCTCCCTCTTATTCTCAACCTCCTTCTAATCTTGAATCCCCTTCTGATCCTCCATCTCTTCATAGACATACCCCTCCTCCTACCTACCAGGAGCTAGATGAAAGGAACCCAAAATGAATCTAAGTAGTCCTTGCTCCTTCTACCAAGCTCCTTTGATCTCTCTTATTCCTAACTAACCCTCATTTTCCCAACCTATTGATTATTGAATTTGAGTGTTATCTCTATCACTACTCTCTCTTCTCCCATCCCTTTCATGTGGACCTACCATTAGATATTCCCAAAGATTTGACCCTGCCCCTTAAACATTAACATTCCTCACCTACCACCCAAAAGATAACATAAAAACTATCCCACTACATCCTTCAAAAGGACAAAATACAACATAAAACCATCACCTATAAGCTCCTCTACATCACTTCCCTCTAGTTTGGAGGTCCTACCTCCACTCTAGTCATTTGTTCCTACTACTCAGATACCTATTGCTAGCATGCAAGAACAACCATTGGTGTCATATTCTAACATCGACTTATTTTCCTATTCTCAAGAAGAATGCATTTTCAAGTTATTTTCTAATATTCTAATATTGTCATCAATCTTCACACGATATTTGGCAATTGTTGAGGATGATGCCACTCTTCCTATCTCTTGTCCTCCTATTTCTAGCACTAATGTAAATGTTATTCTTGCACTAATTCAACTACCTAGCTATCTTCATTCCACCCCTAATCTAGACTAGGAATAGGATGACTTGATGGGATGATGCCCTTGAATAGAATCTTTGTTTCATGTGTTCAAATGTGTTTCTCTTTTTATTCTTATTAATCTATTTGTTTTATGTTTATTAGTTCCCCTTGGAGGACCCATGCCACTCTTGTAGTTACATGGATATGGAAGGAACAAATGTGATATTCCTCTCTCTCTCTGTATCTATCTTCTATCTATTTGGCACCTAATATATGTTATTGACATTTTGGCGATGATTGAAATCATTGAGACATTTAGGTCTCATCCATGTTGACCCAAAATTCTTATTTATTTACTTGATATATACCATTCATTGTTTGTACATGTATTTCTACATGCCTGGGGAATGATAATTATTATGTCCTTATCCCCTCATTATCATTCATATACATACATATATCGATGCCAAGCATGTAGATCCCTTTGTGTGCTTCAGTGCAATGTTTCTTATTTCCATGTGATATTTCCTATTTTTCTAATGTCATTGTTGTTGATCCAAGGATAGACAACTGAGAGGGGGGGTGAATCAGTTATTGCAAAATTTTGTTTTGTATTTACTTAAAACCTTCTTATAATTCAATAGCATATCAAAGATTCAATCATGGAAGCATAATGCAATAATTTTAGAGTAGAATCAAACTCAACACAAATAACACCAAGATTTTAACGTGGAAAACCTAGTTAATGGAAAAACCACGGGGTGACTAACCCAAGATTTTTTCTTTGTTAAAAGAATATGAGAACTGAAATGGCACCTACCAATCATGTCTCACCACCTGAGCACACTACTCACAAGAGGCACATTGCGTACAGTAGACTCACTGTCTGTAGAAGAAAATAAATATTACCAACTTGAACTAGAAGTTAGTATCTTTACTATGCTTGAATCAGTTCCATTGAAGCTCAACACTTCTGCTTTGCTATTTCACTCATCTTCCTTACCACCACCTCATCATGACCACACCAGATGCTATTTGAACAACTTTTCAATTCTTATTTATACATGATATTGACTTTGGAATGATCATCAAAGTCAGAACAACATATACTTATTTTATTACAGAGCAATTACAAACATACAACTTGACTTATTGTAAAAGCTTCATGTGAGTTACGACACTGTCAACCACACATAGCTGGGACTTCAATCTTCTTCAAGTAACATGCCACACCTTGTAAAACATCTTCTAGATTATCCACAACAGGTGCAAATCATCCGGTCAGCCAAGACTAGGAAGAACACCATTACCCGGAGGTAAATCTTCATTTACATGCTCAATCTCCAATGCGGACTGCCAACACGAACTGGACACAATCTGGAGACCTCCACAAGCTTGCTTGAATCACCAAGAACATTCACACCACTTTTTCTTACTATAATCATTTGCATCTTCATCTGGAATCATAAGAACATAGCCAGTCATCTCTACCATACTAGAAGGGTCACTTGTGGACCTCCAAACTACATACAAATCAAGTTGATAATTTACATTAGCTTCCCAAACATACCACCAGATTTGTAAAGCATGATATTGCATTTTTGGATCTTACCAGACCTAGTTGTACCAATCTGTCACCACTAAATAGCTGTCAGAACAAGTTCTAGTCATATACCAATGACTTCTTCAGATCTTCATGCAGACCTCTGAAATCTTGACTGGACAACCTTCAGACTCATATCTATAAACCCTTTGATGCACACACTCTGATCTTCAACTATTTGGGATCTTTGCTTCATATGACTTAACTATCTTCACTGTTCTTCTTTGTTTCTGATGGGGCTAATTTTCTCAATATCCTCAACACATACCTCATCCAATTCTTGACATCAATGCAACAGGAGTATGTTGACATCAATGACAACACCGTTTAGAACCATACTTGCAACAATCTTCCCCTTTGTCATTGATGGCAACATATGATGTGAAAAATTGTTTTAACCATCAAGACAAGCACTTCTCCTTACTGACTAACATAGCTCCCCCTAACATCAACAATCATTCACATGTCTTCTCTTCCTCTATTGCTCCCCCTTTGATCAGCAACCACTTTTTGTTTTTCACATGTCTTCTCTCCCCCTTTGACATCAATGGCAAAGGGTGCATACTGGCAACCACTTCTCATGATTTAGAATCATACTAATTGCTCCCCCTAAGTAGTAGCCACCTAGCATCAATCTAGACCATAACATATGACTGTGAAATCCACCAAACAGATGCATATATATGCACCTTAATTCAGAACTGGAGGGGTAATAACCCCTAACTTCTCCTTGAGATACTCAAAAGTGTCCTTAGGTAGAGGTTTGGTAAAAATGTCTGGAATCTGATCCTTTGAAGGCGCAAACTCTAATCTGACTTCATTCTTATTCACCTGCTCTCTTAGAAAGTGGAACTTGATGGATATATGTTGTCTTTGAATGCAACATCAAATTTTTTGATATATTTATTGCACTTGAATTATCACAAAAGATTGTGATAGGTTCTTCATACTTCACTCTGATGTCTCTTAACATTTGCTTCATCCACAAAACTTGAGTGCAACTGCTTGTTGCTGAAATATACTCTTCTTTTGCAATGGACAGAGATATTGCCTCTTATTTCTTGCTTAGGCAAGAAACTGATCTTTTCCCTAAAAAGAATGCACCTTGGGATACCACAATCATGATCCTTGGGATACCACAATCATGATCAGTATAAGCATAAAGAGAGAAATCATGATCCTTGAGATACTACAATCCATACTCAACTATTCCCTTCAAGTATCTGAGAATTCTCTTGATTTCCATGACATGAGATTCTCTAGGATCAGCTTGAAATCTGGCAACAAGACCAACAACTTTCATAATGTCAGGTCTAGTTTGAGTGAGGTAGAACAATCCTCCAATCATAGACCTATATGTTTTTTGTTTAGCTTTAGGAGATTCAACATCTTTACATAGTTTACATTTGGTTGCCATGGGAGTATTCATTGGTTTTGAATCTTGCATCCCAAATTTCTTCAACAATTCTTTCACATATTTGGTCTGTGATATGAAGATTCCTTTCTTTGTTTGATTTATTTGCAGACCCAAGAAGAAATTTATTTCCCCAAACATAGACATCTCAAATTCACTTTTCATTTGATTTGCAAAAGTCTTGTACATACTATCTCTTCCTCCAAAAATGATATCATCAACAAATACTTCAACAATCAAGATATTTTCATGATCAATTTTGAAGTACAAGTTACTATTAGCAGTACCTTTGTTGAAACCAATCTTCAGAAGATGTTTATCCAATCTTTCATATCAAGCCCTCGGGGCTTGTTTGAGTCCATACAATGCTTTCTTCAACTTGCAAACCATATCACCATGATCAGACAATTGAAATCCATCCAGTTGCTCAATGTATACTTCTTCTTCCAAGTCACCATTCAGGAAGGCAGACTTGACATCCATCTGATATACTTTGAAATTCATTAAGGTAGCAAAAGAAAGAAATAGTCTAACTGCTTCAATCCTTGCCATTGCAGTAAAAGTCTCCTCAAAGTCAACTCCTTCTACTTGAGAATAACATTTACAGACCAATCTAGCTTTGTTTCTTATTACCTCACCATCTTCATTTAGTTTGTTCGAAAAGACCCACTTAGTTCCAATCACATTTTTGTCCTTAGGTCTGGGAACAAGATCCCAAGTGTGATTCTTTTCAATCTATATCAATTCCTCCTTCATTTCTTTAACCCAACTTTCATCATTGCATGCTTCATTTATTGGTTTTGGTTCAACTTTTGGAATCAGACAATACTTAACTAAATCTTGAGCAATATTTCTTCTCATTTGAACAACTTTGCTTCTATCTCCTATGATCTGATCTTTAGAATGATTTAGTCTTACATACCTGGGAGTTTTGGGAATCACTTACATTTCTAATTCTTGGATAGGTTCATTCAAGCTTGTTTCTTCTTCTTGTGTTTTTGGATTCTCCAGATCAATCTAAATTTGGACTAGAGTTTCAACTTGTTCTTCTTGGTCTGAGATATCATTTTGATTAGTAGCTTCATACTCATAGTACCTTGAGATATTTTCAATGCCTTCATCGACTTTCACATTTGTGCTTTCCACAATCTTCCTTAATCTCTTGTTATAACACTGGTGAGCTTTGCTTTGAGTATAATAACCTAATAATATTCCTTCATCACTTCTAGCATCAAACTTGCCAAGGTCTTCATTTCTTTTGATATAGCATTTCCTACTAAAGAATCAAAAATACTTCATAGGACTGATACCAAACCAAAGTTCATAAGGAGTCTTACCAGTCTTTCTTCTAATTTGTACCTGATTAAGAGTATAAATAGCTGTGCTCATAGCTTCTCTCCAATAAATCTGAGGGACATTTTTTTCCATCATCATGGTCCTAGAAGCTTCTTCGATGGTCTAATCTTTTCTCTCCACTACTCCATTTTGCTATGGAGTCCTTGGAGAAGATAACTGTCTTTTTATTTCATGTTTCTCACAGAATTCAATGAACTCACCGGATGTGAATTCTCCACCTCTATCAGATTTGAGGCATTTTATTTTTATGCCAGTTTCATTTTCTACCATAGCCTTGAATATTTTTAACTTTTCAAGTGCTTCAGATTTTTCTTTCAAGAAAGTCACCCACATCATTAGGGAGTGGTCATCAATCAACAACATAAAATATCTATTTCCTTGTAGACTCTTGATTATTGCCAGACCACATAGATCAGTGTGCACCAAGTCCAACAATCCGGTTGAAGAATGTTCCTTACTTTTGAATGAGACTCTATTCTGCTTACCTAACAGACATTCCTTGCACAAGCTATTAGGTTTCACCAATCTTGGAAGATCTCTTACAGCTTGGGTGTTGCTTATCTTAATGATATTATCAAAATTCACATGACACATTCTCCTATGCCACAACCAACTCTAATCAATTTGAACAAATAAGCAACTTTTATCAGTACCAACCAAGTGAAAGATGTTACCTTTTGTCTAAGTACTAGATGCAATCTCAGTTCCAAAGCTTTCAAAGATCTTGTATTTTCCATTTTTGAACTGGAGATCATAACCTTTGTCTACCAGCTACCCAACACTAAGAAAATTATGCTTTAAACCTTCAACATATAGAACATCATTGGTTTTGTTCTTATCCTCAAAAGAAATGGTTCCTCTACCTTTAATTTTGCCAACAAAATTATCTCCAAATTTTACAACTCCACCTTCACATCTTTCTAGGTTTATGAACTTGTTTTTGTCGCTAGTCATATGGTGAGAGCATCCACTACCAATGACCCATTCATCCTTTTCTTCAACCTAAGCAACCGGAGCTCTTTCTATCTTATGATTGGCAGATTCAATAGGCAATGGATCTTTTTCCTTCTTGGCAATAAACACCTAGTCATTTCCGGATTTGGTTCCTATCTCATATTCATCATCTGATACTCCTTCATCATCATTTTCTTAAACATAGTAACACTTCTTTTGAAATCTTGATCTATTAGGGTTAGGCTTTGAAAATCTTTCTAGACACCTTGAGGCAAAATGACCAATCTTGTTACAATTGAAACATTTGAAAGGAAGTTTCCCTTCATACTTACCAGATCCTCTTGGTAATCTCTTGGCAATAAGGGCTTCAAGTTGTGCATCTTCTAACTCATCTTCTTCCAGATCTTTTCTTGTTTTTTCATACCATTATGGTTTCTTTGAAGAGTTCTCTCCTAGATCATACCTTTGCTTTCCTTTTACAGAGGCACTGGCTTTGAATGTAGATTTAGTCTTGGGGGGTCCATCTCCAAACTTAGCCAATTCAAATGCAGCTAATTTTCCAACCAATTGATCTCTTGTGATATTTGAAAAAGATCTGAATTCTTCAATAGCAGCAACCTTGTGTTTGTAAGCAGGAGGTAGGGATCTAAGAACTTTGGCAACAATCTCATCTTCATCCAAGGCTCCACCAACACACCTAATGCCACAAATAAGCTCATTTACTTTTGGCATAAATGTAGTGATATTCTCATCTTCATTCATCTTCAGGTTTTCAAATTTTCCTTTAAGGCTCTATAGCATGGCAAATATAACATATTTGTCTCCTTCATGTAGAAGTTCCAGCTTTGCCCAAATCTCATATGCAATTTTTAAATCCATAACATTTGTCAGCTCTAAATCAGATAAGGCACTCAATAAGGCTTCTTTAGCTTGAAGATTATCTTCAGCATCTCTTATTTCATCTATAGTTGTCGAACCATTCTTTGGAGAAACATACCTTTTTGTAGCCATAGTCCACTATTGTATTCCCATACATTGCAAGTGACATTCCATGCAGATTTTCCAAAGAGTGTAATTAGTTCCATCAAACCTTGGACTATCCTTCTTGTAGGAAGACATCCTGGATCTCCTCAAGTGATTAAGCTCTTTTAGAGGAACTTAGCTCTGATACCAATTGTTGATTCAAGGATAGACAATAGAGAGGGGGGGTGAATCAGATGTCACAAAATTCTATTCTGTATTTACTTAAAACCTTCTTATAATTCAACAGCATATCAAAGATTCAATCATGGAAGCATAATGCAATAATTTAAGAGCAGAATCAAACTCAACAGAAATAACACCAAGATTTTAACGTGGAAAACCCAGTTAAGAGAAAAACCAAAGGGTGATTAACCTAAGATTTTATTCTCTATTAAAAGAATATGAGAAATAAAATGGCACCTGCCAATTAGGGCTCACTTCCTAAGCACACTGCTCACAAGAGGCACACTGCCTATAGGAGACTCACTGTCTATAGAAGAAAATAAATATTACCAACTTGAACTAGAAGTTAGTATCTTTACTATGCTTGAATCAGTTCCATTGAAGCTCAACACCTCTACTCTACTATTTCGCTCCCCTTCCTTACCACCACCTCATCATGACCACACTAGATACTATTTGAACAACTTCGCAATTCTTATTTATACATGATATTGACTTTGGAATGATCATCAAAGTCAGCACAACATACACTTATTTTATTACAAAGCAAATACAAACATACAACTTAACTTATTGCAAAAGCTTCATGCAAGTTACTACACTGTCGGCCACGCATAGCTAGGACTTCAATCTTCTTTGAGAAACACACCACGCCTTGCAAAACATCTTCTAGATTATCCACAACAAGTGCAAATCATCCAGTCAATCAAGACTAGGAAGAACACCATTACCCAGAGGTAAATCTTCAAATACAGGCTCAATCTTTAATGTGGACCATCAACACGAACTGGACACAATCTGGAGACTTCAACAAGCTTTCTTGAATCACCAAGAACATTCGCACCACTTCTGCTTACTGTAATCATTTGCATCTTCATTGAAAATCACAAGAACACAGCTGGTCATCTCTGTCATACCAGAAGGATCACTTGCGGACCTCCAGACCACATACAAATCAAGTTGATAACTCACATTAGCTTCCCAAACATACCACCAGATCTACAAAGCATGATATTGCATTTTTGGATATTACCAGACCTATTTGTGCCACTCTGTCACGACTGACCAGCTGCCGGAACAAGGTCTACTCATATACCAATGACTTCTTTAGATCTTCATGCAGACCTCTGAAATCTTGACTAGACAACCTTTAGACTCATATCTATAAACACTTTGATGTACAGACTATGATCTTCAACTATTTGGGATCTTTGCTTCATAGGACTTCACTATCTTCACCATTCTTCTCTGTTTTTGATGGAGCTAATTTTCTCAATATCCTTAGCACATACCTCATCCAATTCTTGACATCAATGCAACAGGAGTATGTTGACATCAATGACAACACCGTTTAGAGCCATACTTGCAACAATTGTATGATCATAATCTCACATGTATCATTCCTACATCATTTTTTTACTCTTGTAGGAGCATCTCTTTTGCACATTGATGACTTTGGAACATATCTATTTATATATGGCTCCTAAATGTCTCACCATTCCCCTTTTCTACCTTAAAATAAATTGCATACTATTGATTTAGGCATTTATTTTAGGGGAGGCATACTTTGTAGCTTCACATATGCACCCACACACATTGTTGGAATGCTCCCTACAACATTAGTATCTTGTGGACTGTAGTACAAAAACATTCTTGGATCGACCACCTTATCAAGATTACCTAGCCACATCACATGATAGTCCATGTAATTCTTGATACTTCACTTACATGTGAGCCACCTGGTGGTACATTATGCTAGGTGATACACAATATAGGCTATTTTTCATACTTTTTATGAGCCACATATTAATGTAGTTTGCTAGAGATTATGATTGAGAAACGTATCATATGGTTCATAGAAGGACAATTCTAAATCTTGAACCATCCCTGACATCCTTTTCTAGAAACATAATGCTCAAAAGCACCCCTTTCTCTCTCTTATCATGTTGTCTTCTAGTATGATTGTTGGTGTTCTATATTATGTATCCTTTCTATTATACATGTCTAATGTGAGTTGGATTATATAATTCAAATGGTATCATTTTTTTTTTCAATTTATATTGGTGTAATACATCTGTCTTGTAGTCTTTTATATCATTTTGACATTTACTTGTTGTGTACCCTTTTATTTTCGAACATATTTGTTTTGTAGGTGTAAGATGGGAAAAGAGTTCTAATCAATTATAATCTAACTAGATCAATCTTCCTAATCAAACATTGGAACACAAGCCACCAACAACTCTATGCTTGGTTGTTGTCACTAGAAAAGTGCCAAGCTATGTTGGTGCCCAAGCTCTCTTCTTTTATTGTAAATATGAGAGATTGATCATAATTGATTAAACTAAGCAATATGTAGACCAAACTAGCTAACTGAGTAAATGTGCAAATGACTATTACAATTTCTAGAAAATAAGAGCAAAACAAAAAGAGTAGATTTGAGGGAACCTGGCACCAAAAGTAGGGGAAAACTAGGTAGGACAGTAGCTCTGGGCACTAGTGTCTTTAGGGTTTTGTACTGCAAATAAATGCAAGATAGAGTGAGAAGATTTGAGGGAACTGTTGGTGTTCCTAACTGATGGTGTGAGTTTCCCTAAAAAGTAGCCATCTTTTATACTCATGATTCTCAAGTCAATGGCCAATGAACAAGACAATTATTTGTTCTCCTCTGCACTTTAGGCTCTGCTAGACCTAGGGGTGTTCCCTTTCTTCAATATCTATATGAAAATTCTTTATTTCACTACATATTGACAACTAAAGCAGATATGTTCTCCTATATGCAAGCCAAAACTATATAATCAGTTCAAAGTTGGCTAGCTCTAGTAATTATTTCATTGAATGACTCAAAGAACATGAAACTAAAACCCTACTCATACAAACTAACAAATTCCTTTGGATTTTTCTTTTTTAATGTATGTGATTGTCTAATTGTTGGTGATTTTGTCAAAACAAGTCCAACTCTGATCAGTGTCAATCCTAGGGTTTGGAGTTGTAGACACTAAAAAATGTCCATGTTTTGACATAACACCTTTGTTGACGTAACCTTGTGTGTTTTGCCCTACATCTTAGTTCATCTAACCTTATCCCACTTAATCCCATTTATCCCTAGGTCCTAGTTCATCTTAATCACATTGGTCTAACTTAATCTCCTTGATTAATTAAATAAACCCACTTTACTTAATTAATCCCACTTGATCACATTCCTAATTAATTAAATAAATCTCATTTATTTAATTAATTGCACCTAGTCACATGTCTCACATTATTCAAATTAAAAATTTGAATAAATCCCTCACCTCTCACCACATTGCAAAAAGTGTCATATGCATCATCCACTTAATCCCTTCACATGTCGAAACTAATTTAAATAATGTTTTATTTAAATTAGATTCCTTTCATCACATGACAACACTTGTCCACTTTCCTTTTGTTTCATGTGGGATAGTACATCTTGAATTTAATACAAGTCACATGTGCAAGCTAATTCAAATAAAATATTTGAATTAGATTCCTTTCATTCTCCTTCATACACTTGTCATGTGACTACAATCCCTCTTTGAATGGGAAACCCTAATCCAACCTTAATCGATCTCAACCATCCATATCATTCAAACTAACTCTCAATCACAACTATCTATTTAAATTTGCCTTTTCTATAAAGGTAGCCTCTCTTGAGCCATTTGTAATGAATCTTCTTCCAGTATCCTTATGCTATTAAAATTTATTCTCAATCTCTCATCCATCTATCTTGCATTCATCCAATCATTCATCTACCAATCCCTATCCTATCATTATGTTGTTGAATCAAGCAACCAACATTCATCTCTTTGGGTAAAGCTAGAGTGTTTTGGGTGCAGCACTCTCCACCTTATTGATCGATTGTGAATCAATGTGAAGGCATTGCATTGTTTGTGTTGTATTTTTTTATTGTTTTTCTTCATAGTGGTTTCCATGATCTCATTTGGCACACTCGGTGGGACTCCCATGTCCTGATTCTAGTAACTTTTGCTAGTTTGTGCATGAGTTTTCCATAAAAATCATCTATTATAGGTATCAGCACCATTTTCCACTATATTAGCACAATTTCCCACTATATTAGCACCATTTTTTACTGTATTAGTGCCATTTTTCTCTGTAGTGGCGCCATTTTGCTCTGTAGTGGCGCCATTTCTCTCTGTATTGGTGCTATTTTCACAAAAACTTCAAACTAGCGTAACTTCCTCATACGGTGGTGAAATCTTGCAAACAAACACTCGTTGGAAATATGAGAGGACAAAATTCACAATGGAGTAGGTTTTATTAGGTGATTGTATCATTTTACTAGTCTTTTTCTTAGTCAAATTCAAACTTGTATATAAATTTTGATTGAGCATAACTTGAGCAATTTTGATCAGTTTTCAGCAAAAAAAATTTCAAATTTCTTAGAATCTGCTAAACTTTTTGTTTGTGCAATCCATTTTTTTGTATTAAATCATTTTTATTATCATATTGGATCTTTTTCACATAATCATCTTCTTTACAACTTTACTTGTTTCTTTTTTGATTTGGTGGCTTGAAGGTGAATCAGTAAGGCTAGAACATTAGGATCAGCATCTACAACAACTTGGCAAGTGATATAATCAGGTGCACTCATTTTATCTTTCATCTCTTAATCTTGTTTGATCACACATTTAGACTTTGGGCTTAAAATAAATAACTTGTCAATTACACATCAAAAATTGGGCATAAAATCAATAAGTGTCTTCCATCACACATTTGGACTTGGGCTTTAAAAAAACAAGTGCATGAATTGTTTGGTGAATTTACATCCTATTAGGGGTGTGTATGCTCTTCTCATGCACTTCGTGCAATCTTGAGAATTAAAAACACCTCTTATCCATTCATATTCACACCTCACATTTTGATTTCTAAGGGTTAATTTACAAGTGTGAGTGTGAATCAATTGTGCGTGTGTATGCTCTCTCCTCATACTGCAAGGTGATCTTGGAGATCAAAAACACCTCACTTGGTTCGCTTTTGTTTACGCTTGTTAGGAGGCCTACTTAGAGACACACCACTCCAAGGGATGATGTCAATCAAGGTTGAATTGAAAGACACCCTCATTGAGAGTTGGAATCTCGTCACTCTTAGCTAAGCCCAAATTAAATTTATACCTTTGGGAAGTGAAGGTGAAGGTTAGGTTACCCCTTTCTCCTGGCTGTGTGGTAGGATTTTGCGTTCAATTCCTTAGTGAACCTTGTGAAAACTAGCCTAAGACTTAATTGGCCATACCCCACTTGACTAGTCTTAGGTCTTGTTGATGTGTTTTCATGTGCTTGCTTAGTAATCATCACATTCTTCAATATTTTAAAGTCAAAATTGCTTATGTGTTTTGCATGAGTGAATTATGTTTGTACATGTGTGATCATTTGAATGAACATTGCCAAATCAAGATAAACACCAAACACATAAGACAAGTCATTCAACTCATTCTTCCAACACATTCAAATCCAATCAACTTCATCCTAATCACCAATTCTTAACCACTTCATTCCTAATCATATCCAAGTCATCATAATTCAAACCCTCCTTATTCCAAACCACCTTCTTTCTAATTAACCCCTAATCATCCTAGTCATCATCCTTATTAATCCAAATCATACAATCTTTCCATTCTTAATCAGATCCAAGTCATCATCCTAATCATCACACATCATCCAATCATCAAATCACATTCCAAATCATCTCCACACCATCATCAACCTAGTCCTAGTCAACACTTGTCAAGATGGTCGTAATCATTCAAGGGGCTATCCCTCTAATCATGAGACAAGACCTAAGCCTATAATCACAATTAGAGGAGCCCCTCCTCCTAATCCAAATCATGAGGACAAACCAACACCCATTGTCACAATTAAAGGTGGATATCCTCCTAATTGAATGATGAGGACAAACCAAGACCCATAGTCACAATTAAAGGTGGCTATCCTCCAAATCTAAGTCATGAAGACAATCCAAGACCAAAGATCACAATTAAAGGAGCCTCTCCCCCAAATCCAAAACCCAATTCATCCACACATCAAGCCAATTCCACATCAACCTATCACACTTTATACCAATCTAATTCACCTACTTATCACATTCATGCCATATCACCTAATCCCACTTCATCATCCTATCAAGGCCATTCCTCATCACCTTATCAAACATCTTTCCATAACAATGCCACATCACCATACCCTACTTCTTTCAACATCAACCAATGTCCACAATAATCTACCTTACAAAACCTTTCACCTACAAATCCTATCATGCCACCTCATCACCAAACCTATCCACACGATAATCAAATATCCTTACAAGAACAACATGGAAGTCCAAATGGCCCTATGTACATAAATCAAGAAAGTCCTGTTGATGACTGTTTTGATGCAATCATAACAATAAGTTTAAATTCACATATAATGAACTGAAACTATACTTGAAAGATAAGAAGGAATCATTTGGTGATTCAACTAATCCCAAGTCTATAATGGTTCGGTTGGTCAAGTTCAGTTGGTCAATGTGAAGCTGTAATGTTCAAGGGGCCTTACGTAGTTTAGGTTTATTTTGTGGTTTACTGGACTAAGAATATGCAAAGAGGTCATGAGATATGTCAATGCTTTTCATTCCTTTGCATAAGAGTGATACTGGGCTGCAAGTTTTAGATGGTTTTCTTGGATTTTTGCAGCTTTCTTCTTTATCTATTTATGAAAACTGTCTACTTATGGCTCTGTTATACATGCTTCTTCAAATTTGAGACAATTTCCTTTGGATTTCTACATTTTCAGCTAAATATTTCAGATGGGTTGGGAAAAGTTAGAAAGCTCTAATCTATACCTCACTTAATCTACCGAAGGATCTAAGTGTTTCTGTTATGCACTATGTAAACACTACAGTAGTTTGATCAAATCCACAGTAAAAACCCTAAATGTAAGTTCTGAGCATTTTCACAAACATACATTTAAAATTGCAAGCTCTCAAAGAAGATATTTCAAAACACAAAGAAGAGCAGGAGAACACTCAGAAGATAGATGCAAAACTCCAGATTCTATTGTATTAGAAACGAATAGCCATACATGATTTACAATGTAAGAATGACTCTTAGTTTCATTGATCATACTACAGAGAACTTACAAGCTTTACAGATACAGTAAGGCAGCCAGACATTCCACGCGCACCTTACTGCAGACAAACATGCGACCTCCTTCTTCTACCTCTAAACTATTCTAACTTGCTGTATGTTCCTAAAAAAGAAATTCTGTTGTAGCCACTATTGCTTTCCTAAAATCCCTGTTGTAAAGTATTATAGTGTAGAGAGGCACAATATAAAGACATACTGATTGTCCTCACTACAGCAAACCTAACTGAACCCCTGGTTCAAACCCTTGGTTACAGCAATAAATGCAGGTGAACCAGCTCTCAAAAATATCTCTGATCAGTTGTCAAATCTGGGCGAAATATTGCCCCTTCTGAGAAGTTCCGGTAGCTGGGTAATAACTTCTGTTTGTCTGTTGTGATAATACCTTCAGCTGCGACCTTCCTCTTCACTTGAATGGCTTTGACCTTCGCACTTCATCCTTATCTTCTTGCTCTTGAGATCAGATCTTCTGCCTCCATGAGGTCACTGCGCTGACTTTCCAGCTGCTTCCTCAACTGCAAGCCTGCAAGACAAGACAAGCAATAAGTTTCACATTTATCATAAAAACAGCATGAAATTAAAATAACCGTTTAAACCCAGGTGACTGCGCAAGATGGAGAAAATCAGATCTAGAATCCTCTCAAAACGCGTCCAAAATGCGCTCAGACTGCTCAAAATTGATCAGGTCAACTATCGCTGACTGAAAAAATGCCAAAGGCGCCAAAAAAAACACTTTAAAATGTCCACCGCCTCATTTCCCGCCCATCGGCATGATATTCGCTGTCGGTGCATCAAAAAAAACATACTGGCCGACATTCACTTCATCATCATGATATTCGCTTCTGCATATTGGGAAAAAAGAACAACATCATCATCATCATCATGTTTAAGAAGAATAGGAGGATATGAATATAATCTTGCTGCTGAGGAAAGGAAGATGATGGTGACGTCATCATGATATTCGGGCTTCATTGAAATGCTAAGGATGACATCATCGTCATATCCGGTTAAGATCAGGGGGCTAACTGTGATATCGGGTCACCTAAGGAGCATGATCAGGATGATGAACGTAATATGATCCTTTTGCGGTCAAGGCAACCCTGTCGAAAGATCAGGATGATGATGATCATCATCATATTTGGGGCTTTTGTCGAACTTGGAATAAGACGTCATCATCATGTTTCGGCAAATGGATCGTGCTTGAAAAATATCCTATTTGAAGAAAAAATGATGATGATGATCATCAGGATATTTACCTCTGTTGAACATAGAATATGACATCATCATCATGTTTCGCGAACCAAATCGTGTTTTGGAAAATATCCTGTTGAAAGAATAAATGATGATGATGATCATCAGGATACTTACTTCTTCGTTTATCAGATCGGGATGACGTCATCATGATATCCGGGGCCTTTGTTAAACTTAAAACATGACGTCATCATGATATTTCGAACCTCAGGATCATGTTTGGGAAAAATCCTGCCGAAGGGAAAATGTGATGATGATGATCATCAGGATATGTTCAAAAGGTCTTACTTCATCGGCAGGAGGTCTTTACGAAATATCGGGCGAACCAACAAGATCATGATGATCCTGGCAATAGGACAGGATAAAAAATATGATGATGACGTCATCATCATACTTCGTTTTCGGAGCACAAGGATAAGTTGAGGTCATCATGATATTTGCGCTAGGGTGATATTTCGAAATATAATCATGCTGTTGAGAAATGCAATATCGGCCACTTTTGAATAGATAGGGTGATCATCATGATATTCGCTAACCGGAGATCAGGAGGATATGAAGATGATGATCCTCCTTCGAATATCAGGTTTGACCAAAACTTTGACCGTGCATAACTTTCACATATGGACGAATTTTCAAGTAAAGTAAAAGGCAAACCTGCATGGAATTTCAAGCTCTTTCTAAATATGAGGTCACAACAATAAAATATGAACTTTGACAAACTGACCTCATGATGATGACCAACCTGATGCAGTATCATGATGATGATGCACCTGACCTTCATTTTTACCAGACCGCCAGAAAGCAGAAAAACACAAGCAGAAGCAAAAAGCAAAACATCAGCAGGGGTCCTCGTTTTGCTAAGGAGCAAAATGGGGCGTGTTGTGAACATCACAACAACTAGCAACCAAAACAAAACAATTAAATTCAGAGTGTTCAAGGAAACTAGGTGAAATGAACTCATAACTTCCAACTATCTTTTCCTGCAAATTACTATTCAGCTTGAGAGTCAGAGTATTCAATAAAGATGCATGAATTTTCATTTTTAGTTTAGTTGTGTGCATGTGATTAATTATCCTCATCTTGAAGATCAGTTGAACAAACCAGTGACTGACATTAGCCTACGTAGGTGAGGATATTCCCTCATAGCCGACCGGATAGAGCCTTGCTACCAGCGAGCGTCTATAGCCCCGGCAAGGTTATCGTTACAATTCTCCTAAGTAGAGCCCCACTGCCAGCGAGTGTCCATAGCCCCAGTAGAGTTACTTAGATGGCTTAATCTAGATTTTCAGTATAATCCGCTTTATTTATTTATTTATTTTTTGTTTTCTAATTTCGAAAGATTTCATAAGATATAGCAATTTGTAACTTCATGATGCAAGGAGTGGGTACTTGCTGAAATTAAGCTGAGAATTGTAATGGTAGCAAGGGTGACCTCTAATTTTTCACCTAATATCTACACTGGTACGTTCAACAAACCCAAGGATTTTAGGTGTGTCATCGTGAGAAACCTGCTTCGAATTCTCAATCACGTTTATTGAATACAAAACTTCAGAAGATGAACAACTCTCTACATTCATGACAGTGACAGGTTATGTGTAAATTGCAAATGGTTAACCTGAATATCCTAAATTATATACTGTTTTGAATGGTTGCTAGTTTTGCTCCTTAATACTCTACAGTAAAATAAAGATCCCTGCTGAGGAGACAACAAACAGACCAAACAAACAGGCTGTACAAACAACAAAACAACAGAAAAAACTGTACAAACAGACAGAAACAAAAAGCAAAAAACAAACAGAGGACAAGCTATACAAATAGCCAACCCAAGAAGAAAACAGCAAAAGAAGAACTGTACATTATCTACAGCACTTTACATTTAAGAAAGAAAGGACTGCCTCATCCTGACCTTCAAGCCTGGAAGTAGTGTTTCAAATGCTGGCCATTAACTGGTAATGGCACATCTTCTCCAGTCAAGGTCTTAAGTCTAAAGGTGTTGTCTCCTATTATTTCTGAAATTTATAATGGACCCAGCCATAATTTATCGAATTTTCCATGGCTTCCTTTCTTTTCATGTGCTTTGTCCCAGCACAAGACTAAGTCTGATATCCTAAATGTTTTGACTCTTGCCCTTTTGTCAAACCACCTTTTAACAACTGCTTGGTGTTTGGCAAACTTCTCGAGGGCTTGACCTCTTTTCTCCTCTAGTTGCAACATTTGCACTATTCTGGCTTCCCTATGGTTATCAAAGCCTAGATATTCATTGGCAAACTTCCAGGTTGGTATTCTCAGATTAACCGAAAGTATGGGATCAGTCCCATAAACTAAGTGATAAGGTGTGCTACCTAAAGCTGTTTTGAACTTGGTCATGTCTACCCATAATGCATATCTTAATAGGGTATTCCACTCTCTAGGACTTTTGGCAATTAACCTCTTGATGATGTCTAATAAGATTTTGTTTGTTGATTCAGCCAGTCCATTACCTTGAGGGTAATAATTCGAAGAAAACCTTAGAATGATCCCATATTCAAATGCCCATTTAGAAAAATTTAAAGAAGAAAAAGCAGGGCCGTTATCACATACCAATGAATAGGGCGTTCCAAACCTGGTGATAATGTTTTCTTCAAGGAACTTGATAACTACCTCAGTTGTGGAAAATTTACAGCAGGTGGCCTCAGTCCACCTTGTACAATAGTCCGTTACCGTCAATATAAACTTGTGTCCTGCAGAAGATGGGGGATTGATGACTCCGATAAAATCCAAGCCCCATTGTGCAAACGGTCTGGACTCGATCACATGCTGCAGTGGATTGGCCAGATTTCTTCCTTTGTCTGCTGCAGTCTGACAGGTGTGGCAGCTTCTGATGTGACTCTTAGTGTCTTTGAATATAGTGGGCCAGTAATAGCCCGCTCTCAGTATTTTGTGTGTTGTAGCTAAATGGGAACCATGGCCGGTTCCGTATTTGTCATGTAGTTCTGTCAACACTTTATCAGCTTTAGTTCTGTTTATGCATCTCAAATAAATTCCATCATGGTTCTTCCTGAATAGAAGACCTCCTTGCACCATATAATGCTGTGCCTTAATCTTCAAAGCTCTCCTCTGAGAAGCCTTCATCTTGCCTGGGTACTTTCCAGCTATCAGGAAGGTGCTTAAATCATCGTACCAGCCTGATGCGTCTTGGGAATTCAATACATATTGCTGTTTTATCAGATTTGGATCCATGTTTGCTATTGTCTGCACCAACACCTGCCCTCTGACCAGCTTTGCGGGAATGATCTCCATGTCAAATTCTTGCAGCGTGGTGATCCATTTGGCTCTTTTTTCTCTAGGCTCGTTCTGCATCAGCAACATCTTTACTGCTGCGTCTGGTACTATGGCTTTAATCTGGCTGCGCAGGATGTAGTGTCTGAATTTTTTTACAGCCTTTACTAATGCGAATGCCTGTCTTTCGATATCTAGATATCTCAGCTGTGCATCCTTCAGAGGCGCACTCATAAATGCTATGGGCCTCTCGTCATTATTTTCACCTTTCTGTGTCAGGGCAGCAGCGACAGAATGAGAAGATGCAAAGGAGTAGATGTAAAATGGGCATGTGTAGTCTGGACTTGCCAATACAGGGGCATTAGAAATTGCCTCCTTGATATCTTCAAATGCGGCTTTGGCTACTGGCATCCATTCCATCTGTGCATCTTTCTTTAACATGGCATTCAACGGCTGCACAATCTCTGCAAAACCTGTTATAAACTTCCGAACAAAGTTAATTTTACCAAAAAATGATTTCAATTCTTTCCTACTGTTTGGCATTTGCAAATTTTTTTAGGATTCTATTCTATCTGGATCAATTGAAATTCCATTTTCAGAAATGACATGGCCTAATAATTTACCTTCAGTTACGCCAAATATACATTTCTTAGGATTAAGGGAAATCCCATACCTTTCACATCGCTGGAGTACTTTTCTGAGGTCCTCAGCATGGGTGGATGCATCCTTGGAATACACAGTTAAATCATCCATATACACAACAATGCATTTACCTGATAATCCACGGAATGCAACGTCCATGGCCCTCTGAAAAGTGGCACCTGCATTAATTAGTCCAAAAGGCATTCTTCTATACGCATAATTTCCCCATTTGCAAGTGAAGGTGGTTTTTAGTCTATCTTCTCTGTCAATTAAAACCTGGTTATAACCTGAAAAACCATCTAAAAAAGACATCATCTTTGCGCCATTTACTGCTTGCAGTACTTCATCTATTGGGGGCAAAGGATAATTATCTTTTTCAGATGCCTTGTTTAAATTTCTAAAGTCTACGCACAACCTGATGTCTCCGTTTTTCTTCCTCACTGGTACTAAGTTAGCTACCCAGACAGAATGTCTGACTGGAAAAATTATTCCAGCGGACAGTAGTTTTTTAACTTCCTCAAAGATTAAAGGCTCTAGAATGGCGTTTACAGGCCTCTGTTTCTGCCTAAATGGTTTGACTTCTTTTCTTAAAGGTATGACGTGAGTTATGATGGACTCATAAAATGTTTTCAAGTCTTCATAAGCCCATGCTATGACATGTTTATATTCTTTCAGAACATCCAGAACCTCTTTTCTGATTTTCTCAGAGCAAGCCTTCCCAATTAGTACATTTTGCGGATTTAGCTCAGTCCCTAAGTTATGTAAATCACACTTACCCCCTTCTGTTTTGGGTAAGTCTTTCTGTCTTATTATTCCGTCGAAGTCAAAGATGTGTTCTAATTCAATTACTCCTTTTGGCAAGAAGTTGCTCTTTAAGTTGATCATATCTTCTTCGTCCCATGTTACTTCAGGCCTTTCTTGTTCATCAATAATTTGGGCCTCAAATGCCTCATTACAAGTCAGAAAATCAATAATTTGCTGATCCTCTCCAAATACCTGAAAGTGTGTAACGTTGTCTGGTATACTGGGCACGTTAACTAGCTCAACAGCAAATCGTCTTAATCCTAACAGTGTCAATGGTTCTGATGTACTAGCAGCAACTGCTAACGCATCAGGCCTGTGGTTTAGTTCTCTAGGAATATGCTCTATGTTAAAAGCATCAAATGAATCCATTAAACCACAAACTCTATGTCTGTAACTGATCATCTTCTTATAATTGCAGGCATATAGTTTCCTCACTTGTCTGACTACTAATTCAGAGTCTGAAAATACTCTGATGGTTTTTACCCCTTTCCTGATGGCCATGACAAGTCCTAAAATTAGGGCCTCATATTCAGCAATATTGTTAGTGCAGGAAAATTGTAATCTATATGCTGCCAAATGTGATTTACCTTGAGGATTTATGAGTTCAACACCTGCACCTGCGCCCTGTTTTGATTTGGACCCATCACACTTTAACGTCCACATGCCATCTTTACTTTTCTGATCTTTTACCTTGGCATACCTTGTCCCTTTTACTGCCTGTGGGGTGTTATCTTGTTTATTCATGGGTTTTTCCGTTTGGTTATCTTGCATATGTGTGTTTTTGGTTTGCAACTCAGAAAGATTACTACCCTCGTCCTCTATTTCTTTCCCTAGATCTGGAATCAAGGCACCTATCTTATCCTGAACATATCTCTGTGTTAGATCAGGATTCTCATTTTTCTCTTGTGACTCTACCCTCCCTATGCATTTTTTGTATTCATATTCAATGATGTCCTTGCATATTTCACAATTCTCCTCAGAATGCTGCCTATCATGGACTCTACACCTATTTTTATATAACTTACATTGGACTAGGAGATTGTGTGTAACGCACTCTTCCACCTCTTGTCTAATGGCACGACCAAATTGGTCTATTGCATTGTTTTCCTCATCTGAAGAATTTCCGTCAGACTCAATGAATAGTGCTGTTCTATTGTTGACACACTTCTTTCTAATGTTTAACATCATAATCTCTTCAATCTGCATCCCATTGTTGGTAATTCTGTAGACACCTGGTTCAACAGCAGCATATAATATTTCATTAGTTTGATTATACTCCGTTATCATATGTTTCATTCTGGGCTCTGCCCCTATTCTGATCTGGTTTGGGATGCCTCTCCATGGTAACCACATGTGTGAAAAGTCAGTAGCCATATATCCGTTTAATGTCTTGGACCAATCCCTACTTAGCACCATTCCATAATTTACGGGTATATCCACTACTTGGATGTCAATGATTTGGCTCACCCTAGGGTCTGAAGCTAATTGCACTTGTATGTTCATGAGTTCTCCTATCACACTAACCTCGGTCTTATCTAATTGCGTGACAACCTTGGCAGATTTGGTGGGAGTCAGCCCGAGAGTTTTACATATTCCTAAGGGCATTACGTTGGCTGAAGCACCAGAATCTACCATGCAATTGTGTATATTCTTCCCACACAACCTAACAGTTAACAAGAAAGGTTGAGTATCCCTCTTATCCGCATGTATTACCACATTTGTATTGGAAGGCTGCTCAACTTTCTTACCTTTCTCCTTAGGTGGTGAATCACTATTAGGAACAGTTGTATCAGCAGACACCTTGTTTGTTATAGATGTGTCCAGGGATTTTAAAAAAGCATTTCTGATCCCTGGGGTCTTCAATAATTCATTTAGAGGTATGCTGACCTTCATTTTTTTTATTTCCTCTGATAAGTAATTCATTAGTCTTGTTGTCTCTATTGTTTTTGTCTTACTTGTTTGATCCTTTTGCACTGCTGTTCCGTTATTTGTGTGCTGACTAGCTTTAAGTATGGCAGGATGGTTGCTAGCATTCTGATCTGGGGGGGTATTGATGTTATTCGGAGGAGTGGAAGTGGTGAAAGGTCCTCCCGGCCTAGGGTTGTTCCTCAAATTGTAGGTGTGGCTTTTATTTGTTTGTTGAAAGGCCTGCACCTCTTCTGTTTCATTTAATATCTCGTTTTCAGATTCAAAAGGAAACTGAAAAGCATTTAACACAAAGGCTGATTCAGGATAAAGACTTTCACAACAGTATGGTTCATCCTCTAGCAATTCATCCTCTTTCTCTTCTGCAGTTGCAAAGGTAAACGTTTCTAAGACTAATGCTGTGTCATATTCTGAGGGTACTACCTCATTACCCTTAGGAATGAGAAATTCAGAGGTAGGAGGCTGTACATCTACGTTGAAAATACTAGCTGCCAAGTGGAACTGTGGACAGTCATGCTCCGCATGGGCATTAGTATTGTGAAATCTGCACCAATTTTTGGGTGCTATATTGGCCATTTGTATGTTAGTTATTTGTTTTGCACCATGATTATCTGTATTCTCAAAAGGAGAAGCCAAAGTACCGTTGTTGGGCCCAGTGTTCCATGTCTTGGGTGGCCTAGGTTGATTCTGGTTCTTGTTATTATTGCCCCAGGTCCTATTATCTATCACTGGCCCCCTATTTTGCATTGGTTGCCCCTGACTGGGGCCTTGATGCTGATTGTAGTTTTGGTTCTGATTGTACTGCTGATTTTGGTTGAGACTATAATTCTAATTTTGGCCTTGGTTGTGATTTTGATGTGGATTGTAGTTTTGGTTGCTTCTTCCATAGAGGTTCTCATTTCTTAGCTGTGTCACTTCGGTTGTTAATCTTTTCAAATGTGCAGTAATCTCTTTGATGTCTTCCCTATCCTCTTGTGCTTTTGCCACAGTTACATCCCTAGGAAGTTGGAAGAAAGGCTGACCATTATTTTGACTGTTATTGGAAGTACTAGCCGTGTAAGGAGTTATAGCCTGGATTGGAGTAGGGTTATACACAGGTGTGTAAGAAGGAACCGGATTTATTAGTGGAGCATGCTGCACAGGGACTCCATTCCATGGGTGTGCCTGATTCTGCACCCCAAAGTTTCCTCCAAATGGACTGTAAGTTGTATGTCTCATTTCTTGGTTCACTGAGGCTGCCTCTTTATAGGCTTTGGATATTGAGTCTATGTCAGGTTTCCTTTTGACAAACATGGCAGTTAAGGGATCCAAGGCAGCATAGTACATAGCCAACAAGGGAGCATCATCTATGGTATAAGGGGCTACTAGCCTAGAATAGGCCTTTTGAAATCTGTCATTGAAATTATCAATTAGCTCTCCCTCACCTCGTTTTATAGCAGCCAACTTATGATACAAAGCACAAGGGTCAATGGGTCCTCTAAATCTTGATAGAAATGCTTCTTCCATAAGTGCCCAGGAAGAAATGTAACCATTGGGTAAGTTTACGTACCAGCTAGAGGCCTGCTCATTAAAGGTGTAAGGAAACAACCTACACACAACATCCTCGTGCTCTAACATAGCCCTAAAACATGCTTCCTTAAATATTCTAATATGATCTTCTGGGTCTTGATGCAACTGGTATTTGGGACATATCTTTTCTGGATTTTTTGGCATGTCATGATAATCATTGAAGAATATGGGAGAATTGACATCGAAATAAGCCATTGCAGGTGTTTGAGCTTGACTTGAACTTGCAGAAATACCTGGATTGATTGGTGGATTAGGATTTAGAGGAGGATTGAGACCTCCAGGAGTGCCTGAACCAAGATTTAAAGATCTGAATAGCGATCTGTCAGGACTTACAATACTACGGATGTTAAAAGGTGACCCAGGAGGTGTTCCAGATGAACTTCCTGCTTGCGATATCTTTGGATTCCAAATTAAAGGGCTTTTACTTCGCCTTGTATCAGGTAGTTGCACAAATATATCTCCTGAACTGGACCTAGACCTAGTCACTCTGTTACTGTCGTTAGCCAGTTTGAAATGAAACCTAACTCAGGCAGGCCCTCCTTCTAGCACCAGAAAACTGTTGATGACTGTTTTGATGCAATCATAACAATAAGTTTAAATTCACATATAATGAACTGAAACTATACTTGAAAGATAAGAAGGAATCATTTGGTGATTCAACTAATCCCAAGTCTACAATGGTTCGGTTGGTCAAGTTCAGTTGGTCAATGTGAAGCTGTAATGTTCAAGGGGCCTTACGTAGTTTAGGTTTATTTTGTGGTTTACTGGACTAAGAATATGCAAAGAGGTCATGAGATATGTCAATGCTTTTCATTCCTTTGCATAAGAGTGATACTGGGCTGCAAGTTTTAGATGGTTTTCTTGGATTTTTGCAGCTTTCTTCTTTATCTATTTATGAAAACTGTCTACTTATGGCTCTGTTATACATGCTTCTTCAAATTTGAGACAATTTCCTTTGGATTTCTACGTTTTCAGCTAAATATTTCAGATGGGTTGGGAAAAGTTAGAAAGCTCTAATCTATACCTCACTTAATCTACCGAAGGATCTAAGTGTTTCTGTTATGCACTATGTAAACACTACAGTAGTTTGATCAAATCCACAGTAAAAACCCTAAATGTAAGTTCTGAGCATTTTCACAAACATACATTTAAAATTGCAAGCTCTCAAAGAAGATATTTCAAAACACAAAGAAGAGCAGGAGAACACTCAGAAGATAGATGCAGAACTCCAGATTCTATTGTATTAGAAACGAATAGCCATACATGATTTACAATGTAAGAATGACTCTTAGTTTCATTGATCATACTACAGAGAACTTACAAGCTTTACAGATACAGTAAGCCAGCCAGACATTCCACGTGCACCTTACTGCAGACAAACAGGCGACCTCCTTCTTCTACCTCTAAACTATTCTAACTTGCTGTATGTTCCTAAAAAAGAAATTCTGTTGTAGCCACTATTGCTTTCCTAAAATCCCTGTTGTAAAGTATTACAGTGCAGAGAGGCACAATATAAAGACATACTGATTGTCCTCACTACAACAAACCTAACTGAACCCCTGGTTCAAACCCTTGGTTACAGCAATAAATGCAGGTGAACCAGCTCTCAAAAATATCTCTGATCAGTTGTCAAATCTGGGCGAAATATTGCCCCTTCTGAGAAGTTCCGGCAGCTGGGTAATAACTTCTGTTTGTCTGTTGTGATAATACCTTCAGCTGCGACCTTCCTCTTCACTTGAATGGCTTTGACCTTCGCACTTCATCCTTATCTTCTTGCTCCTGAGATCAGATCTTCTGCCTCCATGAGGTCACTGCGCTGACTTTCCAGCTGCTTCCTCAACTACAAGCCTGCAAGACAAGACAAGCAATAAGTTTCACATTTATCATAAAAATAGCATGAAATTAAAATAACCGTTTAAACCCAGGTGACTACGCAAGATGGAGAAAATTGGATCCAGAATCCTCTCAAAACGCATCCAAAATGCGCTCAGACTGCTCAAAATTGATCAGGTCAACTATCGCTGACTGAAAAAATGCCAGAGGCGCCAAAAAAAACACTTTAAAATGTCCACCGCCTCATTTCCCGCCTATCGGCATGATATTCGCTGTTGGTGCGTAAAAAAAAACATACTGGCCGACATTCACTTCATCATCATGATATTCGCTTCTGCATATTGGGAAAAAAGAACAACATCATCATCATCATCATGTTTAAGAAGAATAGGAGGATATGAATATAAGCCTGCTGCTGAGGAAAGGAAGATGATGGTGACGTCATCATGATATTCGAGCTTCATTGAAATGCTAAGGATGACGTCATCGTCATATCCAGTTAAGATCAGGGGGCTAACTGTGATATCGGGTCACCTAAGGAGCATGATCAGGATGATGAACGTAATATGATCCTTTTGCGGTCAAGGCAACCCTGTCGAAAGATCAGGATGATGATGATCATCATCATATTTGGGGCTTTTGTCGAACTTGGAATAAGATGTCATCATCATGTTTCGGCAAATGGATCGTGCTTGAAAAATATCCTGTTTGAAGAAAAAATGATGATGATGATCATCAGGATATTTACCTCTGTCGAACATAGAATATGACATCATCATCATGTTTCGCGAACCAGATCGTGTTTTGGAAAATATCCTGTTGAAAGAAAAAATGATGATGATGATCATCAGGATACTTACTTCTTCATTTATCAGATCAGGATGACGTCATCATGATATCCGGGGCCTTTGTTAAACTTAAAACATGACGTCATCATGATATTTCGAACCTCAGGATCATGTTTGGGAAAAATCCTGCCGAAGGGAAAATGTGATGATGATGATCATAAGGATATGTTCAAAAGGTCTTACTTCATCGGCAGGAGGTCTTTACGAAATATCGGGCGAACCAACAAGATCATGATGATCCTGGCAATAGGACAGGATAAAAAATATGATGATGACGTCATCATCATACTTCGTTTTCGGAGCACAAGGATAAGTTGAGGTCATCATGATATTTGCGCTAGGGTGATATTTCGAAATATAATCATGTTGTTGAGAAATGTAATATCGACCACTTCTGAATAGATAGGGTGATCATCATGATATTCGCTAACCGGAGATCAGGAGGATATGAAGATGATGATCCTCCTTCGAATATCAGGTTTGACCAAAACTTTGACCGTGCATAACTTTCACATATGGACGAATTTTCAAGTAAAGTAAAAGGCAAACCTGCATGGAATTTCAAACTCTTTCTAAATATGAGGTCACAGCAATAAAATATGAACTTTGACAAACTGACCTCATGATGATGACCAACCTGATGCAGTATCATGATGATGATGCACCTGACCTTCATTTTTACCAGACTGCCAGAAAGCAGAAAAACACAAGCAGAAGCAAAAAGCAAAACATCAGCAGGGGTCCTCGTTTTGCTAAGGAGCAAAATGGGACGTGTTGTGAACATCACAACAAGTCCAAGTTATCTTATGCAAGACCTAAAATCCTTTGACAAGGGAGAAACCAACCTAGAAAGTGCCTCCTTTGAGTCACCTTCACCATCCAATCATATGCCAACAGATAAGCCAACTAGTCCTATCCCAACACCTTTATCAAGCCCTTTATCACCTTCATCTCCTTCATCCCCATGTTCCACTAATCCTTGATTAAAAGATTCCATGGAGATACTTTTATAGAAATTTTTCCAAGTAAATATGATTGAGCTATACCTGTTCAAAGCATATTCTCCATTTATGTTTAAACCTCATTGGTATAAAGAGGATGCATATTGTGCAGACCATAGGTATAGGGGCCATACCATATCCACTTGTGTCTAATTTCAAAGATTGGTCAAGAACCTAGAAGATTGTGGTAAGATTGTCTTGGATAATACCAATCACTCTAATTCCATTATCTTTCCATCTAGCCCAAATCCTAATCCCATTATCCATCCAACAAATCCTAATCCTAAGCTTTCAACTTCTACTATTATCATCCATCCCTTATAGTGCCCATTCACCCATACCCTTGCAAAGGATGTGATCCATTGGCTACTAGAAATGAATAAAACATTGCCATGTCATCAAACACCTATTCTTGAGCCTCCCCATGAGTCCTTAAACACTTTTTCTAGTCTTCTAATCACATCATGTGATCTACAAGCTATCAATCTTATTAAAGATCCTTCCACTTCCATTCAAGAAAACCAAGAGTTATGTCAAGAGCATGATTCTAAGCATGAAGAAACAATAGCCCGTAAATCTAATAAAGTTCAAATCATCCCCATCGAATCTATCCATAACATGTACCTTCTTTATCATGAAGATGATACCTATGAAGAATCTATCCATGAACACGTTGATCCTATCCATAATCCTATAATCCATGAGCAAGACATCCAAATTGCTTCTAGTCATCCTCCATCTAGCCCAATCCATGATCCTACACCTTCCACTTGTCATGATGAGACATGTGCCTCCAAAGAAAACATAGAAGATCGAACAAGTAATTTGGATCCCAATGAACATAAGAGAGGTCCTAATGATCATTCCACATCCACCATTGATCCCATTTCAAATCCACCATATCCTACTAGTATATCCTCATTCATTCATGAGTGTTCCTCCTTAGAACACCAACAACCATTATCCACTTTACCTTCTCCATCAAATAATCAACTCAAGTTTAGTGTCCAAACTACACCTAGTCCTATAGTCAATTGCATGCTCCAAAACATGAACTACCAAGGCAAAGGTTTAGGCCTACATGAACAAGGCATGTTGGAGCCAATCCATGTCAAGCTCCCTCCTCACTCATTTGGACTTGGATACACACCCCAAGGTCAACAATCTAATGATGTTGGTACTTCCTCCACACTTTCTAAATCTACTTCCTTCCATAATAAACCCCATCATATTCCTAAAACATACGTTGCCATTCCACCTCCATCATCCTACAAATGTCAAAAGCATGTGACCAAACACCTCCCACCATCCACTTTACTTCCACTTCTTCCAACTCCTAATATCCCTCCATCCACTTTTCCACCATTGCTTCCAACACCTAACATACCTACCATCCATAAATTCCCTAACATTCCTAATCCTTACCAACAAACGCACACATTGAGTAAACATAATACTTCCTCCCTTTCCGCCCACCACATGGGATTTAAAAATAAAAATTTTAATGCCTCTACCTATAGAACCAAAAGTCTTACCAAAAATCCTAAGGGTCCTAATGCCTTAGGAAATAAATCCAAAAATTTAAAGCAAGGTACCTACAAAAATCCATCCAAGCCCATCCCTCCAAAAGCAAAGTCAAAAACTAAAATGATATGGGTCCCTAAACAAAAATCAATCAAGTCAAATGAGGCATCCACATCCTGAAAATCCCAACCATCCTCTTCCATTCAAAAATGCCATTCCATTCTAATGTTTCAAATTCCTCCATCCGACATGCAAAGCAAATTTCATAAAACTACTAAGTCTATGTGGGTCCCTAAATGCTTACGTCATCCATCCACTAAGCAAACATTGCCATTGCTTTCTACACCTCCATCCATTCAAAATCCTCCATGTTTATCATGGTGTGTAAAACCATTGGTCATGATTCCTTTTCACACCTCCTTCACTCAATCATTCACTCATTATCCTACATATCTCCCCCATCACCTTCCTATGGTCCATGATTTTGCATAAGTCCATTATAATCCACATCATAATCCAATTTCACCCTTACATAATCCACATCATAATCCACTTTTGATCCCTCCATAATCCCATCATAATCCACTATCTACCTGATCCATCTCACTTTCATGCCATATCCCTACCAACATCAACGAGCACATTTGACAAGGTCCATGCGATGACATCCTTCTCCGATGGGACTATCACCTTTCATGGAACTAGACAATTGAGTCCCTTTAATCCATATTCACCTTTTTCCATCCAAAAGGTCAAAACAGTCACAATAAAAAAATTAAAAAACGTCAAAAAAAGTAAAGAGAAATCCTTTGGTCCAATGGTGAAAACCTAGTAAATAGGCACCTTGGATAAGTACCATGATGAAAACCTAGTAAACAGGCATCATGTGTAGGTCGATCTTCTATTCCACTTACACTTGGGGGTACCTTCTCTCATCCTACATATCATTTTCACCTTGTCTCATCCTACATATCATTTTCCTATCCTATCAATTACATAGATATACCTATCACATTGAGTCCATCCATCCTTCCTTCCTCCTTTTGATCTTGATAAAGATATGGGGTAAAATGTTGAATCATGATTTGGATATCTCTTGATGTACCTCATCCTTTCCAATCCATCCTATCATATCATCCTATTATCGTAAGCCTTGTCATGTAAAATGGTGCAGGAGCACCTACCTGACAGCTGGCCTTCATGAGGCAGTTAGTAGTTTAGGTCTTGTTTGTGTTTCCAAGAAGGTCTGTTAGACCAATTGCATGTAATAAGGTCATGCTGATCATGATAAGATCATGCTGACCAGGCTTTTGCTATTTTTAGCTAGTTAGTTATAACAGCTGTCATGATGTATGTTCGGTGGGATCTCCCAGCCGCCTGGAGAGTTCCCAGCCGCTTGGAGTCAGGTCAGTAGTACTCGTAGGAAAGTCTTTATAAGCATGAGATCGGTTGATATTGGGAGACAGACAGATATCATCGATCGGCAGTCTAGTATTGCATTAAACAGAGGAGGTTGAGTGTTCTGTGTGAGGAACATCATATTGTATTGCATCTTTGAAATCAATAAAGATCCTGTTCTGTTCTCCTGTTTGATCTCCTTAGTGTAATCGATCTGCTTGTTTGAGTGGTTTCATGGATGTACTGATCCATTCCACCGGTTGATCCGTCTGATCGGTGGAATGGTAATGTACAGTAGGGTAGGTAGTAGTTTGTTTTCTGTTCGCATGCAGGAGTGCAGGTTCACCGTCAAGATGTGTTGAAGATCCTAGCATGGGCATGTGCTAGGTCAAGTTGATAAGATAGAGTTGGAAGATCACCCTGAGTTGGATCGGGTCATCCCTGGAGGATCGGCGAAGTGAGATTTCGCTAAGTGAAGAAGTCTGTTAAAATGGCATCATCAGGATATCTTGGTGAGTATCCTGCAGTCAGTTTGAGCATCGTCATCCGGATAAGTGAAGGTGAGCATGATGTTGTCAGTTGCATGAAGTGCAAGTGCGTCGGGGTGATCATCATCATCTGGAGGAGCCGAGGAGGAGTGCATCGGCATCAGGTAGAAGATCGGGTCATGAAACTGTTGGAGTTTTCATGTTGCGAGTGCATCAGGATGTTTTAGGTCGGCATAGACTAAGTGCATGTATCGGCATCAGGATCATCTATCGGGAGAACCCATCATCCGCGTATCGCGAGTAGATGTGGGAGAGAAAGTTCGTGTTTTTCGACTAAGTGTTGAAGAGGTCATCAGGATATTGGGTGACGTCATTGTCATCAGGATATGACGTCATCGTCATCAGGATATTGAGATATCCCCTTATACGAGTTTATACTGCCGTCGTTAAGTGCTAAGGTATCGGCGGAAGTCCGTGGCAGGAAGTTGTGTTAACATCATCAGGAGGTTTCGAGACAGCCGGATAAAGTAGATCATGATGATGTTGCTTGTGTCGTCGGGTAGCGGAGCATCGAAGGTAAGGTGCTGAAGGTGATCGTCATCAGGATATTTGAGCAACCGGATGTTGAATATCCTGCTGACGAAGGAAGTGTTGCATATCATGATGCCGAAGGAGTTCGGAGCCTGATGAACAGTGCAACCGGAGGATGTTTACACCCGCTGAACATCATGATGATGATGTTAGAAGGAAGGCGGAGGAGGTGAATAGTAGTCGGCAGGAGGATGATTGTGATCGTCTGAAATATGATGATGCTGACTGTGTAACGCGGAACATGAGGATGCTGTTGGTAGTTTTAGGGAATATGATGATGATGGCGAAGATGATGATGATGAGGTTGGTCTGCAGACATTCATGCTGTATGCGAAGGGTATAGTGTGGATGCCTCTGCATCATAAAACCTATCATACATCCTTTTGTCATAAGCTTTGTCCTGAAAAATCCTAAGTCTACTACCTAGACTGGGGCATGTTATTCCTATGCGACATAGTCCTTGGAGATCACATCCTTGCTCTATTACAAATACATCCATTCCATTCCATAGCCTATCCTTTTATCCTATCCTGTTATCATGATCCTTTCATCCATCCACTATCATCCATCATTTTGTCCAATCCCATTCATTCCCTTACACCTAGACTTGGTCTTTTCCCTTGTCATTGGTATCTAGCACAAAGGCTACTCAAATTATAAATCCATTGACATCCCAAGTTATCCTAAAAATACAAAAAAATCAAAATATTTCAAAAACCAAAAAAAAATCAAAATATTTCAAAAAATACAAAAAAAAGCAAAAAATTTCAAAAATACAAAAAAATCAAATATTCCCAAAAAGACAAAAAAAATAAATATCCAACAAAAAAATCCAAGAAATCAGATAAAACCAACCATCAAATCAAATCTATCACTTCATCAAAAACCAAATCCAATCAAATCATCAAATCAAATCAAATTCATCAATGATCAATCATCATCAAAATCTCAAATCCATCAAAGAAAATCAAATATCCAATCAAATAATCAAATCAAGCCAATAAATCAATCAATCAAAACCAAATCAATCCAATCCATATCATTCCATCAATAACATCACATTATCAAACATCCGATCAATCCCAATCAATCCATCACCTGATCAATCCATCCACTTTCATTATCACATAAATAAAACACAAATAAGAACTACATCTCATCTTTGTCGTTAAGTGCCTTGATCCTGTGGATATAGGGTATGTAGGCCATCTAGGATACAAAGGAAGTACCTAGATTCAGGCATATGTGATAGACCTCTTCCATCTTCCATCCTTCTTCTAATCTTCACCAATCATCATCTTCCTTCATTTCACATTCTTCAATCATCTATCTCCTATATCATCAATAAACACCTAAAATCCAATCAATCCAATTCATCATCATCAATCTTTCAAAAAAAATTCCTGCAATCAATTCATACCAATCAACCCAATTCTTCAAGTCAATTCTTCAAATTCATCAATCAATTCTTCAATAACTTCTTCAAATCAATCTCCATCATCTTAATCTAATCAAATCAATCAACTCAAATCAAATCAATTTCAAGCAATGATCCAAATGCAAGTCTTCCTTTATCCATACCAATCAAGTCAACCAATCTTGGGAAGTTATCCAATTATAATCCTTAGTTTTGATCCTAATCTTGTTGTAAAACCAAAATCATCAATCAAACATCATCATCATCATCATCATCAATGGGATATATCGTTCCCACATCCTTGTGTTGATCTAGAGATATATCGTTCCCTATAATGACAACACTATCATCAATCATCAAATCAAATCAATCAATCAATCACTTAATCATTAGTTTACAGCTTGACAGGGACAATACCTTGTTTGTTTTTGTACCATTTGTGCATGCTTTCTTGCTTTCTTGTGTGTGTTATCTTTTTATCTTGCATTTGTATCAAATCTGAATCAACCCAACTAATATTCATATCTTGTATCTAGACAAGGTTGTATTATGCTAGGGCATGAGACACATCATCACCTTGGTCCTTATACCTTGGTGCATAACATCTCATGCTATATCAAACATCATAGTTGTTCACTTTATTGTAGCATAACACATCCTTCCCTTCTTCTATCCATTCCTTTATCTTTTGTCATTTATTTCATTTCAAGAGCATACCCGCGTTTGTCCAACTTGCCTATCCTCTCGAGGGGGCATCATCATCCTATGTTTCTATCATCCCATTATCCTTTTCCTCTATCCATACCTTATCTTCTTTGAAATGATGTTACTCGACACAAATCTTATCATCTCGCAACATCATCTCAAAGAGGGGCAAATGTAAACACTAAAAAATGTCCATGTTTCAACATAAGACCATTGTTGACATAACCTTGTGTGTTTTGTCCTAGGTCCTAGTTCATCTAACCTCATCCCACTTAATCCCATTTATCCCTAGGTCCTAGTTCATCTTAATCTCATTGGTCCAACTTAATCACCTTCCTGATTAATTAAATAAACCCACTTTATTTAATTAATCCCACTTGATCACATTCCCAATTAATTAAATAAATCCCATTTATTTAATTAATTCCACCTAGTCACATGTCTCACATAATTCAAATTAAAAATTTGAATAAATCCCTCACCTCTCACCACATTGCAACAAGTGTCACATGCTACATCATCCACTTAATCCCTTCACATGTCAAACTAATTTAAATAATCTTTTATTTAAATTAGATTCCTTTCATCACATGACAACACTTGTCCACTTTCCTTTTGTTTCAAGTGGGGTAGTGTTGTGTGGTTACACAACACGCCCCATTTTAACTTGGCAAAACAGGGACCCAACTTTTGGCTTGGCTTGTGTTGTTTGTTTTCTGGCAGTTTGGTAAAAATGAGTCAGGTGCATCATCATCATGATATTCGATGAGGTTGGTCATCATCATGAGGTCAGTTTGTCAAAGTTCATATTTTGTTTCTATGACCTCATATTTAGAAAGAGCTTGAAATTCCATGCAGGTTTGCCTTTTACATCACCTGAAAATTCGTCCATATGAGGGAGTTATGCACAGTCAAAGTTTTGGTCAAACCTGATAATCGCAAGTGATCATCATATTTTTATATCCTCAGTCATGTTGTCAAGGTCATCCTGATCTTGGTCTATCACCTGATAAAATCATGCAGTCGAAATATCTGGACGTCAATCTTAGGTGATAGTGTGTTTTACCCGTCAAATGACCTTATGCGCATCGTGAGCATAATGTTTCGAGTGTAACCCAATATTTCATAACAACGAGCATCATGATATGCATAACATAACCCGATATTATAATATCATGCTGATATTATAATATCACCCTGCTTAGAGAATCCACCATCTGCATAATTTGCATGCGCATGTCAAAGTCCCGGATATCCTGATGATCATCATCATCCTGATCTTTCAAGGGAGGGTGATATTCCATTCCTTAGCATGATCATATTTTTAAATATCACCCTAGCGCTAACCTGATGATGACCTCAACTCATCCTCATGCTTCGAAGTGGAATATGACGGTTACGTCATCATGATATTCGATGGGGAGGGTCATCATATTTTTATCCTGTCATGTTGTCAAGATCATCATGATCTGGTTTGTCTACCTGATATTTCGTAATGTCCTCCTACCGAGAAATATGACCTTTTGCTAATATCCTGATGATGTCATCCTAACCTGATAAACGAAGAAGCAAAGATCAGGATGACATCATCATCACATTTCCCTTCGGCAGGATATTTTCCAAAACATGATCCCGTTCGCGAATATGACGATGACGTCATGTTCTGAGTTTAACAAAAGCCCCGGATATCCTGATGATCATCATCATCCTGATCTTTCGAGAGGGTTACCTTGGCTGCAAAGGGGTCATATTACATTCACCACCTGATCATCTTCCTTAGGTGACCCGATATTACATTTATCCCCTGATCTTAACTAAACATGACGGTGACGTCATCTTTTGCATTTTAATGAAGCCCGGATATGACGATGATGTCACCATCATATTCCTTTCCTCAGCAGGATCATATTTCATATCCTCCTATTTTCCATCAACATGATGATGATGATGATGTCTTTCTTTTCCCCAATACACAGAAGCGAAACATGACGGTGGCATCATCTGGACATTCGGAAGGGGAAGCATCATATTTCCAAAATATCATGCAGACGAAAGTTTTAAGTCTTGCTGTCGGCCTTATCTTGAGTTATCATGCCGATAGAACATGTCTTCCTGATGGATGGACATCATCATGTTTCTTTGGCGTCGGTATAAGTTTAACCGTCGGCCTAATGTAAAATTGTTATTCCGACAGTGTGTAGTCACGTTGATACATGCATGATCATATTTGAACCCGATATACAAGGAAAGGGGCGGGAAAATGAAACGATGGTTGACCTGAGTGTTTTAACGCTGTTTATGCATTTAGTGCATAATTTTCCATTGATTTGGAGCCTGATTGCCTGTAGTTGCATATTTTTTAGGCTTGTTTAATAAAACGTTTAACTTCCTGTTGTTTATCCACATGATGATGAACTTAATGTTTGTCTGTTTATTTGCAGGAAGTCATGATGCTGTTAGCTGCTGAAGCTGATAATTACAAAGTTGCACATGGAAGCAACATGAACTAGAAATGAGGAGGATATTGTCAAATATGTTGTTTACCAGCTAGAGACCGAATCAAATCAAAGATGCTGGAATATTCTGTGCCAGCTATACATTTGCCAACTGGCGAAGCATGTGCTTTTCATCTGGACCGTTGATTGTTCTGGGAGGATCATGATCCTTGGATCATTGTAACTATTTTCTGGCATTTGTTCTATATAAGAGCCAAATCCTGATACATAAAGAGGATATACATTAGGGAGATACACAGACGCATCTGGCGCATTAAGGCCGATTATTGTAGAGTCAGTTAGGAGATCGGATTACTGAGACTAATGAGGATAGAATTGTTGAAATGTCAAGGTTCTTTCTTCAGATCACTGTAAATGTACCTGTTCTTGAGTATACTGAATGGATATGAAGTTTCAGATTACATCCTGATTGTAAATTTTACGTAATCTTCCTGTTGATTTCTGGATATGTACTGGTGAATGCTGTGTTCAACTGGAAGCGCTTTCATTTCATTACATGTTGTTATCAACTTTTCCTTTGAAGATTTGCACTAGATCATGCGGATTTGTGGAATGTCCTGGTGAAGTATGATTCTAGTTTCCTTCTTTTCATTGCATGTATGGGAGCTTGTATGTGGATCAGTGATCTCAGTCAAGTAGTTTTGGGAATCTCACTCTTTAACCCTTTTCCTTTTTTTTAATTTCATAAATTCATCACCATAACTGCAAATCATGATAAATAACAAGCAGAACAGAGAAATATGCTGACATCCCGTAGGTAATTGAAAATCATTAGCATATTTGAGTTAAATGCATGCAGTATTGAAAATATCATGCAAAGAATTGCAAATAATGGTAGAAATCATGCAAATATCAGCCTGTAGGCACATTATTTGAGTGAATTCACAGTGTAGACGTAGAATTGTTGGAGATTTATGTAGAGCAGACATACAGAGCGGGATATTTGAAGGAATGATGATGAACTTTGCAGAAATACGTAAGGCCCCTGAATGGAAAACAGCAACACACATCAACCACTGAGTAACGTCAGTAGATTAAGACCTAATCAACGGAGACTTGGGATCATGAATTCTCTGAATTCATCGTATCTTTCAAGATGAGTAAAGGTTTTTGTGTAACTTTTATTCTATGTTTGTGAATGACTAACATCATGACCAACAGGTAGTACATCTTACATTTAATACAAGTCCCATGTGCAAGCTAATTCAAATAAAATATTTGAATTAGATTCCTTTCATTCTCCATCGCACACTTGTCATGTGACTACAATCCCTCTTTGAGTGGGAAACCCTAATCCAACCCTAATCGATCTCAACCATCCATTTCATTCAAAATAACTCTCAATCGCAACCATCCATTTGAATTTGCCTTTTCTATAAAGGTAGCCTCTCTTGAGTCATTTGTAACGGATCTTCTTCTAGTATCCTTATGCTATCAAAATTTCTTCTCAATCTCTCATCCATCTATCTTGCATTCATCCAATTATTCATCTACCAATCTCTATCCTATCATTATGCTACTGAATCAAGCAACCTACATTCATCTCTTTGGGTAAAGCTAGAGTGTTTTGGGTGCAGCACTCTCCACCTTATCAATAGATTGTGGATCAATGTGAAGGTATTGCATTGTTTGTTTTGTATTTTGTTATTGTTTTCCTTCATATTGGTTTCCATGATCTCAGAAGTCAACTCCTTACAAATGTAAATAACTTCTCATAAGCATCACAAACATGCAGATTTAGAGGATTTCTATGTTCCCTACCTTACGAAAAATAATCCATGAATGGGTATTCCCAATTACTCTTCTTACAGATATCCTTGTTGCAAAACAAACCTCCCCATATATGACTTAAAGCATTTTAATCTATTCCTTGAATAGAGACAAAAAAACAGACATCCAATATAGAAAATGTATATTTATGAATTCAAAAACCCTTAGTATATTCCTTCAAAAGAGAAATGTAAACAACACAGGAGATAATTATTGGAAACACATACTCATAGGCATTTTTTGTTGCAAATATGTGCCTAATTGGTGTTGTCATTGATATCAACTTATCCTTGTTGTCATTGGTGTCAACTGTATCTTATTCTATTACTTGTTTAGAAGACTTATATGTTGAGGATATTGAGAAAATTAGCCTCTCCAGAAGAAACAAGTGAGTTACATATCTCTCTGTCAGAAATAGTGAAGATAGTGTATTTCATTGAAGTAAACTGCTTTGCATTCCTAGTGAGATGAAGATCAGAGTCTACAGAATAAAGGGTTTATAGAGGATTGTTTGAAATTGCTCCATTCAAGATTTGAGAGGTCCACATGGAGAATTGATAAATTTATGTCCATCTGAGTAGAACTAGGTTTTTGAAGTGTTTAGAGGTGATAGAGTGACAGGAGTGTGGTCCAAATTGATCTGCATTGGAATATTATGGTCTGTAGATCTAGAGGTATGTTTGGGATGTTGGTGTGTATCCTTAACTCAAGTGGTTCATGGATTAGAGTTCTACAAGCAATATTTCTAGTGTGACAGACATGACGTTAGTGTTATTGAGTTTCTGGATGAAGGTGCAAGTTTTTCTGGTGATTTGAGGTGGTACAGTTGTTCTGGTTGATTTCATTGAGCTTGTGGTGGTCTCTAGATTATATGCCTATTGTGTTGAAGATTGAAGATTTCTCCTTGGGTATTGTTGTTCTTTCTAGTCTTGGCCGACTGGATGCTTGGTGCATGTTGCAGATGATCTAAGAGTAGTTCTATGAAGTGTGGAGTAATGTTCAAGGAAGAGTTGAGTCCCAGCTATGTTTGGATGATAGTGTAATGGTTTGCATGTAACCTTTTAAGTCTTCTGATTGTAATTGCTTGTAATGCCTATCTTGGAGAATGTTCTAGATAGATGATTGTAAGGTCGACATTGATGTTCATTCCAAAGTTAATTTCATGTATAAATAAGTGTTGTGAAGTTGTGTAAATGTGGGGATGCAAGAGAAGATGTGGATGTAGCGATGAAGTGAGTGGGAGAAGAGCAGAGGTGTTGTGCACTTCAATGGAATCAAACCTTGCATGAAGAAGATGTTATTTCTTAGTTCAACCTTTCAGTGTTAACATTGTGAATGTTCTTATAAGCAGTGAGCCTCCTTTGAGAAATGAGCTCTGGATAGTGTGCCCGAAGGCAAGTTTCTTCCCATTTTTCTATTCTGTTAATAGAGAATAAATCTTATGGGTTAACCCCCACCATGTTTTTCCCCTTAACTAGGTTTCCACGTAAAAATCCTAGTGTTATATGTGTTGATTATGTCTCTGCTCATGTGTTTTTGATTCATGCTTTCATGGTTATATCATTAATCTATTAATAAGTGGTAAAGAAGATTAAATGCAGCAAAAGATAAAAGTTTTATAACAACTAATTCACCCCCCCCTCAGTTGTTTTCCCTAATTTCAACATTTTTTATATAAGATCAATCTAAAACTGATAAAATTCTATAAAGAACATACATTCAAAAATGAAAGAAAATGAGCGCACAACTCAGAAATATGGCCAACCTCCAGAATTGCTCTATATTTTCATTATCAAAGTATCCCAAATCTTTCAACAACCACTTACAAAGTAGCACTACATGCTCTTTTATACGAACAAGAACGTAGTACTCAATATTCATTATCCTATGTTAGTTACATAAATCTTACATTACAAGACACCGCCCATAGGTATTGGGGAAACAAGTTCAAATTACATATATATAAAAGAGGAAAAGACAAAATATAATTTATCTTGGAGATTACAAAAAGAGTTGGAAAATGCATTATCCTTTCACATGATTGGATCTTCATACGTCTAGGACATACTTCTCCATCCAAGCTATATATAATCATTCTGTAGGCCACTAAAAAGGAATTAATTTTGCTATTTTATCATTGTGCCATGTCTACCTTGCATTCAATAGAATTTTTGATTCCTTGCAAAATGTATCCAGGCTCAGCTCCAAGGTGTGTAGCTTGTCCAATGTAGAGTTTGAAATGCTAAAATTAGAATCTCCCTCCACACATCTCGAGGATACCAAATGGCCAACTAGATTTTCAAAGTCATTTTTCCACTTGTCCATACCTCTTATCTATCCATCACTTTCTAAAATGCTTGGCATTATCCTCTTGTCCATCTCCTCAATGAGTTGTCTTTTTTCTTTCAAAATCTTTTCCACTATCAACTGGAAAGATACCACATCCTGCAATATCAACAACATGCCAAGAGTCAATTTTATCTCTAATGGGGCATCCACGACAAACCTTGAACACTTATGCAAGTTTCTCAATTCCCTTGTTTGTGGCAACCATACTTTATTCATGTTGTCTAAGCTCTCCTTTTTTTTCTCATGTTGATCCTAGGTTGTTCTTATGCTTGGATATGACTTCCATGTGTCCTCAAGCTTGGATATAAGATTAGACAACTTATGGTTTATCAAAATTGTAATTACATCTTTCACAACAATTTTCTTTCCATTTTTCAAATTCTTCACCTCCTCTTTCAGCGCTTTTATTTCTTAAAGTAGTGCCTCCCTATCTATGGCGAACTATTCTACAATCTGAATTAGAGTTGGAATATTCTAATCTAACATACCCAGACCTAACAACATCTACTCATATTTATTTAATTCTGATATGGCTTACCCATACTTAATTGTATCTCATCATAGTCCTTTTACAACTTATTTGTTACAGCCTTAGCAAATTGGGTTGTTTAGACATTCAAGCTTACAACTTGAGGGGATGGAGTTTCTGAAACTCTCTTTATTATGACATCCCCTGTCAATTCTCCTAAACCAATCCTTGGCTTATTGTTCTTTGGGGTCAGCTACCATATTGTCAGGGTCTCAAACCTAGGATTAAACCCTATACCAGAGAGTGCTTTCTCCACTTGATCATTTGACACATATGTATCATTCTTGGTGGCAATATCAAATGCTATGGCATCTGCTAAGGTCCAATGTGAAAGCAATAGCAAACCACTCTTCTCCACTAGAGCTCTTCCCTTAGTAGGGGTCATTTGGCTGATTTCTTGACTTACCTCACTCAACACCCTCTGAGTTATTTCCTCATATTTTTTAGGATCTACTTCACTCTTGGCTTCTTTTTTCTTCTGAAATTCCTCATTCCTAACCTTCAATACATACCCCTTGAATTTAGGGGTGTTTATGAAAGAACCATCTTCTAAAACCTCTGAACAAGCCAGTACTCTGATATCCTCTGTGTCTATTTGATGACCATGGATTGACCTTGCCAATTTGTTATCAGGAGAGGCATAGGGTCTTATTCTTGAAGGTGACTTCACCTGTTGGGAGATTTCTTGTTCTTGTTCATTTATCTTCTCTTCTAAATCTATCAATTCAACTTCCTCTTCATGCTCCAAATCAATAAATTTCACCCTTTTAGCAAGAGGTGCATCAAGTGACTAACTTCTTCTATATGTCCTTGAAATTCCTAGATCATATGCAGGTGTCTCCTCCCTTGTTGGAGCACATTCAATCAATTCATCTACATTATCAAATTTTGTCTAGATCCTTGTTATCAGATCACTCTCTTCTACAAATGCTCCTAGATATGTAGAGTTCAAATTCTTCCTCATTCTCTCCCTCTCCATTATTATTTCCCATTTTTTCCTTAAAAATTAAACTTCTACCATTGTAGTAGAGTTCCTCACGATATATCCATCAAATAAAACTTGGTGGGTGAATTGAGATTTTCTAATGCCAAGCCTCGCCTTATTTATGAATCCTTTATGGTCAAACACCCTTGGCTTCTAAGACCCCATCCTGTAAATCATCAGTACTAAATCAATTTAATTCAGGCCATCTTTATTAGCAACCAAACAACCACAAAACTTGATGGAGGTAGGAAAGAAAGATCCTTTCTTGTGGAACCTCAAATGCTCTTTATTAGACTCATTCAATTGTCTGATTATTTCCAAAAATCCAATTCTCTTAGGCACATATTTTTGCAAGATGTATGGGGCAACCTTGCTACCATAAACTCTAATACAAGTGGTATTAGTATGTAAAAACCAGTCTCCCCAATTGTGCTGGATTCCCAACTTAGGGGTCCTATCCAGTAGCTCAAAAAATCAAGTACACCAAGATGCATTCTTTCACCTTTGGGTTCTAAGAAACCCAACAACCTTCTAACAAAATGCTCCTCAAAAGTCACATAATCTACATTTGTACAATGCATATCTATCATGTAGATCCACATTTGTACAGGGAGAAAAGTACCACTTTGATCTTTCTCCTTAACATGCAAGTCCTTTTGCCACAATCCTAATCTAGTGTACAAAATTATGTGGCACATCATTGAGTACAACTTAAACTCCACTTTTGCATTTACAGTATATAGCTTTTTTTTTAATCTCAGTCAGATACCTGTGCATTTTATTAACTATATACATTTCATAATTGAAAGGCTATGTGGTTGAAAAATCTTATATGTTTGTTGCTATCATCATTGAGGAAATTAGCATTTTGTCTAGTGTATCTCTTCTTAATACCTGGCATCGAGTATGATATGTCTTCACAAAGTAGTGCATGAACTATGACACATCAAAAGGTTCTTCCTCTTGGTCTAATATCTTCACCAATTTTTCATCAACACCCTTTAGCCTATGCTTGGGCAAATTAAATGCTCTGTATCTATGCCGAACTCTCTTATATTCTTCTTTCAGAGTCGTAAGATCAATTCTTTTGCTAGCAGTAGGGTTTAGGGCAAACACATTTGAGATGTAGGCTTTTGTGGTTTTAATCCTGATAGTATTATTTGCTTCCAAGATAGCCCTAGATGCAGGATCATACCTTTGTGTGAATGCCCTCACAAAATTTGGATTTGGAAACACATTAGGGCATATCAATTTGGCCAAGTCTAGCTTCTAGGCATTTCAAATAGGGGCACTATACTCTCTTTTCTGTCATACCAATGGTTAAACAAAATCCATCATGGCATAGGCAACTAGGCATCTCGATAGTCACAGCACAAGTCCAAAAGTTTGTCATTTGTCCAACCAAGACCATGCACATTTGTAGGCCTCCATGAAGACCTAGGTAATTGAATCATGAGGTCTTCATCTAAACTTCATTTTGAAGTAGATGGTTTTCTTACTTGACTCATTTTGAAATTATTTTCCATAGACTAGGGTTTTTCCTTTTTCTATTGACACTCAAAACTATTCACAGAATGATAATTCAATTGAAACAAACACAACTAGTGGAAGCAACTTACTAGTTTTCCTGCTCTGCAGATACTTCATAATCTCTATATTTTCTCATTCAACTTTCAATGTGTGCCAAAAATCTTCTTGCGCCCATAAAAATGATATGAAAAACCCTATTTCAAATCCTTAAAGAATCTTTCAATTTATAGCCAGCTAAATCAATGCATGTCACTTCGGCCTTTGATGCAATTAATGTTTAAGAGTAGCTTCCAACATTTATTGTAGTAAGATTAAATTTTGGCCGTTGATTTGATCTCCTTTCTATGAGATCGATGATCATGAGTTACCCGTCAGATTTGACAATCTGAGCTCTTTCATTTAAAAGTCATCGGACAATGAAATAACCCCATGTTGGATACACTTTTCCTATTGACTCCTCTACTTTTTGTCTGACATGGACATATGGCTTCATTTCACAGTAGTGCACTAAAGCCTCCACGTATCCTTCCATATGCAAGCCTTTATTCTTCCTTCAAAAGTTGGCCATGTGTCACAATCTCGTGGCTGTGTGGTGAATCTTCCCTTCTGACAAGATTCCTCTATGCCTCTGCACTACCATTAGAGCTTCCATTTCCTATAGCTCACATCTTTACCAGACACCTGGAAACGCTTCCTCCATTGATTCAAAATCCTCAATCTTATGGTTGTAATCTCACACATCCTCAATAGTTGTCTATATTTCGCAGTGCCACAGTGGGACCATGATGTCACCTCCAGCAGTCTGCAGGCTTGCGATAACCTAGCAAGTGGCATCCCTAGATCCTGCAAAGACTTTAGACTTAACAATATGACATGACAAGCTACAGATGGTAACATTAGGTAAAAGGGGCTGGTCACTTCACAACTTATAAGGATTAATGTTGTAACTTAAGTAATCAGTGACCTAGGCTAAATAGTTAAAGATAAATTATAAGATAAAGTAAAACATGACTATATGACTTAGGGCTTAAGGAGAAATAAAGATGAATTCTTGCAAAAATGACTTAAAACCTTAGACCCTAGGCATGTACCACCTTGGCTCTGACTGGGGACATGCAATTCACTGGATTGCAGTGAGAACCAAAAATACTCCAGGAATAGACTAGAACTGAAACAAACATAAAATACAAATGATGACTATAAAAGAATTTACACTATATACAACTATATACAACCTATTTACAATGTGCACAGAGAATAACCTACTTATGAAAAGTAGGGTTTCAGGAACTGTCCATGCACATGCAATTCCTAAAATTCACCACCAAGAGCCTAGAGAAAATATGAGTCTTCCCCATGATTGTTGCTTATCAAATATGGGACAATTTATAAAGGCTCAAGGTTGCCATGCTTATCTTTGTCTTGACTCCTAGCATTCCACATAAAGACCATGTCATTCACCTAAAACTTCCTCTCTGAGGCCCTTTTATCAAACAAATACTTCACTTTCTGCTGCCTCTTCACATTGTTTCTCTGTGCTTCTCTCCTTGCATCATCCGATGCAACCAATTTGGTTCGCCCTTTCTTCCATTGGATCCTCTAATTCATCATCATTTTCCTATATAAACTTGTAAACCAGCAGGAGAATATTTATTGACAACTTTTCCTCCAGCCCATACACCAATTCAAAAGGAGACTTACTTGTGGCCTTCTTAACTATCACCCTATTAGACCATAGTGCTAATTTATACTTAGAGTCCGATACCTTCTTGTTTTTATCAATGATCCTCTTAATTATCTTCATCAAGCTTTTGTTGCTGGACTCATCATGGACATTGCCTTGAGGATGATATGGTGTTGCATATGATAGATTAATACCATACTCATTATAGAAATCTACAAATTCTCCTGATCTGAAACACATTGCATTATCTATCACTAATTTTATTGGTACCCCAAATATGATGATTATATGCTCTAGGATAAAGTCCAATACCACTTGTTGTGATGTTCAAAACATGCCCCATTTTACTCCTTAGCAAAATGAGGACCCCTACTGTGGTTGTCACTTTTTTCTTTTGTGTGTGTTGCTTTGTTTGGTGGTAAAGGGAAAAAGAGGGTTAAAATTGCAAACTTTGTTTAAATAGAGAAAAAATGCATTTTTAGTACCAGTGCATGATATGGTTGGATTCCTTGTGAAAAATAAGCTAGGGTTGCTTTTTGAACAATCTTAAAATTCACCATATTTTGCAAGTTGTGATCATTTTGGTAAAATGTACTTTCAGGTTTGTCTATCACTTTGCATATACAAAATCATTTGTATATGCAAAGGGTTTTGTTTTATACTTAGTCACATTTGGATTTAGATTCACATACAAAGTCAGTTGTATATCCTTTCCTTGTATGCATTTGGTAAAGTTTATATATATATATATATATATATATATATATATATATATATATATATATATATATATATATATATATATATATATATATATACAAGATGGACCCGAAACAATTTAGTGCTGAAATGGATAAATGTTTGGATTCCATTGCATATATGTAACATTTGCATGTTTGACAGGTCAAAATATACATGCATTTATATTTTGCGCGGAATCCAAAAGGTTATCAACCAGAGTGAATTCGTTGTATCCACGGGCTTGTATGTTTGCGGAACAAAGAAGAAAAATATACTAGGCCCATATACAACGCGGACTTAAAAGAGTTATCAAACAATGTTAATTCGTTGTATAAATTCTGACTAGTATATTTACATATACATTGCGGTATACAACAATTTATACAACCACTGGAATCGAAGGTACTAAGGAATGAGGTTAAATCGTTGTATAATTCTGGACTTGTATATTTCCAAACATACATTGCACACATACAAGCCGGAATCCAAATGAATTTGAAGTCAAATTTGAATGCTTGTATCACATCCGAATTGAATATCTAAAACATACAATGCATTTATACATTGAGCAGAATTGAAAAATCATAAAGTAGAGTTAAGTGCTTGCATATTTTGTGTGTTTGTATATTGTGATATACAAAGCCAATATGCATGGCGATATGCAAGCCGCGGAAATGAAAAGTTTGAAATCTGATTAATTCATTGTATCATGCTCGACATGTATCGATATACATGGTTTTTAAATGAAGAAATGAGCGAGAAAATGAAGCGATAGGGTTTTTGGGTATTTTAGAGCCCGATTGCATATTTTTGGTCAATGATGGTTGACCTGACTATTTTGGACGCTGTATATGCTATTTGAGCGCGTAAGTTTCATGGATTTAGGGCCTGATTTCTGCATTTACATAGTCACACCTTGATTTAATGACTGTTTAATTTCATACTGGTTTGTTGAGTAAAATGATACTTATTGCTGGTCTATTTTTGCAGGTTTGCAGTTGAAGTGTAGTTAAAGCGACAGGAAGGAGCTGAAACTTAATGGTAATGACATCACAGTGGCGGATCTAATCTCAGGACCAGAGGAAGATAAAGATGAAGTGCAAAAAGTCAACGGTCTTCATTAATGAAGACAGAATGCAGTTGGAAGCATCATTGTAGCAGACAACAGAAGTTATTATTGAGCTACTAGGGTTTCTAGAAGGGCATATTTTGCCCAGATTTGATGTATGCTCAGAGATATTTCTGGGGATTTGTTCTCCAACATTTATTTCTATAACCGGAGCTTTGAACCATTGCTTAAACTAGGGCTTTGAGCTATATTGAGGACAATCAAAGTCTATATATTGTGCCTCTATACATTGTAATAGGGTTACACAGGGATTTTTTAGAAGATAGCTAGCGCTTGTAATTTAGATTAGCATTTAGGAGTAGAAGAAGGAGGTCATCTGTGTCTGCAACAAGGAGCATGTGGAACATCCTACCTCCTTGCTGTATCTGTAAATCTTGTAAGCTTTCTGTAATTTGATCAATGAAGCTAAGAGTCATTCAGACATTGTAAATCTTATATGACTGTCTGTTTCTAATACAATTAAATATGGAATTCTACATCTATCTTCTGAATGTTTTCCTACTCTTCATTGTGCTTGAAACCTTTTCTCTTAGAGCTTACAATTTTAGGTGTATGTTTGTGAAAATACTCAGAACTTACATTTAAGGTTTTTGTCTGTGAATTTGATCAGATTGCTATATGATTTACAAAGTGTATAATAGAACAATTAGATCCTTTGGTAGAATGAACAATGTTTAGATTAGATCGTTCTAACTTTTCCCAACCAATCTGAAAATAATTAGCTAAAACACAGAAATCTAAAGGAAATTGTCTCATATTTGAAAAGCATAAACAGCAGAGTTAAAAGTAGATAGTTTTCATAAATATTTAAGAGGAGAAAGCTGCAATAATTCAAGAAAACCCTTAAAAAAGATTTGCAGCACATTAGCACTTTTATGCAAAAGGATGAACAACATACTAATTTTATCATCTTTTGCATAGTTTGAGTCCAGTAAACCATCAAGAAACCCTAAATCATGTAAGGCCTCTTGAACATTACAGCTTCACATCGACCAACTGAATTTGCCCAACAGGTCAAGACCTAGCCATATTAAACTTGGGATTAAGTGAATTTTAACCGATTCCTTCATATCTTTCAAGTCAGTTTTGGTTCATTTATGTCAATTTTAACTAATTGTAATGACTGCCTCAAAACAATCATCAACAGTTTCTTTGGCACTAGAAGGAGGGCCCGATTTGAGTTAAGGTTTGTTTGAAGTAGAACTGGCTCATAATAGTGATAGAGTGACCAGGTCTAGATCCAGTTCAGGGGATATTTTTGTGCAATTACCTGATATAAGGTGAAGTAAGAGCCCTTTGATTTGGAATCCTAAAATACTACAAATAGGGAGTTCATTTGGAACACCACCTAGGTCACCTTTTAACATCTGTACCATTGTAAGTCTTGACAGATCGCTATTCAGATCTTTAAATCTTGGTTCAGGTACTCCTAGAGGCCCTAGTCCTCCTAGAAATCCCATCCCACCAGTAAATCCAGGTATTCCTATAGGTTCAGGTCAAGCTCAAGCACCTGCAATGGCTTATTTCAATGTCCATTCTCCTATTGCATTCCCTGATTATAATGAGATGCCCAAGAATCTAGAAAAGATATGTCCCAAGTACCAGTTGTACCAAGATCCGGAAGACCACATTAGAATATTCAAGGAGGCATGCTTTAGAGCCAGATTAGAGCACGAGGACGTTGTGTGTAGATTATTTCCATACACTTTCAATGAACAAGCCTCAAACTGGTATGTAAACTTACCTAATGGCTATATTTCTTCTTGGTCACTAATGGAAGAAGCATTTCTGTCTAGATTTAGAGGACCCATTGATCCTTGCATCTTATATCACAAGTTGGCTACCATAAAAAGAGGTGAGGGATAGTTGATTGATAATTTCAATGACAGATTTCAAAAGGCCTACTCTAGGTTGGTAGCCCCTCACACCATTGATGATGATACCTTGTTAGCTATGTACTATGCAGCCTTGGATCCTCTAACTACCATGTTTGTCAAAAGAAAATCTGACATAGATTCAATATCCAAAGCCTATAAAGAGGCAGCCTTAGTAAACCAAGAGATGAGGCATACAACCTATAGTCCATTTGTTAATGGAGGAAATTTTGGGGTGCAAAATTAGGCACAGTCTTGGAATGGAGCCCCTATGCATCACACTCTGCTATTAAATCTGGTTCCTACTTATGCACCTATATATAGTCCTACTCCAATCCAAGCCATAGCTCCTTACACAGGTAACACTGCTAATAATGGTCAGGCTTTCTTCCGACTTCCCAGAGATACAACTATAGCAAAAGCATAGGAGGAAAGGGAAGAAATCAAAGAGATCACTGCACATTTGAAAAGATTGACCACCAAAGTGACACAATTAAGAAATGAGAATCTTTATGGAAGGGGCAACCAAGGGTACAATCAAAATTAGAATTATAACCAAGGCCAAAATCAGAACTATAGTTCGAATCAAAATAAGCACTACAATCAAAACTATAATCAGAGCCATACCCAAAATAACAACCAAGGCCAATTTTCAAATCAGAGTCAAAACTATAATTAGCATCAAGGTCATAACCAAGGGCAACCAATGCAAATTAGAGGGCCAGTAATAGATAATAGGGCCTGGGCTAACAATAACAAAAATCAGAATCAGCCTAGGCCATCCAAAACATGGAACACTGGACCAAACAATGGTACTCTAGCTTCTCCTTTTGAGAACATAGATAATCATGAGGCAAAACAAAATGCTAGCATCCAAATGGCCAATACATCACTAAAAAACTAGTGCAGATTTCATAATACTAATGCCCATGCTGAGCTTGGTTGTCCATAGTTCCATCTAGCAGCCATCAATTTTACTATAGATGTGTAGCCTCACTACTTCTAAATTTCTCATTCCCAAGGGTAATGACGTAGTACCCTCAAGGTATGATACAACTTTAGGTTTAGAAACCTTTACCTTTGCAACTACAGAAGGGAAAGAGGATGAATTGTCAGAAGATGAACCATACTTTTGTGAGAATCTTTATCCTAAATCAGCCTTGGTGTTAAATGCTTTTTAGTTTCCCTTTGAGACTGAAAATGAGGTGTTGATTGAAACAGAAGAGGTGCAGGCCTTTCAAAAGACAAATAAAAATCATACCTACAATTTAATGAACAACACTAGGCCAGGAGGACCTTTCACCACGTCCATTCCTCCTAACAACTTCAATACACCCCCAGATCAAAATGCGAGCAACAATCCTGCCATACTTAAAGCTAATCATCATACAAACAATGGAATAGTAGCACAAAAGGTCCAAACAAGTAAAACTAAAACAATAGAGACAATAAGACTAATGAGTTACTTGTCAGAGGAAATAAAGAAAATTAAAGTCAGTATACCTCTGAATGAATTATTGAAAACTCTAGGGATCAGAAATGCTTTTATAAAATCCTTGGATACATCTGTGACATATGAGGTTGCCGCTGATATAGTTGTTCCTAATAGAGATTCACTACCTAGAGAAAAAAGTAAGAAAGTTGACCAACTATCCAATACAAATGTAGTAATGTATGCTGATAAGAAGGATGCTCCTCCTTTCTTGTTAACTATTAGATTGTGTGGGAAGAACATACACAATTGCATGGTAGACTCTGGTGCATCAGCCAAAGTAATGCCCTTAGGGATATGTAAAACTCTTGAACTGACTCCCACCAAATTTGCCAAGGTTGTCACACAATTAGATAAAACTGAGGTTACCGTGATAGGAGAATTAATGAACATTCAAATGCAATTAGCTTCAGACCCTAGGGTAAGCCAATTCATTGACATTCAAATAGTGGATATACCCATGAATTATGGAATGTTGTTGAGTAGATTGGTCCAAGACATTAAATGGATATATGGCCACTGATTTTTCACATATGTGGCTACCTTGGAGAGGTGTCCCAAACCAGATTAGAATAGAGGTAGAACCTAGGATGAAACACATGATAATAGAGTATAATCGAACGAATGAAATATTGTATGCTGTTGTCAAACCTGGTGGCTATAGGATTACCAACAATGGGGTACAAATTGAAGAGGTCATGATGTTAAACTTTAGAAAAAAACATGTCAGCAAGGAGACAACATTATTCATTGAGTCTGATGGAAATTCTTCGGATGAAGGAAACAGTGCGATGGACAAATTTGGTCATGCCATTAGACAAGAAGTAGAAGAGCGCATTAAATAAAATCTGCCAATCCAATGTAAACTATATAGGGATAGATGTAGAGTTCACAATAGGCCACATTCTGAGGAGAATTGTGGAATGTGCAAAGACATCATTGAATATGAATACAAAAAATGCACAGAAGGGGTAGGGTTACAAGAGAAAAATGAAAATCCTGATTAACCACAAAGATGCTTTTAGAGTAAGTTAGATGCTTTGATTTCAGATGTAGAAGAGGGAACAAAGGACAAGGGTAGTTGTCTTTCTGATTTGCGAACTGGAAATACACATATGTGAGTTGACCAAACATAAATACCCATGAATAAATAGACCAGCACCTGACAAATAATAGAAGAGACAAAGCATGCCAAGGTAAAAGGTCAGAAAAGTAAAGATGGCATGTGGACATTAAAATGTGACAGGTCCAAATCAAAATAGGGTACGGGTGTAGGTGTTGAACTCATAGATCCTCAGGGTAAATCGTATCTAGCAGCATATAGGCTCTAGTTTTCTTGTACTAACAATATTGCTGAATATGAAGCTTTAGTCTATGGACTCTTCATGGCTATTAAGAAAAAAGTAAAGATGATCAGGTTGTTTTTAGACTCTGAACTAGTAGTCAAGAAAGTAAGAAAATCATATGCATGCAACTATAAGAAAATGATTTGTTACAGGCATAGGGTATGGGATTTAATAGATTCATTTGATGATTTCAACATAGAGCATATCCCTAGAGAACTAAACCATAGACTAGATGCACTGGTAGTTGCTGCTAGCACATTAGAGCCATTGACACTGTTAGGACTGAAATGATTTACTGTTGAATTAGTCAATGTTCCCAATATCCCAGATAATGTTACACATTTTCAGGGATTTGAAGGGGATTAGCAAATTGTAGACTTTCTAACTTGTAATGAGGTATTTGAGGCTCAAATCATTGACTAACAAGAAAGACCTAAGGTAACATGGGATGAAGAAGATATAATCAACTTAAAAGGCAACTTCTTACCCAAAGGAGTAATTGAATTATAGCGTATCCTCGATTTTGATGGGGTAGTAAAATAGAAAGAATTACCTGAAACTGAAGGGGGTAAGTGTGATTCACATAATTTAGGGATAGAGAAAAATCCACAAAATGTGCTGATTAGAAAGGCTTGCTCTAAGAAAATAAGAAAAGAAATTTTAGATGCTCTAAAACATTACAAACATGTCATAGCATGGACATATGAAGACTTGAAAACATATGATACATCCATCATAACTCACATAATACCTTTGAGACCAGACCTTAAACCATTTAGGCAGAAACAAAGGCCTGTGAACACCATTTTAGAGCCTTTAATCTTCGAAGAAGTAAAAAGGTTGTTGTCTGCCAGAATAATTTTTCCAGTCAGACATTCAGCTTGGGTAGCTAACCTAGTACCAATGAGGAAGAAAAACAAAGACATCAGGTTATGCATAGACTTTAGAAATTTGAACAAGGCATCCGAAAAGGATAATTATCCCCTGCCTCCAATGGATGAAGTGCTGCAAGGAGTGAATGGGGCAAAGATGATGTCTTTGCTAGATGGTTTCTCAAGATACAACCAAGTTATAATAGATAGAGAGGATAGATTGAAAACCACCTTCACTTGTAAATGGGGAAATTATGCATATAGGAGAATGCCTTTTGGCCTGATCAATGCAGGTGCCACTTTTCAGAGAGCCATGGACATTGCATTTCGTGGATTATTAGGTAAGTACATTGTTGTGTATATGGACGATCTGACTGTGTATTCCAAGGATGCATCCACTCACGTTGAAGATCTCAGAAGAATACTTAAGCGATATGAGAGGTATGGAATTTCCCTTAATCCTAAGAAATGTTCATTTAGAGTAACTGAAGGTAAATTACTAGGGCATGTCATTTATGAAGATGGAATATCGATTGACCTAGATAGAATGGAATCAATAAAAAATTTGCAAATGCTAAATAGTAGGAAAGAGTTGAAATCAGTTTTTGGTAAAATTAACTTTGTTTGGAAGTTTATCACGAGTTTTGCATAAATCGTACAGCTGTTGAATGCCATGTTGAAGAAAGATGTGTAGATGGAGTGGACTCTTGTGGCTAGGGCTGCATTCAAGAATATCAAGCAGGCCATTTCTGACACCCCTGTATTGGTAAGTCTAGACTACGCCAGGGCGTTTTACATCTACTCCTTTGCAACCTCCCATTTAGTCATGGCTACCTTGATGCAAAAGAGTTAAAACAATGAGGAAAAACCCATTGCATTTATGAGCGCACCCTTGAAGGATGCACAACTGAGATATTTGGATACCGAAAGACAAGCATTTGTGCTGATGAGAGCCGTAAAAAAATTTAGGCATTATATTTTACGCAGCCAGGTCAAAGCCATAGTGCCGAACGTAGCAGTAAAGATGCTGCTCATGCAAAATGAGCTTGGAGAAAAGAGGGCCAAATGGATCACCACGCTGCAAGAGTTTGACATGGAAATCATTCCCATGAAGTTGGTTAGAGGGCAGGCGTTGGTACAAACAATAGCAAACATAGACCCATATTTGATAAAATAGCAGTATGTACTGAATTCCCAGGACGCATCAGGCTGGTATGGTGATTTAAACACTTTTCTAATATCTGGAAAATACCCAAATAGGATGAAAGCTTCCCAGAGGAGAGCTTTGAAGATTAAGGCAAAGAAATATATGGTTCAAGGAGGTCTTCTATTCAGGAAGAACCAAGATGGAATTTACTTGAGATGTCTAAACAGAGCTGAAGTGGATAAGGTGTTAACAGAATTGCATGACAAGTACAGAACTAGCCATGGTTCCCATCTAGCTACAACACAAAATATTAAGAGCGGGCTATTATTGGCCCACGATGTTCAAGGATACAGAGAGTCACATTAAGAGTTGCCACACCTACCAAGCTGCAGCAGATAAGGGAAGAAATTAGACCAGTCCATTATAACTTGTGATCGAGTCAAGACCATTTGCACAATGGGGCTTGGATTTTATTAGAGTCATCAATCCTCCATCTTTTGCAGGACACAAGTTCATACTAACGGTGATGGACTACTGTACAAGGTGGACTGAGGCCACATGCTGTAAGTTCTCTATGACTGAGGTAGTTATCAAATTCCTTGAAGAAAACATCATAACCAGGTTTGGAACTCCCTATTCATTGGTATGTGACAACGACCCTGCTTTCTCTTCTTTGAAGTTTTCTAAATGGGCATTGAATACAGGATTGTTTTAAAGTTTTCTTCAAATAATTATCCTCAAGGAAATGGATTAGCTGAGTCTACGAACAAAATCCTATTAGATATAATCAAGAAGCTAATTGCAAAGAGTCATAGAAAGTGGAATACCTCATTAAAATATGCATTGTGGGTAGATAGGACCAAGTTTAAAATAGCTTTGGGCAGTGCACCTTATCATTTAGTTTATGGGACTGATCCCATACTTCTAATAAATCTGAGAATACCAATCTAGAAGTTTGCCAATGAGTATCTAGGCTTTGATAATCATAGAGAAGCCAGGATAGTACAAATGTTACAACTAGATGAGAAAAGAGGTTAAGCCATCGAGAGATTTGCCAGACACCAAGTAGTAGTTAAGAGGTGGTTTGATAAGAGGGAAAGAGTCAAAACATTTAGGATATCAGACTTAGTGTTGTGCTGGGATAAAGCACGTGAAAAGAAGGGGAGTCATGGAAAATTTGACAAACTATGGTTAGGCCCATTGCAAGTCTCAGAAATAATAGGAGACAACACATTTAGACTCAAGACCTTGACTGGGGAAGATGTGCCATTACTAGTTAATGGACAACATCTGAAACACTACATCTAGGCTTGAGGTAAAGGGCAGTCCGTTTCTGTGTAATATAATGTAAGTAGTGTATAGTTCTTTGTTTGTTGTTTTTCTTTTCATTGTCTGCTTTTGTAGGTTAGTTGTTGTACAATCTTCTTTTGCTTTGTTTTTTTGTACAGTTTGTTTGTTGGTTTGTTTGTTGTCTCCTCAGCAGGGATCTTTGTTTTCCTTTAGAGTATGAAGGAGTAAATTAACAACCATTGAAAACAGTATAGAATTTAGAATATTCAAGTTAACCCTTTGCAATTTATGCATAACTTGTTGTGATAGTCATGAATGTAGAGAGTTGTTTAGCTTTTGAAATTTGGTATTCAATAATAGTGATTGAGAATTCAAGGCAAGTTTCTCACGATGACACACCTAAAATCCTTGGGTTTGTTGAACCTACTAGTGTAGATATTAGGTAAAAAATCAAAGGTCACCCTTGCTACCATTACAATTCTCAGCTTAATTTCGGCAAGTGCTCACTCCTTGCATCATGAAGTTACAAATTGCTATATCTTGTGAAATTTCTATCAAGCATCAAAATCAATAAAATATAAAATATAAAATATTATAAAATGGATTATACTGAAAATCTAGATTAAGCCATCTAAGTAACTCTACCAGGGCTTTAGATGCTCACTAGCAGTGGGGTTCTACTTAGGAGAATTGTAATGATAAGCTTGTCGGGCTATGGATGCTCGCTGGTAGCAAGGCTCTATCTAGTTGGCAAAGAGGGAATATCCTCACCTACATAGGCTAATATCAGTCACTGGTTTGTTCAACCAATCTTCAAGATGAGGATAATTAATCACATGCACACACTTAGACTGAAAATGAAAATTCATGCATCCTTATTGAATACCTTAGGTCTCAAGTTGAATAATAATTTGCAGGAAATATAGTTAGAAGTTATGGATTTATTTCATCCAGTTTCCTAGAATACCTTGAATTTAATTGTTTTCTTTGGTTGCTAGTTGTTGTGATGTTCACAACACGCCCCATTTTACTCCTTAGCAAAATGAGGACTCCTGCTATGGCTGTCACTTTTTGCTTTTGTGTGTGTTGTTTTGTTTGGTGGTAAAGGGAAAAAGAGGGTTAAATTTGCAAACTTTGTTTAAATAGAGAAAAAAAGAATTTTCAGTGCCAGTGCATGATACGGTTGGATTCCTTGTGAAAAATGAGCTAGGGTTGCTTTTTGAACCATCTTAAAATTTGCCATATTTTGCAAGTTGTGATCATTTTGGTAAAATGTACTTTCAGGTTTGTATATCGCTTTGCATATACAAAGTCATTTGTATATGCAAAGGGTTTTGTTTTATACTTAGTCACATTTGCATTCGGATTCATATACAAAGTCAGTTGTATATCCTTTCCTTGTATGCATTTGGTAAAGTTTATATATATACATACAAGATGGACCCGAAATAGTTTAGTGCTGAAATGGATAAATGTTTGGATTCCGTTGCATATATCTAACGTTTGCATGTTTGATAGGTCAAAACATACAAGGCAAAATATACATGCATTTATATTTTACACGTAATCCAAAAGGTTATAAACTAGAGTGAATTCATTGTATCTGCGGACTTGTATGCTTGCGGAACATACAAGCCGGAATCCAAATGAATTTGAAGTCAGATTTGAATGCTTGTATCACGTCTAAATTGAATATCTAAAACATACAATGTATTTATACATTGAGCGGAATTGAAAAATTATAAAGTAGAGTTAAGTGCTTGCATATTTTTTGCATTTGTATATTGCGATATACAAAGCCAATATGCATTGCAATATGCAAGCCGCGGAATTGAAAAGTTTGAAATCTGATTAATTCATTGTATCACACCTAACATGTATCGATATATATGGATTTTAAATGAAGAAATGAGCAGGAAAAAGAAGCGATAGGGTTTTTGGTGTATTTTGGAGCCCAATTGCATATTTTCGGTCAACGATGGTCAACTTGACTATTTTGGATGCTATATATGCATTTTGAGCGTGTAATTTTCATAGATTTAGGGCCCGATTTCAACATTTACACAGTCATGCCTTGATTTAATGACTGTTTAATTTCATGTTGGTTTGTTAAGTAAAATGATACTTATTGCTGGTCTATTTTTGTAGGTTTGTAGTTAAAGTGTAGTTAAAGTGACAAGAAGGAGCTAAAACTTAATGGCAGTGACATCATGGTGGCAGACTTGATCTCAAGAGCAGAGGCAGATAAAGATGAAGTGTGAAAAGTCAAGGGTCTTCATTAATGAAGATAGAATACAGTTGGAAGCATCATTGCAGTAGACAACAGAAGTTATTATTGAGCTGCAAGGGTTTCTAGAAGGGCATAATTCACCTAGATTTGATGTATGCTGAGAGATATTTCTGGGGATTTGTTCTCCAACATTTATTGCTATAACTGAAGGTTTGAACCATTGCTTAAACTAGGGTTTTGAGTTGTATTGAGGACAATCAAAGTCTATATATTGTGCCTATGTACACTGTAATAGGGCCACACAGGGATTTTTTAGAAGATAGCCAGCACTTGTAATTTAGATTAGCATTTAGGAGTAGAAGAACGAGGTCATCTGTGTCTGCAACAAGGAGCGTGTGGAACATCCTACCTCCTTGCTGTATCTGTAAATCTTGTAAGCTTTCTGTAATTTGATCAATGAAGCTAAGAGTCATTCAGACATTGTAAATCTTATATGACTGTCTATTTCTAATACAATTGAATATGGAATTTTGCATCTATCTTCTGAGTGTTTTCTTTCTCTTCATTGTGCTTGAAACATTTTCTCTTAGAGCTTGCAATTTTAGGTGTATGTTTGTGAAAATACTCAGAACTTACATTTAACATTTTTGTCTGTGGATTTGATTAGATTGTTGTATGATTTACAAAGTGCATAATAGAACAATTAGATCCTTTGGTAGAATGAACAATGTTTAGATTATATCTTTCTAACTTTTCCCAACCCATCTAAAAAATAATTAGCTAAAATGCAAAAATCTAAAGGAAATTGTCTCATATTTGAAAAGCATAAACAATAGAGTTAAAAGTAGACAATTTTCATAAATATTTAACAGGAGAAAGCTACAATAATTCAAGAAACCCCTTAAAAAACATTGCAACACAGTAGCACTTTTATGCAAAAGGATAAACAACATACTAATTTTTATTATCTTTTACATAGTTTGAGTCCAGTAAACCATCAAGAAACCCTAAATCATTTAAGGCCCCTTAAACATTACAGCTTCATATCGACCAACTGAATTTGCCCAACAGGTCAAGACCTGACCATATTAAACTTGGGATTAAGTGAATTTTAACCGATTCCTTCATATCTTTCAAGTTAGTTTTGGTTCATTTATGTGAATTTTAACTAATTGTTATGACTGCCTCAAAACAATCATCAACACCACTTTTCTTCTATTTTTCTTTGTTGGTATGGCCTCTACCCATTTGAAGTAATCAACAGCAACAAGTATCCAACTGTGTCCGCCACTTGACTTCTCTACTATTTATCTAATAAAATATATTCCCCACTATTGAAATGGAGCATCTACTTGCACTATTTTGAGTGGTAATGCACCGGTATACTTCAGCTTCTCTAAAAAATTTTGACATGATTCACAAGTTCTCACCATTTTTTGTATGTCAAAGAAAAGTGTTGGCCACTAGTATCCTAACCTAAGAATTTTATGTGCAGTAGTTTTGGCCATGTAGTGTCCTTGACACAAACCTTTATACATGTCAATCAATATCTTTGTAGCTTGGTCTTGATCCACATGCCTAAGCAACACACCATTAGGGTTTCTCTAATACAACTCACCCTGAATAATGACATATTTAATGGATTGAAGATTCAATGTCCTTCTTGGATTTTCATTGAGATGGGTTGGGCAATTCATAGTTTGCAAGTATTGAAAAATGTCCTTGTACCAGTTAGATTGTTTTACACTGTACACTTTATCTTCATCTACATTCACTTGATAGGCTTCTAGGTTTATTTTTTCCATTAACTTTACCAAACCTTGTCCCCTTACCAGTTTGGTGATTTGGATATCAATGTTAAACTCTTGAGTCTTATTGATCCACCTACACCTTCTCCTTGTTACTTCCTATTGTGTGAATATGTCCTTTATTGAAGAGTGGGGGACATAGGCCACAATTTGAGCTCCAACTAAATAACTAAAATTCTTAATTGCCCTAACTGAAACATAAGGCTTCTTCTCCATTAAATAATATTTTAACTCTATAGCCTATAAGGATTTGCTAAAGAAAGAAATTGGTTGTACAAATCCATTATCATTCTTCTGTAACAAACATGCAACAATTGTATGGAGACTTCAGAACAGGGGCAATTTTTATGGCTTCTTTTATGTTTTGAAATGACCTAACTGCTTCATCTCCCCATGTTATAGTCTCATCTTTCTTCATCATCTTAGATATTGCTTTAGTGATCTCTACAAAATTGAGAATAAACCTTCTAACAAATTTGTTTTACCCAAAGAATGATTGATTGCCTTTACTATCTTGGGCATCTAAATTTTGTCAATTGTAACAACCCTTTCTGGATCAATCCTAACTCCATCCTTGGATACTATGTGCCCCTAAAATTTTCCCTCAGTGACTCCAAAGGCACACTTCTTAGGATTCAATGAGATGCCATACTCCAATGCTCTGATGAAAATCTATTCCAAATGCATACAATGTTGTTCTTCCTTTTTTGAATAAGCAGTCAAATCATCTTGGTATATGGCCAATATAGAATCAATTAGTCCTATAAAGGCAAAATCCATTGCTCTCTTAAAAGTTGCACCTGCATTTGTCAATCCAAATTGCATTCTTGCATACACATAGGTTCCCCATGGAGTGGTGAAAGAAGTCTTAAATTGTTTAGATTACTTAAGTTTCACCTAGTTATATCATGAAAATCCATCCATCATAGATAAAATCTCACACCCTGTCACCTTTTGTAGCATAGCTTCCATGTTAAGCAATGGATAATTATCTTTCAAAGATGATATATTCAAATTTCTAAAATCCACATACAACCTGATATCTCCGTTCATTTTTCTAACTGGGACTAGGTTTGACACCCAAGTGGAGTACCTTATGGGCTTTATGATTCCAGCATGCCTGAGCTTCATAAGTTCTTCCTACATTTTTGGAGCTAAGGTAGGATTAATGGGCCTATGCCTCTATCTGAATGGTTTAGCTCTAGGCATCAAAGGGATTTCATTCTGAAATAAGTCCTCTCTATAGGCCTTTAAGTCCTCATATGACCAAACAAATACATGTTTATACTTCCTCAACAATGCTATCAGCATTGCCCTTATATGTGGCTTTAGCTACTTTCCAATATAGACTTTCTTTGGGGCATTGTGCGTACCCAGATTTATTTCCTCCAAATCTTCCTTGTTTGTGGAAGATGTCTTAGCTACAAATTGATCCCTATTATCAAATGCTCTTTCTAACACTACCATCCCTCTTGGAATCTTGTTAGTCTTGAGCTATATTACTTCTTTTCCAAAAAGAATTTCTTTCACATCTACAACTTCCACAAAATTCTGAAAGTCTATCTCCTAATTTTCATACTCATCTATGCAATACAAAAATCTTAATAGGTCCTTGTCATCCCAAAAAACTTGCCAGCTACATATGTTGTCTGGGATTGTAGGTCTAATTTTGACCTCAACACGTGCACTATCCGCCAATGTGATATCATCTGGCCTGATTACAACATTAGCTAGGAAGTCTACCAAAACATTCCTATACCTTTCTATCCAATTTATTGAAAATGCATCAAACAATTCCGCATAATCCCACATTGCATGCTTATATTGCTTCAGCCTTTTATTTTTAGAATCAAATTTCCCTCTCACCTAAGAGATAATTTGTTCTGAATTTCCTAACACCTTGAGAAGCTTAATCCCATGCTTAATTGCAACATTCAAACCTAGCAAAAGGGCCTCATATTTTGCAATATTATTTGTGCCCCAAAATTTCAAAAGGAAAGAAAATTTAAATATCTTATGAGTTGGGGAGACAAAAACTACTCCAGCACTAGAACCCTCAGAACATGCACCATCAAAATACATGGATTAGAGCCCTTCTGGATCTTTCAATCTTTCCAATTCAACATCAATGGGTTCTTTCTTGTTCATATTTTGGTCACAAGATACTACTTGGAAATTATCACAATCAATATCAACAAAACAAACATATTCATCCTATTTAGAATCTTCAACTATGTCAGGTGCCATTTCTCTTATGTGTAGTTTGACATCCTTACCATTCAGAGGAATCATAACATATGAAAAATCCAATTGCATGCATCCTCTAATCAATGTTGGTCACCTCCTTGATGGTACTAATTATGGGTAAAAGCACAAACTTGTGTCACACTTTTATAAAGGAAACAACCAACGCTGATCCAACTTTTAAAATTGAATCACTAAAAAGTGACATATGTTCTAAATTTTGGAATGATGTAAACTAATAAAATATTTATTTTTTAGTATATTTTATGTTTGTATTTTTTTAAAAAATTTAAAAAATTATTTGAATCTAGTTTTTAATAGATTGACACTATAATTTAGTTGCTGATAAAATTCTAAAAAATGAAGTTACATGAGATGTCAATCTTTATATAGTAAAAAAAAAATTTCTTCATTTTTTTTGTGTGTATTTATAATTTGTAACTTTAGTGCATGGATATATATTTTTTTCTAATTTTGATAAATATATATTTTTAAATAAATAATAAAATGTGCGTGTATTAAAATGTAGTTGTTTCCATTTGACGTCAACTTTCATATTAACTATTTATCTAAAATAGAAAAAAAATTATACCATCTTGATATAGATTCTTTTATCTAGTGCATCATATTTTTTTCAAATTTTTTAATAAGTTTAACTATTTTTCCTTGACATGGTAATCGACTTAATGTTTTGTGCTGATAACCTACTTTTAGTAAAAATAGAAAGGAAAATAAAAATAATAATTAAATTATTAATATATATATATATATATGAAAACTAAACTTCTAGATCTACAAAAGGGTATTTTTATATTTTTAAAAAAATGTTATTTACACAAGTAGAAGTTGTTGAAATATCAAGTTTTTCAAATAATTTTATTTTTTTGGTAAATTGGTCTCATAGTGGTGCTACATATGCATTTAGCCAACAATTTTAGTTGGAGAAGTTGTGGACATATCTAACTTAGCTAGAATGAATCTTACAAGATTATATGTTTGACCAAAATTGATTTTTAGTTAGAAATACTTAAATTTACTTATGCTGATAAGTCGGCTGAAAGTGTGACATAGCTTTGTGCTTTTACCTAACATCCCATGCTGTGACTTGATGTCAACCATAGTCACATTCATAGTATAGGTTTTCTCAAGATAAGAAGCAAGCATGAAGTCTATATTTTTCATGATTCCAATTAGTGGCACCTCCCTGACATCCATAGCAAAGCACTTACCACATGCCTTGTCTATTTTCAGTCCAACTTGTTCCATGATAGCCAAAGGCATGATTTTTGTGGATGCACCTAAATCAAGCATATAATTTCTTATTACTTTCCCATTGATAATAAGAGATACATAGTTTGGCTCTACCTGTGATGGACATTTTGTCAGAGTTGTCCCTAAATACACTTCAAGAATTTCTTCTTCATCAAATTCCTTTTCTTGACCTTTGCCATGATCCTTGGAAGCTTGATCTGCATGGTCAGATATTCCTGAAATTAAAGACAATGCTTTGTTCCTGTATTCTTCAATCTTCATCATCTCAAGCAATGGTGCAAAAACCTTCATTTGGGACAATGTCTTACTAATGTTAAGTTGGACATAATTTTGTATAACAATTGTACTTTGACCCACATTTCTATTTATTTCATGAGAATGTGTAGCTTTAGTACCTATATCATTATGATTACTACTTACCCCACTGGAAATTTTACCTTTATCCTCACTCCCAGTTGCCTTGTTTTCCAAACTTCTGGCATTATGAGCTGATTTTTATTTTGAATCTTTCCTACTATCATTATTTTTCTTCTTCTCTAACTTAGATCCTTTTGAGTTATTCTAAGGCTGCTTCACAAATATGCTTCCTGGCTGACCAAAATCAACAACTTGAGTCCTACTTCTAAGATTATAATTGCTCTTAACTTGAGCAACTCCAGTAGCTATTAGGGCTCTAATCTCTTCATCAGAAGGTCTCCTCAAAATCCCATTTGGAATGTGTGAATCCTGGGCATAAACATGCTGATATTTATCCTCCTCATCTAAGAAAATTTGTTGGCAGATTTTCTCCTTATGATACCTCTTTTGAACTACATTAGTATCTGCATCAACTTCATTAGAAGAAGAAGAATCTCCACTAGTAAAAAGCATATTAATACTGTCATATTCAACATAGTGGGGCTCATTACATTCATTGCAAGCATTATGAAAAGAATGAGCAATCATACATTGTGATTATGAATGAGGCATTTGAGACACCATACACCAGGAGGTATCCTCAACAACGTTTACATTTTTCTTCAATGGATCAGGAGTTTCCTTACCGTACTGAGACTTTTGATTATTATTATTGTTTAGGATAGGTTTACCATTGTGCCATTTTGTATTGTATGGCATATCATGCAACTGTGGTCTTTTTTCCTTCCTTTGATAGCTTGGCTTTTCACGGCCTAGTCCTTTATCTGTTCTTGCAAGCTCATAAGTTAGGTCCTTAAAAGCATTTGTCAACTTATCTATCTTATTCTCAGATGTGGAAGCATTACTCTAATTATTCTAAACTCTATTGTTTGGATTTTGTAAGATTCTTACATCATCCCTCCTATTCCCTTTGCCAAATGTTTTCCTATTATTCTCAATATTAGTTACAATTCTGAAAGCATCTCTTAGAGTAGCTTGACTTTTGTCTCTCAATTCATAAGTTATTTTAGCATCAAAGACATTAGTGTACAATACCATGCACATAGGCTCATTTGGTCTCATGTGAGTCTAAATTTTATTTAGTACCTTGGTAAACCTTGCATTAAAATCAGTGACAGATTAATTTGACCCTTTAGTTATGCTAATGAATTCATTTATAATGAAATTGGGGCCAGTCTTATCTCCATACTGTTCTCTAAAGATCCTCATGAAATCATCCCAAGATGAAATACTCTGATTAGGAAAGTTCCTATATGATTCTCTCGCTTCTTCTGTTAGAGATCACATGAATAACTTCATGAAAATGTCTTCACGCTCAACATCAAAATTATCCATTAAATTTAGAAAGGCTAAATCAAATGATCCTCACCAAATACTACATTATTACCTAAAAACATAGGCAGGTCAGGCCTGATGTCATTGTCAATTGGGTTAGAATACCCAGGGATACTAGTAAAATCTAGCTGTCTATATCTTTCCACCTACATGGGCCTCCTAACAAATGCATTCTGATGCTAGTTTGCATTAGCATTTCAATTTACATTACCATGAACATGTGCATTTTTAATTTCTTACATTATTTTGTTGTGCTCTGTTGTTATTAGTATTTTGACCCTGATTGTTTTGTACATTCTAATTTGTAGGTTGATTAAGCCCTTGGTTATTACCTGGTATATTCTGATTATTCTGTTGGTTTGGAACAATATTACCCTATTGATTACCCACTACATTTGCATTATTGATAGTCCAGATTGCATTCTAGTGTGTAGTTCTTAGAGCCTCAACCTTACGTCTCATCTCATCCCTTATTTTCAAAGCTTCCAAGTAATCAAGCTCAACCAGATATTCTCAGGTATTCCCTTTCTTCAATACCTATATGACAATTACTTATTTCACCAAATATTGACAACTAAAGAAGATATGTTCTCCTTAAATGCAAACCAAAACTATATAATCAATTCAAAGTTGGCTAGTTCTGGTAATTATTTCACTGAATGGCTTAGAGAACATGAAACTAAAACCCTACTCCTACAAACTATTTTTCTTTTATAATGTATGTGATTGTGTGATTCTAGGTGATTTTGTGAAAATAAGCCCAACTCTTATTGGTGCCAATCCTAGGGATTGGAGTCAATTCCTTACAAATGCAAATTAATTTTTATAAGCATCACAAATATGAAGATTCAAAGGATTTCTATGTTCCCTTCCTTATAGAAAACAATCCATGAATGGGTATTCCCAATAAATCTTCTTACAGATATCCTTTTTGCAAAACAAACCTCCCCATATTTGACTTAAGTCATTTTAATCTATTCCTTGAATAGAGGAAAAAAACTAGATATGTAATATAGCAAATGTATATTTATGAATTTAGAAACCCTTAGTATCTTCCTTCAAAAGAGAAATGTAAACAACATAGGAGACAATTATTGGAAACACATGCTTACATGCACTTTTCATATAAGCTCAATCTGAAACTGATCAAATGCTATAAAGAACATACATTCAACAATGCAAGAAGATGAACTCACAACTCAGAAATATGGACAACCTCTAGAATTGCTCTGTATTTCGATTATCAAATTTTCCCAAATCTTTCAACAACCACTTACAAAATAGTACTACATGCTCTTTTATAGGCACAAGAATGTAGTACTCAATATTCATTATCCTATGTCAGTTACATAAATCTTACATTACAAGCCAACGCCAATAGGCATTGGGGAAACAAGTTCAAATTACATATATATAAAATAGGAAAAGACAAAATATAATTTATCTTGGAGATTACAAAAAGAGTTGGAAAATGCATTATCCTTTGACATGATTGGATCTTCATATGTCTAGGACATACTTCTCCATCCAAGATGTATATAATCATTCTGTAGGCCACTAAAAAGGAATTAATTTTGCTATTTTATCACTGTACCATGTCTACCTTGCATTCAATAGAATTTTTTATTCCTTGAAAAATGTATCCAGGCTCAGCTCCAAGGTGTGCAACTTGTCCAATGTAGAGTTCAAAGTGCTAAATTAGAATCTCCCTCTACACATCTTGATGATACCAAATGGCCAGTTAGGGTAAATGGTGAGGTAGAATGGGTTTTTAAAACTAAATTCTCTAGACCCTTGTTATTGGATCACTCTTTTCTGTAAATGCTCCTAGATATGTAGAGTTCAAATTCTTCCTCATTCTCCCCCCCTCCATTACTATTTCCCACCTTTTCCTCAAAAAGTAAACATCCACCATTGTAGCCGAGTTCCTCACGATATCTTCATCAAAATAAAACTTGGTGGGTGAATTGAGGTCTTATGATGCCAAGCCTCACCTTATTTATGAATCCTTTAGGGTCAAACACCCTTGGCTTCTCAGACCCCATCCTATAAATCATCATCACTAAATCAATTTTATCTAGACCATCTTTATTAGCAACCAAAAAATCACAAAACTTGATGGAGGTAGGAAAGAAAAAAATCCATTCTTGTGCAACCTCAAATGCTCTTTATTAGACTCATTCAGTTGTCTTATTATTTATAAAAATGCAATTCTCTTGTGCATGTATTTTGGCAAGATATATGGGGCAACCTTGCTATCATAGAATCTGATACAAGTGGTATTAGTTGTGGACACTCAAAAATGCCCTCATATTGCAAATGTGACAGGACAATTATTTCTTCTATAATAAAATATTTAATCTTAATTAATTATTTAATATTTCCTAATGTCCCCTTTCACTAATTTAAACAACTAAAACATTTGTTTAAATCCTCTCACTTAATTCCTAAAGTCCCCTTCCACATACATCCTTTCAATAAATTAAATAAATGAACCTAATTTATTTAGTTTTAAAAATCCATTCTACCTCACCATTTCCCCTAATTTAAAATTTAATTTTGTCTTTTAGTGGTGAGAAAACCCTAATCATTCTCAACCCTTGATTTGACCTCAAAGTCAACATTTGATCATGGCCCTCCATTCAAATCTACTCTTCTATAAAACATCTCATTCATCTTGATTTTGAACCCTTAAGTCTCCTAGACATTTCTTTCAGCCTACAATCTCCAAAATCTTGCTTAACTCATACATAAGCTTCTCAAGATGGTTGCATGAATCTGTAGGTTTGAGAACAATAATGGAAGATTTAGGAGAACAATTGAGATAAGACAATACTAGCTTATATTTATAGTTTATTTTCTATTTATTCGCTTGATTTCTAGGCTAGAATGCACTCCATTGGGAGCTAGGGTCAACTGTTATTTGATTCTTGTATGATTGGCTAGCTTTTTACCCATCTTCATTAGTATGCAAAAACTAGTTTCCCTAGTTGTGCTAGATTCCCAACTCAGGGGTCCTATCCAGTGGTCTCAAAAAATCAAGTACATCAAGATGCATTCTTTCACCTTCTGGTTCTAAGAAACCCAACAACCTTCAGACAAAATGCTCCTCAAAAGTCACATAATCTGCATCTGTACAATGCATATCTATCATGCAGGTCCACATTTGTACAAGGAGCAAAGTACCACTTTGATCTTTCTCCTTAACATGTAAGTCCTTATGCAACAATCATAATCTGGTGTATAAAAACATGTGGCACATCATTGAATACCACTTAAACTCCACTTTTGCATCTATGATATATAGCTAATTTTTTATCTCAGTCAGTTGCTTGTGCATTTTATTAGCTACATATGTTACACAATCGAAAGGCTTTGTGGTTGAAAAATCTTGTATGTTTGCTGCTACCATCATCAAGGAAATTTACATTTTGTCCAATGTATCTCTTCGTAATACCTAGCACAAAGTATGGCATGTCTTCACAAAGTAGTGCATGAACTGTGACATATAAAAGGTTCTTCCTCTTGGTCTAATATCTTCACCAATTTTCCATCAATGCCCTTTGGTCTGTGTTTGAGAAAATTAAATGCTCTATATCGACACCAAACTCTCTTACATTTTTCCTTCAGAGTGGTAAGATCAATTCTCTTTCTAGCAACAGGGTTTAAGCCAAACACACTTGAGATGTAGTCTTTCGTGGGTTTAATCACGACAATATTATTCCCTACCAAGACAACCCTAGACATTGGATCATACCTCTATATGACCACCCTCAGAAAATCTAGATTTGGAAACACATTAGGGCATATCAATTTGGCCAAGTCTAGCTTCCAAGCATTGCAAACAAGGGTGTTGTACTCTCTTCTTTCATACCAATGCTTAAACAAAATCCATCCTAGCACAAGCAACTGGGCATCTCGATAGTCATAGCACAAGTCTAAAAGTTTGTCATTGAGCCCACTGGGACCATACACATTTGCAAGCCTTCGTGAAGACCTAGGAAATTGAATCATGAGGTCTTCATCTAAACTTTGTCTTGAAGTGGATGGTTGGATTACTTGACTCATTTTGAAATTATTTTTCATAGACTAGGGTTTTTCCTTTTTCTATTGATGCTCAAAACTATTCACAGAATGATAATTCAATTAAAACAGACACAACTAGTAGAAGTAACTTGTTGGTTTTCTTACTCTACTGATGCTTCTGAATCTCTGTATTTTCTTGTTCAAACTTCGTTGTGCACCAAAAATCTTCTCATGCCCATAAAAATATATGGAAAGCCCTATTTTTCATCCTTAAAGAAGCTTTCAATTTAGGGCTAGCTCCATCAATGTGTTTCACTTTGGCCTTTACTGTAATTTGTGTTTTAGAGCGGATTCCAATGTTCATTGTAGTAAGTTTAAATTTTGGCCATTGATTTGAGCTCCTTTTTGTGAGATCAACAGTCATGAGCTACATGCTAGATTTGAAAATATGAGCTCTTTCATTGAAAAGTCATTGGCCAATGAAATAACCCTATGTTAGATACACTTTTCCTGCTGATCCCTCCACTTTTTATTTGACATGGACACGTGGCTTCATTTCACAATAGGATGATGGGAAATAGATGACCACCTTTTGACTTTGCGTGAGTGTGCTAAAGCCTCCACATATCCTTCCCTATGCAATCCTTTATTCTTCTTCAAAATCTAGCCATGTGTCACAATCTCATGGCTACATGGTGAATCTTCTATTCTGACAAGATTCCTCTGTGCCTCTACACTACTATTAGATCTTCCATTTCCTATAGATCACTTCTTTACTTGACACCTAGCAATGCTTCCCCCGTTGATTTGAAATCCTTGATCTTATGACTATAAGCCCACACATCCTTGACAATTGTTTACATTTTGCAGCCCCACAGTGGGACCATGATGTCACCTTCAATAGTCCATGAGATTGCAATAAACTACCAAGTAGCATCCCTAGAGCTTGCAAAGACTTAAGAATTAATAATATGACGTGACAGGCTACAGACGGTAACATTAAGTAAAGGGGTAGGTCACTTCATGACATATAAGGCTTAAGGTTGTAACTTAAGTAACCGGTGACCTAGGTTAAACAATCAAAGAAAAATTAAAAGATAAAGTAAAACATGAATGTATGACTTAGGGCTTAAGGGGAAATAAAGATGAATGCTTGCAAAAATGACTTAAAGCCCTAGACTCTAGTTAGGTACCACCAAGAACCTAGTACCAAAAGGAGGATAAATGTGAGTAGGACACTAGTATTGAGCACTAGTATCTTTTGGGCTTTGTCTCAACTTTCATTGACGATATTTGTCACAGATCTTTCTGCCTTATTATCACTCTTTGATGTATGAAACTCGTGATTTGGATTTACACATTCAAAAGAGGAAAAATAGTTGTGTTGTTGTAAAGGGTAAAATTTGGATGTTTAGTATTTGATAGTTTTGTGTATGTATCCTCCTTTCACCATTTCATTCAAGGACCTAGGGATGAGTTGTGATACATACTATCATACCCTAGGTCACTATGAGATGTAGGGAGACTTGGATTTTTATGATTTGATTGCCAATTATCTTGTCTTATGCTTAATTATACCTTGAAACCCTAATTATGCAAACACGACAGTAAATGGATGAATATAAAAAATGCTACTATAGAAAGATGTAAAATGACAAATAACTATGCACCTATTTTTAGTGTTTAGAAGTAGAATAGTCAGAGACTAAAGAGTGGCTGCCCAAGTCCAATGCCCTGATTTTTGTCAGGATTTACAAACAAGATCTGCAGCATGTTCCTGCTATACCAAAGGTTTTCCCATCATGGAACTTCAAGGACTAATGAGTAGGTACCCTAGTCCAAGGAGCCATTTTCTTCTTTGATCTGCAATTCCAACACTCTGTTGTACCCTCCTACAACTTCAATTTGTTTGTAGCTTCCACCTGTAACTTGCAATCATGAAAACTTTGGGAGGGGGTTGTGGTGTTTATAAGCTTGCCTCAGTGAAGCCCCAAAGAGACATTCAAGTCTTCCTAATACCATTGTTAGATAGAGAGTTCATGGCCTTGTGAGGCAGAGGCAAAAACCAAATGATAAATGCTCAAAAACATAAATGATGTCACATTGTAGTGATGATCTCATTGGAGGAAGAAGCTCTTCATGCCATGACGGGATGATTGCTTAAATCTACAAATACACACACATAGACAACACAAATCTACTCTTGCAACACAATGAAAGCCCTAAACCACCTTTAGAACACAATAGCTTGCTAGTAATCATCTAGTAATTCTCTAGTTTACAAATGAATGCCTAAACATACTTTTATATGCAACTACAAACACTCCCACCAAGAATTTTGTAATTCAAACTTGTCATGTCAACATAGGACCCAAATAACAGTCACAAGATGACACCCAAAATTTGGGACTGACCCAAAATAGGGCAGGACTAGGCCGCAATCGCCTAAGTCCTCCCCTCCTATTTTGGGAAAGGCTAGGTTCAACAATTCCCCCTAGATCCCATTTGACATGATATAGTCAGGGTTCATTCCAACAGGATGTTGAAATATGATGTAAGATGTCCTAAATGTAGCTAAGAGACCCAAGAGCTAAACGTTATGTGGGAAAAGTCCCCAAGGAGTCATTTTTTGATGTTTCATTTAGTCCCCACATTAATGTATGTATAGACGTGAGGCCAATACATGCATTAAAGTATGATCAAAAAACACAACAAACATGCCAAGCATGGAGAAGACACACTAGACACATTGAAGACAATGATAGGCACACAAGACACGGAGAAGATAGTTACAGTTGTGCAAAACATGGAGAAAACATCAGATGCATAGAAGACAAGAATGATTTCATTTATTTTCTTTTTCTCATATATATGAAATATAGATGCAAGTATAGGAAAGTAAACACACCTCCCATAATGCAGGATGTACTCATCACATAGGTCTTTAAACTGCATATATGGGGCAACACACACGTAAGACACACCAAACCTCCCATAATGTAGGATGCACTCATTGCGTAGGTCTTTAGACTGCATATGGGGCAACAGACATGCCAAACAAAGCAAGCATGCCAAACACACACTTTGAAGACACAGAGAAAATATGGTAGATAAGAGATGGAGTGTTCCTATTTCTAGGTCCAACACCATCTCAGACACATTACAGACACACACCAATAATTGTGCTTTGCCACAACAATTGCTGAAGACATGCTTAAGGGTTGAGTTAGTCACAGAACCACTCCTCGCCTCTCGATGAGGACTTTTGAAAAAGACAGGATGGTGTAATCTGCTCTGAGAAATACACCACCCCTGTCTCTGCATAGGACTTAAAATAAAAGGGATATACATGATATCCCTCCTCCGTAGAGGGATTAAATGATTGATTGTAAAGAAACTCAAAGTGCAGGAAGTACTCATCACACTAGTCTTTAAACTGCACCTAAGGACAAGCACATTGCTAACATCTACAACAAACAACTTACCTTATATATGCCCCCACCTTAAGGTGGTTGATATCAGGTATCGATATCAAGCATGTTAAGGTAGGAAGAAAAAACATAAGGGAACACATACTTTCACAAAGCCCATGCCCCCTGGAGGTGACATGTACTTTATGATTACCAAATGTTCCCACAAACACATTCCTACAAGAAACATGTTAGTGTCTACATAATCATGATAATGCATATGAAATATGAGGCGTGCAAGATTCCAGATAGACAAAGTGCATGGAGTAGAAGTATTGTTATGGTTTGTAAATGAGATAGATACATCATCAAAGTCACTACGTGGAGAGCACAAGTGCTTTCACTAGCCAAGCGCTAGATAAGATATACAAGACCATCATCATATTAGGAACTAAGTCCATTTTTTTATTTCTCATGAAAGGGATGCTAGGTCTGCATCAATATAAATGTTTTTCATCATCCACCCACTAGAGAGAAACACTAGAGGAAGGGAAACAATAAATAAGAGAGGAGAAACAAGTGTCTTAGGGACAGTCACGTAGGAGGGTTCCCCCAAGTCACCAACCATAATGCTATGCCCATAAGACACAACACTCAATGATGAAATCAGAGAGAAAGACAATATAGAAGAATGATGATACAAATAGAAGAAGGTCACAACAGAGGCAGTCTCCTAGTATACTAGACCTTACAAGAGAATCAAGGGTCATCCCAGGAGGCATAAACAACACATAACACATCATGGGGGAAGCACATCATGAGAGAGATAAAGGATTAGAGATACTTACCTGGTAGGGTCTCCTGGGCTAGCAGTCATTGAGTAAATCATCATCATCCTCCCACTCAAAAATTTTAGTGGAAAATGGGACATAAGGTACTATACGCTTGAAATCGTAACTCCGGTTGCCTGAGGGTTGTCGGATCAGATTTTGGCACACACACAAACCCTTCCCTCCTTTCCATGGAGCGATCTGCCACATCACTCTCACTCACATTGAATTAGCCAGTTGAGAGGAGGCAAGACATGGTGGGGGTCTGGCTTGTTGGAGAGCTAGACTTCGTGGAGAGGGGTCGGCAAGTTTTGTGGCCTTTGTTGTTGTACATTTTGTTGTATGTCTCATTCAATTGTTGTTGTAGTTGAAATACCCCTATGGCTTGAAGGGTCACTGGTTTCTCTTCTTCTATTTGGATTCCTTAAATTCCACCTTTGTGTGGGTAAATGGTTACTTTTGTTGATGGCTTCTGCTATTTCTATGTCTCAGAGAAATGCTCTTTGTAGTTGTAATTGCCTAGTTCTTTCCAACAATAAGAGGACAAATGGGTCTCCTTGTGGTAGAACAAATGTTTGTTGCTATGGTCGTGGATGGATCTCCACAATCTCATCATTGATGGCCCTCACCCACTCTCCTCTCACTCCTAAGCACATTTGTGAATCAGGATAGAGGAAGTTGCATATGTTAGAAATGAAAGTAGCACTACTTCAATGGAAATCTGATTCAATATAAATTTTAGCAATCTTTAACTGTGTGTTATTAATGAAGATTGTAACACAGAAACAAAACTATGCTTCACAAAAATGTAAAATCAGAAATATGAACACGTAACATAATGTTTAACGTAGAGAAAACCCTTTTAGGTAAAAAACTCCACAAAGAAAAGAGGTCCAATGTTTGTATTAATCTGAAAATGACTTATAATACAACACTTCAACTCTCTCCACCAGTCTTCAATCTGACAGCATTCCAGTAGCACTCGAGTACCTAAAATCTATATTACAACAACTAATACATGGCAAATTCTTATAGAAACATTTTCTAACTCATCTTAGGTATTCACCTTCTCTCTCCTCAGATTCTCCAACCTATAAACATTAATTACCATCTTACAAGCACCTTCCACTTGTCAAAAAATAGCCATGCAAAGGTTGGGCATCCAAGACTAAATCTGGCCTTTTACAGCAGCTTATGACACGTCATAACCATCATAGATTCCACAAAAGAGTATCTTTCTAAGATAGGAACCTTGGGATAAACATAGCAACTTACAACAAATAAATATTTGTCATATGCGTCATAGTCTCATAGAATCTTATGACAACTTGTAGTTGTCATAGATTCTTTAAATGCACCCACCAAACATTATGATGTGTGTTATACATGCTAAAAATAGTAGATTCTCCCAAGGTGGCACCTACACTTATATAATATTTATTTTTACAATTACCAACCATAAATGTCACTCCATAACTGCCGCTGGTAACTCCAAAATTACAACTGTTAATGAGACTACCTCATTCCCTTATGGGTAATTACAAATAACAAATAATAAATGGAATAAAATACAATATTGGAATTTACAAAGTTAATGGAACCTTATTCCAACATTCTCCCACTTGACATTATACATTGTAAATCTACCCATAGGAAAACAAATGAAATAATCAAGCACTAGAAACAAGGCCCATGGCCTTTCTGCACCACACAAACTTTTCTGTACTCACAGGTTTGGTCAATGAATCTACAACATTCTCCTGAGTGTCTATCTTTTTTAGCTCAATCTATCCATTTGGAACCAACTCTTGAACAAAGTGATATTAAACATCAACATGCTTAGTTCGAGCACGATACATAGGATTTTTGGCCAAACTTATAGCACTTTGGCTATCACAACCAATCTGAATGATCCTGCAATCAAAACCAATACTGTACACAGTATCCTCAACTAAACTGCCTCCTTAGAGACATGAGTAGCAGCCATATACACTTCTTCTATAGTGGACAAAGCAACTGTGGGCTGCCTCTTACTCATCCAACTCACTGCACCTCCAAACAGAGTAAACACATAGCCAGTAGTGGACCTTTGACTATCCAAGTCACCTGCCCAATCGACATCAACAAAACCTTGTATGTCCAAAGATTTATCAGCACTATCAGTACCAGAATAAACCAAACAATGATCAAGAGTACCTGTAAGATATTTAGGCACCCTCTTCACATAGTTTCAATGTTGTCTACCAGGGTTAGACATAAATCTACTCAAAACTTCCACTGGTTGGGCAAAATCTAGTCTAGTATAAACCATTGCATACATCAAACTCCCTACAACACTAGCATATGGAACATTAGACATATCGTCAAGATCATCCTCAGTCTTTGGAAACATATCTAATGAATGGCATTATCACCATATCCAATGAATGTACATTTTTCAGCCTTTGGATCCAGCTCAGATCACTTTTCCTTAGGTACATGAACAAAAGCCTCACAACCAAAAACCCTTAAATGTGAAACAGAATGTTTCTTACCTATTCACACTTCATAAGGTGTCAAATCAGTAGCCTTACAAGGAGATCTATTTATCAAGTAGAAAGCAGTACACACAACCTCTACCCAAAAGCATTTATCGAACTATGCATCACTAAGCGTACTTCTGGCTCTTTCCATATTGTTCAGTTCATCCTTTCTGCAACACCATTTTGCTGTGGTATATACAGAGTTGTCTTTTGTCTGATTATACCTGCATTCTTGCAAAACTCATCAAATTCCTTAGAGCAATATTCCCCTCCATTGTTAGATCTTAATATTTTTGTCTTTAAACCTGATTGGTTCTCTACTAAGACTTTGAATTCCTTAAACTTAGTGAAAACCTCATATTTATGCTTCATAAAATAAATCCATGTAAATTTGGATACATTATCAATGAAGGTAATAAAATAATGAGATTTTCCAATAGATTCATTATCCATAGGTCGAAACACATCCATATGAATAATCTCTAATTTTTGTTTTTCTCTATTGCTTCCTAAAGGAAATGATTTTATGTTTTGTTTACCAAACACACAATCCTCATAGAAATCAAAGTGCACATCAGAATAAGAGAAGCCGTCCAACAAATTTTTATTCTTAATAGTTTTCAATACATTATTGCTTGTGTGGCCCAATCTATAGTGCCACAAGATACATGTATTTTCAGTAGTGGCCTCAAATACATAGGAGGCATTAGAAACTGTAGTGGTTTCAAGATTAAACAAGTTCCCAAATCTCTTCCCTTTTGCTACCACCAAGTTCCCTCTCACCAATCTGCAGCCATGCTTGTCAAATATCACATGCATTCCCAAATCCTTCAACTTTGAAATTGAAATTAGATTTCTAGCTAATCTAGGAACATACAAAACACCAGGGAGGGTTTTAATCCTCCCATCATTGAAACACAAAAATACCTTTCCTTTCCCAATAATCAGATATGTAGAGTTGTCACCAAAGTAGATATTACCTCCATCATATTCTTCATATGAGGAGAACAATTCCTTATGCGGGGTCATATGAAATGAGCATCCTGAGTCAATCAACCAGTGATCATTAGAAACAAGATTACATGGAGAAAGTAAAACTTCTTCACCTGCATTCGAGGACTTATCTGAAGCACTCTCCCACTATTTCTTGGGATTTCTACACTCCTTCTTCACATGTCCCCTTTTACTATAGTTCCAACACTTAACTCTATTCTTTTTACCAGGAGTCTTAGACCAACCCTTGGACTTGTCCTTAGCCCCTTTCTAATCTCCCTTAGGTCCTCTTTCCTTAGACCTTCCCTTGACACTGAGAGCATCCCCTGAACTATCTGAACTCTTCTTCCTCAATTCATGTGACAGTAGCACAGAAACAAGAGCATCCAACTTCGTGTCCATGAGGTTAGTAGTGATAGCAAGGATAACATTCTCTCAAGACTCAGGTAAAGAACAAAGAAGTAAGATACATTTATCTTCCTTACTAACATCAACATCTACTAAATCAAGCTGACTCACTAACAAATTAAAAGAATTTAAATGCTCTACAACTAATTCACCTTCTCACATTTTCATGGAAAACAATTTTCTTTTTAAACAAAGTTTATTTACCATACTCTTGTCTTGATAGATCTCACCCAACCATTTCCACAAGTTGTATGTAGTCTCTTCCTTTGCAACATTCAATAGGATAGAGTCTGAAAGACACAATCGGATGGTTTCCCGTGCCTTCTTATCCAGTCTATCCCACTCATCTTGAGAGACATCGTCAGGTTTCTTCTCTTTTTGAATAGACAACCATTGGTTTCTTTGTTCCAACAAATCTTCCATTTTCAGCTTCCACAACTCATACCCTATTCCATTGAACTTATCAATGTCCATTCGAGAGGTTGATGCAATGGTGGATACAACCATAACAACAACACAAGATCTGTAAGACAAATGTAACCAAATCTCCCACTATAGATCCAGCTTCTAGACTACCACCCAAGAGTCAAAGTTGGCTAGGCTCTGATAATAAATGTTAGAAATAAAAACAATACTACTTCAATGGAAATCTAATTCAATATAAATTTCAGCAATCTTTAATTGTGTGTTATTAATGGAGATTGTAACATAGAAACAAAACTATGCTTCATAGAAATGCAAAATTAGAAATATGAACACATAACACAATGTTTAACATGGAGAAAACCCTTTTGAGTAAAAAACTCCACACAGGAAAGAGGCCCAATGTTTGTATTAATCTAAAAATTATTTACAATACAACAACACTTCAACTCTCTCCACCAGTCTTCAATCCAACAGCATTCCGGCAGTACCTAAATACCTAAAATCTGTATTGTAGCAAGTAATACATGGAAAATACTTATAGAAACATTTTCTACCTCATCTTAGGCATTCATCTTCTCTCTCCTAAGATTCTCCAACCTGTAAACATTAATTACCATCTTACAAGCACCTTCCACTTGTCCAAAAACAACCATGCAAAGGTTGAGTAGCCAAGACTAAATCTGACCTCTTACAACATCTTATGATGCATCATAACCATCATAGATTCCACAAAATAGTATCTTCCCAAGATACAAACCTTGGGCCAAACATAGCAACTTACAACAAATAAATATCAGTCATATGCATCATAGTGTCATAGAATCTTATGACAACTTGTAGCTATCATAGATTATTTACATACACCCACCAAACATTGTGACATGTGTCATACATGCTAAAAATAGTAGATTCTCCCAAGGTGGTACCTACACTTATATACCATTTATTTTTACAATTGCCAGCCGTAAATGTCACTCTGTAACTACCGCTGGTAACTCTGAAATTACAACTGTCAATGAGACTACCTCATTCCCTTATGGGTAATTACAAATAACAAATAATAAATGGAATAAAATATAATATTAGAATTTACAAGGTTAATGGCACCTTATTCCAATAGCATAATGGCCAACTTTGACCAAATCTAGGGTTTGACTTGTGTTTTGACTTTGTTTGTACCTTGTGATGAAATCAAGGGTTTGTTTGGAATCATTTTGAACTGTGATTAGCTTGTGATAGAATCGAGGGTTTGCAATTTTATCTATCCTAGGGTATCTATATGCATGCAAAATATATGATATGCAAAACATCTTTTTGGTATTTTTTAGAGTATTTTAGAAATAAAAGTGCTTCTATTCTATGAAAAGGAAATATATATGCAATCCTATATGACTTTTCAAATGTAATGTTAATCTATGTTTTTTTTGGTTTTTAGTGTTTTCAATGCAATCTAATCTAATGGAAAGGGAAAATGCTTCTTCTAACAATGTAGATCTACAAATATCAAAGCAATTAATCTAACATGTGATATCTAACTATCAAGGAAAATGCAATGTGTTATTATTCCCAAGAGCAAATGTGAGTATCTAATTACTATGAAACAATGAAAGAACCTAAAATAAATGAAGATTTGTTGACTCCACTACCCTCAGTAATCCTTGTGTAGGCAACCTTGAATCCTTTTGTGGTAGCAAGTGATCCTCTTGACAACAAAATGACCAAAAGAAGCAAAAAGAAGTTTTGATCAAGCTTGTATGAGCTCAATGAGAGCTTGGATTGAGTACAATGGCATAGAATGAAGTAGTGTGATCCTACTTGGTGAACAATAAAAGCAAAAGGCACCTTCCTCTTGTAAGAGCATTTGAATGCTAACTTGGAGAGCAAAGTTGGCAAGAGCTATGTGCACAGTGACTTTGCCTCCATGGGAGAGCTTTGAAGCTATGCAATAATGAAAGATTTGAATCTTTGAAGAAATAAAGAAAGAAATGAAGAAAGAGGCTCAAGGACCTGTGAAGAAGCTTGAAAAAGCTTGTGAAGATGAGAAGAGTATTCTCCAACTTGGTCAACTTGGAAAATAATGAAGAGGTGAGGGGTATTTATAGGTTTGAAGAAGGGACAAGAGGTGGAATTGATTGAGAAGTTAACTCATTTGATTGTTGAGTTAACAAGAATAGATTGGCGAGTTAACAAGGTTGATTACCCAGTGAACTCAGCTAATTAAAGAGTGATGAAGCAATGACGGCTTGTCACTGAAGAGGAAATGGAGGTGAGGGAATGTATGGGATTGATTAGAGAGTTAATTTGAGATCAAATAGAGTTAATTATTCATGTGTGGGTGCATGAAATAGTTAACCCTATATCAAGGATCAAAAATAATGCAAACTAGAAGAAAAATGGGTGAAAATGGAGCTTTTTTGCATAAAAAACATGAGTTTTTCTATGGCTGGAAAAATAGCAGGGTCACCCGGGGGGAGACCATGGGTCACCCAGGGGAAACCATGGGTCGCCTAGGGGAGATCTAGATAGAAAGGAGTTTCAGAGGAAAAGCATGATGGGAGATGGTAGAAGAGAGAAAAAGGAGGTGTTTTGCCTCTAGAAATAGGTCAATCACGTGGAACAATCCAAATCTCCACTTGTGTCTACAAGATCTCTAGTGGAGATTTGGATTCGTTGGTAAAAAATGAAAACTGTCAGTGGGAGATGGACCAGGGGACCTCTAGAAGGCTTCTATGAGGTGTAGAAGACAAAATACATAGGGGAAAGGTGAAAAATCACCTACAAGACACTCACAAGGCTTAGGATCAAGGTTAAAATCTAGAAAATGCAAGTTGACGAGTGTCACAACAAGTGTTGAAAAGCATTGTAAACGAGGAGAGAGGGAAATCGACAAGGAAGAAAGAACACAAGACAAGAAGAGAGGACATGTCATCAAGAGGCCTGCTACTTAAAGGACATTATTTCATGCTTACATGTATGTGATAAGGATTTGAATCATCATAGGGGTCCTTGTGGAGGCAGTGCGTGATTTTTGTGTTTACATATTTGCCCCCTTGGGGATGGTAGTCTACATGAAATGTTGGTACCGTTCCCAAACTAGGCCTTATCTGTTGTCAATTTTTTAGTAATTGTACCTACAATAACTAGCATTAATCCAGCATCTGAATATATCAAAATGAATAATGAAAAATGAAATGATGAACTTACTATAGATCGTTCAAGTTTGACTAGTTACTTGCTTTCATCAGTTCAGACCTGTAGGGATGAAAGCATGCAAAATGATGCACGAAAGAGATGCATAAAAGCAGAAGAAGAGAACATGCTAATCTAGAGAGGAGGAGAATATATTCTCCTTTTATTACAAATTTTGAAGAACATATTTTGATTTTTAGGGATTTTTGATGTTTTATAATTTTTAAAGGCTTTTACAATTTTTCTAATTTGTATGGTTTTTGTGAAGATTTTACAAAGGTTTGGTTTGACACTTTTTTGAGGTCTTTGAGAGACTTATATTTAAGATATTTCTACCCTTGCCCCCTTGCATGGGGAGACTTGTGTACTTGATTACACAGGTTTGTTCTTTTGACTTGTTGGAGGAGTGACTTACAAACAAGTGCTCAGACATTGTTTTACACTTTATTGTTACAAGACTTTATTCGATGACATCCCTACATAGCTTTAGTCAACATCTTGTACTTTACTTTCCCTCTTGTGTATAGGATAGAGCTTTTATTCTTCTTATGAGAATGTATAGCTAAGATGATCACATATGGATGATGCAATTTATTTTTGTCTTTTTAGGAATATATATGAATGTAAGTGATGATATGCTGATGAAAAAACACAAGAATGCTGAAAATGAAATTTTTACTTCTATGGAATGTCATGAGTTATGACATTGACTTTATTGCTTTAAGACTTTTTTTTCTAATTTTTGGCATGAATGCAATGTGGAACAAACCATATGACTACTCTTAAATATGATTTTCAGTTCAGGGGATTATGAGTTGTCCTGATATAAGAGACCTATTCAAGGCTGTGAGATAGAATTTTTAAAACTAAAGTGGGGAGTGGGAGTGAAAATGGAGTCTTTCTAATTTTTGGCTTCGCTAAAGGCCAAACACTGATCCTTGTCTAGATAAGACAAATCTAACAAGCTTTCAACTTTAGAAAAGTAACAAATTTTATTGGTGTTCTCTAGACTTAGATCATAGATGGCAAGAAAGGTAAACCCGAGGTAAAGGATAAATGGGAAAGAACAAGGGTCCCTAGATAGAAGATTATCCTAGAGACTACTAGACTCTTTCGTATTTCTCATCTAGTGTGTGTGTGTGCTTTGTACCTTTCTTTATCTATTAGATGCTCACCCTTGAGGCTTCGAGCTTAGACTAATCTCCACCTAATAGTATGGACATTCAACAATCTTCTCTCTTTCACTCTTTTTTTCATATCACTTTTTTTTCTATTTTGCTTTTTTTGTATTTTCCTCACTTGATTTTCTCATTTTTTTGGATTTTGGCTTTTTCAAGAAATGAATCCTTCTTGGAACTTTTGATATAAAATGCTTTGATCTCTCAATTTCTCACTTTTTCAACACTCTTATTTTGATCACTCATTTTTTTATTCACTGGTATCTTAGATTGGTTCCTTCAGAGTTTCAATCTTCCTAACATTTTTGGCCAAGAAAGATAAGGGGCTAAGCGCCACGTAAAGTTTTTGTAATCTGGTTGGACTTCTCTACTACTAGGGAAGAATTGGGAAGGTCTACTTGCAAGCTTCCTTTAAACACTGTAGTCTGAATACTGACTTTGTTTAGACATAACACCTTGATGCATTAAGACTGAGATCAGTGTAAAGCTAAGAGCTAGGTTTCGATTAGAATAACTGGGAATGTAGGGGGATAATTGTTGTGAAAAATGGGGATCTCTAGGTCCTAAAAGGATAACGAACATCTGGGAAACATTAGACTCCATACCAAATGGAAAATAGTATAAGGACAACTCACAAATAGTAATGCAAGATGAATAGAATGATGCAGAAATGCAAGAAACAAATTGTTTTTGACATTTTATGATTTTATAAATTTTTTTGTACTTTTATGTTTTATGATTTTTTTGGTCTTTTTAGACATAATATTTCTTGAGGTTAAAGGCATTGACTATTTCACCAAATTCCTCTCCCTCCATTATGCACAAGAGATAGGCACCATTTCTGATATCTTCTTTAACCATGTAGGGGCCTTTCTAGTCTTCTGAAAAGGCTCTTTTTCGTCTTCTTTTCTTGTGTTTTGTGCTACCTCTTCTTAGGACAAGTTCTCCTATCCTATATGGTTTCTCATTTGAGTCTATTGCTGCCAAATTGGTGGTTTCTCTTAGCATTGTGAGACAGAGTAAGTCCTAAAAGGCATGCTAGTGGGAGGGAGTTCAATACAGGACTTTGTCGCAATTCAATAATTCTACCAATAGATCAAATTGTTCTTGCATGTAGACTTTTATTTCTGGTCTCTCTTGGATTCTTTGTAAGAATTGGAATAGATCAAGAGGAGTTTGTGGCTCCCTTTGTTCATTGGGGGGGACAAAGCTTATACTTGTCCTCCCATTGGGTTCTGGTCTCAGATCCATGGAATACCCAATATAACTTAAATTTGGTAGTTCAAAAATTATAGGGTCATCAATACCAACTGTCACTCTCTATGAAAGACTCCTTCACTTTCTTTGTCTTTGTCAAGAAGTCTTTCAACCATTTCTATTTGTACCCAAGGTGCTTCCAATTCACCGAGTTCATTTGATTGAACCGAGGTGGAAGTGGTTGGTTTTTCTTGTGGTTTGGATACGACAAACATCCTAAGTAACACCCCTATAGCATTGGTTGATTTGTTATCCATGGAATATACCTCTTCCATGGGTAGTATTGGTTGATGTGAGTCCTCTGTTGGTGTGAGGGGCTCATACAATTTTGTTTCTTCAGGTGTATTAGGGACACGTGATCCACTTAGTGGTGATAATGGTGTGTATCCTTCCGTTATGTCTTCTTTTGCATCTAAGAAAGCATGTGGGTCTACATTTCTTAGATCTAATATGGTGGTCTAAAAGACTGATCCTTCCATTACGTGAGGCTTCTCCCCTATGAAAGGAAAGAGTTTGCAGGCCTCTTGGACATCGATCATGAGTATTTCTAAGGGGAATTGGAGTGGTCCATCCTATTCGATCAACTCCATTATTTCAATTATTTTATCCTTGGAAACCATTTCCCTTTACTTTGGTAATGGCCCATTTTCTAAAGTTTTGATTTCTATGGTATTTAAATGGTCTTTTCTAGAGTTTCCATCTATTTGATGCATATTGACTGAGGTGTAGGATTCAGGATGGTTAGCGTGTTGGTAGGGAGTTCATAGTCAATAGGAATACCTATGTGTTTGTTTGAAGTATTTGACTTTAACAGGCTAAAAGGTTCTGGATCCCCCTGTGCGACTTAAACTTTCCCTAAGTGTAAAAAGAGGACTTCTTGAAATAGTGTAGATGGTACAACCTTCATCCCGTGTATCCATGGCCTCCCAAGAATCAAGTTATATCTCATGTTCTTATCTATAACATAGAAAGTGGTTGGAATAGTTTTGCGTCCCAAAGTCACTGGAAGGGTAATCTTTCCTATGGTGGCTACTTTCATATTATCGTATCCTCTTAGAGTGTCTCTTGAAGTGGTAATGTTGGTATGTCCATAGCCCATTCTCTCTAAGAGGGAGAAAGGAACTATATTCTCTATAGCTCCATCATTGATTAATGTTTGTTTGATACACATGTCATAGATCCATACTTGAAGGTATAGTGCAAGGTCTCCTTTCTTTGTTAATTTTGCCTCAGAGGGCATCTGTTGTAAGTCAAAGAAAAACCCTGGATCTTTAAGTTATGAGTTTGGTGGGCTGAGATTGTAGTCCACATGATTGATTTGCTCACTAGGTGGTGGCATAATTTGGTCAAGATATTTTAGGCCTATTGCTTGTAGCAATGCAGAGCGATGTGAGGAGTAGTTCCTAAGCAAGTCAGTGAATGAAATATGCACATATGTTTTCTTTAAGTCTTTTATGAGCTCACCAGGACTAATTGGAGTTGGTATTGGCTCTACCACCGAAATGGTGCCTTCGTGTGCTTCTACTTGCTCATTTTATTCCTCATTTTTTTCCTCTTGTTCTTCATTATGCATAATCTCAACCAATCCGATCAACCTAGTTTCTCCTTTTTTTCCTAGCTGTGGTGGGATTTTGGGGTTACTACTCTAAGCTTCTTTGTTTTGATTGGTCATTTCTGTATTCTTGTGTGTAGGAAATGGATCCTGATAAATTCTCATATTTGTATTTTGGGGTTCTATGGGAGCTTGATTTTGTCTTGTATCTTTGTTATCCAGTGTGACCTCCTATGGGTTTAAGAACATTTCTATAAATAAATGTTGTTGGTTTAAGAACTATACTATGCTCCCTTGTTTTATAAAAAGAACAAAAATGGTTGAACTCATAAGGGGGTCTCTCATATCTTCCATCGTTCCCGTTCCCATTTCCCTTGTGGTTCCAGCTTTGGTAGTTGTCTCGAGGATAATAACCATTGTTTCCAGGTCGATCTATGGCATTTACATTAGGAGGATAATAATATCTCCCATTGTAATAATCTATTATCCTTTTGACTGGGGGTTGATCTATCACCCCGTCTGTAGTTGCCCTCCTATTGTTTTTGAGGATTTTAATGATAGAGGCATTGTTTCCTATGTCTTCCTTTGTAAGCTTTTTATTTGAACCATAGACTTTTCAACCACTGTTAATGGCAGCTTGATTAATTCTTAAAGAAATTTCCAATGCTTCTTCATAGGATTTATATGGTAGTTTCTGGACATCTTCTCTCATGTCTTTGTTAAAGGCATGCAAGAAGAGGTCACATAGTTCTCGGTGGTCCATGTTTGGAGCACTGGTTGAAGAATAGAGCACTTGCCTCCATCAGGTGACAAAATGTGCTACATATTCATTCGGTTCTTGTTTCATTGTAAGGAATTCTCTAATTTTGGTTTTCACGAGTTTGTTCATGTCCAATGCCATGACAAACTCTCCGATTAGTTGTTTGAATGAATGGATCGAAGCTTTTGGGAGATGATAATACCAATCCAAGGTGATGCCTTCAAGCATTTTTGGGAAAAAATTTGTGACAACCCCATCCCAAGGAAGGAGTTCTCTTATGGCCATAGTGTAGGCTTTGATGTACAAATTTGGATCTCCTTCTCCTTTGAACTTTGAGAGATCTGGTAATGGCTGAGGTAGTTGCACATTTCTTATGTTTTGGTCTAGAGGATCTTTCAAATATTTGAGATACATTCCCAAGAAAGCACTCTCAGATTATGGGATCATTAATAATAACCCTGTGGGTGGGTTTTGGTAACCCATTGTTGGATTCACTAGATTGCTCTAAATAGGAGGGTTCCCATTTAGACAAGTGTCATTACTAGCATGTCACAAATAGTAATTGAGGTAGGGGGGATTTTGAGATACCCCTTGGTCCTATTCATGAGACTTTGGTCTCCTCTCTGGAGCAACTTGTTCTGCTTCTAGGATCCTGATTCTTTGCACTAAAGTTGCAATTAAATATATAGGAGTTGCATCTCTAGGGGTTTCTTCATTTCTACGATGTTCTCTTCGACTAGTTTCATAGTGATGGGTTTCCTCTAGTGTGGCAGTTTCTTTTTCTTCTTCTTGTAAGGCAATCCTTAATGCCTCTTGAGCATCTTTGGTTTCTTCTAGATATTTTTCCAATCTTCTAACCTCTTCATCAAGGTGGGTATTCAATGTACTTGTGGAAGGTTGTTTTGGTCAATTTAATTCTAACATCACCCTCCTTGCTTTATGTGGCACATTGGGTATGACCATATTGTTCTCCCAAGTTGGGTTGTTGAATGATAGAGAGTGCCTAGATTCCCTTTGATCTTGGTTGTAGTTAGAGTCTTCATAGTCATAACAATTGGTAACAGGTGCATCAAGATGAGGTGGAACATACCTATCAAAGGAAGGGGTTTCATGTTTAGTTGAAGGACTGTTCCCCTAGTTCAAGTCTGGTTCTGTCATATTCGGGGGTGCCATAGACACCACAGAATAAATGGAATGGATGATGGCACAGATGATGGAAGTTGAAGCAGCTATGAAAAGTAAAGAAAGAAATGCTTGAAGTTTTTAATGAGATCCAAATAATGGGAATGTGAATAACACAAACAAAAGTTTTTGCTCTTCACATTAGGTTCACCAAAATATGTACGCTCAAAATCATGACTCTGATTACTTGAGGACTGTCAGGTTGGATTTTGACACGCACACAGACCCTTCCCTCCTTGCCATGGGGTGATCTGCCATGTCAATCTCTCTCATGTGGAATTAGCCAGTTGAGAGGAGGCAAGACATAGTGGGGGTCTAGCTCGTTGGAGAGATGGACTTCGTGGAGAGGGGTTAGCAAGTTCTGTGGCCTTTGTTCTTGTGCATTTTGTTGTATGTCTGGTTCAATTGTTGTTATAGTTGAAATAACCTTATGACCCAAAGGGTCACTGGTTTCTCTTCTTCTATTTGGATTCCTTAAATTCCACCTTTATGTGGGTAAATAGTTGTTTTCATTGATGGCTTCTTCTATTTCTGTCTCTGAGAAATGCTCTTTGCAGTTGTAATTGCCTAGTTCTTTCCAACAACAAGAGGACAAATGGGTCTCCTTGTGGTGGAAAAAATGTTTGTTGTTCTGGTCATGGATGGATCTCCTTGATCTTGTCATGGATAGCCCTTACCCACTCTCCTCTCACTCCTCAGTACATTCAAGAATTAGGATAGAGGAAGTTGGGTACTTGTAAACTTTGACTAGATCTAGGGTTTTGACGTAGGGTTTGACTTGTGTTTTAACTTTGTTTGTACCTTGTGATGAAATCAAGGGTTTGTTTGGAATCATTTTGAACTATTATTACCTTGTGATGGAATCAAGGGTTTGAAATTTTATCTGTCCTAGGGTATCTATATGCATGCAAGCTAAATGATATGCAAAACATCTTTTTGGTATTTTTAAGAGTATTTTGGAAATAAAAGTGCTTCTATTCTATGAAAAGGAAATATATATGCAATCATAAATGACTTTTCAAATGCAATGTTAATCTATGTATTTTTAGGTTTTTGGTGTTTTCAATGCAATCTAATCTAATGGAAGGGTGAGTGCGAGATCATGATGGGCCAAACAATGGCAATGGAGAAAAAACTTGTTGGATGAAAAAGTGCTAACATTTTGCCTACTATTTAGATTTGGATGGAAAGGATGTTAATATTTCTAGCTCAAATATGGATTTCCTCTGAAAATACCTTAGGATTATCTCATATTTAAGCAACTGGGAGTCCCTATACTTGCCAAGGAAACTTGTAAAACCACCCATTTAGTGTTATCTTGAAATTTTCCACAATTTCATCCTTGAAGTTGACAGACTTTTTTGTAACTAAATTTAATCAAATGAAAAGGGTTTATAGAGGAAGCTATTAAGATTCTAAAAATATAATATACGCTTTAATAATTTTAATAGGTAATTATTATTAATTTTCTACATGTATTATGTCTAATTTTCTGATAGATATACATATTGAAAAACATATATAACTTTCAACATATTGATCCTTTTTTAAATCCAAAAGATGTGTCACATTCTAGGATTTATTGGGTATACATTAAAATGTAAAATTTTTGAGTTTCATATATTTTTTTACCAAGATAGGCTAGCTAGAAAATTAATTTTTAATATTTTAAAAAAGTCACAATAAAAAATCCATAAGTAATTATTTATTTACGTAAAAAATTCAAAAATATATGCGTCATATCTGCTCATGTGTCCTTTACTTAAATCCAAATCATGGAGTAAAAGTATTATCATTTCCTCATACTTAGGTTGGCTGGAATGACACCTACTTTTTATGTTTTTCTAAAAATTTTAGTAGCACTTCATTGAAATATCCAAATTTCACCAAACTATCTATAATTTTTTTTTTAAGTAGTAGACCATAAACTACATTCAATTTATTATAACTTTTATTGCTACCTTATTTCTAGATTGTGTAGATAACTGATTCAATTTTTGACATGAAGTTACTTAAGTCTGCTTTTCACATTTACATTGCCACTTAGGGGTAGTGTTTGGCCCATCATGATCTTGAACTAACCTGAAAAGGGAAAATGCTTCTTCTAACAATGTAAATCTAGAAATATGAAAGTAATTAATCTAACATGCAAGATCTAACTATGCAGGAAAAAGCAATGTGTTACTATTTCCAAGAGCAAATGTGAGTATCTAATTATTATGAAAGCAATGAAAGAACCTAAAAGAGATGAAGATTTGTTGACTCCACTACCCTTAGTAATCCTTGTGTAGGCAACCTTGAATCCTTCTATTGTAGCAAGTGATCCTCTTGACAACAAAATGACCTGAAGAAGAAAAAAGAAGCTTTGATTGAGCACAATCGCATAGAATGAAGTAGCGTGACGCTACTTGGTTGAACAATAAACGCAAAAGGCACCTACATGCTATAAGAGCATTTGAATGCTAAGTTGGAGAGCAAAATTGGCAAGAGCCATGTGCACAATGAATTTGCCTTTGTGGGAGAGCTTTGAAGCTATCCAACAATGAAATCTTTGAAGCTTTGAAGAAATAAAGAAAGAAATGAAGAAAGAGACTCAAGGGCCTATGAAGAAGATTGAAAAAGCTTGTGAAGATGAGAAGAGTATTCTCCAACTTGTTCAACTTGGAAAATAATGAAGAGGTGAGGGGTATTTATAGGTTTGAAGAAGGGATGAGAGGTGGAATTGATTGAGAAGTTAACTCATTTGACTGATGAGTTAACAAGAATAGATTAGGGAGTTAAGAAGATTGATTACCCAGTGAACTCGGTGAATTAAAGAGTGATGAAGCAATGATAGCTTATCACTGAAGAGGTAATGGAGGTGAGGGAATGCATGAGATTGATTAGAGAAATAATTTGAGATCAAATAAAGTTAATTATGCATGTGTGGGTGCATGAAATAGTTAACTCTATATCAAGGATCAAAAATCATGCAAACTGGAAGAAAAATGGGGGAAAATGAAGCTTTTCTGAGTGAAAAATGTGAGTTTTTCCATGGCTAGAAAAATGGTAGGGTGGCCTGGGGGTGACCATGTGTCACCTGGGGAGATCTGGATAGAAAGGAGTTTCATAGGAAAAGCATGATGGGAGATGGTAGAAGAGAGAAAAAGGAGGTGTTTTGCCTCCAGAAATAGGTCAATCATGTGGAAGAATCCAAATCTCCACTTGCATCTACAAGATCTCTAAGGAAGATCTAAAAATAATAGGGGGAGATTTGGATTGGTTGGTTGAAAACAAAAACTATCAGTGGGAGATGGATTGAGTGACCTCTAAAAGGCTTCTATGAGGTGCACAAGACAAAATACAAAGGGGAAAGGTGAAAACTCACCTACAAGACACTCACAAGGCTTAAGATCAAGGTCAAAAGCTAGAAAATGCAAGTTGACAAGTGTCACAACAAGTGTCAAAAAGTGTCACAAATGGGGAGAGAAGGAAATCGACAATGAAGAAACAACACAAGACAAGAAGAGAGGACACGTCATCAAGACGCCTACTACTTAAAGTACATTATTTCATACTTACATGTACGTGACAAGGATTTGAATCATCATAGGGGTCCTCGTGGTGGCAGTGTGTTATTTTTGTGCTTACAAGTACCATAGCCCAATTCTTGTCCTTGACTTCAGATTGTTCATTCTTAGGATCATCTTTGTTTTGTTCAATATTTGGATCAATGTCTTCCTGTTGAACTTCTCTAATATAATTATTCAATATCCTCTTAGGTGGTGGGAGAAGTAAATTATTTTGAGTGATCTCAACATTCATCATTGAGGGATTTAATGTGAGAGACTTCTCCTCATCAACTAGTGCTACATCCTTAATGATGTCCCAATGATTTGAATATTCAATCAAAGGAGGGAGATTAAAGGTCTTGTCTTCCTTAGTGATATCCAAGGTGTGTGAACAATCAACTTAAGGAAGGAGGTTGGTGGGATGATCCATAGAGGTTTCGTGCATTATAATAGAGTTTTTATTGTTGTTAGATGAAAGCTCATCATCCAACCATGGAATGTTCTTTGTTGAAGGGAGTTCTTCATTCACTAATTCTTCCTCTTGGCTAGGGAGAGCATTGCCATGGAAAAATGGTAATGGCTCTTCATTTTCTAATGCTTCATCTTGGCCAGAGTGAGCATTAGAATGAAGATTTGGTGGTATGATGTTAAGAGATGTGTCAAGGAAATTATCCTCTTGCATCAAAGTGTCCCCATGAGGAGGAACAACCTTGGGAGAGGGATCATAAGGTAAACTAAAGTTATCACCACATGTTTTAGCAATAGGTTCCGTAGTGGAATTTTCCATAAACTCATCAAAGGATTCATCTAACATTTTGAGGTAATCACTAGTATATATACTATTGATCATGAATTTAGTGAGATCATATAATATCAAAGGATATATTCCCATGAGATTTGTGAAGCTATCAAAATTAGATATATAAAAAATGATTTCATATGTGGAGCACATGGAGAGATCAACATCATGTATGTATGCTATTTCTTCTAGAACTTCATGATGTTTATCAGTGAATTTAGGGAAATGATCGATGTCTATGATGTATGCAAACAAGGATTCCAAAGAAGTAGCCATGATGTATGCTTTCAAATCAATTCAAGATTAGATTTTAAAAGATTTCAAAAGTATGCCAAAGACAAGTGTAACACTATATGCAAAAATGACCTAAAATGCTTGATTTTATTGTACTTTTTTAATGAAAATATATGAAAGCAAAGGTGTTGTAAGGAAATTGATCAGGGGAAGAAAATTATATGTCTAATATCAGTCTAATACAGAAATAATATCATTCACAACACACTCCTGATGCAAATATAAGATGATGACAAGTCAAAATATACTGAAAATGCACTAAAATATGCATTTTTTTCACCAAATCTCATGCAAAAGAGCATTAAAAGGGTTATGTGAGGAAAAAAGTGATGGAAAAATTTTATATCAGTAATAAGAGCCACCTAATGCCAAAATATCCATCACGACATACTTATAGTGCCACTCAAGGTCAAACCCTAGTGAAAATATAGCAAAAAAAGACAAATTTTCATGATTTCTCAATTCCAAGACCTAGCAAAAGGGGTGTTGTAAAGAATTTTAGGATGTGTAGAAAATAATAGCAATGATATCAATCACCTCAATCCATAAAATTTTTCACAACACGCTTGGAGTGCAAACTAGGCCAAACCCTATGGCAAAAATAGCAAAAATGTGTAATTTTTCACCAAGTTTTCAATACATGAGGCCAATAACAAGGTGTTGTAAAGAATTTTAGGAGAGGCAGAAGATAATACCCCTGATATAAACCAATTAGTGCAAAAATATTTTTTGCAACATGCCTATAGTGTAAATTTAGAGAGTCGATAAGGCCAAATCTAGTGAAAATCAATGTTTTTCAAGCCCTAGGTTTGAGATCTTGATCTAAAAAGCTATATGAATGTTTTAAAAGTTGATATATGATGAAAATTAAATTATCTCATATCTTAAAATAATTTTCATGCTCCAACATACAAAATGCAAGTGCAAATCTAATGAAAAATCAATGAAAATGCTATTTTTTGTTGAAATTTTCTATTCAAAAATGCAAATTTGTTATAAAATGAAAAAATACAGAAAAATAAAAATTTGAATGAGCTTCTAAAATGAGTAGAAAAATATGAAAAAAGATTTTGCCTATAAAGCCTAGATTTTGGAATTACTGGGTTATATGCAAAATTCACAATTTTCAACAAAACCCTAGTAATTTTATGATGAAAATGTAATGCAAACTAATGAATTTTTGTAATTATTTGTAATTTAAATCAAATCTAATGCAAAAATCATAAATTTGATGAAATTCAAATTAATTAATGCAACATGCAAAACCCTACCATGCAATTTTTTTCTAATTTTTCAATTTTTTTGTAAGTTTTCCAATGCAATAAGATGAATGGCTATATGAATGAATGAAATCACTGAAAATCTGAAGAACAACACTTAGCAAGGTACAAATAAGTCCAATAACATGGGTTCACCAAAATGTAAAGGGTAAAATTTGGATGTTTGGTATTTGATAGTTTTGTGTATGTATCCTCATTTCACCCTTTCATTCAAGGACCTAGGGTCAAGTTGCAATGTACTATCATACCCTAGGTCACTATGAGATGTAGGAAAACTTAGATTTTTATGATTTTATTGCCAATTATCTTCACTTATGCTCAATTATACCTTAAACCCTAATTATGTAAACACGATAGTAAATGGATGAATATAAAAAAATGTTGCTATAGAAAGATGTAAAATGACAAATAACTATGCACTTGTTTTCAAGGTTTCAAAGTGGAATAGATGGGGACTAAAGAGCGAGTGCCCAAGTCAAATGCCCTACTTTTTGTTGGGATCTTTAAACAAGATCTACAACCTATTCCTGTTGTACCGAAGGTTTTCCCGTCATGGAATTTTAAGGACTAATGAGTAGGCACCCTAGTCCAAGGAACCATTTTCTTCTCTAATCTACAATTTTGACACTCTGTTGTACCCTACTGCAACTTCATTTTGTCTGTAGCTTCCACCTATAACCTACAATCATGAAAACCTTGGTAGGGGGTTGTGGTGTTCAGAAGCTTGCTTTAGTCAAGCCCCAGAGAGACATTCAAGTCTTCTGAACACTGTTGTTAGATAAAGTGCATGCCCTTGTGAGGTAGAGGCAAAAACCAAATGATAAATGCTCAAAAACATAAATGATGTCACCTTTTATTGAAGATCTCATGGGAGGAAGAAGCTCTTCATGCCATGAGGAGATGATTTCTCAAATATGCAAATACAAACACATAGACAACACAAATCTTCTCATGCAACACAATGAAAGCCTTGAACCACCTTTAGAACACAATAGCTTGCTAGTAATCAGGTAGTAATGCTCTAGTTTACAAATGAATGCCTAAACATGCTTTTATATGCAACTACAAACACTCCCACCTAGAATTTCATAATTCAAACTTACAGCATCAGCATAGGACCCAAAATTTGGGACTGACCCAAAATAGGACCGGACTAGGGCATGGACACCCAAGTCTTCCCCACCTATTTTGGGTAGGTTTAGGTTCAAGGGGTCCCCCTAGATCCCATTTGACATGATACCTAGGGTTCATTCCATCAAGATGTTGAAATATGATGTAAGATGTCCTAAATGTAGCTAAGAGACCCGAGAGCTAAACTTATGAGGGAAAAGCCCCTAAGGGGACATTTTATGATGTTACAGTTGGATAGGGGCTTTCCTTGGTCAAACCCCATGTTGGTGTTCCCACCTACAGAAAAATAATGATGATAATGATAAAGAGTGTGTGTTCATGATGAATAGAGGCAAATCAATTGATAAAGACTATAATAAACAAGTACCATAAAATAGAGTTACCATAAGTGTGTAACCCTTGTTGGATTGATGTCACAATATGAATCACCCACAAGGATTTATATAGGAGAAGGTAGAAGCTTCCTTAAAGACTTGCAAGGGTTAGTGCATACAACAATAGTCTTTATAAATAGAGAGCTTGTAGAGAGAGAGAGAGAGAAGTCAGCTTATCTAAATGAGGGAAAGAGGGTTGTTTATATAAATGAATCCCAAGTACTTTTTGAGGGCTTGTTTTGGTTAAGGATGATAGGGTGCATCACTCAAGGCAAAAAGGCTAAAATTTAAATAAAATCTTTTGGAGCAAATTGACAAGACATTAGCACCCAATGCTAGTGTCTTGGTGAAATTTTCTCTTGAAATGCTAGTTGTCAAGGGACTTCACCCTATTTCTTAGAAAAGTGGTGAAATATGCACATATCAAGAAGAGACAAGCATACAAGCTAAAACAAGTACCAAACCTAGTGTGAAATTGTACACAATGACAATTTTTGACACTACATTTAGCCCCCACTTTAGCATGGGTATGAAATTTTGTTCATATGCACACTGAAGTATAGAGAAGCCAAATTTATTCACTAAAATGTTGAAGATGTAGAATGTCACCAATTTGAAATATGTGATAGCCCCCAAGCATAAGATTCTATAAATCTACAATGCTTAGATAAAGTGGTTACACATACAAGATGCATAGCATAGATCACACATACACACAAAGCATAAATGAAGCATACATGGAGCATAAATGAAGCATACATGGAGCATACACGAAGCATACATAGAACATACATGAAGCATACATAGAACATACATGAAGCATACATATAACAACAAAGTTGGCAAACCATATGATCTAATATAGAAAAAACACAACTGAACAAAAAAAATTGAGTCAACAAGGTAAAGAGACCTTTGTATGAAAGGTTGTCTCAATACCATGCATTATCCCTGAAAATACAATAAAAACAAAGAAAACCAACAAAACAAAGGAATTATTAGGAGGAGAAAAGAATACAATGAGTCAATTGATTTCTTCAAGGGGCAATGCATACAAACAGACATGGAAGCAATCAATACAAACGTAGAATAATACATGACTTAGGCACTAGCTTTTTTTTGTCACTAGGGGTCATGCAAATTACAATACCCTCATGGATCATGGGCTAGCAAGTTGTGTTATGCTAAGTGACCATGGGTATAAGGAGGTAGGTCGTATGAAGTATGCAGGCTAGCAAGATGTATTATGCTAGGTGGCTCATAGACTACAAATGCCTTAGGGAGAATAAAAATAAGCAATGCCTCAGGAAGTGTAAAAGTAAAGAATTCCTTAGGGAGTGTAAAAATAAATCTAACACCTTAGGGAGCGCAAAAATGAGCAAAACCTTAGGGAGAATATTAAACACCGACACCAATAGCGGGTGAATTCTTTAGGGAGCATTAAAATGAACAACACCATAGGGGATGACTTAATACACAACACCTCAGGGGGTAAAAATAAGGAAAGGTGCATGAATGGATGCACATGTGAGTAGAATATATGCCCCCCTTACAATAATTGCATAAAGCAATGTATGCAATTGATTTTAAGGTAAGTGAGAGGGGGTAGAAAAAAAGAGTGTCTACAAGAAGGATGTCTACTTGTAGAACAGGTTGTCATTACACCTCTAAAATAGGAGTGAGGACAATGATCATGTTTCTTGCATAAAAGGAATGTTGGAGTCTATTGCAATGTGATAACAAAGGTGGCTCGATGCCGTAATAAATGAGACTCAATCATAATTATTTAGAGAAAAGAATGTTTATTATGCAAAATGAACATGATAGGGGTGATCCTCACTGTCGCTCAATATTTGAAGAAAGAACAGGTGCTATAGCAAAAGGGAAAATGCGAGCACACATGTCACAAAGGTGTTGAATTTTGTTATGCAAGGCTTGACATTCAATATTGGAATCACCAAGTGTTCGATGATATGCACAAAAAGGAAGTGTTGATTGATTGTTTTGTGGAAAAATTTTTCATTTTAGATGACAAAGAGTGATCAAGTAGACCTCGAGTAGACTCAGCAAAATACACTATTGCTGAGTTAGAAGAGAAGAAGTAGGTGGAGTAGGAAGCAAACCTTTCTGTTATGGAGAGAAGTTTGATTTCTAAAAAAAGGAAACAAAGAGACCTTAGACAATGGTGAAGGGTATGTAGATATAGGATAAGGCCATAAACCTAAACCTCCTTTAGAAAAGTGCAGTGTAAAATTCACAAGAACCTTAACTCCTTGTTCCATGAACCCTAAACCATTTCCTTTGTATCCAAGCTTAGAAAGAATTTTGAATCTAGACCATAATGTGTCTCCAAACTAGACAAAGGAGGAGAGGCCACATTATTAATCTTGTTGTAATGAGAAGTGTAATCACATCTTGAAGGAGTAGTCACAGAATTGACATAAGAAGAAGGATCGATTTTTTTACAAGTATGCATCTATCCTTGTTGAATGTTGATGTGTTAGGGTGAGGAGGGTCAATCTTATATTCAGCAAGTCCATGGGGGTTGAAATCTTAAGAGCCCTAATCATCACCATGACATCCATTAAAAGAAGGCACATTATCATGGATAGAAGGTGATGATGGTGTTGAAGTTTGAATAGTAGATTTGATCTGTTTAGAATAAATAGATTGCGCAAGTGAAACATAAGCCATCTTTGGGATCTCAGGTTTAGATAGTGTGATATTTTACTCTCCAATAAAGGAGGGTGTAAAATCTAGTGAACCACAATCATCACCAAAATATGCACTCAAAGGTGAATCACTATTTTGATTATCATTGTTGTTAGCAACAGAGAATAGTGGGTTGGATTTTGTTCAAGAAGGAATCAAATTGCTAAGAGATTTTGAAACAAGAGGTTCATACCTGGATTTTTCTTGTAAGCAAATTTTCATATTTGGATCAGCCTCAACTATATAAAGTGTGTTGTTATAAATGAGCTTCATTGTTCAATGAAGAGTAGATGGGACTACCCCCATGGAATGAATTGATGGTCTACCAAGAAGAAGATTATATGAAAGAGCATCAAGCATGACATGGATAAGCATAGGCAAGGTTATAGGTCCTACCTCAACTAGTAGTGTGATTATTCCTTGTGACTATCTATCAACATTATCGAAGACACAAATAGAAATAGTATCAGGTTTGATAAGAGATGTATCTATACTGATTTTGCATAGCACATCTATGTTACAATCATTAAGACCTTATCTGTTATCAATCAGAATATGCTTTATTCCATTTTATTGATGATGACCAAAATCATGACAGGATCATGTTTCTTTTGAACTTTGAGAGAAGGTAACTCATGTTGCTGAAAGATGATATCTGATAGCACCTGAAAAAACTAGCTCCCAGAAATGCATTGTTTTGCCCCAAAAACCCATTAAAATTTAAAACCCCCTATTTAGATCCAATCTAAGATAGTTTGTAAGGGTTTTCTTCCAAAAATATAAGTAAAATATCCCCCCAGGTCAATGTGTTTTCTTCCCTTAGAAAAACTTGTTCATTTAAGGCCTTTGTTAGTGAATCAACAAAATCATGAGCTGCTGATTTTGTCGATTGAGTTCATAGGTCCATGACTTTGTTGGTTTGTTGATTTGATGATAAGGTGACAAAATAGATGAAGGAAGAGAAAAAGGATAAAGAAAAATGTTTGAATTTATGACCTTTGTCAGCAAATTGGCAAAGTCACAATCTACTAATTTCACTGACTAGGTCATGAGTTTGTGTTTTCCCCAATTCACTGACCTAGTGACAAAGGAGTGAAAGGAAGTTTTTTATAAGGCAAAGAAAGGTAAAGGGAGAGCTAGATCAAAGAGAAGGAAAATGAAAAGAAAAAGACTAAGTCTTTTGTCAGTGAATTGGCTAATTTGCGAACAACTGATTTCTCTAACCAAGTTCATGAGTTTGTAGTTTTGCTAATTTGTTGATAAGGTGACAAGGGGGGAAAATGAAAAGGAAGTGAAAGAAATAAGGTGGGTCTTCATTGGCAAAGGAAAAAATTTTCAACAATTAGGATCGGTGAGGAGAAATTTCACTGATAGGCTGAAATGCCGATGAAGGAAGGAAAAGAAGAAAAGGGAAGATGGTTAACCACCACGAAGATTCGCTGATTGAAAGAAAGGAGATAAAGTTATGGAGAAGGGAAAATTTTCTAAGGAAAATTTCCCAAAGAAGAAAGTAATGGATGAGGTGGGCAAGTCTTCATCAGTGAAACCTTTGCTTCGTGAACCATTAGGTTCACCAACAAAGGGTTCAACTACAAGTCTTTTCCCCAACAAAGAAGAAAAAAAAGAACCACAACTGACAAAGGAAAAAAAAGGTAAGTGAAGAAAGGTTCACCTCAGGGGAAATTTTTAGACAAAGAGAGAAAGAAGAAACTAAGTGTTTGTTAGCGAATCGGTAACTTTGAGAACTGCCTACTTCACCAACCAAATTTATGTGTTTCTATTTTTGTTGATTTGCCAATAAAGCAACCTAGCAATGAAAGAAAAAGAGTGATAAAGGCATAAATAAGAAACAAGAATGAAGCAACAAAGTGGATTGTTTCCCAAATTAAAGTTTTGCTGATAAGGCAAAAAAGGGGCATGTCTAGACAAGACAAGGTGGGGAAGGAAGGAAAGGAGGACTTTTCCAAGGTTTGTGGATAGGTAAATTTGCCAATAAAGGGAAAACAAGAATGAATAGAGTCACTTCATTGGTAAAGTGATCAGTGTTTGAATTGTTTGGTTTGTTGACTGTTGTGTTTTCTGATGTGAGATTTTGTTGACAAAGGAAGGCAAAGATAAAAAAAGACAAGTGAGGAGCAAGCAATGATGAAGAAAACAAAGTGGATAGTCTATGCTAGGTGGAATTCACCAATAAACATGTAGATGAAAAGGAAAAATCTAAGGAAGATCAAATGTTTTGTAAATCATAAAGTAAATGTAATAGTTTAAAATATTTTAAGGTTAGTTCAAAATATTTTAAACTTAGTTTAAAATATTTTAGAAAGGTTGTAAAGAGATTTACATAGTATTTAATCAAACTATTCTTCAAGCGCCTATCTTCTTGAAAACATGCCATGATTGCAGGATATTGTAGGTTGGTTGGTACTCAACATTAATGATTGGCAGGACAAGGTTAGTTGCAGGTGGGTAGCAAAGTGAAATTCTTCAATGCATAGGTACACTTGGAGGATAAAGTAGATGAAATTGATGTTGTTGGTGTTAGGGAATGGACTTGATCCATCCCTCATTATTGCTCTGGGTACCCTAAAGAGTGGACAATCTTCTTCTACCATTTTTGGAGTTCTAAGGGAATGGACATTTCTTCCAATTTGATGGATTATCTGACAAGGCCATGGACCAGATTTTAATGTAGGATAGGTTTCTTATTGACTAAGGTTTCAATGCCTAGAAGTGTGTGGTAGTAGAGTGCTACATATGCATGTTTTAGTTACATTTTAAGGGGTTGGTTGGTTCTTTGTTGGTGGATGTAGGCTGTGTAGGTCTAGAAATGCTTCTAGGGCTCCAAATCACGCCATGTTAAGGTGCAGAGAAGTAATGGGATGGTCAAACAAGTGAAATATAATGTGCAGTAGGGATTGTGCAGAGAATGTCTCCATGCTAGTTTGTATGTATTTAGTGTCTTTCCTCTTATCACATTTGTTGATCAGTTTGTATTGGACATTTGAAAATGTGACAATATTTTAAATATATTACAAGCCTTGTAATAGTCATCTGTTCTTTAAATTTTAATGCATGCAGTTCTGTTCTAGATTATTAAGTATGTTTGAAGCACAAAACCCACAATTTGATGTAGCATGCGCTTAGTTCAGTTTTCCCTTATTTCCCTTCCATTTGTTTTCTTTTATATCTTCTCAAACTATGTAGCCTAATTGGATTGGCACCGAGCTTTTCTCCATTTAGACCAATCACACACTATTTAAATCAAAGAACCATTTACCAGTGCTTTAGGTGAAAACCATCTTTCTTGTGCATGTACATTCACACAGTTTGTATTAGCTATATAGGGGTTTTAAGAAAACTAGTTCTTCTTGGTTCAGTGATAGTCTTTGGAACCAAGATAATGATTTGGGTTTGGTTGTCCATTTATTTTCAGTTGTTCATCTGGTTTGAAGTCAATACTTGTTAAGGTATACCCCTCAGGACATCCCTTCAAAGTCTAAGTTGAGCTTGAAGTGTAGATGAGACTACCCACTCTTGTCAGTTGGCCAAAATTGCCCTTAACTTGTTGATAAACCTCTTTCTATCACCCTGAAAACATCCCTGGCTTATGTGATTTAGAAATGTTTTATAGTTTTGTGTTGTAGTTATTTTGGAAACCAACAATATCTAGATTTGTCACATGCATACAATATAACAAGGCTTCTACGTCATTTGTTCTAATAGAAGGTGGTACGACTACCCTTTATAGAGCCTCATAGAGCATTTCTTGGTATGCAGGTGAGGTTTGCATTAATTCCCAGAGTGATATTTTAGATAGAGTAGAATGAAGCTACTCAACAAGATCATATTCTTTGTTAGCATGTTGAGAAAGATAAGGAGATAGAGGAAAAAAGGTTGAGAAGGTTGAAGAGAAGTGGGAACAATCAATGCTTATTAACTTTGCTTGTTGATGCAAGTTTTGTATGTGTGAGAAACCACATGATAATGAGGTTGTTGTGACACACCTCAAATAGTCATTACATGGTTAGATTATGGTTGTGAAGCATTAGAATTAAGATGCATAATGATTTTAGGTATCACAGCTTCTTTTTGGGAACTAAAACTTTAAATTGTGTTGATTAGTTTTGACAAACATCTATCCATGGAGGATCTGATGTGAGTTTTGACTCTTCATCAATTGATAGCACATTTCTATGGTGAAGGGCATTGGAATGAAGAGCATGAAAAGTAATTTTAAGAAAAGTATCAAGGATTGTATCCTTATTTCTATCCAAGGAGATTGAACATGAAATCAAAGGAGGAAGAAAAGAAGTCTTCACATCCCTAGTGATGTCTAAGGGGATTGAATGTGCAACCAAATGAGGAAAAAAAGATAAAGAGGTCTCCACATCCTTATTGATATCCAAGGGGCTTGAACATGCAACCAATGGAGGAAGAAAAGATAAAGAGGTCTCCACATCCTTAGTGATGTCAAAAAGGCTTGCACATGCAATCAGGGGAGGAAAAAAAGATAAAGAGGTCTCCACATCCGTAGTGATGTCCAAGGTTCTTGAACATGCAACTAAAGGAGGAAGAAATTATAAAGAGGTATCCACATCCTTAGTGATGTCTAAGGGGATAGAACATGGAACCAAAGGAGAAAGAAAAGATAATGAGATCTCAACATCATTAGTGATGTCCAAGGGGCTTGAACATGCTACTATAGGTGGATGATCAATAGGATGAGACAGGGAATCAACATGAACTATGGAAGCTAAGGTAGAAGTAATATGCTAAACATCGATTGGTAGGGGATCTTATGTGAGGTGAGACCCTTTGTCTATTAATGCCTCATCTCTATAAGAGAGCATCGAAATGAGGAGAAGGTAAAGTCATGTTAAGAAATGTATCAACGATTTCATTCTCTTGCTCCAAAATATCCTCACAAGTAGGAGGAATTTTAGGAGAGGGATCAAAAGAATGGAGTGACATAGGAATAGCCAAGTCACCATCATATGCTTGAAATAGAACATTATTGTCAACAAATTTTTGAGAAAAAATGGATAGTGATGTAAGGAAAGAAGAGAACATATCTAGAAAGAAATTGGAAATGAGGCTGGGATAGAAAAATATAAAGAACCACAACACGTGGAGAAAGTGATGACAAGACATATATGTTAATGACATATTAGAAGGTAGAAGTTTTTGTTTTTTGGTTTTTGTTTTCTAATCTAGAAGAATAATGCTTAAGTGTTTTGTTTTTAAACTAAACACATAAAATAAAATAAGTTATTTAATAGAAGTGTCTAATCAATTCATCAACTAATCAAACACAACAAAGATGGTTGTACAAGTGTAAGATACATTGAGCTCACCAAAATATAAGATGGGAAAAGAGATCTAATCAATTATGAACTAACTAGATCAATCTTCCTAATTAAACATTGGAACACAAGCCACCAATGACTCTAGGCTTGGTTGCTATCACTAGAGAAGAGCCACGATGTGTTGGTGGGAGATCTGTTCCTTTGATGTAAATATGAGAGATTGATTAAAAATGTATTGATTAAACTAAGCAATATGTAGACCAAACTTACTAACTGAGTAAATGTGCAAATGACTATTACAGTTTCCAAAAAATAAGAGCAAAATGGAAAAGAGAAGATCATAGGGAACCTGACACCAGAAGAAGGGGCAAACTGATCAGTACACTAGCATTGGGTACTAGTGTCTTTAGGGTTTGGTACATAAAATAAGTGTCAAATAGTAGTGAGCACATCTAAGGGAACATGGCATCAGAAGCAAGAGCAATCTTGGTAGGACACTAGTACTGGGTGCTATTGTCTTTAGGGTTTTGTTTGAACTTTCATTTACAATCTATATCATAGATCCTTCCATCTTCCTCTTTCTCCTCGATGTCTGAAACTCCTAATTCAAATATGTACATGCAAAAGAGGAAAAATGGTTGCACTATATAGGGGCTTGCATCAATCAAACCCTACGTTGGTGTGCCCCCTCTACAACAACAATGATGATAATGATAGAGAGTATGTGTTCATGATGTATAAAGGCAAATCAATTGATAAAGACAACAGTAAACAAGTACCATGAGATAGAGTTACTAAAGTATGAACTTGGATCGATGTCACAACATGAATCAACCACAACAAGTTGTATAGGAGAAGGATGAAGCTTCCTCAAATACTTGCAAGGGTTAGTGCATAACACAATAGTCTTCACAAATAGAGATCTTGTACACACACAGAGAGAGAGAGAGAGAGAGAGAGAGAGAGAGCTTGCTGATAGAGAAGTCAACTTATCAAAATGAGGGAAAGAGGGTTTTTAATAATATTTAATCTCAAGTACTTTTCAAGGGCCCATTTGGGTTGAGGCCGACATTGTGCATCACTTGAGGCAACAAGACTTACATTCAAATAAAATCTTTTGGAGAAAATTGACAAGACACTACTTCACAACACTAGTGTCCTAGAGCAATTTGCTCTTGAAATGCCAACTGTCAATGGACTTCACCCAATTTCTTAGAAAATTAGTAAAATATGCACATATCAAGTAGAGACAAACATACATGCTAAAACGAGCACCAAACCTAGTGTGAAATTGTAAGCGGTGATAATTTTTGATAGCACAGTAGGTTCTCAACTTGGGGGCATGGTTCTGATTCTTGAAGAATTTTATACATCATTTGTAGTATTCTTTTGGGTATCCTTTTTTGATGTTATTTTATTTCTGTACTTTATCAAAATATATCACCTAATGTCATAAGCGAAGAAAAGTGCAAGCAAAATGTAACATAGAAAATTAGATATCCTTGAAATTTCATGCTACTTTTTGGACCTACTTTGGTGTCTATAACCCCTATAAATTTTTTAATCTCATTTATCCCTTACCTTAACATTTTCCACCCATGGTGCCAAGGTTGTGCTTGTGTTTATTCCTTACAATGGTATATTTTACACAAAATTATTTTTCTATTGTGGTTAGTGTTTCTTTCTCCTAGTGTTTGGAACTTTGAAAAGTTGTAGTTTCCTGAACACATGTAATACATGGACATATACATGACACACTAGTGCCCTATGACAGATTACCATATGGTGGCTATTTCTAGGTGTTTATCCACCTTGTTACATGTCCAAGTCTCTTGTAATGCCTATAAATCAAATATGAATGTTTCCTTAAGACCTTTGACTACCTGTTCTTAAATTAGATGTCTAAATTTGGATCTATCTTTTGAAATATTTTTGAATCTCTTTAATCTCAAGTACTATTGCACTCTTTGGCATACAGAAAAAATTTCTTATGGCTCCTAAAATTCAAATTTCTTATGTCAACTATAAGCACTTACCATCACTCTTGAGAAGGATTTGAACACACTACATTTGGCTAGGGTATCTTTAACATCTCCATCTTGTTGAGGGTACCTTGCTCTTCGATTTTGTGGATTTCATCTCTTCTCATTTGATGTGATAGTGTTCTTGCCTTCGTCTTGTATTTTCTTATTGTTGGAAAATGCATTTTAGTGCACTTGGCATTATTGTGTTTTTATGTCCTCTTGTCCCTCACACACATACACACTAGTTTATATCTTTTTGTAGACTTGAGAATAGTATTCATAGATTCTTCTCATTCCTTTTAGGTATAGGGACACTTAGAATAAGAGAAAACACTTCTTTATCATTCTTGGCTAGTTGTGGAGGTTGAAAGACTAGTATAGAGGCTTGACCATTTGTTGAAAGCCCCCAAGCAGTCCTAACATTTTCTCTTGTTTTAGCTATAGGTTTTTTTAGATCTATCAACTGCATGAGTGTTTCCATTTTTATTTCTTGAAATGCATAGACTAAATCATTCCTTTTGATTTCTAATTTCCCCTGGTTTTCTACTTTCTTTCCCTTTTTTCCTTTTTGTGAAGATGGGCATGAATTTTAAGGAAAAATACATGTTTTACCATTTTTTGTGCAACATTCCATATATACAACAACACATCATGTAGATGTCCATGTGTTGTGCATGTTTCCTTAATAGATAATTCCAAACTTTGTACCTAGGTTTCTTTCTACTTGTAATTTACAATTCCACACTTAATCAATTTTGTGTTTCAAATTTCTATAGATCAACAATTTATAATTTGGTATTTATGTATTATCTTGGTAAAGAACATCGATGTATAGTTTTAAAACATATTAGGATCTACTAGTTAAATTTGTTTCCTTTCTTATTAGAATAGCAATAAATTATTTTCTTCAAAAGAGCTAGTTGTTTTCTAGTGTACTAACTTGAAAGATTTTAACTTGGAAAATGTAGTGCATTCTTAGTTAAATAGATTTTATACACTATAGTAGGAATGAGGGAAATGACATGTTCACAAGACCTTTCAAGAGGAAACCCTTTGTGGTTCTCAAACACTGGTTGACATTGATCCAATAGCCCTTACAAATTAGATGGAGAAGAAGGGTACAAAGGACCTATCAAGATTCAAGAGAGAAAAACTACACAATAATTCTAGAATTGCCCCCTGTTGATGGTGGTTTTAGCACACAACAATGCAGGTAAGATATAAGATATCTCACCTCCCTTGAAAGGAAGCCTATCCCAAAATGTCAAAATAGCACTACCCCAAGGTTTATAATGTTAGGTCTTCACTTGCAGGATAACTCAGTGGATATGTACTTCATTCTTCCAAACAAGGGGACTTACATGCAATGTAGAGAAACTTTAAAGTATTAGGGTTTGATTGCACATGACCTTGATTAGTTTTTTGATTTGACAATGCGTAGACAAACTAATATATACTTAAATTGCTACAAAATATGTGATTTCATCCTACATTCAACAATCTACCAACTTGCACTCAATAGACATGGATTCTATAACAACATTGTGCAAGTTTATGAAACCTTCTCTAACAAGATCCGATAAAGAAAATACAAAAGAAAGGGGAGAGAGAAAGGGATAAAGAGATCTTATAGACAGCTACAAGAATGATCAACACATAGATAGATAGATTCCCAACAATAAACAAATCTCTGCTTAACCAAGCAACCCACAATGCTACAAAGACTATGCAATCTTCTAAGGAAACACAAGGGTTTTCAAATTGTGAAGGGTTCATTCAAAACCCAATTCCTGGCACATTTCAATGAACTTACATAATCGAACTCAACTCATATAAATATGTCTAGACTGACCATGCACAATGACATACAATTAACAAGCCATCAATGTTATGGGTAGGAAATCCATCAAATACTTGAATAATTAACCACAAATTCAACATAATAATTACTTGGAAAGGTGAAGAAGAACCGTTAGAACCATATCCAATTAATAAAATGAACTCATATGGCAACAACAAATGAAATTCTATTTATATTGATGTAGAAAATGGCAAAGTTTCAACAATTCTTTTCTCTTCAGTCTTTCATTTTTTACAATGAGAGAGGTTGCCTTTATATAGAGAGGCAATCATAGTGAGTTTTTCAATGAATGGCAAGGATTAAACCAACACCAAGGGCTCAGATTCATCAGTATTTAATTTTGGTTGGTGGGTAATTGCAATCGTAGATTTGCTTTTGTTCTTTAGGAAAAGATCAAAATTACAACTTCTTAGCTCATGAGAATAGGATAAAATAGTAGCTTTTTGAGTTGTCTAATGAGACAAAAATATTTTCCAATGTGTTGACTAGTCAAGAGGAGTATATGGCACATTTTTTATGACTTGGGATATCTATCTAGATGCTTGTGGGATTGAACATTTGATGACTCGATGACTGGGACAACTGTGAATAGGTCTTGAACATTGAACATGCTTTACAGGAATGATGATGATGTAGGCCTGATCTCTTGTATCTTCCAACTTTGGGGGATTATTTTCATCATCTTTGACATCATATTGACTTCCTTTTGTAGATACAGTAGTGGTTTGGTTGATAGAATGATGATTCGTCATGTCTAGGTCAGTAGGGTATCTTTGGGTTTTCATCCCTCATGGTGGCTCCAACTTGTTCCCTTTTACTTCATCCTCTCATTCATACAATCCATAATGCAAGCATCAATTTCATCTTAAAATAATCATTTTCAATCAAGATAAATTAAAATATATCCCTTTGTAGATGTGGATCAATCAGGGACACCTCAATATTAATTTTGTTTCCATGGACAACTTCAGAAATTTGGTGTTCTCCCATGACTTTCTCAATTTATTCATCATTTTCAACTACCTATTTCACATTTATGTTGATCTAGTAGGAAACTTTTATTTCACAGTTTTATAAACTTTTTGGCAAAAATCAAGATTTTTGGGGGTCATTGGATATTAATGTGTAGTGACAAAACTTCTCAATTTTTCCATCAATCATGATGAATAAAACCTTAAGAATGAGTGGAATGATGCAATTGCCTAGTAAGAAGTGAATAATTTAGTTGAATTGACCATTTTGGATCTAAAGCAACGTTTTAGGCCATGACATAACAAAGAGGAGGTTTCATGCTTCACAGGATATGTCATGTCACGTGATCTAAGTTTTCAGTACTAAGGGATCCTCTTATGCCAGATGGATAAATGGGTCTTCACAGGATGGTAGGGAAAATGGTGGTCACTAGATTTGTAGGCAAACTTGACCTCACAGGATATATCTTGTGCTGAGAGATATTAGTGTAACATCCTGTGTCATAAGAAAGACCTGCTTTTCCCAAGTTCAAATTTGGAGGAACTTTTCTAAGATACCAGATATGTTACGTGACTAAGGTTTTTAGAACTTGTCATGTGAAGTGAACTTTCAGTGCTTTATCTAGTGAAATACAACTTTAACGCAATGTCTACTAAGGTGAGTTTTTCCCACAAATTACAGTAGGAGGCAAAAATCCTGCCAGGTCTTGAAATTCCATGAGTGACAATATAATTTAAAATATATTTAAGTGAATTTATTATACTTTAAATATTTTAAAATATATTGTTAGGATGTTTGAGATAGGTTCCAGATCCATAGGAGTTAAAATTGTAGATTTTAAAATTTAGAGGATCTAGATTAGATTCTAGAATTAACCAATTTTCAGGGTTTTAGGGACATGCATTAGGATGAAGGCACAAAGACCCCTTAGTAAATAATTGTGGAATTTGACATGATTTTGCAATTTTGAGGCATGGAAAACATGAGTCCCAATATGATACATCCTGCAACAACAGTTTTAAGTGCTTTATCTAGTGACACGATTTTAGTGCAAACTCCATTGGCACCCACTTCTAGAACAAAAGGCAACAAAGGTCTATTTCTTAAGCACAAAATCAATTAACACTCCCCCAAATCAATCATGAAAGGCATCAAACAACTCCAAACATGCCAAATGCCCAAATTTGGAACAAAACTTGCATTCTAAGAACCATTTCACTTTGTCATCATCATAAGGAAGAAATGCTAAGACTCCAAGCCAAATCAAAAGAGGGGTCTCCATTTGGAAAAATGGGGTGTGTGTGTAGGGCTCAACAAATGGTGACTCTACTCAAGAAATGCTTCATAGCATATCAAGGATAAACAACAGTTAAGAACCCATAATATCTAGTTTTGTACCCATATACTAGGCTGAATAAACTTGAAAATCCAAGTCAAAGGATCAAAACTAGAAACTCAACAAAACCATCCATGTCCCAAAGATCTAAGTGTGTGCATATGAGTTCATTCCCATCCCTTGGCAACCAAGATCATCCAAGTTCACTTGCATTAAGCTACATGAATGATACTCACCTCACAAATTACCTTGGACATTGCCTCACTGCTAGTCAAGCATCTATAGCCCTGACGAGGTTGTCTCTATGATTTTGCTCAATCATTGCTCTACTACCAGCTAGGCATCTATAGCTCTGATAGAGATGCTTGAATCCTCTAGCTAATTGAATGATATTATGGGAGTACTAAGAAGTACCACTTTGGATAAATTGTTTATTTGATTGTTCAGTTAACTTAGCTTATGATATAAGTACTAGAAAATACCACATACCCTTATAACACATGATAAATAACACATGGGATACACATATTAGTTCAACTTTGCTAGTTTAGGAATCATAGTGGTGGCAAAGGTGAGATCTTAAGATTTCACTTAACCTAAGATCACCAAGACTTTCTAAGAAACTTTAGGATCATTAAAGTGTAAAAGTATATGATCTCAAAAAACTTCAAGTTAAGATAAACAACAAATTCATCTCCAGTGAACTAGAATCATGTCATCCAACACTAATAATGGGACCCTCCATAGAATCCTAATTCATGACCAAAGTTTCTCCAAGAAAGACATAGAAGCATAGTCTAGAAAGTGACACTACATGCACCACAAACAAGCCCATCCTTCACAATAAAATGGAGAACCCACAACAAACAAAAAGCTAAGAAACCAAACCTACAACAAACTAACAACCCAAAGTAAAGAAAAAGAAACAAACAATAGCTAACAACTAAAGAAAACATAAAAAATAGAAAGCAAAAACTAAACGAAAACATCAAACAACTAACTAAAACTTAACTAAAAATAAGCAAAATTATGTACAAAGGCCTTGGACAACAATTATGTAGGCTTTCTTGTGATCAATTTCTGAGTATATGCAATAGAAATAAGGTGTAGGTTAGTGTCCTATGTTTGGTAAATTTATCCTTGTACTATAAAAAGTAAGGTATAGGCATGCTATGTTCATGTTCAAGGTATTAGTGACATAAGATCAAAAATTGGGGCAGCTCATTAGGGCCATGATCAATCCAAATGCAAGTTGTCATACCTATGTTTCCATAATCAAATTGATAGTTCTATCAAAACTTAGGGAAAAGAGGGAAGATACAATCTGATTTGTAGCATGATCAGTTTGAACTATAATCTTGTCACCTTGTTGCATCTTATCACATACTTTTTCATCTTCAAGAGGTCTTAGTTCATGGTGGATCATATCATGTGCATCATACATCTCTGGGTCATTAGATGCTACAACAACCTCCCAAGAAAACAAAAAGTTTGGACAACTTTCATCAAAATGTGGATCACTTGGATGAATTATGCATGAATCAGTCAAAGCAAAGTATGGCATGTGTGGAGAATTCCCATGAAGTAACATATCATTGAAAATTATTGATACCAAGTCAATGATGTGATCAAGTGATTGACATGAAAAAGCTTCCAAGCCATCACTCTGCATAACTATTTCATTTCTATTCTCAGATTATGTACTTCTACTTTCATTTATCACCAGTAGGTCAACATTAGTCAAGTGAGAACCTCCTTTATCATAGGTGTAAATAGGATCATCCTAGCAGAAATATGATATACTTGAAGCTACTCCATCAAAATTAGTCATATGCTTTGAAAAATCATCATCTAAATTATTTAGTAACCCTCTTGTTCTAGTTGATGGCTGATATTGGACTAACAATTCATTGTCTATAGTAGTAATTGGGTCTCTTTCTCCTTGTATAATATGATTGATGATGTCAACATGACCTTTAAACAATACATTATCCTAATTTTGTTCATCTAACTCAACTAGAGACTCTATTGGAGTAACTATATTGGCCTAATATGGATGATCATGATCGTATACTTGATTGATACAGCTAAGAATTTGATCACTTTTCACCAAACAATTTGATTGTAGCTCAAATATGTCAACTGAAACAACTTCCTGCATTGTTGTCCATGACTTTTCTTTATCTAGAGGATTGATTTATTCTTGTTCTTGTACATATCGAATTTGATCAAGCTACTACTCACACTTAGTTTCAAACTCAAAATTATCAACAAAATGAAATGAATTGTTGTTCTCCACTTCTGCATTAGAAAACTTAGGCTTAGATGCTAATATCAGGGAAATGTTTTGTTGTTGATTTGCATCCTCAACATGCCTAATTCATTATCCACTTTACCAATATCCTTGGTAGTCATAATGTGATTCTTTGTATTGCTCCTTTCATTGTCTTGTGACCCATAATCAGGTTTCAACCATGTTGGGACAACACATCATGTGACTGACTTGTCAGGGTCTAGTGACTGAGAACTAGACTTTAACCAATTAGGGATTACATATTCCTCAATTTGGTGACTTACAAACCACATGCATTTCATAGCATCCTCATCTGGATATTTTTTTGACAAACAACTTTAGGGACTTCAATTTTTTCAACTAAGGCATGATTGTGGCAACACACATCTATTTGTGTGGCACCTTCTTGTGTTTTCCTACTTTGGTATAACTTCTTGATATGTTGAACATACATATACCATACTTTAGGCTTGTAAAGTTTAAAACTAGGAAGCAATCCCTTCAAATACAGATCTAATCTTTGAAGAAAATTTAAACAATCAATTTTGTCATGTGGCTTTCTGGGATGTACACTACAGACCTGAGGTGAACTAAAATCAAGAAATTTCAATGGAGGATACTTCACCCTAATCTACTTATCTAGCAATTTCTTGAAGAATGGGATATCTATTTTGAAGTTCTCTTCATGATATAATTGTGGAGACAATCCCTTGAAGAGTGGAGGAATCTCATGACTGAAGCCCTTGTGTGTATCCATTGGAGCTTAATTTCTTGAGTATTTACTCCATTTCAAAACATGCAATAAACCACCAAAACTAACAGCTTGTATCAAAATATTTGTCCAGCCCTCCTTCTAGTGCTAATTATGTTGATGGTGGTTTTAACACGCAACAACATAGGTAAGATATAGGATATCTCACCTCTCTTGAAATGAATCTTATCCCAAAACTTTAGAATAGGATTGCCCCAAGGTTTATACTATTAGGTCTTGAATTGTAGGATAACTCAGTGGATATGTACTTCACTGTTCCAACCAAGGGGACTTACATGCAATGTAAACAAACTTTATGTTGGAAAACAAGAGGGAGGACAAGGTAAAGTTGTATCTATGTAGCTTTAAAATGTTTTCAAATATGAAATTAATTGCATGTGTAAATCTGAAAATTACTTTCAATTTAGATGTTAGAGTATTTGTCTAATGGGTATGTACAAGATCATAATGGGCCAAATAGTGGCAATGGAGAAAAAATCATGTGAAAGTGTTAGCCAAATTCGTGAAACACTTTTTTAGGCTTGGAAAGTTTTCTCAAAATGGATATCTATTATTTTGTAGAAATGGATAACTATTTCCAAAATGGATATCCATTTTGAAAAAATGTATTTTTAAAATATTTTTTCAAAACGGATATCTGTTATGGAAAAAATGCTTTTTTAAGCATTTTTCCATAATGGATGTCTGTTTTGGAAATGGATATCCATTTCTTGAAAATAGATATCCGTTTCTTCTATTTTGATTTAAAATATTTTTCCCCCAAAATTTAGGCTTGGGAATCCAAACCTGGCTTTTCAATGTGAATGAAGAATTCATATGTTTTTATAGATTTTTGTCGACTTCAACCTTGATGCTGATAGACTTTTTTTATCCAAATTTGATAAAATCAAAAGGGTATATTCGAGACACTGTCAGGATTCTAAAAATATAATATATGCCTGATTATAATTTTAATATGTAATTATTAATAATTTTCTACCTACAATATGTCTGAACTCCTAAGAGACACACTGATTGAAAAAAATCCATAACTTTCAAACTGTTTGACATTTTACAAATCTGAAAGTTGTGTCACACTCTACACTTCATTACCTATATGTCTAAAACAAAAATTTGAATTTCATATTTTTTGGACCAAGTTAGGCTGGTTGGAAAATTACTTTCTAATATTTTTAAAAAGTTGTAGCAAAAAATTCAAAACTAATTATTTACTTACAAAAAAATTCATACCAATATGCGTCACATCCGGGCATGTGTCCTCTACTTGTATCTATTTTTTTTTTTTTTTTTAAATTCTCATACTTAGGTTGGCTGGAATGACACGTACTCTTTATTTTTTTTCAAAAACTTAAGTAGTGCCTCATTAAATTATCCAATTTTCACCAAATAAATTATTTTTTTTTCAAAAAAAAAAAGTAGCCCATAAACTACATTCAATTTCCCACAAATTTTATTACTACATATTTTTCAAATTATGTAGGTAACCTATTCGATTTTCATGTGAAGTTACCTAAGTCTATTTTTCTAGCATTTTCATTGTCACTTAGAGGTATTGTTTGGCCCATCATGATCCTGCACATACCCTAATTTAATCAATGTAGTAGAAGAGAAGAAACTAGCTTGCAAGAAGAAGAAAAGTATTTACATGGAGAAACCCCTAAGGGAAAAAACTCCACACCAAAGGTGTTTATGCTTGGATTAAATCTCTTGTGAAAGATTACATTCAATATTAAAATCATTTGATACCTTGATGCACTTCAAGAGCTTCTTCAATCATCAAACATGTATAAACTTCAAAAAGCTTCTTTTTTTTTTTCAAAATCTTCTTGTTTTATCTTCAAAAGCTTTTACAAAAAATTTCTTGCTTTTTTCTTCTAAGTCTTTTTCACAATTCAACTCTCTGGAAAATGTATGGTGCTTTTTAATTAATCCAAAAGCTTCTTAATTCAAATTCTTCTTAATTGAAAAGCTTGAAACTCAAATTACAATCAATTATAATTAATAACATGAGAACAAATCCTCATACAAAAACCAAGCACTCCAAATAGAGAAGACTGAAGTTAAACAAAGTCAAGCCTTCTGTTAACTACCTGTCATGGATATGGGTGCCCAAGTTTGCTCAAGTAAACTTAGCCAACATCAAATACATTTCCAAATAAAAGCAACAACAAAAAGTCCTCAAATTGGGCATCTAAGTTTGCTCAATCTCTTTCTGTTAACTGAAGTGATCAACACACACCAATCTCATGCAAACAACATGTAAGAATGATGTCCCCAAAGTAATTCTGAATTATCTTCTTATGTACATTCAAGTGACATACAACACCTAATTTAACATGCAATTGATACCCATTATCTAAAACACTAAGATATGCAAGTACATGCAAGTCCATGCAAGCTTTTATGAACTCATGTAAGCAATATCCAATTCATGCATCTCTAACACTTTAGTTAACTCCAGCATTATATCCATGCAAAGTGTCTCAACATTATCCACTCATGTAGATAAAATAACACAACTCCAAGTCTAAATATAAATCCCCATCAAAAGCGGATGCCCAATTTTAACTCCCACTTACTAGGAGTTATCAAAATATCAAAATAGACTTAGGAGAAGTCCACAAAGTCTTCATGCCCCCACCCTAGAAGTGGTCACCCAAGTTTGACCCTATCAGTTAGGAGTTGATTACAATAAGCTTCCAAGTGATAAAATTGAATAACAATTAATCTCTCAAAGTCCTTATGTCTTGGGGAACACATTTCAAGAACTTTGGAGACACATGAATTGGTTAGGATTGCAAGTTAATGGAAACTTATCCCAACATTCTCCCACTTGACATTATACATTAAAGTTACTCTAAATGATATAATCAAACTTTAAATCACAGGGAAAAACATCCCTCGCCATCAATGTACCATTGATTCTTCAACATGATTTTGTGCTCCGATAAAATACCTACAAAAGAAACCATGATAACCATCATCTCAAACAAGAACTCCTCACATCATGTCACCCATGATAAACAAGAAACAAGCCAAGGTGAAACATATCAACTATCCCTGAAAACTGCACCAATCTCAACTTGAACACAAGCATCAAATCATATTATAACATAATACTCTAAGTGTCTGCCACACTCATACCACATGGAAAAGGAACCACAACAAGTTGCTAGCTCATCCAAAATATCCATACCTTAAAACCAGGGTAAACAAACCATCATAGGTAGAAATCCATGTCATCAACATATCAACCCAAAACTACAATCAAGTCCCTATAAAACAATCTTTCTAATCATCCATCCCTACATCTCAATGCAACATACCAATGTACAAATGACCAAAGATAAGGATAACAAACAAAATTTGTAGTAACATTGAATGGATCTGTAGATATTGATAGTCCACATTTGAGTCATCCCATTTTATCCAAGGGGTAGCTAATCCAAGAAACTACAAAACTCAATGATCCAAAACAAATGTAACATGCAAACTCATCTTCACATCAGTAACCTACAAACTAAGACAATCAAGAAGATATCATGACAATAAAGAGCATACATATCAAGGAACTCCCATTGCATATGTAATGTCAAATCTGAAAAAAAATAAAGGCATTAATAAATCCTCCTATAGCACTTCTCTTAGATGAATTGGCTAACTCCTCTACCATATAGTGTCAAAACATATAATGATAAGCATAATACATCTCTCATTACCAATCTCTAAATAACTCTCCCAAGTCCTCTTAACCAATGAAGAAAGAGATCAAGGAACTACTAATTTTTTGTTAACAACAATGGCACCTAACTCCAATACAAACCTCAACTCCATAAACATGATAACCTTTAAGAAGAAGACAATATACCAAGAAAGAGAGAAACAAAAAAATCATACCACATTAACATGTGTCAAACTTTGTAAACTAAGATCTCTTTCAACACTCCCATACTAAAAAGACTATCAACATCTAACATCCAAATTATGATGAAAACATGGAAGCAATATATGTTAACCTCTCACTGAAAGTAGATCAAACTAGCCAAACATTCCCAAAACAAAAGGGAATTAGCCCAAAAAAACCACAAACTTTTTCTGTACCCTTCCAAAACAAATCCTTAGAACTAGTTCCATATCTCAAGATCAAGTAATAATGAGAACAATATAAATCCATAAACCCATGCATCTAATTCTCAACATTCCTTTTCAAGACAAGTGTAAAAGAGAAGACAAGATACATATAAATAATGCATCTATTAATCAGGTGGGCAACACCTATTAGATCATTTACCTACCGAGTAGACCAAGAGTGGGATATAAGATTGTCCTTGCATATAAAACCAAGCAATAAAATCCTATAATAAAGACAACCTTCACATAAGGTCTATAATGGAATCACATCAATTTCCAAGTGTAGGCTTCTCGGTCCTTTTGCTAACATCTCATAATAAGAAATCTTTCCAACACATATCTCTAAGTTTGAGAGATATCAATCCTCACCCAAGTCTCTGTAGTATCCATGAGTTTTCAACAATCAATCCATGCCAACTTCAAGTGCAATCTACACAATCATGAATCTCCAAGCACATGATTAATAATTCAAAACCAAAGAGAACTAACCAAACCTTTATCAAAATTCCAACTCTAGAATCAGGAATATACCATGACATCATGATCTAACATCTTCTAAAAAATGATCATATGCTCCAATGAACATATTTGCTCCCAAAGCACCTGTATCATGGAAAAAACTTTAACTTATTATCAAGAGTGCATCATGACATAATACTATACATTCTCTAAACCAAGAATCATATATAAAAAAACATTAAGTTATAAACTCAACACCTCACCAAAAACTCCAAGAGTTATCCATGAAAAACCATGTCAACACCTCTTCAAATAACATGAAGATCTAGCATCCTCTACATCAATTGAACAAAAAGTGTCAATGAACCCTTACTACAAACTAAAGGCATAATCCAAGAGTTGCTTATGACACCAACAACTATTGTAAAAGAACATGCATCTTCTAAAAAGATTATGCATGGCTCACAACACTACAACAATAATAGTTTAGAATCAATATGTTGAAACAAAGAAGATAAAATACATTATGTAACTGCACAAAACTCCCACTAAAAGCGATACCAAGTTATGCATGGTATCATGATCAACATCATTACCAAAACTCTAATGAAAGTGAAAAAAGATTCTCATGCAACATAACGTTACTACAATAGATTCCAATGAATAACTAAATTAGGTACTCCAAACTACCCTTTTGTCTCAATATAAAAAATACCAATATAATCAAGGTGACCAAGAAGATGCCTACCAAATAGAACTCACATCAGCTTATTCACAAGATCTGCACACATGCAACTTCTCATAAGAGAAAAAACATGATCAGTGCTTCAACCTTTAATGACTAAAAAAATAGATTCAACCCCACATCAGTAACATGTAGAACAAATGTAACCAGGTATAACATGTAGATTTCCAAGACTCAAACACCAGAGTCAACTCTAGATCTGATTTGCCAAATAAATCCACATAGGAGAAACCATATATCATAAGAACACAATAAGCAGCCTTGCAAATCTGAAATTGTTTTCATCCAGAAACTATCTGAATGTAATTTTCCGCAAATCTATAAACCATAGATTTTGGTTAACATGTAAAACCTACAAAACCATATCTCTATAAATCTTGAAACCATTTAAATATCCAAATATTCAAACCAATGAATACCATCAAATATGTCATCTAAAATAATGAAATATCACAGATCTACAAACCCATAGTCTTTTGAAACAGGAAAACTGTGAAAACTTACATATTCAAAATAACATGAATATGAGAAAGGAGAAACTAGGTTTTTTAGGAGTGTCCATATCATAAAAAATACCAACTCCATCACCTCCATACAACCAATGATAAATCATCTAGTGCTTTCATGTAACCATGGACTGAAACAATGAACCCAACATAAACACTCCAAATTGTAGTCAAAGAAATGAGTGTTTTTCCATCTGATTAAGGAACCAGAAGTAACCATCCAACATAAACAACCTTTCACTACACATGACCACAAGGTAAAGGAATAAAATCACCAAATAAGAGAATATACACATATTGTCAAAATGGAGCTCCAAATCACTACCACAAGATCAACTCAATAAATATTCATAACCTTGAGCCTCAAGAGACCAACAAAGATTCTTTTGACAATATCCATCTAAGAGGTAAATATTATGGCTTCAAAACTCACAGATCTACAAAACAATGTTAATAGATAGAACTTCCCCTACAACCAAAATTCCCTCAATACTTAAAAAAAAACATCCCTCTCACTACAACCATATGCTCTAATACACAATGTTGGGAAATGAGAGAGAGGACAAGATAAAGTTGCAGCTATGTATCTTTAAAATGTTTTCAAATCTGGAATTTATAACATGTGCAAATCTCTAAATTACTTTCAATTTAGATGTTTGAGTATTTCTCTAATTTAATGATATGTAGTAGAAGAGAAGAAAATATCTTACAATAAAAAGAAAAGTATTTACGTGGAGAAACCCCTAAGGGAAAAAACTCCACACTAAAGGTATTTATGCTTGTATTAAATCTCTTGTGAAAGATTACATTTAGTACTAAAATCCTTTGATTCCTTGATGCACTTCAAAAGCTTCTTCAATCATGAAACCTGTAAAAAATTCAAAAAGCTTCTTGTTTTTTTTTTCAAAAGCTTCTTACTTTTTTCTTCAAAAGCTTTTACAAAAAACTTCTTGCTTTTTTCCTTTTAAGTCCTTTTCACAATTCAACTCTCTAGAAAATGTATGGGGCTTTTTAATTAATAGAAAATCTTCTTAATTCAAAAGCATCTTAATTGGAAAGCTTGAAACTCAAATTACAATCAATTGTAATTGATAACATGAGAACAAATCCTCATGCAAAAAACCAAGCAATCTAAATGAAGAAGGTTGAAGTCAAATAAAGTCAATCCTTCTATTAACTACCTATCCTAGATGTTGGCCCCCAAGTTTCCTCAAGTAAACTAAGCCAATATCAAAGAAATTTCCAAATAAAAGCAACAATAGAAAGTCCTCAAATTGGGCATCCAAATTTGCCCAATCTCTTTCTGTTAAGTGAAGTGATCAACACACACCAATCTCATGCAAACAACATGCAAGATTGATGTCCCCAAAGTTATTATGAATTAGCTTGTTCTATACATGCAAGTGACATGCAAACACCTAATTTAACATGCAAACACCTAATTTAACATGCAATTGATACCCATTATTTGAAACACTGAGATGTACCATATTGCAAGTTTCTAGAGTTGGAATGTTTTGCAAGCAACCTCTTAAAACTGCCATACAACAACATGCAAGATCATATAACTAACATGCAAGCACATGCAAGTCCATAGAAGTAACATGCAACAACATGCAAGCACATGCAAATAACATGCAACAACATGCAAGTAACATGCAACAATATGCAATAACATGTAAGTACATGTAAGTAACATGCAACAACATGCAAGTACATGCAAGTCCATGCAAGCTTTTATGGACTCATGTAAGCAATATCCAATTCATGCATCTCTAACACTTTAGTTAACTACAATATTATATCCATGCAAGGTGTCTCAACATTATCCACTCATGTACATAAAAAATAACAATTGCAAGTCTAAATATAAGTCTCAATAAAAAAGGGGATGCCCAAGTTTAACTTCCACTTACTAGGAGTTATCATACTCTCAAAATAGACTTAGAAGAAGTCAACAAATTCTTCATGGCCCCCACCCCAAAAGTGGGCACCCAAGTTTGACCCTATCAATTAGGATTTGATTACAATAAGCCAAGTGATATAATTAAATATTAATTAATCTCTCAAAGTCCTTATGTGTTGGGGAACACATTCCAAGAACTTTGGAGACACATGAATTGGTTAGGATTGCAAGTTAATGGAAACTTATCCCAAAACTTTAAAGCATTAGGGTTTGATTGCACATGACCTTGATCAGTTTTATGATTTGAAAATGAATAGATGAACTGATATATACTCAAATTGATACAAAATATGTGATTTTAGCCTGCAATCAGCAATCTACCAACTTGCACTCAAAAGACATGGATTTTGTAATAGCACTGTGCAAGTTTATGAAACCTACTCTAATAAGATCTAATAAAGAAAATACAAAAGAAAGGGGAGAGAGAAAGGGATAAAGAGATCCCATAGATAGCTACAAGAATGATCAACACACAGAGAGACATATTCCGAACAATAAACAAATCTCTGCTTAACTAGGTAGCCCATAATGCTACAGAGACTGTACAATCTTCTAAGAAAAGACAAGGGTTTTCAAACTATGAAGGGTTCATTCAACACCCAATTCTTGGTGTATTTCAATGAACTAACACAATCAAACTCAACTCATATAAATATGTCTAGACTAATCATGCACAATGACATACAATTAGTAAGCCATTCTTAGTGTGGACAAAAAAATCCATCAAATATCTGAATAATTAACCACAAATGTAACTAAATAATTACTTAGAGAGGTGAAGAATAACCATGAGAACCATATCCAATCAAAAAACTAAACTTATATGGTAGAAGAAATGAAATTATATTTATATTGATTCAGGAAATGGTAGATTTTGAACAATTTCTTTCTCTTCAGTCTTTTTTTTTTACAATGAGAGAGGTTGCCTTTATATAGAGAGGCAAGCATAGTGATTTTTTCAATGAACAGTGAGGATTAAACCAACACCAAGGGCTAGATTCATTAGTAATTAATTTTGGTTGGTGGGTAGTTACAATCCTAGATTTGCTTTTATTCTTTAGGAAAAAGATGAAATTACAATTTTTCAGCTCATGAGAATAGGACAAAATTGTAGCTCTTTGATTTGTCTATAGAGACAAAACCCTTTTCCAATGAGTTGACTGGTCAATAGGAGTATGTGGCACATTTATGATGAAGACATATCCAACTGGATGCTTGTTGGATTGAACATTTGATGACTGGATGGCTAGGACAGTTGTGAATAGGTCCTAAACATTAAATAGGCTTTGTAGTAGCAACAATGATGTAGGCCCGATCTCTTGTATCTTCCAGCTTTTGAAGGCTTACTTATGTCACCTCTGACATCATACTAACTTCCTTGTGTAGTTATAACAGTGGTTTGGTTGATAGAATGATGATTCTTCATGTCTAGGTCAGCAGGGTATCTCTGGGTTTTAATCCCTCATGGTGGCTCCAGCTGGTTCCTTTGTGCTTCATCCTCTTAGTCCTACAATCCACAATGCCAAGCACCAATTTCATCATAAAAAATCATTTCCCATCAAGATAAATCAAAATATATCCCTTTGTAGTCATGGATCAATCAAGGACAACTCAATATCAATTTTGTTGCCATGGACAACTTCACAAATTTGGTGTTTTCTCATGATTTTCTCAATTTATTCATCATTTTCAACTACCCATTTCACATTTATGCTGACTTGGGATGTTTTTGCGCCCATCTGGATCTAGTACAAAACTTTTATTTCACATTTTTATACCCTTTTTGGAAAAAAAATGAGATTTTTGGGGCTAACTACATATTAATGTGCAGTGACAAAAACTTATCAATTTTTGCATCAATCTTGATAGATAAAACCTTAAGAATGAATGGAATGATGCAATTGCCTAATATGAAGTTAATATTTTAGTTGAACTGACCATTTTGGCTCTAAAGTAGGTTTTTAGGCCATGACAGGACAAAGCATAGTTTTAATGCTTCACAAGATATGTCATGTCACGTGATTCAAGTTTTCAGTGCTAAGGGATCCTCTTATCCTAGGCAGAGAAATGGGTCCTCACAGTATGGTAGGGAAAACAATGCTCACTAGATTTGCAGTCAAACATGACCTAATAGGATATATCTTGTGCTGAGAAATACTAGCACAACATCCCATGTCATTAGAAAGACCCGCTTTTCCCAAGTTTGAAGTTGGCAAAACTTTTCTAAGCTACCAGTTATGTTACATGACTAAGGTTTTTAGCACTTGTCATGTGAAGTTAACTTTCAACACTTTATCTGATGAAGTGTAACTTTAGTGCTATGTCTTACGATAAGGGATTTGAGTGCAATGTCCAATGAGGTGAGTTTTTCCTGCAAAGTGTAGTAGGAGCCAAAAATCCCACCAAGTCTTGAAATTCCCTGAGTGATTATATTTTAAAATATATTTAATTGAATTTCTTATACTTTAAATATTTTAAAATATACTATCAAGATGTTTGAGATAGGTTTCAGATCCATAGGAGTTAAAATGTAGATTTTAAAATTTGGAGGATCCATCAGATTTCTAACTTAACTGATTTTTCAGGGTTTTAGTGTTTCAGACTTAGTCAAATTTAGGGTTTGAGAAACATGCATCAAGGTGAAGGCACAAAGACCCCTTAGTAAGACATTGTGGAATTTGACCTAATTTTGCAATTTTGGGGCATGGAAAATAGGAGTCCAAATATGATACATCCTGCAACAATAGTTTTAAGCACTTTATCCAGTGACATGGGATTTTAGCACAAACTCTAGTGACACCCACTTCTAGCACAAAAGGAAATGAAGGTCTTGTTAGAACTGGAAAAACTTCACATTCTTCATTTGCTAAAAATTCAACCTATCCTTCTCATACCTTGAATAATGTCCCTCATTTTGACTTCTTGATCAAAACTAATTACCAAAATTTTTGTGAGAAGATCCATCTCATAGCCCACAAAATAACAATTTCATGAATATGCCCTTTTAGATACATAGTGCCCTGATCACAACTTAATTCTGATAGTAATTCATCTCTATCGACAAGACCTTAAACACCTCTCTTCGAACAACAAGATATACTTTTGAGTCTAATGTGCAAATTGGAAAGAAATAATCAATGTCTTAATTATCAAAATCCCATATGTAAAAGTTACCTGATGATTGGGGAGATATTCCATATGTATCACTAATGAAAGCTCATTGTTGTGAGTAAAACAGTCAGAGTGAAATCCTAGAGTCATATCGAGTTTATAAGTCACGCCGACTAATATCTTATCACCAAGAAGCAAGTGATCTTTCCCTGATATAGAGTAATAAGTTCATTGGAATGACATATATGATCAAAGTAAATTCTTTAACTCATCCCGACCATGTAAGTCACCCTGACATGAGAAGACATAATGTTTTCAGTAAAAGTCTTGTCGATCTACTCCAATAAAGTTGGGCAATAGAGATAAACCATCGGAAAGACTTAACACATCGGGAAATTGTTATAGTCTCTTAACGATAGCATTTGTCAGCATGATAATGGTAAAACAACTTCCATTTGGTGGAGAGACACTCACCGATAACCAGAAGAATGCTCATTGATTCTGATCACAATGCTATTAGGATGAGAATCATAATGTCTCCCCGAAACAATACCAGTTTTTTAAAAGAAAAAGTTCTTCCCACTCAAAATGGAAAATCAAAGGGACACTTTGTAAAGACACCAACACAATCTTGACAACTAGTTATGAACATATGCAAGAAAGTGGTGCTAAACACAGCATACTGATCAACATGAAACTAAAGAGGCCTCACCGATATAACTAAAAAAGCATCGCCCTGACATTTTGAAACTTGTGTACACACTGCATTCAATTTTGGCAGCAACCATTAATGGCCGATTGAACAGGATGTAATATGAGCCATTCTAAACCCTATTGAACTAAAATAAAAAATCAAAGGGTTGTAAACAAGGAATAAGGAATTCATCAGAGGGCTGGTAATTCACACAGATGATATACAAGTAAGTTCTCTGAATCTCATTGTAATTAAAATATAGTCAAATTTTGGTGTTTATCACAAATTGGAAAGTTCTTTGAAATCAAAAAGAAGACAGCAGACTGAAATTGGCTAGACCAAGAGTAAAAAACAAAAAGTTGAAACAGAAAAAGAGGAGAAAACATAGGAGAGAAAACTTAAACAAGATCTTATAGACCAATTGCCCAGTTCTAGACCCAAATCTAGGAGAACTGCACAGCTAAGGGTAGATGTTGAAAAACTAGAGGACAAATATAAGTATGTGGGGAACATATGGACCCCTATTAGAGGATATGAGCTATTCATGTTCCATTACCATCAGAGGAATATGATGGAACCTGTGTGTAACCATCGGCAACTTAATTTGGGGAAATTGGTTGTCACGGATATTTTTGTGAATATAAACCTCTTAAAATTGTTGACATACCATTACAATCCTGATCAAAAAGCTATATGCAATTTGCAAGGAGAGCTCTTTATTCATATATCCAAGAATGTAGTCTATGAGATCTTTGGTTTGAATGACACCATAAATACTCCTATTACACATGACGACCTAGAAAAGGAATATTTGAGATTGGACACCACCTAAAAGGGATGGAGATTGCCACTATATAGACCATGAAGTGAGGGAAATTTAGTGCCATTTGAAGAAGGGGATGGACCACCATTCCATGTTGACTTATTTGAACCTTACATGAGATATACATATTATTCAGTAGGGCAGGTGTTGGGAACTGAAGTTCCAGATTTCATGTCCATAGCACCCATGGTCATCTCAGCAGACAATCAATGCCACCATACAAGAACATAGGACTATGCTACATATCTTTTTAAAGGAATAGATTCAGGTCTGATGGCTATTAAGAATAGTTCCCCAACAATAAGCTTCAAACACTACTCTACTCTCATGCACATGATTTTATATTATGGACAAGAGTTGAATCTATGGCCATGACAATTGAAAATTTCACAACTTGATAAGGATGGTCAACCACTGCCCATACAATTATGGACTTCTATATGGGACAATATGTTTGTAAATTCTAGCTATGCCCATTTTGAAGAACTCTTTGTTAAGACTTTGTTCAGATGTTATGGTTATCCCTACAGTTATTCCTTGTTAGATGAAATAAAGAGATTTTTAAGACCAAAGGATTTTGAGGGGCCACCTACTGTAAACCACAATTGGGGTGATTAGTACTACTTTCTTGATTCCACCATGATCAGGGTATATGGGTTTGAAGATACCCCTTTTCTATTACCAAGAACTATGCCAGACAGAGTGGCATACTTAGAAATAGTTAGACAACTTGATTACTCCAATTTGATGAATCTCAGTGCGTATAACAAATAATCATTTATGACAAGTACACTATGTTTCGATGATTTTACTATGTTGCAAAAAGAGGGTTATGATCTCATTTTAATCTTAGGAGAGTAGTACATAGGAAAGGATTTGAGCTAGAAGGTTTTATTGATTATGCTAGGAAAAAGCAAAGTCTGAGTGGATATGCTCATGTGCCCTTTCCTCATGATGATGTTATAAGGAATTTGGAAGTAGATACTAAAATGGCTATTGATGAATATAACCAACAAGTTGAAAAGAAAGGGAGGGAAGCACAAGAAGTCGAGGTATTTTCTTGTGATAGTTAAGGGTCTGTTGCACCAAAACTCCATGGCCTATCTAACACAATTCCCAAATTTAGAATTAAACAATATCAGTCTCTAGAGAGAGGGTTAGAAATTAAGGAGACAAGTGATAATGATGCTAGGTGGATAGCTTACAAATCCTTCATCTCAGATGACTAGTTTATTCACACTCCTGAATTCAAGACTTTTTTGTATCAACACAAAGGCAAGACTATTAGGGAATCGGTCTCAGACATTAAACCAACTAATGAGACACAATTATTAAATACATTAAAAATAGATGTGGAGAATGAGATGAGAAATATTACTCCAGAAAAGGGAAGAAGATTACTAGAGGAATCTAGTGTGATGATATCCTCTGGTCTTGATTTGAATTTAGCACTTGTCTTTGATAGTTTTTTGCATAATGATAATCCAAAACACAAGCTCAATTCTAAAGGAGTGATTGAAGTGTATACTGGGACAAAATATAATCTAGATGAGAATTCTCTCATGATATGGGCTTTGTACCCACCACACAAATAGCTTGCTATTATTGACACTAAAAAATATTTTGGCCATGTAATGACATTGAAGGCTGGAGAAACTGATCTAGTTGTAACAACAGAGCTTGGAATAAATGTGGCTAAGTTAAATAAAGCTCAAATTCAGATTCTAATTAAGGAAAGGGATATGTATAAAATGAGCTAGGAAAGAACAAAAAAGGAAAATGATTTCTTAAAGTATTCAATCCCTCCCAAAATGTTAATCCAAGGAGAAAGTTCATGAACAATGGACATGGGTGAAACAACACAGGTAACCTAGGCTAGATTTCATGCACTTGCCACTATGTTCAAAAGAAGGCATAATAATATGATGGTATGTATGGATAAATTTTGGATTAGTTATTCAAAGAATCAAAATGCTATTCAAGAACACAATAGGTTGGCTAGCAGACTTTAGGAAAAACTCTAGGAGATACAAGGCAGAGGTACTTTGGACACTAAGGCTATCTCCAATGCTAAGGGCTTCATTAAGGTTCACACAAACTTCAATGGAGACCTTCAGGAAGAAGCTAATGAGTTTATCGAAGCTTCCCAAATAGTGCCTACATTGTTCAAAGATGATAAAAGTTTGAAGCACCAACAAGATTAGATGAAGGAGTGCTAGATGATCATACATGAGGCCTTGGAAGCTTTAAAACATGATGATCAAACATTGGAGGGAACCTGTACATGCATGGAATGAATGATTGCCATGGAGTTCACTGTAAAAAGTACCGTGGACTGTGCAAATACACATTTGAGCCAAAGGTACCTGGATCATATCACTAAGATCTATTTATTGCTAATTAGGGCCTAGTTAAAATGTGTAATTGTTAATTAATGTTCAAAAGACACTTATGAAGAGATGCATCTCTTCTGCATCTAGCTATTTAAGTAAATGACATTTTTTTGAAAAAGAGATAAATTGAAATATAACTATATATAGTAGACTTTTAGCATCACATATTTTCATACTTCTGACTTTTCAGCAATTAATGTCAATATTTTGAAGCTATTGGGACAGAATGTTCTTGAATGTTGATTCATTTCTAGTGTTCAACTATTGTGATTGAAGTCTTATGATTATTTGTTGCTATACTATCTCCAAAGTGGTTCCTTCAAATTATTCAAAGTAACATAATTTGGAACAATACATTTGTTGTTGGTGTGTGATCAATTTGGTTGGTTTTTGAAGAGAAGTTGATTTAAGTCCTCCCAAGTAAGTTTATGTTCATTGGTCTCTGCTTGGAGTTAAAACCTTTAAACAAACTATCTTGGTTAGGTTTCCTTCTTATCAAGAATAAAATTCCTTTTAGTTGCTCGCAATAATTTAGGGGAATATCACTGGGATTTGGTAAGAAGGGTATAGTAACTTACAAACTTGTATGTCTACATAAGGTGCATAACAGTTAGAGTTAAGCTAAGAAATAAACCAACCAATCCTACACATCTGTCTCCATAATCATCATTTATCCACTGATTCCATCCACCCAATAGATTAGGCACTGATCAACTTTAGAATACTTCATATAAATTCAGTCTAAACTTTGACAATTCAAACACTCTCATTAGGAATTAGTAAGCAAGCTATGTAGTTTTCTCACACCTGTGTGCCATAGTGAGTAGAATTGCCTCAATTAGAATCCATTTATATTTCCAAATCTGCCTAGGCCCGGCAGTGCCAAAAGAGTAGGGGGTTTTGTTGAATAAACCCTGTCTTGTTGACCAAAAACATATCAAGGGATTGGAACCCTCTTGTGGTCTAAAGACCTACGTTTTTTAGAACCAACAAATTGGTGACTCTGCTAGGGAGAACTCTAATCATCTTCCTACTTACAAAAGGGTAGGTGGCGACTCTACAAATTTTGTGATTGATAAAATAAATATCATATTAGATAGGATACATGATAAACATTAGAGATGTATCCAATATGAATGGAAGGAGATCTATGCATCTAGAGAGTCCCAAGAACAACAACCTTAAATTCATAGATAAATAGGGAGTTCCTCGAGGAAAGAACAATATAAATAAGGGTGAAGCAGTACCTAAACATCCTAAAGATAATGTAGACATATCAGAATAGCCCTTTACAGTATTCAACTCCCCAGTATACAATGATGGTGGAAATCCCACAACACCTCCTAAAAAGATCAATACGATAACATCCTTAGTTAAGGACAGATTCTCAAGAAGTAACTGAATTTGAGGAAAGGTTGAATGATGAAAGGTTGCTGAAATAGGGAGAGTCTGATAGGAGATTCTTATCACAACAAGGAGAAGAAAACCAAGAAGGGTTTATCGAGCATATTGTTTATTTTGATGCTATGAATAACCAAGAGATTGAAATACATCTAGAGTGGCAAAGACAACAGTTTAGGGGGAGACAATAGATGATATAGGAAAGCCATGAGATAAACTGACAAATGGCACAATTAAATATTCAAACAACAAAATCTCCAAAATATGTCCCTCCACACAAACAAAGTAATAATGCCAATTCACATTGGATATCTCATAATACAACTACTCTGAATACTTTAAGAATGCCTCCTAATGCATGAGGTAATTCAGGATGGTATGCTCAATATAGCATGCCATCATAGAGACCTCAACCCCCAAATATTGGCATTATTCCCCATTATCACCCTCCACCAGGTCATCGTGGCATCCCACAACATCAGCAGCATATACCACCTCAGAATATACACCCCTAGCAACACATACAGTGACATGCATACCATTAGCCTACATATGGATATCAGTATTACCCTAATCCACCACCTATGAATATGCGTCCAAAAAACCTCATGAGCGTATGTAGACAATTTGATTTAATAGGATATCAATTATATACATACCCTATAGACAACAACTGGAGGAAAATGGTCCCCAAATTCACTGGGAATAATGGGATATCAGCTGAGGAGCATATTAGGAATTTCAATGCCTTTATACAATATATTGGTATAGAACATGAGGATGTAAAAGTGAGATTATTCATGATGCCTGTAACTAAAGACACAAGGGATTGGTTTAATAATTTACCACATGCCTCAGTTTATTCTATAGAATATTTCCATGACCAGTTCAAAGAATAGTATGGAAATCAGTATGCCCCTGAATTTGCTCTGCATGAACTAATAAGCACCCAAAAATACCAGAATGAGTCAGTGTATGACTTCAATCAAAGGTTCTCCAAACTACACAATAAAATACCACATGGATCCAAATTGACTGATTTAGCAGGTGAGTATTTATCTAAAGGATTTTAATCCAAAAACTAGGTATGAACTCAGGAATATGGCTCTAAGTACCTTGACAGAGGCACCAAAGGCAGCTATAAATATTGAAAATAATAAGAAGGTTGTAGGGATGATTGGCAAAAGGGATAACCTCATAATGCCCCAACAATCTAATAATCCCCAAAATAAATAGGAATACTAGTATAGGAATGAAAGGGCAAGGTTACATGACATGCTCTATAATACAAATTGGAAAGATGGGAGACCTATGGAGAACACTAGAAAGCTGAATTATTGGAAAGATACTTCTGATCCTCTTAAAAGAAATGGAACCCATGTAGTTGAGAATAATCCATGGTGCTTATTATGTAATCTGCCTCATTCACCTAATTATTGTGTGGTGGCATGCTTAGTACAGCAAGAGGCAACATCCTATGGTCAGGAAAGGGACAATCATACCATAAACATGTTGGCATTCAGACCCCATCAGATTGATGAAGGATATTCATCCACGGAGGAGGATGGATATGAATATGATGTGGGAAACCAAAGATACAATACTGGTATAGGAAGACAAGAGGTCTTTTTAGATCAAGAAGATAATTATGAATAAAATATTTATGATCATGGCATATCATCACATGACCAATGGAGAAAACCAACTAAAGAAGAAAAAGGGCCCTCACAATTGCCATAGTAGCACAAGCAAAAGGTAATTATAATTTGAGCAATAGAACAATTAGTACAGATCAAGGAACACCTATAAGTGTGTTTGTAAAAGAATAGAATCATAATAAGGGCAATATGAAAAACACATCAAAAGAGCCAGAAAAAATTGAGCAAGGCAAGGTAAAAGACAAAATACTAGTTGGAGAAAAGGGGCATAACAAAATAGAAAAAGATGATCAAACAATAACTCCCTCATTTGACATAGCTCAAGTAGTATCTCAAGTGAAAATATCGGTACCACTTCTTGAAATGATGAAGATAGATCAACACAGGAATATGGTAGTTAAGATGATTTTAGATATACCAAAAAAGAAACAAGAAAAGCTTGAAATCACAATAAATAATGTTCAAATTGAGGCTGCTAAAATTCCAAAAGTATATTTGGGTGATACATTGACAAAAAAATCCATCTCAGGTAGATCCTTTCTACACTACCTTGTTGATAAAAAAACAAGTTGGTGAGGAACTGTATGATTGATTCGGGGGCAGCCATGAACATCATGCTGATAACAATCATGAAAGAATTACGAATGTGCATTGACACTACATATGGTAAATGTTATGTTATGGACAATAGATCCATCCCAGTTGTAGGTATTATGAAGGATGTAGAGATAAAGTTAGCTGCCTATCCTGAAGTAGTTTATAAGATTGACATCACCATAGTGGTTATCCCACCTTACTATGGGATGTTGCTATCTAGACAATGGACTGTAATAGTCAGAGGAAATGTCTAATTGGATCTATCCTATGCCACTATACTAGTGGGAAGGAAATTAAGTTGTGTAGAGAACCAAGGTATGAGAACATCATAGAATGCATTGACCAGAATCAAGTAAATTTCTTTTGTGATATAGACCTTGGTGCATTTAACATTGAAAAGCATCAACCAAAATTATAGAACACTAACCCAATGCACCAAGAAGCCCAAACTAATGAATATGGTATATGGAAAATGTATTTTGATGGAGCATGTAGTAAGGCTGGTAATGGAGCAGGAGTATTGTTTATCTCACCAACTGGTAAAACTTTGAAATATTCATTCCTGTTGACATTTGAATGTATGAATAATATGGAAGAATATGAACCCTTGCTCATCAGACTAAACATGGCTATAAAGCACAAAATAAAATGCCTTATTATGTATGGAGATTCAGAATTAATTATATCTCAGGTTAGAGAGAAGTATTCATCCAAGAATAAAAGATTGAAACAATACAAGAATGGTGTATGGGATCATATTGAATTATTTGATGCTTTCTCCATTAATTGGATAGAAAGATCAAAAATATAATGGAAGACTTCCTAGCAAATATAGCCTTGAAAAGGGATGATATCACATTGGCAGACATTACTGAAGTTGAGTTTAAAACTAGGCCTGCAATCCTAGACAATGTCTATAATTGGCAAGTTTTCAATGATGATACTGATCTACTAAAGTTCTTACAGTGCATCAAACAATATGAAGCCCAAGAGATTGATTTCAATGCATTTGTGAAAGAAGTAGATGGCAAACAAACTTTGTTTGGTAAAGAAATCGTCCAACTTAAAACTAATAAGATACCCAAGGGCTTGTGGCACTAGAAAGGGTGTTTGATGCACATGACCGAGCTCTTATGAAGCAAACACCAGTGAAAAATGAAGACCTTAAAGAAATCAACTTGGGTACTAAAATGACACCAAAAAGGGTATATATTAGGAAAAAGATAAGCCCTACAATGAGGAAAATGCTAATTGCTCTATTGAGAAAATATAAACATGTCTTTGCTTGGTCTTATGATGACCTTAATGCATACAGGGAGGATCTATTCTAGCATGAAATCCCACTCAAACTTGATGCAAAACCTTTCAGACAAAAACAAAGACCTATAAACCCAACCTTGCAGCTCAAAATGTATGAAGAACTTGTGAAACTCATGGAGGGAGGTATTATTAAGCCTATTAGACATTATGCATGGGTCTCAAACCTAGTACCAATTAGAAAAAAGAATGGTGACATGAGGTTATGTGTAGATTTTAGAAATCTAAATATCTCATCCCTTAAAGACAACTATCTACTCCTAAATATGGAGGTAGTTTTATAAAGAGTCACATGATGCGAGTTGTTATCTATGATGGATGGATTTTTGGGTTATAATCAGGTGAAAGTGAAAGAATTAGGACAATATAAAACTACATTTACCACTTGTTGGGGCATTTATGTGTATGTTAGAATGCCATTTGGACTCACAAATGCTGGTGCTACCTTTCAAAGAGCTATGGATGTTGCCTTTGCTGATTTAATCAATGTCATAATGGTGGTATACCAAGATGATCTTGCTGCATATTCCAAAAAGTCAGAAGACCATTGCGCACACCTTGAATAGATCTTTCTGAAAGCATTGAAGTATGGTATTTCCCTGAATCCCAAAAAGTGTCAATTTGCAGTAACAAAAGGAAATCTATTAGGGCACATAGTGTCTAAAGACAGAGTCAAGATTGATCCAAAAAGAGTGGAAGCTATAGACAAGATTCTTACTCCTAAAATAGTCAAAGCCATTCAATCTTTCTTCAGACAGATTAATTTCGTAAGAAGATTTACATCAAACTTTGCTGAAATAGTGAATCCAATATCCAAAATGTTAAAGAAGAATACACAAATTAACTAGATAGATGGGGCCCTAGATGCAATCTTATCAATAAAAAGAGCAATCAAAGAAGCCCCAGTTCTAATATCCCTTGACTTCAGTAAACCATTTCAAATTTTCTCATTTGCTTCCTATTATACAGTTGTAGCAATGATGTTATAGAAATATAATGAGGGATATGAACAACCCATCTCATTCTTTATTAAGTCCCTCCAGAATGTAGAGTTAAAATATGATATAGTTGAGAAATAGGCATACACATTAGTGAAAGTAGTCAAAGCATTTAGGCCATACTTAGTGGGAGAAAAAAAATAGCCTATGTACCTAATGCTACAATGAAAGATGTATTTGTTCATACTGAAGTTAATGGCAGAAGGTGTAGATGGATTAACAGAATTTGGGAATTTAACATTGAAATCCAAATTACCAAGCTAGTGAGAGGACAGGGTCTTTCTAGACTAATGGCTGAGACCAATTCTGAAGCTACTCAGATATGTAATTCTAATGATGAAGATAACATGATTTCTAGCATTGAGCATACACCATGGTATACTGATATCATATACTATCTAAAACATATGAAGTGCCCTAAAGGATATGATGATAACAAGAAAAGGACACTTAAATTACAAGCTTCATAATATGTGTTCATAGAAGGGGATCTTTATTGGAAAAATTAGGATGGTATTTTGTTTTATGTCTGGATGAATATCGACCCAAACATGTTATGAAACAAATGCACAAGGGGATATGTGGAGGGCATTTTAAAAAAAAAACCTACTTCTCACAAGATATTAAGGGCAGGATACTAGTGGCCTAAGGTTTTCAATTATGCATATAATTTTACCAAGAAATGTGAGGCATGCCAAAGATTTTATGGGAAATTGAAATACCAAGGGGCAATACCTTTAAGGCTTGTGCAAGTTGAGGCTCCATTCCACTAGTGGGGGATAGATTTTATAGTAAAAATTGCAGAAAGATCCACTAAAGGATATAGATGGATACTACTAGCTACAGATTATTTTACGAAATGGGTAGAAGCTTTACCTACAAGACAAGCAACTAGTAAAGTTGTAATGAATTTCCTACTTGAAAACATTATCACTAGATATGGTGTGCCGGCAACAATTATAACTGATAATGGAATGTGTTTTAGATCAGAGGAGTTCAAAATGTTTTGCAAATCTTATGAAATAATGATTCTATATTCTTCACCATATCACCCACAAGCGAATGGACAAGCTAAATCCAATAACAAAAGAATTTTGAAAATCATAAAAAGAATATTGAATAACAATACAAAGGCTTGGGATTCTAAGTTAAGGCTAGACCTATGGGTAGACAGAATCACTATAAAAAAGGCCATAGGAAAATCACCCTTTGACCTAGTGTATGGAACTCAAGCAAGACTCCCTCTGCAAAACTTATTGCCAGTGTGCAAATTCATTTTACAAGAAGATTTGGAAATTTTTGAACCTATGGAAAAAAGGATTGAAGAATTAATGGATCTTGATGAGGTTAGAAATCAAGCCCACGAATGCAATAGAAGGAAGCAATTGCAAATGAAGTACTTGTATGACAAAAGAGCTACAAATAGAAAATTTTAAATAAATGATATAGTCCTAATGTGGAATGCTAAGAGCCAAGACAAGGGAAAGCATCGAAAGTTTGAAGCCTTATGGTTAGGACCCTTTGTCATTGTTGGAAAGGCTAGGGGAGACTCATACTATCTTCAAAATATGTCAAGAGAAGATCAAGAATTGCCAGTGCATGGATAGTTCTTGAAGCATTTCTTTTCTTAAATTTCCATGTACAATAGTTTAGGAAAAGGTCAAGAATTGTCAATGCATGGAAAATTCTTTAAAATACCTTTTTTGTAATAAAATTTCCATGCACAATAGTATAGGATTTTCATTCCATTTTCCATGCCTCATCCATACCAACTCCCATTTCAAAAAGCCATCACTCCGTCCCATCTCCCTTCCATACCAACTTCTATTTCATGTAAATCTGGTCTGCTTAACCTAGAAATTTGGATCCTTTTTGTACCCACAAGGGGTATACATCCCCAGAAAGAGCCGCTGTTAGAACTAGAAAAATTTCACATTCTTAATTTGCTAAAAAATCAACCTATCCTTCTCATACCTTGAATAATGTCCCTCATTTTGACTTCTTGATCAAAACTAATTACCAAAATTTGTGTGACAAGATCCATCTCATAGCCCACAAAATAACAATTTCATGAATATACCCTTTTAGATATATAGTCCTATGATCACAACTTAATTTTGATAGTAATTCATCTCTATTGGCAAGACCTTAAACACCTCTCTCTAAACAACAAGATATACTTTTGAGTCTAATGTGCAAATCAGCAAGAAATAATCAATGTCTTAATGATCAAAATCCCATATGTAAAAGTTACCTTATGATTGGGGAGATATTCCATATGCATCACTAATGAAATCTCATCGGTGTGAGTAAAATAGTTAGAGTGAAATTCTAGAGTCATATCAAGTTTATAAGTCACACAAACTAATATCTTATCGCCAAGAAGCAAGTGATCTTTCCCTAACATAGAGTAATAAGTTCATCTAAATGACATATATGATCGAAGTAAATTCTTTAACTCCTCGTGACCATGTAAGTCACCCAGGCATGAGAAGATAGAATGTTTTCAATAAAAGTCTTGCCGATCTATTCCAATAAAGTTGGGCGATAGAGATAAACCATCGGAAAGACTTAACACATTAGGGAATTGTTATAGTCTCTTAACGATAGCGTTTGTCAGCCCGATAATGGTAAAAAACTTCCATTTGTTAGAGAGACACTCATCGACACCTAGAAGAATGCTCATTGATTCTGATCACAGTGCTATTGGGATGAGAATCATAATGTCTCCCCGAAACAATACCATCTTAAACAAAAAAAAGAGGTCTTCCTGATCAAAATGGAAAATCAAAGGGACACTTTGTAAAGACACCAACACAGTCTTGATGACTAGTTATGAACATATGAAAGAAAGTGGCGGTAAACACAACATATTGATCTACATGAAACTTAAGAGGTCTCACTGATATAACTAAAAAAGCATCGCCCTGACATTTTGAAACTCATGTATGCATTGCATTCAATTTTGGCAGCAGCCATTAATGGCCGATTGAACAGGATGTTAGATGAGCCATTCTGAACCCTATTGAACTAAAATCAGAAATCAAAGGGTTGCAAATGAGGAATAAGGAATTCATCAGAAGGAAGGAAATTCACACAAAACATATACAAGTAAGTTCTCTAAACCTCCTTGCAATTAAAATATAGTTGAATTCTAGTGTTTATCAAAAAATGGAAAGTTCTTCAAAATCAAAAAGAAGATAGTAGACTAAAATTTGCCAGACCAAGGGTAAAAAACAAAAAGTTGAAATAGAGAAAGGGGAGAAAACACAGGAGAGAAAACTTAACCAAGATCTTATAGACCAATTGCCCGGTTCTAGACCCAAAGCTAGGAGAACTGCGTAGCTATGGGCAGATGTTGAAAAACTAGAGGACAAATATAAGTGTGTGGGGAACATATGGACCCCTATCAGAGGATATGATCTATTCATGTTCCATTAACATCGGAGGAATAGGATGGAACCTGTGTGTAACCCTTGGCAGCTTAATTTGGGGAAATTAGTTGTCACGGATGTTTTTTGTGAATATAGACCTCTTAAAATTATTAGCATACCATTACAATCCTGATCAAAAAGCTATATGCAATTTGCAAGGAGAGCCCTTTATTCATATATTTGAGAATGTAGTCTATGAGGTCTTTGGTTTGAATGACACATATATTTCTCCTATTACACACAAAGACCTGGAAAATTAATATTTGAGATTGGACACCACCTATATGGGATGGAGACTACTACTGCATAGATAACAAAGTGAGGGAAATTTAGTACCATTTGAAGAAGGGGATGGACCGCCATTGCATGTTGACTTATTTGAACCTTACATGAGATATACATATTATTCAGTAGGGCAAGTGTTGGGAGCTGAAGTTCCAAATTTCATGTCCATAGCACCCATGGTCATCTCAATAGACATTCAATGCCACCATGCAAGAACATTTAACTATGTTGCGTATCTTTTTAAAGGAATAGATTAAGGTTGGATGGCTATTAAGAATAGTTCCCCAACAATAATCTTTAGACACTACTTTGCTCTCATGCACATGATTTTATATTATGGACACAATTGAAAATTTCACAACTTGATAAGGATGGTCAACCACTACCCATACAATTATGGACTTATATATGGGACAGTAGCTTTGTAAATTCTATCTATGCCCATTTTGAAAAATTCTTTGTTAAGAATTTGTACAGATGCTATGGTTATCCCTGTAGTTATTGCTTGTCAGATGAAATACAGAGATTTTTAAGACCAAAGGATTTTGATGGGCCACCTACTGTAAACCACAATTGGGGTGATTAGTACTGCTTTCTCAATTCCACCATGATCAGGGTATATGGGTTTGAAGATACCCTTTTTCTATTACCAAGAACTGTGCCAGATAGAGTGGCATACTTAGAAATAGTTAGACAACTTGATTACTCCAATTTGATGAATCTTAGTGCGTATGACAAACAATCATTTATTCCAAGTACACTATGTTTCAATGATTTTACTATGTTGCGAAAAGAGGGTTATGATCTCATTTTTGACAAATTATCACATTTTAATCTTAGGAGAGAAGTACACAGCAAAGGATTTGACCCAAAGGTTTAATTGACCAAGCTAGGAAAAATTAAAATCTGAGTGGATATGCTCATGTGCCCTTACCTCATGATGATGTTATAAGAAATTTGGAAGAAGTAGAAGTTGAAATGACTATTGATGATTATAACTAGGAAGTGGAAAAGAGAAAGAGGGAAGCACAAGAAATCAAGGTATTTTCCTCTAATAGTGAAGGTTTTGTTGCACGAAAACCCCATGACCTATCTGACACAATTCCCAAATTTAGAATTGAACAATATCAGTCTCTAGAGAGAGGGTTAGAAATTGAGGAGATAGGTGATAATGATGCTAGGAAGAGAGCTTACAAATCCTTCATCTCAGATGACCAGTTTATTCAGACTCCTAAATTCAAGACTTTTTTGTATAAACACAAAGGCAAGACTATTAGGGAATCAGTCTCAGACATTACATTGAATAATGAGACACAATTATTAAATACATTAAAAATAGATGTGGAGAATGAGATGAGAAATATGACTCCAAAAAAGGGAAGAAGATTACTAGAGGAATCTGGTGTGATGATATTCCTTAGTCTTGATTTGAATTCAACACTTGTCTTTGATAGTTTTTTGCATAATGATAATCCAAAACACAAGCTTAGTTCTGAAGAAGTGATTGAAGTGTATACTAGTACAAAATATAATCTAGATGAGAATTCACTCATGATATGGGCTTTGTACCAACCACACAAAAAGCTTGTTGTTATCGACACTGAAAAAGCTTTTGGCCACGTAATGACATTGAAGGCTGGAGAAACTGATCCAATTGTCATTGCAGAGCTTAGAATAAATGTGGCTAAGTAAAATAAAGCTCAAATTTAGATGTTGATTAAGGAAAGGGATATGTAGAAAATGGGCTAGGAAAGAACAAAAAAGGAAAATGATTTCTTAAAGGATTCAGTCCCTCCTAAAATGTTAATCCAAGGAGAAAGCTCATGAACAATGGACATGGGTGAAACAACACAGGTAAACACCCAGGTAACCCAAGCCATATTTGATGCACTTACCACTATGTTCAATAGAAGGCATATTAATGTGATGGCATATATGGATAAATTCTAGATCACTTATTCAAAGAATCAAAATGCTATTCAAGAACACAACAGGTTGGCTAGTAGACTTCAGGAAAAACTCCAAGAGATATAGGGTAGAGGTACTTTGGACACTAAGGCTATCTGCAATGTTAAGGGCTTGATTAAGGTTCACACAAACTTCCATGGAGGCCTTCAGGCAGAAGCTAATGAGTTTATTGAAGCTTCCCAAATAGTGCCTACATTGTTCAAATATGATAAAATCCTGAAGCACCAGCAAGATTAGATGAAGGAGTGACAAATGATCCTATATGTGCCCTTGGAAGTTGTAAAAAGTGATGATCAAACGTTGGAGGGAGCCTGTGCATGTATGGAAAGAATGATTGCCATGGCGTTTGCTGCAAAAGTACTGTGGAGTGTGTAGATATGCATTTGAGTGAAAGGTACTTGGATCATATCACTAAGATCCATGTATGGCTAATTAGGGCCTAGTTAAAATGTCTCATTGTTAATTAATGTTCAAAAGACACTTATGAAGAGATACATCTCTTTTGCATCTAGCTATTTAAGTCAAGACATTGTGGTGAAAAAGAGATACATAGAAATATAACTATATACAATAGACTTTTAGCAACACTTTTTTTCATACTTTAGAGTTTTCAGCAATTAATGTCAATATTTTGAAGCAATATAGTGGGGCAGAATGTTCTTGAATGTTGATTCATTTCTAGTGTTCAACTATTGTGATTGAAGTCTTATGATTATATGCTGCTATACTATCTCCAAAGTGGTTCCTTCAAATTATTCAAATTAACATAATTTGGCACAATACATTTGTTGTTGGTGTGTGATCAATTTGGTTGGTTTCTAAGGAGAAGTTGATTTAAGTCCTCCCAAGTAAGTTTATGTTCATTGGTCTCTGCCTAGAGTTAAAAACCTTTAAACAAACTGTCTTGGTTATGTTTCCTTCTTATCAGGACTAAAATTCCTTTCAGTTGCTTGCAATAGTTTAGGAGAATATCACTGGGATTTGGTAAGAAGGCTATAGTAACTTACAAACTTGCACATCTACATAAGGTGCAGATATATAAAAGGTGCCCAATAGTTAGAGTTAAGCTGAGAAATAAACCAACCAATCCTACACATCTATCTCCATAATCATCATTTATCCATTGACTCCATCCACCTAATAGATTAGGTACTGATCAATTTTAGAATACTTCATACAAATTTAGTCTAAACTTTGACAATTAAAACACGCTCATTAGGAATTAGTAAGAAAGCTATGCAGTTTTCTCACACCTGTGTGCCATAGTGAGTAGAATTGCCTCAATTAGAATCCATATATATTTTCAAAACTACCTTATTGATTAGGTACACCTATTTAGGCCTGGCAATGCCAAAAGAGTAGGGGGTTTTGTTGAATAAAACTTGTCTTATTGACCAAAAACGTATCAAGGGATTGGCACCCTCTTGTGGCCTAAAGACCTACATTTTTTAGAAGCAACAAGTCTATTTCTTAAGTATAAAATCAATTAAGACTCCCCAAAATCAATCACAAAAGCCATCAAACAACAACAAATGCATCAAATGCCCAAATTTGGAACAAATCTTAGATTCTAAGCACCATTTCACTTTCTCATCATCATAAGGAGGAAAGGATGAGACTCCAAGACAAATCAAAAGAGGGGGTCTACATTTGGCAAAATGGGACATGTGTGTAGGGTACAACACCCCCTTTATAACTTCTTTATATGTTGATAACTAACCATTCTAAAAATTTCAAACTTCAAATTTTATTAGGTATATCCTTATCCTTCTTTGTTAAATTTTATCCATGGTTTAGAATAGTCATGAGTGAGTGGCCCTAGTGCCTATAGCCAATTTACACACCATACTACATCATCACCTACTAAGGAATAAACATACATATTAGTCATCAATTGATATTTTGTCATAGTGATTTTTACATTTTATGGCACTTGCCAGGTCACATGACTTGGTATTGTCATTAGCCACCATAATTTTGAAATTGTTGTAGACATGGACATAGTAGTGAAGTTGGTTAGAAAGATTTTATATTATGAAGTTATGATTTTTACATCCATCAATCAAGATGGCCACTCATTAGAGTTTGACATATCTCATGACTTTGAGGGTTTAGGGCAATATAATTTGGCAAGTGAATGAATAGAAGTGTGAGAATCCTTAATGGAGTCACTTATTGGTATAGCAAGATCTTATTTCTCTTCTAAAGATTCCTCGGTGTCATTGGGCACCCCTACATAATCAATGAGACACAATTATTTTTCACTACATTGGTAACCTTTTTCCCAATTTTGATCACAACTAAAATAGATCCTCTATTTTTTTTCCCTAGTCAACTCTTCTTTGGAGAAAATATGAATAGTTTTGGGTTTATTTCCTCGATCTACCATATCCATTTTTTATCTTAAGGACCAAGGAGTGAATCCTAAATCTTTTTATATGTTGTAAAATTATCCTTGGATAAACTAGCTAAGCCAAGAGTGTCCTCCAATTTGTCCAAATTAAACATTTGGAGTCCATTCTTAATATCTTCATTGAGACAATGTATAAAACAACTTTTAAAAATTTATTCATCAAGGCCACTTCTCTAATTAGCTAATTTTTCTTAAAATCTATTTGGTAATCCAAAACTAAATGTGTATGGAATAATTTAGTGAGGGCTCTTGTAAATTCATTATATGCACTTGACCAAAGTGTCTAAACACTTCCCTTTGAATGTTTTCCAATGTGAGAAATGGTTAATATTTTTCTAACCATTGAATAAATTCATACTTTAGGTGTAAAGAGGTTATAGAGATACTTTAACCCACTAGAATTTGATGGGTTGTAAATACTACTCTAATCTATATAAATCCCAAGGAGGGTCTTTAATATAAAATTTTGGAAAGTCAAGTTTAGGTGCTCATTAGGGCTAGCCAAGATTATGTGAATTGGAAAAATGCCTAGTGTTACAATGTTGACACATAGTAAGGGTGCCTACTTGATTATCAATATCATCTAGCATGTCCATCTTGGCCTTATGTGCCTCCATATCACACTAAAAGTTGAGAAATCTGCAAGTTATTGACTCTTAAGAAATCTGCAACTAGTCCTAGGATCTATGGCTGCCAACCATAGTGAACACCTAGGGCACTAGGAGGGTGACTAAAATTATATGAAAAAATAATCAATACACAAAGATAGTTGCAATAGGGTAGGTCACTAGATGACATGAAAACTAGCTTGGGCCAACCAAAAAGGAATCTTGGAGTTATATGATAAAACTATTAGCTCAAAAAGAGGATCACAATGGAATAATTTCCCAAATGGTGTTAAAATTAACCCCTACACTTTATTTACAAATAAGACCTTATGAGTAATTTTTTAGATAGAATTGGAAATGTTTTCCTATTTTCAAAGAAATTTGACTAAAATGTTTTGAACTAGGTAGATTGTATAGGATTCAAACCTATTACAATAATTTATGTAATAAATAATCAATTTGGAAACTATTTTTTGGTTGCTAAAAAATGTTGTTGTTGATAGACCAATGTTCTACAAAATACTACTCAAGTTTTTATTGATTGGCATAGACATCATAGATTCTAACTACCAAAGCCTAAAATTGTATGCAAATAGTGGAGCTTAATAGGGAGGTTTGTAGAAAGTGTGTCTAGTCATAGACATAATTATACTAATCCTAGTCATAAATTATGACAACCTAATTTTTGAGCTCACCAACTATAGAGGATAGAACATTCCTAGAGTTTGCTATCTCATCTCTAAGGTATGGCATGTGAAACATCATGCACCTAGTTTCTTACTAGTGCATCACATATTACATAGCCAAATTCTACCTAAGGTTAGGTTCAAACCTAACTAGTAGATCATTTGATATACCCAAGGGTACATGCAATCTTAAGGTTGTATGTGCAAAGACTATTTGTGTTGCAAGTATGTGCCTAATTGGTGTTGTAATTGATGTCAACATATCTTTGTTGTCATTGGTGTCAAATGTATCTTATTCTATTACTTGTTTAGAAGCTTTGTATGTTGAGGATATTGAGAAAAATAGCCTCTCCAGAAGAAACAAGTGAGTTACAGTAAAGTGCAATATAGACAGTGAGTTGTATGTTAAAAGAATAGTCTGGTAGATTGCTTCGCATTTCTTTGTGGATGAAGATATTGGTCTGTGGATTGGAAGTTACTTAAAGGGATTTCTAAAGATGCTAAATCCCAAGTTTGAGCCTCCAGTGTGAAGAATTGAGAGAATTGCATTCACAAGAGCAAAACCTACTTTTTCTGTAAGTTTAGTTAGGACAGGAAGAAAGCATTATGCTCCGCATTTCTCCACAAAGTATTGTAATTGTAGAGGGAAGTTCAAGATGATGATAAGTGCCTATAGTTACAATGGTTCATGGTTTGGTGGTCCGTAAGTTGTCTTTCCTTTATGACAGTTGAAGATAGTGAAGTTCATGTGTTATGGTGTGAAGATCCTATTGTTAAAGTGGTTAAAGGTTGTGCAGTTTCTACTGTTGATTATAAAGTGATTGTGGATGTCTCCTAATCATGTTCCTATCTTAACATTGGTCCATGTTAAAGAATTGAGATCATGCTTGAAGAGTGTTCCTAGATAATGTAGCATGTAACCAGTCTTGGCCGACCTGGGTAATCCTAGTGATTGCAGAGATCTCTGGAAGATTTTGGAAGCATGATGAAGTATGGAAAATTATGTTTGAGTCCCATCTAAGGTGTGGCATGATCTATATACATCTTTACTTCATTTTCTTTGTATAATGTTGTTATAGGTTAGGACCTATTTTGTAAATGCTTGTAATGCCAACCTTGGAGATTTCTCCAATGGTTGATGATTGTAATAGCAACCTTGATGATCATTCCAAGGTTGTTCAAGTGTATAAATACTTGTAGTTGAGTCGTGGAAAAGTTGTCCTTGAGAGAAAATGGAAAGATAATAAGAAAGGTCCAAAAGGCATAGCAGAGAAGAGGTAGACCAGAGAGGAGGTAGAGCAGAGAAGAGGCAGAGTAGAGTAGAGGAAGAGTAGAGTAGAGGAATTGTTGTACTTCAATCACAGACATAAAAAGGTGTTGATCATGGTAGTGATCCTATTAGTCAGCCACTAGTAGAGTTTAACAGCCCTCAGGGTTTAACAACCCTTATTGTAATCTTGCTAGGTTTAGGGTTGAGGTAGTGATCTTGCTATACCTAATTGTACTTCATGGTAGTGAGCCATTAGGTTCCAGGCCTATGGAGTTACCAAGCCTGAACATCATTGTTTGTAAAGATTGCAATATATATTTGAGAGCTAATCCTCTCCGTGGTTTTTCCCTTTTGGGTTTTCCACATAAAAATCTTGGTGTTCATGTGTCATGTTTTTATGGTTACTATTCATATGCATGTTATGTCATTGTTTAATTAATTTTAAGAAATGGTTGAAAGTTAAAGTGTATGAAATGATTTTTAGAGCATTGATTCACCCCCCCTCTCAGTGTTCCTAACATTCCACAATTGGTATCAGAGCAAGGTTGCTTGGAAAAAGTTTAACATCTTGAGGAAGATCTGGGATAGTGTGATCATGGCAGCATGAACATATGGAAATTATGGAAGCTACAACCAACTAGAAGCATCTCTTATGGATCCTAAAAATTTCAAAGTAGAAGTTGGGGATCTAAAAGAAAACTTGCAACAAGTTGATGAATGCATCTTGAAGCTAAAAGAGCAAGTTAAGAAATTCAAAGACAAATACAAAGAAGTCAGTGATCAATTGTTATTAGAAAATGAACCCCTTAATGATTTGTAAGCAGGAGTTATAGAAAAGACAAGAGCAGAAGATGATCTGAATTTAATTATGAAGAACATATTAGAAGATTGTGCAAAACTTGAAAAAGAAATTATAAAACTAAAAATAGACATGGAAAAGGCCAAATGCTTTGAAGAAAAGTTCAAGATAAGTACTACAAAGCTTGATGAAATGATTGTGATCCAGAAGAGTGAAGATGACAAGCAAGTTTTGGGATACAAAAAAGGGGAAAGCTTAAAATCTGGTCAAGTAACCACTGAAGTACAACAAAACAAAGGAAATCAGTTCAAAAGTTAGAAAAGAATACATAGAAGACCTCCCATTAGACAACCAAATGCACAAAGGTACCCATCTTTTAATGGTTATTGCAATTCATGCAATAAGTATGGTCATAAGGCTACTCAGTGTAAGAGAAGAATAAATCAAAAGATTCCATCATTCTTTTGTTAGTGTTTCAATTGCAAGAAAATTGGCCATAGAGCAAATGAATGTAGAAATCAGATCAGGAAAAGTTTCAACAATGGGAGGAATGAACAATCATTCAAAGGTAAATGCTTCACTTGCAATAGAACTAGTCATAGATTTGTTGTATGCAGAAGTAAAGTAAGTTAGAATTCTATTAGGTGCAATGCATGCTATAAATAATGAATGTAGAAGTTTGGTAAGAACTAATTTTCAAAATACAAGAAATAGTCAATCATTCAATGGAAAGTATTTTGCATGCAATAGATTTGGACATGTGTCTAATCAATGTAGATCAAATTCAATGAATGGAAGGAATCAAGGTAAAAAGAATGTGGTATGTTTCAATTGCAACAAATCTGGACATATTACAAGGTTTTGCAGAAGTAGGAATGTGAAGAAGAATCGCTATTCTGAAGAAAGGAAAATAGAGCAGAGAAATGATAAGGGAAAAGAGAAAGTTAATCCAGTTCAAACCAAGAAAGAAACAGACAAGATATGGATCAAGAAAGAAGTAATTGAAGTCAGGGATCGATCCACACCCATATATGGTGCAAATACTTCCTCTGGGAAGTAAATTGAGAGCTTTGGTACATGGGGAGTAGTGTTTAAAATCGAAAAGCCCCAGCAAGAAATTGGGTGCCATAATCTGGCACGAAGGTATATGATGAAATCTAATATGACACATCTTTTAAAGGAAAAACTGGAAGAAAAAGAGTGTCAATTTGGGAAACAAAGAAGAACAAGTTTCAAAAGCAAGGACCATTCAGTTGGTGGACTAGTAAAACTAGTGCATATAGATTTGTGTGGACCTACCAGAGTGAGAAACCTACAAGGAGACAGGTATTTCATGTTGCTCATTGATGATTTTTCTAAAATGACTTGGGTTACCTTTTTGAAAGAAAAAGCAAAAGCCCTTGATAAGTTCAAGGCATTCAAGGCAATGGTTGAAAATGAAATTGATTTAAGGATCAAGTGTTTGAGGTCTGATAGAGGAGGTAAGTTTACATCAAATGAATTCAATTTATTTTGTAAAGAACATGGGATAAAGAGATAGTTATTTGCACCAAAGACTCCACAACAAAATTGAGTTGTTGAAAGGAAAAAAAAATAATTCAAGAGGCTGCTATAACCACGATGAAGGAAGCTGACCTACCAGAAGTTACTGGAGAGAGGCAATTCTCACTACTGTCTACATTCTCAACAGAGTTCAAGTAAAAGGTAATAGTTCTAAAACCCCCTATGAATTATGGTATAGAAAAGTTCCTATAGTAAAGTACTTCAAAGTTTTTGGTAGCAAATGTTATATCAGAAGAGAAGAAGATCTAGGCAAGTTTGATGCTAGATGTGATCTTCCTTCGTTACTCCACCAAGAGCAAAGCTTATTGGTGCTACAATAAGAGGTTAAATAAGATCATCGAGAGTGCAAATGTCATGGTTGATGAAAACAAGGAAGCATATTCAGTAGCAAGTGGGTATGAATCAGATGAACCAGAGGCCTCAACAAGAAAAGAAGTGGTACAATATGATGACAGTTTAGATGAAGAAGAACAAGCTCCAGAAAGTGTCACCAAGACACCAAGGTATGTAAGACTTAATCATTCTTAAGATCAAATCATAGAAGATAAGAGAAAAGGAATACTAACCAGAAGAAGAGTTGCAGAAGAAGAAGTAAATTTTTTTCTGATTTCTAAGATTGATCCTAACACTCTGAATGAGGCTTGCAATGATGAGAATTGAGTAAAGGCTATGGAAGTGGAATTGACGTAGATAGAGAGGAATTAGACTTGGGATCTTGTTCCCAGACTAGTAGATAAGATTGTAATTGGCACAAAGTGGGTCTTCAAAAATAGATGAATGAGAATGGTGAAGCGGTAAGAAATAAAGCAAGGTTGGTATGCAAAGGATATGCTCAAGTTGAAGGAATAGACTTTGAAGAAACTTTTGCTCCAGTGGCAAGGATTGAAGAAATTAGGATGCTTTTAGCCTTTGTAGCCTATAAAGATTTGAAGGTTTACAAAATGGATGTGAAGTCTGCCTTCTTTAATGGAGAGTTGGAAGAAGTCTATATTGAACAACCAGAAGGGTTTCAGTCATCAGATCAGGGTGACATGGTATGCAGGTTGAAGAAAGCATTGTATCGATTAAATGAAGCCCCTAAGACATGGTATGCACAGTTGGAAAAGTATCTGATATAGATAGGGTTCAGTAAAGGTACTAAAGACATCAATCTCTACTTCAAGATCAATAATGAATAAATCCTAATTGTTGCAATCTTTGTTGATGATATTATTTTTGGAGGCAATGAAGGTATGTGCTTAATTTTTGCTGGAGAAATGCAAAGTGAATTTGAAATGTCCATGGTTGGAGAGATGAACTTCTTTTTAGGTCTCCAAATAAGTCAATTAGATAATGGTATCTTCATTTCTCAGTCTAAGTATGTGAAAGAGTTGTTAAATAAATTTGGGATGGAAGATTCTAAACTAGTTTGCACACCTATGATAACTGGTTGTAAGTTAAGCAAAGATGATAACTCACCTATGGCAGACTAGAAAAGGTACAAATCTATGATTGGAGGATTACTTTAGCTAACTCAAACCAGACCTAACATAATGCATGTAGTATGTCTTGTAGCAAGATTTCAAGCAGAACCCAAGGAATCACATGTGATGGCAATCAAGAGAATTCTTATATATTTAAAAGGTACAATGGATTATGGTTTGTCATACCCTAAGGACAGTGACTTTACTCTTAGTGAATATACTGATGTAGATTAGGCCGGAGATATGGATGACAGAAAAAGTACAAGTGGAGGTGCATTCTTTTTGGGAAAAAGTTTGGTATCTTGGTTGAGAAAGAAATGAGATTTAATATCCATGTCTACTGCAGAAGCATAATACATTACAGTAGCATGCAGTTGGACTCGAGTGTTATGGATAAAGCAGAATTTGAAGGACATCAAAGATGTGTATGAGGATCGAATTGGAATCTTTTCTAACAACACAAGTGCCATAAACATATCAAAGAATTTGATGATGCATTCAAGGACAAAGCACATATCCATTCGGTATCATTTTCTGAGAAAAAGGTGACAAAGAATGAAGTCAAGTTGGAGTATGTTTTTACCAAAGATTAGATTGCATACATTTTTACCAAGCCTTTGCCTGAGGATATTTTTGAGCATCTCAGAGAAAAGTTAGGGTTTATCACCCCTCATGCTCTAAACTAAGATGCACAATAGTGCATCAGTCTAGAGGTGCTTAGAGATATGAATTGATGCCTTTTAGGGATACTTCTTAGGGGGAGTAGTCACAGAGTTTAGAAGAGAGATTAGATCATAGCAGAAGAGTGCAAGTATCTTCCATTTTCCATTGATGTCAAAGGGGGAGAGAAGTCATGTGAAAAACTTAGATAGAGAAAGAGTGCAAATGTGCAAATAGAAAAGGGGAGAATCTTGTAGAAAGAAAGAGTGCAGGTGTGTAAAGAGAAAGGGGGAGAATCTTGTAGAAACAAAGAGTGCAGGTGTGTAAAGAGAAAGGGGGATAAACTTATCTTAATGGTTGTTGCAGTTTTTCACATCATATGTTGCCATCAATGACAAAGGGGGAGATTGTTGTAAGTATGTGCCTAATCGGTGTTGTCATGGATGTCAACATATTTTTGTTGTCATTGGTGTCAACTATATCTTATTCTATTACTTGTTTAGAATCTTTGTATGTTGAGGATATTGAGAAAATTAGCCTCTCTGGAAGAAACAAGTGAGTTACAGTAAAGTGCAGTATAGATAGTGAGTTGTATGTTGAAAGAATAGTTCGGTAGATTGTTCTGCATTTCTTTCTAGATGAATATCTTGGTCTGTGGATTGAAATTTACTTAAAGGGATGTCTAAATATGCTAAATCCTGAGTTTGAATCTCTGGTGTGAAGAATTGAGAGAGTTCACCAGAGTAAAACCTACTTTTTCTGTAAGTTTAATTGCAACAGGAAGAAAGTATTATGCTCTGCCTTCCTCTGCAATAAAGAATTTTGCTCTATGATCTAGAGGGAAGTTTGGGATGATGATAAGTTCCTACAGTTGCAATGGTTCATGGTTTTGTGGTCCGCAAGCTATCTTTCCATTATGACAGTTGAAGATAGTGAAGTTCATGTGTTCCAGTGTGAAGATCCTATTGTTAAAGTGGTTAAAGGTTATATGGTTGCTCCTGATGATTATAACATGCTTGTGGATGTCTCTTGATCATGTTCCTATCTTGACATTGATCCGTGTTAAGGAATTGAGATCGTGCTTGAAGATTGCTCTGAGATAATGTAGCATGCAACCAGTCTTGGTCGACTTGGTTAATCCCAGTGATTGCAGAGAGCGTTAGAAGATTGTGGAAGAATGATGAATCATGGAAAATTGTGTTTGAGTCCCATCTAAGGTGTGACGTGATCTACATACATCTTTACTTCATTTTGTTTGTATAATGTTGGTATAGGTCAGGACCTATTTTGTAAATGCTTGTAATGCCAACCTTGGAGATTGCTCCAATGGTTGATGATTGTAATGCCAACCTTGACGATCATTCCAAGGTTGTTGAAGTGTATAAATACTTGTAGTTCAGTCATGGAAAAGTTTTCCTTGAGAGAAAATGGAAAGATAATAAGAAAGGTCCAAAAGGTAGAAGACGCAGAGCAAAGGAATTGTTGTACTTCAATTACAAACATAAAAAGGTGTTGATCATGGTAGTGAACCTGGCAGTGAGCCATCAGTAGGGTTTAACATCCCTTATTGTAATATTGCTAGGTTTAGGTTTGAGGCAGTGAGCCTACTAGACCTAGTTGTACTTCATGGCAGTGAGCTAGTATGTTGCAGGCACGTGGAGTGACCAAGCGTGAACATCTTTGTTTGTAAAGATTGCAATATATATTTGAGAGCTAATCATCTTCATGGTTTTTCCCTTTTGGGTTTTCCATGTAAAAATCTTAGTGTTCATGTGTCATGTTTTTATGGTTGCTGTTCATATGCATGTTATGCCCTTGTTTAATTAATTTTGGGAAATGGTTGAGAGTTAAAGTGCATGAAAAGATTTTTAGAACACTAATTCACCCCCCCTCTCCATGTTCCTAACATTCAACAATTTGAGACCAAGGTATTTAAGTTTCAACATTCCTAACTTCACTAGACCCTTTATGGGGAATCTAGCTTAGCCAATTTCATGATAGCTCTTATAAGGATATTAAATATATTCAAAAAATGGTTTATAGCCTAAAGTTTAAAAGAAACTAATAGAAAAAATAGAAAATTTTTTGCAAGATGCTTAATGCCCTACTTGTATAGCTACTTTCTAATAACCAAGGTCCTAATAAGGTGTGGTGAGTGCATATAATGGAAGGTTGATAAAAAACCCATAATGTTAATGTTACTAAAAAATTGCCCTTAGAAAGAGTTCTAATACCACTTGTAATGAACTTGTAAACAAAATGGAGATAATGCAAATAGATATACATAGATAGTAGAGAAACATAAATATTTTATATTATCTTCATAGTGTTACTTCAAAGGGGCATCCTCCTAATAGAGAGTAAACTCAAGTTACAATATCCAAGATGCTTTACACTTCATAATCCACTATAATATATAAAGTTTAACTAAATATTTGACTACTATTGTTTAATACATGTGGATTAGTGCCATTATTTTGTTTTATTATATGGATAACTTACAAAGCATATGTGTCCAACTTATACTAACTAACAAGTCTAATAAATATTAGAATGGGTGTTGTTAATAGAATACCATAACCAGCTCCTACGCAAGTGGTGAACTCATCATTCTCATCTTTGCACTTCATTTTTATGTCAACAAAATTAAAAGAAAACTTTAAACCACTCCTTAGACATTCCAAGCCATTTTACTAATTAGCATGCATCATGCAACCCTTGTTTTGACAACAAAACATTCTTCCAAGTTGAAGCTAATTATTGACATCCAACTTGACTCAAATGGTCGAATGTGCTTTGACCAAATCTTTGGATCATGATTGATGTTTATAAATATGACTAATTAGTTTTGTACGCAAGAATGGAGGATGTGACTTTTACAGATGCAAAAAGAATCATGAGGCATTATAAAAAGAGTGTATCTTAGGTCTTCTTACTATTTCCTTTATTATACATCTTAATTCATCATCCATGATTCTTGGTAATTTTCATGCACACTAATGTAGAGGCAAAATGTATGGTACAAATGTTGATGTTGTACACTTTACACCTTCATTTCACACCACATTAGAAAATATCATAATTATATTGACATAGTTCTCAACTTCACTTGATTGGGACACAAACTAACCTATAACCCATGCCTATCACTTATGATATCCCTATTCATCACCTTAGTCAAGACTTTTTCAACCCCATTGTTTTTACATCATCCTATACTAGGCCACATACTCAACCCTAACCATGGAGTGTGCTCCATTGAGAAACATAGTCCACTAATTTTAATTTCTTTCTATCTTTTTCTCTCATAAATAGTTTTTCAATTTCATTATTACACTAGTGACACACACCAAACACCTCAACTGGAGCAGCTAGGATTATGTAACTATAAATAATCCCATTTAATTTTTATCAAAAAAATATGTCAAATAATCTGAAATCAAATTTAACGTATATCCACAAAATGTGAAGCTAAAACATTACATTGCATTATAGTAACATCCTAAGCATTATTTTGATAGTGTACTATATCCTTAAGTGTCATTTAATATTCCATAGAGATTTGACAACTAGTAAGGAAGTCCATGTTCTTCCCTCTAGTCTCTAACAAATAGAAAGATCCATAAAAAAAAATAACTAAATTTTAAAATAAGAACTCTCAAAAAATTCCAAGTATCAAATAAAAGTAAGAAAACCATGAAACAAAAAAAATCCCAAATCTCAAATCAAAAATAGATTTTTAATTATAATCATCAGTTGCAAACCCAAAAATAAAAAAGTTATCCTACATAAAAGACATTAAAATCCACAATAGCCAAACACATCCTATCTTATCTTATAATTATCATACTCAGAGTATATTTATCTTGGGTCTGTCTATTATTTATTGTTTGATTTTCTAATTACACATAGATCTTATGGTACAGTGGGGGTGATAGAGGAGCTATTTTTAAATATCATGCACTTCAATAGTTAAAGGTCAATTTTGGCCAATAAAAATAGGACAAATATTTACAACTTTTTATTGTGAATGAGGTGTAAAATTGTTAGTGATTGTCTGACGATTAAAGTGGATGATATTCGGTCGATAGGCCATTCTATATGTGCACACATCTTGTAACTGCCAAAAATTTGGTAGTCCCATCATTTTTTGGTCATCCAAAAATAAAAATAAATTAGTTGTCCAAAAAAATTTAGTTGTCAAGAAATAAATTTAAAATATATATGGTTTAAACTGCTAGTGTAATGTATCCTCATTGGGCATTACATTTTTTATTAAATTGTCATTCAATAATTTATGAAGTGATGCTCTACAATTCGTTTGGGATTACCTTTGTCATTATCCAGTCCAATAATTTTGTTCTTTCTTTATTAACTAATATAATTGGTGATCTTTATGATGTGATACTCTATAGTTGTCTCAAATTATAGGGTTCCAATAATGCTTCATTGCGAGCATAGTTTCTGCAAGGAATGCCTATCACACATGTTCTCTGTGAGCATAGACAACATGCTTCCATGTCCTAGATGTAGGCATCTGTTGAAGGTAGGCAACGACGTTGAAGGTCTACGGAAGAATTTCGTAATGATTTCATTACTTCACCATGCTAATGAAAATTGTACACTAGAAGATGAATCAAATGAAGATGATGAGATTAATGTAGAGTGCATATTCAATTGCAACAATTTGAGCAAATAATGAATTGAGATATCCTTCAACCTATGGTAGTGGTATGGTGATGGATGTGGGTTCACACTCAAAGCAACTAATTCAACAATTGAGGAAGGGCCCTTGACCTAGGTAGGATTCTTGGTCGGTGCTAATGACTGGGCCAAGTGGGTGTCAGCATAAGGTAGCAGTGAAGAGACAGGTAAGCAATACCCACTTCTTGCAAGATATTATATATATGACTTTCTTAATTGGTTTAATTTCATTGGGTTTATGTATTAGGAATCCAATCCTTATAGAAATGAGCAATACCTACTTTCTGCAATAGATTTTGTTGTTTTTCTATATAGTTTCATTATTTTGTAATATGCGATTGGTTCATTTTCTATTGTAACCTAGGTTGTGAATTAGGAATCTCATTCTCAAATAAATGAATGATTTTTATGTTTCAAATATTGGTTCAAATAGAAGGTGTTTGTGCATGGTGGCAATTCATCTGCATTTCAGTAGATGGGTTGATCTGGTTAACTATAATACTTATTAGCATACCCATGAGGGTTTAACCCACAAAACCAAACTTAGAGGCTTATTTTTGAATCTTATTAGGTTATGGTTTTAGTTGTCCTACCAATCCTTAGGTCAACCTAAAATCTATAGCATGAAGCTATTTTTTTGGAATGGGGAGAGGGAGTGATGATGGTAAACTCAACAAGAATGGAGTCAAAATAGTGAGATTTAGGAATACACTGAGGAAAAATAGTACGAATGCAGAGGCATTGGATAAGCTAAAGAGTAATAAGTCCAAGGTAATTTCTTAGAGTCTGGATTATAGAAACACTCTCTGTGAGGAATGTAGAAAAGGAGATGGAGAAGACAAAATGATGTTGTGTGATAAGGGATATCACATGTATTTCCTTTGTCCTCTTGTTATTAAAGTGCCTAGAGGGAAGTGGTTTTGTACACAATGCAGTAAACACGATAAAGTAAAAGTAAAAGGTTTGAAATGGTAATCCTTTAATACCCTTTTTTTTTGGTATATGCCTGATAAAGTTATTGTATTTTGGGAAATCATAGTGGTATTTTGATGGGTTGTTTTTTTTTGCCCAAATGCAAAATTTCCTTTAGTACAGACTAAGATCATCAACTTCTTTCACATTCAGAATCTTGGTCCAATTGCCTAGTCCAATGGTAAGGCTAATTAGGGGGCATTTTAGATTGAATCACTATGCATATTTTCTGATTGAATCTGTCTTTGGTGATACTATTTGATTGGGGCCATTAAAAATTGGAGAATAACATGACAATCTTTTACCAATTCAGATGTTCAAAAGCCCAAGAAGCATGGTTCAAACCTAGTTATGACTAAAAAGAAGAGAAGGTTCCTGCCATTTGTACCAACTCGAGATTATGATAGAAGGTTGGAACATATGGCATTTCTTACAAAAGTACATACATCTACAGGGGTGTAGTTCAATGCTGAACTAATCTATATGTTTGGTATGGCTTCATGGTCTGCTAACAGGGCTACATTGGAAAAGGGTGGCATGCAAGTAAAAGTGATTTGTTAAACAAATGGAACTTTATGGCTTAGTTGAAATTTGACATTAAGGACATTATATGTACAAATTGTGTTGAATGTATTAAACAAATACATTATAAAATTAATCTAGTAACTTGAGGATAAATTATAACAGACAAAAGAAAATAAAAAGCCAGATAATGGATGCTACATGGATCAAAAAAATGATAAATGCCTTAGCCTATGATGTTTATATAACATGTTCTTATTTTGATCTACTAATTAGTCCCTAATATTTGTATAATATAGGTGATGTCAAAATAAGATAAGGCTAGCCATGAGTTCTGCAAAGCAATGAGTAGCAGGGGAGAGTGCCCTCCACTACTTGTTTATGATAGAAAAGAGGGGTATGGCATGTTTCTTTTCTATTCTATTTGTGCCTAAAATGCACATTATTTCAACTCTTAAGAATCCCCTTGAGATGAGAAGATACCTGTTGAATGTGGAACAAATTCACTTATGTGATAAAATAATTTTGTCTACCACAATTTTATAGTAGAGGCATATAGAAATATAAAGGACCTCACAATTATCATAGAGTACATAGGGGATGTTGATTATTTGTGCAAAAGAGAAAATGATGATGGGGACTGTATGATGACTTTGCTCATGACAGGATGTCGATCCAAAAATCTTGTTATTTGCCTTGATAAATGTGGAAATATAGCATGTTTTATCAGTGGGACAAACAACCACACACCATGAGTGAGCTTATTACATGATTATCTTTACATGGTTATGCATCCTTTGTGTACTTGACATGGAACTTGTCCATGTAAGACAATAATTAATTGAATTTGTTGGTTTCAAACTTTTTACAAATTTAGGTTTCTTTGTATAATCTATTTTGAGGATAGGATGGTGTTCTCATATGATTATTTATTATAGGGAAGAAGAAGTAGAACCTGAAATGTGTGAGATTATAGAGACAATGTGGATGGAGAGTCTAGGGTTCTCCTAATTGCAATAAAGGATATTGCCAAGGGTGAAAGGTTGTATTGTGATTACAATGGCTATGAGAAGGGATGCCCAACAGAACACTTTGTGTAACCTAGGGCCACTTGTCACAAGCAGATGGCTTAAGGTATGTTATAAGGCAATTTTGGCACTACAATACTTTGAGGTTTTTACATTATAAATTTAACCAATTCTGATTCAATTCTATAGTTTTTATTAGCTTGTCAAAGCACTTTATTACCTCTGAGAAATTTTCTAGTCATTTTATGATGCATTGTAGAAGATAAGTTATTTAAATATCAACTGATGCAAAGTGGCTTGAGAGTAGTGTAACATTTTTAGGGAAATGATCCAAAATTAAGAGTCACATTTCACACATTGGCATAGTCAAACTAAAAGAGTTGGGAAGGCATTCAAATAATGTACATTTGTACACACTATAGAGTAGATAAAAAATAAAAAAAAATGATTGGGTGTCATAATTTGAAGGCAAGATGATCTAGATTGTGTTATTGTACAAAATTTTTATTTAGTAAGAGAATTCCAAGAAGTTCACAAGGGCTCAGGCTATGGTCCCATTCAGGAGATCTAATGAAAATTTATCCATAGGTCTCATTGAGAAAATTTAAGAGCCTTTAACAATCAAGTGGTCCCATAGATTTTATAGTTATTTTGAGCAACCAATGCTAGAAAGTATAGCTAAAGGAAACTAGGGATGCCATGATCTACTTCAAAACTGTAATGCCATACATGCTAATATAATAAATGTATTATAATAATAAACATTTTACAAAATTCTCATTCTATACAGAGCAAGTTTGATTTGTATCTAATCTACCTAAGGCTTTTTCTACTTCACATGGTAATACTTTTTGTAAAAATAGGCTCCAGTTCTAAAAATTTGCATTTTAAATCTTGTTGATTAGTTAACTGTGGGTTGTTGGTGCAAATAAAAAGGGAATCAACCAGAATTACAAAACTACAGTCTTTTTTTATAATTTTAACACATTAGCTTTTTAAAAATTTCACTTTATTTATTTTTGGATCATATGCATTGGGTGTGTGTTATTGTTTAATATTTATTTATTTGTCACCATCCTAACATCAATTGTTTTCTTTTCTTTCATTTTGGTATGTATGCCCATGTAAATTCACATTCACACTAAAGTGAGGGAAAATGTTAAGGGTGAAAGGTGCATACCTTGCCCTTTTTACTTTTTGTTTTATATGTCAAATTTAACAACAATTATGAATTAAAAAGGGTACTCACATGTGATAATCCTTGGAACTGACGACGCTATTAGTTAATTTTACATGGATTTTCTATGATTCTACATTATTTAGGTAATGTTGTTCACTTAATGTCTTGATTGCTTATAATCTATCTAGGGGATGACTTTGTGGCACTAGTAGATATACCGCTTCTTTTTGGCTAAATGAAAGGTCATAGTTCTTGGATGGTTTGTTCATGATTTAGTTCTTTGATAGTTTTTCCATGATTTAGTTCATGTGGCTATTCATTTAATACCTATTCCATTAATTTTATTTATTAACAAATAATTGGATTTCTCTATTAAAATTAAAATTAGGATTAATAAAATTTTTAGTAATTTTTGGATTCAGCTTCAAACATTTTTTATGGATTGTTTCTTGATAGAAGTATTGTTTGCTTACTATGCCTACTACAAAGCACTTAATAAAGATTTATAATAAAACAAATAGTTATAGTATTTATAGCCTTATCCACCAAATACTACATGTAATGGCATTCAAATAAAAATATAAATACATATTATTTAGTGATAGGCCTATAAATATTTGTGCCTACAGACCATTTGATAGCACCTTTGGTGCTTTTACTAGTTAAGTAGAATGTAGGTATTATTCAATACGAATGGCATTTTAGAAGGTCATCGTGCTTACATGGCTTTGCATTTTTTTTACTTACGGAATTAACCCGAGAAAGCTCATTGAGAATTACATTGTGGATGCAAAAGTTTGAGTCAAAATTAATGTGGAGAACACGTTTGTATGTGTTATAGTCCTATTGAAAAAGAAAGTCGGCGAAAAGATCGCGTACTTATTGTATTCTTGATTCTTCGCCCAATTAAAACGATACCCTACATTATGCGGAAAAGCAGTGTTGAATAATGTACATGGAAATCACCAACAAGAAGAAAATCTTAATTACGTGATCAACTTCAATAGTTTTAGTCAATTTTCTTTGGTAATGCATGAATAATACATGCATTATTAAAAAGTTTTGGATAAGAATTGCAACGGTGTTAAAACACCTTTCCAAGTGTTCCGTTTGCAATTGAAATCGATATCTTATCCAGTCACATGAACAGCTTGGACGAATTCATTACTGGATCATATCTACCATTCTCATCGCTGACCACTTTTAGTTTAAAAACTTTCCTTTCATGGGATTTTAAGGCGCCCAGCTTAAAAATGTCATGTGATGGTAAATTAGTTCAAAAAGTAACTGGATAATAATAACAATGTAATAGATTGTTAACATTTACCTGTGAGTTCAACTTAAGAGAACACTTATATATAACATTATTTAAAGGAAATAATCTCCATTCAGCTGTTCTTCCTATTCCATTGATATTATATATTATAAGGATTGAGAAATTTATGGTTGGTTTGTTGCATGATGAGGTATAGTGTGTTACTCAGCCAAGAATGACTTGCCTACATGGTGATCTGAAGTTTCATGAATACAGTGATTCAATGTTTGTGGGCAAGCCATTCATGTCTGTGCATCCACTCTGCTACTCATACCACAGCCTACATCATGCTAACCGTCAATATTTTCAATCTCAACGTTGCAGCGCTTTATAGTCTTTACTATCATAAACTGGAGTAATAGGAGTTAGATGAAAAATAGTTTAAATCTTTTTGTTATATATTCTGATCTAATTATTTGAAAGAATTCTAGAGTTTAACATTCTTGTCTCACATGTTAATCATTCTTACACCAAAGTTAATTGTTTTTGAATTATTTTCCTCTTTCATGCCCTATTTGAAGTTTTGGGGTAATGCTCTGACACAGATTTTGGGTAAAGTTTAAACAGTCAGTAAAGTTTAAACAGTCAGTACATTATAAACGTTCTGGTCATCAAAATTGTGCAGATTGATCGGCTTTCAACAATTTCCATGACAAAATAGAACATTCAAAATGTGCAGAGCAGTCGATAAGTATCAAGTTGAAATTATGAAAAAACAGTCGACACACAATGTCTGTTTACAGTGGGCACAGATTTTGATGCGGCTAACGCTCACATGCTTCTTTTCTTTCATCAACTTCATGAACATTAGCATTGCTAGTTTCTTTTATTCCCTAGTACTAGATGCGTTTCTTCAAAACAAGCATTTACTTTTCATAACCAACTGTGAGGTTCAGTATACTTGTTTCTTCTTCTCCAAGCTTCTACTATTAAAATTTTACTGTTGATTCTGTAAGGATCTGTAATATAAACTCGTAATTGGCCCATGTTTAAGACCCTACAACGAGTAAATGAATAATAACTCAATCCTCACGCAAATACCTTTGGGTAGGATGAGAAGCAATAGCAAATAGATTGGATATAAACTGAAAGTTAGCATAGATTGTCCATGGAATGATTCGTTGGTGTCAAAGTAGTATCCTATGAGCATCTAGTATTGTAATCCTATTTACATTTAGGAAAATAGAACTTGTGCCATTGCTTGGTATGAGTAATATGACTTGTACTCGTGTTAATAACTCGTCTAACATTTTGACAAATAAATCAAGCTGAATGTAAAAAGGCTGTTTGATGTTCTTTATTTGGAGTATCAACAATAAAACATGCCTATTATTTGGGGTATCCAGAAGAACTCATGGCTCAAAACATTTTATTATGGCAAAGACTAAAACTACAGAACTAATGAAAACCTGAAAAAGTGAATAACAAAGACCCCCACATTAGAAGTTTTAAGCATGTATATATGAAGGCAAGTGGAATAATTTTTATTAAATGATGTGAATGATTTCTGTAGACATAAAAAATTGACCGAATCTTTCATTATCCATAAATCCATAATTATCCTTAATAATCCCTAAATATCCCATTAAATCCTTTATTTTAACATATCCCATAAATAATAAATTAAAATTAATTTATTATTTACCTATGAGCTAATAACCTCCCGAAAATAATAAATTAAATAAACTTAATTTATTATTTTAATCTAAAACCCATAAAATACCTCCCATAACCCTAACTACTATTTACCGAATTAAAATCTCGTTCAACTACCCAAACTACTCCTACCCAAACCTTATAAAAATCGATTTCACTCATCATTTATCCCCCCGACACCATCTACAGTGGAGTTATGCAAAAATCGTGAGCAACCACATTTTAATATTTTGGTAACATCAATATTTGTTTGGTTTTCATAGTTTTATCATAATCTTTTCTGTTGCTCTGAGTATAGATTTTAGGGTTTATAATAGTTTCAAATCTTTATGCAAAAATCTATATTCTGCTGCAAACAATGGTGAACCTGACATGAAACCTCCTTCTTAATCTATTGCTTTCCAAGTGTTTTTTGGTGAGTTTGTGCAGATTTTTCTTTTTGGATTAAATTGGACTCCATTATCATCTCCAGAGCAACTTGCCGGTCTTGGATTTGCTTATCATCAGTTTGATTGGATATCTTTGTAAGCATTTTTATTTAAAATTGGTGAACCTCCTTCTTAATCCATTGCTTTGCAAGTACTCTGGTTGAATTTTTATAGGTTTTTGATGCACTTCCCGAACAATCTTGAGGCCCAACTTTCAAGCTTTCTTTGTCACATTAGCTGTTCGCTCAACAATTAAATGTTGATCATGTTATAATGGCTAATTCTTAAGATGACAGGCGAGAGATACGTGTTGTTCTTGATCACAATCTAACCTTGGGTTGAATCTCATTGTGTAGAGGTTTTTGGTTGTCATCTTTAACCCTAACCGCCTTGGAGCAACGGTTTTGTGTTTGTTAATGCTAATAAATTATGTCAACTGTGGTTTACAACTATCTTTATTAGCCAAAAGCTTTTTTTTGGAACAGTTGATAAGCTTTTATATGTAAACATTATAGTGTTCGGTAAATTGTGCCACGCTGCGAAAACACTCATGCCAGAAGTTTTCTAAAACTTGTTGTTTGGTCATATCGGCGTATTCCTTAAATCTCATGGTTGCTCCTATTGGCGTATTGCTTGAATGAAAGTTGTCTCACGATATAAAAGAATTTATGCAGCAAATTTTCTAAATTTGTTGGCTGTTGCTATTGAACTGATGGATTTTACATACTGCAACATTTATCTCATGTCATAATCATCAGTTGTTCCTATCGGTGTATCATTGGTGCCTTAAATCAGAGTTAAATGCTGCAAAAAAAATCTGCTAAAGTCGTAGGCTGTTCCTATCATCGGGTGCAATTCACGCTGTGTATTCCTCAAACGTTCTGCGGGTGTAATTGCTATCATATAAACTCAACAGTGTCCCCTTGAACACAGATCCGAATCCTCCACCTCCAAGACGTTTGGAATTAATAAGCTTAGTACTATATTCTGCATTATAGCAGTGCCAGATCTATCACAAACACTATTCTCATAAACGAGTTTGGTGGAAGTCACTTTTTCTTCTGATTTTCTTGATTCAAATTGTGCCTTTATCGTTATTGATTGAGCCAGGTATGTTCTATTTTCTATGGATTGTGTTTTCTTGTTGTTGACGAGGATGATTCCATGGTTATAAATTTTGACAAGAAGAACCAGCAAATCATTTTGAACTCCGAAGTCAAGAAATTAAAAGCGAAGTACGAGCATAATCACAATTTTGTTCAATAATGAATATACTTAGTGGATAACAAATATTGCATAGTGTTTCATAATTACTTATCTTGCAAACGAATGGTCTGATGGACAGTATTTTGAAACCCTATAACATTAATTCAACTTCCTTGTTGTTTTCTTCATTTTAAACTCTAGAACTTTACATACCAAGAGCAAGTGTTTAGTGTTCACTTTGCTGACAGTTGGCTTTAGCTACATCATTTTAATGGTTTACTACAGGATTTATCAAATCTCTACTTTTAGTTTGTTTTGGCCGGAGCTAGACATTTGGTTACAACATTGATCATTAGTACTTGGTTTAAAATATTAATTATGGGCATTCCATACTAATATCAGTGGTTTGTGTGGGCAGGGTTAAGTGGTGACATCAAGAAGATAACCTTAAAATTTGATTTTATTGTCCTCACAAGACTTTTTTATAGTAATAAACAATTGCCAAGAAGATAATCATTTCATGTGAACACATTTCTTGTAAACTGTCAATAGTCAATTAATCGTCGGAGAGCCCATTGCCCATTTTTAGCCCTTGGAGGCTGTTTTCTTCAAATAATCATAACTTTCTTGTTTCTCATCATATTTTCATGTTTTTGTAGGCATCAGAAAGGGGATTCAGAGAGCTTCACATTAATATAATCCATTTACTCAAATTCATCTCCAAATTTCTGATTTTTTTTGGTCTTGTTCTAACGTTTTCATTACAGCTATATGCCTGTCAAAGACAAAATTTTCAAACTACTAATTAGTGTGTTGCAGGATCGATTGTCAAAGAATCTAATCTTGAAATGTGTCTTCTTTTTATATTAGACTACATCATAAGCAAGGGTTAAAATTAACAAGTGTTTGGGATGTCTTGTGGCTTGCAATTTTGTCATTGAATGCGTATGCTCTTCTCTTGCGCCATTCGACGATCTTGAGAATCAAAAGCATTTTATTTGACATTTTGTATAACCACACACACATTTAGATTTGAAATTAAAATGAACCCCATGCGAGTGTGAGGCAAAGGCATTGTGTATGCTCTCTCCTTGCATTTCATGCGATCTTGGAGATCAAAAACAATGTGTTTCCTTACTTTTGTTATCCTTAGAGCGGGCCTGCTCTTGAGACACATTTGCAAGGAGAACTCATTTGTGACCCCAAGCGGGACTTTCATCCGGCCCGCTATATAAATTGAGGATAAGGCGAAAGCCAAGTCTAACCAGTATTAGCGCTTACCGTATAGTGCTAGCTCGAAAGGAGGTGTACCTTGTGTATATTAAAACTCCTAGTAGGGTTAGTCAAAGCCTTTAGTGGCTTGCTGGACGCTCGTAAGGTGCTGGTCCCCCGGATATTCACTAGAACCCTTTTGTGTAGTGGCCAAAAACCCTCTACTTGTTGATACAAGAGGAAACTCTGATAGCCGTCCCATATTTTCGCAGCTTATGGCAGAGATAGTAAGGTACCTCAGGATCTGCGCATCCTAGGACCTGGAACTTGGTGTGCCTGAGAAGTGAGTGCACTATAAGGGGGAGCCCGTGTCCCAAGTTCCTGGAGCTATACACCATAAGTAGGCGCAGCTGGATAAAACCAAGTGGGAACTCAACAAGTATTGTCCTTTCCTAGCCTAGGATCGTGCATGTTTACAAGTATTTGCAAAACATCAAAGTGTCATAAAAAACAACCAATCAAATTGCTGTGTGTCTTATATGATTGTGTGTGCCTGATCATCATCATCACTATAACTTATCTCCTATATCATCAACTTGACTTTCAGAATTGAGAACCTATCATCCTTCTGTGTCACATCTCAAGTGGAACCTTGTCACTTTGAATCCTAAGGAGCTCTTTCAATTGATCCATCCATTTCCCACCTAATTCATTTCCCACCTAGTCCAATCCTTATTCGTCAATGTTAAAATGGTTGTGACCATCAACAAATCTAGGACAAATCAAAAACCAAAGCTCATACTTCACGGAGGCCCTCCTAGATATAATAATGATGAGAATTTGGTAGATCATGATGCATATTTCGATACCCATGAACCATATATCTCCCCATTTTGGCCTCCACCAACATCACTATCATCTCAAGAATATGAGGAAATACAGGAGCCTCGACATACCTACGATGATCATTATCCACAAGAACATTCCTATCATCACAACACAACCCAAGATTTTCCTTCCATGCCCTCAACCTCACAAAATTATAATCCTACCCAGGTCTCAACCTCGACATCCATTAATCCTGAAGTCCTTCAGTTACAACAACAACTTGCTCAATTAGAGGCTGATCTTAGATTTCAATTGGCACAACTATCACAATTATCTTCACAATTTCAACATCCTACCACGTCAACACCCCAACTCTATGAGTCATCTCCATCCACCTCATACAAATCTTTATCACAACCAAGCTACCATTCATATCAACCCAACACATCTATGCCTCAAACCTATTCGATAAAAAATTTACCTCAAACCTCACAGGTCGAGATCCCTACCCATGCTTCATCTTCACACATACCAAGTCCCCTCATCTTATATCTTCAACAACAAAGACAAAAAAAACAAGCCCTCCTTCAACAACGACAAATCTTAGCACAAAAACCACAACCTTCATTTAACACATCATCCACCATACCTTTATCTATGCAACAACAACAAATTCCATCTAATTTCAATCCTAATCCATTAGTCCCCCGGCCTTCTCATTCATCACTCCCTTCATTACCTACACTACCATCATCCACACAACATCAACAAATTCAACCTAAATTCTATGAGTCACCCCCATCATCATGCCAACCTAGTCCCTCCACATCAACCAATCTCATGAATATTCCTCAATATCCATCTCAAAATCCTCCACAACATGAGCATGAGTCCGCAAGTCTTTTTAATGATACTCTTGACAAGGGAGACACCACCTCAAGTTTGGAATCATACACCAATCCATTCACTAGTCCTCATTCATCCGTCTCTATGGAACCTCCATCATATAATCCTTCCAACCTTCCAAATCCTACTCCATTAAGCCAATCCCGAACACCCTTAAAGTCTAAACCATCAATTTTTCCACCTAAAGGGTGTGTGCAAGAAGTTGTGTCCACTTTTTGGCCAAAAAGTGAAAGTGTTTTCCCTGATTTTCAGAATTTGTCACATTTGACCTAAAAATTTGAAGCACTTAACGGTGGAATCTTGGAAAAAGTCACTAAATATGAAATGTAGTACTCAGAGTCTAGTTTCCAAATATGTAATTTTTTTCAATACCCAGATGATAGAAATTGATTTTGAATAAGCGTTTCTAAAAACCACTGTTTAAAAGTCACTTTTTTTTTACTATACCATGTACGTGTACGTCATCCATATTTTGACCTAAATAATCATATTTTTCAAAATCCTTTTGGGAAAAGCTTTGTAACTCACTGAAGCACGTTTTCCATATTTATTTGTAATTTTTTATTGAATAATTTTTTTGTTATTAATTTCTTATTGGTCATTTTTTGTCTTTTAAAAAATCATCGTGTATGTCACGCATAAGATGACCTAAACTTAACATTGTTTGAATTTTTTTTTTTTAAATTGAAAAGAATTGTCTAAAGTACGTTTTCATACAATTTTTTTTACAAAAAAATATTTCAACAAAAAGTTATTAAAATATTAAAAAACCCTGATAATTCAAGGTTATGAACATATTTCATCAGAAATTGATTAAAAAATAGAAAAATTAATTTAATTGTAAAAAAAATTACATATTTAGAATCTACATTGTCTCCTCTATAATGGGTTTTAATTTCGTCATAATATTCTGTAAAATAAACCTTTAAATATATGCCCAAAGTCACTATTTTGTTGTGACATTGACAGGGCCTTCAAGTTGTAGGTCAAACTAGGTCCAGAGGTCAGGGTCGGGTCCCCAAAGCATTTTCCGAAACGGGTTACAAAGAAAAACCCGACCCTAAAATTCAAATTTTGAATAACGGGATCCCGTTTATAAAATGGGATCCCATTTCTTTATCCATCGGCGCTGAATAAAACGGGATCCCGTAGTAAACAGGATCCCGTTTTATATTTGCTTATTTTTTTAAGAAGACTGTACTATGACTGTCATTTCTGCAACTTGCCCTACAGTATGGCCGACAGCGACACTTGCAGCATTCTTCGGCATATTTCTTTCTTTTGCAAGTCCATCAACTTGAAGTATTGTTGGTATTTTGATAGAAACCATCATGGAGACGTTATTTGAGTGAAATTTTGTTGAATTGGTACTTGTTTGAAGGACTTGAAACACATTCAAGTTTTTGACATTCATTTGTACATGCTTCATAAATTTTTTAATCATGGGATCACAAAGTCGTAATAAGAGGAAAGATAGGAAGCTATTAACTCCTGAAGAAATTGAAGCAAAGAGAGTGAAGGAGGCAAAAAGACAAAGAGATAGAAGAGTAAAGATTCAATCAATGAACAATGCTGAAGCATCCAATTCCACAACTATTGAAGATAAAAATATTGAGGAGAACATGGATATAGATGATGCAAGTTTGCAAGAGGTGAATGTGGAAACTAATACGATTATGCAAACTACTCCTGGTATGTCTTCAAATCCCTCTATTAATGCTATGGAGAATGTTTCAATGGGCACAAATCCAGGTACTTCTTCAAATCCACTTTTGAATGAAATGGAAATAGTGTTGATAGGAGATTTAAAACAAGCTGGATATAACAATGTTGAGATTGATAATATTCGTAGAGATCAAAATTTGAAACAAATTGTAGTTGAAAATGAAAATGAAAATCCTTTTGTTGAAAATGAAAATGAAAACCCATTTGTTGTTGAAAATGAAAATTAAAACCGTTTTGTTGTTGAAAATGAAAATGAAAACCGTTTTGTTGTTGAAAATGAAAACGAAAATCCTTTTGTTGAAAATAAAAATGAAAATTGTTTTGTTGTTGAAAATGAAAACGAAAATCCTTTTGTTGAAAATGAAAATGAAAACCGTTTTGTTGTTGAAAATGAAAACGAAAATCCTTTTGTTGAAAATGAAAATGAAAATGAAAACCATTTTGTTGTTGAAAATGAAAATCGTTTTGAAGTTGAAAATGAAAATGAAAATCTAGGAAGTGATGTTGAAAATGAGAAATATTTTTTCAAAATTGAAAGAGATGTTTTGGATAATCTTCCTGGTAAAATTTCTTGGAGACAAATAAGAACACATGCCAATAGATTATACAAGGAATTTTTTTATCGTAAAAAACTATCATTTCAATGTCAACTAATGATGCAATTAATGAGAATGTGGAAAATGAGAAAAGTAATGAAAATGTTAGGCATTTTTGTTAAACCAAGAAGAAAAGATCAATCACTAAAACATGCTATGTCTACTGTTGCTAGTGCCATTGAGTCTATTGGAAGTAATAGTCAATCCAAAGATAAAAATGCAGCAAGACGAGCTATAACAACTACTATAGTGAATAAAACAACTTTGAATAGAAGAATGGTAAGCAATATTAGTGGAATTCTAAAAATACATCCTAAAACATTGGTAAGAGCGGCAAAAAGAAGAGAAAGTATAGAAAATGATCCAATTAACCAATGTTGGAGTTTTAGTGGTCGACTCCCGAGATCTGATATGAAACTAAATGTTGAAATCAGATCTTTGATCAAAAAATATTGGCATGATAATACTAGGGTATCGTCTAATGCTAGAGATCTTTTAAAATTAAGAGTGGGGTCCAAAGTTCGCGATCCTCATCCAAAACACCTATTAGATACAACACAAACTGAATTTTATAGAAAATTTTGTGATGAATTAGTGTTACTTGGTAATATTAAAATAAGTCAAAGATCTTTTGAAAAATGCAAACCATGGTATGTAAAGATTAATAAGGAATGAATATCTTGTTGTTGTAAAACGCATGTTCAATTTCGTTATTATTATGATGTGTTTCAATATATACGTTGTACTTTACATCATAACATGATTATACAGGAATGTGATATTAATATGCCAACTGAAGCAATAAAAGAGTTTATATCAAGTTTGTTCTATGAAAGATCTAATGAAAAAGGTTTTTATTTAAGTTCATGTATTTCTGGACAATGCACTAGTTGTGGCAATCTTTCTTTGTTAAGAGTTTGTATGCATGAAAGTGTTGAAAATGATTTTGGACAACAATTAGTGGATGTTAAAAGATTTAAGAATGTTGAATATTCTTTAAAAGATGGAAAATTTGGAAAGCGTTGTGATTTAATTACAGAAAAAGTTAGTGTGCATGCATTCATATCAGAACTTAAAAGTAAAATTGTACCAAAATATGTCAAGCACTCTCAACAAGCTCGATGGCTTGATGGACAATTTCGTGAATGTAGAAACACATTTCCAGTTGGTACTATACTATCAGTGGTTGATTTTGCGGAAAACTATACTTTAGCTCCGCAAGAGGAAATTCAATCACAATATTACAATTCAGTGCAGGTTGCTATGTTTGTTCATATTGTTTATAGACATGCAGATGATAGCATAGAGAATGATAGAAAAGTTTTGAGGGAGTATCATTTCTATTTGAGTGACAACCGGTTACACTCGTCAGAGTTTGTTCAATATTGTTTCAATATATTTTATACAAATTTAAGAGAAAGAGGAATCCAGATGACTGAACATCTTATATGGTCAGATAATTGTACGGGGCAGTTCAAGAATGCTCGAATGTTCTATTGGTTATGTAGGGTTCACAAGGAGAATAATGTCCAACATATGTGGAATTTTTTTGAAGCTGGACATGGTAAAGGAGAACATGATGGAGCTGGTGCGTGTGTTAAAAGAATTCTTGCTAGACAACAATTAAAATTTGAGGATACAGTAAAATTTAAAGATGCACGTGGGATTGTAGATTGGTGCAATACAAGATTATGTACACCTGGATCAAGCGAGTACTCTACAGTTCGTTGATTCTTTTGGTTGGTTGAAGAAGAAAATATTCTACCTAGACTTGATTGCCAGACAATCAGTGGATCTACTAAATGGCATTCATTTAGGAGTTCGAATGCAAGTACATGGACTATCTGGACAAGGGAGCTTGCATGTTTTTGTCAGTTTTGTATTTTAAGAGATTGGGAAGCATGTGAGAATACAGAATGGGTTGAAGAGTGGAAACAAAGACCATTGACACTTGCACAAGCACACAATCAAAGTGAAACAACAATTGAAGACAATGATCAACTGTTTGTATCAAACAATTATGACCGTGTTTCAGACTTTGTACAAGAAGGTAATTTAATTCAAATCATTTCATTTTATTTCACTTTGATTACTAATTTGTAGTGCTTTTATTTATTTGTGTACATATAAATGCATGTATGTTGATTAGTCAAATTTTATGGACATGTGCAAGTTATTGAATCAAAATTTGTTTTGCAGGACATGTGTATGTTGTTGTTGCACCAAAGAATAATGAAGAGGAAACTGAATATTGGTTGGCTCGTTGTGTGGAGACTAAACATAAGTTAACAGCACCTCGAGAAGATGATGATGGCTTTCCTTATCCAACAGGTTTGGCGATCCCCTTAAGACATCCCCTTAAGCAAATTTTGATAACAAGTCTTTGATCCCCTTAAGCATATTTTAAGAACTTCTTTGATCCCCTTAAGCAAAATTTAAGTATTTCTTTGATGATGCCTATCATTATCCAATAGGTTCGGTGGTGGTTGTTGGCACTTGGCTACGGAAATACCTAATAAGGAAGAATGGTTTACCTGCATTCGAAGATTATGAAACACATAAGAAGATTATACACTACTCACATTTGGTGTTGGCAACAAATATAAAACTGGAGAGGTATCGTGGAAAACCTACAAATAAAGAGCTATGGAACATTTCTATGGAAGACCATGAGACAATCATCGATGCGTTGGAAAAAAGAGAGGATGGAGATGGTACAATGGAATAAGTAAATACAGGTAAATATAGTTAAATAGATTTATATTGTTGTTTTAAATATGTATTAAATACATGTTTTGATATTTCTTGTGCGTTATTAGTTGAAATTGATTTAATTTATCCTTTTATATCCTCAGGCCATCATCACAAATTCATCAAATACTTTGAAACAAAAACTTGAGAGGCACTTGTAAATACAGGTACAAATTGTGTATATCTAGATAGTTTTATATAAATTAAAATACATGTTTTGATTCTCATATATTGATAAATTGCTTGTATTATTTTTTATATTAGGTGGTATGAAGACCTGCTACATTCTCCTCAAGTTTTGGATTTTCTTGAGATGGCATATAACGACATTTTGTATTTATATTATTTTGAGTTGGCATATATGTACATACACAATTACATTATTACACATTTTGTACAGAAATTTGTATACATGTGTATGTACACAATTTTATACTCTACAGTATTAAATTTATCAAAATTATTATTTTATGTATTTTATTTGTTAAATGTCCATGTTTTTCTACTTAGAATTTACTTTAAATTTGATTTATTATATTGTTCAATTTGGTTGCCTTGGGCAACTTCACCAAATTTTGAGAACTTAAGACGTCCCCTTAAGACATCGTAAATTAGGACCCCTTAAGACATTCAAAAAGTTAGCATACAACTTCCACCTTAAGTGGACAGTACAAATGCAAGAAGTTGTTTAATTTTGTTGGAGTTCTACATGGAGAACTCTACAAATGTATTATCTCTGTAATCCCATTCTTGAGATAATACATTGGGTTTGTGGTCCTTTGGAGGCCAGGTTTTTTCTAAAAGGGTTTTCGCAAGGTGCATATTGTGTTATCTTGTAATTATGCTTTATTCTTCTTTTGTATTATAGATTCTGCATACTATTTAGCATAGTTTCTCTCATTAAGGTTATGTGGAATTAGTATTTGTGGCTTGAAACTCCTAACATTTGGTATCTATAAGTACTAAAATCACACCAAGCCTACATGACAATTTGATGATGATAAATAAGTCCTAATCATAGTCATGTAGGTGTGAATTACACTCCTACCAGTAGTTTCACTCTTGGTGGCATGTCCTATGCGTTCAAGTCCCCCTCTTGACCATTTTTTTCAACCCCCAAATTGAAACTAGTTTTCCATCTCTCCTTTGCAACTAGTTTTCCATCTCTCACTTTAATGAGATACTATAATATATAGATCGTTCAATGTCAACAAGCAATGTTGGACAAGGACCTTGGTCACTTGAGAGTTAAAAGTCCACCCATACTTTCTCGTGTCACTTTCACATGGCACACACTTGATTATCATGCTGAATTATACCATTATCCCATACCTTTATGCCCAAATCATATTTTTGAGGGTCCACCGATGTTGAGAGGAATTTGGTGGAAATATTACATCATATCATGTCCATTGAAAGTCATTAATGGTGGTCCTAAGTCATGCAGGGGAGTAATTGGGGTGGGTGGAATCTTTTGAAGAAGTTGTAGAAATTTGACTTGGGACAGGGTATATGAACTTGGCAAACTTTTGCAAAAAATGTTACAAAACTTCAGGTGGGAATTGGATGAAATGAATTGAAGAAAGGAATGATTTCTTCAAGGCAGTTAGGCTTCTACAATTAGGAAGAAATGAGTGTTTCTATGTTATGGGGAAATCATGTAAAACTAGACAATAGGATAGGAAGTGGGATGGGATAAATCATATCCTAAAGTTAATCTAGCTTTCACAAAGTGGAGGGAAGGGAAGATACAAAGGAATATAAATTGTGGGAGAACCATATGGGACCATAGCTAGGAAGTGGAGGGGAGAAATAGATGAGATCCAGGGCATTTTGTCTAAAAATGTAAAGTATTTTGATCTTATAAGTTCCTACAGACCTAAACTTATTTTAAAATTTGATTCACATCCAAGGTTTGTGTTGATAGGATGAAACATGTCAAGCAGGAGATACCCTTGAGTCCTAATGGACACTAAAGATCATATTGAAAGGACTAAGGGAAGTTCTCATTTTAGTAGTTACACTAAGATTTGAAATTAAAGTTGACAAATCCTAATGAGCTTGGGCAAGCTTAGGGGAAGGTATAGATTTATATTATTATTATTTTTTATTTTGACAAGTTAAGCTTAGTCCAATTAGATAATGACACCTAGAGTATGATATAGTAAGAACACTTTAGCTTAGTCCAATTAGAGAATGACACCTTGAGTATGATATAGTAAGTATATTTCAATGATTTGACAAGATAATTAAGGTAATATAAATGGTTTCATTTTGTAAAATATTGGAATATCCCATCAATTTTCTTTGCATTAATGAAGTAAATCTATGATGAAATCTTTTGTCTTGTAAATTAAGTTGTTTATTAATCAACTTATCAAATCAAGTGATTTCTCATGATTATTTCTCAAATACATTTATATGAATCTTATTGTGGAGAAGACTGTGAAACAAAATAAGAAGACAACTAGAACCAAAGTGATGAGAGTTTATTCAACTATAAATAGTTTACATGTAGAAGCATAAATGGAATCTAAGTTGCTAGATTGCAAGGACACTCTATGATACCCACATAATGGTCTCAAGAGTATAATGTAATTGAAGTGTTAAAAGATTGGGCTAGTCCTAATGTGGATTTCAAAAGTTAAGGAATGTGGAGGATTACACAATTGTAAGTTTTCCTAGTGAAATGAAAGAGGCCATGATTATGATGTGCAAACTATTTTGGAACAAAGACTCAATACATTTAAATGCTAGATGGGTGTCATTATTACACATGTGATTTACCAAAGGGGAAGATTTCTACTAACTTCATTCCTAATTTGTGTCATTTCCAAAGTTATAGTTCACGTGTTTTTTTATCAACAATTTGGTGAAGAAGTTGTGTCCACTTAAGACATCGTAAATTAGGACCCCTTAAGACATCTTAAATTACATGCTCAACACAAGATGTTCAAGCACCAAGGCACTTGGATAAATATAACTATAACCATGCTAGGATCATTTAATATAACTTAGTTGATCTCTAGATGAGAAGATGTGAGAGATTGATCCCTCCTAGTAGGCGAGAGATCCTCATGAACTTATCTCATTTTTTAATGCTTTGTTTTGATTTGCTTACCATTTTATTGCTTAAAATTTGACCAGGGCCTAAATATGCATACCGTGAATGAATGGAGGAACTTTATTAGGACCTCATCACTACATAAATTCTTTCAATGCAATTTCTTCATTAAGCGCAAATCTAGATCAACACTCTGACACTTGTAGATTTATATATGACAATTGATTATTTCTATTGATGTCAATCTATATATCTTATTATGGTTGATCTCAAATGTTTACATTTCTTTTCCTTCATGCACATGGTTAGATTAGTGTTTGATTTATGATTAAATTTAGGGATGCTTGTATATACATATGTATGTGATGTTATGCTTTTATAGTTTATGATGTATATGCAATGTATGTATGCATGGATAACATGTATATATAAATATGAATGCACCTAAACTAACATGATGGTTTTACATGACTATTACTTTGACAGGTATATGACTTTGAACTACAACAAGATTGCATTTATTGTGTGACATGTAAAAATATATAGTCCCTGGGAGGTTCAACAGTATATATATAAAGTCCATGACAAACAGTATATAACAAATAGTCCATGAAATAGTCAAATATATAAAGTCTAGGTCCATGTTCAAAAAAATATATAAAGTCCATGTTCAACAATATATATATATATATATATATATATATATATATATATATATATATATATATATATATATATATATATATATATATATATATATATATATATATATATATATATATATATATATATATATATATATATATATATATATATATATATATATATATATATATATATATATAAAGTCCATGACACAGTATATAACAAATAGTCCATGAAATAGTCAAATATATAAAGTCCAGGTGAACAACAATATATATATAAAGTCCATGACAAACAGTATATAACAAATAGTCCATGAAATAGTCAAATTATACATAGCCCATGTTTGAAATAACCTATCACATACTATCTCTATCATCAAGAGTCCTCTTCACACCATGCGAACTACTCAGATGACCTGAATCACTCTGCAAAAGAGAAACATTTATATGAAATTAGATGTAAGATGCTTAGTCCAAATCTAATTTAATGACAATTTTTAAATTTATAATTTAAATATCATAAAATTAAATTACCGTGTGAGGCTGAGAGGCATGCTCTGGTGCACCTGGACCTGTGTCTCCATGCTCTGAATCAATCTATTTAATACAAGAGAAAGTTCAAGTTGAAATTAGATATTCTTGATGATTTTAAAAATGATTTAATTCAATTTAATTTATAAGAACTATCATATTTAAAAATTATTATACCATAAGAGGAACTTGTTGTGAATCCTCTATTCCAGGACCTGTCTCTACAGGCTTAGCTCCATGACATGTATCGAGCTATATTTTAAGAAAAAAGAATTTTGAATGTACATGTCAACATATATATATATATATATATATATCTATCAAGAAATTTACTTTAAGTTCACAACGTTTATTTTAATTGTTCAATTTAAATACAATCTAAATTTTAAATTATACCGTATCAGGTTGCCCATCTCCTCTATCCTCCTACTCTGCATGTGCTGTGTGTTGATCATGAAACGTGTCACTAACAAGCTCCTACAATGTCATTTATATTTAAGTTAGCACATGTGTGTACAAATTAGGTTTTAAAACATATATATAATTGACTTACAGTGTACATGTTATTAAATACGTTTTTCAACAACCTGAAATGCAGTCGACTCCTGATATAAACTTGGATTATCCAAGTGTGGTACAATGCCCATCCTCATAGTTGTGTCAACCTGCATAGACATATTTATAAAATATTAAATATGTATGTGCACGTTTTTAGATACACTGATATCAAAATAGAATTTAAATTTAAGTATATATACAGTTTTTTAAAACAATATACATACTGTAAGAGTGTCATGTGAGATGCCCAATGATGGAGGAGCGCTCGAGACACCCTAAGATGGAGGATTCAATGTGGAAGAACCCTGAACCAGTTCATAAATAAGTTCATAAATATTTAATTGTACACACAATCAAGACTGAATTTTACAAATTTACAAATCATTGATTTAATGTACCCCAAATGGGTGCCCGAGATGAACAGGTGTCGATGAAAAATTAATTCGATCAATTGTGACCCCTGTTGCCATCATCTACACCAAACAAACCAAACAATTCGATTGTTAAAATATTACAATTTAATTGATCATCTATATGTTGATTAAAAACATGTGGTTAAAAAATTGTTTTAAATTCAACATGTGTACATAACCTATATATACCTATGTCGAATGATCAGTGGGATGATCCTTAGCAAATAGATAATCAACAAATGATTCAGTGCCCACATTATTAGATGATGCATGTGTAGCTGAAGTGGGTGCAACTGCCTGATCAGGTCCATAACACAACTGATTGTAACTCGTACATGTATGAGGCATCGATGCATGTGGAGTGGCACTAGGACCACTTCCATCATCAACTCCTCCATGCTCTCTAACTCGAGCTACCATCATAGAAGTCTGCTCATGTAGGCTACCTGAGAGTGAACTCAATGTGCCTAGTGTGGATACCACTGCACGATGCTCAAAGGGCGAAGGAATGGCAGCAACAGGAGGGTCAATAAGAGGCTGAACAGGCACCGGTCGTTGGGGATCAACCCGTGCCCCCAAGCTCTGTTGTGGCATGCCACCACCAACACCTTGGAATGATCTAAAATCAAAGTAGTTGGGTTTTTTATTCATAACAAACTCTACATATAATTTTCTCAAAAAATATAAAGGAACCTCACAATTAGCATGAGGTGGATAATCAAACACCATCCACCATCTATCCCAAAAATTGGCAGACATTCCTTCATGCCTACACCACCTGATTGATATTCTTTTCTTATTTGTAGGAATAGGTTCATTTGTAATGGGATGTCTAAAATATTGTGCTAAATGAGCTTTTGTGATTTTAAGATCCAAAATAGTCTTATAGGAGAGGCCATCAGCATAAAATTGGCGCCTCTCATCTCTCCATTTCCGGAATCCATCAAAATCTGAGTCAATAAACCTCACAGAATCTACAATGTTTTGCATCAAAGATGCAAAACGTACTACGTGAGGTGGCATGAATTGTTCACTGCGAATGGAATTCAGTTTTTCTTGTATCGAATCCACATTTTCATTTATTATGGCTCGCAAGCGAGCCTGGTCAGTTCCAGGTGGGGGTGGAGGTGGAGGTGGAGGTGGGTCATCTGCAGGTGGGGCATCTAGAGGTGGGGCATTTGGCGCTGGGGGTGGGGGTGGGGGTGGGGGTGGGGGTGGGGGTGCGGCTGGATCATCTTGTGCATTAAGGAAGTCCTCAACATCAAAGTGAATATCATCTAGATTCATGATGTATATATAAAAATCTAGATATGAACCTGCATATATATACATATAAACATACAAACTTCAGTACAAATTTAAAATTAAATCAAGAATATATATATATGTTTCAAGAAATTACACTTGAAATAAATTTAAATTAAAAACATACCAATAATGTATACATGCATGTACAAATTTCAAAATGTAAGAGAGCTATTAAGACTACCATTCAATAATGATTGATACAATGGGCAATATATATTTCAAAATTTCAATGTTCATTTAAGTAAGGAAACTTCTCTAGACAATCATCATGTATTTCTTAAATGTGAATATGCATCCCAAATTTTGGAAGTTATTTTAAAGAAATATGGTGCATTTAGGAACTTGGTGATTGTTGGGGTAAAGAGGAATATATGATCATGCTAGAAGAGGCACTGATTAGGCTCATAATTGGCCAAGGTTGCTTTGAATAAGGTTAAAACAAGGAGATACCCATGTTGATATTCACACCCTTTGGTCCACACCTACATTGGGATGGATTAAGCTTGAAATTTTGATGGTAGCCAAGGGTAATCCTAGTAGGAGGAGTATGTTTATTAAGAGATGATAAGGGAAAACCTCTACCTATCTTAAAGCTTATGATTTTGGTGTCAAGAACAATAATATGGTAGATTCTAGGGCCATGATATCCAGGGCCTCAAGATGACTTGGAAACTAAACAGGATATCCCTTAGTGTGGAAGGAGATTCCAAGATCAACATTGATCATATGAAAAAGCATAGATCAAGCTTGTGGTTATTGGAAACTATTATATATTGGAAGCTAGAAACTTGGTGAGTACTTGTTTAAATCTATCTCCTTCAAACATATCAATGGGGCCACCCTAGGATAAGGCTTGTGTAATTTGTCCCACCACCCTAGGATAAAGTTTTTTAGTTTATTAGTAATTCTAACACTACTTTGAAACTTATTACTCTAGGGTTAGGGCCACTATAATTTTCCCTACCACTAATATATCTTAAGACACCTATTGGTTTATATGTTTGATGTCATTGTAGTATATTAATTTCCCCTACCACTATTGATTGAACAAAACTATACCATATATATTAAGTACTCTAGCTCAATGATCTTAAGATTAATGAAATCAGGACTAACTATATCATCATTATGCTTATATACACCCAACATGCTAATCAAGAACTTAATTACCTTCACAACCCTATTAGCATTGTATCACTCCTATTAGGGAGTGGACTTGAATGGGGCCAAAAGATTCTTTAACCCTTACGATTGTGACTTTGGGTTTGGCATGGTCAACTTGGAGAGGTTGTGTCACGGCATATCCCTATAAGAGGATGAAGGGTGATAGGAGGTTGTAGGATGGCTAAATGCATTCACATGACGATAATGTTCAAGTTTAAATTTCAACATATGCATCATGGAGACCTACAAGGTTCTCTTGTTCAAAAGGTTCATCATATTCTAGACAAGGAACTCACAATCATTGGTACCAAATTCAAGACCTCCTATTACAAGTCTCCATATATAGCTTTAAACATAACACCTATAAACACAAAATTTATAGGGCTTGAATACAAGCCCACCTCCTAGTTAGGAGACTTCCAAATAATTGGTGAACTCACATGCAATAAGGGAATAACACATGCATATAAAATATGTAGAAGAAATCCCTGTAGCATGACTCGTGATTAATTAAAGTTAGGGTTAGGGTTTCAATTAGGACCAAGCTTAGGGTTAGAATTGAGGTTAGGGTTAGAATTAGAATTCAAGGGTTGCTAAATTAGGGTAAGTATTAGAGGATATTTCTAAGATTTAATGAAGATAAACCTTCATGTCTTGATGCTAAATTGGATGATTCTATCCACTATGAGAATTAAGATGAGGAGGAGGTGACATAAATCCCTCCTATCAAATTCAAACATTTTTATTCAAACAATGTTAAAAATGTCAAGGAAGTGGTAGAGGCTTTGTAAGGCTTGTGTAATTTGTCCCACCAACCTAGGATAAAGTTTTTTAGTTTATTAGTAATTCTAACACTACTTCAACTTATTACTCTAGGGTTAGGGCCACTATAATTTTCCCTACCACTAATATATCTTAAGACACCTATTGGTTTATGTTTGATGTCATTGTAGTATATTAATTTTCCCTAGCACTATTGATTGAACAAAACTATACCATATATATTAAGTACTCTAGCTCAATGATCTTAAGATTAATGAAATCAGGACTAACTATATCATCATTATGCTTAGATACACCCAACATGCTAATCAAGAACTTAATTACCTTCACAACCCTATTAGCATTGTATCACTCCTATTAGGGAGTGGACTTGAATGGGGCCAAAAGATTCTTTACCTCTTACGATTGTGACTTTGGGTTTGGCATGGTCAACTTGGAGAGGTTGTGTGGCATATCCGTATAAGAGGATGAAGGGTGATAGAAGGTTGTAGGATGGCTAAAAGCATTCACATGACGATAATGTTCAAGTTTAAATTTCAACATATGCATCATGGAGACCTACAAGGTTCTCTTGTTCAAAAGGTTCATCATATTCTAGACAAGGAACTCACAATCATTGGTACCAAATTCAAGACCTCCTATTACAAGTCTCCATATATAGCTTTAAACATAACACCTATAAACACAAAATTTATAGGGCTTGAATACAAGCCCGCCTCCTAGTTAGGAGACTTCCAAATAATTGGTGAACTCACATGCAATAAGGGAATAACACATGCATACAAAATATGTAGAAGAAATCCCTGTAGCATGACTCATGATTAATTAAAGTTAGGGTTAGGGTTTCAATTAGGATCAAGCTTAGGGTTAGAATTGAGGTTAGGGTTAGAATTAGAATTCAAGGGTTGCTAAATTAGGGTAAGTATTAGAGCTACAATTATGGTTTGGGTTACGGCTAGAGTTAGGGTTACAATTACAATTACAAGTAGCTCGTTAGGGTTGGGGTTAGGGCTAGAGTTAGAGTTACAATTACAATTACAATTACAAGTAGAGTTAGGGTTAGGGTTATGATTAGGGTTATAATAAGGGTTAGGGTTTGAATTGCATATAGAATTAGGGTTAGGATTAGGGTTAGAATTAGTGTTAGGGTTAGAGTTGGAATTGCATATAGAATTAGGGTTCAATCTAGCTAGAAATAGATAAATTAGTCAAGATGGTTCTAGCTCAATTTTGTTTCCTATTTCCTAGAAAATGCAAAACTAGTTATTATTTTCTATTTAGTTGTTCTAAGTCCCAACTCTTTCCTTTTAAGAAGTATATCAAATCTAATGTAGTAGTAGATACTTCTACATATACAAGTTTCTATTAGGAGAAAATATATTTTGCCAAATATATTTAGAGTTGTCTATAGTGTGTTCTAGGGTAATCAAATGATGTAAGTCACAATTTAGAGGGTTGAGGGATAAGTTTGTGTTGAGTCTATAGGACGTGTTTTCTTACATAGACCGAGCTCCATAATCTAGGTGTCTCCATGTCTAACTCAAATGTTTCAACTTGGTCCATATTATATCTAGATTAATGATAAAATTATATATATATGGCTATGCACAAGATCCATGACCATATCAATGTTTGGTAGAGAAAAGTTATCTAAGTTGGGGTAGATCCTTTTTTGATGTCTCAAAAGTTAGTGCAAACATGAATTCCCTTAGTTTTCTTGTTAACTAAGACCACATTAGATCTACCCATTTAGGATAAGTAATAGTCTGAATGAACCCTGGACATCCAAGAGTTTATACAATTCTTCTATGACCACGAGGGCTACTTGGGGGTGCATTTTGTGTAGCTTTTATTGAATAGGTTTGGCATTGAGGTGAACCACAAGATGATGCATGACTTTAAAGATGGAGTCTCAAGGCATAGATCACCATAAGACCACATGAAGAAATCAATGTAATATTTAACATGGTGACATGGTTATATATGCCTTCTTTGATGTCAAGGTCCAGTGGAGCTACTATCTTAGAGAGTTTAGGGTCCAAGCTTCTATTCACAGGTTGATGTTTATAGCATGTCCTCAACAAGGAGAGGGGAGTCATGTCTTGTATCTAAGTGGTATATAATGAAAGGTGAAGTTTGTCAAATTGAGGAGCTCTTGGGAAGTGTCCATTTTTATTGTATCATTTTAATCGATCACAAGTTTCTTCTTATATAGATTGTTGCTATTCTGCCTAGACTAGGGTGCCTCAGGACTAAAGGGTTCTTTCTTTCTCTCCAAAATAAGTATATATGTAGGTGTTAAGTATGGTGGAAAAGTCTTTCTTATGATTACAATGGGGATGTGGTCTTGACACTTCATAAGTTTCATGATGGCTTCATCATTTTGGATGTGATAAATTGGTTTTATTATGGTTTGTTGTAATTTTTTTACATGATAGTTAGCTATTCAATAATGCCTTTAAAATACAATGACATACATTGTTATAAGTAAATTTTATAAAAACCAAATATATATATCATCCCAATGCTATATAATTTTTGACAGTTTGTTCAAAATCTCTCCTTTCATATGATACAATCGTTTCAAAATTTCAATTGCATTTTCCAGCTAAAATGTCTAAATATAGCTATTCAACACTTAAATTGAACTCAAATTTTGACAGTTTGTTCAAAATCTCTCCTTTCATATGATACAGTATTTTCAAAATTTCAATTGTATTTTACAGCTAAAATGTTTAAATACAGCTATTCAACACTCAAAATGAACTCAAATTTTGACAGTTTGTTCAAAATCTCTCATTTCATATGATACAGTATTTTCAAAATTTCAATTGTATTTTACAGCTAAAATGTCTAAATATATCTATTCAATTCTCAATTTTAAACATAATTTTGACAGTTTGTTCAAATTCTAACCTTTTATTTGATACAGTGTTTCAAAATTTCAATTGTATTTTACATCTAAACTATCAAAAATTGACTACTGATTTCATAAACCCTAAACCCTAAATAACAATTCAAAATTAAAATTTTGATTGTATTTTACATCAAAACAAACAAAGGAAACTTAAAACAATTCATGGGTAATTTGTAGAAGTGGAAAAATCCATTTACTTGGTGGCTGGATGGTCTCTGAACTCGGGATCCCATTGTCGCCTGTCGCCTATCGCTGTTGAAAATGGGGTCTCTGCCATTTTTTAAAAAATTTAATACTTTTTAAAAACGGGATCCCGTTTTATAAAACGGGATCCCGTTATATATAACGCGATCCTGTTATATAAAACGGGATCCCGTTTATAACGGGATCCCGTGTTTTGAAACGGGATCCCATTTCTGGCTTGTAGGTTCAGGATCCCAGGAAAAAATGGGATTGCATTTTTGGTTCTAGGCTTAGGATCCTGAGGCAAAACGGGATCGCGTTTTCTATAAACGGGATCCTGTTTTTGGTTCCCCGATTTCGGATTTTTTTCTAACTCCGAAACTTCCACCTTAAGTGGACACAACTTCTTGCATTTACCCTAAACCCAATCCTATGATCCATCAACCAAAACCCGATCCTAATCCCACTCCTATCACGCCTAATCCCATTATCCCTCCAGTGCATTCTAATCCTACACCTTCCACCCTTATTATCCATCCATTATATTGTGCATCCACTCATATACTAATGAAGGATGTGATCCATTGGCTACTAGCAAGGAATCAACCACCATCCTCATGCCATCAAATCCCTATCCAAGAACCTTTAAATGTCATGCCTATTTCTCCAATCCCATCTTCTAGTCCACAAATTATCCAAGAACCTTCAAATGTTCTTGAAGATCCACTTGCCATAAGCCTAATTCACTCTCCACCATACATTGAATCTATCCAAGAACCTCCATTCCTATCCAAACTCAAGATTTATGTCAAGGGTCAAATCTAAAGCATGATCAACTTTGCCCCTTACCAAATCAAGATCAAAGCTCTTCCTTTCCACCTGTTCATAACCTATATCTTTTCTATGATCAAGATATTATCTGTGATCAAGAGCTTCTCACTCCTTCCACTCATGGTCCCAATACTATCCATGTTCAAGAAACCTCCACCATTCTTATCCATCATCCCACAATATCCACTTCCCTTGATGAGACACTTGGTCCCCACAAGCACATAGATAATCAAGCAAATACATTGAATCTTCATGAGCATAATGAGCATAAACAAGATCCTATTGCTCCTTCACTATCTCATCTTGATTCTATTTCAACTCCGCCATCACATCCTATTAGTCTGGGTACTTTCATCCATGAATGTTCTTTAATGGGAGAGAAGAAACCATTGTCTACCACTTCTCCATCCAATAATGAGCTCAAGTCTAGTTCCCAAAGCACATCACTCAAGTCTAGTTCCCAAAGCACACCTAGTCCCATTGTTCACCGCATACTCCAAAACATGATTTATTAAGGTAAAGGCTTGGGCCTTCATGAACAAGGTACCTTGGAACCCATCCATGTCAAAGTCTCCCCAAAACCGTATGGTATTGGTTATACACCCCAAGGTAAGCAATATCAAGATGTTGGTACCACATATCCGCCTCCTAATTCTAATCCATCTAAGCCCAAACTAGGTGCACCTCATCGTACCCATAAAACATATGTTTCCATTCCTCCTCCATCATCCTACAAACCCAAAAAGCATGTGACCATTCATCTTCCTCCATCCACTTTACCTCCACTTCTTCCAACTCCAAACATCCCTCCATCCACTTTACCTTCACTCCTTCCAACTCCTAATATTCCCATCCTCCAATCTCCTTATCACTTTAACCACAAATCCATTCATACATCCCGTTCCCATAAATCCCCTACAATTCCTAATCACGATCAACAAATGCACACATTGAATAAACATGAAGCTATCCTAAACACCCCTATGGGATTCAAAAATAAAAATTTGGATGCCTCCACCCATAAAGCTAAAAATCCCAATAATTCTCATGCCATATGGCACAAATGCGAAGAATAAAAGAAAAATCAAAATTCAAAAATGCTACCCAAGTCCACATATCAAAAAGATAATTTCAAAACCAAAATGGTTTGGGTCCCCAAGCAAAAAGTACCTAGTTCAAATGGATCATCCACAAATCTAAAATCCCAAATATCCCGCTCCCTATCACAAAATCCTAAAATTCATAAGTCCATTTGGGTTCCTAAAGACCTAAATAGGCAAATCCCTAAGATAACATCTCCATTACTCCCAAATTCCCCTTCCAAGCTTCAAAATCCATTTCGGTGTGTGTAACCGTTGGTCTTGGTTCCCTTCCACTCCATAACATTCCCACATACATCCATCTCCCCATCTCCCATCTACTATCCTACTTATTTCTTCCATCATGTCCCTATGGTCCATGCTTTTGCATAAGTCCTTCATATCTATCTATTTATCTCCATCCTACTTCACTATCCTTCTATCCTAGTCCACATCATAAACTGCTACCCCTTATCATTCCTTGCATGAACCTTTCATAATCCACATCAAAATCCATTCCCTCTCATGCGAATTCCTTATCAACATCTATGAGCATAATGACATTTGACATGGTCTGTGAGTTATCCATCCTAGGACATTTCTATGGGAACAAAATGAGTTCCCATCTATTCCATCTGACTATCCCCTACCTAAGTCAAATAAAAAAAAAAAAATTTAAAAAAAAAATCAAAATAGTAAAGAGAAACCATTTCATCCAATGGTGAAAACCTGGTAAACAGGCGCCTTGGATAAGTACCATGATGAAAACCTGGCAAACAGGCATCATGCGTAGGTGATTATCTATGTGCTTTACACTTGGGGATATGTTGTCACATCTATCCCATCTCATATCCTATCTACCCATCGCATATCCTATCCTATCATTTTCCATCTTATCTTGATAGCCTTACCCATCATATCTGTTGTACTTCCTCATTGCACTATCCTTCTATATTCCCTTCCTCTTGATCTTGATAAGAGTAGGGGCATAATGTTGAAAATGTTTTTAGACACCTCTTGTCATACTCCCAATTCCATCCATCTATTTCTAAAAATATCCTCCATCCATCCATCCACTACTACTTCCATTCATTCCTTTTCAACCATTATCCCTATCATATATCCTAATCAGCATCACCCCACTGAATCCTAAGCCATAATATAGAGAAGGGGGCCGGTTATTCCCATGCAATGTAGTCCTTGAAGATCACATCCTAGGCTCCCTCCATCCATCTATCATATATCTCCCATCCATCATCCTTCGATCACCACTACTGGTATCCACCCTATCTTTATGTTATCGCCACTCCTTATATCCATCCGTACTCCTACCTTATCCTCTTGTCCATCCTTTTATCCAGCTATCCAATCCTACATTTATCCCATTACCAATCTTTTTATTCCTACAAGTTTGATCCTATCACCCACATTCCCTATTGTTCATCCCCATTCATTATTGATCCTTGCCTTGTTTGGTTTTCCCTTGTCATTGGTATCTATCCAAAGGCTATCTACACATAATCCCATGCCAAAAATCCAAAAAAATCACAATATCCCAAAATACCACAAAATCAATTCTCCAATAATCAAATCAATCAATCAATCAACTCAACCAATCAAATCAATTACATGCAAGTATCCTTCCATACCAATCAATGTTAATCAATCAGGTCAAATTATCCAATCACATCCATGGTCTTGTTCCTAGCCTTGTTGCGAACCTAATCAATCATCATCATCAATGGGATATATTGTTCCCAATCCTAGTGTTGTTCTTGGGATATATCGTTCCCATATCAACAACCCAATCCTCGCATTGTTCTCAGGATAAATCATTCCCACATCAACAACGCTATCAATCAATCATCATCATTATCATCATCAATCAATCTAATCGATCATTGGTTTTTAGCTTGATAGGGGCAATGCCTTGTTTGTTTTTGAATCATTTGTGCATGCTTGCTTGCTTGCTTGTGTGTGTTATCTTTTCTTCTTGCATTGAATCCCATCCATATCATTCTAGCTAATATTCATATCTTGTGTGTGTTGGAATAGCTTTTTGCATTATCTTATGCATCTAAGGTCAACACATACCCTTTTTGCATTAGGACTTTTATGACCTTAGTTTACTTCCTCATACATTAGACAAGGTTCTATTACGTTGGGGCACAAGACACATCGTCACCTTGGTCTTTCTACCTTGGTGCATAACGTCAGGTGCCATATCAAACATCAGGTTGCTCAACGTTTAATCAGCATAACTCCTTCATCCTTCTCTCTGTTTCCTTTCTCAAGAGCCTATCCACCTCCTTTGTCCCTGCATATCCTCTTGAGGGGGCATTAGCTGCCAATGCTTCATTTTTATAAGCCCCATATAAACCCCAGCTTACCCAAAAAACAAACCACAAAAACCTATGTTTTAATCTTCTTTGAAACAATATTGCTTCGTAACATTGTCTCAAAGAGGGGCAAAATGTGGACATAAAAAATTGACCGAATCTTTCGTTATCCATAAATCCATAATTATCCTTAATAATCCCTAAATATCCCATTAAATCCTTTATTTTAACATATCCCATAAATAATAAATTAAAATTAATTTATTATTTACCTATGAGCTAATAACCTCCCGAAAATAATAAATTAAATAAACTTAATTTATTATTTTAATCTAAAACCCGTAAAATACCTCCCATAACCCTAACTACTATTTACTGAATTAAAATCTCGTTCAACTACCCAAACTACTCCTACCCAAACCTTATAAAAATCGATTTCACTCATCATTTATCCCCCCGACACCATCTACAGTGGAGTTATGCAAAAATCGTGAGCAACCACATTTTAATATTTCGGTAACATCAATATTTGTTTGGTTTTCATAGTTTTATCATAATCTTTTCTGTTGCTCTGAGTATAGATTTTAGGGTTTATAATAGTTTCAAATCTTTATGCAAAAATCTATATTCTGCTACAAACAATTTCATTCTGGGCTAAACGTTTTTAAGGAGGTCTATGGAACCTGTAAATGGTAAGCGATTAAGCCATTTACGGTGGTCCTTATCATATGGTAATGCAAAATCATAAAGTAACCTCTTTCATGTAACCTTAATTTTAATTACAGGGAAATGGAATATATTTGGGGCATGGTCAATAGATTGATTTGTAATCACTGAGTGCTTGCCAGCTACAGGTTGATGGTTTGAATCTTTGGAGTCTTCTTCATTTTCGCTGAACTTTACTCACAAGATTTAGGTATTTAGAATTAAAACCTCTTAAAGTTAAGATGCTGATGGATGAAGCAATGAAGATGCTAGATACCAGAGTCAAACTCCTAACCTAAGTGCAGATAATGAAAGATTGTAACCAATTTCTGTGTAAAGAAATAAAAAAAAAATATTTTAACATTAGATCTGATCAATAAAATGATTAATTTATTCTGAATGATTTAAGAGTGAAAGTTCAATTATTTTAAAACTTGAACCCCTTTTTCTCCTCCTCCAGATAATTTAAATTTTCTTAAGATTAGAAAAATTATAAAGAAAATCTTGTGAAAATAAAAATTATGAATTCTCCTCTAAAAAGTCCTACCATTTACTACTTGTAAAGATTTCTTTTATGAAAAGGATTTGGAAAAACATAATTACCTAATCAACAAATATTATACTAATAATACAATACTAATAAGTCTGTTTAGAATGTTGTGAAGCCCTTTAAGAAGTCAAGAAAGAACTTACATAAGCATACAAAGGTAGCAGATTTGTCAGCTTCTACAGTGTAAATTTTGGATATAAACTGAATGTTAGCATAGATTTCCCATGGAAGGATTCGTTGGTGTAAAAGTAGTATCCTATGCGTATCTAGTATTGTAATGCTAGTTATATTTAGGAAAATAGCACTTTGTGCCATTGCTGGGTGTGAGTAATATGACTTTTACTCGTGTTAAATGATAATTCATCTTAACATTTTGACAAATTAATCTGTTTGATGTTCTTTATTTGGGGTATCAACAACAAAACATGCCTATCATTTGGGGGTATCCACAAAAAGTCATGCCCAAAAACATTTTATAATGGCAGAGACTAAAACTACACAACTAATGACGACCTGAAAAAGTGAATAACAAAAGCCTTACATTAGAAGTTTTAAGCGTGTATATATGAAGGCAAGTGGAATAATTTTTGTTAAATGATTTCATTTTTGGGCTAAACGTTTTTAAGTTCGTCCATGGAAACTGGTAAGTGATTAAGCCATTTACGGTGGCCCTTATCAGATGGTAATGCAAAATCATAAAATAACCTATTTTGTGTAACCTTAATTTTAACTATAGGGAAATGAAATATATTGTGACATGGGGTATGGCCAGTAGATTGATCAGTAGTCATTGAGTGCTTGTCATTGAGGTTGATGGTTTGAATCTGACATCATTGTTGTCTCTATTTTGGGTGGACTTTTGGGAAGAGTTGGGTGTATAGTGGCTATTAATTAAAATCAGAAACCTCTTAAAGTTAAGATGCGGACTGAAGCAATGAAGGTGCTAGCTACCAGAATTGAACTCCTAGGCTATGTGGAGATAATGAGGGATTGTAAACAATTTCCTTGTGTAAGAAAAGAAAAAAATAAATATTTTTTTACATTGGATCCGGTCCATAAAAAGATAAATTTACTCTGAATGATCTATTAGTGAAAGTTTAATTACTTAAAATTTCAACCCGTTTCTCTTTGTCTAGTTGTGAAGTCCAACCATCAGTACTTTTGATCTTTCATTCTTTTGACTTGCCTTAAAGAGTGTAATCTAAAATTGAAACTCAATCACTTAGATTCACTGATGAAACTTTGTAATATGTTGCTGCAAGTAATAAGAGATATTACCCTACTTTTTTCGTGGATGTAGCCATTATTTGGTGAACCATGTAACTTTGTTTGTCTATGTACAATTGTCTGTGTGATTCTTGTTATCTTTATTTTTTCTTATTCGTTGTTTTGGTGTTTCAAATATGCTCCAATTACTTAACAATTGGTATTAGAACTGATGTAATTTTGAGGAGAGGTGGAGGAAGGAAGAATTGAAAAGATTTCCATCCAAAAATTTGGAATGTGGAAACTACAACTAGAAGTGTTGTTAATTCAAAAATGTTGGCTTTATCCTCCTCTGTTGTTGTCCCTGATGTTCAAACACTTGGCTTTTCATGGTTGTTCAACCTCTTGGCTTCTGATGTGATAATGGTGCTCTTGGTGTTTACTCATGACTATGATGGTTTATGGTGCTCAGTGTGCTCAGTGTTGCTCAGTTGATATCATTATACTATGGTACTCAGTGTGCTTAGTGTGGTTCTTTCATGTGGCTTGTAAAACATATTCAACAGTTGACAGTTGACCATGTAGTTTATAGCTTTTGATCATGATTCAATTCCCATTTGGCATTGTTTATTGACAATGATGTCAAATGTGGTCAATGGTCAATACATTTCTTAGCATAACATTATAAGTGTCATGTGGGTTTTGAGATCATTGTTTACGATGTTTGTTACATGTGGCTCTAGAATGGTGAAACTTGGCACTTTGACTTGGTTGAGGTCTATCATTTCATATGTCCTTTTCAAATAATAACGTGACTATCTCCTAGCACTTGGTCGAAGTTATTATTGTGTAAAAGGTATAAAGTCCTCGAAAGGTTTTGGGATCTTTTTTATTTACCTACTAAAGAGGTTGTGCAAAAGTTATTTCTTCATAGCTCATTTTAGGGCAGACCAGAACAACCTATTAAGGGACTTGCAAGAAATTTGTGTTAAGCATTTCATTTTCATAATTTTTGTTTCACCGCCGTGAGGGTTTCTTTGTCTGCAATCATGGAAAAGTATGAGCTTCGATTATGGAATCTTTCTAAGGACTTCATTCTTCTTGACCGTAATCATGAGAAAACAAGGAAGAAACAACTTGAGTCTTTGATGTTTGACTATCCGATGTGACAAAGCTAGATTGTGAGCACTTAGTTTGACTTGCCAGCCATTGGTTTCAGTAATTTTGGTTGGTATTTTGGCTCATTTTCATTGTAAAGATTATTGTTGTTGTGGGTTGTGCTTATTGTGTTTAAACTATTTTATTGGCAATATTGAGGGTTTCGAAGAAATGAAATCCTTTTGGTTTGTTTTTCTGTAATAGTTCCCCATAGTTCTATGTACTCTTGCATGGCTCGATAGTTTGTTTCTCATTAGTAATGTGGCTTTTTAAGAAGCTCTTGGAAGTTATTTAACAAGGGTTTTGAGCCCTAGGGTTTTACTCGAGTAATGCACTTTGGTTTCAAATCAAATTGAGATAATTTCTCTTCTGTATTTCTGCAAAACTATTAAGGGTTATCAGTTACAAATCAGTTATAAACTATTTTTTAGCAGTTTCTTACTTGCCATGGTTTTGTTTAACGAGGAAAGATGTTGATTATGTTTAATAAAGAAGGTTTAGTTTTGAACTGTGAATCAATTTTCAATTTCTAGTTATAAAACTATCTGCAGGAAAATGGAATGTAAAATGATATGTATAAATATGGTATAGTATGAATGATGTGTGTGCAAGTAGATATTGCTCATACATTGTTGATATTATATGGTTTTAAGTGAAACAGAGTGTCCCTCTGTATTTGTTTTTCTTCATGTTTGAAGCATGTATTGAAAGGTCAAATCACTGAGACAAGAAATGACCTTTGCCAGTGAGGTAACTGTAGCCAGTGAGGCAACTATAGCTAGTGAGGCTTGAATCATAGCTAGTGAGGCATGTAATCAGTGAGATTCATTAAATAAGCCAGTGAGGCATTTTTTGAGTGGTTTTTATGCCCCGGAGGGTTTTCCATTTAGGACAATCTCTATGTTATGGTTACTTGTTTTGCTCATGAGTTTTTGTTTATTATTTCATAATTTAATAGTTATATGATGATCCTAGTAAATTAGTACAAATGTATAATACTTTGATGCTTATCCCTATGCAATGTATAATTTGCCTCTATTGTTTGTCTTGATGAGTTGTTTAAATGATTCCCCATAGTTCACAAATAGTTGTTATGTCTTTTCGTGCTCATAAGTTGGTGTGATTGTTAATCTTGATTCTTAAATGAATGTCTTGCTTTACCATTCAAGGTTGAGGTTCATAGTTGGTAAAAGTTGATTAGGTGTTGCCAAAAACAAGTCTGTTTTATAAGACATTGATTCACCCCGCCCCCCTCTTAGTGTCTTGTGTACTCCAACAAGTGGTATCAGAGCCAGACCCTTGTCCAACGGATCTAACCAACCTCAGGGATTCTTGGTCGTGGAGTACTGTGATGGGCAAGTGTAAAAGAAACAGAAGTCAAAAGAAAAACACCATTGTCAAGTCAAATGTAGTCTTGTCTCAGGAAAAGTTCTTGTCAATTGAGTCAATAAGTTTTAATAAGAACAATTCTGTAGAAGAAGAGTGTGTTAGTAACCCTGAAGGAGTTGTTGTTTTTGAAGGAGAACAAGAATTTAATGATGAAGAAAGAAATTTCTTTGAAGATGACGAAGATTGTGGAGTTGATATTGAAGGAGAACCTCTATGTGCCCTAGATACAATCAAACAACTTAATGAAGAAAACAGGAGGCTAAAAGATCAACTTCAACAAGAAAAAGAATTCAAGGACAAGGTATGTTCAGATTTTGAAAAAGCTTCTTTAGAGTTTGGAAATACCAAAAATTAGATTGCAGAATTAAAAAGTCATGTTAATGAATCTGATAAATTGATTGTTAGTTTAAAAACTATGATTGAGGAAGCCAAAAGAATAATAGATATTACTAAATCTGATTGTGAAGTAAAAACAATAGAATGTCTGAAGTTAGAGGCAGAAATAGTCTCTTTAAGAAAGGATTTGGAAAAGGCTTCTTCTAAATGTCACAAGAATGTTCAATTTGACAAGAGTACTAAATGTTTGAATGAAATATTGAGTAGTCAGAAAAACTACAAGGATCATTTTGGTTTAGGATATGAAAAAGGGGAAAACTCTGCTATTAAAGATGAAGTTAAAAGGGAAATAGTTTTTGCAACAGCAAATAGGAAGAGTTTCAAGGTTAGGCAGACTCCTAGGCAGAAGATAGATCTGAATTATCATTTTTCTATTTCTGATGATGACAAGAAGAAAGCAAAGTATAAAATTGTTGATATTGGGAGAAAAAGAACTAACAATTTTTCGAGACCTTCGTCTATTAGGAAATATCATTTGGTCAAGTATAACTATTCTCAGTTTCATGGTTATTGCTATGTCTATCATAAGTATGGTCATAGAGCTAGAAATTGTAGTTATTATGGTTTGTCAAATCAAAACTACCATGTTATTTGTTATAACTACAATAAGGTTGGGCACATGAAAAGTGACTGTTGGATGCATTATAGAAATTCAAGAAATAGCCATCATTATTCCTCTAGCAATATCATATGTTATAGATGCAGCAGGATTGGACATAAATCACAATATTGCTGGAATAATCCTATGGACAAGCAACAAAAAGAACCTAGAAAGGTTTGGAGAAGGAAGCAAAACCAGGACAAGAAGGATCCTAAACTTGTGCATGTTGCACAAGCTACTTCACTAGTCACTTGAGAAGTGACATGAAGTTAGGGGGAGCTGTCAAATATCCTATCTCTTATCCATTAGGAGATTCAGCACGATTGTTGATGGATATTTGTCATAATGAGTTCATTCTTGATTGATCTAGTACATGAGTTTTCAAAGGTGGAATGCCATGATTTCAGAGGTAGATTTCAGTGTTTGTGATGTTCATTATGCTTAAGGAACATAGTGATGCCAAGGTTGTATTGACAGATGGTCAGGTTGTCTCTCCTCTTTACAACTTGTATATACTTTTCATGTTGTAATTGAGTTGAATTGATGATGTGGCTTTTATCTTTGGTCTTCATATGTCAGGAGTAATTGGGAGCAGTTGAGTTGGATATCTTCAATATTCATTAAGTTTTCTTGCACAGAGTTGAGTTGGATATCTTCATTATTCATTAAGGTTTCTTGTCACAGAGTTAAGATATGAATAATTCAGATAGGGAGTGATGTAGAGGTAGATCTAAAACGAATGGGTGACAGTCCCAAAATCCAACTTCAATTAGCAGGGCATATTGATCTATTGATCTTTAACACACTAATCTGCTCCTTCACACACAACACCTTGTTACATGATAAAAGGGCTTCAAGACCTTGTTCTACAACAAGGGACAACATGACTTGAATGAACCTAGGGAGTATGAGACTATTTGAAACTCACTTGACATAAAGACAAAATCAAGGAAACTTCAAGGACTTGACACAATGCTGCCTCCAATGAAAATGGTGCAAAAGAATAAGACAGTCCTATGTGAGAGCATTTCAAACTTGAAACAACCAAAGTAAGCCTTTATCTAGGTCTGCACACCCACCAAAAACATCAATAAACATTTTTTCAAACCATGGATCAAGTTTTTTCCAATGTGGGTTAAGAGAGGAAATCACTGTTTTTTTCTAGTTTCCTCCTATGGACTGGTTAAGAAATCTCTCAAACACATGCATGAAACTCCACAAAACCAAAGCCAAACTAAAATATAGATCAAAACAGAATTTTCCTCAAGATTTGGGCATTTTTCAGTCGTTCAAAAAAAAAGTTATTCCATTTTTAATGTCTGCTGCCAGCCCTAGCTAGGTTTTGGACAGTTTTCACCAAAATCATTATAACTTCAACAAAAATAGATGAAATCTCTTGCAACCAATGCCATTTGAAAGAGGATTCAACAATATTTAACATGCCACTGGTTTCAATCGATTATAAATGCAGTACAGGTCGTACAAGAGCTAAAAATCTTGCTGCAACTACAGAAAACCACAAAAACTGGGACAGTTTTGGCAAAATCTCAATAACTTTCTCAAAAATAAACGAAATGACCTCAAACCAATGGCATTGGATAGTTATATTTCCCCTCTATCACATACAATAGGTTTCATAGCATAAATATTTCATACAAATTCGTGGTACGGTCTACAACAACACAAAAATACAGAAAAACAGAATTTGGGACAGCAAAACAATGTTTTTTTTCATTTCCTTATCTTAAACATCATAAAAAATCCTCCTTATTCGACCACCACTCCTTTTTTCCAGAATTTACAATTGTATATAATCTTTTACATTCCATTCCCATCATGGGAAGAGGTTCAAAATAGCCTAACTACTAATTTTTACTAAAAAAACTAATTTTTTCTAAATATAGACTGTCATAACTTTTTATGACTGCAGACTACTAACTCATTCTAAATCTCCACTACATGAAATGACTAAAGTAAACTCCACTAACTGACAATGCCTTTTAAGGCTTACAACATGGAAATTTAATTGACTAACCTATAAAACATTAAAACTTAAGGTCATATTGCAAACTACCTATGACTACAAGACTGTCCTACCTATGACTAATAACATAACCAAAAGATTCTTTTCAACATTTGGACATAGTCCAACTACAATCATGACATTAAGCCTTATTACAACATGAAAAAGACCTTAGTGAACAAAATAAGACAACTTGAAAATCAAGTAGAATCTCGACATCTTGGTGCTCTTGCACCATACTCCCCGACATGATGAAAACTCTTGTCCCAAGAGTTTGGGGATCTGCTCCAACCATTCTTCCATCTTGTTGGGATGTTCCTCTGACTGGTGACAGGGAACATGAACTCTCCAAGAGTTAGCTTCCTCCTTCTCCAACCTGCATGGCTCCTATAAACAGTGTTAGAAACATAAAACATGTTGTGGTGTACTTGCGTAGGACCTTGCTGCTGCAATGCTTCAGCTCTTCTCAACTGGAGGTTCTGATTCATTCCTCCTTGGACTCTCTGCTGTTTGTTTTCCTTCTTCTAGCTCCTTATAGGACACTCAATGTCCCCTACCTTAACATAACTCAAGTCCCAAGCATGCTACTCTCTAGGACTGTCATCCACCTTACTCTGTTGCAACTATTGCTGCTGTGTGCAATCACCTTGAACCTGGACATTCAACTTCAATTTCTCCCCAAAACAAATAGTAACCTGTTCCTTCTTCCCCTCACAAGGTAAAGGAATCAATTTGAACTGCTTACCATCTTTGTGCACTACATAGGTATTAGTATACCCATCATGAATAGTCCTTCTCAAATACTGCCATGGTCTACCCAAGATTACATGCCCACATGTCATAGGAATAACATCACACAAAACATAGTCTTGATATGGACCAATTGTGAAATTAACATAAGCCTTCTTAGTGACCATTACCTGCTGTTCTTGACTCACCCAAGTGACATGGTAAGGGCTAGGATGATCAAAAGTTTTCAATCCCAACTTATTCACCATTTCCTAAGAAACTAAGTTATCATGAGAACCTGAATCTACAATCAACTTGCATATCTTGCCATGGCTCAAACAATTAGTTCTAAAAATAGATACTTGTGGTGGTTACTGTATCTTACCTCTTTCCACCATGAGCATCTCTCCATCCATCATTGGAGAGGCTGACAACATTTCTGGTTCTTCTGGCTTCTCCTCCTTTTGTGCCAAATGAACCCTTCTGTCCTTGCTCCTATCATCCTTCTTAGGACATTTAAAAGATGTGTGTCCCACCTCATTGCAGTGATAACATCTGCCTGTAAACAATCCTCTTCCAGATCCAAATCTACCTCTACCTCTGAAATCTGCACTCTGTCCTTGTGCCTTGCTCATGTCTTCTTGACTTTCACTAACTTGCTTTGTATTGAAATATCCTCTACCTCTAGAAGTATTGCCTCTGCCTCTGGCTGACTTATCTTGTCTCCTTTTCATCTTCTCTTCCACTCTAACTGCCATCTGATAACAATCTTCAACACTCCTTGGATTTGCCAACACTAGTTCATCCTGCATGTTAAATCTCAAACCACCAATATACCTAGCAACTTTTTACACTTCAGTTTCATTTTGACCAGACCTTATACTCAGCTTATAAAACTCTTCAGTGTATGTCTTAACATCCATTTCTTTTTGCCTTAAACCTTGAAGCTTCTTAAACATTTGAACTTCATAATCTTTAGGCAAGAATTTACCTTTGATTTTTGCTACCATCTTGTCCCATGAAACAATCTTTGCCTTTCCTTGTTTTCTTCTCTCTGTCTGCTGATAATCCCACCATAACAAAGCATGACCTGTCAGCTTGGTCTTTGCAATCTTTACTTTCTGATCCTCGGGAACTTCTTCACACTCAAAGTGATTGTCCAATGCTGCAATCTAGTCTAATAACTCTTCATCTTTCAGGCTTCCTCCATACTTTGGCACATCTATCTTCATCTTGTGCTTGTCATCTTTCACTGCCCTCAGCAACTTCACCATCCTCTGATCCTCAGGGTCTAACTCTTCTTCCACATCTTCATACTCAACTTTTTTTTCTTCCTCAGACTCAATCTCTTCACCTCGAGCCACTCCTCTTCTCTGATTTTGTTCTAGGATAGCCATTCTTTCCTTCAGCTCCCTCAGCTCTCTAGCATGCTTCTCTTTCAGCTCATTCATCTCTTGAGCCATGTTTCTTGCTCTTGGAGGCATCTTGATAAACTTCTTCAACTCAACACTTCGCAGACCTACTAACTATGCTCTGATACCAATATGATGCAGAGGTAGATCTAAAACCAATGGGTGACAGTCCCAAAATCCAACTTCAATTAGCAGGGCATATTGATCTATTGATCTTTAACACACTAATCTGCTCCTTCACACACAACACCTTGTTACATGATAAAAGGGCTTCAAGAGCTTGTTCTAGAACAAGGGACAACATGACTTGAATGAACCTAGGCAGTATGAGACTATTTGAAACTCACTTGACATAAAGACAAAATCAAGGAAACTTCAAGGACTTGACACAATGCTGCCTCCAATGAAAATGGTGCAAAAGAATAAGACAGTTCTATGTGAGAGCATTTCAAACTTGAAACAAACAAAGTAAGCCTTTATCTAGGTCTACACACCCACCAAAGACATCAATAAACATTTTTTTCAAACCATGGATCAAGTTTTTTCCAACGTGGGTTAAGAGAGGAAATCACTATTTTTTTCTAGTTTCCTCCTATGGACTGGTTAAGAAATCTCTCAAACGCATACATGAAACTCCACAAAACCAAAGCCAAACTAAAATATAGATCAAAACAGAATTTTCCTCAAGATTTGGGCATTTTTCAGTCGTTCAAAAAAAAAGTTATTCCATTTTTAATGTCTGCTGCCAGCCCTAGCTAGGTTTTGGACAGTTTTCACCAAAATCATTATAACTTCAACAAAAATAGATGAAATCTCCTGCAACCAATGCCATTTGAAAGAGGATTCAACAATATTTAACATGCAGCTGGTTTCAATCCATTATAAAGGCAGTACAGGTCGTACAAGAGCTAAAAATCTTGCTGCAACTACAGAAAACCACAAAAACTGGGACAGTTTTGGCAAAATCTCAATAACTTTCTCAAAAATAAACGAAATGACCTCAAACCAACGGCATTGGATAGTTAGATCACCCCTCTATCACATACAATAGGTTTCATGGCATAAATATTCTGTACAAATTCATGGTATGGTCTGCAACAACAGCAAAATACAGAAAAACAGAATTTGGGACAGCAAAACAATGTTTTTTTTCATTTCCTTATCTTAAACATCATAAAAAATCCTCCTTATTCGACCACCACTCCTTTTTTCCAGCATTTACAATTGTATATAATCTTTTACATTCCATTCCCATCATGGGAAGAGGCTCAAAATAGCCTAACTACTAATTTTTACTAAAAAAACTAATTTTTTCTAAATATAGACTGTCATAACTTTTTATGACTGCAGACTACTAACTCATTCTAAATCTCCACTACATGAAATGACTAAAGTAAACTCCACTAACTGACAATGCCTTTTAAGGCTTACAACATGGAAATTTAATTGACTAACCTATAAAACATTAAAACTTAAGGTCATATTGCAAACTACCTATGACTACAAGACTGTCCTACCTAGGACTAATAACATAACCAAAAGATTCTTTTCAACATTTGGACATAGTCCAACTACAATCATGGCATTAAGCCTTATTACAACATGAAAAAGACCTTAGTGAACAAAATAAGACAACTTGAAAATCAAGTAGAATCTCGACATCTTGGTGCTCCTGTACCAGGGAGTTTGGTTAGTTTGATGCTATGCTCTTTAAAGGCATCAAAGTTGTCATCATGCTTCATTCAGGATCAATTGTTTTAAAAGGTGGATTATGCAGAAGTCATGATATATAACACTCTGTCAGATAGTCTTCAATGTTTATCTTGTCAAGATGTAAGTAATGATGTTAAGACACAAAGTAGTCATGATTACACTAAGAGGTTTATTGCAAACATTTGTTTCAAGATAGTACATAGACAGAGGATTTCATGTTGACTATGTGATAAGACAATAGTGTGTTTTTGGGAGATGACAGTGTAGGCATAACATATTTCTTTTCTTAATAGTGTAACAATGAAATAACAGTATGGGTAAGATTATCTGCATTTAGTGACACAAGGTTATGGTATATTCCTAATAATAATATACTTAATGAAATTGTTTTCAAAGATTCTTGAACCTCTAAGACAGTATATAGTGATCCTTTTATACTTGTCTTGAAAATTTCATTGTTACAGAGTATAAGGATTGTCTAATGAAATATTGCATGAATAGTATTGATGGGGTAGTAGTTTGGAAATTGTTTTTTGATGTATTATTGGATGATCCTATATGATGACAATCATGATCATTATAATAGTAATAAACATCAACCATAATGTTGTTTAAGCAAGTGGTATATTCTGTTGTTTGGTATTTGCTTCAGTGGTGTTCTCAGCTACTCCTTTGGTGTTTGTTCATTGCTATGGTGTTTGGTAGCATGGTGATTGCCTTTGCTTTGATAGTGTTTTAGAAACATGAAAACAATTGTCCTCAATGATGTGTTCTTGGACAAGATAATGATTGCAGTGGTAGTTATTTTTCACAATACTGATCCATACTCTATACTATGCTCTGTGTTATAATATGATGCTAGTCTTTATATCTTGAGAGCATAATGATTACAGAGAAGGAAGTCTGCAGATATCATTTGCACAAAGGGGTGAAGTAAAGTTTGTTTATGATATAGTCCATGCAAAATGGTTGAAAGTGATAACATGGATATTGGAGTTCAATCTTTGGATGAATGCCTCTGTCTAAAAATGTGTAATATGTGATGCAGGCCTCTATGGTGCAGTAGACATGGAGACTGTATATGATGCATGGTAGAGATCAATTTGTGTGATAGCATGATGTGACAGACCATGTGATGCACGTGTAGATCTTATGTAAAGTTTTGAAGTTCTATATGTTTAATATGCAAATCAGACAAACAGTGCAAGCTTGATAGTTAGTATATTTTGTTGATACAATATCAGAAATCTTTGATAACCATTATGATAGTAGTAAGGTGTTGTGATGGTTACATTGATCAAATTTGAAGGATACTCTTTGTAGTGTGCAGGATCTTCTTGATAGAACTTTGAGTTTGACTGAATATCTAGCAGTCTAGTGTAGTGATGTAGAGTTTTAAGAATTGTGTTTTGTGTGATCTTTGTGTATATGCTACAACTATTATTGTGAAATCTCTCATCATGCTGGATATCTTGTTCGAGTTTTAGGAAGTCAGAGACCATAACAAGTTGGTGGTACCTTTGAATAGGAATTTGAAATTAGGGCCTATAATCTCAGTAGTCAGTGAGTGATATCCATGACAATGAAATTAAAGTTTACATCAATTAGTGTTTACATCTATCTTTCATGTTTGGTCACAATGATGTTATACATATTGATGGTTAATAGTGCATATTTGTTTTATTCATCTATACTTTTTGAAATAGTGACATATGCAAGGGGAGTGTATTGCATACTTTTATAGCTCTAATATATATGGTCCTACTTTAGTGGTATCTTTGCTATTTTGGATAGCAATGATCATGTGCACAATTTTGACTTTTTCAATTCTTGGACTTAGGGGAAGCTACTTGCTATTTCTATGCCCTAACAGTTTTCAGATTTATATGACAATTAACTTGGTTTCTAATTGATAATAAGCATTATTTGTGATAGTCTCCTCAATTGTTATCTCTGTCTACTTATCATGTTATTTTATTATGTTGTTGACATCTTCTTCTTGTTTCAGATGTTCTGGATGACACAACCCTTGTATAATTTATAGCCTTGGTATGTTTTTTTCATCTTTGCTTATAATGCACATTTTAGGCTTTATGTGTGTTGCAGACATTTGCATTCATGCACTCCCTTTGCCCTGATGTCAAAAAGGGGGAGAAGAAAGGTGTTTTTCCTTCATGGACAAAGGGGGAGTATTGTTGGCTTTATCCTCCTCTGTTATTGTCCCTGATGTTCAAACACTTGGGTTTTCATGGTTGTTCAACCTCTTGGCTTCTGATGTGATAATGATGCTCTTGGTGTTTACTCATGACTATGATGGTTTATGGTGCTTAGTGTGCTCAGTGTTTCTCAATTGATATCATTATACTATGGTGCTCAGTGTGCTCAGTGTGGTTCTTTCATGTGGCTGGTAAAACATATTCAGTAGTTGACAGTTGACCATGTAGTTTACAACTTTTGATCATGATTCAGTTTCCATTTGGCATTGTTTATTGACAGTGATGTCAAACTTGGTCAATGGTCAATACATTTCTTAGCATAACATTATAAGTGTCATGTAGGTTTTGAGATCATTGTTTATGGTGTTTGTTACATGTGGCTCTAGAATGGTGAAACTTGGCACTTTGACTTGGTTGAGGTCTATCATTTCATATGTCCTTTTCATATAATAATGTGACTATCTCCTAGCACTTGGTCGAAGTGATTATTGTGTAAAAGGTTTAAAGTCTTCAAAAGGTTTTGGGATCTTTTTCAGAACATAGCTAGTTAAGGGACTCAAAAAGCAAGAAATTTGTGTTAAGAATTTCATTTTCATAATTTTTGTTTCACCACCATGAGGGTTTCTTTGTCTACAATCATGGAAAAGTATGAGCTTTGATTATGGAATATTTCTAAGCACTTCATTCTTCTTGACCGTAATCATGAGAAAACAAGGAAGAAATGACTTGAGTCTTTGATGTTTGACTATCCAAGGTGACAAAGCTAGATTGTGAGCACTTAGTTTGACTTTCCAGCCATCGGTTTCAGTAAGTTTGGTTGGTATTTTGCTTCATTTTCACTACAGAGATTATTGTTTATGTGGGTTGTGCTTATTATGTGTTTAAACTATTTTATTGGCAATATTGAGGGTTTCAAAGAAATGAAATCCTTTTGGTTCTTTTTTCTGTAATTGTTCTCCATAGTTCTGTTTACTCTTGTACGGCTTGATAGTTTGTTTCTCATCAGTAACGTGGGTTTTTAAGAAGCTCTTGGAAGTTATTTAACTAGGGTTTTGAGTGCTAGGGTTTTACTTCAGTAACACACTTTGGTTTCAAATCAAATTGAGACAAATTTCTCTTTTGTATTTGTACAAAACTATTAAGGGTTATTGGTTACAAATTAGTTATGAACTATTTTTTAGTGGTTTCTTACTTGCCATGGTTTTGTCTAACAAGGAAATATGCTAATTATGTTTAGTAAAGAAGGTCCAGTTGTGAACTGTGAATCGATTTTTAGTTTCCAGTTATGAAACTGTCTGCAGGAAAATGGAATGTCTTAGATAGAATGTATAATGATGTGTATAAAAATGGTATAGTAAGACTGATGTGTGTGCAAGTAGAGACTGCTCATACATTGTTGATATTATATCATTTTAAGTGAAACAGAGTGTCCCTTTGTATTTGTTTTTCTTCGTGTTTGAAGCATGTATTGAAAGGTCAAGTCAGTGAGACAAGAAATGACCTTTGCCAGTGAGGCAACTGTAGCTAGTGAGGCTTGAATTGTAGCCAGTGAGGCAACTATAACTAGTGAAGCTTGAATGATAGCCAGTGAGGCCTGTAATTAGTGAGATTCATTAAATAAGCTAGTGTGGCATTTTTTGAGTGGTTTTTATGCCCCGAAGGGTTTTCCACTCAGCACAATCTCTATGTTATGGTTACTTGTTCTACTCATGAGTTTTTATTTATTATTTCATAATTTAACAGTTATATGATGATCCTAGTAAATCAGTACAAATGCATAATACTTTGATGCTTATCTCAGTCCAATGTACAATCTACCTCTATTGTTTGTCTTGATGAGTTGTTCAAATGGTTCCTCATAGTTCACAAACACTTGTTCTATATTTTCATGCTCATAAGTTGGTGTGATCATTAATCTTGATTCTTAAATGAATGTATTTCTTTACCATTTAAGGTTGAGGTTCACAGTTGGTAAAAGTTGATTAGGTGTTGCCAAAAACAAGTCTATTTTATAAGACAATGATTCACCCCCCTCTCAGTGTCTTATGTACTCTAACAAAAAATACCTCTCAATTACACTAAAGGGAAAATCAAAGAAGCCTGCTATAATGTCTGATGAAGATTGGGAAAAATTGGACAAGAAGGAAATAGTAACAGTTATCCTCTCTCTTTCAAGTAATGTCCTATTTCATATTACAATGAAGAAGACACCCAAGTTTCTATGGGATCGATTGTCTAACATGTATGAGATGGCTTCTACATCAAACAAAGTTTTCTCAATGAAGAAATTATACAATTTGAATGTGAAGGATGGTGGTAATGTATCAAACGACTTGAATGAATTTAACACATTGATCAGCCAACTAAGTTGTATTGATATCAAATTAGAAGATGAAATAGAGGCTATCTTGCTATTATGTTCTATAGACTTGATAGTTGGGAAGGAGTTATAGTTTTTAGCAACTCAACATCTGACAAGAAGAGAAGCATGCTCAATTTTGATGATGTTGTAGGTATTCTTCTCGGCAAGGACATGAGAAGAAAAAATTAAGGAACCTCATCAAGAGACACTTTGATAAACAACAGTAGGGGGAGATCACAAGAATGAGGGAGTAATAACCATAGAAGAAGATCCAAATCTAGCAAAAGATCAAAATCTAGAGGTACAAATGTAGGTTGCTGGTATTGTGGTAAAGAAGGTCACATAAAGAGGAATTGTTGGTCATTCAAGAAGGAAGAAATTAAATCAAAGGAAAATGAGGTAAATGTAGCATATGAAGAAGATGCAAGTGCACTTCTTTTATGTATAGGTGAAACTACAATAGATGTTTGAGTGCTTGATTCTGGAGTACCATTTCATGCCACATCGTGTAAGGATTTTTCAAGAACTATCAAGAAGATAATTTTGGTAAGATTTATCTTGGTGATGATGAACCTTGTAATATTGTTGGCAATGGTGATGTTTTGTTGAAACTAAAAAATTGTTACAGTTGGCTGCTAAGAGATGTTAGACATCTCTCTCAACTTAAAAGGAATTTGATTTCAGCTAGGCAGTTGGATGCTCAAGGTTGTAGCATCACTTTTGAATCAAGTATGTGGAAGGTAACAAAAGGAGCCTTGGTGATTGCTAGAGGTAGCAAATCTGACAGTTTGTATTTGCTAGTGAGTCGAGTTGAAGTGGGAACAACAATGGAAGTTGCAGATAGTGGTACGGAACTTTGGTTCAAAATGCTTGGTCACATGAGCAAGAAGGGCCTTAAGATTTTGCACAAAAGGGATCAACTTTGAGGTTTGAAATTGGTGAATTTAGATTTTTGTGAGCATTGTATATATGGAAAACAAAAGAGGACCAAATTCTCCACCAAAGAACATGACAAGAAAACATGACCATTAGAGTTAATGCACTTTGATTTGTTTGGCTCCACAGAGGTAACATCTATTGGTGGGTTGAAGTATTTTATTACTTTTTTAAATGATTGCACTAGGAAGGTTTGGGTTTACATGTTGAAAAGAAAATCTGAAGTTTGGTAAATTTAAAAATTTTAAAGCACTTGTAGAAAACCAAACTGGTAATAAAATCAAGTGCTTAAAAACTTATAATGGTGGTGAATTTTATTCCATAGAGTTTGATCAATTTTGTGTAGATAATAGTATTAAAAGGATTAAAATTGTTCCTTTTACACCTCAAGAAAATGGTGGAGCAGAGAGGTTGAATAGAACAAATTTGGAGAGAGCTCACAATATACTCTCAAATGCAAGTTTGGGAAAAAAGTTTTGGGTAGAAGCTATTAATACAACAAGATATCTGATTAACTGAGGTCCATCCTCTCAGTTGGATTTTAAAATTCCAGAAGAGAAATTGTAGGGAAAGAAAATTTCATATAGTCATCTGCAAGTATTTGTATGTGAAGCTTTCATTCACATCCCACAAGAGAAAATAATAAATATTGATGTAAAATCTAAAACGTGTATCTTCATTAGATACATAGACAAAAATATGGCTACAAGTTATGGTGTCCAATCACCAAAAAGGTTATTCGTAGTAGAGATGTAATTTTTAATGTTTAAATGATATGCCATGTTTGACAAAATAGGGGATGCTAGTGAACGAGTATGTTGCTCTTGAAGACATCACAAATGGAAGTGATGTGTTTAAAAACAAACAACAAGTTACACAACAAAACTTACCTCTGGGAACACTAAAAAATCTTCCTAGCAACGATAGAAATTTGTCACGGGATACATCTTTAAACTAGCCACTGGATGCATATCCTCATCAACCTTTGAATGTACATTGAAATAGGGAGGAGGGAAATTTATTAACATCTGTGCCCATTTATTAATGTCTAGCACCTTATCCACAAGCTCATTCACATGTAAATATGTCACTAAAATCCTTATCTCCACCATAGCCTACCTTGAGCAGCCTAATTTAAATGAGCTTCCACATAATATCTTTTCACACCATATAAGAAGTCTCCTACAACATTTAAATCAGCCACTCTGAGATTATGAGTCGCCATGTTTATATACCCCTACCCTCTTCTCAATACCTCTACTATGTAGTAATAACGATGAATAGGTTCACCAAAATTGCTCTTCTAAATAGGGTGTTGAAGAAGGAACTACATAGTAATTATTTCCTTAGGTTCATAGGTCCATTAGAGAATGAAAACTTTCTACAAAATACAAAGACTTTATCTAATACTTATTGATTTCAAGTGAAGTTAAACCTACCACATTTAAAGAATCCTACAATGCCAATGACAGTGAAAAGTGGATGGAAGCCATGGAAGACAAGATGGGATCTCTAATGCTAAATGGCACTTGGGATTTGGTTTCTCTTCCACCAAATAAGAAAGCATTAAAAAATAGGTGGGTATACAAATTGAAGGAGGAAGAAGGAGGGAAGAAATGGTATAGGGCTAGACTAGTGTTGAAGGGATATGACTAGCAAAAGGGTGTTGACTTCACTAAAAACAATTCCACATGTAGCTAAAATGACTTCAATTAGGGTAGTTTCGGGATTACTTGCTATGTGTGACCTTGAGTTGGAGTAGCTTGATGTCAAGACAATGTTTCTCCATGGTGATTGCGAAGAAGAGTTGTATATGAAACAACCTAAAGGCTTTGAAAAAGAAGGACAAGAGAATTTAGTTTGCAGGTTGAAATAAAGTTTGTATGGGCTGAAACAAGCTCTACAACAATGTTATCTCAAATTTGATTCCTTCATGGCTAAGAAACACATTACAACATGTGAATTTGATCCATGTGTCTATTATAAGGTGTTGGAAAATGGTGAGTTTGTTTTGTTGTTATTATACACAGATGACATGTTAGTCACCAGAACTAGCACAGATGTTGTTAGCAAGATGAAACAACAATTGGCTAAAAAAATTTCTATAAAGGATTTGGGGGTTGCCAAGAAAATCCTTGGAATGACTATCATTAGATAGAGACATAGAAGATAATTGAAATTGTCACAAGAAAATTACATTGACAAGGTTTTGGATAGGTTTAGTGTAACATCCACATTCTAAAAACATAGTAAAAACCAAAAATTCATCATAAAGTAAATTTACAAGGTAAAAATGAGATAGAGAAAAATTTTCTTTTATTCAACATATAGTCGAGTAACTACAATTACAAGGTATCTCATTACAAATACAATAATCTATATTGTCTTTCTCAAGTACAATGTTTACAAAAATAAATCAATTAAAAATACCTGAATTAGATAATGTTTTACTTAATCTCAATCAACACAAGTCTCAAAGATATACTGCATCCAAAAATCTGACATCTTTATCGCAAGCCTCGGCATGTCTTTTGCTAGAGAGAGAGAGTATCTTTCCAGTGATTTACCTCCAACCACAGACCGTCGGTCTCTCGCACTCCTTCCTAACCGGAAGTGGCCTTTCCCTTCAAGAGAAGTATAGACCAAGGTGACCAGTGGTAATTTGCCTTTCCCAGTACATAGTGTTGTATCTTACACAATCTCTATCTATCATACAACCCTAGATACCCTCTAGCTAAGTATGATTCCCGATAGGATGTGTAATCTAGATACAATGAACCGACAATGCATGCAGAGACATATGCATTACTATGGCCATAGTTTTCAATATAAATTTACGTTCACAATGAACGATGTCGTATTGTTCACCCACTCCAACTCGACTTGGATACTATCATATTCCTACAATTCGACTTGGTCATCTTTGTTTAACTTATGAAGTATGATGTTTGAACATTTGAGTCTTCCCGACCCATACATGTTTTCTTACACTGTCTATAATCCATAGACCTGATCAACTTTCTTTTTTTATGAGGACTCTCATTGCTTCATCGCAATTCCTGAGGTCCACGACTTATTGTTTCATAATAAAAATAGATAGATTAATTACAACTAAGATGATAACCTTAACCAAGTTAAGCATTATAGTCTAGGAATCTAAATCACTTCTTGCAAGTAAGAATAGTTACGCATAGTCAGGGCACTAGACCCTTCATTCATGATCTCAATAATGATCTCAATGTCTTAATATAATAATTACCATATCTAGGTTAACTATAGATTCAATTGATGAGTTTTGCCTAATTCAAACCTAGTCTTTCTGACTTAGGTGAATTCACAAGACACTGTCGTTGCTCTATTAATCATAATGGATAGACTATCCATTCTTAGGTTTCTCTCTTTCCAATAAGATAGACATGAGCATTACCAAATTAGGGTTCTCAACCTTCTTAGTCGACCCATACATAATCCACTAAACAGGTTGTAACCTCAAAAGGTATAATTATAACCTTACCCTACTGGGTCACTCTAGGGTTTTGTATTTCCTTTCCCATGATAATGGAATGTCAAGGATAGAGTTTAAGTTTTCAACTTTCCTTTAGTCTTCTATTTTTAACTCAGAATCCAAGTTCATTAATATGATACTCTGTTGGAAAATAGTAATTATTTGCTCCAAGGGTAAGAATATATGTATGGATTTATCTTGAATATTCACTTTGGAGTTAATCATTCCTTAGGAAGTTGAGTCTGTAAAATCATTATCGACCTTCTTGATCTTCTCAACTCAATAGACCTTTGCTAAAGAAGAAAAAGGAGTAATAGTTAGCATCCTAAAGTTAACATGATAATACTTATCATTGTTGTTGAATACACATGTGATTCTATATCACTATTCTATTGTGTTCTTATTAATAACAATATCATTATAACATATATGCCCATATCAATACCAAAATCCTTGAACTCAAGGTATCAAACTTTTACCTTTAACTCACTCTACGTATCTACAATATGAGCTTTTATCCTCTAAATAAAATTATGATAAGGCTACCTTTAGTATAGATATTCTTGATCAAATTCACTCTTTCAAATTTGAATGTGTTTGAGTCAAGAATAGTAAATACAATGTTTCACATTTGATAATATTTCATAGAGTGCTTCATCCAATGCAAAGAATGAGTCTCCAACCCATTTCATTAACTTTTGCTAGCAGGCTCCCAGTTCTTGCCAATATGGGAGTTTAGAGAAAAGTATAAATCCTATATAAAAACATAGAGGATAGGAGGAATTTTAACAAATAATACTATTTGACTGGCCTAGAAGACAAGTAAGCAAAAAGTACAAGCATACACGAAGCACGTGAACTGTTTCAACAATTTCCTTGAAGAAATGTCTCATCGTGGAATGCATTGATTGCAAGATACACACAAGATGGACAAGTTGAAAAGATTTTAAAGACTCTCAAGCAAATGTAGTTGGCAGGTCAAGCTAAAGATGAAATCCCATTTAAGTCCTTTGTAAAAGCACTCAAGCGAGACAAAGGTATGGACATCCTTAACCGAGAGGGTTTAATCCAACCATCCATGGATACATCTGAGTACAAACTACATACCATTCCCATCTGGACATACCCAAAAAAGGACAAAACTAACTTGACATAGACTATAAGGGCATATTTCATATCAGGTTAACCCCATAGGTAGATGTGCTCGCACAACCATGGTATTTAATGTTTTATTTATGAGTCTTACCTTTACTAGAGGTCAATCGAGCACAAAATATGTCAATGAAGAAAATAAATACCTTTGGTAAGTATGAAGCTTTAGATATATGTTTCTTGGTCAGTTGCTTTCGTCGCATTGTAGCTTCCCAATCCGGTTCACTCGAATCAACCCAATAGCACTGTATTCTTCTCCTAGGGGATACTGGATGATCAGGAAACATCTCCACTTTTTATTCATTTTACCCTCACTAGTCTTGGTGCACCAGCAATCATGAATGCATTCACAGTAACCATTGTAACTGCGTTTGCAGCCTCTCACTTAGTCTGTAGTGTTTTCTACAGTGTAAGATGATTCCTTCAACTCTTACACCAAGTTCTCCTCTTCCTCCCGTTCCTACCCATGTATAACTCATATATCTCCCACGACTCTCCCTATTCACTGTGTAAATCTCTCCTCCCACTTCATTGTTTTTGGTCTCCCCCTAAAACATTTCAAACTCTTCCTCCAGTCGTGGCATCCTCTCTTACTACGATGGAGTAACCGACCCATAGATCTCTCAGTTTCTAGCTTTTTTTGTTCTCTTTTTCCTCACAACAGCAGAACTGCCCCTTTTTGCACCCTCCACGATGGATTGAATGGCATCCTCCTACCGTCCACCGTAAAGAGGTTCCCATTGACATTTTTGCCGTTTTTTGTTTCTAAACAACCACATCACTACTACCCACGAACATCTGACATGACTCCCCACTCCGAAGGAAATTCATGGCATTTACTTTCGGTTTCAGTTTCTAAACCACTGAATGCTCACCTCCCAACTACCCACGGTGGTAGAAGCATAATACCATCACACTTTTGAAATTTCAAAGCCTAAACACAAGGAGGTTGATTGCTGCATGCCACCCAACTTCCTTACATATAGAAAACTCTTAAACATGGTAGAGACTCCTTAATGGCGACATGGCACAACAACCTCATCAAAACTTACTCGTACCAGAAGGCTTCTTAACTTCCCAATAAGCAACTAACACAATTTGAGGAGCTAAATTCTCACATGGTGGTAAATTATAAATGCAAAAGGTGACTCCAAGGTCGAATAGAGGTAAAGAATCAAAACCGACTAAAGAACAAAGTGTGGGTTCTATCCAAGACAATTCAAGTTGTAAACTCAAAAAGAAAAAGACGTATTCGCAAAGGATGATGTCCCAACTGACAGAGCCTAGGAGAAAACCACTTGATTCGATGAGAAAACCGACATCAAGTAAACTAACGAAAAAACTACATCCCCTTAGCCGAGTTATGACTTGAACGATTGCGGAATATCCTTCCAAATGACGACCAAAACAGTTATAGCATAAATCAACTTCACATTCGACTTCCATCGATTTACAAAAGGGAATAAATTCACAACACATGATTAATGCGTTTTGACGGCAATCACGACAGATTGGGCATAATGCAACACAAGTTTTCTAAATCGTTTAACGCACAAAATGACTTCTTGCATCTTTCGACTATGAGATGTGATCCACAATCTGCCACAAATAGGTTCATCTGTTGATGTTAATGTCAACAATATTAGCGTTGTCTAACTTGATGGGAATGTCTTGACATTTAAGAGGCGACAATAAAACCTCAAGTGACTCAAGAAGAATAATGCGACCGTTTTACAGCTATGACATTGTTTACTTTACAACCAACTATGTTGCCTCACCATCAACTTGACTAGATGATAATCAAGGTATCGACTACCTATCGATTTAGATTCGAAAGAAAACTAGCAAGATAAGACTTACCTCATATGACTCATTGGTTCACATTATTGTTTAACACTAGACTCGTTTGGCAAATTGACCACTCATAATCCAAGGTCTATCTCTCTCTTCTCAAAAGATACTCTCTCTCTCCTCTCTGAGAGTCAATAACCTGTAATCCTATTTCACTTGTCATCAAACAATAAGAGATCAGTGCATCTTTATTCGATAAATTCAACTAATAAATCAAATCTTATAATACAGTTATTAAATTGACCATAACATAATCATTTCCATGATATCATAATTGATATTCAATACAATTCCATGTCATATCCTGTCTTAAGTCTATAACATCTCAACAAATTTACTTATGCCCAAGTAAAAAGTAAAAGTATAGCAAGTCAGAAAATAGGGATGTAACATTTAGCATGAAGGGTACTAAGATAGTAAGCACACCTTTTGTTGATCATTTCAACTTATCTTCTAAAATGTGTCCAAATATAAAAGAAGAAAAATTGTATATGGAAGGAGTTTCTTACTCCTTTACTATTGGGAGCCTTATGGATGTGATGGTCTGTACAAGACTCAACATTGTTCATGCAGTGGGAGTAGTTAGTAGGTATATGAGAAATCTAGGTAAGGTTCATTGGGAGGCTATAAAGTGGATTCTAATATACTTGAAGCACGCTTCACATCATGTTTTGAGGTTTAGAGGACAAGATGCATAGATGAAGGGGTATGTTGATTTCGACATGGATGGTGACTTGGACAAAAGGTCATCTACCACTGGTTATGTGTTCAGATGAATATTTGTAGGGGCAACAATCAATTGGGTTTCTAGATTGCAAAAAGTGGTAGCTCTTTCCACTATAGAAGCTGAATAAATTGCCATCACTAAAGGTGATAAGGGAATGTTATGGTTGCAATGTTTATTGTCTAAATTGGCTAGCAGACATTAAGATTTCATGATGTATGGTGACAACAACAACACTTATAACATTTGGAAAAAATGCAACATTTCATAACTAGACAAAGCATATGGAGCTTAGATATCATTTTATCTAAAGTGTTCTTGAACAGGGCAAGCTGGATTTGGAGAAGATTCATACCAACATTAATCCTGTTGAGTGTTTATGAAGGTTGTTCCAAAAGAGAAGTTGGAGTTCTACAGAGCTTCTCTTTTATTGGTAATCAAGTGACAACAATATTGGAAAAGCAAGTGACATCTTTGTATGTGGCAGCATGGTTTGGACTTCAAGTGGGAGATTGGTTGGTTGTAATGTCCAACCATCATGACTTCCATCCTCTCAATCTTTTGACTCTTCATCTACCCTAAAAAGTGTAATATAAAATTGAAACTCAATCACTTCAAGGATTGATTGATGAAACTTTGTAATATTCTGCCACAAGTAATAGGAGATATAACCCTGCTTTTCCCATGGACATAGCCATTATTTGGTAAACCATGTAACTCTGCTTGTTTGCATACAATTGTGGATATGATTCTTATTATCTCTGTTTTTACTTATTCATTGTTTTGGTGTTTAAAATCTGCTCGAATTACTTTAACACTTTCAACCACTAACAATTTAGATTTTATCCTCTAGAAAAACCTACCATGTGCTAGTTGTAACGATTTGTTTTATGAAAGGGATTTGGAAAAACATAATTACCTAATCAACAAATATTATACTAACAATACAATAGTAATAAGTCCGTTTAGAATGTTCTGAAGCCCTTTTAGAAGTCAAGAAAGAACTTACATAGCATAGAAAGGTAGCATCTTTGTCAGCTTCTAGAAAACATTATAAGTTCGATTAGAATTCAGAGCTAAACGACAAAGGGAGTGTGTATTTGGTTACAAAATCTGAATTAATGAAGGCAATGATACAAGGTGGAATTTGACAGCCACATCTGCCTCTCCAGTTGAAATATAATGACGACCTTCGATTTAAGTCTCGAGCAATTTTATATAGTGTAAAATTTGATTGATACTTTCGGCAGATGATATTTGTAGATGGACGTCCATATAATTTTCAATGTAATTCCTCTCTAAGCAGTTTAGATATTATTAGAATTCGAAGTTGTAAATAATAATGAAGTGACGAGTGTAAACTTAGTAAACATTATCAAAGGGCTCATCGACTAGCCCAAATTGGTGAGCAAAACATAATGGATAGTGCTGGTTTTAGATTGTGTTGTGTTAATGGATTAATTTAATTGTCAAGTTTAAAAGGAAAAAAGAATATATGTTGGTATTTTAAATTTATCTTATATCTATAAAAATAGTGTTAAGATATTTTGTTAGGTTTATTTTGAGTATAAGTTGACAAAAAACTAAAATCTATGAGTTCAATTTTTAGTTCTAGTGGTCTAGACCTATTTTATGTTATATTTGTTCAACTATCCTAAATTGAATTTAATGTGTGCTTTAGTTCTTTTAATATAATTACACCCATAATCTAGATCTCATTATTGGTGGTGAAACAAATATGATCTATACATATGTCATGATACCATAATTTTGCCTAGTTAAGCTAGCCTTACACTAAGTGCATTGTTGTTTCATGTAATCAACTATAGTTAACTATAACCTGGGCATTTAGTAGGTGTAATTGAATAGTGACTACCAATGAACTAAACTTGTACATGATTTTGAAAGAATAAATTGTTCTAGGGAAAAGTGTTTATTAAACCCCATGAATGTATAAATTGAAAATAAGATTGAATGAATTAGTATATAAGAAAGATATACCAATTTCAATACTTTGTTATAGTCTATGCATATTTGATTGTATGCTTCTTAACTAACAACACACAAAATAGAACAAGAGTTCATAGACTTAGATGTGTGCTTTTGGTGAAAGCATAGACCACATAAGTGTTAACCATGGTATAAACACACAAAGTGACAAGGTGGTTAACATTTTGGTTCTATTGCTAGAACCCTCAAATAATTTGTGTAATGTGGGATACAGATGCCTTGCAAGGTGACACAAGATGAGATCTATAAATTATTCACAAGTAGCATAGAATAAATTTTTAAGACAACATTACAATGGCTAAACTCTTGTTCATTGTAGTTCGTTGAAAAAAATTCACTAGGGGTAAAAATGTTTTTGGTTCAAAAGTATGTGGATATTTTAAAGATGGATTAGTTCATTTTTGTTTAAGAAAGAACATATAAGAGGGGGACAAATAGTTCATGAGTTGAAATGAGAATGCATTAAATATGGAGTTTGTTACTTCTTGTGCAACACACCCATTTCCCCATGAAATGGAAACCCACCATTTTGGATTCTACCACATTTTTGGCCTCTGCAACCATGTGTTCTTTTTTTGGCCTAATTGATAACCAATTGAATAGACCAAATATTAGCTTGTGAACTTTATCTAATCTCTATCCATTCATGTCCACATCCTTTGATGGTCTTTGGCTTAAGGGTTTATGACAAACACATTAGGTTTATATCCATTTGCCTATGGTTTAGCATGCTCCAACTCCCTCCATCTAATGTGCTCAATTCTTATTGGTCCTCTTAGACCAATTATGAGTGATCCTCATTCCACTTCATTTTTGGTTTGGTCTCATAATCTTAGTCATGGTGGCATGCAACCTCATCAATCTCTTCCATGGTGGTGTATGCCCTATTTTGGTCTCTTCACACATTCAAAAATCCTATGATGAAATCTCATCCAATCGCTTGTGTAATCCTACTTTGTTGGGATGATATCCCTCTCCTTTGCATTGTACAATCCCTTAGATCATCCACATCAACCCTTTATTCTCATTACTGATCCTATGCTAAGCTCACCTTGGTCCTATTACATGACAGCTCAGCTACATTGAAACCAATGGCATAACCTCCATGCACATATAAATGATCGTACCTCTAAAAATTGCTCCATTTATTGATCTTTGAGTTCATCATGTGGTCACTACATCTCTCACGTTACTTTAGGATATCATGATTTAGGGCATGCACACACCATTGGATTAATTTTATCCAATAGTCTACACATTACTAATGATCCTATAAGATCTAAGATAGTTACACAATGCACCAACCATTTATCAAGGATATCATCTAATGACTATTATGCCTCTTACTATGTGATGAGTTCATTTCTTTCTCCACTACACCTATGCATTTGGTTATCTTGAGCTCTACCAATATGATGGGACCATTACATATGCCAAGATATTCCTCCCTGATGTCACAACAGGTGATTATGAGTAGTTAAATTTGATGACTAATATCCTTATGAATTTTCACCTTTTCCTATTCCCATGTCTGACTACATGTGATATAAATTTGGAGGCCTCATTTATGATCATGAACACACTAGAGGTTTGTGAAAGTGTGAATTTGGTCCCTCAAATAAAATGAGGGGTGATACTAACATGAAAAATGTAAATACTTTCCTTATTTAATTATGAGTTCAAAATGGTGATTCCTTTATGGTTTATGATTTCCTTGTGTATATTTGGCATGGATCCTTTCTATGTAGGACATGTGTCTTCCTTGGATGCTAAATAGGCCCCCCAAGGTGTACACATGGCTAGACTAATTTAAGGAATGAAAAGTTACATAAATTAAAGAGTTCAATTATACGTGAGTTTGTTAAGCATTAAAGGAGTTGCCTTATTATCCTCCATAATTCTATCATGTGTTTGGTTTCTATAGTATTCCCACTCCTTCATGTAGTCTTACCCTCTTTAGTCAAGAGGCATGCCCTTTTAAAGCCACCCGTACCTTAATTTCAAGTGAATTTTTTTTTATGATTCATCATTTATAACTAAATTGCATGATTATAGGAATGAGGATTTTATATCTCCTTTTGACCCATTGAGGTTAATGAGTCCATTGAGCTAGCTATTTTATTTCAAGCCTATGTAATTTTATCTTATACCCTAGCCAACAAAGATATTGACCTACTTCATGGGGTTGATAATTCTATTGTCTACAAAGATTCTTTAGCTTCTTGTGAGAACTCTCTAGATGACATGGAGGAAGCTACATTGAAACAATTTCCAAATGATGAGATTTTTAAAGGAATTATTTCTAGTATTTTTTTATTTTGTTGGAATATACAAGAATCTAAAACAAAAATAAAACATTTGTAGGTAATATCATCCATGTTTTTGTCTAACCTAGGCAATGATGTTGATGATTTTTTAGTTAAATAGAAAGGGTGATAGTGATTAGGATAATAATTATTTTATTTCTATTACTAATGAAGTTGGAGAGTGGGATTAACTGTTAACTAATTGCTATATTTTTGATGTCGAGTTTGATGATTAGGATGAATTATAGTATGCTAAAAAGGGTCAAGGTGTAAATGTTTGGCCATGACCTAGAAAGTATTGTTATTAATGACATGGACCCACTCATGGGGAATTCAAATGAAGTTCATGTTGTTAGTGGAGATCATGCTTTGCAGGTTACCAACCATCAAAAATAGGATCTTCCACACTCCCCTAAATCTCATGTATTTAGCTTTAATTCTAAGTATAATGATTTAGTGAACAAGAACAATTTTTAGATTAACTTTAACAACAATGATCAATCCCACATGTTAATCCCAATAAAAGTGTATCATGAATTCAAGAATGTACTAGGTAAAGTATTTATTTTCTAATTCAAGAATATTGCCACCCACCTCCAAACCTAAACTATCAAACTACAATGTTTAGTGCTTTGATGAAAAGGCTAGGAGTAGATTTGAAATAATTATTCTTGAGTCTCCACATGTATAATGTAGAATTAGTTTAGGAGATTTTATTTTCTTGTTTTCTTTCATTTTTCTATATTTTTGTTTTGTCTCATTTCCTTTAATCTTTTATTTCTTTTGAGCTTGTTTCCTATTTAGTGCTACTTGTTCCTATCCTTCCTAATTGCCATAAATAACAAATCTGTACATACACATGAACACACATTAATAAAGTATTGTACCTGCAACGCTTAAAGAGTATACCAATTCCATTGTCCATCCATAAAAACTAAAGTGTGCTAGATAATATTTAACATGGTTGTTGTCTTATCTCTACTTTCCTCAATTCTCAAAATGACTTTATAGAAGTCTTGTACCAACTACAAAGCACTCAATAAATATTTATGGAGACATAAATACTTATAGTATTTATAGCTTTTTCCAGCAACTACTACACATAATGACTTTCCAATTAAAATATAAGTGCATACTATTTAGTGTTTGGCTTATAAATATTTGTGCCTATTGACTATTTGATAACACTTGGGTGCTTAAATTACTATTTCTTAGTAAGTGGGAAAGGAGACCAAAGTCATTTAACTTGTGATGGCTAGTCATAAACTTGAGTTGATTACTTGTATAGGCATATTCTTCTAAACATGCAAATCATACATCAGGTCTTTGTAACACTTCTATCCTCATCATCACAATGGGACAATGTAAATGCACTCTTAGCTCTTTAGAATGAATCTACATCTTAAATTGTTTTGTTATTTGGACTCCTTTAGTGAACACTGTAGTTTTTGGATCACTTCCATAAATGACACTAGTCTTTGAGCTCCTTTGGTGAACGTTGTAGTTTTTGGATCATTTCAATAAATTATAACAAATGACAACAATAATTAATCCTTCAATGAATGTCATAGTCTCTGGACCACTTCAATAAATGACAATGGTCACATGGTCAGTAGGTAATCACATTTTGCAAGAGTCATTATGGATATGACTCACATTATGACTGTCCCTCCACTATCCTCTCACATCATGATTGTGAGAAAGTTCATTCCCAGACGAGCTAAATTTTTCATAATGAGGCATATACTATTAGGAATTTGTAGGTCCAATAAAACCAATTCCACATAACCCATAAGTAGAAAATGATGCAACAAATAACCATAATGTAAAGGTCAAACGACAAACACATGATAACACAAGATATACACTAGGAAAACCCTCAAGAGGGAAAAACCAAGCCTTCAAAAGAATTTACACTCATACATATTATTTAGCAATAAGATATTACAATACATGCTCATGAGTCTCCATGAATACCTCTGAAACATCAAGGTCTTCCAATGCATCCTCCATGTGTCCAAGAATGAATCAACACATCCCATGCCATGCTTCACAAAATGCACTTATAGAAGAGAACTCAATACAATGACAACCTATCTCACAACCTCCTATACACCAACAATGAACAATCAGCCAACCGACAACTAATGACCATGTGCTTGATTTTATAGACTAAGCTCACACAAATACAAGTAGTAGTATTGGGTAATAGCGTGTGCTCCAAAACCATGGATACACAAAACCATTGACCCTCTCATTTAATTATTGGTACTACATTTTTTTCCAACAATTAAATAATAGAAATAAATAATTAACTACTCTATGTGTCCCACATACATAAAATAATTAATCCAATGTTACATACAACAATTACAAGTGGCATCCAAATAAATATCTAATGTGGCTAAACACATTAATTAAGATGCACCACAAATAAATATTTATTTTACATGAATAAAATAATACAATAGTATGCAAGGTGTACAAAACCTATTTCCCAACATTCTCCCACTTGTTGTATACATTTCATAAGGGTCAATCAATGAAATACATCATCATCATCATAGGCAACACATGAAATCACATGAATCTTCAGCATGCTCTTGTGCTCCATCAAGATACTTGCAATAAAATCAAAGTGAACACCATCTCAAGAAAGAACTCCTCTCATCCTCCAACATGCCACCTATGGAAGAAATGGAACATGCCAAGGTGAAGATTCGCCAATCCAAAGAACACAAGTATCAAATCCAAGTGATAACAAAAGGCTCCAAGTTGCTGTCAAAGGTAAAAACCCACATGTCTAGAAATAGTACCCACAACATATGGTTATACATCCAACCATCCATACAACATAGGTATAAACAACATCAATAAACTCATGCCAACAACATATCCAACCCATATATACTACAATCAAAAGCTCCATGTATAAACTTGTCAATGAAGAACACATACATCTAGGAACTCCCACTACATGGGTAATGCCAAATCTGAAAATACATCCAAGGTGTACCAACTCTATCAATCAACACTCAAACCAAAGTGTGGCTAATCAACAAGCCAATATAGTATCGAGAATAATAACAATGATCCACATATGCAAGATAAATCACTACATACACTCTCATAACTCACCATAACTCTCCCAAAGTCTAACCATATCAACATGATCCTAGAGGAAGTAGCCATAAGACAAAGAGAGAAAAGCTATAACTCATAATGTCTTGCAAACAGCTCAAAGTGCTAAACTATGTTAGGTATGATCTCCTCTACAACCCCAAATGAAAATCCTTAACAACACCCAACCATTCGATCTCATAGATCAAATGAACAAATGTATCATGTAACCAATATGGATACAAGTCTCTCTAACCAAGGTAGATCAAACTCATTACCATTCCATAACTAGGAATAAGCCCAATCACATCTCCTAAAGTTATCATAATAAACATCGTAAATCAAACCATATGAACAAGCAGATAAACATGCTAACATCTCCTAAATGAACCCTCCAGAACCAATAACCATAGCTCAAGATCCATAAATATGAAAAGATGAAACATAAAGTGAAATGCATCTAAAAGGATGGGTGATACATCATAGATGATAAACTACCAAGTAAACCAAGAGTGGGGAGTGAGAATGCTCCTCCAAGATACACCAAGCCACAATGACTCTCTCCAAAAACAATCTCCTCTAGGTCCAAGAACTCACATCCATATCCAGGTGTAGGTTCCTCAGTCTTCCTATTGAAACCTCCAATGACTAATTGTCTCAACAAGTATCTCTAATGCAAAGAGAACTCTAGCCTCACCTAAGCCTCCGAGTATCCAAGAGTACCTCCACAATCAATCCACGCTAAAACTCCAAATGCAACTCCACACAATCATGGAGCTCCCAAGAAAATAATTTCAATATACTCAATACCAAGAGAACTAACAAGATCACTATCAATGCTCCCTATGCACATCTGTAAAATCAGGGAACCTATCATGACATCATGATCTAACCATCTCCTCTTAGCAGATCACATGCACTAATGCACACATCGTATTTCAAGAGAACCTATATCATATCAAAACTCTAATCTAGAATCAAGAGTCTATCAAGACACAATATAAACATCTCTAAACAAAGGATCAACATATCCAATCACATGAAGATCTACTAACAATAGAACTTGGGATGTCAAAGCACTTTCACTGAAACAAGAATCATAATCCAAGAGCCTCTCCAAGACACCCACAGCCACCATAAAAGATCGCCCATCACAAGTGAAGAATCTATATCACTGTCAAAGCTCCCATTGAATTGTTATACCAAGCTATCCATGGAAACAAAGTAACCATGTCCTAAATGAAGATTATCCATGGCCCCAACACAATTAAGAAATCCTGCTATATTATCAACAACTCCTCAAGGTAATGTAGACCATAATCTCCATACGAAGAAGATAAAACCATCATTGTCAAAATCTCACATAAAACCATGTATCCAAGCTATCCATGATATCATGATAAACATGCTACAACTCTCAACAACTAACTATCCAAGCACTCTGATCATCCATCCTCTCATCCAATGCAACATATCAATGTATAACTGACAACAGACAAGGCCAAGTAACAAAGTCTACATGGGTAAATGTACAAAGATGAGTCCAGTTAAGGTGGAAATTTTGGACTTAGAAAACAACCTAAAATTGGTTAAACCAAAATGGGATCCCCTTTTTATGAAATGGGATCCCGTTATGCTTCGGGATCCTGAGCCAAAAGTGGGATCTCATTTTCAAGAAATGAGATCCCATTTCATAAAAGGTTAAAATATTAATCTTTTATGAAATGGGATCTTGTTTCTAGAGCAGGATCCCATTTCATAAAATTTGAATTTCAAACTCAATTTTTTCTATGGGTTTGGGGTCAGAAAAAAGGCTTGGGAAACCGACCCTTAGCTTTGGACCTAGTTTGACCTGCAAGTTGAAGGTCATGTCAATGTCACAACAAAATAGTAATTTTGAGCATATGTCTGAAGGCCTTTCTTGCAAAATTTTTTGACAAAATTAAAACTCATTATAGATGAGACAGTGCAGATTCCAAAGATGTAATTTTTTTTTACAATTGGATTAATTTTCAACTTTTCAATTAATTTATGATGAAACAGGTCCATAAACTTGAATTATCAGTGTTTTTAAATATTTTAATAACTTTTTATCAAAATAACTTTTTGTAAAAAAAATGTACGAAAATGTACTTCAGACAATTCTTTTCAATTTGAAAAAAAAATTCAAAAAATGTTAATTTTAGGTAATCTTATGTGTGACGTACACGACATTTTTTAAAACACCAAAAATGGCCAATAAAAAGTTAACAAAAAAAATATTCAATAAAAAATTACAAAAAAATATGGAAAACATGCTTCATTGAGTTACAAATCCTTTTCCAAAAGAATTTTGAAAAATATGATTATTTAGGTCAAAATATGGATGATGTACACGTGCATGGTATAGTAAAAAAAAGTGATTTTTAAAAAGTGGTTTTTAGAAACTCCCATCAAAAATCAATTTATATAATCTAGGTATTAAACAAAATTACATATTTAGAAACTAGAATCCAAGTACTACATTTCATATTTACTGACTTTTTTCAAGATTCCACCTTTAAGTGCTTCAAATTTTTAGGTCAAATATGACAAATTCTAAAAATTAGGGAAAACACTTCCACTTTTTGGCTAAAAAGTGGACTCAACTTCTTGCACACACACGCATATGTTAGAAATGATGGTAGAAGCAATGGAGATTGTCATCTAATTCAAACCTTACTAATGTCATCTAAACAATGTAGAAGCAATGGAGATTGTAACATAAATAAAACCCACTACACATAAATAACATGAATTAAAAACTAAACACATTACATAGTATGTAACCTGGAGAAACCCCTTTCAGGTAAAAGACTCCACCAAGAAAAGAGGCTCCAAGTAGTATAATCTTCAAAAATGATATTGCAATACATGCACTTCCTCTCCTTCTCCAGTCTTCAATCTAGCAGTGCTTGTTACTCTCAACTCTGATAAAAATGTAGTACAAATATCCTTATAAGGGGGTTGCTTTCCAGGGCAAGATAAACCAATGAAATCTCCACCATCAAATCAATGACCTAATGACAAATAGTCTAGATTTACAATGATAAAATATAAATAAAATATGGTTTTAGGGGTGCTGCCCCTAAAACCCCACCAGGGTGCATGGCCCCCGAACCCCCTATCAGGGGGATAATTCCCCTAGACCCAGGATCGCAAGCGGAAACCCCCCTCTGACTCCCCATTGCAGATGAATTAACATCAAGGGTTGGATATAAACATGCACCTGAAACAAGATAGCTGCTGGTCAAACCTTTCATCCTTATGGGTGATTTACAAACAATAATAGGAATAATAAATTACATAGGATTTACAAAGTTGATGGCACCTTAATCCTAACAGCATAAACACTGAATCAATCTCGTGGATAAAGACAATTGACATCCGAGTCATCTCACTGTAGCCAATGGGTACCTAGTCCACAAAAGTACATAACTCAAAGATCCAAAACAAATGTAACATAAAAACTCATCATCACACTAGTAACATCCAAACTGAGATATCAAAGAAGATAATCTATAGACTCCAAGACGCAAACACTAAATTAACACTAGATTCAATTTGCCAAACAAGTCCACAAACAAGTAACCATAGTCAAGGAACTAATCAAGCATTAAAGAGATAAGAACTATCCCCTAAAACTACACAACACCAAATATAATCATGAATCAAACATCATAGCCCATACCTATCAATCGTATACATGATCATGTCATGCCAATGCAAAAGTTTACCTACATATCCATGACATCATAATCATCATCATTGTTGTACGTGTACTCAATTTCCACTTAAATGAGACTCCTAGTCTCACATGTGTATCAACCATATCCTCAAACTATAAGATAACCTATGTACCTGTCTCCATCAAAGTCCAAACTCTAAAAAACTCATATAAGCCTGTATCTAGAAGAACCAAATCTAAAAACCTACTATACCATATGAATGCTCTCATAATCACACCCTGAATCTCAGGCTCCTACAAGTGATCAAATAAGTACCAATATCTCTCTGTACACGAAACACAAAATCTACATGATCTAATCTATAGTACACTACAATAGCTCTCCAACGTGTGCCCAAAATCAAAAATTGGATTTTATATGCAAATGTTATGAGCATAAAACTATCCCAGTGCAATGTTTGGCTTTAGGCACCAAATTTTGATATAAACACAAAAATATGATAATAAATCATGTAGCACTGTGTAATGCTCAAAGATACCTTTCTTACACCTATAACAAGTCGAAAACCTGATATGGTGGGTGAAAGCTATGCTTCCTAGAAGAAAATCCCCTTCGAAGGCTAAAAGGGGACCCCTGGTGGGACGCTGTTTGTACCACTGATGTAAGTATGATGTCATCATTAACATGGCCCTGACTGTGCACTCTAGTCATCACATGCTGACTAGGCAAGGTGGTGCTAACTTGGCATATTTAGCCGGCATCACAAGGTGATGTGGTGGATTTGAAGGAACATTAAATTCATTTTAATGTTTTCCACGCCATAGAGGCAAAACCAAAAATGCATTTTAAAAAGGTTTAAATTTACAATTTTTAAACATAGTTTGAAAATACTGTGGGGGCTATTATAAGCTCACTGGTAGATAAATCTTTGTTGGTCAGCTTATGGCCGTGGCTTGGCCTATCAGACTGATGGCTGGAACCAGTGGGCCTATGGCCCTGCCAGCCAGTGCCCAACAGCTGACCCCTATCAGGCTTGCATGTAGGTACAAGGCTGGAGTACCCCCTACTCTACATTTTTTTAATATATGATTTTTTATTTCTCTTTCCTATAGTTCTTTTTTTCAATTGATTTTTTTTAACCATAGGAAAATTATCATTACGTAGGAAAATTAAAATATTTTTTCTATGTATCTCTGCAGTCGTACAACCATAACATTGTACTTGGGCTGCTTAAAAAAAATTGTTTTATACTCCAGTGACATAAATAGGTAGGATTTTATATCAATCTTCATCTCTTGGGCCTCCTAGACTCAATGTCGAGGTATGTTTTATCCCAGGAGGTCATATGTGAAAAATACCCCCTCGAAATCCTCATTGAAGCCATCTAAGAATCCTTCTTTAGCCATGATTTTTCAATCATCAGATTCGTAAAATACATAATAAATCCATAATACCAAAAACTCCAAATCTACAATACAACCTGTACAAAACCCTTTAATGTCCTAAATCCTTTCATGCATTGCCATGGCTTCCACTTTGCATCAGATCTACACACACAAGGGTTATAACAAAATAGGGAGCTCACACCTCCCTCAACTATAACATTGTTATGATACCACATGTTAGGAATTTGCAGATCTAATAAAACCAATTCGACATAACCCATAAGGAGAAAATGATGTAGCAAATAACAATAATGCAAAGATCAAATGACAAACACAAGATAACACAAGATATACTCTGGGATAACCCTCAAGAGTGAATAACCCAACCTCCAAAAGCATCCATGCATTCATATGTATTATTCTGCAATAAGATATTAGAATACACACTCTCGAGTCTCCATGAATACCTCTAAAACATCAAACTCCTCTAATGCATCCTAGATATGTCCAAGTATGAATCCACATATCCATGCCATGCTTCACAAAATGCACATACATGAGAGAACTCAATACAATAACAGTCTCTCTCACAACCTCCTGCACACCAACAATGAATAATCAGCCAACCCACAACTGATGATCATGTACTTGATTTTATAGACTAAGCTCACACAAATACAAGTAGTAGTATTGGGTAGATGCATGTGTTCCAAAACCATGGATACACAAAACCATTGAACTCCTCATTTAATTATTGGTACTACATTTTTTCTCAACAATTAAATAATACAAATAAATAATTAACTACTCTATGTTTCACACATAAAATAATTAACCCAATTTTACATACAACAATTACAAGTGGCATCCAAATAAATATCTAATGTGGCTAAACACATCAATTAAGATGCACCACAAATAAATGTTTATTTTACATGAATAAAATAATACAATATTATGCAAGAACCTATACCATTATGGAAAAAAATTGTAATGAGATGATATCTATTCAACTTTTTTCTCTTACAATGTTGAGCTACGCATGACGAATCAAAAAAATGTAATGCATCATATCCTCTGTGGGACAATTATCTGTATAGTAATAGGGTGGTAGTGAAATTTCTAGGCATTGATATTTTGTCTGTGTTATTTTTGATATATCAGTGATATCAAAGGTGATACAACTCAAGTAAGACATTCGACACATCCACAAATATGCTCTGATATCTTCCTTAGCAATTTTGCTTCGCCACATTGAACCAGGCTAATTAATTGGTTTGGACATGTGGTTGGACAACCTTTTTATTTTTTGGGTGGTTTGTAAGGCTCTGCACAAGGATCTCATGGAATTGTTTGTATATATAATCACTTCATGTTGTTCAATTTAACTTCATCTATCAATGGATTTTGAGAAGCGGATTTCTACAATTAATGTCCATGGGGACATCTGAATCCTGAGTATCGATTGAGGAGGAGTTCATGGCCTTATTCCACTGCAACCTCTTAAATTCTTAGAGAAAGAGCTGTAGGTATATATTTTCTGACAATTAGTATAAATTAGGAGGATAGTTGCATTTGCATAAACATATTACTGAAATGTGGCTTGCTTCATTTTTTTAGAAATTAGATGGGGATGAAGCAAGACTCGCAGATTATTTCAATATAGTAGCGGGTACAAGCACTAGAGATCTCATCGCCAAAATGTTAGCCACTCCATACATAGATGATCATTGTCACAATCCTCCTTATACTATTGGGAAAATTGAAAGTTTTTACTTGTATAATGTGAGCTTGATTTTTCCTCTCATGTTAATTTCATATCAGATTGTAATTGTTTCTTACTTCATCTGTCTTTCTCCATCTCTCCCTTTGGATGGTGGATTGACTACCATATATATAATCGATTGGATTTTAGGAGACGCGACTGTTCCAATCGTTCTGTTTCATAATGAAATTTGTTTAATTAAACTCTATTATTTATAACCTCCCGAGGCTACAAAAACATCCCCTCTTAGCTAGGGAGGTATAGCAAAGTCTTCCTTGAGTCCTACTCAAGGGTATCATGTCTAGTCATGGACTCTCTCAACATTACGTCCACAATCGTTACACCCAATTGTGAAATAGTTCATCACAAAGTTTCTTAACGTGATATCATCATGGAGTCACTCAACATGTCATCCACGATGGCTACTCCCATGTGTGGAAAGAAACATATGCACAAGTACTCATCATGGAGTCTCTCAACGTGATGTCATCATGGAGTCTCTCAACATGATGTCCACCATGGCTACTCCCATGTGTGGATAGAAACATGTGCACAAGTGCTCATCATGGAGTCTATCAATGTGATGTCGTCATGGAGTCTCTCAACATGATGTCTATCATGGCTACTCCCATGTGTGGATAGAAACATATGCGCAAGTGCCCATCACAGAGTCTCTCAACATGATGTCGTCATGGAGTCTCTCAACATGACGCCCACCATGGCTACTCCCATGTCTAGATAGAAACATGTGCAGAAGTGCCCATCACGGAGTCTCTCAATGTGATGTCGTCATTGAGTCTTTCAACATGATGTCCACCATGGCTACTCCCATGTGTGGAAAAACATAAGTATAAAGGATTCATTACAGAGTCTCTCAATGTGATGTTGTCATGGAGTCTCTCAACATGATGTCCACCATGGCTACTCCCATATGTGGAAAGAACCACATCTTCGTCTCAGACATGGATGAGGGCTTTCACCTCATATTTCTCTATCTCAAAGAAATATGCATTATAGCAAAGATCACTGATGCTGAGTCTCCCTCTCAGCAGGGTTGACATTCTCCACTACTCAAATCTTGTCCCAAAAATATGCAAACTTCACTCTGGCAAGAGGCTTGGTGAGATTATCAGCCGTCTGATCATCAGTGCAAATGTACTTGAGTTGAATTGCTTTCCTCAGCACCATTTCTGACCCTGTCATACTTTATGCACCCAATGTACAAGACACTAGCTCTCCCTCTTAGCGAGTCCCAAACTTCACAACCCCTTGCAAGATCCCTGCCTTGACTTAACCTAATTTGAGTAGATTTTTTCAAAACTACTCTTTCTATCACTGCGAGAACCCTGCCTCGACTTCCTTCACTAAGTTGATCCATCCTTTTGATACATTCCTGCAAAACCTTCCATGGTACTCAGATTTCTCATCCAAGTGCCACCACAACCACCTTGTTGCACCTTCTACAGTACTAACTCCCAACTAAACTCAACTCCAAGCAAAGTTATCCATACAGTAGCATGGATTTTAATGGCATTTCATGGATAAAGTGTTTGACCTCGTCAAGATGCCCAGCACAGCCAAGAAGGTCAACCATACCACAATAGTGCTCCAACCTAGGCTCTATCCCATAATCCTTACTCATGTTGTAAAAGTATTGCCACCCATTATCCACTAGGCCAGCATGACAACAAGCAGATAGAACCCCAACAAATGTTACACTATTAGGCTTTGTGCCAAAATGTTGTATCTGTTCAAAAAGATGGAGAGCTTTCTCATCGCTCCCATGCATGGCATATCCTACAATCATGGCTGTCCATGAAACCAAGTTTTGCCTTGGCATTTTATCAAACATTTTGCAGGCATCTTTCATGCTGCCACTTTTAGCATACATTTCTACAAGAGCACTGCCGACAAAGGCATCCACTTCGAATTATGTCTTCATGGATCTCCTTCCCCTGTTGCAAAGAAGCTAACTGGCACAAGCTGCTATCACACTAGAAAACGTACCATTTTGCTTAAACAAAACACCCATTCTGTTCATATCCTGCAATCATTGCATTCCAAGATACCACATCTCTCTCGGGTATCTTCCAAAACAGATCCAAGGCCATTCCTACTCGACCATTCTGAGCATATCCTGAAATCATAGCATTCCAAGAAACCACATTCTTCCAAGCATTCTTTCAAACAGTTCACGAGCCTCGTCGAGATGCCGACCTCTCACATATGCCACGACAATAGCTGTCCATATAAGTCTCCATCGAATAGTCTTTTGCGTTTATGGGGCTCTGTAGAAATTTCATTTGCTACAGTTGTTCCCAAATCTCAGAGGCACCGATGCATCAACAATTCGCTACTAGAGCCCAAGTTTACCAAGGACTTTTGCAAGAGATGTCTGAGAGAGTAATAACAACTCCAGTCTAGTTCTGCCCAAAAGATCATAGCAATTTCTTTGTCCCTCCTGGTAAGAAAACATGTAATATCTAGAAACATTTCCTTCTCAAAGGAATCAAAGGTATCGTAGGAGGCTCTAAGTTTCTTTTGCATATTAGGTTCACACCTTAACTTGTCTGCCATGTCTTTCCATACGTTGGAGGGCAAGAGGAAGACCTTCATAGGCACTAACAATATTGTTGCTTAGAGTTTGTAGCTCTTGATCTGCACAGCAGGAATTAGGGAATGCATGGAATTTAAATAACTCCATGGCATGTTGATGTGAAAGCGTCTTCACCTCATACATTTCGTCAACATTAGCTAGTTTTAGAATTTGTTGGTTCTACGATGTAATAAGCAAATGGCTGCCTGCCCTGAAGTCACTGTAGTTTTGCTCAAGAGCTTCGAGGTGCTCAGGGCTTTGAATTTCATTGAGGAGGAGGAGAACTTTCTTACCCCCGAGACACTCTTCTACCAGACCTTTACAACCAACCTATTTTGTGTGTATCCTGCATGCATTAACTCCATGCTATGACATTTCTGATAGCATTTCTTTAAGGTAGTTTGTCCAGCTAATCATGTGCATTGTAAATGGTTCCACGCTATGTAAAGGCCGTGGAATTTGACTTTCACCAGGGCAGCTGCAGCTATCTAGCTAACAAAAATCCATTTCCAATCATTCTTTGATAGAGTTCCATAACCTATGGCAAATCGCCCATTTTGGCACGGGCTGAGAGGAAGTTGGCAGGCAGAAATAGTGGGGCATAGCCTTACATCTGTCAAAAGCATTTGTTTATAAGTTTCTATGGCCTTTTCAACAAAACCATATTGTGCACGTCCTGCTATAATTGCATTCCATGAGACTACATCACTTTGAGGCCGTCTGTCAAAAACATTTCATGTGCCTTTTCTATGCATAAATGACAGCTCTTCAAAACATCGCCTGGATTCTGCATAGTCCTTTGAAAATATAGCACAATAAAGCGAAGCTCTCTTGATTGCTGCTTCTAGTTCTTGATCCGCCAATTCAAGCTCTTCTGAATTCATAAAAACAATAAGTCCATTGGCTGTAAGCTTTTCATACATAGCGCTGGCCAGCGTATGTTTGACATCAGGGCCATGATTAATAAATACAACATAGGGGAGCTCTTTCACAGGCATTGTGGATCCACCAGAAGTAGATGTAGATGCTGCAAATTCTTCAACCTGTGTCTGGCTGCTAGAAAGCCATGAAATTGGATTCAATTGATCTGTTAAGATTTGCACCGTCATACACGGGTACTTTGGATATTTTCTTCTGTAAGCCTGAACCTTGCTCTGATACCATGTTAATTTCAGATCAGAATGTAATTGTTTCTTACTTCATCTGTCCCTTTGGATGGTGGATTGACTACCATATATATAACCAATTGGATTTTACGAGACGTGACTGTTCCAATCGTTCTGTTTCATAATGAAATTTGTTTCATTAAACTCTGTTCTTTTTAACCTCCCGAGACTACAAAAACATCAACATCTCATACTGTCAGTAGTGCTAAAAGTATTATGTATTTTATTGAGCCTATATTTCATAGGAAGTGATCGCAATAGTAATAGTCATTAGATTTATCCAAGAGTTCTCTTCTTGTTGCAGAAGGAATTGGTTTTACTGGTTTTGTGGTCCCAAATACAATGGCAAACATCTGGTTGCTAAGTTAAAAGAGAAACTTCAAGAAACACGTCCATCTCAAACCGTAACCAACCTGGGTATACCCACCTTTGATATCAAGACGCAGTTTCCAACAATTTTCTCCAGTAACGAGGTATTATATTGCATGAGATTAAATACTTGAAGTTGATCCATACCTATAACTATAGATTAGGGTTCTAAATATTTTACTTTCTATTCAGGCGAAGGGATATACCCTGAAGAATCCATTTCTAAGTGACGCATGCATTTCTACAACTGCAGCTTCTACGTATTTTCCACCTCACCAATTTACTACATAGTCTAGTGGCGGAGAGACCAGAGAATTTAATTTGACAGATGGAGGAATAGCAGCTAACAATCCTGTAAGGCTTGTATTAGGAGTAAGGGTTAGGATTATATTTTTATTTCACTTCAACTTATTCATATATGCTCACTGATAATGCAGACGCTAGTAGCAATGAATTTAGTCTGGCTAGCAGCTCGGAAGGAAAAAAACATCAAGGATGAAAAGGTATTATTTAATATTCAATTTAATTTTAAGGATTAAAAACTATTATTTAATTTAATTTTGATAGTATTGTGACCATTTAGAAGAACGGACAATGGATTAAAAGAAGCGTATAGAATGGATTTAGACGCCTACCATAAACAGCCGGTACATTATCACGTGCCTAACTCTTTACAAATTTTTCGATCTCCTAATTCTTCTATCACTAACGAATTGATCTGTCTGCATACCCTTGACTTTGTTCTTTGTCGATCCATCAGTCGAAAATTATCATGTTCTTTGTCCATTCATCAGTCGAAAGTTATCATGTTGATTCGGTTTTCACCAGTCAGCCATTTTACAATGTGGTTCGATTTTCACCAGCCAGCTATTTTACAACGTGCGGGCTGGTTAAGCTCGTCCGAATTTAGAGGGGTATACTTCCAATTAAACATCATCCACTTTAATAGATAAAAATGGGATAAATATTTACCTTCTTCTTAATATGGATAAAATGTAAAATTATTATTGACTATTCAACAATTAAATTTGATGATGTTTAAGTAGAATGCTTAAAAAAAAATATAGGGATAATGGTGATATTAGTTTGGATTCCAATTTGAATACAGAGATAGTTCATTATTTCTATTGCCATTCTCTCTAATGATATAGAAATAAGTATTTCTGTTATATAGTCTTTTGTAAATAAAACCAGTGCAAATCCAACTCTACCATTACGCAGAAACATTTCATATCTACACAGCGAAACATCTAGACAGCTCATGTAAAATGAAAGTTCAATGTTGGGAAATATTAAACGCAAAAATGTAACCACAGTTTGTTATCTACAGGAGTAACTTGAAAAAAAATTTGTGCTTTCTCTTGGAACGGGGTTAGAAGAGGGTATTAGATGGGATGCGAAACATGCTGCTAAATGGGGAGTTTTGACGTGGTTTACTGACTGTGGAAGATCACCGTTAGTAGAATCTCTGATGAATGCAAGTTTAGACATGGTCGACTTTCATACAGCTTTGCTGTTCGCTAATCTCAAAAACAACTATCTAAGAATCTAGGTTTTTTATATATTTTTTCAAATGAACAAGTGTTTATGACAAAACTTCTCCTTTTTTGCATGTATAGTTAAGATATGGCCCTTCCTACTGTAGGAACGCCATCTAAAAGGAAGCGAAGCAAGCATTGACCTCAGTGCGAAGTGCAACCTCAAGAAACTTGTGAGTATAGGCGAAAAGCTGTTGGACAAGCTTGTTAGCAACGTTGATTTAGAGATTGGGCGTACTGAGATAGTGAAGAAAGAGTACACAAACCAGAAGGCATTGGCTAAGTATCTACTTCTCATCTTTTCCTTATATTTGTCGCATTTATTCTGACCATAAGTCCTCTTACTGTACTATTTCCGCTTGGCAGTTTGGCTGAACAACTCTCAAAAGAGAAGAAGTCGAGGGTTAAGGGCACTGAATCTTTCTTCACTTTCTAAGCATGGCTACTAAATGAAATCTAAATAATTGCCCAAGTGCTGGAATGAAGATCTGGACTTTTGTCCTCCTTATTCCAATTACACCTTATGCTAGTATTCCATGTGGGGTTTTAATAAGAAGTAGCTCAAGGCGTTTGTGAGCTAGACAACTGACTTTAAGATTGCGCTGCATCCTATCAGTCCTCTGAATATATATTTCTATAAGATTGTTTTCAATGTTTCTTTAGTACAAGACGGCTGTCCATGTTTTTAATTTAATCAATTATAGCAAACTTTCGCCAATTAATTTGCTTAGCGCGCATTTATTTTCTGTCACTTTTCCATTCGATCCGGCTACGCTTATATACCAAACCGATACTGAGTCTTCTGGTTTTGTCTATTTCTACACCAAACCAATACTGATATATTGGCATGGATGTCATATCATTTTGTATTTCGGTTTTTTGCTAAATGCTAGCTTTTTCTTGTGTATATATTAATAAGATTGGATTGGTGGATATCCAGGCACTCAAATGTATAGATTCACTCCAAAGTTCTTGAAATGCATGCATACCGTCCCCTATGACAGTCATTTGAGACTCATTAGGGAATTATGTTGTTATTCTTATTAAGTATTATTTAGTGACGACATTGGACATGGAGTGGTTTTTGTTATTGTAGTGAATAATTGTTGTGTGTATGTCTTATGTGTAAAGATCAATAATTTTTCTTTATGTTTAGATTATAGTTTAAAGATTACCAAATCAGAATTGGAAACATTGAACTTTCATTGGTGAAAGATTGAATGATCCAGTAACAACTTCATAGAATGCAATGATTTTATTCAAAAATATTGAATATACATCTATTGAGGTGAAGGTTCATTTCTTAGAGATTGATACAGTGTTTCTGTTCCTTGAAGTAATATAAGATGCTGGATTAATAAGTTTAAAGATTTAGTAGCAAAAGTACTTAGATTAACAATTAGTGTTTAGGTTATAGAGATTAGTGTTTAGTGTATAGTGCTTTAGGGTTTAGAGTTTAGGTTTATGATGGAGGGTTCAACGTTGAAGGTTTAGGGATTAAATTTAATTTTCAAGAATTTAGTGTTAAAAATGAACTATGTGGAAAAATTTTAATTTGTAAACCATTCAACGTTATTAACATAATTGTATAAACTAAATATGTAAACAAACCAATTTCTTAATGGTTTTCTAATTTACTAGGAGAAGGTTTAGGGTTTAAATTATTGAAAATTATTTCATTAAAAACTAATTGTTACACTGACCACAAAGAAAAATAATGGCAAGGTAAATTACCTTATTTCAGCTTGATGAGGGCTAAGGTTAAAATTTTTCAATCTTTATAAGTCACAAAGAAAATTAATATTTAGTTTAATGACCTTTGTTTTATATTTTTAATATGAGAATTAATTCTATTAAGAAATTATGATTATTTTTTTTATTATTATTATTTGGATTAAATTATTAACAAATATTCCATTAATTAATTATTGAGAACAATGATAGCATTAGATCGGCACGTTGACACTAATTGTATTAATGATCATGAAATAGAACAGATAGCCACCCTCCCGATAGGAAGGATAGGAGAAAGAATAGGCCAATTGGGTCTAGCCGGCTCTAGAAGGATCTGGCCGGAACGGTGCCGAGATGGATGGCAAGTTTTTGAGACACCTTGAGCATTGGCCACTGAAATATTCCTTTTATATTATTTCATATTCTATTTCTATGACTATGTATAATCTTGTGTCTCCTATTATTTTTTAACCTTTTCGAAGCTTTGTGAAATTCCGAACTTTGGCAAACCAACCATCTCAAAACTACCCTGTTCAAATCTGCCATTAATGATGGGCCACGGGGCGTCGTATTGTAGCATCGTGAAGGGATGAGGGGCCCTCTAATGTGTGACTACGAGGGCACGATAAACAAAGGTTAGGAATATGTGGTAAACTAAGCTTCATGGGGCGATAGTCTAATGTTGAGGCCACGTCAAAATAGTGCATGAGCGCATCGTCAACGCAGACATTGGAAAAAAGGCCTGTGCTTGTGCCCTAGACCATCCCCATTTTAGTATAAACATTAAACCCCTAATCTGAAATGGCAGGTTGGGCTAGGATATATGGATTTCTGGTTGGACAATATTTTGGTAAAACAAGTGAATGCTGGAAAATGGCATTCTGATTACATCAATTGGGGTCAAAATTGTTGCAGACACTATGTGTGAGTGGAATTCTGAGAAAATGGGCATCTCAAGGGCAATATCAGGAATTGAGGGGATGGTGTTTTGGGGTTCCACTAGCGGTTATGAGGAACAACTTGCTTTTCCCACGAAGGCGAAGGAGCGCCGAAAACACCTAAGATTTTCCCACACAAATTAGGAAGATAGTGGTGAATATTTTAGGTCACAACTTAGCCACAGGTCATTTTACGATAAAGCCATTTCATTTTTGAAATAAAAGGAATTTTTATAGACATTGGCTTGCACGTACATATCTATGTATAGATCTGATTAAGAAAATAAAAAAAACACAGACAAATATGCCGGAATAACTAACTTGTATCAGATAATTAGATGAGTATTTTTCAGTTGGGTACAAAATTTAGAACTGACGAAGAAGAGAGTCTAGTTCGACAACTGGTATTGGGTTTTCCAGTACCAACTTGGTACTTGTATATGTAATAAAATTTAAATAATTATTTTTTTACATTACTGTTCACAGGTTGAGCGAAAAAAAAAAAAAGATAAATGATATTTATCAAATTTTTAAATAAAAAAATTAATTGTGAACTATCATATGTTTGTGAAATGAACTTAATACTTTAATGATTGGTCAATGCACTAAGTCTTCTATTTTGTGGATTCTATAACTTCTCTGGAATTCTGCAAATAAGCACTCATGCACAACTAGGATCAGACGAGAATTCTACAAGGACCTATTGGAAGGATACAAAATTCCAGGTAGAGAACAGCTCTAGTACAAATAATATATGTCAAGTCCAAGGGTTCAGTGGAAGAACAAATTACAGACTAACCACTAGACAAATTTATCTAATTAATTTGCAAGTTATATTGACTGTGCAATGGAGAACAAATCCCTTGGTCAGTTACTAAAAACATGTGCTCTACCAAAAACCCTAGTTTGTCTCCTTGTGCATGTAGAACTTGACAAGATAACATGCACTTCTCAGTGTTCCTCGCAAGTGTTGCAAAGTTTGCCATTTACAAAGTGGCAGTTGCCGTATATTGTGTATCTCACCAGTATTTGCTTTTCCTGATTAGCAAACCTAGGCATATACAGGCCCAGTTGGCAGGGACAGAAATAGGGGGGCCTATGCCCATAAAAAACATAGTTCAAACCCATGAGCATAGAATGACAGCAGGGGCTGGCGAGTGTTTGAACCCTAGTGGTCACCATAATAGCACCACAATTTAACCAACATACCATTCGAGAGATGGAAATCAAACCTGGGTGTAATCAGATTGAGTTTGTTTAGGGGAAACAAATTCTTTATGGAACAATCTTGGCACACGAAATGCTTCAATTTGTTAACCTCTCATAAGTATGAAGCCTTATTAGGGCCACAGTGACCTTGAGCAGTCTGAACCAATATTTAAGATCAATAGCATCACATATAGTTGTTGTTAGTATATGGAGTATAAGAGCATATGAAGCAAGGCCAATAATGAATATCGATTCCCAGTGGTATATCCTATATTTGTCAAATCAATAGCAGTAGGCTATTTTTATCTCCCATCCATATGTCTAATATCTGGCTTCTCTCCTCTTGGAAAACTTAAAGAAGTAGCGTATAATTTTTTTAGAATTTGGACCAGGGCGCTAAAGCACCACTAAATCAGATACTGTGATATCCCTAAGGGTTATTTGCCTATTTAACTCTCATTCATGCTTAGACAGTCACAAATTTGCATATGTTGCAATCAGGTATAATACCAATCATGAATGCCAGACAGTTCTACAAATTTGAATGGTGATAATCTTCATACAATTGCGTAGATTGCAATCAATTTTCCAGTTGTGTTGCTAGTCAATCTGAGATTAATATCAAGAATATTATTGTATATGGCCCAAACTATAAAACAAATCAGCTACATAAATATGGCCTATGGCCTATAGCAGATTGCAATGTCAATTCACAATTTCAAACAGTTTAATGGAAACAAGCGTACAGACTCTAGAACTGATAAAACAAACTTATATGTATAGATGCAGATTGGACAAAAAAGATGTATACAGGCACACCTGTTTGCAGATTTATGCCATAAACATTACTTTCCGCAATAGTTATGTCACATTTAACAAGCAATACATATCTGAATATCAATGGAATTCCCCATAGTCAACAAGCAATTACAATTAGACAACTCGGTTCTGAAAGCAGGAGATACGAAAAAAACAAAAATTTGTTTTAATTCAAGTTTTCTGTCAAGGTGTGTAATATATATGGAACACAAAAAATGTTTTTCAATTGTTCAGAGTAGGTGATGCATTGAAACATGAAACTCTAGACCTATAGACTCTGATAGATGACAAATTCATTATCAGAAGTCTTATCTAAGAAGTAAAGATAACTTCTCATTAATTCAAATAGGCTGTTGTGTAATTTTATGCTTCACCTGGTTCCTGCAATATGGATAGAACGATAATTGTGAGTATATTATTTTTTTTTAGAAAAGTAGGTCTAAATAGCATTAATATACAAATAATGAAGAAATAATTTCATAAAGAAATAGCACATTATTTGGCAACAAAATTTTATTTCTAACGTAACCATGATTTATTTAAATATATGCCATCCATGTAAATGGGCAATAAAACATATTGCAGTATCAAATACATCTCTCCAACTATTAGATAAACCTCTAGCTTCCTTCTGGGCAAGCATGATATTATGCAAGTTGTATCAAAGAGGTGCAGCAAAATAAGATAGGACATAGCCATTGTCAACCATGTTTTAATCTATATCCTAGCGCAACACCCTCACACTGCAAGGGTTGGTGAAGTCAATGATCAGACATTGTGCAGGTTATGTGTATTGCCCGAGCAACGTAAACTATTGTGCAACCATTCAAACATATGGCGCAGCTATTTGAATACTGTATTAGCAAAAAAGACTCAGCACAATTGATTTAAAAGGATCAGTGATGGAATATCCATTGGTTCACAACAGTGTCCAAAGTGTTTATCTCAGATTTCAATCTAATAGCCTGAACATCTAAGGTGCACCATTGGTGCAACAGAATCTGCTGTGGAGGGTAGGACCCGCCACTTTCCAAGCACCATTCGAACTGTCCGATGAAATCCTAATCAATGACCTCTTTTAAATTGTTAGTAATGTTTTTTATATAACAGTGCACAATCCGATGGAAACGAGCAATATAACGTTGTGGACCCCAAGCAATATCAAAATGATTTTACCTGGGTCATAAAGGCAATTCCATTGGCACTAGTGAAGGAGGTGGTATCGGTGATGAATTTAATGGTTTTTAAAATCATTAACTACCTCGAATACCAGAAGTAAAATCAAACGATTTTATTAAAATCATTAGATTTCATTGCAATGAATTTTATAGTCTCAATTGTTGTGCATTTCAAAAAATTTCAGTCCACTTCTAATGTTTAATTATTATTTAATTTATTTTTCCCTTTAAATGGTTATAATCAATTTTTTTATTGGCCCATCACTATTTTCAGTGGTTAACTTTCTATTTTTGAATTTGTAAGAATCAATAAAAAATCCTCCAATGAACAATAGGTGGCATAAAAACTAAACTGGTTTCTAATGTTTTTTTAATATCAATTGTAAAGCGGGCACATAGTCCTACATGTGGTGACACATGAATGTGGCATTCTATCAAACAGTTCACGTGCCTTGTCTTATGCCTCAACATTTTGCATACATGCATAGCAAGGCAGTTGAATTTGTCCGCATGCTATGGTAGAACAGGGAATGTTTATTCTATGCAGCCACACTCTGCAGATTTTGTAATCATGGGGGTTGTACTAAATCGGATCCCGTATTGTTACAAGCCCTTAGCCACAAAAACAAAAAATTCTCATATCAAAGGCTTTCGTTCTTACAGTGAATAGTCTCTATTTCTGTGTTTTCTTCCTTTACATCTTCTACAAAACCAAGGCCAGAAGATTTGGAGTCATCACTTGCATTTGTAACAGATACATTTCTTCTTTACTTTTCCCAGTTTCAAACTAAAAATCATGGGTCTCTGTATTCTCTTTTCCATTCTTGTTATTACATGCTTTGTTACATTGTGGGTAAATATCATTCTTTTTCTTTGGATTCCTTCCCATCCTTCCTATCAAAGTTGTTCTCCTCATAGATACAATGATTCCTTCATCAAATACCCCTTTAACAATTGTGGCTAGAGGAATATGGCATTGTCATTCTGGGCAACAAAAGCTACAACATCAGTGACGAAAAGAATCTCCAAGAGCTTCTTTACAAGGGATTTCAAATCAAATGGAATATGGGCGATGAGTGCCATTCCTGTGAATCCTTGGGCAGGCTGTGTTTTGGCACATACTTTTAGGCGATGTGCATTTGACGAGACAGTCCTCGCAAATACAAATGCTCTAATGGTTATATCTATATATATATATATATGAATTTAATAATCAGGAGTTCAGACATATTGTGAAGGCTTATCAAATTTTATAACCAAATAAAACAAATTGAAAGCTTGTTGAAAACTTCAAAACACCTCTTGGTTTGGAAAATAACAAATTGAGAACTTAGCACTATTTTCTTTTTCAATTTTATTAAATAATTTCTTCTTTTTGTTGAAGGAAAACTCTTCTGGTGGAGGACCTTAGGATTTAAAGCAGGTATATTACTTTAGAGAATGATTTTTTTAATTTAATTTCCTTTTCAATTAATTATCTCATTTAAATTTTCCTCTGAATGGGTAATGCCCCATGACCTTATTCCTAGATAACAACATTAGAATTGACTGTAAATTTTATTGCAGCTATAGATGTTTTATTTGGTATCTTGATTGTGTCAACCATGAATTTGACAGAAACACTATTGAAAGGAGGGCTTACAAACCATTTTTATTTATTTTTCAATATTTATAGAAGGGTGCATTTTACATGAGAATGATGGAGCAGTGAAGAGCGTGGAATTCCAAGAATGCCTTGTACTAGAAGTCGCGTTAATTCTGAATTCCATGGCCATGGCCTGAAACCAAGCTTGCTTGTCACCCACCATGACCTTTATAGCATTACCTTGTAGGTCCTTCACAAAGATATCTTAGAATGTCAGAGGCAAAAAGGTTGCTTGTTGGCTCTGTTAAGTTGTTGGGAAAATATTGAAAACAAGATTTGAAGCTTCTATGCAGAGAACTCATGCACAAAGGGCCCGGACTCTTATGCACAAATTTGAGAATAACAGGACAAAAAATGTTGAAAGTCTTCTACAGATCTTCATTAGTAACCACATTGGAAGCAATGATAGCAACATAAGAGGATTTCTGAGCATAATCATAGAAAATGCAAAAAGCATAAATGAAAACCAAGGTTGATGGTGGTTCTTGTAATTGATGTTTGGACATCGTATTCATTTATGTCAATTGTTGTTTCATAAGTTTATTTCAAATCAAAACAAGATTTTGGGGCCCTCAAAATTAATACGGTGAAGACTTTTTGTCACGTCTCAACTGTGAATGTACATGTACATTTGCCTTTTTTTTTTAAATCCTTTAAAAATTCAATAAATTCTTAAATCGTTATTTCATTTTTACACTAATAGTTCACAACATAAACGAATCAGATAATAGATAAATGATATTTTTTTTATTTTTTTAAATGATCAAACAAAAAAAATTATGAACTATAGCATTGTTGTTGGAGATTTTTAATTCTTTGAGATGATTGGACAAATAGTTTAGATAATTGCATCTAACCGATGCATTAGTATACATGCCTTCAGCAAGAACTAATAATTAATGAATGTTAAAGTCCATAAAGTCCTGAACTTTGTGTTATTATTGGATTTTGGAAGACATTATGTCTCTATTAATGTGATTGCTAGGAAATCTGCATTTGATCTTTGATATGTCAAAGGACAAGTTTCCAAATATGAGATCAATTCATGACTATGGATTTGTTCCCACTCTCAAGATTTGCCTCGGCATTTTTTTTTAATTGTATTATGCAACTTTTCCCGATGTGTAGATCTCTGCTTCTATAGTCTTCTTTTCCCATCCTGAGATTTAATTCTTACTCCTTTCTTTTTCTAAATCATGGTAGAAAGGAGAAAAATAGTTGAGACAACTTAGAAATCTCTGGATTTGCTTTTTATCTTAAAGGATATTAAAAAATTCTGGAATTTGTTGGAGTACATGTGGTTGTAACTTAACTTTTCCTTCATCAAGATGTAGGCCTAAGATATCAATTTATGATTTTCCAATTAGCATTTTCTTGGAAGATAAACAAATTCCATTTTAGTGATGGCTGCATATACTTGGTCTAAGTGAGACAAATGATCAAGAATATCATAAACAAACAATGATATCATAAATATAGACTACACAAAATTCCTTTTAATATCTAGGTGTTTGGTCCATTCTTCTCTAAAAGTATGCTAGTGTGGTGCATGGACCAAAATCCATGACATTCTACTCATAGAGTCCTTAAGGAATTGAGAATTTAGTTTTGTGTTTGTCTGACTCATTAATTTTTATCTACTAAAATCCTTATTTGTAATCAAACATAGAAAACACCAAAATATGTTAGCAGCCCTTCTGATTAAATTGGTACTAAAAGGACTAAAAGGAATAGGATAGTTGAAATAAAAAATATTATCATTTAAAGGTTTATAATTAATATAAAACCATTTCTTTTCTCTCTCTTTCAGTTACTTGATTTACCATGAAGGTTGGACAAGAAAAAGGACTCTTTCTTTTTCTTATGAAACCTCCTGCTAGAAGTTCTAAATGTTCATCCATTTCCTTTACTTCTGTAGAGATAAGAAAATAAGTGAGTTTATGGGGAATTCTAGACATATTTGAATTTTACATTCTTCCTGATCTAACATCCAGTATTGTAATGGGTTCATGATCCAATAGTTTTTTTCAAGTCTTCCTTTGATTTCATAGAATGAATCTTTTTCTTCTGTCTATATTTTAGGTTGATGCTCTTGAATTTATTTAGTCCACCCTTTACCTCTCTAATGATCATTTTTCTCTTCTTGTCTATATGTAGCCATTTTAAGAATTGGAATTTTTACTTGTTCATCCTTATGTCTTAGAGAAATAGATATTTTTCCCTTAGAAAAAATGGCTCATATTTGACAAGAAATAAATATCCTAGTAGGATATCACTGTCCATGTCATTGAATTCTACAAAATCTATGATAAAAATCTTACCATTAATCCCGATGTGGACATCTTGAGCATATCTTCCCATTTTGAGTTTTTCACATATAATTGAATGACCATTGGGAAGTTTTGATTTGGGTTTCCAGTATTTCTTTAGAATAGATTTTGTTTTTACAAATGATTTGGCTCATCTGAAATCATACTACATGTATTAGATGTGAAGATGAGGAAAATAAGAAGACAAGATAAATAAGGAAGAAACTCAAAACAAGGATATTTTATACCTTCCAAGATCTTCAAACTTTCTTCACTCCTTGATAGGGTTGAAGAGTTTGCATTCACTAGCTCCTTGCTTTACCCAAAGTAGGACTTATAATGAGAAATGCTTTCAAATTCAATGCAAAATTTAACATAACCTAGCTAAGATGGATGAGGATTCAAAAAAATTTGGACATACTAAACTTTCTCTAAAATTAGATGATGAAATGGTTTGTGGAGGCTTGTATTTATAGGCGAGTTGGAGAAGATTTTAATCCAACGGTGGAGAGTGGATGTTGAGATCAATGGATGAGATTGATTGTGAGATGGAGGGTTAGGATTTGATCATCAAAATTGGATGGTGGAGAATAAAAATCAATTTAAAATTTATTTTGAGGAGAACTTTGCATTAAATGTGATTTTGATGTGTGAGGAAATTAAAAATTAATTTCCTTGGGAGGAGGTGGAATAAAAAATTCTATTTTATTTGGGAATGTGAAGGCCATGTGACACATGCACTTTTTTGGGGCCTTACATTCGTAAGATAAAAATGTGGAAGATGTTTTAGCATGAAAATGGCAAAAATGAGTTAGAGGGGTTATGTATATTTTGTAATTTTTAATTTGTTGGTGTGGGAGAAGGTGTGAAGCATGATTTGACCAAGTTAATCAGGGTGATTAACTTAGTCAATGTGGCTGGAAAGAATTAGTGAGTGGGGTAATAAGGATTTAGTATTAATTAAATAATGATTTATTTAATTAATACAGGTCTAGGGGTAATGTAGGCTAGGGTAGCTAATTAAATAATGACTATTTAATCAACTAGGCTAGGTGTAAGCTAATTAGTAGGGTGAATTAATTAGATAAGTATAATTTACCTAATTAATTGGGTTTAGGGAAGTGGACAAATTAACCAAATAAATATTTGACATATTTATTTAATTAATTCGGATAATGTTAGTATGGTGTAATCTTGAATTAATTCAATTAATTCAATTTCAGAGGTTAATTAATGAAGGATAGATGAATGATTTAGGGCTTGGATAGGTTAATTAATTAATTAGATGAGAAATTAGTGGTATGGATGATGTTGAAGGGTTGTCGAAGGGTTGAGACATTTTTAGGTGTCTACATTTGCCCCTCTTTAATGTCGCATTATGACCTAGTAGGGATATGGCATCAAGTCAGAATTTTGCCCCAACTATTGGGAAGGAATGAAATGGATGAGGGATGCCCCATTGGGAGGTTAGGGGAAAAAAATTAATTTTTTCGAGTGAACTCTCAAAAGGAGGAAATGGTGACGAATAAAGGATAAAGAATGAGAAATTAGGTGGACAAGAAGAAAAATAGGTGAAAAAGGTTACATTTTGCACCCTAGGGAGAGAAAAAGGTGTATGGAGGTATGACATGGGGATTATAAATAGAAAGTGTGGGCCCAAAGTGCCACATTTGCACACATTGAGCTTATTAGATGAGAGGAGAGAAGGAGACAAGATGGCCCAACCTCCCTTCTCATACTATGATTATCAATCTGAGAGGGTACATGATTACATGAGATCACCGCTAGTAGGAGCACAAGCATGTCGGTAAACCCTGACTTTGTGATTTTTGTGTTTTTGGTAATATTTGGGCTACATGGTGCCATAATTAGGAAGTTTAGCGCTAAGCTCTAGATTGGAGCCATCATTTAAATGGGGATTTTAAGAGTTTTAGAGCCATATGGTGATATTTTGGTGCCAAGCTCTCAATTAGCGCCAAGAGCAAAAATCTCCATTCAGATGGTTTAGCACCATCCTAGGTAGTCTGGGTGCTAAGCTCTCGATTAGCGCCTAGGTTTTTGGAATTCTTAGTTTAGTGCCATATGATGGTGCTTTAGCACTAAGCTCTCAATTAGCACCATACCAAGTGGTTTTAGTGCCATGCTTTACATTAGCACGGGGATTCTGAGGAGCATTAGGGTTCATGGTGGTTTAGCACCATGTAGGATAGTTTTACTGCTAAGCTCTGCACTAGTGCCAAAATATTAGGGATTAGCACAATCTTGTGGAGTGGTGCCATATGGTCAAGAATTAGCACCAAGCTATAGTTTGGCACCATAAGGCTATGGATTAGCACCATAGCACTATTTTGGGAGAAAAAGCTAAGTTTTGATTATTTTTGGATGCAAATTCTAGGTGGGATTTCACAGTCACATGAGTGGTGAGTTCCCTTAGTGATGGGGTTGTAATCTTAGTTTGAGCAAGCTACATTAACCAGATTAGGGAGGTTGGGGCTATGGATAGTTACCGAGATACCCCAGATATGGGCACATAGGGCTATGATGGCAACCCTAGTGGAGAGGAGGAGGAGCAAGACATGGTTCTTTTTACTGCCCATAGGTGAGATCACCATCACCTTAGAGGATGTGTTGAGGATTTTGAGACTTCCTATAGCTGGAGTGAGGGTGACATATGATGTACCCTCAAGAGTGACAACACTGGACATAACATTTTCACCTGGGCATCTAGTCTATACTAATGATCAATGACAAATGAACTATAGGCATACTCTATTGGTTGGGGTGGATAGGTTTACTTTGTTCATGTGTGTAGTGATTGTGGGGATTGTAATGTCAGATTGACAATCACAGGGCTTTTTAGCTGGTTGGGGTGTGGTGATTGAGAGCATGGTTACTTAGGAGACTATGTATGCATGGGGGCCTTGCATATTAGCATAGTTGTATCACGAGATGCATGTGACAATATATCATATGGATAGGGCCTTATCATCTGGTCACACTGCTCCATGTGTGGGCATTTGAGCACAAGGTGATTAGATGACCTACGACAACACATCATCGAGCTTCGTTTAAGGCATTCATGATTTTATATAGGCCACTTGCTATGTGTGCCTATGTGGGATAGTTGTGGTATTGGATGAGCTTTTTTGATGATATGGATTCTATTATCTAGCACCCATACATTGGTGTGGAGGCATGCCCTGATGACCATCTTCATATGCCTTTCACATTTCAGGCTCACTATTTGATGGCGTGGGGGGATCATACCATAGACAGGTAAATCCCATCATAGGTGATGCGCTAGTTTGGGTAGGTGCAGAACCTACCCTAAGCAATGGTGATTTTTGCGATGACACCCCAGGATGTGCCATCATGGCCCACATAGATATAGCCTTAGATGGCATGAGTGGAATAGGGGACACTGTACCTAGTGTTGTGGGATTGGAGGAGTCAGATGGTGGATGCTTGCAAGACTCCAGTGTATGATTGTGGTGGTAGGTGTGGAGACCTATCTAATTGACAAATCTGGTGGTAGAGATTGATCTGACCATGGCAGATGAGGAGGAGGAGGGAGACGATGGAGATGAGATTATACTGGAGTATGTTATGGAGGAGGTGTCATTCGATGATGATGACAACATTGGGGTCTCATTTGTAGCAACTGTGAGGTAGGTAGTGAGGAGAGGGTGGGGACAGAGACAACAGGCACCCTAGTAGCAACAAGTACATCAACAGGTACTTATTCAGTAGGCCTAGAGACAGGGAGAGATTCTACCACCATGAGCACCATAGCAACAAGGGTAGGGTCAGGCACCACCATAGGTACCACCTCAGGTACCACTGTAGCAGGTTCCATAGTAGTAGGCACCTCAGCAAGTACTAGTGTAGGTGGGGACATCTAGGGTAGGCACTTCAATTGTTAGGACATCAGGGGTAGGTCCATTGGGGACAACACATGGCCCTCTTCCTGGTGTTCACATTGGGCGTCTGAGGACTTGAGTTGACAAAGAGAAGGGGGTGGATACCCTATGGGCCTAGGTGGCAAACTTAGAGGATCAAGTGGCTTGGCAAAGGCAGGAGTTACAAAGGTTATAGGGAGTTCAGGCCCTACTGGATGGAGTGAGTGGTGGAGACAGGGATCCGTAGAACCTAGTTTTGCAGGCTGAGATAGGGCAGTTACAGACACATGCAGGGATAGGTGGCCCAAGTGACCTCTAAGGTACACATAGAGATAATGTTGTGACAGGGCACCGAGGCGAGGCTCGAGAGAGTAGAGGCTAGAGCACAATAGGTGGAGGGTGAGATAGTTAGGATGTAGGCTGTGATCACCCATATGTAGGGTGTGATAGCTGGGATAGACATGGCTAGGATATGGTCAGATTATATAGCTGCCCAGGATCACATACAATAGTTGCATCAGTAGGTTTTAGAGAAATGTGCAAGGGTTGAGTACTACTATGGAGCCTACTACACTATAGTTCCTAAGGGTCAGTGTGTTCCTAGATATAGCCAGAGGATCAAATTTTGCATGTTACGGCTGTAGAGATTGAGGAGATCTAAGTAATCAGTTCAATAGAAGCCACCCTCACAACAATAGCAATAGCCTATGGGGCCACCACCACAATGACCACTTGGTTCTCCTAAAAACTTAGCTAGAGGGTCATCAGCGCATGGTTTATGAATTTTATGTTATATGTATTTGAACATTGATGTATTTTGTATCAAGACATGTATTATTTTGAGCGATTTATATTTTTGGTGGCGATATGCAATTTTGATATATGATTATGGATGTTTGTGATTATGATGTTGTTTTACATACTAATGCATGGTATATGGATGTGTGTACTGATATGTTTTATGCATTATGGATATTATGGATGTTTTTATGATGATGTTCATGGATAGATGTTATGATGTTGATTTATGCACTGGGATTATGATATGGATTATGATGTGGATTATATGCTTATGTATAAGATGGAATGGAAATGTAATGGAATATATTCTTAGATTAATAAACATTTATTATGTATGGATGAAATCGAAATGAAATATATGCTTAGATTAATAAACATATATTTTGTATGGATGAAATAGAAATGTAATGGAATATATGCTTAGATTTAAACATATATTATGTATGGATGGAATAGAAATGGTAAATGATAAATGGATAATGTATAATGGTAAATGATAAATATATAATGGATATGGTAAATGATAATGGATAATGAAAAGGTTAATGATAAATGGATAATAATAATGACATGTGTGATGGGTTTTCATCATGATACATTGTGATGTTTTAGAAGCATGAGCGATGGGGTTAGCTGGTTGGGATAGGTTTAGGGATGATTGGGATAGAGGATACTAGGTCACTAGACACCACATTGTTAGAGGGGTTTTGTTGGAATAGGTGAAGTGATAGGTTTTGTGGGGAGGAATTTGCTAGAGGGGTTGTAATGTAGGATTGAATGGATGAAGTTAGTGATCATCATTAGATGCAAAGTCCAAGTAGTGTGTTTGATGGTTGGTGGTAGAGAGGATTGGTGGACTAGGATAAGTATTTGCATTGACATTATTGAGAGTATTTCTAGATTTATTATAGCAAAATGGGATATTTTAACCAAGGTATGAAAGGACCAAGGTGATGATATATATTCGTCTTTGCATGGACTAGACCCACAAACAATAAGATGATCTCATGCATGCCCAATGTAGTATAAACTTGCCTAGATGAGGGAAGTAGACTCATAGCATAATTTCTTAGCACATAAAAGGTATGGTTAACCTTAGATGCAAATAGGGAATAAAATGCTAGAACCAACCCTACATCTTCAGGATATGAATGTCATTCTTGGAGTAATGAGCTCAACCCACAAGCACAGTATACAAAATAATGACCATGCCCCACTCTAGGTGTTTTCTGCCACATACCATGATATAGTGAGATCAAGGTACCTTTGGAATGATCCCTAAAATGAGACAAAAGATAAAAATCAATAATAAAATAGGCCAATGAACCATACAAATAGACATTGTATCTCTTGACAAGATGAGTGTTGATAGGATGATGGAAACTACCTATTGTAGGAATGATATATCTGTTAAGGTGAGAATCGGTTGGATGTTGTTGCTTAAATTTTGAAACATAGGAAAAAATATAGTAGGCCATATTGTTGATGACTGTTTTGATACAATCATAACAATAAGTTAAAATTCACATATAATGAACTGAAACTATACTTGAAAGATAAGAAGGAATCATTTGAGATTCAACTAATCCCAAGTCTACAATGGTTCGGTTGGTCAAGTTCAGTTGGTCAATGTGAAGCTGTAATGTTCAAGGGGCCTTACGTAGTTTAGGTTTGTTTGGTGGCTTACTGGACTAAGAATATGCAAAAAGGTCATAAATTTCAACAAGTATTCTGTTCATTTGCATACAAGTGTTACCGAGCTGCAAGTTTTAGATGGTTTTCTTGAATTTTTTGCAGCTTTCTTCTTTATCTATTTATGAAAACTGTCTACTTATAGCTCTGTTATACATGCTTCTTCAAATTTGAGACAATTTCCTTTAGATTTCTACGTTTTCAGCTAAATATTTCAGATGGGTTGGGAAAAGTTAGAAAGATCTAATCTATACCTCATTTAATCTACCAAAGGATCTAATTGTTTCTGTTATGCACTATGTAAATACCACAGTAATTTGATCAAATCCACAGTAAAAACCTTAAATGTAAGTTCTGAGCATTTTCACAAACATACATTTAAAATTGCAAGCTCTCAAAGAAAATATTTCAAAACACAAAGAAGGGCAGGAGAACACTCAGAAGATAGATACAGAACTCCAGATTCTATTGTATTAGAAACGAATAGTCATACATGATTTACAATGTAGGAATGACTCTTAGTTTCATTGATCATACTACAGAGAACTTACAAGCTTTACAGATATAGTAAGGCAGCCAGACATTCCACGCGCACCTTACTGCAGACAAACAGGCGACCTCCTTCTTCTACTTCTAAACTATGCTAACTTGCTGTATGTTCCTAAAAGAAAAAATCCTGTGTAGCCACTGTTGTTTTCCTAAAATCCCTGTTGTAAAGTATTACAGTGTAGAGAGGCACAATAAAAAGACATTCTGATGGTCCTCACTACAGCAAAAACCTAACTGAACCCCTGGTTCAAACCCTTGGTTACAGCAATAAATACAGGTGAACCAGCTCTCAAAAATATCTCTGAGCAGTGTCAAATCTGGGCGAAATATTGCCCCTTCTGAGAAGTTCCGGCAGCTGGGTAATAACTTATGTTTGTCTGTTGTAGTAATACTCTCAGCTGCAACCTGTTCTTCACTTGAATGGCCTTGACTTTTCGCATTTCATCCTTATCTTCTTGCCCCTGAGATCAGATTTCCCTCCTCCATGAGGTCACTGTGTTGACTTTCCAGCTGCTTCCTCAACTGCAAGCCTGCAAGACAAGACAAGCAATAAGTATTTCATTTATCACATAAACAGCATGAAATTAAAATAACCGTTTAAACCCAGGTGACTGCACAAGATTGTGGAAATCGGATCCAGAATACTCTCAAAACGCGTCCAAAATGCGCTCAGACTGCTCAAAATTCATCAGGTCAACTATCGCTGACCGGGAAAATGCCACAGGCGCCAAAAAAACACTTTAAAATTCCACCACCTCATTTCCCGCCCATCGGCATGACTATCGCTATCGGTGTGTCAAAAAAAACATGTTGGTCGATATTCACTTCATCATCATGATATTCTAGAAATATGATGCTCTGCCTCCTGAAGGTCCAGATGACGTCATCAGGATGTTTCGCTTCTGCATATTGGAGAAAAGAACAACAACATCATCATCATCATCATGTTGAAGGAGAAAAGGAGGATGTGAAACATGATCTTGCTGCTGAGGAAAGGAAGATGATTGGTGACATCATCGTCATATTCGGGCTTCATTAAAATGCAAAAAAATGACGTCATCGTCATATTCGTTAAGATCAGGGGATAAATGCAATATCGGGTCACCTAAGGAGCATGATCAGGATGATGAATGTAATACGACCCCTTTGCGGCCAAGGCAACCCTCTTGAAAGATCAGGATGATGATCATCAGGATATTTAGGGCTTTTGTCGAATTTAGAATAAGACGTCATCATCATATTCGGGAACCGGATCGTGCTTTGGAAAATATCCTGCCGAAGGGAAAATGTGATGATGATGATCATCAGGATATTTGCTTCTTCATTTATCAGATCGGGATAACGTCATCATGATATCTGGAGGTTTCGTTAAACTTAGAACATGACGTCATCATGATACTTCGCTAACCGGATCATGTTTTAGAAAATATCCTACTGAAGGGAAATCAGGATGATGAGGATCATCGGGATATTTTCAAAAAGGTCGTTCTTCTCGGCAGGAGGACTTCACGAAATATCAGGTGGACAAACAAGATCAATGATCTTGACAACAGGACAGGATAAAAATATGATGATCCTCCTCATTGAATTATCATGATGACATAATCATCATATTTCATTTTCGGAGCACAAGGATGAGTTGAGGTCATCATGATATTTGCGCTAGGGTGATATTGTAAAATATGATCATGCTGTTGAGGAATGCAATATCGACTTCTTCTTCAAAAAGATAGGGTGATCATCATGATCATGCAAAAGGAGATCAGGAGGATATGAATATGATGATCCTCTTTATCGAATATCATGATGATGTCTCCATCACTTAGCGAATTTCAGCGAATGACCCTCTTGTGAAAGATCAGGATGATGATCATGATTATGCAAAAGGAGATCAGGAGGATATGAAGTCGTCATCATCATCTTAGCAAACTTCAGCAAATATCAGGATGATGACCTTCCGATAGGCTTTTAACATGCGCATGCAAATATGCCGAAGGTGGATTTTCTAAGTCAGGGTGATCTTATATTATCAGCATGATATTATAAGATTAGGCGATGCAAAAATATCATGATGCTCGCGATGCGAAAGACCGCTCGACGGGGAAACTTACCGTGACTTAAAGTTGATGTCATCATGATATTTGAACCTCAGGATATTATCGGGGGGGCGTTTCAAATATGATGATGATGTCTTCATACAGCAAAACCAAGTTTATAAAATATGACCCTCCTAAAATAATCATGATGCGCATAATGCCTTTTGACGGGTAAAGGGCACTACCACCTAAGATTGACGTCCGGATATTGTGACTGCATGATTTTTATCGGGTGATAGACCAAGATCATGATGACCTTGACAACATAAAAATATGATGATCACTTGCGATTATCAGGTTTGACCAAAACTTTGACCATGCATAACTTTCACATATGGACGAATTTTCAAGTGAAGTAAAAGGCAAACCTGCATGGAATTTCAAGCTCTTTCTAAATATGAGGTCACAGAAACAAAATATGAACTTTGACAAACTGACCTCATGATGATGACCTACCTCATCCAATATCATGATGATGATGCACCTGACCTTCATTTTTACCAAACCGCCAGAAAGCAGACAAACACAAGCAGAAGCAAAAAGCAAAACATCAGCAGGGGTCCCCATTTTGCTAAGGAGCAAAATGGGGCGTGTTGTGAACATCACAACAACTAGCAACCAAAACAAAACAATTAAATTCAAAGTGTTCAAGGAAACTAGATGAAATGAACTCATAACTCCCAACTATCTTTCCTGCAAATTACTATTCAGCTTGAGACTCAAAGTATTCAATAAAGATGCATGAATTTCCATTTTCAGTTTAGTTGTGTGCACGTGATTAATTATCCTCATCTTGAAGATTGGTTGAACAAACCAGTGACTGACATTAGCCTACGTAGGTGAGGATATTCCCTCATAGCCGACCGGATAGAGCCTTGCTACCAGCGAGCGTCCATAGCCCCGGCAAGGTTATCGTTACAATTCTCCTGAGTAGAGCCCCACTGCCAGCGAGCGTCCATAGCCCCGGTAGAGTTACTTAGATGGCTTAATCTAGATTTTCAGTATAATCCGCTTTATTTATTTATTTTTTTGTTTTCTAATTTTGAAAGATTTCATAAGGTATAGCAATTTGTAACTTCATGATGCAAGGAGTGGACACTTACTGAAATTAAGCTGAGAATTGTAATGGTAGCAAGGGTGACCTCTGATTTTTCACCTAATATCTACACTGGTATGTTCAACAAACCCAAGGATTTTAGGTGTGTCATCGTGAGAAACCTGCTTCGAATTCTCAATCACATTTATTGAATACAAAACTTCAGAAGATGAACAACTCTCTACATTCATGACAGTGACAAATTATGCGTAAATTGCAAATGGTTAACCTGAATATCCTAAATTTTATACTGTTTTGAATGGTTGCTAGTTTTGCTCCTTAATACTCTAAAGTAAAATAAAGATCCCTGCTGAGGAGACAACAAACAAACCAAACAAAACAGGCTGTACAAACAACACAACAACAAAAGAAAAAACAAAGAAAAAACTGTACAAACAGAAAGAAACAAAAAGCAAAAAACAAACAGAAGACAAGCTATACAAATAGCCAACCCAAAAGAAAACAGCAAAAGAAGAACTGTACATTATCTACAGCACTTTACATTAAGAAAAAAGGGACTACCCCCCTTCTTTTACCTCAAGCCTGGAAGTAGTGTTTCAAATGCTGGCCATTAACTGGTAATGGTACATCTTCTCCAGTCAAGGTCTTAAGTCTAAAGGTGTTATCTCCTATTATTTCTGAGATTTGTAATGGACCCAGCCATAATTTATCAAATTTTCCATGGCTTCCTTTCTTTTCATGTGCTTTGTCCCAGCACAACACTAAGTCTGATATCTTAAATGTCTTGACTCTTGCCCTTTTGTCAAACCACCTCTTAACAACCGCTTGGTGTTTGGCAAACTTCTCGAGGGCTTGACCTCTTTTCTCCTCTAGTTGTAACATTTGCACTATTCTGGCTTCCCTATGGTTATCAAAGCCTAGATATTCATTGGCAAACTTCCAGGTTGGTATTCTCAGATTAACCCGGAGTATGGGATCAATCCCATAAACTAAGTGATAAGGTGTGCTACCTAAAGCTGTTTTGAACTTGGTCCTGTCTACTCATAATGCATATCTTAATAGGGTATTCCACTCTCTAGGACTTTTGGCAATTAACCTCTTGATTATGTCTAATAAGATTTTGTTTGTTGATTCAGCCAGTCCATTACCTTGAGGGTAATAATTCGAAGAAAACCTTAGAATAATCCCATATTCAAATGCCCATTTAGAAAATTTTAAAGAAGAGAAAGCAGGGCCGTTATCACATACCAATGAATAGGGCGTTCCAAACCTGGTGATAATGTTTTCTTCAAGGAACTTGATAACTACCTCAGTCGTGGAAAATTTACAGCAGGTGGCCTCAGTCCACCTTGTACAATAGTCTGTTACCATCAATATAAATTTGTGTCCTGCAGAAGATGGGGGATTGATGACTCTGATAAAATCCAAGCCCCATTGCGCAAACGGTCTGGACTCGATCACAGGTTGCAGTGGATTGGCCAGATTTCTCCCTTTGTCTGCTGTAGTCTGACAGGTGTGGCAACTTCTGATGTGACTCTTAGTATCTTTGAACATAGTGGGCCAGTAATAGCCCGCTCTCAGTATTTTGTGTGTTGTAGCTAAATGGGTACCATGGCCGGTTCCGTACTTGTCATGTAGTTCTGTCAACACTTTATCAGCTTCAGTTCTGTTTATGCATCTCAGATAAATTCCGTCATGGTTCTTCCTAAATAGAAGACCTCCTTGCACCATATAATTCTGTGCCTTAATCTTCAAAGCTCTCCTCTGAGAAGCCTTCATCTTGCTTGGGTACTTTCTAGCTATCAGGAAGGTGCTTAAATCATCATACCAGCCTGATGCGTCTTGGGAATTCAATACATATTGTTGTTTTATCAGATTTGGATCCATGTTTGCTATTGTCTGCACCAATGCCTGCCCTCTGACCAGCTTTGCGAGAATGATCTCCATGTCAAATTCTTGCAGTGTGGTGATCCATTTGGCTCTTTTTTCTCCAGGCTCGTTTTGCATCAGCAACATTTTTACTGCTGCGTCTGGTACTATGGCTTTAATCTGGCTGTGCAGAATATAGTGTCTGAATTTTTTCATAGCCTTCACTAATGCGAATGCCTATCTTTCAATATCTAGATATCTCGACTGTACATCCTTCAGAGGCGCACTCATAAATGCTATGGGCCTCTCTTCATTATTTTCACCTTTTTGTGTCAAGGCAGCAGCGACAGAATGAGAAGATGCAAAGGAGTAGATGTAAAACGGGCTTGTGTAGTCTAGACTTGCCAATACAGGGGCATTAGAAATTGCCTCCTTGATATCTTCAAATGCGGCTTTGGCCACTGGCGTCCATTCCATCTATGCATCTTTCTTTAACATGGCATTTAATGGCTGCACAATCTCTGCAAAACCTGTTATAAACTTCTGAACAAAGTTAATTTTACCAAAAAATGATTTCAATTCTTTCCTACTGTTTGGTATTTGCAAATTTTTTATGGATTCTATTCTATCCGGATCAATTGAAATTCCATTTTCAGAAATGACATGGCCTAATAATTTACCTTCAGTTACACCAAATATACATTTCTTAGGATTAAGGGAAATCCCATACCTTTCACATCGCTGGAGTACTTTTCTGAGGTCCTCAGCATGGGTGGATGCATCCTTGGAATACACAGTTAAATCATCCATATACACAACAATGCATTTACCTGATAATCCACGGAATGCAACGTCCATGGCCCTCTAAAAAGTGGCACCTGCATTAATCAGACCAAAAGGCATTCTTCTATACGCATAATTTCCCCATTTGCAAGTGAAGGTGGTTTTTAGTCTATCCTCTCTGTCAATTAAGACCTGGTTATAACCTGAAAAACCATCTAAAAAAGACATCATCTTTGCACCATTTACTGTTTGCAGTACTTCGTCTATTGGGGGCAAAGGATAATTATCCTTTTCAGAAGCCTTGTTTAAATTTCTAAAGTCTATGCACAACCTGATGTCTTCGTTTTTCTTCCTCACTGGTACCAAGTTAGCTACCCAGACAGAATGTCTGACTGGGAAAATTATTCCAGCGGACAGTAATTTTTTAACTTCCTCAAAGATTAAAGGCTCTAGAATGGCATTTACAGGCCTCTGTTTCTGCCTAAATGGTTTGACTTCTTTTCTTAAAGGTATTACGTGAGTTATGATGGACTCATCAAATGTTTTCAAGTCTTCGTAAGTCCATGCTATGACATGTTTATATTTTTTCAGAACATCCAGAACCTCTTTTCTGATTTTCTCAGAGCAAGCTTTCCCAATTAGTACATTTTGCGGATTTAGCTCAGTCCCTAAGTTATGTAAATCACACTTACCCCCTTCTGTTTTGGGTAAGTCTTTCTGTCTTATTATTCCGTCGAAGTCAAAGATGTGTTCTAATTCAATTACTCCTTTTGGCAAGAAGTTGCTCTTTAAGTTGATCATATCTTCTTCGTCCCATGTTACTTCAGGCCTTTCTTGTTCATCAATAATTTGGGCCTCAAATGCCTCATTACAAGTCAGAAAATTAATAATTTGCTGATCCTCTCCAAATACCTGAAAGTGTGTAACGTTGTCTGGTATACTGGGCACGTTAACTAGCTCAACAGCAAATCATCTTAATCCTGACAGTGCCAATGGTTCTAATGTACTGGCAGCAACTGCTAACGCATCTGGCCTGTGGTTCAGCTCTCTAGGAATATGCTCTATGTTAAAAGCATCAAATGAATCCATTAAACCCCAAACTCTATGTCTGTAACTAATCATCTTCTTATAATTGCAGGCATATAGTTTCCTCACTTGTCTGACTACTAATTCAGAGTCTGAAAATACTCTGATGGTTTTTACCCCTTTCTTGATGGCCATGACAAGTCCTAAAATTAGGGCCTCATATTCAGCAATATTGTTAGTGCAGGAAAATTGTAATCTATATGCTGCCAAATGTGATTTACCTTGAGGATTTATGAGTTCAATACCCGCACCTGCGCCCTGTTTTGATTTGGACCCATCACATTTTAACGTCCACATGCCATCTTTATTTTTCTGATCTTTTACCTTGGCATACTTTGTCCCTTTTATTGCCTGTGGGGTGTTGTCTTGTTTATTCATGGGTTTTTCCGTTGGGTTATCTTGCATATGTGTGTTTTTAGTTTGCAACTCAGAAAGATAACTACCCTCGTCCTCTATTTCTTTTCCTAAATCTGGAATCAAAGCATCTATATTATCCTGAACATATCTCTGTGCTGGATCAGGATTCTCATTTTTCTCATGTGATTCTACCCTCCCTATGCACTTTTTGTATTCATATTCAATGATGTCTTTGCATATTTCACAATTCTCCTCAGAATGTTGCCTATCATGGACTCTACACCTATTTTTATATAACTTACATTGGACTGGGAGATTGTGTGTAACGCACTCTTCCACCTCTCGTCTAATGGCACGACCAAATTTGTCTATTGCATTGTTTTCTTCATCTGAAGAATTTCCATCAGACTCAATGAATAGTGCTGTTCTATTGCTGACACACTTCTTTCTAATGTTTAACATCATAATCTCTTCAATCTGCATCCCATTGTTGGTAATTCTATAGACACCTGGTTCAACAGCAGCATATAATATTTCATTAGTTCGATTATACTCTGTTATCATATGTTTCATTCTGGGCTCTGCCCCTATTCTGATCTGGTTTGGGATGCCTCTCCATGGTAACCACATGTGTGAAAAGTCAGTAGCCATATATCCGTTTAATGTCTTGGACCAATCCCTACTTAGCAACATTCCATAATTTATGGGTATATCCACTACTTGAATGTCAGTGATTTGGCTTACCCTAGGGTCTGAAGCTAACTGCACTTGTATGTTCATGAGTTCTCCTATTACGCTAACCTCGGTCTTATCTAATTGCGTGACAACCTTGGCAGATTTGGTGGGAGTCAGCCCGAGAGTTTTACATATTCCTAAGGGCATTACGTTGGCTGAAGCACCAGAATCTACCATGCAATTGTGTATATTCTTCCCACACAACCTAACAGTTAACAAGAAAGGTTGAGTATCCCTCTTATCCGCATGTATTACCACATTTGTATTGGAAGGCTGCTCAACTTTCTTACCTTTCTCCTTAGGTGGTGAATCACTATTAGGAACAGTTATATCAGCAGACACCTTGTTCGTTATGGATGTATCCAGGGATTTAAAAAAAGCATTTCTGATCCCTGGGGTCTTCAATAATTCATTTAGAGGTATACTGACCTTAATTTTCTTTATTTCCTCTGATAAGTAATTCATTAATCTTGTTGTCTCTATTGCTTCTGTCTTACTTGTTTGATCCTTTTGCACTGTTGTTTCATTATTTGTGTGCTGACTAGCTTTGAGTGTGGCGGGATTGTTGCTAGCATTCTCATCTGGGGGTGTATTGATGTTATTCGGGGGAGTGGAAGTGGTGAAAGGTCCTCCCGGCCTAGGGTTGTTCCTCAAATTGTAGGTGTGGCTTTTATTTGTTTGTTGAAAGGCCTGCACCTCTTCTGTTTCATTTAATATCTCATTTTCAGATTCAAAAGGAAACTGAAAAGCATTTAACACAAAGGCTGATTCCGGATAAAGACTTTCACAACAGTATGGTTCATCCTCTAGCAATTCATCCTCTTTCTCTTCTACAGTTGCAAAGGTAAACGTTTCTAAGACTAATGCTGTGTCATATTCTGAGGGTACTACCTCATTACCCTTAGGAATGAGAAATTCAGAGGTAGGAGGCTGTACATCTATGTTGAAAATACTAGCTGCCAAGTGGAACTGTGGACAGTCGTGCTCAGCATGGGCATTGGTATTGTGAAATCTGCACCAATTTTTGGGTGCTGTACTGGCCATTTGTATGCTAGTCGTTTGTTTTGGACCATGATTATCTATATTCTCAAAAGGAGAAGCCAGAGTACCGTTGTTGGGCCCAGTGTTCCATGTCTTGGGTGGCCTAGGTTGATTCTGATTTTTGTTATTATTGCCCCAGGTCCTATTATCTATCACTGGCCCCCTATTTTGCATTGGTTGCCCCTGACTGGGGCCTTGATGCTGATTGTAGTTTTGGTTCTAATTGTACTGCTGGTTTTGGTTGAGACTATAATTCTGATTTTGGCCTTGGTTGTGATTTTGATGTGGATTGTAGCTTTGGTTGCTTCTTCCATAGAGGTTCTCATTTCTTAGCTGTGTCACTTCGGTTGTTAATCTTTTCAAATGTGCAGTAATCTCTTTGATTTCTTCCCTATCCTCTTGTGCTTTTGCCACAGTTACATCCCTAGGAAGTTGGAAGAAAGGCTGACCATTATTTTGACTGTTATTGGAAGTACTAGCCGTGTAAGGAGTTATAGCTTGGATTGGAGTAGGATTATACACGGGTGTGTAAGAAGGAACCGGATTTACTAGTGGAGCATGCTGCACAGGGACTCCATTCCATGGGTGTGCCTAATTCTGCACCCCAAAATTTCCTTCATTGACAAAAGGACTATAAGTTGTATGTCTCATTTCTTGGTTCACTGAGGCTGCCTCTTTATAGGCTTTGGATATTGAATCTATGTCAGGTTTTCTTTTGACAAACATGGCAGTTAAAGGATCCAAGGCAGCATAGTACATAGCCAACAAGGGAGCATCATCTATGGTATAAGGGGCTACCAGCCTAGAATAGGCCTTTTGAAATCTGTCATTGAAATTATCAATTAGCTCTCCCTCACCTCGTTTTATAGCAGCCAATTTATGATACAAAGCGCAAGGGTCAATGGGTCCTCTAAATCTTGACAGAAATGCTTCTTCCATAAGTGCCCAGGAAGAAATGTAACCATTGGGTAAGTTTACGTACCAGCTAGAGGCCTGCTCATTAAAGGTGTAAGGGAACAATCTACACACAACATCCTCGTGCTCTAACATAGCCCTAAAACATGCTTCCTTAAATATTCTAATATGATCTTCTGGGTCCTGATGCAACTGGTATTTGGGACATATCTTTTCCAGATTTTTTGGCATGTCATGATAATCATTGAAGAGTATGGGAGAATTGACATCGAAATAAGCCATTGTAGGTGTTTGAGCTTGACTTGAACTTGTAGAAATACCTGGATTGATTGGTGGATTAGGATTTACAGGAGGATTGAGACCTCTAGGAGTGCCTGAACCAAGATTTAAAGATCTGAACAGCGATCTATCAGGACTTACAATACTACGGATGTTAAAAGGTGACCCAGGAGGTGTTCCAGATGAACTTCCCGCTTGCGATATTTTTGGATTCCAAATTAAAGGGCTTTTACTTCGCCTTGTATCAGGTAGTTGCACAAATATATCTCCTGAACTGGACCTAGACCTAGTCACTCTATTACTGTCGTTAGCCAGTGTGAAATGAAACCTAACTCAGGAATGCCCTCCTTCTAGCGCCAGAAAACTGTTGATGACTGTTTTGATGCAATCATAACAATAAGTTAAAATTCACATATAATGAACTGAAACTATACTTGAAAGATAAGAAGGAATCATTTGAGATTCAACTAATCCCAAGTCTACAATGGTTCGGTTGGTCAAGTTCAGTTGGTCAATGTGAAGCTGTAATGTTCAAGGGGCCTTACGTAGTTTAGGTTTGTTTGGTGGCTTACTGGACTAAGAATATGCAAAAACGTCATAGATTTCAACAAGTATTCTGTTCATTTGCATACAAGTGTTACCGGGCTGCAAGTTTTAGATGGTTTTCTTGAATTTTTTGCAGCTTTCTTCTTTATCTATTTATGAAAACTATCTACTTATAGCTCTGTTATACATGCTTCTTCAAATTTGAGACAATTTCCTTTAGATTTCTACGTTTTCAGCTAAATATTTCAGATGGGTTGGGAAAAGTTAGAAAGATCTAATCTATACCTCATTTAATCTACCGAAGGATCTAATTGTTTCTGTTATGCACTATGTAAATACCACAGTAATTTGATCAAATCCACAGTAAAAACCTTAAATGTAAGTTCTGAGCATTTTCACAAACATACATTTAAAATTGCAAGCTCTCAAAGAAAATATTTCAAAACACAAAGAAGGGCAGGAGAATACTCAGAAGATAGATGCAGAACTCCAGATTCTATTGTATTAGAAACGAATAGTCATACATGATTTACAATGTAGGAATGACTCTTAGTTTCATTGATCATACTACAGAGAACTTACAAGCTTTACAGATACAGTAAGGCAGCCAGACATTCCACGCGCACCTTACTGTAGACAAACAGGCGACCTCCTTCTTCTACTTCTAAACTATGCTAACTTGTTGTATGTTCCTAAAAGAAAAAATCCTGTGTAGCCACTGTTGTTTTCCTAAAATCCCTGTTGTAAAGTATTACAGTGTAGAGAGGCACAATATAAAGACATTCTGATGGTCCTCACTACAGCAAAAACCTAACTGAACCTCTGGTTCAAACCCTTGGTTACAGCAATAAATACAGGTGAACCAGCTCTCAAAAATATCTCTGAGCAGTGTCAAATCTGGGCGAAATATTGCCCCTTCTGAGAAGTTCCGGCAGCTGGGTAATAACTTCTGTTTGTCTGTTGTAGTAATACTCTCAGTTGCAACCTGTTCTTCACTTGAATGGCCTTGACTTTTCGCATTTCATCCTTATCTTCTTGCCCCTGAGATCAGATTTCCCTCCTCCATGAGGTCACTGTGTTGACTTTCCAGCTACTTCCTCAACTGCAAGCCTGCAAGACAAGACAAGCAATAAGTATTTCATTTATCACATAAACAGCATGAAATTAAAATAACCGTTTAAACCCAGGTGACTGCACAAGATTGTGGAAATCGGATCCAGAATACTCTCAAAACGCTTCCAAAATGCGCTCAGACTGCTCAAAATTCATCAGGTCAACTATCTCTGACCGGGAAAATGCCATAGGCACCAAAAAAAACACTTTAAAATTCCACCGCCTCATTTCCCGCCCATCGGCATGACTATCGCTATCGGCGTGTCAAAAAAAACATGTTGGTCGATATTCACTTCATCATCATGATATTCTGGAAATATGATGCTCTCCCTCCTGAAGGTCCAGATGACGTCATCAGGATGTTTCGCTTCTGCATATTGGAGAAAAGAACAACATCATCATCATCATCATGTTGAAGGAGAAAAGGAGGATGTGAAATATGATCCTGCTGCTGAGGAAAGGAAGATGATTGGTGACGTCATCGTCATATTCAGGCTTCATTAAAATGCAAAAAAATGACGTCATCGTCATATTCGTTAAGATCAGGGGATAAATGCAATATCGGGTCACCTAAGGAGCATGATCTGGATGATGAATGTAATACGACCCCTTTGCGGCCAAGGCAACCCTCTCGAAAGATCAGGATGATGATCATCAGGATATTTGGGGCTTTTGTCAAATTTAGAATAAGACGTCATCATCATATTCGGGAACCGGATCGTGCTTTGGAAAATATCCTGCCGAAGGGAAAATGTGATGATGATGATCATCAGGATATTTGCTTCTTCGTTTATCAGATCGGGATGACGTCATCATGATATATGGAGGTTTCGTTAAACTTAGAACATGACGTCATCATGATACTTCGCTAACCGGATCATGTTTTAGAAAATATCCTGCTGAAGGAAAATCAGGATGATGAGGATCATCGGGATATTTTCAAAAAGGTCGTTCTTCTCGGCAGGAGGACTTCACGAAATATCGGGTGGACAAACAAGATCATGATGATCTTGACAACAGGACAGGATAAAAATATGATGATCCTCCTCATCGAATTATCATGATGACGTAATCATCATATTTCGTTTTCAGAGCACAAGGATGAGTTGAGGTCATCATGATATTTGCGCTAGGGTGATATTGTAAAATATGATCATGCTGTTGAGGAATGCAATATCGACTTCTTCTTCAAAAAGATAGGGTGATCATCATGATCATGCAAAAGGAGATCGGGAGGATATGAATATGATGATCCTCTTTATCGAATATCATGATGATGTCTCCATCACTTAGCGAATTTCAGCGAATGACCCTCTTGTGAAAGATCAGGATGATGATCATGATTATGCAAAAGGAGATCAGGAGGATATGAAGTCGTCATCATCATCTTAGCGAACTTCAGCAAATATCAGGATGATGACCTTCCGATAGGCTTTTAGCATGCGCATGCAAATATGCCGAAGGTGGATTTTCTAAGTCAGGGTGATCTTATATTATCAGCATGATATTATAAGATTAGGCGATGCAAAAATATCATGATGCTCGCAATGCGAAAGACCGCTCGACGGGGAAACTTACCGTGACTTAAAGTTGATGTCATCATGATATTTGAACCTTAGGATATTATCGGGGGGGCGTTTCAAATATGATGATGATGTCTTCATACAGCAAAACCAAGTTTATAAAATATGACCCTCCTAAAATAATCATGATGCGCATAAGGCCTTTTGACGGGTAAAGGGCACTACCACCTAAGATTGACGTCTGGATATTGCGACTGCATGATTTTTATCGAGTGATAGACCAAGATCATGATGACCTTGACAACATAAAAATATGATGATCACTTGCGATTATCAGGTTTGACCAAAACTTTGACCGTGCATAACTTTCACATATGGACGAATTTTCAAGTGAAGTAAAAGGCAAACCTGCATGGAATTTCAAGCTCTTTCTAAATATGAGGTCACAGAAACAAAATATGAACTTTGACAAACTGACCTCATGATGATGACCTACCTCATCCAATATCATGATGATGATGCACCTGACCTTCATTTTTACCAAACCGCCAGAAAGCAGACAAACACAAGCAGAAGCAAAAAGCAAAACATCAGCAGGGGTCCCCATTTTGCTAAGGAGCAAAATGGGGCGTGTTGTGAACATCACAACACATATGTTATGATTATGGTTGGTTTGTTGATTGATGATTTTTATGTTTGATGTGATGTTTTAAGAGTATGCTTAGTTTGTGTATTGTTTTATTGGATTTAGTAAGCTTGGGGGATAGGGACCATCCAAGTCAGTTGGATGGGTGCATCTTTTGTACCTGAGTACTGGATACTTCCTTCATATTCAGACTCCCTACATACCCTGTGTCGATGGGATCAAGGCACTTTAAGATGTGGGTGATGATGAATATGTAGTTCTAGTTTGTAGTGATGATGTAGGGATGGTTTAGGGTAGATGGTATGATGTTGTATAATGATATGATGCATGGTTTGGCTAATTGTGATGATGATTGGGATTGTTTTTTGGGGTTTTGTAATTTTTTTTATTTTTGGGGGTTTTTGGATTTTCTATTATTTTTGGATTTTTGTTGTTTTTGCAATGGTTTTAGATTTTTTAGGATTTTAGCTATATAGGGAGAGTATACAAAGATCTTGTTTCCATGAATTTTCCTTGGGTAGGGTGATGAAGGTTTGGTGATGAGTGTTTGAGAATTCCAAGCCATGGGATGTAGGGGATGTGGAACGATGTGATGGGTAGGAGGACTTATTAGATGGTAGAACTGACCAATACACATGGTGCATGAAATAGGTTTTTATCATGGTACTTATCTAAGGCATCACGACTCACCGAAGTGATTTTCACCATTAGACAAATTTATTACACGAGTTTTTCTTGATTTTTTTATTTTTGATTTGGGATACTCAATGGTTTATGCATAGAACCTTTTTAGGTGCATGATGTTCATAGGCTCATCTAGAGGTTGTCCCTCAGGTATTTCAAGCTGGTAAGCTCCTGATCCATAGCTAGCTATGATAATGTATGGTGCTAACCAATTAGGCTCGAACTTTCCTTTCTTGTGGTATTCTTGTAGGTTTCTTTGATTTTCCATAAGGACAAGGTTGCCTATCTCAAACTTACAATTCTTGATCTTGTTGTTGTAGCTTCTGCTAAGGCAGTTTTGATAGTTTTGAAGGTTATTAAGAGCATCTATGCATTTCTCATCTAGGAGTTCTACCTCATTCAGTCGTTTAACTTGGTACTCCTCCTCAATAATTATGTTTTTCAATGAATTCCCGAGAGAAGGGAGCTTGACCTCAATAGGGAAAATGGCTTCAGAACCAAATACTAATGAGTATGGCATGGCTCCTATGGGTGTACCAATACTTTTGTGATAAGCCCATAAAGTGGGATTAAGTTGGAGTTGCCAGTCACGGCCAGCTTCATTAGCCATCTTTTTTAGGATGCGTAAGATGGTTTTGTTAGAAGCTTTGGCTTGACTATTACCTTGAGGGTAATATGGTGTGGAAAAATGATGTTGGATGTGGAATTTCTTGCATAGGGTGTGGACTTCCTAGTTCTTAAGAGGTTTCCCATTATTTGTGATAATGGAGAAGGGAATGTTGTAATGACATATTATGTAGTGGAGGATGAATTTTGCGATTTGGATGCTTGGTATAAGTGAGTGGAATAGCCTCTAGCCACTTGGTAAAATACTTGGTAGTAGTAATGATGAATTTGTGGCCATTGGATGATGGTGGGTGAAATTTTCCTATGAGGTCGTGTCCCCACTATGAAAAGGGCTAAGGGGTTGTTATCAGTTGCAGCTCTTGTGAAGGTACATTGATAAGATCACCATGTTGTTGACATGGTAAATACTTCTTCACAAAATAGTAGGCATCTCGTTCCATAGTTGGCCAATAGTATCCTGTTCTAAGAATCTTCTTTGGTAGAGTAGGTCTACTAGAGTGTGGCCCACAAATACCTTCATGTACCTCTTGTAAGGATACTTCATCTTCCCTAGAGTTAAGAAATCACAAAAGCGTACCATCAAGTCCTTTTTGGTATAGGGTATCTCCTATGATGGCGAAACGAGAGGCTTAACAGATGAATGTTTTTCATTGTGTGGATGTTAGGTTAGGTGGGATTATATTACCATGGAGGTATATGTAGGCTTCTTGGTACCAAGGAGATAGTGGACCAACAATGTCACATACTAACTTAGATTGTTGTATATCAAAGTCCAACATTGGTATTTCTTCAATTAGAAACTCACATTTTTTACTATCCTTTTTCATGTCAACCAAGGATCATATAGTAGCCATAACATCTGTTACTTTGTTGTTTAGCCTTGGTATTTGTTCAAAATGGATATCATGGAAATAGTACTTGAAATCATCAAATATTTTTTTAAGGCAGGAATTTGTCATCCTTTGTTTTGTATTCATTATTGACCTATCTGATGACTACCTAGGAGTCTCCATCAACTATAAGATTTTGAATCTTCCACCGGATGGTCATGCAAAGTCCTATAATAAGGGATTCATATTCTTCTACTTTGTTTGTGTATGGATATGTTATTTTGTAGTACTTTGGAATAGTTTCTCCTTGAGGTGTAACAAACAAAATGCCTTCCCCCAAGCCACGATGTGTGTAGGATCCATCAAAATACATTTTCCATGTATCTGTCGTTGGTGCTACTATCATTATTGACTCATCTAGGAATTCGAAAAGCAGTGGTTGTTCTGTTGGGATAGGTGTGTCAACCAATTGATTGAAAATCACTTGTCCTTTCATAGCTTTACTTTTTGTGTACTTAATGTCAAACTCACTTAAGATCATAACCCACTTAGCCATTTGTCCTATGAGAGCTAGTCTAGTCAGTAAATACTTGAGTAGATCAATCTTGGCAATGAGCTTTGTCTTATGGTTGAGCATGTAGTATCTTAGCTTTTGAGAAGTGAAGACAATGGTGAGGCATGCTCATTCAATAGAAGTACATAATTCAACTCATAGGTTACCAAGGTGTGGCTGATATAGTATATAGATCTCTCTTTTCCTTGTTCATCATCTTGTGCTAGCAAGGCCCCTATTGTTGTTTCTATTGTTGAGATGTGTAGAAGGAAGGGTTGTCCTTTCTTTGGTGGAATAAGTACAGGTGGTGTAGCAATATATTCCTTTAGTTGTTCAAAGGCATTCTAACATTTGTCATCCCATGTAAATGTTGTTGTGCTATAAAGAAGTGAATAGATTGAAGTTTCCCTTGAAGGCTATGAAGTTGCTTGAGTGTTTTAGGTGGAGGCATCTCCACTATAACCTTAACCTTAGCGGGGTCAACTTTGATTCCTCTTCTTGACACAATGTATCCTAGGAATTTTCTAGAGGTGACCCCAAAGACACATTTCTTAGGATTTAATCATACTTTGTATTTCTCTAATCTATCAAAGATTTTTGCCAACACATTCAAGTGGTCTTCTCTAGTCTTTGATTTTCCCAGTAAATCATCTACATAATCTTCCATTATGCCATGAAAAAGGTCATGGAAGATCACTGTCATGGCTCTCTTATAGGTAGCTCCTGTATTTTTCAACCCAAAGGACATCACAACCCAGCAGTAGGTTCCCCATCGACACATAAAGGAGGTCTTATGTTGATCCTCTTTAGCTAACCCGATTTGATTGTAACCAGAAAATCTATCCATTAAGGACAACATCTCATGTATTGTAGTGATATCCACAATGATATCTATGTTGGGTAATGGAAAGTCATCCTTAGGACAACACTTATTAAGGTATATGAAGTTTGTGAAACAATAGATGCCCCCAGTGACTTTTACTACAACTATGATGTTTGATATCCATTCAGGATAGTCTATAGGTAGAATGAGTCCCACATCTAGAATATTTTTGAGTTCTACTTTGACAAGAAGTGCCACTTGTCGATTCATTTTTCTTAGCTTTTATTTTATAGGCTTTCCATTAGGATGCAGAACAAGATGGTGAGCAACTAGAGTGGGATCTAATCCTGGCATGTCAGCATATGTCCTTACAAAGTTATGACTCATTTGTTTGAAGAAAGCTTAGAAAGTCTCTTTTTCTATTGCTATAAGGAATTCTGCTCAGAATGTGATATTTAGTGTTTCTTCTATTCCAAGGTTCATCTCCTGCAATGCTTCTACTAGGATCGGTGACCTTTCTTGATAGAACTCAGGTACTTTGGGGAGGTCCATTCTCTCATCCCCTAGCACTTCAGGGAGGTTTTCACTTGGGGATACATCCTTTATTTGTATTTTCTCTTCATCTGAAAGTGTCACAAGGTGGTTTTCACTAGGGCATATCATTTTTATTTTCATATTTTTGCAACTAAGAGTTTGTATTGTCTCCCCAAAGTATGCAAATATGTTTAGTTTGATGATGTAGTTGGCCTTGTGGTCTCCAAGGGGAAAGTAATCTCTAACCCCCATCATTTCAGCTATTGCTTCATCATTTTGTGTGACATCAAGGATAGGGGGTCTTTGTTGGTCCTAATCTATGAGTTGGGGATAGACGATAGGTAGGTTGTTGGATGTAGATGGTATTGTAGTTAGGGTGTAGATGGTGCATATGAATGATTTGAAAAGTTCGGTGAAATCATTGAAAGAGTCTTGATGGTCCTCATTATTGATGTTATCTATCACAAGGAAGGCCTTAGTGATCTCACTTAAGATATACTCAGTATTGGTAGAGGTGGACTCTTGTTTTCCATACCCTAGCATAAGTAAATATGGATTCCTTGTTGCTTGAATAGGTTTGACAATTCCTTGTTGATGAAGACCTATACCACCTTATCCTTTGTAACCCATGTATTTGACAATTTCAAGACCTTTTCCATAGATCTCAGTTCAAAAGGTAGGAGCTTCTTGTTTGTCTTCATCTTTGTATAACCAAGAGGATATGTCTTTGAGAACATCTTGTTCAAGGAGGTGTTTTTTTCTCGAAGGTTGGTGACAGCCTACGTTTGAGGACAATCGTAGAGACTTTGTCTTCTTTAGGTCTACCAAATGTCTTAGGGGATGTTGGTAATAGTCCCACACAAAATGTTCCATGTAGGTCATACTCACCATATCCCATGTCACTTACTTTGATCTTGATCTGAGGAGGAGTGGATGTTTGTGATGTGGTTGTGATGTGGGAAGGATCAACATATTAAGTGGATGGTGTAGGATTAGCATGGGAGGAGGATGCTTTAGTGGCATTATTATAAGGACAGGAAGTTCACTCATGTCCTTAAAAGAAGCTATAGTATTGGAAAGGATAAGGATAGACATAGATAGTGATTTCTATGTCATTGTGGGGACATTTTAAACATTGATGGAAGGTGGATGGAACAACTTGCATGGCATGAATCCATGGTCAGACGAGGAGGATGTTGTTGAATTGGCATTGATTTTTTCATGCATGTCAAAGGTAGATACCACTCATGATCATGATCATTCAATAGGAGTTGGGTTGAGTTGGAATTGTTGACCATTATCAATCAAGAGAAGAGAAACATCAAAGGTTGATATGAAGTTGACCAGTTGATCAATCGGAATCATAGGATGTTCTTGTTAACCTTACCTTCAATCAGAGTTACCATGTTTCAAGATATCATGGGATGCAAAGGAGGTCTTCATCATGCATTTCCATTGTGAGACTTGCAAGACTTCATCATGTTGCAGAGAATGTTGACCATTTAGGACTTGTGTCATTTAGGTATTGTGTTCCTTTCAGGACTTGCTTAGTGTTTGACATAGGAGTTCACACATGCATACATTCAATATCTCAAGATATGCATCATAGACAATGAAGACAATGTGTGCTCAGGGTTTTCACCAGAAGTTTACTCTTCATAAAGAGTTTTGATCAGGTGGTGTTTGTGTTATAATGATATCCTCTTATCTCTATTTGTTCTCAGTTAATAATGTCTTGATTGTATGCATTAAAGGGATCCATGAGGGGATTATAAAGTTAGGGTTTTGATTACTTATGATGGCCTAAACCCTAATGCCCAAGACTCTACTAATACCTAAGAAAACCCTAAGCAAGTATTATGGAGCCCGTCATATGTGTTAGCTACTTCTATTTTAATTTAGAGGTGACTTATTATTACAAGTTAAGTCACTTAAGATTACCTTTTGAAGAGTTGTTAAGTCATATCAGTTGATTGGCCCCTTTTTGGACTAACCAACTTAACAAGTCATTGGGTGCTCAAGTCCATATCAAAGGTTATGTTTAAAGGAACTTAGAGTGCAAAAAGGCATATCAATGATTAAGGTTTAAAGTCATTTCAAATTACAACTACTCTCCTCAAATGAATTTGACGGTTGGATTTTAGAATTTTTCTCTAACTTCTTGTAATTGTATCTTCAGTGAACCTGGAGGCCAGAAAAATTTATAACTCATTTTGTGTGATAGATTGTATGATGGAAGTTTGTATGTAAAGTTCTATAGACACATACCTACATATCAATATGTAATTTGTGAAGGATAAAGGAGAAATATAGTGTAATTGAATAGCTTGAATCATGAAGAAATTAAAGATTTTATGAGAACATGAATCACAGTGATATAGATGCAAAGAAAGATCTTATGAGAGATATGTAGGGTCTAATATTTTTTTTTTTAAATTCAGTGAGTTATATAGGTAGAACGTACTTGTTAGATTGTCAAGTTAGAGTGTGATGAGGAGGCTTTAATTGTAGAAGGTAGTAAGAGAATTTGTTTCAGGTACTCTATGTTTTGATGATAATTTAATGCAATTTATCTGTTTGATTGTGACAAGAGAATGATGTAGGAGTGTTCTCAAGATTTAGGATTCTTCCATGGTGTCATTGTGATTAAATGCTCTTGCCTTTTCTTATAATATCATTTTAATATTCTTTTGTATTGAGTACTTGGTGGTCTTGTAAATGAGAGATAAGGAGTATTTTGTATCTGAGTTCTAGAAGTCATCTATAACCAATGGTCTTTAATGTAAACAGAGTAGGACTTTGTGTTGTCTTCTTTTATCAGATTGCAAACTATTTTGCTAGTGAGGCTTGTGGGATTGTCAATGAGGCACTTGTATTAGCCAGTAAGGCTTTGTAATCAATGAAATTTCATTAAGCCAGTGAGGTGATTTTTAGAATGGTTTTTTATCCCTACAAGAGTTTTCTACTCGTCAAAACTATGTGTTATAGTCTCTATGTGTGTGTGCCCTAATATTTTATTCTTAAGGTCTTGTTAATACTTTTTATCATCAAACTTGTGCATATGTGTTTGATAGATCATTGAAGTCTTCCTCACTCTTTGCCTTGTAAGTTAAAAGGTGCAAAATGTTTTAAAAGTTTATAGATCACTGATTCACCACCCCCCTCTCAATGGTCCTGTACTCCAACAAGTGGTATTAGAGAATAGGCTCCCTATAGAAGTCTAACAGGCTTGGATAGGTCCTGATAGTGGAGTACCATGGGAAAGTGTAGAAGAAATAGAGAAAAGAAAGATGCCAAGCAAAAGGTTGATCAACAAACCCCAGTCAAGTCATGTGATGAGTTGTTATATGAGCCATCCCTAAAAATTGACACAAAGTGTGATAAAGAAAATGACTTTGCTATTGAGATTGATGACATACAAGGAAACCTCCTTATGAATGAATATGGACAGGAGTTTGATGAAAATGATTGTGAAGTTGATTTAGAAGGTGAACTCTTGTGTGCCTTAGATCAGATCAAGCAGCTCAAAAAAGAGAATAGGAGATTAGAAGACCAACTTCAACAAGAAAAAGATTCCAAAGACAAGGTATGTTTAGATTTTGCAAAAAATTATTTAGAGTTTGAAGAGGCAAGAAATCCGATTGTAGACTTAAAGAGTCATGTTAATGAATCTGATAAATTGATTATCAGTCTAAAGACTGAAATTGAGGAAGCCAAAAGAGTAATTGATGTAACAAAATCTGACCTTGAGGTGAAAAGAATTGAATGTCTAAAATTAGAGGCAAAAATTATCAATCTGAAAAAGATTATGAAGGTCTCAAGGTTCTATCTAAGAAATATCAAGAGTTTGAAGAAAGCACAAACAAGTTGAATGATATGTTGAGAAAATAAAACATTACAAGGATACTAGTGGTTTGGGTTATGAAGGAGAGTGTTCCAAAGCAAGAAAGACACCTAGGAAGAAGATAGACTTGAGTTATCATGTTGCTGCTCTAGAAGATCAAGGAGGAAGGACAATCAAGTCTACAAGATCTCTATCTACCAGACACTCAATGAGGTGCAATTATTCTCAATTTCATGGTTATTGTTATTGTTGTCATGTTTATGGCCATAGAGTGAGAAATTGTATGAGAAATTATAGAATGTATGAGAGACATGATTTTGTAAATAATGTAAATAGGAGTTCTTATAATATGCCTACAAGAAATTATCCTTTCTTTGGTCTAGACAACAACATCATATGTTATAAGTGCAACTCTCCTAGGCATAAAGCATATTCTTGTAGAAATAGATTTATGAAATCACCTAGATATGTCAAGAATACAAATACTTTGAGTAAAAGGAAGTTGCAGGAAACAAGGAGCAAGTGGAGAAGAAAACATCCCAAGAAGACAAGCATTTAGAAGATTTAGAGAAGAAAGCAGAATCAGGAGAAGGATGAGTCTAAGCTTGTACATACTACACAAGTGACATCTATAAGTGCATAACAAGGAGCATGAGGTAAGGGGGAGAAGGTTATTGTTTTACCATTAAGCCCCTAGAGAAGACAAGGAAGTTATGAGTAAGACTATGCACAGTGTAGTGACATTTCTTGGTGTCTTCAGTGGTTTTTGATGATGTCTTTCTGGTGTTATGTTCTTGTACTAGACACTCAGTGATACGAAGTCCAGAGTCAAAGATCTTTGTTCATGATAAACCTAAGGAATGCAGTGTCTTGATGTTGGAGACTTGGAGTACTCTTGCTTGTAGACTAAATGACTTGTTGTAGATGTTCTCATATGATGATAGTAGTCTATATTCCATGCCAACAATTTGGGTGTAGTTACAAGAGTTGAGACTGAAGAGTAGAAGTTGTAAAGTTTAGTCTGTGATTTGTATTGATGAATGACACTTATTACATCTATTTGCAGGGATAGTATTCTTACATATCAGTGATTCTTGTTGGGCAATTTTTTTGTTGATGGATGACCATTTACCATTTTCTCTGATGACGGCAGGTTGAGGTGTTGATTGACAAGTACAGGTGCCTTTGTTGTTTGCAGACTTTGTCTCTCTACTCTTCAAGGTGCCGGTGACAACAAAATAAGTTGATATTGCATGATGGTTGTATACAATGAGAGAATGTGATGTAGCAATGTGAGATGTATGTTCTTCTGTAGAGGGCTTTTGGTGTCTATAATCTGCATTATTGTTAGGGCTTCTGAAGATTTTTATGTTGTTGAAGTGTTTTGTGTGGAAAAATAGTCTTTTAAAGATGGCAGAAAGCATACAGAAAGATGTCTATTTTGAATAAAAGAAACAACTTTTCAAAGACTATGTTGAATTCTTCTGTGTGCAGAGTCTCTGAGTGCAGGGGAATTTTTGAGGTAGTGATTTTATGATGAAATAATGATATAGAGAATAATTTTATGTGCAAGTTATTTTGAGAATTTGATCATAAATTTCATACAAGAAATGAATGTCTGATGTTAATGACATAGGTGTTATGAACCTGCAGAGACATATCTTTCACAGTGATAAAATTTGTGATGTGAAGTCCTTTGTGTGTAAATTCTTTTGTGAAGTATGAATTTTCCTTGTAGTTTGTATGAAGTGTTTGACTGATAAAGGCTTTTCTTGAAATTCAGGACAGTGACCTCCTTGAGATAACCTCTTGACACTATGCCTTAATGGTTGATAGGATTTAAACTTTGTGCAGTAAATAATGCATGACACTAGTGCAGTGAAAGAGTAGTGTTCTTTTGACAGTGGATATTATCTTTATGTCAGACTGTGATTCAGTTAGTTGTTTGTTGGTTAATGATAAAATTGAGTTGCATTTTTTGATGTTGGTGTTGTGTGGCAAAGTGTGGCAGACAGACAAGATAGATTTGGAGTAGTAGGAGTAGTTACTGTTGTTGTAGACTTGATGACTTTTTTTGTTACAGAGTTGTAGTCTTCTTGTAGTTTGATGGAGTGCAGATCTTGTATATTTGAAGGAGTGCTTTTATAGTTCTTTTCTTGCAAACCTTGTTGCTGATGGTGGTCTTGGCAATAAACCCTTCATATCAGACATTGCCAGCAGATTTTTCTTGCAGAAGAGATGTTGCAGAGAGACTTGAGGTAGTTCTCATGTATTGATGACTTGAGTGTTTATTGCTTGTATCAAAATGGTGCTAAAATGACAATTGACTTTGCTTGAACACAAAACATTTTGCAGTGTTACAAACCTTGTCCTAAATCTCAGATGACCTCTGATGGTATTGGTATTTTTGAAGAAGCAGATCTTTTGGATAGGACAGTTTTTGAAAAACAATATGCAGTACCTTTTGATTGTTACGAACTTGTATATGGAGACAACAAGATTGCAAATGTGATAAGTTGTAGTGGTAGGCTATAATGATCTATATATATTTGTTTTGTTTTCACAAAGAGGAAGGTTTCAAGGTTGCAATTATTGAGGATAGTAACTCATGCCTTGTGTACATGCTTATTGGACAGTCCTGATTATTTGATCTCTAACACTGCTTCGAAAATATGTTTCAATCTTTGTTTGGATAGTGGCAAATTTTTCTTTGACCATGATGATAACATTTACAAATGTTCTTCCATGTTCAATCATGATGTGTGTTGATAAGTATTAGCAGATGACATGACCAATGTTCACAGTAGAATAGTACCTTCATCTTTGTTCTCTTGATTCTATTGGACAGTGATAGTAGTATTTGCTTCCAAATCCGTAACTTTAATACTACTACTCTATCTTTGACAATAATACTATACATCAGTGTTTCAAAATAATTGTTAATTTGTATTTTTATTACTTTGTTTCTAGACATTGCCCTCTAATGTGCTTTGGCAGTGGTTCAATCTCTATTGTATGAGTAACAATGCTCATGTATTTGAACAATGATGGTACAGTGATATGAAATAGTGATCTAGGTGATTATGATCTTGCAGTCATGATTCCTTTTTGATTTGATAAAGTCTAGAGGAAGATGACAGCTAAAGGTTAAGCCTACAAGTGGTATCAATCAGTGGTGTGTGTGCTTGGAGTTGAATATAACTTGTTTTCTTGGGAATTTGATGTATCTTCTTGCACTGTGTTTGGAAAGGACTATCTCTTTCAACTCTTTCAATCCCAGTTTTGAGCTGCCCTTTGTCATTGTTGTCAAAGGGGAGAAATTTTTTAGCACATGGAAATTGACATCAATGCCAAAGGGGGAGTTTCTTGAATTGACATTGATTTTGTCATTGATATCAAAGGTAGATACAACTCATGATCATGACCATTCATTAGGAGTTGGGTTGAGTTGGAATTGTTGACCATTATCAATTAAGAAAAGAGAAACATCAAAGGTTGATATGCAGTTGATCATATCCTAAATATGTAGTTGACCAGTTGATCAATCAGAATCATAGGATGTTCCTGTTAACCTTACCTTCAATCAGAGTCATCATGTTTCAAGATATCATGGAATGCAAAGGAGGTCTTCATCATGCATTTCCATTGTGAGAGTTGTATGACTTCATCATGTTGCAGAGAATGTTTACCATTCAAGACTTGTGCCATTCAGGACTTGTGTTCCTTTTAGGACTTGCTCAGTGTTTGATATAGGAGTTCACACATGCATGTTCAAGATCTTAAGATATGGATCATTAACAGTGAAGACAATGTGTGCTTGGGGTTTTCATTAGAAGTTTACTCTTCATAAAGAGTTTTGATCAGGAGGTGTTTGTTCTCAATTAATAATGTCTTGATTGTATACATTGCAAGGATCTGCGAGGAGGTTAGAAAGTTAGGGTTTTGATTACTTATGAGGGCCTAAACCCTAATGCCCAAAACTATCCTAATACCTAAGCAAACCCTAAGGAAGTATTATGGAGCTCATCGTGTGAGGTAGCTAGTTTTGTTTTAATTTAGAGGTGACTTATTATTTCAAGTTAAGTCACTTAAGATTGCCTTCTAAAGAGTTGTTAAGTCATATTAGTTGACTGGCCCCTTTTTGGAGTACTCGACTTAATAGGTCATCGAGCACTCAAGTCCATATCAAAGGTTATGTTTAAAAGAACTCAGAGAAAGGAAAGGCATATCAATGACTGAGGTTTAAAGTCATTTCAAATTTGAATGACTACTCTCCTAAAATGAATTTAATGGTCATCTTTTATAATTTTTCCCTAACTGCTTGTAATTGTATATTCAATGAACCCGAATGCCAGAAAAATTTATAACTCATTTTCTGTGATAGATTGTATGATGGAATTTGGTTTGCAAGGTTCTACAAACACATACCTACATATCAATATGCAATTTGTGAAGGATAAAGGAGAAATACAATGTAATTGAATAGCTTGAATCATGAAGAACTCAAAGATTTTATGAGAACATGAATCACAGTGATATAGATGCAAAGAAGGATCTTATGAGAGATATGTAGGGTCTAATAGTTTTTTTTTAAAATTTAGTGAGGTATATAGGCTAATTGTGCTTGTTAGATGGTTAGGTTAGAGTATGATGAGGGGGCTTTGATTGTAGAAGGTAGTAAGAGAATTTGTATTGGGTTCTCTATGTTTTGATGATAGTTTAATGCACTTTATCTATTTGATTGTAACAAGAGAATGATTTAGGAGTGTTCTCAAGATTCAAGATTCTTCCATGATGTCATTGTGATTAAAACCACTTGCCTTGTCTTATAATATCATTATAATATTCTCTTGTATTGAGTACTTGGTGGTCTTGTAAAGGAGAGATAAGGAGTATTTTGTATCTAAGTTGTGGAAGTCATGTACAACTAGTGGTCTTCAATGTAAACAAAGTAGGACTTTATGTTATCTTCTTGTATCAGATTGGAAATTATTTTTCTAGTGAAGCTTGTGGGATTTCTAGTGAGGCATTTGTATTAGCCAGTGAGGCACTTGTATCAACCAGTGAGGATTTGTAATTAGTGAGATTTCATTAAGCTAGTGAGGCAATTTTTAGAGTGGTGTTCTATCCCTATGAGGGTTTTCCACTTATGAAAAATATGTGCTATAGTCTCTATGTGTGTGTGCCCTAATATTTTTTTGTTAAGGTCTTTTTCATACTATTTATCATCAAACTTGTGCATATGTTTTTGATAGATCATTGAAGTCTTCCTCACTCTTTGTCTTGTAAGTTAAAAGGTGCAAAAGGTTTTAAAAGTTTATAGACCACTAATTCACCATCCTCTCTCAGTGGTCCCGTACTCCATCATATGTTAAATGGGAGTTCAAGATCAAGTGCATGGCATTTAGTTTCCATCATATTTTGTTCCACTTAGATGGGAAGCTTGATGGTGCCTTCAGACAATCTTTTCAAGTCATCATATCCTTTGATAGTTATACACTCACTAGAGTCCACAACCACATCGGAGTATCCCAAATGATTTAATAGCTATAGAGTAAAAAGATTTAGGCTAGAGCCACCATCTATTAAGACTCATTTGATGGTATGTTTATGGATTAGGACTTCAATGTGAAGGGCTTTGTTATGTGTGGCATTAGATGTGGGTAGGTCCTTTTCCAAGAAGGTGAGGTGATGAGGAGGTGATGTGGCCTACCATGTCTTGGAATTGATCAACATTCAAGTTGGTAGGAACTTGGGTTTCCATCAAGGCTTTGTCAAGGACTTTCTTATGGAGGGGAGATGTGTGAAGTAATTCAAGGATGGAAATTTGTGTAGGAGTTTTTCAAAGGTTATCTAGGAGGTTGTACTTGTGGGTGGATGGTGGATTGGTAGGTGTGGATGTAGAAGGTTGGTCATTGGTGGGGACTCCATGGATGGAGACATGGTCATGACAAGTGGTAACAACACAATTAGGTGTTTTGGCTATAATGGTGATGGTATTGATATGGTTGGAATAATCTTCTATTCGACCCACAACGGAATCGAAGGAAGGAGGTGGCATGACCTTGTAGGTTTAATTAAAAGATGAGGCTTCTCCTTTGTTATGGTCTAGAAGTAGATCCTTGTATGCTCCTAATTTGGCATTAGGTGATTGTTTTGGAGGCTCTTCAATGGCTATATCACTTATATCTATAAGGTCTTGGATGCAATGTTTCAACCTCATATAGTTAGATATTTTATACCCTTTCACACAATGATAGTCACAATAGGCATTTTCATAAAACCAAGAGGGTTCAAATTGATTTTCATCATAAGGATGAATAGGGGGTAATGTTATCAAGTCCCCATTTACAAGGTTATTCAAGACATTTTTGATGGGTTCCCCTAAAGGTGTGAATTTCCTCTTAGGGTTGTTTTATCTTGGCGGTCCCCTAGGAACATTTACATTATTATTGTTAATGAATGTACTTGGTGGAATGAGATTTTGTATATTTTAGATGGCCTTCACATTGGTGACACCCTCGTTGAGGGTGTTTTTATTTTTACCCCAATAGTGGGGTTTGGTTTTGGATTGTGTGTTGTTATTCATATGGGAAGTGGTGGTATTGCTCTTGCTGACTTTGTTGTTGTTGTTTTTGGTCTTGTTGTCATTGTTGTAAAGTTTTATAGAGCCTTTAGCAAAAATGGATCTTGCAATGGTCATTCCTTTATCCATAGCCTCCTCAAAGGTTGATGCACATTGGATTTATAAATGGAACCCCATTTCATGGTTGAGATTAGTAACAATCATGGTGACTAATTATTATTTTTCAGGAATGGACCAAGGGAGTTTACTTGCTAAGCTTCTACACCTTTGTAAAAAGTTGGTGAAGGATTCCCCACTCTTTTGTTTTGAGTTGCAAAGGTCAGTCATGGATATTTTGTGTCCAAAGTTATAGGAGAAATGATTTATAAATTTCTCTGCAAGCTCATGGAATGTTTTGATACTAGAGGGAAGATCAAAAAACCATTTGGTAGCTTGACCACCGAGGCTTCTAGTAAAGAGTCTCATTAGATATGTGCCATCGCATGAGACCTCTAGGTAAGCAATGTAAAACTCCCTAAGGTGTTCTCTAGGATATCCCTTTCCTTTGTACTTGTCAAATTTTGGTGTTTCAAATTTTTAGGAAAGGGTGGCATGTGGATAGTTCTACCAAATAGTTATGGGCAAATATCCTTGAAAGAATATTTCTTTCTTTTGTGTCCATGTTGGATATCATCAATTTTTTAGATCAAAGATTGGACAATCCTAGGTAAATCTTGGTTAGGTGGTGGTTGTCATATGTCGGTTTGTTGATTTTGGATGAGGTGTTGGAGAAAATTAGGAATTTGTTGATGTTGGGTGGTTTGATTTTGATTTTGATTTTGATTTTTATGGGCAAGATATTATTGATATAGGTGAGGAGTTGTCGAACATGTGGTGGAATTTGTTGGTTTTGATTGGGATTTTGTTGTGAGGTTTGGGTGGAAAATGTAATAGGTGGTTGGGAAATCAGAGGTTGTACGTATGTGAAGTTGGATGAAGAGTTGTTGTATGGATTAGACATATTGTGAGGTGGTTGGGAGAAAAAGTGTGTCATGAAGGCTATGTTATTAGTGTCAAATTGACACACACTTGTGGAAGCACTTGTGTGCATGGTGTTGTTAGGAATGTTAAGGCTAATTTGTGGCATGGATGTGGTGATAGTAGATGTTGTAGGATTTGGTGTTGTTGATGTATTGGTAGGAGTTGTTGATGTGGTGACACATGAGCTTTGAGACATGTTAAGGACATTATGGGATGATAATGGTTGTGATGTGGATGTGTGATTAGGTATACTAGCATCATTTTTTATAAGGACTTCAAGATACTTTGTGGGGTCTTATTTTAGGACTATCTAATATGTCCATGGAATCAACATCTTGCATGAAGTCTAAGACATATTTATCCACATTATTAATGTTTAATGTTGGGCCTAGTGGTTGGTTGGTGAAAGGATTTAACATAGTATTTTCAGAAATGGATGATTGTGGTTAGTTTATGGAGACATTATTTTGATCAGTTTGAGGCATCCCAATTGCAAAATTAATACTAAAGGGTTCCATTTCTTTTTTTTTTCCTACCTTGTGACCTTGTCAAGGGCATGCAATGAATTGGGTATGGATTGATGGGATTTTTTGAAAGGTGGATGAAGGTTGAGACCTTAGAGAGTGGATTTCAAAATATTCGACCCAAGAATAAGTGATGGTGTACTTTGGTGTGATGGAAAGGAATGAAGATTTAGGCTTTAGAGAATAAATCTCAAAATTCTAAACATAAGGGTGAGTAATGGTGGATAGGATATGGATAGGTTTGATAGAGGTTTTATCCTTAGAGAATAAATCTCAATGTTTTAACCTAAGGATGACATAAATGATGGAGGTATGAGGATGATTTTGGATGAGAAACCTTAGAGGTTAGACCTCAAAGGTAAATGGATGAATTGATTTTAAAAAATTATTGGACCCAAAAGGATAGATGAGTGGAAGGATAAATTGAAAATGTAGGATAAAGGATGGATGGAGTGGATAATGACTTTAGTAAATTGGGAAACAATTTTTGGACTTCAAAGGTACAAGATAACCTTAGATATTAAATCTCTAAAGTATTTCTTATACCAAGGTGAAATGGATGACTATGGTATGCTTAAGATTGTTTGGATAATAACCAACTAAGGGAGACCTTAGATGGTTTGGATAGATGGGATTGGATGACTAAGGATGTTCGATAGATTTGATGATGTTTGAGAAAAGGATTTTTAAATCAAAGGAGAGATTGAATAAATCTAGATCTTTGGATTATAAAATGGATGTCCCTCCTTACTTAAGGTAGACTAATGACCTTAAGCAAAAAAGGGAGGATTATTTTACTTGAGGGCAGACTAATGACCACCAAGCAAAATGGGATACCTTAGAATATATCAACTTAGGAGTTATCTAAGCTCCTAAATCAATTATGCCTAGGATTAATAAAGGCTAATTCATAAAAGAACTTAAGGTAGACAAAGTGTTAAGTACCCTATAAACTAGAGGATGATAAGATCACAATTTAGTTCTTGAACAAAATTGATTTGAGGTATAGTTTTGGATGTTGATTGATTCTTGGATTTTTTAATTTTTTATGTTGATGTTAAATTTTGGATAATGAGGATAGGATTTTGAGAATGTTGATTTGATATTTGGGATGGAGTTGACAAGATTTAGATAATGTTGGTGAATGTTGGGGAATGAATTTGATGGGACTTGGGTTAAGGTTGGGATGACTTGGGTCCAAAATGAATTTTGGAACATGGATGAAAATCAAGATGTTCTTCTAATGTCCAATGGATAAATGAGGGATAATGAATTCGGATTGGGATTTTGGATGAAAGGATTAATGTAAATGAGGATAAATGCAAGTGAAGGTGCAAAAGTTATAGAGCTTTAAATTTCTTACCATTTACAAAAAAATTGCCTTCTTGCAAAAATAAAAATTTTAAATTGTTAGAAAATAATATTTTGCACCAAATGATGGAAAAAAACATAAAAAAGGAAAATAGTTAAGCCCCCTTGGGCTGTGAATGACTAGGGTCTAAAATCCCTAGTGACCAGGGGCTACAAATTGCACCATTTTGGAGATGAACAATGACATACTCCTTTGCAATGAATTTGACACCCATTTCCGTTCAAGTCCTCCATCAAAACATAATAGAATGCTACTACAAAAAGCTCCTTCAAAATAGAACACTTACCATTTATGGCCTCTATTGAGTTTGAGCATTCTTTAGGGGTGTTCGACGTTGTTTAGGAGCACCATCATAAGTTTTGATTTGCCCTTTGTTGGGTGTATGAATGTTTGAGTCGCCCTTAGTTGGGCATGGTGGTGGCATTGGGGAAACCCTTCATGGGTATTGTCCTTATTGAGGGGCATCATCCTACTTGAGCAGGAATGAAGACTCTTTCTTCATGGGCCGCATTCTTCTTGCTAGGCACCATAAATTCTAGGCTGTCACAGCCTCACTTACAACTCCATTTCAAACCCTCAAATTAAGAATGAACTTTGATCACTTGCTCTTGCTAGTTATAACCTACAACAATCATGAATACACTCTGATATTATAAAAGAAGTTTGAGCCAAGATCAACTAAATGAGTGTAAGTATTGTTGGTGATTGTTTTGATGCAATCATAACAATAAGTTAAAATTCACATATAATGAACTGAAACTATACTTGAAGGATAAGAATGAATCATTTAAGATTCAATTAATCCCAAGTCTACAATGGTACTATTGGTCAAATTCAGTTGGTTAATGTGAAGTTGTAATGTTCAAGGGGCCTTACACAGTTTAGGGTTTCTTTTGGGTTTACTGGACTAAGATTATGCAAAAAGATTATAGATATCAACAAGTGTTTTGTTCATTTGCATACAAGTGTTTTTGTGTTATAAAGCTGTGAATGAGTTTTCTGGGTTGTTGCAACTTTCCTCTTTATATATTTATGAAAACTTGTCTACTTCTAACTCTGTTGTTCATGCTTCTTCAAATATGAGACAAATTTTATTCAAATTTCTACGTTTTCAGCTAAATATTTCAGATGGGTTGGGAAAAGTTAGAAAGATCTAATCTAAACCTCATTACCTAAATCTACCAAAGGATCTAATTGTTCTATTATGCACTATATAAATCATACAGCAATTTGATCAAATCCATAGTAAAAACCTTAAATGTAAGCTCTAAGCATTTTCACAAACATATATTTAAAATTGCAAGCTCTCAAAGAAAATATTTCAAAACACAATGAAGAGCAGGAGAACACTCAGAAGATAGATGCAGAACTCTAGATTCTATTGTATTAGAAACAAACAGTCATACATGATTTACAATGTTGGAATGACTCTTAGTTTCATTGATCAAACTACAGAGAACTTACAAGCTTTACAGATACAATAAGGAAGCCAGATGTTCCACGCACTCCTTACTGCAGACAAACAGGTGACCTCCTTCTTCTACTTCTAAACTATGCTAAGCTAAAATCCCTGTTGTAAATATTACAATGTATTAAGGCACAATATATAGACTTTCTGATTGTCCTCAATACATCCCAAAACCCTAATGGTTAAGTCATGGTTCAAACCCTAGGTTACAGCATTGAATGCAGGTGAACCAATTTCTCAAAAATATCTCTGAATATGTGTCAAATCTGGGCAAAAATATGCCCCTTTCTAAAACCCTAGTAGTTCAGAAGTAAATTCTGCAACCTACTTGTCATTATGTTTTATCTACATTTGGGTCTTCTCATTAATGTCCCTTGGCTTTCTGCACTTCATCCTTATCTTCTCTTTGCTTCTGCAATCTGATCTTCTTCTCGTGATGTCACTGCTATCAAGTTTCAGCTTCATCCTCGGATGCAAACCTGCAAAAGTAGATCAGCAATAAGTACCATCATTATTAAACAATGAGAAACAAAATACCTATTAGATCCAAGTGAGGCTGAGCAAAAATCGAGACTATCAGGTCAAAATCTGCAAAAAAATGCATTCATACCGCGCATATTGTGTCAAAAAACTACCGGGTCAACCATCGTAGACCAAAAATGATGTACACGCAGGGTCAAAAATGTGTCAAAAACTATAAAAACCCTATCGCTAAATACTTCCCACCTACTGGTGCAAAAAAACCACATCGGTGGGCCCTACAAATTCCCTACCGATTAACTGCGTCTAGCCAAAAAAATGGCCCCTTTACCTACCTTTAAATGGAAATGGTGCTGCGGAGAGTGATACATGGCATGCTCTGTGGGAGGGGCTTTTGAAACTTTTGCCTTATGCAGAAGGAGACACTTGTCGCCACCCACGCCTTGTTTGAAACTATCTTGAAACCTTAAGACTCTCGCGGAAAGTGACACTTGTCACTTTTCACAAGATCGTTGCAACCTTTAGGGACTTGGAGGGTCATACTTCGAAGTGTGACATTTGTCACACTCCGCGGGGCCATTGAAACTTGCTTGAAACCTTCATGGAAGGTGCCACGCGGCGTCTTCTGTACAACCTTGGAACTTTTGGAAACTAACTTTTAAGAAACCTGTGGAGGGTGACACTTGTCACTTTCCACGTTGCTCGTTGAAACTTTAGGAAACTTTTGAGAAATGCTAAGGGGCTCATGGATAGTGGCACTTGTCACACTCTATGCTACCTTTTGAAACAATTGAGGGTCTTGCAGAGAGTGATAAGTGGCATGCTCCGCGAAGGCGTTGAAACTTTTGAGACTTCCTGCGGCCATCGAGACTATTAGAAATTGTCACGGAAGGCACCACATGGTGTCTTCTACGCAACACTTGAAACTTTTGGAAACTTTTAAAAGCCTGTGGATGGTTTTAAAATTAAAGGGGCTATCGTGGAAGGTGACACTTGTCTCCTTCCACGTGACTCTGGAAACTGTTTCAAACTACAGCGAAACTCATGCGGAATGTGACACTTGGCATGTTCCGCGTAGGCACCGAAACACTTAGAAATACTTTAACAAAACATTTGAAACTTTGAAATATTTAAACCTGATAGTGAATTTTACCAAAATGGGCATAACTTGAAAAATATGGCAAATTTTCAGATGATTCAAAAAGCAACCTTAGCTCATTTTTGACAAGGAATCCAACCATACCATGTACTGGCACTCAAAATGCATTTTCCATTAATTTTATCAAAGTTTGCAAATTTCACTCTCTTTTCCCTTACCACCAAAGACAGACCCACAAAACAGAAGCAAAAAGCAAAGCCACAGTAGGGGTCCCTATTTTGCTAAGGAGTAAAATGGGGCGTGTTGTGAACATCACAACAACTAGCCACCAAAGAAAACAACTAAATTCAAGGCCTCCAAGAAAACTAAGTGAAATAAATGCATAACTTCTGACTATCCACCTTGCAAATTATTATTCAACTTGAGACCTAAGGCATTCAATAAGGGTGCATGAATCTTCATTTTTAGTTTAATTGTGTGCACATGATTAATAAGCCTCATCTTGAAGGTCGGTTGAACAAACCAGTGACTAACATTAGCCTATGTAGTTGAGGATATTCCCTCATAGCCAACCGGATAAAGCCTTGCTGCCAGCGAGCGTCTATAGCCCTGACAAGGTTATTGTTACAATTCTCCTAAGTAGAGCCCCACTACCAACAAGCACCTATAGCCCCAGTAGAGTTACTTAGATGGCTTAATCTAGATTTTTAGTATAATCTGCTTTATTTATTTATTTATTTATTTAATTAATTTTTTTTTTAATATTATTTTGCAAGAGATTTCACAAGATATAGCAATTTGTAGCTTCATGATGCAAGGAGTGGACACTTAGTGAAATTAAGCTGAGAATTGTAATGGTAGCAAGGGTGACCTCTGATTTTTCACCTAATATCTACACTGGTAGGTTCGACAAACCCAAGGATTTTAGGTGTGTCATCATGAGAAACTTGCTTTGAATTCTCAATCACATTTATTGAATACGAAATTTTAGAAGATAAATAACTCTCTACATTCATGACAGTAACAAGTTATGTGTAAATTGCAAATTATTAACTTGAATATCCTAAATTTATACTATTTTGGATGGTTGCTAGTTTGCTCCTTAATACTCTAAAGTAAAATAAAGATCCCTACTGAGGAGACAACAAACAAACCAACCAAACAGACTGTACAAAAAGCAAAAAACAAAAAACTGTACAAACAGGCTGTACAAACAAAAACAAAACAACAAACAGAAAACAGAACTATACAAACAACCAACCCCAAAAGAGAAAACAACAAAAGAAGAACCGGACATTACTTACACTATATTACACCAAGATGGGCTGCCCTTTACTCAGGCCTGGAAGTAGTGTTTCAGATGTTGGCCATTAACTGGTAATGACACGTCTTCTCCAGTCAAGGTCTTAAGTCTAAATGTATTGTCTCCTATTATCTCTGAGACTTGTAATGAACCTAGCTATAGTTTATCAAATTTTCCATGGCTTCCTTTCTTTTCATGTGCTTTGTCCCAACACAGCACTAAGTCTGATATCCTAAATGTTTTGACTCTTGCCCTTTTATCAAACCACCTCTTAACAACCACTTGGTGTTTGGCAAACTTCTCGATGGCTTGACCTCTTTTCTCATCTAATTGTAGCATTTGTACTATTCTGGCTTCCTATGGTCATCAAATCCTAGATACTCATTGGCAAACTTCTAGGTTGGTATTCTCAGATTTATTGGAAGTATGGGATTAGTCCCATAAACTAAATGATAAGGTGTGCTACCTAAAGCTGTCTTAAACTTGGTCATATCTACCCATAATGCATATCTTAACAGGGTATTCCACTCTCTAGGATTCTTTGCAATCAACCTTTTGATTATATTTAATAGGATTTTGTTCGTTGATTTAGCCAATCCATTCCCTTGAGGGTAATAATTTGAAGAAAACCTTAAAATGATCCTGTATTCAAATGCCCATTTAGAAAACTTTAAAGAAGAGAAAGTAGGGCCATTATCACATACAAATGAATAGGGAGTTCCAAACCTAGTGATGATGTTTTCTTTAAGAAACTTGATAACTACCTTAGTTGTGGAGAATTTGTAGTAGGTAGCCTCAGTCCACCTTGTACAATAGTCTGTTGACATTTGAATGTACAAATAATATGGAAGAATATGAACCCTTGCTCATCAGACTAAACATGGCTATAAAGCACAAAATAAAATGCCTTATTATGTATGGAGATTCAGAACTAATTATATCTCAGGTTAGAGAGAAGTATTCATCCAAGAATAAAAGATTGAAACAATATAGGAATGATGTATGGGATGATATTGAATTATTTGATGCTTTCTCCATTAATTGGATAGAAAGATCAAAAATATAATGGAAGACTTCCTAGCAAACATAGCCTTGAAAAGGGATGATATCACATTGGCAGACATTACTGGAGTTGAGTTTAAAACTAGGCCTACAATCCTAGACAATGTCTATAATTGGCAAGTTTTCAATGATGATACTAATCTACTAAAGTTCTTACAGTGCATCAAACAATATGAAGCCTAAGAGATTGATTTCAATGCATTTGTGAAAGAAGTAGATGGCAAACAAACTTTGTTTGGTAAAGAAATCATCCAACTTAAAACTAATAAGATACCCAAGGGCTTGTGGCACTAGAAAGGGTGTTTGATGCACATGACCGAGCTCTTATGAAGCAGACACCAGTGAAAAATGAAGACCTTAAAGAAATCAACTTGGGTACTAAAATGACACCAAAAAGGGTATATATTGGGAAAAAGATAAGCCCTACAATGAGGAGAATGCTAATTGCTCTATTGAGAAAATATAAACATGTCTTTGCTTGGTCTTATGATGACCTTAATGCATACAGGGAGGATCTATTCCAGCATGAAATCCCACTCAAACTTGATGCAAAACCTTTCAGACAAAAACAAAGACCTATAAACCCAACCTTGCAGCCCAAAATGTATGAAGAACTTGTGAAACTCAGGGAGGGATGTATTATTAAGCCTATTAGACATTATGCATGGGTCTCAAACCTAGTACCAGTCAGAAAAAAGAATGGTGACATGAGGTTATGTGTAGATTTTAGAAATCTAAATATCTCATCCCTTAAAGACAACTATCTACTCCTAAATATGGAGGTAGTTTTATAAAGAGTCACATGATGCGAGTTGTTATCTATGATGGATGGATTTTTGGGTTATAATCAGGTGAAAGTGAAAGAATTAGGACAATATAAAACTACATTTACCACTCGTTGGGGCATTTATGTGTATGTTAGAATGCCATTTGGACTCACAAATGCTAGTGCTACCTTTCAAAGAGCTATGGATGTTGCCTTTTCTGATTTAATCAATGTCATAATGGTGGTATACCAAGATGATCTTACTGCATATTCCAAAAAGTCAGAAGACCATTGTGCACACCTTGAACAGATCTTTCTGAAAGCATTGAAGTATGGTATTTCCCTGAATCCCAAAAAGTGTCAATTTGCAGTAACAAAAGGAAATCTATTAGGGCACATAGTGTCTAAAGACAAAGTCAAGATTGATCCAAAAAGAGTGGAAGCTATAGACAAGATTCTTACTCCTAAAATAGTCAAAGCCATTCAATCTTTCTTCAGATAGATTAATTTTGAAGAAGATTTATATCAAACTTTGCTGAAATAGTGAATCCAATATGCAAAATGTTAAAGAAGAATACACAAATTAACTGGATAGATGGGGCCCTAGATGCAATCTTATCAATAAATAGAGCAATCAAAGAAGCCCCAGTTCTAATATCCCTTGACTTCAGTAAACCATTTCAAATTTTCTCATTTGCTTCCTATTATACAGTTGTAGCAATGATGTTATAGAAATATAATGAGGGATATGAACAACCCATCTCATTCTTTATTAAGTCCCTCCAAAATGTAGAGTTAAAATATGATATAGTTGAGAAATAGGCATACACATTAGTGAAAGTAGTCAAAGCATTTAGGCCATACTTAGTGGGAGAAAAAAAATAGCCTATGTACCTAATGCTGCAATGAAAGATGCATTTGTTCATACTGAAGTTAATGGCAGAAGGTGTAGATGGATTAACATAATTTGGGAATTTAACATTGAAATCCAAATTACCAAGCTAGTGAGAGGACAGGGTCTTTCTAGACTAATGGCTGAGACCAATTCTGAAGCCGCTCAGATATGTAATTCTAATGATGAAGATAACATGATTTCTAGCATTGAGCATACACCATGGTATACTGATATCATATACTACCTAAAACATATGAAGTGCCCTAAAGGATATGATGATAACAAGAAAAGGACACTTAAATTACAAGCTTCAAAATATGTGTTCATAGAAGGGGATCTTTATTGGAAAAATTAGGATGGTATTTTGTTTTATGTCTGGATGAATATCAACCCAAACATGTTATGAAACAAATGCACGAGGGGATATGTGGAGGGCATTTTTAAAAAAAACCTACTTCTCACAAGATATTAAGGGCAGGATACTAGTGGCCTAAGGTTTTCAACAATGCATATAATTTTACCAGGAAATGTGAGGCATGCCAAAGATTTTATGGGAAATTGAAATACCAAGGGGCAATACCTTTAAGGCTTGTGCAAGTTGAGGCTCCATTCCACTAGTGGGGGATAGATTTTATAGTAAAAATTGTAGAAAGATCCACTAGAGGATATAGATGGATACTACTAGCTACAGATTATTTTACGAAATGGGTAGAAGCTTTACCTACAAGACAAGCAACTAGTAAAGTTGTAATGAATTTCCTACTTGAAAACATTATCACTAGATATGGTGTGCTGACAACAATTATAACTGATAATGGAATGTGTTTTAGATCAGAGGAGTTCAAAATGTTTTGCAAATCTTATGAAATAATGATTCTATATTCTTCACCATATCACCCACAAGCGAATGGACAAGCTAAATCCAATAACAAAAGAATTTTGAAAATCATAAAAAGAAAATTGAATAACAATACAAAGGCTTGGGATTCTAAGTTAAGGCTAGACCTATGGGTAGACAGAATCACTATAAAAAAGGCCATAGGAAAATCACCCTTTGACCTAGTGTATGGAACTCAAGCAAGACTCCCTCTGCAAAACTTATTGCCAGTGTGCAAATTCATTTTACAAGAAGATTTGGAAATTTTTGAACCTATGGAAAAAAGGATTGAAGAATTAATGGATCTTGATGAGGTTAGAAATCAAGCCCACGAATGCAATAGAAGGAAGCAATTGCAAATGAAGTACTTGTTTGACAAAAGAGCTACAAATAGAAAATTTTAAATAAATGATATAGTCCTAATGTGGAATGCTAAGAGCCAAGACAAGGGAAAGCATCGAAAGTTTGAAGCCTTATGGTTAGGACCCTTTGTCATTGTTGGAAAGGCTAGGGGAGACTCATACTATCTTCAAAATATGTCAAGAGAAGATCAAGAATTGCCAGTGCATGGATAGTTCTTGAAGCATTTCTTTTCTTAAATTTCCATGTACAATAGTTTAGGAAAAGGTCAAGAATTGTCAATGCATGGAAAATTCTTAAAAATACCTTTTTTGCAATAAAATTTCCATGCACAATAGTATAGGATTTTCATTCCATTTTCCATGCCTCATCCATACCAACTCCCATTTCAAAAAGCCATCACTCCGTCCCATCTCCCTTCCATACCAACTTCTATTTCATGTAAATCTAGTCTGCTTAACCTAGAAATTTGGATCCTTTTTGTACCCACAAGGGGTATACATCCCCAGAAAGAGCCGCTGTTAGAACTAGAAAAATTTCACATTCTTAATTTGCTAAAAAACTCAACCTATCCTTCTCATACCTTGAATAATGTCCCTCATTTTGACTTCTTGATCAAAACTAATTACCAAAATTTGTGTGACAAGATCCATCTCATAGCCCACAAAATAACAATTTCATGAATATACCCTTTTAGATATATAGTCCTATGATCACAACTTAATTCTGATAGTAATTCATCTCTATTGGCAAGACCTTAAACACCTCTCTCTAAACAACAAGATATACTTTTGAGTCTAATGTGCAAATCAGCAAGAAATAATCAATGTCTTAATGATCAAAATCCCATATGTAAAAGTTACCTTATGATTAGGGAGATATTCCATATGCATCACTAATGAAATCTCATCGGTGTGAGTAAAATAGTTAGAGTGAAATTCTAGAGTCATACCGAGTTTATAAGTCACACCAACTAATATCTTATCGCCAAGAAGCAAGTGATCTTTCCCTAACATAGAGTAATAAGTTCATCTAAATGACATATATGATCGAAGTAAATTCTTTAACTCCTCGTGACCATGTAAGTCACCCAGGCATGAGAAGATAGAATGTTTTCAATAAAAGTCTTGCCGATCTATTCCAATAAAGTTGGGCGATAGAGATAAACCATCGGAAAGACTTAACACATCAGGGAATTGTTATAGTCTCTTAACGATAGCGTTTGTCAGCTCGATAATGGTAAAAAACTTCCATTTGTTAGAGAGACACTCATCGACACCTAGAAGAATGCTCATCGATTCTGATCACAGTGCTATCAGGATGAGAATCATAATGTCTCCCCGAAACAATACCATCTTAAACAAAAAAAAGAGGTCTTCCTGATCAAAATGGAAAATCAAAGGGACACTTCGTAAAGACACCAACACAGTCTTGACGACTAGTTATGAACATATGAAAGAAAGTGGCGCTAAACACAACATACTGATCAACATGAAACTTAAGAGGTCTCACTGATATAACTAAAAAAGCATCGCCCTAACATTTTGAAACTCATGTATGCATTGCATTCAATTTTGGCAGCAGCCATTAATGGCCGATTGAACATGATGTTAGATGAGCCATTCTGAACCCTATTGAACTAAAATCAGAAATCAAAGGGTTGCAAATGAGGAATAAGGAATTCATCAGAAGGAAGGAAATTCACACAAAACATATACAAGTAAGTTCTCTAAACCTCCTTGCAATTAAAATATAGTTGAATTCTAGTGTTTATAAAAAAATGGAAAGTTCTTCAAAATCAAAAAGAAGATAGTAGACTAAAATTGGCCAGACCAAGGGTAAAAAACAAAAAGTTGAAATAGAGAAAGGGGAGAAAACACAAGAGAGAAAACTTAACCAAGATCTTATAGACCAATTGCCCGGTTCTAGACCCAAAGCTAGGAGAACTGCGTAGCTAAGGGCAGATGTTGAAAAACTAGAGGACAAATATAAGTGTGTGGGGAACATATGGACCCCTATCAGAGGATATGATCTATTCACGTTCCATTAACATCGGAGGAATAGGATGGAACCTATGTGTAACCCTTGGCAACTTAATTTGGGGAAATTAGTTGTCACGGATGTTTTTTGTGATTTGAATGACACATATATTTCTCCTATTACACACAAAGACCTAGAAAATTAATATTTGAGATTGGACACCACCTATATGGGATGGAGACTACTACTGCATAGACAACAAAGTGAGGGAAATTTAGTACCATTTGAAGAAGGGAATGGACCGCCATTCCATGTTGACTTATTTGAACCTTACATGAGATATACATATTATTTAGTAGGGCAAGTGTTGGGAGCTGAAGTTCTAGATTTCATGTCCATAGCACCCATGGTCATCTCAATAGACATTCAATGCCACCATGCAAGAACATTTAACTATGCTGCGTATCTTTTTAAAGGAATAGATTAAGGTTGGATGGCTATTAAGAATAGTTCCCCAACAATAATCTTTAGACACTACTTTGCTCTCATGCACATGATTTTATATTATGGACAAGAGTTAAATCTATGGCTAGAACAATTGAAAATTTCACAACTTGATAAGGATGGTCAACCACTACCCATACAATTATGGACTTATATATGGGACAGTAGCTTTGTAAATTCTATCTATGCGCATTTTGAAAAATTCTTTGTTAAGAATTTGTACAGATGCTATGGTTATCCCTGCAGTTATTGCTTGTCAGATGAAATACAGAGATTTTTAAGACCAAAGGATTTTGATGGGCCACCTACTGTAAACCACAATTGGGGTGATTAGTACTGCTTTCTCAATTCCACCATGATCAGGGTATATGGGTTTGAAGATACCCTTTTTCTATTACCAAGAACTGTACTAGACAGAGTGGCATACTTAGAAATAGTTAGACAACTTGATTACTCCAATTTGATGAATCTTAGTGCGTATGACAATCATTTATGCCAAGTACACTATGTTTCAATGATTTTACTGTGTTGCAAAAAAAGGGTTATGATCTCATTTTTGACAAATTATCACATTTTAATCTTAGAAGAGAAGTACACAGCAAAGGATTTGACCCAAAGGTTTAATTGACCATGCTAGGAAAAAGTAAAACCTGAGTGGATATGCTCATGTGCCCTTACCTCATGATGATGTTATAAGAAATTTGGAAGAAGTAGAAGTTGAAATGACTATTGATGATTATAACTAGGAAGTGGAAAAGAGGAGGGAAGCACAAGAAATCAAGGTATTTTCCTCTGATAGTGAAGGTTTTGTTGCACGAAAACCCCATGACCTATCTGACACAATTCCCAAATTTAGAATTGAACAATATCAGTCTCTAGAGAGAGGGTTAGAAATTGAGGAGATAGGTGATAATGATGCTAGGAAGATAGCTTACAAATCCTTCATCTCAGATGACCAGTTTATTCAGACTCCTAAATTCAAGACTTTTTTGTATAAACACAAAGGCAAGACTATTAGGGAATCAGTCTCAGACATTACATTGAATAATGAGACACAATTATTAAATACATTAAAAATAGATGTGGAGAATGAGATGAGAAATATGACTCCAAAAAAGGGAAGAAGATTACTAGAGGAATCTGGTGTGATGATATTCCTTAGTCTTGATTTGAATTCAACACTTGTCTTTGATAGTTTTTTGCATAATGATAATCCAAAACACAAGCTCAGTTCTGAAGAAGTGATTGAAGTGTATACTAGTACAAAATATAATCTAGATGAGAATTCACTCATGATATGGGCTTTGTACCGACCACACAAAAAGCTTGTTGTTATCGACACTGAAAAAGCTTTTGGCCACGTAATGACATTGAAGGCTGGAGAAACTGATCCAATTGTCATTGCAGAGCTTAGAATAAATGTGGCTAAGTAAAATAAAGCTCAAATTTAGATGTTGATTAAGGAAAGGGATATGTAGAAAATGGGCTAGGAAAGAACAAAAAAGGAAAATGATTTCTTAAAGGATTCAGTCCCTCCTAAAATGTTAATCCAAGGAGAAAGCTCATGAACAATGGACATGGGTGAAACAACACAGGTAAACACCCAGGTAACCCAAGCCATATTTGATTCACTTACCACTATGTTCAAAAGAAGGCATATTAATGTGATGGCATATATGGGTAAATTCTAGATCACTTATTCAAAGAATCAAAATGCTATTCAAGAACACAACAGGTTGGCTAGTAGACTTCAGGAAAAACTCCAAGAGATACAGGGTAGAGGTACTTTGGACACTAAGGCTATCTCCAATGTTAAGGGCTTGATTAAGGTTCACACAAACTTCCATGGAGGCCTTCAGGTAGAAGCTAATGAGTTTATTGAAGCTTCCCAAATAGTGCCTACATTGTTCAAATATGATAAAATCCTGAAGCACCAGCAAGATTAGATGAAGGAGTGACAAATGATCCTATATGTGCCCTTGGAAGTTGTAGAAAGTGATGATCAAATGTTGGAGGGAGCCTGTGCATGTATGGAAAGAATGATTGCCATGGCATTTGTTGTAAAAGTACTGTGGAGTGTGTAGATATGCATTTGAGTGAAAGGTACTTGGATCATATCACTAAGATCCATTTATGGCTAATTAGGGCCTAGTTAAAATGTCTCATTGTTAATTAATGTTCAAAAGACACTTATGAAGAGATACATCTCTTTTGCATCTAGCTATTTAAGTCAAGACATTGTGGTGAAAAAGAGATACATAGAAATATAACTATATACAGTAGACTTTTAGCAACACATCTTTTTCATACTTTAGAGTTTTCAGCAATTAATGTCAATATTTTGAAGCAATATAGTGGGGCAGAATGTTCTTAAATGTTGATTCATTTCTAGTGTTCAACTATTGTGATTGAAGTCTTATGATTATATGCTGCTATACTATCTCCAAAGTGGTTCCTTCAAATTATTCAAATTAACATAATTTGGCACAATACATTTGCTGTTGGTGTGTGATCAATTTGGTTGGTTTCTAAGGAGAAGTTGATTTAAGTCCTCCCAAGTAAGTTTATGTTCATTGGTCTCTGCCTAGAGTTAAAAACCTTTAAACAAACTGTCTTGGTTATGTTTCCTTCTTATCAGGACTAAAATTCCTTTCAGTTGGTTGCAATAGTTTAGGAGAATATCACTGGGATTTGGTAAGAAGGGTATAGTAACTTACAAACTTGCACATCTACATAAGGTGCAGATATATAAAAGGTGCCCAACAGTTAGAGTTAAGCTGAGAAATAAACCAACCAATCCTACACATCTATCTCCATAATCATCATTTATCCATTGACTCCATCCACCTAATAGATTAGGTACTGATCAATTTTAGAATACTTCATACAAATTTAGTCTAAACTTTGACAATTAAAACACGCTCATTAGGAATTAGTAAGAAAGCTATGTAGTTTTCTCACACCTGTGTGCCATAGTGAGTAGAATTGCCTCAATTAGAATCCATATATATTTTCAAAACTACCTTATTGATTAGGTACACCTGCCTAGGCCTGGCAATGCCAAAAGAGTAGGGGGTTTTGTTGAATAAAACTTTTCTTATTGACCAAAAACATATCAAGGGATTGGCACCCTCTTGTCGCCTAAAGACCTACATTTTTGAGAAGCAACAAGTCTATTTCTTAAGTATAAAATCAATTAAGACTCCCCAAAATCAATCACAAAAGCCATCAAACAACAACAAATGCATCAAATGCCCAAATTTGGAACAAATCTTAGATTCTAAGCACCATTTCACTTTCTCATCATCATAAGGAGGAAAGGATGAGACTCCAAGACAAATCAAAAGAGGGGGTCTACATTTGGCAAAATGGGACATGTGTGTAGGGCACAACACCCCCTTTATAACTTCTTTATATGTTGATAACTAACCATTTTAAAAATTTCAAACTTCAAATTTTATAAGGTATATCCTTATCCTTCTTTGTTAAATTTTATCCATGGTTTAGAATAGTCATGAGTGAGTGGCCCTAGTGCCTGTAGCCAATTTACACACCATACTACATCATCACCTACTAAGGAATAAACATACATATTAGTCATCAATTGATATTATGTCATAGTGATTTTTACATTTTATGGCACTTGCTAGGTCACGTGACTTGGTATTGTCATTAGCCACCATAATTTTGAAATTGTTGTAGGCATGGACATAGTAGTGAAGTTGGTTAGCAAGATTTTATATTATGAAGTTATGATTTTTACATCCATCAATCAAGATGGCCACTCATTAGAGTTTGACATATCTCATGACTTTGAGGGTTTAGGGCAATATAATTTGGCAAGTGAATGAATAGAAGTGTGAGAATCCTTAATGGAGTCACTTATTGGTATAGCAAGATCTTATTTCTCTTCTAAAGATTCCTCGGTGTCATTGGGCACCCCTACAGAATCAATGAGACACAATTATTTTTCACTACATTGGTAACCTTTTTCCCAATTTTGATCACAACTAAAACAGATCCTCTATTTTTTTTCCCTAGTCAACTCTTCTTTGGAGAAAATATGAATAGTTTTGGGTTTATTTCCTCGATCTACCATATCCATTTTTTATCTTAAGGACCAAGGAGTGAATCCTAAATCTTTTTATATGTTGTAAAATTATCCTTGGATAAACTAGCTAAGCCAAGAGTGTCCTCCAATTTGTCCAAATTAAACATTTGGAGTCCATTCGTAATATCTTCATTGAGACAATGTATAAAACAACTTTTAAAAATTTATTCATCAAGGCCACTTCTCTAATTAGCTAATTTTTCTTAAAATCTATTTGGTAATCCAAAACTAAATGTGTATGGAATAATTTAGTGAGGGCTCTTGTAAATTCATTATATGCACTTGACCAAAGTGTCTAAACACTTCCCTTTGAATGTTTTCCAATGTGAGAAATGGTTAATATTTTTCTAACCATTGAATAAATTCATACTTTAGGTGTAAAGAGGTTATAGAGATACTTTAACCCACTAGAATTTGATGGGTTGTAAATACTACTCTAATCTATATAAATCCCAAGTAGGGTCTTTAATATCAAATTTTGGAAAGTCAAGTTTAGGTGCTCATTAGGGCTAGCCAAGATTATGTGAATTGGAAAAATGCCTAGTGTTACAATGTTGACACATAGTAAGGGTGCCTACTTGATTATCAATATCATCTAGCATGTCCATCTTGGCCTTATGTGCCTCCATATCACACTAAAAGTTGAGAAATCTGCAAGTTATCGACTCTTAAGAAATCTGCAACTAGTCCTAGGATCTATGGCCGCCAACCATAGTGAACACCTAGGGCACTAGGAGGGTGACTAAAGTTATATGAAAAAATAATCAATACACAAAGATAGTTGCAATAGGGTAGGTCACTAGATGACATGAAAACTAGCTTGGGCCAACCAAAAAGGAATCTTGGAGTTATATGATAAAACTATTAGCTCAAAAAGAGGATCACAATGGAATAATTTCCCAAATGGTGTTAAAATTAACCCCTACACTTTATTTACAAATAAGACCTTATGAGTAATTTTTTAGATAGAATTGGAAATGTTTTCCTATTTTCAAAGAAATTTGACTAAAATGTTTTGAACTAGGTAGATTGTATAGGATTCAAACCTATTACAATAATTTATGTAATAAATAATCAATTTGGAAACTATTTTTTGGTTGCTAAAAAATGTTGTTGTTGATAGACCAATGTTCTACAAAATACTACTCAAGTTTTTATTGATTGGCATAGACATCATAGATTGTAACTACCAAAGCCTAAAATTGTATGCAAATAGTGGAGCTTAATAGGGAGGTTTGTAGAAAGTTTGTCTAGTCTTAGAGATAATTATACTAATCCTAGTCATAAATTATGACAACCTAATTTTTGAGCTCACCAACTATAGAGGATAGAACATTCCTAGAGTTTGCTATCTCATCTCTGAGGTATGGCATGTGAAACATCATGCACCTAGTTTCTTACTAGTGCATCACATATTACATAGCCAAATTCTACCTAAGGTTAGGTTCAAACCTAACTAGTAGATCATTTGATATACCCAAGGGTACATGCAATCTTAAGGTTGTATGTACAAAGACTATTTGTGTTGCAAGTATGTGCCTAATTGGTGTTGTAATTGATGTCAACATATCTTTGTTGTCATTGGTGTCAACTGTATCTTATTCTATTACTTGTTTAGAAGCTTTGTATGTTGAGGATATTGAGAAAAATAGCCTCTCCAGAAGAAACAAGTGAGTTACAGTAAAGTGCAATATAGACAGTGAGTTGTATGTTAAAAGAATAGTCTGGTAGATTGTTTCGCATTTCTTTGTGGATGAAGATATTGGTCTGTGGATTGGAAGTTACTTAAAGGGATGTTGAAAGATGCTAAATCCCAAGTTTGAGCCTCCAGTGTGAAGAATTGAGAGAATTGCACTCACAAGAGCAAAACCTACTTTTTCTGTAAGTTTAGTTAGGACAGGAAGAAAGTATTATGCTCCGCATTTCTCCACAATAAAGTATTTTTCTCTGTAATTGTAGAGGGAAGTTCAAGATGATGATAAGTGCCTACAGTTGCAATGGTTCATGGTTTGGTGGTCCGTAAGTTGTCTTTCCTTTATGACAGTTGAAGATAGTGAAGTTCATGTGTTATGGTGTGAAGATCCTATTGTTAAAGTGGTTAAAGGTTGTGCAGTTTCTACTGTTGATTATAAAGTGATTGTGGATGTCTCCTAATCATGTTGCTATCTTGACATTGGTCCATGTTAAAGAATTGAGATCATGCTTGAAGAGTGTTCCTAGATAATGTAGCATGTAACCAGTCTTGGCCGACCTGGTTAATCCCAGTGATTGCAGAGATCTCTGGAAGATTGTGGAAGCATGATGAAGTATGGAAAATTATGTTTGAGTCCCATCTAAGGTGTGGCATGATCTGTATACATCTTTACTTCATTTTCTTTGTATAATGTTGTTATAGGTTAGGACCTATTTTGTAAATGTTTGTAATGCCAACCTTGGAGATTTCTCCAATGGTTGATGATTGTAATAGCAACCTTGATGATCATTCCAAGGTTGTTCAAGTGTATAAATACTTGTAGTTGAGTCATGGAAAAGTTGTCCTTGAGAGAAAATGGAAAGATAATAAGAAAGGTCCAAAAGGCATAGTAGAGAAGAGGCAGACCAGAGAGGAGGTAGAGCAGAGAAGAGGCAGAGTAGAGTAGAGGAATTGTTGTACTTCAACCATGGACATAAAAAGGTGTTGATCATGGCAGTGATCCTATCAGTCAGCTGCTAGTAGAGTTTAACAGCCCTCAGGGTTTAACAACCCTTATTGTAATCTTGCTAGGTTTAGGGTTGAGGTAGTGATCTTGCTATACCTAATTGTACTTCATGGTAGTGAGCCATTAGGTTCCATGCCTATGGAGTTACCAAGCCTGAACATCATCATTTGTAAAGATTGCAATATATATTTGAGAGCTAATCCTCTCCGTGGTTTTTCCCTTTTGGGTTTTCCACATAAAAATCTTGGTGTTCATGTGTCATGTTTTTATGGTTACTATTCATATGCATGTTATGTCATTGTTTAATTAATTTTAAGAAATGGTTGAAAGTTAAAGTGTATGAAATGATTTTTAGAGCATTGATTCACCCCCCCTCTCAGTGTTCCTAACATTCCACAATTGGTATCAGAGCAAGGTTGCTTGGAAAAAGTTTAACATCTTGAGGAAGATCTGAGATAGTGTGATAATGGCAGCATGAACATATGGAAATTATGGAAGCTACAACCAACTAGAAGCATCTCTTATGGATCCTAAAAATTTTGAAGTAGAAGTTGGGGATCTAAAAGAAAACTTGCAACAAGTTGATGAATGCATCTTGAAGCTAAAAGAGCAAGTTAAGAAATTCAAAGACAAATACAAAGAAGTCAGTGATCAATTGTTATTAGAAAATGAACCCCTTAATGATTTGTAAGCAGGAGTTATAGAAAAGACAAGAGCAGAAGATGATTTGAATTTAATTGTGAAGAACATATTAGAAGATTGTGCAAAACTTGAAAAAGAAATTGTAAAACTAAAAATAGACATGGAAAAGGCCAAATGCTTTGAAGAAAAGTTCAAGATAAGTACTACAAAGCTTGATGAAATGATTGTGATCCAGAAGAGTGAAGATGACAAGCAAGTTTTGGGATACAAAAAAGGGGAAAGCATAAAATCTGGTCAAGTAACCACTGAAGTACAACAAAACAAAGGAAATCAGTTCAAAAGTTAGAAAAGAATACATAGAAGACCTCCCATTAGACAACCAAATGCACAAAGGTACCCATCTTTTAATGGTTATTGCAATTCATGCAATAAGTATGGTCATAAGGCTACTCAGTGTAAGAGAAGAATAAATCAAAAGATTCCATCATTCTTTTGTTAGTGTTTCAATTGCAAGAAAATTGGTCATAGAGCAAATGAATGTAGAAATCAGATCATGAAAAGTTTCAACAATGGGAGGAATGAACAATCATTCAAAGGTAAATGCTTCACTTGCAATAGAACTAGTCATAGAGTTGTTGTATGCAGAAGTAAAGTAAGTTAGAATTCTATTAGGTGTAATGCATGCTATAAATAATGAATGTAGAAGTTTGGTAAGAACTAATTTTCAAAATACAAGAAATAGTCAATCATTCAATGGAAAGTATTTTGCATGCAATAGATTTGGACATATGTCTAATCAATGTAGATCAAATTCAATGAATGGAAGGAATCAAGGTAAAAAGAATGTGGTATGTTTCAATTGCAACAAATCTGGACATATTGCAAGGTTTTGTAGAAGCAGGAATGTGAAGAAGAATCACTATTCTAAAGAAAGGAAAATAGAGCAGAGAAATGATAAGGGAAAAGAGAAAGTTAATCCAGTTCAAACGAAGAAAGAAACAGACAAGATATGGATCAAGAAAGAAGTAATTGAAGTCAGGGATCGATCCACACCCATATATGGTGCAAATACATCCTCTGGGAAGTAAATTGAGAGCTTTGGTACATAGGGAGTAGTGTTTAAAATTGAAAACCCCCAGTGAGAAATTGGGTGCCATAATCTGGCACGAAGGTATATGATGAAATCTAATATGACACATCTTTTAAAGGAAAAACTAGAAGAAAAAGAGTGTCAATTTGGGAAACAAAGAAGAACAAGTTTCAAAAGCAAGGACCATTTAGTTGGTGGACTAGTAAAACTAGTGCATACAGATTTGTGTGGACCTACCAGAGTGAGAAACCTACAAGGAGATAGGTATTTCATGTTGCTCATTGACGATTTTTCTAAAATGACTTGGGTTACCTTTTTGAAAGAAAAAGCAAAAGCCCTTGATAAGTTCAAGGCAATGGTTGAAAATGAAATTGATTTAAGGATCAAGTGTTTGAGGTCTGATAGAGGAGGCAAGTTTACATCAAATGAATTCAATTTATTTTGTAAAGAACATGGGATAAAGAGATAGTTATTTGCACCAAAGACTCCACAACAAAATTGAGTTGTTGAAAGGAAAAAAAGAATAATTCAAGAGGCTGCTAGAACCATGATGAAGGAAGCTGACCTACCAGAAGTTACTGGAGAGAGGCAATTCTCACTATTATCTACATTCTCAACAGAGTTCAAGTAAAAGGTAATAGTTCTAAAACCCCCTATGAATTATGGTATAGAAAAGTTCCTATAGTAAAGTACTTCAAAGTTTTTGGTAGCAAATGTTATATCAGAAGAGAAGAAGATCTAGGCAAGTTTGATGCTAGATGTGATCTTCCTTCGTTACTCCACCAAGAGCAAAGCTTATTGGTGCTACAATAAGAGGTTAAATAAGATCATCGAGAGTGCAAATGTCAGGGTTGATGAAAACAAGGAAGCATATTCAGTAGCAAGTGGGTATGAATCAGATGAACCAGAGGCCTCAACAAGAAAAGAAGTGGTACAATATGATGACAGTTCAGATGAAGAAGAACAAGCTCTAGAAAGTGTCACCAAGACACCAAGGTATGTAAGAATTAATCATTCTTAAGATCAAATCATAGAAGATAAGAGAAAAGGAATACTAACCAGAAGAAGAGTTGCAGAAGAAGAAGTAAATTTTTTTCTGATTTCTAAGATTGATCCTAAGACTCTGAATGAGGCTTGCAATGATGAGAATTGGGTAAAGGCTATGGAAGTGGAATTGACGTAGATAGAGAGGAATTAGACTTGGGATCTTGTTCCCAGACTAGTAGATAAGATTGTAATTGGCACAAAGTGGGTCTTCAAAAATAGATGAATGAGAATGGTGAAGCGGTAAGAAATAAAGCAAGGTTGGTATGCAAAGGATATGCTCAAGTTGAAGGAATAGACTTTGAAGAAACTTTTGCTCCAGTGGCAAGGATTGAAGAAATCAGGATGCTTTTAGCCTTTGTAGCCTACAAAGATTTGAAGGTTTACAAAATGGATGTGAAGTCTGCCTTCTTTAATGGAGAGTTGGAAGAAGTCTATATTGAACAACTAGAAGGGTTTCAGTCATCAGATCAGGGTGACATGGTATGCAGGTTGAAGAAAGCATTGTATCGATTAAATGAAGCCCCCAAGACATGGTATGCATGGTTGGAAAAGTATCTGATATAGATAGGGTTCAGTAAAGGTACTAAAGACATCAATCTCTACTTCAAGATCAATAATGAATAAATCCTAATTGTTGCAATCTTTGTTGATGATATTATTTTTGGAGGCAATGAAGGTATGTGCTTAATTTTTGCTGGAGAAATGCAAAGTGAATTTGAAATGTCCATGTTTGGAGAGATGAACTTCTTTTTAGGTCTCCGAATAAGTCAATTAGATAATGGTATCTTCATTTCTTAGTCTAAGTATGTGAAAAAGTTGTTAAATAAATTTGGGATGGAAGATTCTAAACTAGTTTGCACACCTATGATAACTGGTTGTAAGTTAAGCAAAGATGATAACTCACCTATGGCAGACTAGAAAAGGTACAAATCTATGATTGGAGGATTACTTTAGCTAACTCAAACCAAACCTAACATAATGCATGTAGTATGTCTTGTAGCAAGATTTCAAGCAGAACCCAAGGAATCACATGTGATGGCAATCAAGAGAATTCTTATATATTTAAAAGGTACAATGGATTGTGGTTTGTGGTACCCTAAGGACAGTGACTTTACTCTTAGTGAATATACTGACGTAGATTAGGCCGGAGATATGGATGACAAAAAAAGTACAAGTGGAGGTGCATTCTTTTTGGGAAAAAGTTTGGTATCTTGGTTGAGAAAGAAATGAGATTTAATATCCATGTCTACTACAGAAGCATAATACATTGCAGTAGCATGCAGTTGGACTCGAGTGTTATGGATAAAGTAGAATTTGAAGGACATCAAAGATGTGTATGAGGATCGAATTGGAATCTTTTCTAACAACACAAGTGCCATAAACATATCAAACAATCTGATGATGCATTCAAGGACAAAGCACATATCCATTCAGTATCATTTTCTGAGAAAAAGGTGACAAAGAATGAAGTCCAGTTGGAGTATGTTTTTACCAAAGATTAGATTGCATACATTTTTACCAAGCCTTTGCCTGAGGATATTTTTGAGTATCTCAGAGAAAAGTTAGGGTTTATCACCCCTCATGCTCTAAACTAAGATGCACAATAGTGCATCAGTCTAGAGGTGCTTAGAGATATGAATTGATGCCTTTTAGGGATACTTGTTAGGGGGAGTAGTCATAGAGTTTAAAAGAGAGATTAGATCATAGCAGAAGAGTGCAAGTATCTTCCATTTTCCATTGATGTCAAAGGGGGAGAGAAGTCATGTGAAAAACTTAGATAGAGAAAGAGTGCAAATGTGCAAATAGAAAAGGGGAGAATCTTGTAGAAAGAAAGAGTGCAGGTGTGTAAAGAGAAAGGGGGAGAATCTTGTAGAAACAAAGAGTGTAGGAGTGTAAAGAGCAAGGGGGATAAACTTATCTTAATGGTTGTTGCAGTTTTTCACATCATATGTTGCCATCAATGACAAAGGGGGAGATTGTTGTAAGTATGTGCCTAATCGGTGTTCTCATGGATGTCAACATATTTTTGTTGTCATTGGTGTCAACTATATCTTATTCTATTACTTGTTTAGAATCTTTGTATGTTGAGGATATTGAGAAAATTAGCCTCTTTGGAAGAAACAAGTGAGTTACAGTAAAGTGCAGTATAGATAGTGAGTTGTATGTTGAAAGAATAGTTCGGTAGATTGTTCTGCATTTCTTTCTAGATGAATATCTTGGTCTGTGGATTGAAATTTACTTAAAGGGATGTCTAAAGATGCTAAATCCTGAGTTTGAATCTTTGGTGTGAAGAATTGAGAGAGTTCACCAGAGTAAAACCTACTTTTTCTGTAAGTTTAATTGCAACAGGAAGAAAGTATTATGCTCTATGATCTAGAGGGAAGTTTGGGATGATGATAAGTTCCTACAGTTGCAATGGTTCATGGTTTTGTGGTCCGCAAGCTATCTTTCCATTATGATAGTTGAAGATAGTGAAGTTCATGTGTTCCAGTGTGAAGATCCTATTGTTAAAGTGGTTAAAGGTTATATGGTTGCTCCTGATGATTATAACATGCTTGTGGATGTCTCTTGATCATGTTCCTATCTTGACATTGATCCGTGTTAAGGAATTGAGATCGTGCTTGAAGATTGCTCTGAGATAATGTAGCATGCAACCAGTCTTGGTCGACTTGGTTAATCCCAGTGATTGCAGAGAGCTTTAGAAGATTGTGGAAGCATGATGAATCATGGAAAATTATGTTTGAGTCCCATCTAAGGCGTGACGTGATCTACATACATCTTTACTTCATTTTGTTTGTATAATGTTGGTATAGGTCAGGACCTATTTTGTAAATGCTTGTAATGCCAACCTTGGAGATTGCTCCAATGGTTGATGATTGTAATGCCGACCTTGATGATCATTCCAAGGTTGTTGAAGTGTATAAATACTTGTAGTTCAGTCATGGAAAAGTTTTCCTTGAGAGAAAATGGAAAGATAATAAGAAAGGTCCAAAAGGTAGAAGAGGCAGAGCAGAGGAATTGTTGTACTTCAATTACAAACATAAAAATGTGTTGATCATGGTAGTGAACCTGGCAGTGAGCCATCAGCAGGGTTTAACATCCCTTATTGTAATATTGCTAGGTTTAGGGTTGAGGCAGTGAGCCTACTAGACCTAGTTGTACTTCATGGCAGTGAGCTAGTATGTTGCAGGCACGTGGAGTGACCAAGCCTAAACATCTTTGTTTGTAAAGATTGCAATATATATTTGAGAGCTAATCATCTTCATGGTTTTTCCCTTTTGGGTTTTCCACGTAAAAATCTTAGTGTTCATGTGTCATGTTTTTATGGTTGCTGTTCATATGCATGTTATGCCCTTGTTTAATTAATTTTGGGAAATGGTTGAAAGTTAAAGTGCATGAAAAGATTTTTAGAACACTAATTCACCCCCCCCTCTCCATGTTCCTAACATTCAACAATTTGAGACCAAGGTATTTAAGTTTCAACATTCCTAACTTCACTAGACCCTTTATGGGGAATCTAGCTTAGCCAATTTCATGATAGCTCTTATAAGGATATTAAATATATTCAAAAAATGGTTTATAGCCTAAAGTTTAAAAGAAACTAATAGAAAAAATAGAAAAAATTTTGCAAGGTGCTTAATGCCCTACTTGTATAGCTACTTTCTAATAACCAAGGTCCTAATAAGGTGTGGTGAGTGCATACAATGGAAGGTTGATAAAAAACCCATAATGTTAATGTTACTGAAAAATTGCCCTTAGAAAGAGTTCTAATACCACTTGTAATGAACTTGTAAACAAAATGGAGATAATGCAAATAGATATACATAGATAGTAGAGAAACATAAATATTTTATATTATCTTCATAGTGTTACTTCAAAGGGGCATCCTCCTAATAGAGAGTAAACTCAAGTTACAATATCCAAGATGCTTTACACTTCATAATCCACTATAATATATAAAGTTTAACTAAAGATTTGACTACTATTGTTTAATACATGTGGTTTAGTGCCATTATTTTGTTTTATTATATGGATAACTTACAAAGCATATGTGTCCAACTTATACTAACTATCAAGTCTAATAAATATTAGAATGGGTGTTGTTAATAGAATACCATAATCAGCACCTACACAAGTGGTGAACTCATCATTCTCATCTTTGCACTTCATTTTTATGTCAACAAAATTAAAAGAAAACTTTAAACCACTCCTTAGACATTCCAAGCCATTTTACTAATTAGCATGCATCATGCAACCCTTGTTTTGACAACAAAACATTCTTCCAAGTTGAAGCTAATTATTGACATCCAACTTGACTCAAATGGTCGAATGTGCTTTGACCAAATCTTTGGATCATGATTGATGTTTATAGATATGACTAATTAGTTTTGTACGCAAGAATGGAGGATGTGACTTTTACAGATACAAAAAGAATCATGAGGCATTATAAAAAGAGTGTATCTTAGGTCTTCTTACTATTTCCTTTATTATACATCTTAATTCATCATCCATGATTCTTGGTAATTTTCATGCACACTAATGTAGAGGTAAAATGTATGGTACAAATGTTGATGTTGTACACTTTACACCTTCATTTCACACCACATTAGAAAATATCATAATTATATTGACATAGTTCTCAACTTCACTTGATTGGGACACAAACTAACCTATAACCCATGCCTATCACTTATGATATCCCTATTCATCACCTTAGTCAAGACTTTTTCAACCCCATTGTTTTTACATCATCCTATACTAGGCCACATACTCAACCCTAACCATGGAGTGTGCTCCATTGAGAAACATAGTCCACTAATTTTAATTTCTTTTTATCTCTTTCTCTCATAAATAGTTTTTCAATTTCATTATTACACTGGTGACACACACCAAACACCTCAACTGGAGCAGCTAGGATTATGTAACTATAAATAATCCCATTTAATTTTTATCAAAAAAATATGTCAAATAATTTGAAATCAAATTTAACATATATCCACAAAATGTGAAGCTAAAACATTACATTGCATTATAGTAACATCCTAAGCATTGTTTTGATAGTGTACTATATCCTTAAGTGTCATTTAATATTCCATAGAGATTTGACAACTAGTAAGGAAGTCCATGTTCTTCCCTCTAGTCTCTAACAAATAGAAAGATCCATAAAAAAAAATAACTAAATTTTAAAATAAGAACTCTCAAAAAATTCCAAGTATCAAATAAAAGTAAGAAAACCATGAAACAAAAAAAATCCCAAATCTCAAATCAAAAATAGATTTTTAATTATAATCATCAGTTGCAAACCCAAAAATAAAAATGTTATCCTACATAAAAGACATTAAAATCCACAATAGCCAAACACATCCTATCTTATCTTATAATTATCATACTTAGAGTATATTTATCTTGGGTCTGTCTATTATTTATTGTTTGATTTTCTAATTACACGTAGATTATGGTACAATGGGGGTGATAGAGGAGCTATTTTTAAATATCATGCACTTCAATAGTTAAAGGTCAATTTTGGCCAATAAAAATAGGACAAATATTTACAACTTTTTATTGTGAATGAGGTGTAAAATTGCTAGTGATTGTTTGACGATTAAAGTGGATGATATTCGGTCGATAGGCCATTCTATATGTGCACACATCTTGTAACTGCCAAAAATTTGGTAGTCCCATCATTTTTTGGTCATCCAAAAATAAAAATAAATTAGTTGTCCAAAAAAATTTAGTTGTCAAGAAATAAATTTAAAATATATATGGTTTAAACTGCTAGTGTAATGTATCCTCATTGGGCATTACATTTTTTATTAAATTGTCATTCAATAATTTATGAAGTGATGCTCTACAATTCATTTGGGATTACCTTTGTCATTATCCAGTCCAATAATTTTGTTCTTTCTTTATTAACTAATATAATCGGTGATCTTTATGATGTGATACTCTATAGTTGTCTCAAATTATAGGGTTCCAATAATGCTTCATTGTGAGCATAGTTTCTGCAAGGAATGCCTATCACACATGTTCTCTGTGAGCATAGACAACATGCTTCCATGTCCTAGATGTAGGCATCTGTTGAAGGTAGGCAACGACGTTGAAGGTCTACAGAAGAATTTTGTAATGATTTCATTACTTCACCATGCTAATGAAAATTGTACACTAGAAGATGAATCAAATGAAGATGATGAGATTAATGTAGAGTGCATATTCAATTGCAACAATTTGAGCAAATAATGAATTGAGATATCCTTCAACCTATGGTAGTGATATGGTGATGGATGTGGGTTCACACTCAAAGCAACTAATTCAACAATTGAGGAAGGGCCCTTGACCTAGGTAGGATTCTTGGTCGGTGCTAATGACTGGGCCAAGTGGGTGTCAGCATAAGGTAGCAGTGAAGAGACAGGTAAGCAATACCCACTTCTTGAAAGATATTATATATATGACTTTCTTAATTGGTTTAATTTCATTGGGTTTATGTATTAGGAATCCAATCCTTATAGAAATGAGCAATACCTACTTTCTGCAATAGATTTTGTTGTTTTTCTATATAGTTTCATTATTTTGTAATATGCGATTGGTTCATTTTCTATTGTAACCTAGGTTGTGAATTAGGAATCTCATTCTCAAATAAATGAATGATTTTTATGTTTCAAATATTGGTTCAAATAGAAGGTGTTGGTGCATGGTGGCAATTCATCTGCATTTCAGTAGATGGGTTGATCTGGTTAACTATAATACTTATTAGCATACCCATGAGGGTTTAACCCACAAAACCAAACTTAGAGGCTTATTTTTGAATCTTATTAGGTTATGGTTTTAGTTGTCCTACCAATCCTTAGGTCAACCTAAAATCTATAGCATGAAGCTATTTTTTTGGAATGGGGAGAGGGAGTGATGATGGTAAACTCAACAAGAATGGAGTCGAAATAGTGAGATTTAGGAATACACTGAGGAAAAATAGTACGAATGTAGAGGCATTGGATAAGCTAAAGAGTAATAAGTCCAAGGTAATTTCTTAGAGTCTGGATTATAGAAACACTCTCTGTGAGGAATGTAGAAAAGGAGATGGAGAAGACAAAATGATGTTGTGTGATAAGGGATATCACATGTATTTCCTTTGTCCTCTTGTTATTAAAGTGCCTAGAGGGAAGTGGTTTTGTACACAATGCAGTAAACACGATAAAGTAAAAGTAAAAGGTTTGAAATGGTAATCCTTTAATACCCTTTTTTTTTGGTATATGCCTGATAAAGTTATTGTATTTTGGGAAATCATAGTGGTATTTTGATGGGTTGTTTTTTTTTTGCCCAAATGCAAAATTTCCTTTAGTACAGACTAAGATCACCAACTTCTTTCACATTCAGAATCTTGGTCCAATTGCCTAATCCAATGGTAAGGCTAATTAGGGGGCATTTTAGATTGAATCACTATGCATATTTTCTGATTGAATCTGTCTTTGGTGACACTATTTGATTGGGGCCATTAAGAATTGGAGAATAACATGACAATCTTTTACCAATTCAGATGTTCAAAAGCCCAAGAAGCATGGTTCAAACCTAGTTATGACTAAAAGGAAGAGAAGGTTCCTGCCATTTGTACCAACTCGAGATTATGATAGAAGGTTGGAACATATGGCATTTCTTACAAAAGTACATACATCTACAGGGGTGTAGTTCAATGCTGAACTAATCTATATGTTTGGTATGGCTTCATGGTCTGCTAACAGGGCTACATTGGAAAAGGGTGGCATGCAAGTAAAAGTGATTTGTTAAACAAATGGAACTTTATGGCTTAGTTGAAATTTGACATTAAGGACATTATATGTACAAATTGTGTTGAATGTATTAAACAAATACATTATAAAATTAATCTAGTAACTTGAGGATAAATTATAATAGACAAAAGAAAATAAAAAGCCAGATAATGGATGCTACATGGATCAAAAAAATGATAAATGCCTTAGCCTATGATGTTTATATAACATGTTCTTATTTTGATCTACTAATTAGTCCCTAATATTTGTATAATATAGGTGATGTCAAAATAAGATAAGGCTAGCCATGAGTTTTGCAAAGCAATGAGTAGCAGGGGAGAGTGCCCTCCACTACTTGTTGTTTATGATAGAAAAGAGGGGTATGGCATGTTTCTTTTCTATTCTATTTGTGCCTAAAATGCACATTATTTAAACTCTTAAGAATCCCCTTGAGATGAGAAGATACCTGTTGAATGTGGAACAAATTCACTTATGTGATAAAATGATTTTGTCTACCACAATTTTATAGTAGAGGCATATAGAAATATAAAGGACCTCACAATTATCATAGAGTACATAGGGGATGTTGATTATTTGTGCAAAAGAGAAAATGATGATGGGGACTGTATGATGACTTTGCTCATGACAGGATGTCGATCCAAAAATCTTGTTATTTGCCTTGATAAATGTGGAAATATAGCATGTTTTATCAGTGGGACAAACAACCACACACCGTGAGTGAGCTTATTACATGATTATCTTTATATGGTTATGCATCCTTTGTGTACTTGACATGGAACTTGTCCATGTAAGACAATAATTAATTGAATTTGTTGGTTTCAAACTTTTTGCTTTAACAAATTTAGGTTTCTTTGTATAATCTATTTTGAGGATAGGATGGTGTTCTCATATGATTATTTAATACAGGGAAGAAGAAGTAGAACCTGAAATGTGTGAGATTATAGAGACAATGTGGATGGAGAGTCCAGGGTTCTCCTAATTGCAATAAAGGCTATTGCCAAGGCTGAAAGATTGTATTATGATTACAATGGCTATGAGAAGGGATGCCCAACAGAACACTTTGTGTAACCTAGGGCCACTTGTCACAAGCAGATGGCTTAAGGTAAGTTATAAGGCAATTTTGGCACTACAATACTTCGAGGTTTTTACACTATAAATTTAACCAATTCTGATTCAATTCTATAGTTTTTATTAGCTTGTCAAAGCACTTTATTACCTCTGAGAAATTTTCTAGTCATTTTATGATGCATTGTAGAAGATAAGTTATTTAAATATCAACTGATGCAAAGTGGCTTCTGAGTAGTGTAACATTTTTAGGGAAATGATCCAAAATTAAGAGTCACATTTCACACATTGGCATAGTCAAACTAAAAGAGTTGGGAAGGCATTCAAATAATGTACATTTGTACACACTATAGAGTAGATAAAAAATTAAAAAAATGATTGGGTGTCATAATTTGAAGGCAAGATGATCTAGATTGTGTTATTGTACAAAATTTTTATTGAGTAAGAGAATTCCAAGAAGTTCACAAGGGCTTAGGCTATGGTCCCATTCAGGAGATCTAATGAAAATTTATCCATAGGTCTCGTCGAGAAAATTTAAGAGCCTTTAACAATCAAGTGGTCCCATAGATTTTATAGTTATTTTGAGCAACCAATGCTAGAAAGTATAGCTAAAGGAAACTAGGGATGCCATGATCTACTTCAAAACTGTAATGCCATACATGCTAATATAATAAATGTATTATAATAATAAACATTTTACAAAATTCTCATTCTATACAGAGCAAGTTTGATTTGTATCTAATCTATCTAAGGCTTTTTCTACTTCACATGGTAATACTTTTTGTAAAAATAGGCTCCAGTTCTAAAAAATTGCATTTTAAATCTTGTTGATTAGTTAACTATGGGTTGTTGGTGCAAATAAAAAGGGAATCAACCAGGATTACAAAACTACAGTCTTTTTTTATAATTTTAACACATTAGCTTTTTAAAAATTTCACTTTATTTATTTTTGGATCATATGCATTGGGTGTGTGTTATTGTTTAATATTTTTTTATTTGTCACCATCCTAACATCAATTGTTTTCTTTTCTTTCATTTTGGTATGTATGCCCATGTAAATTCACATTCACACTAAAGTGAGGGAAAATGTTAAGGGTGAAAGGTGCATACCTTGCCCTTTTTACTTTTTGTTTTATATGTCAAATTTAACAACAATTATGAATTAAAAAGGGTACTCACATGTGATAATCCTTGGAACTGATGACGCTATTAGTTAATTTTGCATGGATTTTCTATGATTCTACATTATTTAGGTAATGTTGTTCACTTAATGTCTTGATTGCTTATAATGTATCTAGGGGATGACTTTGTGGCACTAGTAGATATACCGCTTCTTTTTGGCTAAATGAAAGGTCATAGTTCTTGGATGGTTTGTTCATGATTTAGTTCTTTGATAGTTTTTCCATGATTTAGTTCATGTGGCTATTCATTTAATACCTATTCCATTAATTTTATTTATTAACAAATAATTGGATTTCTCTATTAAAATTAAAATTAGGATTAATAAAATTTTTAGTAATTTTTGGACTCAGCTTCAAACATTTTTTATGGATTGTTTCTTGATAGAAGTATTGTTTGCTTACTATGCCTACTACAAAGCACTTAATAAAGATTTATAATAAAACAAATAGTTATAGTATTTATAGCCTTATCCACCAAATACTACATGTAATGGCATTCAAATAAAAATATAAATACATATTATTTAGTGATAGGCCTATAAATATTTGTGCCTACAGACCATTTGATAGCACCTTTGGTGCTTTTACTAGTTAAGTAGAATGTAGGTATTATTCAATACGAATGGCATTTTAGAAGGTCATCGTGCTTACATGGCTTTGTATTTTTTTTACTTACGGAATTAACCCGAGAAAGCTCATTGAGAATTACATTGTGGATGCAAAAGTTTGAGTCAAAATTAATGTGGAGAACACGTTTGTATGTGTTATAGTCCTATTGAAAAAGAAAGTCGGCGAAAAGATCGCGTACTTATCGTATTCTTGATTCTTCGCCCAATTAAAACGATACCCTACATTATGCGGAAAAGCAGTGTTGAATAATGTACATGGAAATCACCAACAAGAAGAAAATCTTAATTACGTGATCAACTTCAATAGTTTTAGTCAATTTTCTTTGGTAATGCATGAATAATACATGCATTATTAAAAAGTTTTGGATAAGAATTGCAACGGTGTTAAAACACCTTTTCAAGTGTTCCGTTTGCAATTGAAATCGATATCTTATCCAGTCACATGAACAGCTTGGACGAATTCATTACTGGATCATATCTACCATTCTCATCGCTGACCACTTTTAGTTTAAAAACTTTCCTTTCATGGGATTTTAAGGCGCCCAGCCTAAAAATGTCATGTGATGGTAAATTAGGTCAAAAAGTAACTGGATAATAATAACAATGTAATAGATTGTTAACATTTACCTGTGAGTTCAACTTAAGAGAACACTTATATATAACATTATTTAAAGGAAATAATCTCCATTCAGCTGTTCTTCCTATTCCATTGATATTATATATTATAAGGATTGAGAAATTTATGGTTGGTTTGTTGCATGATGAGGTATAGTGTGTTACTCAGCCAAGAATGACTTGCCTACATGGTGATCTGAAGTTTCATGAATACAGTGATTCAATGTTTGTGGGCAAGCCATTCATGTCTGTGCATCCACTCTGCTACTCATGCCACAGCCTACATCATGCTAACCGTCAATATTTTCAATCTCAACGTTGCAGCGCTTTATAGTCTTTACTATCATAAACTGGAGTAATAGGAGTTAGATGAAAAATAGTTTAAATCTTTTTGTTATATATTCTGATCTAATTATTTGAAAGAGTTCTAGAGTTTAACATTCTTGTCTCACATGTTAATCATTCTTACACCAAAGTTAATTGTTTTTGAATTATTTTCCTCTTTCATGCCCTATTTGAAGTTTTGGGGTAATGCTCTGACACAGATTTTGGGTAAAGTTTAAACAGTCGGTACATTATAAACGTTCTGGTCATCAAAATTGTGCAGATTGATCGGCTTTCAACAATTTCCATGACAAAACAGAACATTCAAAATGTGCAGAGCAGTCGATAAGTATCAAGTTGAAATTATGAAAAAACAGTCGACACACAATGTCTGTTTACAGTGGGCACAGATTTTGATGCGGCTAACGCTCACATGCTTCTTTTCTTTCATCAACTTCATGAACATTAGCATTGCTAGTTTCTTTTATTCCCTAGTACTAGATGCGTTTCTTCAAAACAAGCATTTACTTTTCATAACCAACTGTGAGGTTCAGTATACTTGTTTCTTCTTCTCCAAGCTTCTACTATTAAAATTTTACTGTTGATTCTGTAAGGATCTGTAATATAAACTCGTAATTGGCCCATGTTTAAGACCCTACAACGAGTAAATGAATAATAACTCAATCCTCACGCAAATACCTTTGGGTAGGATGAGAAGCAATAGCAAATAGATTGGATATAAACTGAAAGTTAGCATAGATTGTCCATGGAATGATTCGTTGGTGTCAAAGTAGTATCCTATGAGCATCTAGTATTGTAATCCTATTTACATTTAGGAAAATAGAACTTGTGCCATTGCTTGGTATGAGTAATATGACTTGTACTCGTGTTAAATAATAACTCATCTAACATTTTGACAAATAAATCAAGCTGAATGTAAAAAGGCTGTTTGATGTTCTTTATTTGGGGTATCAACAATAAAACATGCCTATTATTTGGGGTATCCAGAAGAAGTCATGGCTCAAAACATTTTATTATGGCAAAGACTAAAACTACAGAACTAATGAAAACCTGAAAAAGTGAATAACAAAGACCCCCACATTAGAAGTTTTAAGCGTGTATATATGAAGGCAAGTGGAATAATTTTTATTAAATGATGTGAATGATTTCATTCTGGGCTAAACGTTTTTAAGGAGGTCTATGGAACCTGTAAATGGTAAGCGATTAAGCCATTTACGGTGGCCCTTATCATATGGTAATGCAAAATCATAAAGTAACCTCTTTCATGTAACCTTAATTTTAATTACAGGGAAATGGAATATATTTGGGGCATGGTCAGTAGATTGATTTGCAATCACTGAGTGCTTGCCAGCTACAGGTTGATGGTTTGAATCTTTGGAGTCTTCTTCATTTTAGCTGAACTTTACTCACAAGACTTAGGTATTTAGAATTAAAACCTCTTAAAGCTAAAATGTTGATGGCTGAAGCAATGAAGATGCTAGATACCAGAGTCAAACTCCTAACCTAAGTGCAGATAATGAAAGATTGTAACCAATTTCTGTGTAAAGAAATAAAAAAAAAATATTTTAACATTAGATCTGATCAATTAAATGATTAATTTATTCTGAATGATTTAAGAGTGAAAGTTCAATTATTTTAAAACTTGAACCCCTTTTTCTCCTCCTCCAGATAATTTAAATTTTCTTAAGATTAGAAAAATTATAAAGAAAATCTTGTGAAAATAAAAATTACGAATTCTCCTCTAAAAAGTCCTACCATTTACTACTTGTAAAGATTTCTTTTATGAAAAGGATTTGGAAAAACATAATTACCTAATCAACAAATATTATACTAATAATACAATACTAATAAGTCTGTTTAGAATGTTGTGAAGCCCTTTAAGAAGTCAAGAAAGAACTTACATAAGCATACAAAGGTAGCAGATTTGTCAGCTTCTACAGTGTAAATTTTGGATATAAACTGAATGTTAGCATAGATTGCCCATGGAAGGATTCGTTGGTGTAAAAGCAGTATCCTATGCGTATCTAGTATTGTAATGCTATTTATATTTAGGAAAATAGCACTTTGTGCCATTGCTGGGTGTGAGTAATATGACTTTTACTCGTGTTAAATGATAATTCATCTTAACATTTTGACAAATTAATCTGTTTGATGTTCTTTATTTGGGGTATCAACAACAAAACATGCCTATCATTTGGGGGTATCCACAAAAAGTCATGCCCAAAAACATTTTATAATGGCAGAGACTAAAACTACACAACTAATGACGACCTGAAAAAGTGAATAACAAAAGCCTTACATTAGAAGTTTTAAGCGTGTATATATGAAGGCAAGTGGAATAATTTTTGTTAAATGATTTCATTTCTGGGCTAAACGTTTTTAAGTTGGTCCACGGAAACTGGTAAGCGATTAAGCCATTTACGGTGGCCCTTATCAGATGGTAATGCAAAATCATAAAATTACCTATTTTGTGTAACCTTAATTTTAACTATAGGGAAATGAAATATATTGTGACATGGGGTATGGCCAGTAGATTGATCAGTAGTCATTGAGTGCTTGTCATTGAGGTTGATGGTTTGAATCTGACATCATTGTTGTCTCTATTTTGGGTGGACTTTTGGGAAGAGTTGGGTGTATAGTGGCTATTAATTAAAATCAGAAACCTCTTAAAGTTAAGATGCGGACTGAAGCAATGAAGGTGCTAGCTACCAGAATTGAACTCCTAGGCTATGTGGAGATAATGAGGGATTGTAAGCAATTTCCTTGTGTAAGAAAAGAAAAAAATAAATATTTTTTTACATTGGATCCGGTCCATAAAAAGATAAATTTACTCTGAATGATCTGTTAGTGAAAGTTTAATTACTTAAAATTTCAACCCGTTTCTCTTTGTCTAGTTGTGAAGTCCAACCATTAGTACTTTTGATCTTTCATTCTTTTGACTTGCCTTAAAGAGTGTAATCTAAAATTGAAACTCAATCACTAGATTCACTGATGAAACTTTGTAATATGTTGCTGCAAGTAATACGAGATATTACCCTACTTTTTCCGTGGATGTAGCCATTATTTGGTGAACCATGTAACTTTGTTTGTCTATGTACAATTGTCTATGTGATTCTTGTTATCTTTATTTTTTCTTATTCGTTGTTTTGGTGTTTCAAATATGCTCCAATTACTTAACAATTGGTATTAGAACTGATGCAATTTTGAGGAGAGGTGGAGGAAGGAAGAATTGAAAAGATTTCCATCCAAAAATTTGGAATGTGGAAACTACAACTAGAAGTGTTGTTAATTCAAAAATGTTGGCTTTATCCTCCTCTGTTGTTGTCCCTGATGTTCAAACACTTGGCTTTTCATGGTTGTTCAACCTCTTGGCTTCTGATGTGATAATGGTGCTCTTGGTGTTTACTCATGACTATGATGGTTTATGGTGCTCAGTGTGCTCAATGTTGCTCAGTTGATATCATTATACTATGGTACTCAGTGTGCTTAGTGTGGTTCTTTCATGTGGCTTGTAAAACATATTCAACAGTTGACAGTTGACCATGTAGTTTATAGCTTTTGATCATGATTCAGTTCCCATTTGGCATTGTTTATTGACAATGATGTCAAATGTGGTCAATGGTCAATACATTTCTTAGCATAACATTATAAGTGTCATGTGGGTTTTGAGATCATTGTTTATGATGTTTGTTACATGTGGCTCTAGAATGGTGAAACTTGGCACTTTGACTTGGTTGAGGTCTATCATTTCATATGTCCTTTTCAACTAATAACGTGACTATCTCCTAGCACTTGGTCGAAGTTATTATTGTGTAAAAGGTATAAAGTCCTCAAAAGGTTTTGGGATCTTTTTGATTTACCTACTAAAGAGGTTGTGCAAAAGTTATTTCTTCATAGCTCATTTTAGGACAGACCAGAACAGCCTGTTAAGGGACTTGCAAGAAATTTGTGTTAAGCATTTCATTTTCATAATTTTTGTTTCACCACCGTGAGGGTTTCTTTGTCTGCAATCATGGAAAAGTATGAGCTTCGATTATGGAATCTTTCTAAGGACTTCATTCTTCTTGACCGTAATCATGAGAAAACAAGGAAGAAACAACTTGAGTCTTTGATGTTTGACTATCCGAGGTGACAAAGCTAGACTGTGAGCACTTAGTTTGACTTGCCAGCCATTGGTTTCAGTAATTTTGGTTGGTATTTTGGCTCATTTTCATTGTAAAGATTATTGTTGTTGTGGGTTGTGCTTATTGTGTTTAAACTATTTTATTGGCAATATTGAGGGTTTCGAAGAAATGAAATCCTTTTGGTTTGTTTTTCTGTAATAGTTCCCCATAGTTCTATGTACTCTTGCATGGCTCGATAGTTTGTTTCTCATTAGTAATGTGGCTTTTTAAGAAGCTCTTGGAAGTTATTTAACAAGGGTTTTGAGCCCTAGGGTTTTACTCGAGTAATGCACTTTGGTTTCAAATCAAATTGAGATAATTTCTCTTCTGTATTTCTACAAAACTATTAAGGGTTATCGATTACAAATCAGTTATAAACTATTTTTTAGCAGTTTCTTACCTGCCATGGTTTTGTTTAACAAGGAAAGATGTTGATTATGTTTAATAAAGAAGGTTTAGTTTTGAACTGTGAATCGATTTTCAATTTCTAGTTATAAAACTATCTGCAGGAAAATGGAATGTAAAATGATGTGTATAAAAATGGTATAGTATGAATGATGTGTGTGCAAGTAGATATTGCTCATACATTGTTGATATTATATGGTTTTAAGTGAAACAGAGTGTCCCTCTGTATTTGTTTTTCTTCATGTTTGAAGCATGTATTGAAAGGTCAAATCACCGAGACAAGAAATGACCTTTGCCAGTGAGGCAACTGTAGCCAGTGAGGCAACTATAGCTAGTGAGGCCTGTAATCAGTGAGATTCATTAAATAATCCAGTGAGGCATTTTTTGAGTGGTTTTTATGCCCTGGAGGGTTTCCACTTAGGACAATCTCTATGTTATGGTTACTTGTTTTGCTCATGAGTTTTTGTTTATTATTTCATAATTTAATAGTTATATGATGATCCTAGTAAATTAGTACAAATGTATAATACTTTGATGCTTATACCTATGCAATGTATAATTTGCCTCTATTGTTTGTCTTGATGAGTTGTTTAAATGATTCCCCATAGTTCACAAATAGTTGTTATGTCTTTTCGTGCTCATAAGTTGGTGTGATTGTTAATCTTGATTCTTAAATGAATGTCTTGCTTTACCATTCAAGGTTGAGGTTCATAGTTGGTAAAAGTTGATTAGGTGTTGCCAAAAATAAGTCTGTTTTATAAGACATTGATTCACCCCGCCCCCCTCTTAGTGTCTTGTGTACTCCAACAAGTGGTATTAGAGCCAGACCCTTGTCCAACGGATCTAACCAACCTTAAGGATTCTTGGTCGTGGAGTACTGTGATGGGCAAGTGTAAAAGAAACAGAAGTCAAAAGAAAAACACCATTGTCAAGTCAAATGTAGTCTTGTCTCAGGAAAAGTTCTTGTCAATTGAGTCAATAAGTTATAATAAGAACAATTCTGTAGAAGAAGAGTGTGTTAGTAACCCTGAAGGAGTTGTTGTTTTTTAAGGAGAATAAGAATTTAATGATGAAGAAAGAAATTTCTTTGAGGATGAAGAAGATTGTGGAGTTGATATTGAAGGAGAACCTCTATGTGCCCTAGATACAATCAAACAACTTAATGAAGAAAACAAGAGGCTAAAAGATCAACTTCAACAAGAAAAAGAATTCAAGGACAAGGTATGTTCAGATTTTGAAAAAGCTTCTTTAGAGTTTGGAAATACCAGAAATTAGATTGCAGAATTAAAAAGTCATGTTAATGAATCTGATAAATTGATTGTTAGTTTAAAAACTAAGATTGAGGAAGCCAAAAGAATAATAGATATTACTAAATCTGATTGTGAAGTAAAAACAATAGAATGTCTGAAGTTAGAGGCAAAAATAGTCTCTTTAAGAAAGGATTTGGAAAAGGCTTCTTCTAAACTTCACAAGAATGTTCAATTTGACAAGTGTACTAAATGTTTGAATGAAATATTGAGTAGTCAGAAAAACTACAAGCATCATTTTGGTTTAGGATATGAAAAAGGGGAAAACTCTGCTATTAAAGATGAAGTTAAAAGGGAAATAGTTTTTGCAACAGCAAATAGGAAGAGTTTCAAGGTTAGGCAAACTCCTAGGCAGAAGATAGGTCTGAATTATCATTTTTCTATTTCTGATGATGACAAGAAGAAAGCAAAGGATAAAATTGCTGATATTGGGAGAAAAAGAACTAACAATTTTTCAAGACCTTCGTCTATTAGGAAATATCATTTGGTCAAGTATAACTATTCTCAGTTTCATGGTTATTGCTATGTCTATCATAAGTATGGTCGTAGAGCTAGAAATTGTAGTTATTATGGTTTGTCAAATAAAAACTACCATCTTATTTGTTATAACTGCAATAAGGTTGGGCACATGAAAAGTGACTATTGGATGCATTATAGAAATTCAAGAAATAGACATCATTATTCCTCTAGCAATATCATATGTTATAGGTGCAACAGGATTGGACATAAATCACAATATTGCTAGAATAATCCTATGGACAAGCAACAAAAAGAACCTAGAAAGGTTTGGAGAAGGAAGCAAAACCAGGACAAGAAGGATCCTGAACTTGTGCATGTTGCACAAGCTACTTCACTAGTCACTTGAGAAGTGACATGAAGTTAGGGGGAGCTGTCAAATATCCTATCTCTTATCCACTAGGAGATTCAGCATGATTGTTGATGGATATTTGTCATAATGAGTTCATTCTTGATTGATCTGGTACATGAGTTTTCAAAGGTGGAATGCCATGGTTTCAGAGGTAGATTTCAGTGTTTGTGATGTTCATTATGCTTAAGGAACATAGTGATGCTAAGGTTGTATTGACAGATGGTCAGGTTGTCTCTCCTCTTTACAACTTGTATATACTTTTCATGTTTTAATTGAGTTGAATTGATGATGTGGCTTTTATCTTTGGTCTTCATATGTCAGGAGTAGTTGGGAGCAGTTGAGTTGGATATCTTCAATATTCATTAAGTTTTCTTGCACAGAGTTGAGTTGGATATCTTCATTATTCATTAAGGTTTCTTGTCACAGAGTTAAGATATGAATAATGTAGATAGGGAGTGATGCAAAGGTAGATCTAAAACCAATGGGTGACAGTCCCAAAATCCAACTTCAATTAGTAGGGCATATTGATCTATTGATCTTTAACACACTAATCTGCTCCTTCACACACAACACCTTGTTACATGATAAAAGGGCTTCAAGACCTTGTTCTACAACAAGGGACAACATGACTTGAATGAACCTAGGGAGTATGAGACTATTTGAAACTCACTTGACATAAAGACAAAATCAAGGAAACTTCAAGGACTTGACACAATGCTGCCTCCAATGAAAATGGTGCAAAAGAATAAGACAGTCCTATGTGAAAGCATTTCAAACTTGAAACAACCAAATTAAGCCTTTATCTAGGTCTGCACACCCACCAAAAACATCAATAAACATTTTTTCAAACCATGGATCAAGTTTTTTCCAACGTGGGTTAAGAGAGGAAATCACTGTTTTTTTCTAGTTTCCTCCTATGGACTGGTTAAGAAATCTCTCAAATGCATGCATGAAACTCCACAAAACCAAAGCCAAACTAAAATATAGATCAAAACAGAATTTTTCTCAAGATTTGGGCATTTTTTCAGTCGTTCAAAAAAAAAGTTATTCCATTTTTAATGTCTGCTACCAGCCCTAGCTAGGTTTTGGACAGTTTTCACCAAAATCATTATAACTTCAACAAAAATAGATGAAATCTCTTGCAACCAACACCATTTGAAAGAGGATTCAACAATATTTAACATGCAACTGGTTTCAATCCATTATAAAGGCAGTACAGGTCATACAAGAGCTAAAAATCTTGCTGCAACTACAGAAAACCACAAAAACTGGGACAGTTTTGGCAAAATCTCAATAACTTTCTCAAAAATAAACGAAATGACCTCAAACCAATGGCATTGGATAGTTAGATCACCCCTCTATCACATACAATAGGTTTCATGGCATAAATATTCCATACAAATTCGTGGTACGGTCTACAACAACAGCAAAATACAGAAAAACAGAATTTGGGACAGCAAAACAATGTTTTTTTTTATTTCCTTATCTTAAACATCATAAAAAATCCTCCTTATTCAACCACCACTCCTTTTTTCCAGCATTTACAATTGTATATAATCTTTTACATTCCATTCCCATCATGGGAAGAGGCTCAAAATAGCCTAACTACTAATTTTTACTAAAAAAACTAATTTTTTCTAAATATAGACTGTCATAACTTTTTATGACTGCAGACTACTAACTCATTCTAAATCTCCACTACATGAAATGACTAAAGTAAACTCCACTAACTAACAATGCCTTTTAAGGCTTACAACATGGAAATTTAATTGACTAACCTATAAAACATTAAAACTTAAGGTCATATTGCAAACTACCTATGACTACAAGACTATCCTACCTAGGACTAATAACATAACCAAAAGATTCTTTTCGACATTTGGACATAGTCCAACTACAATCATGGCATTAAGCCTTATTACAACATGAAAAAGACCTTAGTGAACAAAATAAGACAACTTGAAAATCAAGTAGAATCTCGACATCTTGGTGCTCCTGCACCATACTCCCCGGCATGATGAAAACTCTTGTCCCAAGAGTTTGGGGATCTGCTCCAACCATTCTTCCATCTTGTTGGGATGTTCCTCTGACTGGTGACAGGGAACATGAACTCTCCAAGAGTTAGCTTCCTCCTTCTCCAACCTGCATGGCTCCTGTAAACAGTGTTAGAAACATAAAACATGTTGTGGTGTCCTTGCCTAGGACCTTGCTGCTGCAATGCTTCAGCTCTTCTCAACTGGAGGTTCTGATTCATTCCTCCTTGGACTCTCTGCTATTTGTTTTCCTTCTTCTGGCTCCTTATAGGACACTCAATGTCCCCTACCTTAACATAACTCAAGTCCCAAGCATGCTGCTCTCTAGGACTGTCATCCACCTTACTCTGTTGCAACTGTTGTTGCTGTGTGCAATCACCTTGAACCTGGACATTCAACTTCAATTTCTCCCCAAAACAAATAGTAACCTATTCCTTCTTCTCCTCACAAGGTAAAGGAATCAATTTGAACTGCTTACCATCTTTGTGCACTACATAGGTATTAGTATACCCATCATGAATAGTCCTTCTCAAATACTGCCATGGTCTACCCAAGATTACATGCCCACATGTCATAGGAATAACATCACATGAAACATAGTCCTGATATGGACCAATTGTGAAATCAACATAAACCTTCTTAGTGACCATTACCTGCTGTTCTTGACTCACCCAAGTGACATGGTAGGGGCTAGGATGATCAAAAGTTTTCAATCCCAACTTATTCACCATTTCCCAAGAAACTAAGTTATCATGAGAACCTGAATCTACAATCAACTTGCATATCTTGCCATGGCTCAAACAATTAGTTCTAAAAATAGATACTTGTGGTGGTTGCTGCATCTTACCTCTTTCCACCATGAGCATCTCTCCATCCATCATTGGAGAGGTTGACGACATTTCTGGTTCTTTTGGCTTCTCCTCCTTTTGTGCCAAGTGAACCCTTCTGTCCTTGCTCCTATCATCCTTCTTAGGACATTTAAAAGATGTGTGTCCCACCTCATTGCAGTGATAACATCTACCTATAAACACTCCTCTTCCAGATCCAAATCTACCTCTACCTCTGAAATCTACACTCTGTCCTTGTTTGAAATCAACACCTTGTCCTTGTGCCTTGCTCATGTCTTCTTGACTTTCACTAACTTGTTTTGTATTGAAATATCCTCTACCTCTGGCTGACTTATCTTGTCTCCTTTTCATCTTCTCTTCCACTCTAACTGCCATCTGATAACAATCTTCAACACTCCTTAGATTTGCCAACACTAGTTCATCCTGCATGTTAAATCTCAAACCACCAATATACCTAGCAACTTTTTGCACTTCAGTTTCATTTTGACCAGACCTTATACTTAGCTTATAAAACTCTTCAGTGTATGTCTTAACATCCATTTCTTTTTGCCTTAAACCTTGAAGCTTCTTAAACATTTGAACTTCATAATCTTTAGGCAAGAATTTACCTTTGATTTTTGCTACCATCTTGTCCCATGAGACAATCTTTGCCTTTCCTTGCTTTCTTCTCTCTGTCTGCTGATAATCCCACCATAACAAAGCATGACCTGTCAGCTTGGTCTTTGCAATCTTTACTTTCTGATCCTCAGGAACTTCTTCACACTCAAAGTGATTGTCCAATGCTGCAATCCAGTCTAATAACTCTTCATCATTCAGGCTTCCTCCATACTTTGGCACATCTATCTTCATCTTGTGCTTGTCATCTTTCACTGCCCCCAGCAACTTCACCATCCTCTGATCCTCAGGGTCTAACTCTTCTTCCACATCTTCATACTCAACTTCTTCTTCTTCCTCAGACTCAATCTCTTCACCTAGAGCCACTCCTCTTCTCTGATTTTATTCTAGGGTAGCCATTCTTTCCTTCAGCTCCCTCAGCTCTCTAGCATGCTTCTCTTTCAGCTCATTCATCTCTTGAGCCATGTTTCCTGCTCTTGGAGGCATCTTGATAAACTTCTTCAACTCAAAACTTCATAGACCTACTAATTGTGCTCTGATACCAATATGATGTAGAGGTAGATCTAAAACCAATGGGTGACAGTCCCAAAATCCAACTTCAATTAGCAGGGCATATTGATCTATTGATCTTTAACACACTAATCTACTCCTTCACACACAACACCTTGTTACATGATAAAAGGGCTTCAAGACCTTCTTCTACAATAAGGGACAACATGACTTGAATGAACCTAGGGAGTATGAGACTATTTGAAACTCACTTGACATAAAGACAAAATCAAGGAAACTTCAAGGACTTGACACAATGCTGCCTCCAATGAAAATGGTGCAAAAGAATAAGACAATCATATGTGAGAGCATTTCAAACTTGAAACAACCAAAGTAAGCCTTTATATAGGTCTTCACACCCACCAAAAACATCACTAAACATTTTTTTCAAACCATGGATCATGTTTTTTCCAACGTGGGTTAAGAGAGGAAATCACTGTTTTTTTCTAGTTTCCTCCTATGGACTGGTTAAGAAATCTCTCAAACGCATGCATGAAACTCCACAAAACCAAAGCCAAACTAAAATATAGATCAAAACAGAATTTTCCTCAAGATTTGGGCGTTTTCAGTCGTTCAAATAAAAAGTTATTACATTTTTAATGTCTGCTGCCAGCCCTAGCTAGGTTTTGGACAGTTTTCACCAAAATCATTATAACTTCAACAAAAATAGATGAAATCTCCTGCAACCAATGCCATTTGAAAGAGGATTCAACAATATTTAACATGCAACTAGTTTCAATCCATTATAAAGGCAGTACAGGTCGTACAAGAGCTAAAAATCTTGCTGCAACTACAGAAAACCACAAAAACTGGGACAGTTTTGGCAAAATCTCAATAACTTTCTCAAAAATAAACAAAATAACCTCAAACCAACGGCATTGGATAGTTAGATCACCCCTCTATCACATACAATAGGTTTCATGGCATAAATATTCTGTACAAATTCGTGGTACGGTCTGCAACAACAGCAAAATACAGAAAAATAGAATTTGGGACAGCAAAACAATGTTTTTTTTCATTTCCTTATCTTAAACATCATAAAAAATCCTCCTTATTCGACCACCACTCCTTTTTTCCAGCATTTACAATTGTATATAATCTTTTACATTCCATTCCCATCATGGGAAGAGGCTCAAAATAGCCTAACTACTAATTTTTACTAAAAAAACTAATTTTTTCTAAATATAGACTGTCATAACTTTTTATGACTGCAGACTACTAACTCATTCTAAATCTCCACTACATGAAATGACTAAAGTAAACTCCACTAATTGACAATGCCTTTTAAGGCTTACAACATGGAAATTTAATTGACTAACCTATAAAACATTAAAACTTAAGGTCATATTGCAAACTACCTATGACTACAAGACTATCCTACCTAGGACTAATAACATAACCAAAAGATTCTTTTCGACATTTGGACATAGTCCAACTACAATCATGGCATTAAGCCTTATTACAACATGAAAAAGACCTTAGTGAACAAAATAAGACAACTTGAAAATCAAGTAGAATCTCGACATCTTGGTGCTCCTGCACCAGGGAGTTTGGTTAGTTTGATGCTATGCTCTTTAAAGGCATCAAAGTTGTCATCATGCTTCATTCAGGATCAATTGTTTTAAAAGGTGGATTATGCAGAAGTCATGATATATAACACTCTGTCAGATAGTCTTCAATGTTTATCTTGTCAAGATGTAAGTAATGATGTTAAGACACAAAGTAGTCATGATTACACTAAGAGGTTTATTGCAAACATTTGTTTCAAGATAGTACATAGACAGAGGATTTCATGTTGACTATGTGATAAGACAATAGTGTGTTTTTGGGAGATGACAGTGCAGGCATAACATATTTCTTTTCTTAATAGTGTAACAATGAAATAACAGTATGGGTAAGATTATCTGCATTTAGTGACACAAGGATATGGTATATTCCTAATAATAATATACTTAATGAAATTGTTTTCAAAGATTCTTGAACCTCTAAGACAGTATATAGTGATCCTTTTATACTTGTCTTGAAAATTTCATTGTTACAGAGTATAAGGATTGTCTAATGAAATATTACATGAATAGTATTGATGGAGTAGTAGTTTGGAAATTATTTTTGATGTATTCTTGGATGATCCTATATGATGACAATCATGACCATTATAATAGTAATAAACATCAACCATAATGTTGTTTAAGCAAGTGGTATATTCTGTTGTTTGGTATTTGCTTCAGTGGTGTTCTTAGCTACTCCTTTGGTGTTTGTTCAATGCTATGGTGTTTGGTAGCATGGTGATTGCCTTTGCTTTGATAGTGTTTTAGCAACATGAAAATAATTGTCCTCAATGATGTGTTCTTGGACAAGATAATGATTGCAGTGGTAGTTATTTTTCACAGTACTGATCCATACTCTATACTATGCTCTGTGTTATAATATGACGCTAGTCTTTATATCTTGAGAGCATAATGATTGCAAAGAAGGAAGTCTGCAGATATCATTTGTACAGAGGGGTGAAGTAAAGTTTGTTTATGATACAATCCATGCAAAATGGTTGAAAGTGATAACATGGATATTGGAGTTCAATCTTTGGATGAATGCCTCTGTCTAAAAATGTGTAATATGTGATGCAGGCCTCTATGGTGCAGTAGACATGGAGACTGTATATGATGCATGGTAGAGATCAATTTGTGTGATAGCATGATGTGACAGACCATGTGATGCACGTGTAGATCTTATGTAAAGTTTTGAAGTTCTATATGTTTAATATGCAAATTAGACAAACAGTGCAAGCTTGATAGTTAGTATATTTTGTTGATACAATATCAAAAATCTTTGATAACCATTATGATAGTAGTAAGGTGTTGTGATGGTTACATTGATCAAATTTGAAGGATACTATTTGTAGTGTGCAGGATCTTCTTGATAGAACTTTGAGTTTGACTGAATATCTAGCAGTCTAGTGTAGTGATGTAGAGTTTTAAGAATTGTGTTTTGTGTGATCTTTGTGTATATGCTACAACTATTATTGTGAAATCTCTCATCATGCTAGATATCTTGTTTGAGTTTTAGGAAGTCAGAGACCATAACAAGTTGGTGGTACCTTTGAATAGGAATTTGAAATCAGGGCCTATAATCTCAGTATATTTGTTTAATAGTGCATATTGAATATTGAAATACCTTTGAATATTGATGGTTAATAGTGCATATTTGTTTTATTCATCTATACTTTTTGAAATAGTGACATATGCAAGGGGAGTGTATTGCATACTTTTATAGCTCTAATATATATGGTCCTACTTTAGTGGTATCTTTGCTATTTTGGATAGCAATGATCATGTGCACAATTTTGACTTTTTCAATTCTTGGACTTAGGGGAAGCTACTTGCTATTTCTATGCCCTAACAGTTTTCAGATTTATATGACAATTAACTTGGTTTCTAATTGATAATAAGCATTATTTGTGACAATCTCCTCAATTGTTATCTCTGTCTACTTATCATGTTATTTTATTATGTTGTTGACATCTTCTTCTTGTTTCAGATGTTCTGGATGACACAACCCTTGTATAATTTATAGCCTTGGTATGATTGGTATGTTTTTTTCATCTTTGCTTATAATGCACATTTTAGGCTTTATGTGTGTTGCAGACATTTGCATTCATGCACTTCCTTTGCCCTGATGTCAAAAAGGGGGAGAAGAAAGGTGTTTTTCCTTCATGGACAAAGGGGGAGTATTGTTGGCTTTATCCTCCTCTGTTATTGTCCTTGATGTTCAAACACTTGGGTTTTCATGGTTGTTCAACCTCTTGGCTTCTGATGTGATAATGATGCTCTTGGTGTTTACTCATGACTATGATGGTTTATGGTGCTTAGTGTGCTCAGTGTTGCTCAATTGATATCATTATACTATGGTGCTCAGTGTGCTCAGTGTGGTTCTTTCATGTGGCTGGTAAAACATATTCAGTAGTTGACAGTTGACCATGTAGTTTACAACTTTTGATCATGATTCAGTTTCCATTTGGCATTGTTTATTGACAGTGATGTCAAACTTGGTCAATGGTCAATACATTTCTTAGCATAACATTATAAGTGTCATGTAGGTTTTGAGATCATTGTTTATGGTGTTTGTTACATGTGGCTCTAGAATGGTGAAACTTGGCACTTTGACTTGGTTGAGGTCTATCATTTCATATGTCCTTTTCAAATAATAATGTGACTATCTCCTAGCACTTGTTCGAAGTGATTATTGTGTAAAAGGTTTTGGGATCTTTTTGAGAACATAGCTAGTTAAGGGACTCAAAAAGCAAGAAATTTGTGTTAAGAATTTCATCTTCATAATTTTTGTTTCACCACCATGAGGGTTTCTTTGTCTGCAATCATGGAAAAGTATGAGCTTTGATTATGGAATATTTCTAAGCACTTCATTCTTCTTGACCGTAATCATGAGAAAACAAGGAAGAAATGACTTGAGTCTTTGATGTTTGACTATCCAAGGTGACAAAGCTAGATTGTGAGCACTTAGTTTGACTTGCCAGCCATCGGTTTCAGTAAGTTTGGTTGGTATTTTGCTTCATTTTCACTGCAGAGATTATTGTTTATGTGGGTTGTGCTTATTATGTGTTTAAACTGTTTTATTGGCAATATTGAGGGTTTCAAAGAAATGAAATCCTTTTGGTTCATTTTTCTGTAATTGTTCTCCATAGTTTTGTTTACTCTTGTACGGCTTGATAGTTTGTTTCTCATCAGTAACGTGGGTTTTTAAGAAGCTCTTGGAAGTTATTTAACTAGGGTTTTGAGTGCTAGGGTTTTACTTCAGTAACACACTTTGGTTTCAAATCAAATTGAGACAAATTTCTCTTTTGTATTTGTACAAAACTGTTAAGGGTTATTGGTTACAAATCAGTTAGGAACTATTTTTTAGTGGTTTCTTACTTGCCATGGTTTTGTTTAACAAGGAAATATGCTGATTATGTTTAGTAAAGAAGGTCCAGTTGTGAACTGTGAATCGATTTTCAGTTTCCAGTTATGAAATTGTCTGCAGGAAAATGGAATGTCTTGGATAGAATGTATAATGATGTGTATAAAAATGGTATAGTAAGAATGATGTGTGTGCAAGTAGAGACTGCTCATACATTGTTGATATTATATCATTTTAAGTGAAATAGAGTGTTCCTCTGTATTTGTTTTTCTTCATGTTTGAAGCATGTATTGAAAGGTCAAGTCAGTGAGACAAGAAATGACCTTTGCCAGTGAGGCAACTGTAGCTAGTGAGGCTTGAATTGTAGCCAGTGAGGCAACTATAACTAGTGAAGCTTGAATGATAGCCAGTGAGGCCTGTAATCAGTGAGATACATTAAATAAGCTAGTGTGGCATTTTTTGAGTGGTTTTTATGCCCCGAAGGGTTTTCCACTTAGGACAATCTCTATGTTATGGTTACTTGTTCTACTCATGAGTTTTTATTTATTATTTCATAATTTAACAGTTATATGATGATCCTAGTAAATCAGTACAAATGCATAATAGTTTGATGCTTATCTCAGTCCAATGTACAATCTACCTCTATTGTTTGTCTTGATGAGTTGTTCAAATGGTTCCTCATAGTTCACAAACACTTGTTCTATATTTTCATGCTCATAAGTTGGTGTGATCATTAATCTTGATTCTTAAATGAATGTCTTTCTTTACCATTTAAGGTTGAGGTTCACAGTTGGTAAAAGTTGATTAGGTGTTGCCAAAAACAAGTCTATTTTATAAGACAATGATTCACCCCCCTCTCAGTGTCTTATGTACTCTAACAAAAAATACCTCTCAATTACACTAAAGGGAAAATCAAAGAAGCCTGCTATAATGTCTGATGAAGATTGGGACAAATTGGACAAGAAGGAAATAGTAACTGTTATCCTCTCTCTTTCAAGTAATGTCCTATTTCATATTGCAATGAAGAAGACACCCAAGTGTCTATGGGATCGATTGTCTAACATGTATGAGATGGCTTCTACATCAAACAAAGTTTTCTCAATGAAGAAATTATACAATTTGAATGTGAAGGATGGTGGTAATGTATCAAACGACTTGAATGAATTTAACACAGTGATCAGCCAACTAAGTTGTATTGATATCAAATTAGAAGATGAAATAGAGGCTATCTTGCTATTATGTTCTATAGACTTGATAGTTGGGAAGGAGTTATAGTTGTTAGCAACTCAACATCTGACAAGAAGAGAAGCATGCTTAATTTTGATGATGTTGTAGGTATTCTTCTCGGCAAGGACATGAGAAGAAAAAATTAAGGAACCTCATCAAGAGACACTTTGATAAATGACAGTAGGGGGAGATCACAAGAATGAGGGAGTAATAACCATAGAAGAAGATCCAAATCTAGCAACAGATCAAAATCTAGAGGTACAAATGTAGGTTGCTGGTATTGTGGTAAAGAAGGTCACATAAAGAGGAATTGTTGGTCATTCAAGAAGGAAGAAATTAAATCAAAGGAAAATGAGGTAAATGTAGCATATGAAGAAGATGCAAGTGCACTTCTTTTATGTATAGGTGAAACTACAATAGATGTTTGAGTGCTTGATTCTGGAGTACCATTTCATGCCACATCGTGCAAGGATTTTTCAAGAACTATCAAGAAGATAATTTTGTTAAGATTTATCTTGGTGATGATGAACCTTGTAATATTGTTGGCAATGGTGATGTTTTGTTGAAACTAAAAAATTGTTACAGTTGGCTGCTAAGAGATGTTAGACATCTCTCTCAACTTAAAAGGAATTTGATTTCAGCTAGGCAGTTGGATGCTCAAGGTTGTAGCATCACTTTTGAATCAAGTATGTGGAAGGTAACAAAAGGAGCCTTGGTGATTACTAGAGGCAGCAAATCTGACAGTTTGTATTTGCTAGTGAGTCGAGTTGAAGTGGGAACAACAATGGAAGTTGCAGATAGTGGTACGGAACTTTGGCTCAAAACACTTGGTCACATGAGCAAGAAGGGCCTTAAGATTTTGCACAAAAGGGATCAACTTTGAGGTTTGAAATTGGTGAATTTAGATTTTTGGGAGCATTGTATATATGGAAAACAAAAGAGGACCAAATTCTCCACCAAAGAACATGACAAGAAAACATGACCATTAGAGTTAATGCACTTTGATTTGTTTGGCTCCATAGAGGTAACATCTATTGGTGGGTTGAAGTATTTTATTGCTTTTTTAAATGATTGCACTAGGAAGGTTTGGGTTTACATGTTGAAAAGAAAATTTGAAGTTTGGTAAATTTAAAAATTTTAAAGCACTTGTAGAAAACCAAACTGGTAATAAAATCAAGTGCTTAAAAACTTATAACGGTGGTGAATTTTATTCCATAGAGTTTGATCAATTTTGTGTAGATAATAGTATTAAAGGGATTAAAATTGTTCCTTTTACACCTCAAGAAAATGGTGGAGCAGAGAGGTTGAATAGAACAAATTTGGAGAGAGCTCACAATATACTCTCAAATGCAAGTTTGGGAAAAAAGTTTTGGGTAGAAGCTATTAATACAACAAGATATCTGATTAACTGAGGTCCATCCTCTCAGTTGGATTTTAAAATTCCAGAAGAGAAATGGTAGGGAAAGAAAATTTCATACAGTCATCTACAAGTATTTGTATGTGAAGCTTTCATTCACATCCCACAAGAGAAAATAATAAATATTGATGTAAAATCTAAAACATGTATCTTCATTAGATACATAGACAAAAATATGGCTACAAGTTATGGCGTCCAATCACCAAAAAGGTTATTCGTAGTAGAGATGTAATTTTTAATGTTTAAATGATATGCCGTGTTTGACAAAATAGGGGATGCTAGTGAAAGAGTATGTTGCTCTTGAAGACATCATAAATGGAAGTGATGTGTTTAAAAACAAACAACAAGTTACACATCAAAACTTACCTCTGGGAACACTAAAAAATCTTCCTAGCAACGATAGAAATTTGTCACTGGATACATCTTTAAACTAGCCACTGGATGCATATCCTCATCAACCTTTGAATGTACATTGAAATAGGGAGGAGGGAAATTTATTAACATCTGTGCCCATTTATTAATGTCTAGCACCTTATCCACAAGCTCATTCACATGTAAATATGTCACTAAAATCCTTATCTCCACCATAGCCTACATATGAGCAGCCTAATTTAAATGAGCTTCCACATAATATCTTTTCACACCATATAAGAAGTCTCCTACAACATTTAAATCAGCCACTCTGAGATTATGAGTCGCCATGTTTATATACCCCTACCCTCTTCTCAATACCTCTACTATGTAGTAATAACGATGAATAGGTTCACCAAAATTGCTCTTCTAAATAGGGTGTTGAAGAAGGAACTACACAGTAATTATTTCCTTAGGTTCATAGGTCCATTAGAGAATGAAAACTTTCTACAAAATACAAAGACTTTATCCAGCACTTATTGATTTCAAGTGAAGTTAAACCTACCACATTTAAAGAATCCTACAATGCCAAAGACAGTGAAAAGTGGATGGAAGCCATGGAAGACAAGATAGGATCTCTAATGGAAAATGGCACTTGGGATTTGGTTTGTCTTCCACCAAATAAGAAAGCATTAAAAAATAGGTGGGTATACAAATTGAAGGAGGAAGAATGAGGGAAGAAATGGTATAGGGCTAGACTAGTGTTGAAGGGATATGACTAGCAAAAGGGTGTTGACTTCACTAAAAATGATTCCACATGTAGCTAAAATGACTTCAATTAGGGTAGTTTCGGGATTACTTGCTATGTGTGACCTTGAGTTGGAGTAGCTTGATGTCAAGACAATGTTTCTCCATGGTGATTGCGAAGAAGAGTTGTATATGAAACAACCTAAAGGCTTCGAAAAAGAAGGACAAGAGAATTTAGTTTGCAGGTTGAAATAAAGTTTGTATGGGCTGAAACAAGCTCTACAACAATGTTATCTCAAATTTGATTCCTTCATGGCTAAGAAACACATTACAACATGTGAATTTGATCCATGTGTCTATTATAAGGTGTTGGAAAATGGTGAGTTTGTTTTGTTGTTATTATACACAGATGACATGTTAGTCACCAGAACTAGCACAGATGTTGTTAGCAAGATGAAACAACAATTGGCTAAAAAAATTTCTATAAAGGATTTGGGGGTTGCTAAGAAAATCCTTGGAATGACTATCATTAGATAGAGACATAGAAGATAATTGAAATTGTCACAAGAAAATTACATTGACAAGGTTTTGGATAGGTTTAGTGTAACATCCACATTCTAAAAACATAGTAAAAACCAAAAATTCATCATAAAGTAAATTTACAAGGTAAAAATGAGATAGAGAAAAATTTTCTTTTATTCAACATATAGTCGAGTAACTATAATTACAAGGTATCTCATTACAAATACAATAATCTATATTGTCTTTCTCAAGTACAATGTTTACAAAAATAAATCAATTAAAAATACCTGAATTAGATAATGTTTTACTTAATCTCAATCAACACAAGTCTCAAAGATATACTGCATCCAAAAATCTGACATCTTTATCGCAAGCCTCGGCATGTCTTTTGCTAGAGAGAGAGAGTATCTTTCCAGTGATTTACCTCCAACCACAGACCGTCGGTCTCCCGCACTCCTTCCTAACCGGAAGTGGCCCTTCCCTTCACGAGAAGTATAGACCAAGGTGACCAGTGGTAATTTACCTTTCCCAGTACATAGTGTTGTATCTTACACAATCTCTATCTATCGTACAACCCTAGACACCCTCTAGCTAAGTACAATTCCCGATAGGATGTGTAATCCAGATACAGTGAACCGACAATGCATGCAGAGACATATGCATTACTATGGCCATAGTTTTCAATATAAATTTACGTTCACAATGAACGATATCGTATTGTTCACCCACTCCAACTCGACTTGGATACTATCATATTCCTACAATTCGACTTGGTCATCTTTGTTTAACTTATGAAGTATGATGTTTGAACAATTGAGTCTTCCTGACCCATACATGTTTTCTTACACTGTCTATAATCCATAGACCTGATCAACTTTCTTTCTTTATGAGGACTCTCATTGCTTCATCGCAATTCCTGAGGTCCACGACTTATTGTTTCATAATAAAAATAGATAGATTAATTATGACTAAGATGATAACCTTAATCAAGTTAACCATTATAGTCTAGGAATCTAAATCACTTCTTGCAAGTAAGAATAGTTACGCATAGTCAGGGCACTAGACCCTTCATTCATGATCTCAATAATGATCTCAATGTCTTAATATAATAATTACCATATCTAGGTTAACTATAGATTCAATTGATGTGTTTTGCCTAATTCAAACCTAGTCTTTCTGACTTAGGTGAATTCACAAGACACTGTCATTGCTCTATTAATCATAATGGATTGACTATCCATTCTTAGGTTTCTCTCTTTCCAATAAGATAGACATGAGCATTACCAGATTAGGGTTCTCAACCTTCTTAGTCGACCCATACATAATCCACTGAACAGGTTGTAACCTCAAAAGGTATAATTATAACCTTACCCTACTGGGTCACTCTAGGGTTTTGTATTTCCTTTCCCATGATAATGGAATGTCAAGGATAGAGTTTAAGTTTTCAACTTTCCTTTAGTCTTCTATTTTTAACTCATAATCCAAGTTCATTAATATGATACTCTGTTGGAAAATAGTAATTATTTGCTCCAAGGGTAAGAATATATGTATGGATTTATCTTGAATATTCACTTTGGAGTTAATCATTCCTTAGGAAGTTGAGTCTGCAAAATCATTATCGACCTTCTTGATCTTCTCAACTCAATAGACCTTCGCTAAAGAAGAAAAAGGAGTAATAGTTAACATCCTAAAGTTAACATGATAATACTTATCATTGTTGTTGAATACCCATGTGATTCTATATCACTATTCTATTGTGTTCTTATTAATAACAATATGATTATAACATATATGCCTATATCAATACCAAAATCCTTGAACTCAAGGTATCAAACTTTTACCTTTAACTCACTCTACGTATCTACAATATGAGCTTTTATCCTCTAAATAAAATTATGATAAGGCTACCTTTAGTATAGATATTCTTGATCAAATTCACTCTTTCAAATTTGAATGTGTTTGAGTCAAGAATAGTAAATACAATGTTTCACATTTGATAATATTTCATAGAGTGCTTCATCCAATGCAAAGAATGAGTCTCCAACCCATTTCATTAACTTTTGCTAGCAGGCTCCCAGTTCTTGCCAATATGGGAGTTTAGAGAAAAGTATAAATCCTATATAAAAACATAGAGGATAGGAGGAATTTTAACAAATAATACTATTTGACTGGCCTAGAAGACAAGTAAGCAAAAAGTACAAGCATACACGAAGCACGTGAACTGTTTCAACAATTTCCTTGAAGAAATGTGTCATTGTGGAATGCATTGATTGCAAGATACACACAAGATGGACAAGTTGAAAAGATTTTAAAGACTCTCAAGCAAATGTAGTTGGCAGGTCAAGCTAAAGATGAAATCCCATTTAAGTCCTCTATAAAAGCACTCAAACGAGACAAAGGTATGAACATCCTTAACTGAGAGGGTTTAATCCAACCATCCATGGATACATCTGAGTACAAACTACATACCATTCCCATCTAGACATACCCAAAAAAGGACAAAACTAACTTGACATAGACTATAAGGGCATATTTCATATCAGGTTAACCCCATAGGTAGATGTGCTCACACAACCATGGTATTTAATGTTTTATTTATGAGTCTTACCTTTACTAGAGGTCAATCGAGCACAAAATATGTCAATGAAGATTATAAATACCTTTGGTAAGTATGAAGCTTTAGATATATGTTTCTTGGTCAGTTGCTTTCACCGCGTTGTAGCTTCCCAATCCGGCTCACTCAAATCAACCCAATAGCACTGTATTCTTCTCCTAGGGGATACTGGATGATCAGGAAAAATCTCCACTTTTTGTTCATTTTGCCCTCACTAGTCTTGGTGCATCAGCAATCATGAATGCATTCACAGTAACCATTGTAACTGCATTTGCAGCCTCTCGCTCAGTCTGTAGTGTTTTCTGTAGTGTAAGATGATTCCTTCAACTCTTACACCAAGTTCTCCTCTTCCTCCCATTCCTACCCATGTATAACTCATATATCTCCCACGACTCTCCCTATTCACTGTGTAAATCTCTCCTCCCACTTCATTGTTTTCGGTCTCCCCCTAAAACATTTTGAACTCTTCCTCCAGTCGTGGCATCCTCTCTTACTACGATGGAGTAACCGACCCATATATCTCTCAGTTTCTAGCTTTTTTTGTTCTCTTTTTCCTCACAATAGCAGAACTGCCCCTTTTTGCACCCTCCACGATGGATTGAATGGCATCCTCCTACCATCCACCGTAAAGAGGTTCCCATTGACATTTCTACCATTTTTTGTTTCTAAACAACCGCATCACTACTACCCATGAACATCTGACATAACTCCCCACTCCAAAGGAAATTCATGGCATTTACTTTCAGTTTCAGTCTCTAAACCACTAAATGCTCACCTCCCAACTACCCACGGTGGTAGAAGCATAATGCCATCACACTTCTGAAATTTCAAAGCCTAAACACAAGGAGGTCGATTGCTGCATGCCACCCAACTTCCTTACATATAGCAAACTCTTAAACATGGTAGAGACTCCTTAATGGCGACATGGCATAACAACCTCGTCAAAACTTACTCACACTAGAAGGCTTCTTAACTTCCCAATAAGCAACTAACACAATTTGAGGAGCTAAATTCTCACAAGGTGGTAAATTATAAATGCAAAAGGTGACTCCAAGGTCGAATAGAGGTAAAGAATCAAAACCGAATAAAGAAAAAAGTGTGGGTTCTATCCAAGACAATTCAAGTTGTAAACTCAAAAAGAAAAAGATGTATTCGCAAAGGATGATGTCCCAACCGACAGAGCCTAGGCGAAAACCACTTGATTCGATGAGAAAACGAACATCAAGTAAATTGACGAAAAAACTACATCCCCTTAGCTGAGTTATGACTTGAACGATTGCGGAATATCCTTCCAAATGACGACCAAAATAGTTATAGCATAAATCGACTTCACATTCGACTTCCATCGATTTACAAAAGGGAATAAATTCACAACACATGATTAATGCATTTTGATGGCAATCACGACAGATTGAGCATAATGCAACACAAGTTTTCTAAATCGTTTAACGCACAAAATGACTTCTTGCATCTTTCGACTATGAGACGTGATCCACAATCTACCACAAATAGGTTCATCTATTGATGTTAATGTCAACAATATTAGCATTGTCTAACTTGATGGGAATGTCTTGATGTTTAAGAGGCAACAATAAAACCTCAAGTGACTCAAGAAGAATAACACAACCGTTTTACGGCTATGACATTGTTTACTTTACAACCAACTATGTTGTCTCACCATCGACTTGACTAGATGATAATCAAGATATCGACTACCTGTCGATTTAGATTCGAAAGAAAATTGGCAAGATAAGACTTACCTCATATGACTCATTGGTTCACATTATTGTTTAACACTAGACTCGTTTGGCAAATTGACCACTCATAATCCAAGGTCTATCTCTCTCTTCTCGAAAGATACTCTCTCTCTTCTCTCTGAGAGTCAATACCCTGTAATCCTATTTCACTTGTCATCAAACAATAAGAGATTAGTGCATCTTTATTCAATAAATTCAACTAATAAATCAAATCTTATAATACAGTTATTAAATTGACCATAACATAATCATTTCCATGATTTCATAATTGATATTCAATACAATTCCATGTCATATCCTGTCTTAAGTCTATAACATCTCAACAAATTCACTTATGCCCAAGTAAAAAGTAAAAGTATAGCAAGTCAGAAAATAGGGATGTAACATTTAGCATGAAGGGTACTAAGATAGTAAGCACACCTTTTGTTGATCATTTCAACTTATCTTCTAAAATGTGTCCAAATATAAAAGAAGAAAAATTGTATACGGAAGGAGTTTCTTACTCCTTTACTATTGGGAGCCTTATGGATGTGATGGTCTGTACAAGACTCAACATTGTTCATGCAGTGGGAGTAGTTAGTAGGTATATGAGAAATCTAGGTAAGGTTCATTGGGAGGCTATAAAGTGGATTCTAATATACTTGAAGCACGCTTCACATCATGTTTTGCGGTTTAGAGGACAAGATGCATAGATGAAGGGGTATGTTGATTTCGACATGGATGGTGACTTGGACAAAAGGTCATCTACCACTGGTTATGCGTTCAGATGAATATTTGTAGGGGCAACAATCAATTAGGTTTCTAGATTGCAAAAAGTGGTAGCTCTTTCCACTATAGAAGCTGAATAAATTGCCATCACTAAAGGTGATAAGGGAATGTTATGGTTGCAATGTTTATTGTCTAAATTGGCTAGTAGACATTAAGATTTCATGATGTATGGTGACAACAACAACACTTATAACATTTGGAAAAAAATGCAACATTTCATAACTAGACAAAGCATATGGAGCTTAGATATCATTTTATCTAAAGTGTTCTTGAACAGGGCAAGCTGGATTTGGAGAAGATTCATACCAACATCAATCCTGTAGAGTGTTTATGAAGGTTGTTCCAAAAGAGAAGTTGGAGTTCTACAGAGCTTCTCTTTTTTTGGTAATCAAGTGACAACAATATTGGAAAAGTAGGTGACATCTTTGTATGTGGCAGCATGGTTTGGACTTCAAGTGGGAGATTGGTTGGTTGTAATGTCCAACCATCATGACTTCCATCCTCTCAATCTTTTGACTCTTCATCTACCCTAAAAAGTGTAATATAAAATTGAAACTCAATCACTTCAAGGATTGATTGATGAAACTTTGTAATATTCTGCCACAAGTAATAGGAGATATAACCCTGCTTTTCCCATGGACATAGCCATTATTTGGTAAAACATGTAACTCTGCTTGTTTGCATACAATTGTGGATATGATTCTTATTATCTCTGTTTTTACTTATTCATTGTTTTGGTGTTTTAAATCTGCTCGAATTACTTTAACACTTTCAACCACTAACAATTTAGATTTTATCCTCTAGAAAAACCTACCATGTGCTAGTTGTAACCATTTGTTTTATGAAAGGGATTTGGAAAAACATAATTACCTAATCAACAAATATTATACTAACAATACAATAGTAATAAGTCCGTTTAGAATGTTCTGAAGCCCTTTTAGAAGTCAAGAAAGAACTTACATAGCATAGAAAGGTAGCATCTTTGTCAGCTTCTAGAAAACATTATAAGTTCGATTAGAATTCAGAGCTAAACGACAAGGGGAGTGTGTATTTGTTTACAAAATCTGAATTAATGAAGGCAATGATACAAGGTGGAATTTGACAGCCACATCTGCCTCTCCAGTTGAAATATAATGACAACCTTCGATTTAAGTCTCGAGCAATTTTATATAGTGTAAAATTTGATTGATACTTTCGGCAGATGATATTTGTAGATGGACGTCCATATAATTTTCAATGTAATTCCTCTCTAAGCAGTTTAGATATTATTAGAATTCGAAGTTGTAAATAATAATGAAGTGACGAGTGTAAACTTAGTAAACATTATCAAAGGGCTCATCGACTAGCCCAAATTGGTGAGCAAAACATAATGGATAGTGCTGGTTTTAGATTGTGTTGTGTTAATGGATTAATTTAATTGTCAAGTTTAAAAGGAAAAAAAATATATGTTGGTATTTTAAATTTATCTTATATCTATAAAAATAGTGTTAAGATATTTTGTTAGGTTTATTTTGAGTATAAGTTGACAAAAAACTAAAATCTATGAGTTCAATTTTTAGTTCTAGTTGTCTAGACCTATTTTATGTTATATTTGTTCAACTATCCTAAATTGAATTTAATGTGTGCTTTAGTTCTTTTAATATAATTACACCCATAATCTAGATCTCATTATTGGTGGTGAAACAAATATGATCTATACATATGTCATGATACCATAATTTTGCGTAGTTAAGCTAGCCTTACACTAAGTGCATTGTTGTTTCATGTAATCAACTATAGTTAACTATAATAGGGGCATTTAGTAGGTGTAATTGAATAGTGACTACCAATGAACTAAACTTGTACATGATTTTGAAAGAATAAATTGTTCTAGGGAAAAGTCTTTATTAAACCCCATGAATGTATAAATTGAAAATAAGATTGAATGAATTAGTATATAAGAAAGATATACCAATTTCAATACTTTGTTATAGTCTATGCATATTTGATTGTATGCTTCTTAACTAACAACACACAAAATAGAACAAGAGTTCATAGACTTAGATGTGTGCTTTTGGTGAAAGCATAGACCACACAAGTGTTAACCATGGTATAAACACACAAAGTGACAAGGTGGTTAACATTTTGGTTCTATTGCTAGAACCCTCAAATAATTTGTGTAATGTGGGATACAGATGCCTTGCAAGGTGACACAAGATGAGATCTATAAATTATTCACAAGTAGCATAGAATAAATTTTTAAGACAACATTACAATGGCTAAACTCTTGTTCATTGTAGTTCGTTGAAAAAATTTCACTAGGGGTAAAAATGTTTTTGGTTCAAAAGTATGTGGATATTTTAAAGATGGAGTAGTTCATTTTTGTTTAAGCAAGAACATATAAGAGGGGGACAAATAGTTCATGAGTTGAAATGAGAATGCATTAAATATGGAGTTTGTTGCTTCTTGTGCAACACACCCATTTCCCCATGAAATGGAAACCCACCATTTTGGATTCTACCACATTTTTGGCCTCTGCAACCATGTGTTCTTTTTTTGGCCTAATTGATAACCAATTGAATAGACCAAATATTATCTTGTGAACTTTATCTAATCTCTATCCATTCATGTCCACATCCTTTGATGGTCTTTGGCTTAAGGGTTTATGACAAACACATTAGGTTTATATCCATTTGCCTATGGTTTAGCATGCTCCAACTCCCTCCATCTAATGTGCTCAATTCTTATTGGTCCTCTTAGACCAATTATGAGTGATCCTCGTTCCACTTCATTTGTGGTTTGGTCTCATAATCTTAGTCATGGTGGCATGCAACCTCATCAATCTCTTCCATGGTGGTGTATGCCCTGTTTTGGTCTCTTCACACATTCAAAAATCCTATGATGAAATCTCATCCAATGGCTTGTGCAATCCTACTTTGTTGGGATGATATCCCTCTCCTTTGCATTGTACAATCCCTTAGATCATCCACATCAACCCTTTATTCTCATTACTGATCCTATGCTAAGCTCACCTTGGTCCTATTACATGACAGCTCAGCTACATTGAAACCAATGGCATAACCTCCATGGACATATAAATGATCGCACCTCTAAAAATTGCTCCATTTATTGATCTTTGAGTTCATCATGTGGTCACTACATCTCTCACGTTACTTTAGGATATCATGATTTAGGGCATGCACACACCATTGGATTAATTTTATCCAATAGTCTACACATTACTAATGATCCTATAAGATCTAAGATAGTTACACAATGCACCAACCATTTATCAAGGATATCATCTAATGACTATTATGCCTCTTACTATGTGATGAGTTCATTTCTTTCTCCACTACACCTATGCATTTGGTTATCTTTAGCTCTACCAATATGATGGGACCATTACATATGCCAAGATATTCCTCCCTGATGTCACAACAGGTGATTATGAGTAGTTAAATTTGATGACTAATATCCTTATGAATTTTCACCTTTTCCTATTCCCATGTCTGACTACATGTGATATAAATTTGGAGGCCTCATTTATGATCATGAACACACTAGAGGTTTGTGAAAGTGTGAATTTGGTCCCTCAAATAAAATGAGGGGTGATACTAACATGAAAAATGTAAATACTTTCCTTATTTAATTATGAGTTCAAAATGGTGATTCCTTTATGGTTTATGATTTCCTTGTGTATATTTGGCATGGATCCTTTCTATGTAGGACATGTGTCTTCCTTGGATGCTAAATAGGCCCCCCAAGGTGTACACATGGCTAGACTAATTTAAGGAATGAAAAGTTACGTAAATTAAAGAGTTCAATTATATGTGAGTTTGTTAAGCATTAAAGGAGTTGCCTTATTATCCTCCATAATTCTATCATGTGTTTGGTTTCTATAGTATTCCCACTCCTTCATGTAGTCTTACCCTCTTTAGTCAAGAGGCATGCCCTTTTAAAGCCACCCGTACCTTAATTTCAAGTGAATTTTTTTTTATGATTCATCATTTATAACTAAATTGCATGATTATAGGAATGAGGATTTTATATCTCCTTTTAACCCATTGAGGTTAATGAGTCCATTGAGCTAGCTATTTTATTTCAATCCTATGTAATTCTATCTTATACCCTAGCCAACAAAGATATTGACCTACTTCATGGGGTTGATAATTCTATTGTCTACAAAGATTCTTTAGCTTGTTGTGAGAACTCTCTAGATGACATGGAGGAAGCTACATTGAAACAATTTCCAAATGATGAGATTTTTAAAGGAATTATTTCTAGTATTTTTTTATTTTGTTGGAATATACAAGAATCTAAAACAAAAATAAAACATTTGTAGGTAATATCATCCATGTTTTTGTCTAACCTAGGCAATGATGTTGATGATTTTTTAGTTAAATAGAAAGGGTGATAGTGATTAGGATAATAATTATTTTATTTCTATTACTAATGAAGTTGGAGAGTGGGATTAACTGTTAACTAATTGCTATATTTGTGATGTCGATTTTGATGATTAGGATGAATTATAGTATGCTAAAAAGGGTCAAGGTGTAAATGTTTGGCCATGACCTAGAAAGTATTGTTATTAATGACATGGACCCACTCATGGGGAATTCAAATGAAGTTCATGTTGTTAGTGGAGATCATGCTTTGTAGGTTACCAACCATCAAAAATAGGATCTTCCACACTCCCCTAAATCTCGTGTATTTAGCTTTAATTCTAAGTATAATGATTTAGTGAACAAGAACAATTTTTAGATTAACTTTAACAACAATGATCAATCCCACATGTTAATCCCAATAAAAGTGTATCATGAATTCAAGAATGTACTAGGTAAAGTAGTTATTTTCTAATTCAAGAATATTGCCACCCACCTCCAAACCTAAACTATCAAACTACAATGTTTAGTGCTTTGATGAAAAGGCTAGGAGTAGATTTGAAATAATTATTCTTGAGTCTCTACATGTATAATGTAGAATTAGTTTAGGAGATTTTATTTTCTTGTTTTCTTTCATTTTTCTATATTTTTGTTTTGTCTCATTTCCTTTAATCTTTTATTTCTTTTGAGCTTGTTTCCTAGTTAGTGCTACTTGTTCCTATCCTTCCTAATTGCCATAAATAACAACTCTGTACATACACATGAACACACATTAATAAAGTATTGTACCTGCAACGCTTAAAGAGTATACCAATTCCATTGTCCATCCATAAAAACTAAAGTGTGCTAGATAATATTTAACATGGTTGTTGTCTTATCTCTACTTTGCTCAATTCTCAAAATGACTTTGTAGAAGTCTTGTACCAACTACAAAGCACTCAATAAATATTTATGGTGACATAAATACTTATAGTATTTATAGCTTTTTCTAGCAACTACTACACATAATGACTTTCCAATTAAAATATAAGTGCATACTATTTAGTGTTTGGCTTATAAATATTTGTGCCTATTGACTATTTGATAACACTTGGGTGCTTAAATTACTAATTCTTAGTAAGTGGGAAAGGAGACCAAAGTCATTTAACTTGTGATGGCTAGTCATAAACTTGAGTTGATTACTTGTATAGGCATATTGTTCTAAACATGGAAATCATACATCAGGTCTTTGTAACACTTCTATCCTCATCATCACAATGGGACAATGTAAATGCACTCTTAGCTCTTTAGAATGAATCTACATCTTAAATTGTTTTGTTATTTGGACTCCTTTAGTGAACACTGTAGTTTTTGGATCACTTCCATAAATGACACTAGTCTTTGAGCTCCTTTGGTGAACGTTGTAGTTTTTGGATCATTTCAATAAATGATAATAAATGACAACAATAATTAATCCTTCAATGAATGTCATAGTCTCTGGAACACTTCAATAAATGACAATGGTCACATGGTCAGTAGGTAATCACATTTTGCAAGAGTCATTATGGATATGACTCACATTATGACTGTCCCTCCACTATCCTCTCACATCATGAATGTGAGAAAGTTCATTCCCAGACGGGCTAAATTTTTCATAATGAGGCATATACTATTAGGAATTTGTAGGTCCAATAAAACCAATTCCACATAACCCATAAGTAGAAAATGATGCAGAAAATAACCATAATGCAAAGGTCAAATGACAAACACATGATAACACAAGATATACACTAGGAAAACCCTCAAGAGGGAAAAACCAAACCTTCAAAAGAATCCACACTCATACATATTATTCAGTAATAAGATATTACAATACATGCTCATGAGTCTCCATGAATACCTCTGAAACATCAAGGTCTTCCAATGCATCCTCCATGTGTCCAAGAATGAATCAACACATCCCATGCCATGCTTCACAAAATGCACTTATAGAAGAGAACTCAATACAATGACAACCTATCTCACAACCTCCTATACACCAATAATGAACAATCAGCCAACCGACAACTAATGACCATGTGCTTGATTTTATAGACTAAGCTCACACAAATACAAGTAGTAGTATTGGGTAATAGCGTGTGCTCCAAAACTATGGATACACAAAACCATTGACCCTCTCATTTAATTATTGGTACTACATTTTTTTCCAACAATTAAATAATAGAAATAAATAATTAACTACTCTATGTGTCCCACATACATAAAATAATTAATCCAATGTTACATAAAACAATTACAAGTGGCATCCAAATAAATATCTAATGTGGCTAAACACATTAATTAAGATGCACCATAAATAAATATTTATTTTACATGAATAAAATAATACAATAGTATGCAAGGTGTACAAAACCTATTTCCCAACATTCTCCCACTTGTTGTATACATTTCATAAGGGTCAATCAATGAAATACATCATCATCATCATAGGCAAACATGAAATCACATGAATCTTTAGCATGCTCTTGTGCTCCATCAAGATACTTGCAATAAAATCAAAGTGAACACCATCTCAAGAAAGAACTCCTCTCATCCTCCAACATGCCACCTATGGAAGAAATGGAACATGCCAAGGTGAAGATTCCCCAATCCAAAGAACACAAGTATCAAATCCAAGTGATAACAAAAGGCTCCAAGTTGCTGTCAAAGGTAAAAACCCACATGACTAGAAATAGTACCCACAACATATGGTTATACATCCAACCATCCATACAACATAGCTATAAACAACATCAATAAACTCATGCCAACAACATATCCAACCCATACATACTACAATCAAAAGCTCCATGTATAAACTTGTCAATGAAGAACACATACATCTAGGAACTCCCACTACATGGGTAATGCCAAATCTGAAAATACATCCAAGGTGTACCAAGTCTATCAATCAACACTCAAACCAAGGTGTGGCTAATCAACAAGCCAATATAGTATCAGGAATAATAACAATGATCCACATATGCAAGATAAATCACTACATACTCTCTCATAACTAACCATAACTCTCCCAAAGTCCAACCACATCAACATGATCCTAGAGGAAGTAGCCATAAGACAAAGAGAGAAAAGCTATAACTCATAATGTCTTGCAAACACCTCAAAGTGCTAAACTATGTTAGATATGATCTCCTCTACAACCCTAAATGAAAATCCTTAACAACACCCAACCATTCGATCTCATAGATCAAATGAACAAATGTATCATGTAACCAATATGGATACAAGTCTCTCTAACCAAGGTAGATCAAACTCATTACCATTCCATAACTAGGAATAAGCCCAATCACATCTCCTAAAGTTATCATAATAAACATCATAAATCAAACCATATGAACAAGGAGATAAACATGCTAACATCTCCTAAATGAACCCTCCAGAACCAATAACCATAGCTCAAGATCCATAAATATGAAAAGATGAAACATAAAGTGAAATGCATCTAAAAGGATGGGTGATACATCATAGATGATAAACTACCAAGTAAACCAAGAGTGGGGAGTGAGAATGCTCCTCCAAGATACACCAAGCCACAATGACTCTCTCCAAAAACAATCTCCTCTAGGTCCAAGAACTCACATCCATATCCAGGTGTAGGTTCCTCAGTCTTCCTGTTGAAACCTCCAATGACTAATTGTCTCAACAAGTGTCTCTAATGCAAAGAGAACTCTAGCCTCACCTAAGCCTCCAAGTATCCAAGAGTACCTCCACAATCAATCCATGCTAAAACTCCAAATGCAACTCCACACAATCATGGAGCTCCCAAGAAAATAATTTCAATATACTCAATACCAAGAGAACCAACAAGATCACTATCAATGCTCCCTATGCACATCTATAAAATCAAGGAACCTATCATGACATCATGATCTAACCATCTCCTCTTAGCAGATCACATGCACTAATGCACACATCGTATTTCAAGAGAACCTATATCATATCAAAACTCTAATCTAGAATCAAGAGTCTATCAAGACACAATATAAACATCTCTAAACAAAGGATCAACATATCCAATCACATGAAGATCTACTAACAATAGAACTTGGGATGTCAAAGCACTTTCATTGAAACAAGAATCATAATCCAAGAGCCTCTCCAAGACACCCACAGCCACCATAAAAGATCGCCCATCACAAGTGAAGAATCTATATCACTGTCAAAGCTCCCATTGAATTGTTATACCAAGCTATCCATGGAAACAAAGTAACCATGTCCTAAATGAAGATTATCCATGGCCCCAACACAATCAAGGAATCCTACTATATTATCAACAACTCCTCAATGTAATGTAGACCATAATCTCCATACGAAGAAGATAAAACCATCATTGTCAAAAGCTCACATAAAACCATGTATCCAAGCTATCCATGACATCATGATAAACATGCTACAACTCTCAACAACTGACTATCCAAGCACTCTGATCATCCATCCTCTCATCCAATGCAACATATCAATGTATAAATGACAATAGACAAGGCCAACTAACAAAGTCTACATGGGTAAATGTACAAAGATGAGTCCACTTAAGGTGGAAATTTTGGACTTAGAAAACAACCTAAAATTGGTTAAACCAAAATGGGATCCCCTTTTTATGAAATGGGATCCCATTATGCTTCGGGATCCCGAGCCAAAAGTGGGATCTCGTTTTCAAGAAATGAGATCCCATTTCATAAAAGGTTAAAATATTAATCTTTTATAAAATGGGATCTTATTTCTAGAGCAGGATCCCATTTCATAAAATTTGAATTTCAAACTCAATTTTTTCTATGGGTTTGGGGTCAGAAAAAAGGCTTGGGAAACCGACCATTAGTTTTGGACCTAGTTTGACCTGCAAGTTGAAGGTCATGTCAATGTCACAACAAAATAGTAATTTTGAGCATATGTCTGAAGGCCTTTCTTGCATAATTTTTTGACAAAATTAAAACTCATTATAGATGAGACAGTGCAGATTCTAAAGATGTAATTTTTTTTTACAATTGGATTAATTTTCAATTTTTCAAATAATTTATGATGAAACAGATCCATAAACTTGAATTATCAGTGTTTTTAAATATTTTAATAACTTTTTATCAAAATAACTTTTTGTAAAAAAAAATGTACGAAAATGTACTTCAGACAATTCTTTTCAATTTGAAAAAAAATTCAAAAAATGTTAATTTTAGGTAATCTTATGCATGACGTACACGACATTTTTTAAAACACCAAAAATGGCCAATAAAAAGTTAACAAAAAAAAATATTCAATAAAAAATTACAAAAAAATATGGAAAACATGCTTCATTGAGTTACAAATCCTTTTCCAAAAGAATTTTGAAAAATATGATTATTTAGGTCAAAATATGGATGATGTACATGTGCATGGTATAGTAAAAAAAAGTGATTTTTAAAAAGTGGTTTTTAGAAACTCCCATCAAAAATCAATTTATATAATCTAGGTATTAAACAAAATTACATATTTAGAAACTAGAATCCGAGTACTACATTTTATATTTACTGACTTTTTTCAAGATTCCACCTTTAAGTGCTTCAAATTTTTAGGTCAAATATGACAAATTCTAAAAATTAGGAAAAACACTTCCACTTTTTGGCTAAAAAGTGGACTCAACTTCTTGCACACACACACATATGTTAGAAATGATGGTAGAAGCAATAGAGATTGTCATCTAATTCAAACCTTACTAATGTCATCTAAACAATGTAGAAGTAATGGAGATTGTAACATAAATAAAACCCACTACACATAAATAACATGAATTAAAAACTAAACACATTACATAGTATGTAACCCAGAGAAACCCCTTTCAGGTAAAAGACTCCACCAAGAAAAGAGGCTCCAAGTTGTATAATCTTCAAAAATGATATTGCAATACATGCACTTCCTCTCCTTCTCCAGTCTTCAATCCAACAGTGCTTGTTACTCTCAACTCTGATAAAAATGTAGTACAAATATCCTTATAAGGGGGTTGCTTTCCAGGGCAAGATAAACCAATGAAATCTCCACCATCAAATCAATGACCTAATGACAAATAGTCTAAATTTACAATGATAAAATATAAATAAAATATGGTTTTAGGGGTGCTGCCCCTAAAACCCCACCAGGGTGCATGGCCCCCGAACCCCCTATCAGGGGGATAATTCCCCTAGACCCAGGCTCGCAGGGGGAAACCCCCCTCTGACTCCCCATTGCAGATGAATTAACATCAAGGGTTGGATATAAACATGCACCTGAAACAAGATAGCTGCTGGTCAAACCTTTCATCCTTATGGGTGATTTACAAACAATAATAGGAATAATAAATTACATAGGATTTACAAAGTTGATGGCACCTTAATCCTAACAGCATAAACACTGAATCAATCTCATGGATAAAGACAATTGACATCCGAGTCATCTCACTGTAGCCAATGGGTACCTAATCCACAAAAGTACATAACTCAAAGATCCAAAACAAATGTAACATAAAAACTCATCATCACACTAGTAACATGCAAACTGAGATATCAAAGAAGATAATCTATAGACTCCAAGACGCAAACACTAAATTAACACTAGATTCAATTTACCAAACAAGTCCACAAACAAGTAGCCATAGTCAAGGAACTAATCAAGCATTAAAGAGATAAGAACTATCCCCTAAAACTACACAACACCAAATATAATCATGAATCAAACATCATAGCCCATACCTATCAATCGTATACATGATCATGTCATGCCAATGCAAAAGTTTACCTACATATCCATGACATCATAATCACCATCATTGTTGTACGTGTACTCAATTCCCACTTAAACGAGACTCCTAGTCTCACATGTGTATCAACCATGTCCTCAAACTATAAGATAACCTATGTACCTATCTCCATCAAAGTCCAAACTCTAAAAAACTCATATAAGCCTGTATCTAGAAGTACCAAATCTAAAAACCTACTATACCATATGAATGCTCTCATAATCACACCCTGAATCTGAGGCTCCTACAAGTGATCAAATAAGTACCAATATCTCTCTATACACCAAACACAAAATCTACATGATCTAATCTATAGTACACTACAATAGCTCTCCAACGTGTGCCCAAAATCAAAAATTGGATTTTATATGCAAATGTTATGAGCATAAAACTATCCCAGTGCAATGTTTGGCTTTAGGCACCAAATTTTGATATAAACACAAAAATATGATAATAAATCCTGTAGCACTGTGTAATGCTCAAAGATACATTTCTTACACCTATTACAAGTCGAAAACCTGATATGGTGGGTGAAAGTATGCCTCCCAAAAGAAAATCCCCTCCGAGGGCTAAAAGGGGACCCCTGGTGGGACGCTGTTTGTACCACTGATGTAAGTATGACGTCATCATTGACATGGCCCTGACTGTGCACTCTAGTCATCACATGCTGACTAGGCAAGGTGGTGCTGACTTGGCATATTTAGCTGGCATCACAGGGTGATGTGGTGGATTTGAAGGAATATTAAATTCATTTTAATGCTTTCCACGCCATAGAGGCAAAACCAAAAATGCATTTTAAAAAGGTTTAAATTTATAATTTTTAAACATAGTTTGAAAATACTGTGGGGGCTATTATAGGCTCACTGGCAGACAAATCTTTGTTGGTAAGCCTATGGCCATGGCCTGGCCTATCAGACTGATGGTTGGAACCAGTGGGCCTATGGCCCTGCCAGCCAGTGCCCAACAGCTGACCCCTATCAGGCCTGCATGTAGATACAGGGCTGGAGTACCCCCTACTCTACATTTTTTTAATATATGATTTTTTATTTCTCTTTCCTATAGTTCTTTTTTTCAATTGATTTTTTTTAACCATAGGAAAATTATCATTACGTAGGAAAATTAAAATATCTTTGCTATGTATCTCTGCAGTCGTACAACCATAACATTGTACTTGGGCTGCTTAAAAAAAATTGTTTTCTACTCCAGTGACATAAATAGGTAGGATTTTATATCAATCTTCATCTCTTGGGCCTCCTGGACTCAATGTCGAGGTCTATTTTATCCCAGGAGGTCATATGTGAAAAATACCCCCTCGAAATCCTCATTGAAGCCATCTAAGAATCCTTCTTTAGCCATGATTTTTCAATCATCAGATTTGTAAAATACATAATAAATCCATAATACCAAAAACCCCAAATCTACAATACAACCTGTACAAAACCCTTTAATGTCCTAAATCTTTTCATGCATTGCCATGGCTTCCACTTTGCATCAGATCTACACACACAAGGGTTATAACAAAATAGGGAGCTCACACCTCCCTCAACTATAACATTGTTATGATACCACATGTTAGGAATTTGCAGATCTAATAAAACCAATTTGACATAACCCATAAGGAGAAAATGATGCAGCAAATAACAATAATGTAAAGATCAAATGACAAACACAAGATAACACAAGATATACTCTGGGATAACCCTCAAGAGTGAATAACCCAACCTCCAAAAGCATCCATGCATTCATATGTATTATTCTGCAATAAGATATTAGAATACACACTCTCGAGTCTCCATGAATACCTCTAAAACATCAAACTCCTCTAATGCATCCTAGATATGTCCAAGTATGAATCCACATATCCATGCCATGCTTCACAAAATGCACATACATGAGAGAACTCAATACAATAACAGTCTCTCTCACAACCTCCTGCACACCAACAATGAATAATCAGCCAACCCACAACTAATGATCATGTACTTGATTTTATAGATTAAGCTCACACAAATACAAGTAGTAGTATTGGGTAGACGCATGTGTTACAAAACCATGGATACACAAAACCATTGAACTCCTCATTTAATTATTGGTACTACATTTTTTCTCAACAATTAAATAATACAAATAAATAATTAACTACTCTATGTTTCACACATAAAATAATTAACCCAATTTTACATACAACAATTACAAGTGGCATCCAAATAAATATCTAATGTGGCTAAACACATCAATTAAGATGCACCACAAATAAATGTTTATTTTACATGAATAAAATAATACAATATTATGCAAGAACCTATACCATTATGGAAAAAAATTGTAATGAGATGATATCTATTCAACTTTTTTCTCTTACAATGTTGAGCTACGCACGACGAATCAAAAAAATGTAATGCATCATATCCTCTGTGGGACAATTATCTGTATAGTAATAGGGTGGTAGTGAAATTTCTAGGCACTGATATTTTGTCTGTGTTATTTTCGATATATCAGTGAATATCAAAGGTGATACAACTCAAGTAAGACATTCGACACATCCACAAATATGCTCTAATATCTTCTTTAGCAATTTTGCTTCGCCACATTGAACCAGGCTAATTAATTGGTTTGGACATGTGGTTGGACAACCTTTTTGTTTTTTGGGTGGTTTGTAAGGCTCTGCACAAGGATCTCATGGAATTGTTTGTATATATAATCACTTCACGTTGTTCAATTTAACTTCATCTATCAATGGATTTTGAGAAGCAGATTTCTACAATTAATGTCCATGGGGACATCTGAATCCTGAGTATCGATGGAGGAGGAGTTCATGGCCTTATTCCACTGCAACCTCTTATATTCTTAGAGAAAGAGCTGCAGGTATATATTTTTTGACAATTAGTATAAATTAGGAGGATAGTTGCATTTGCATAAACATATTACTGAAATATGGCTTGCTTCATTTTTTTAGAAATTAGATGGGGATGAAGCAAGACTCGCAGATTATTTTAATATAGTAGCGGGTACAAGCACTGGAGATCTCATTGCCAAAATGTTAGCCACTCCATACGTAGATGATCATTGTCACAATCCTCCTTATACTATTGGGAAAATTGAAAGTTTTTACTTGTATAATGCGAGCTTGATTTTTCCTCTCATGTTAATTTCATATCAGATTGTAATTGTTTCTTACTTCATCTGTCTTTCTCCATCTCTCCCTTTGGATGGTGGATTGACTACCATATATATAATCGATTGGATTTTAGGAGACGTGACTGTTCCAATCGTTTTGTTTCATAACGAAATTTGTTTAATTAAACTCTATTCTTTATAACCTCCTGAGGCTACAAAAACATCAACATCCCCTCTTAGCTAGGGAGGTATAGCAAAGTCTTCCTTGAGTCCTACTCAAGGGTATCATGTCTAGTCATGGACTCTCTCAACATTACGTCCACAATCATTACACCCAATTGTGAAATAGTTCATCAAAAAGTTTCTTAACATGATATCATCATGGAGTCACTCAACATGTCATCCACGATGGCTACTCCCATGTGTGGAAAGAAACATATGCACAAGTACTCATCATGGAGTCTCTCAACGTGATGTCGTCATGGAGTCTCTCAACATGACGTCCACCATGGCTACTCCCATGTGTGGATAGAAACATGTGCACAAGTGCTCATCATGGAGTCTATCAATGTGATGTTGTCATGGAGTCTCTCAACATGATGTCCATCATGGCTACTCCCATGTGTGGATAGAAACATATGCGCAAGTGCCCATCACAGAGTCTCTCAACATGATGTCGTCATGGAGTCTCTCAACATGACGCCCACCATGGCTACTCCCATGTCTAGATAGAAACATGTGCACAAGTGCCCATCACGGAGTCTCTCAATGTGATGTCGTCATTGAGTCTCTCAACATGATGTCCACCATGGCTACTCCCATGTGTAGAAAAACATAAGTATAAAGGATTCATTACAGAGTCTCTCAATGTGATGTTGTCATGGAGTCTCTCAACATGATGTCCACCATGGCTACTCCCATATGTGGAAAGAACCACATCTCCGTCTCAGACACGGACGAGGGCTTTCACCTCATATTTCTCTATCTCAAAGAAATATGCATTATAGCAAAGATCACTGATGCTGAGTCTCCCTCTCAGCAGGGCTGACATTCTCCACTACTCGAATCTTGTTCCAAAAATATGCAAACTTCACTCTGGCAAGAGGCTTGGTGAGATTATCAGTCGTCTGATCATCAGTGCAAATGTACTTGAGTTGAATTGCTTTCCTCAGCACCATTTCTGACCCTATCATACTTTATGCACCCAATGTACCAGACACTAGCTCTCCCTCTTAGCTGCGAGTCCCAAACTTCACAACCCCTTGCAAGATCCCTGCCTTGACTTAACCTAATTTGAGTAGATTTTTTCAAAACTACTCTTTCTATCACTGCGAGAACCCTGCCTCGACTTCCTTCACTGAGTTGATCCATCCTTTTGATACATTCCTGCAAAACCTTCCATGGTACTCAGATTTCTCATCCAAGTGCCACCACAACCACCTTGTTGCACCTTCTACAGTACTAACTCCCAACTAAACTGAACTCCAAGCAAAGTTATCCATACAGTAGCATGGATTTTAATGGCATTTCATGGATAAAGTGTTTGACCTCGTCAAGATGCCCAGCATAGCCAAGAAGGTCAACCATACCACAATAGTGCTCCAACCTAGGCTCTATCCCATAATCCTTACTCATGTTGTAAAAGTATTGCCACCCATTATCCACTAGGCCAGCATGACAACAAGCAGATAGAACCCCAACAAATGTTACACTATTAGGCTTTGTGCCAAAATGTTGTATCTGTTCAAAAAGATGGAGAGCTTTCTCATCGCTCCCATGCATGGCATATCCTACAATCATGGCTGTCCATGAAACCAAGTTTTGCCTTGGCATTTTATCAAACATTTTGCAGGCATCTTTCATGGTGCCACTTTTAGCATACATTTCTACAAGAGCACTGCCGACAAAGGCATCCACTTCGAATTATGTCTTCATGGATCTCCTTCCCCTGTTGCAAAGAAGCTAACTGGCACAAGCTGCTATCACACTAGAAAACGTACCATTTTGCTTAAACAAAACACCCATTCTGTTCATATCCTGCAATCATTGCATTCCAAGATACCACATCTCTCTCGGGTATCTTCCAAAACAGATCCAAGGCCATTCCTACTCGACCATTCTGAGCATATCCTGAAATCATAGCATTCCAAGAAACCACATTCTTCCAAGCATTCTTTCAAACAGTTCACGAGCCTCGTCGAGATGCCGACCTCTCACATATGCCATGACAATAGCTGTCCATATAAGTCTCCATCGAATAGTCTTTTGCGTTTATGGGGCTCTGTAGAAATTTCATTTGCTACAGTTGTTCCCAAATCTCAGAGGCACCGATGCATCAACAATTCGTTACTAGAGCCCAAGTTTACCAAGGACTTTTGCAAGAGATGTCTGAGAGAGTAATAACAACTCCAGTCTAGTTCTGCCCAAAAGATCATAGCAATTTCTTTGTCCCTCCTGGTAAGAAAACATGTAATATCTAGAAACATTTCCTTCTCAAAGGAATCAAAGGTATCGTAGGAGGCTCTAAGTTTCTTTTGCATATTAGGTTCACACCTTAACTTGTCTGCCATGTCTTTCCATACGTTTCTATCTTCCTCACCAAACATGGTTTTCCCAAGAAGTTGGAGGGCAAGAAGAAGACTTTCATAGGCACTAACAATATTGTTGCTTAGAGTTTGTAGCTCTTGATCTGCACAGCAGGAATTAGGGAATGCATGGAATTTAAATAACTCCATGGCATGTTGATGTGAAAGCGTCTTCACCTCATACATTTCGTCAACATTAGCTAGTTTTAGAATTTGTTGGTTCTACGATGTAATAAGCAAATGGCTGCCTGCCCTGAAGTCACTGTAGTTTTGCTCAAGAGCTTCGAGGTGCTCAGGGCTTTGAAATTCATTGAGGAGGAGGAGAACTTTCTTACCCCCGAGACACTCTTCTACCAGACCTTTACAACCAACCTATTTTGTGTGTATCCTGCATGCATTAACTCCATGCTATGACATTTCTGATAGCATTTCTTTAAGGTAGTTTGTCCAGCTAATCATGTGCATTGTAAATGGTTCCACGCTATGTAAAGGCCGTGGAATTTGACTTTCACCAGGGCAGCTGCAGCTATCTAGCTAACAAAAATCCATTTCCAATCATTCTTTGATAGAGTTCCATAACCTATGGCAAATCGCCCATTTTGGCACGGGCTGAGAGGAAGTTGGCTGGCAGAAATTGTGGGGCATAGCCTTACATCTGTCAAAAGCATTTGTTTATAAGTTTCTATGGCCTTTTCAACAAAACCATATTGTGCACGTCCTGCTATAATTGCATTCCATGAGACTACATCACTTTGAGGCTGTCTGTCAAAAACATTTCATGTGCCTTTTCTATGCATAAATGACAGCTCTTCAAAACATCGCCTGGATTCTGCATAGTCCTTTGAAAATATAGCACAATAAAGCGAAGCTCTCTTGATTGCTGCTTCTAGTTCTTGATCCGCCAATTCAAGCTCTTCTGAATTCATAAAAACATTCAGTCCATTGGCTGTAAGCTTTTCATACATAGCGCTGGCCAGCGTATGTTTGACATCAGGGCCATGATTAATAAATACAACATAGGGGAGCTCTTTCACAGGCATTGTGGATCCACCAGAAGTAGATGTAGATGCTGCAAATTCTTCAACCTGTGTCTGGCTGCTAGAAAGCCATGAAATTGGATTCAATTGATCTGTAAAGATTTGCACCATCATTCACGGGTACTTTGGATATTTTCTTCTGTAAGCCTGAACCTTGCTCTGATACCATGTTAATTTCAGATCAGAATGTAATTATTTCTTACTTCATCTGTCTTTCTCCATCTGTCCCTTTGGATGGTGGATTGACTACCATATATATAACCAATTGGATTTTACGAGACGTGACTGTTCCAATCGTTCTGTTTCATAATGAAATTTGTTTCATTAAACTCTGTTCTTTTTAACCTCCGGAGACTACAAAAACATCAACATCTCATACTGTCAGTAGTGCTAAAAGTATTATGTATTTTATTGAGCCTATATTTCATAGGAAGTGATCGCAATAGTAATAGTCATTAGATTTATCCAAGAGTTCTCTTCTTGTTGCAGAAGGAATTGGTTTTACTGGTTTTGTGGTCCCAAATACAATGGCAAACATCTGGTTGCTAAGTTAAAAGAGAAACTTCAAGAAACACGTCCATCTCAAACCGTAACCAACCTGGGTATACCCACCTTTGATATCAAGACGCAGTTTCCAACAATTTTCTCTAGTAACGAGGTATTATATTGCATGAGATTAAATACTTGAAGTTGATCCATACCTATAACTATAGATTAGGGTTCTAAATATTCTACTTTCTATTCAGGCGAAGGGATATACCCTGAAGAATCCATTTCTAAGTGACGCATGCATTTCTACAACTGCAGCTTCTACGTATTTTCCACCTCACCAATTTACTACATAGTCTAGTGGCGGAGAGACCAGAGAATTTAATTTGACAGATGGAGGAATAGCAGCTAACAATCCTGTAAGGCTTGTATTAGGAGTAAGGGTTAGGATTATATTTTTATTTCACTTCAACTTATTCATATATGCTCACTGATAATGCAGACGCTAGTAGCAATGAATTTAGTCTGACTAGCAGCTCGGAAGGAAAAAAACATCAAGGATGAAAAGGTATTATTTAATATTCAATTTAATTTTAAGGATTAAAAACTATTATTTAATTTAATTTTGATAGTATTGTGACCATTTAGAAGAATGGACAATGGATTAAAAGAAGCGTATAGAATGGATTTAGACGCCTACCATAAACAGCCGGTACATTATCACGTGCCTAACTCTTTACAAATTTTTTGACCTCCTAATTCTTCTATCACTAACGAATTGATCTGTCTGCATACCCTTGACTTTGTTCTTTGTCGATCCATCAGTCGAAAATTATCATGTTCTTTGTCCATTCATCAGTCAAAAGTTATCATGTTGATTCGGTTTTCACCAGTCAGCCATTTTACAATGTGATTCGATTTTCACCAGCCAGCTATTTTACAACGTGCGGGCTGGTTAAGCTCGTCCGAATTTAGAGGGGTATACTTCCAATTAAACATCATCCACTTTAATAGATAAAAATGGGATAAATATTTACCTTCTTCTTAATATGGATAAAATGTAAAATTATTATTGACTATTCAACAATTAAATTTGATGATGTTTAAGTAGAATGCTTCAAAAAAATATAGGGATAATGGTGATATTAGTTTGGATTCCAATTTGAATACAGAGATAGTTCATTATTTCTATTGCCATTCTCTCTAATGATATAGAAATAAGTATTTCTGTTATATAGTCTTTTGTAAATAAAACCAGTGCAAATCCAACTCTACCATTACGCAGAAACATTTCATATCTACACAGCGAAACATCTAGACAGCTCATGTAAAATGAAAGTTCAATGTTGGGAAATATTAAACGCAAAAATGTAACCACAGTTTGTTATCTACAGGAGTAACTTGAAAAAAATTTGTGCTTTCTCTTGGAACGGGGTTAGAAGAGGGTATTAGATGGGATGCGAAACATGCTGCCAAATGGGGAGTTTTGACGTGGTTTACTGACTTTGGAAGATCACCGTTAGTAGAATCTCTGATGAATGCAAGTTTAGACATGGTCGACTTTCATACAGCTTTGCTGTTCGCTAATCTCAAAAACAACTATCTAAGAATCTAGGTTTTTTATATATTTTTTCAAATGAACAAGTGTTTATGACAAAACTTCTCCTTTTTTGCATGTATAGTTAAGATATGGCCCTTCCTACTGTAGGAACGCCATCTAAAAGGAAGCGAAGCAAGCATTGACCTCAGTGCGAAGTGTGTTAATTTTTATGTAGCTTGGACAGGTGTTCTAGTCTCGGGTGGGTTTAGAGTCTAATTAATCCTAGCCGTTGATTAAGATTAAATCATGGCCATTGGTTTTCAATGAGGGGATTATAAAAGAGGATCAATAGGCATTTGGAGAACATAGATCCGAGAAATATTTGTAGCGATAGCAAATAAATAAATTTGCGGCAATAACAAATTGATTTGCAGTGAGAGCAAAGGGCGCAGTGATAGCGTTGGAGAGCAGTGGAATTACCGGAGAAGGAAAATATTGCCGGAGCACTTTCAGCAGGAACAATTGAGGGAAGGGAACTTACAGGAAAGAAATTTCCAGAGCTCTGCCAGTAAGAGGCAAGCAATTTTGTATCTCTTGATTTTCTGCAGTTGAATAGAATTCTTATCTGCTGACTGGTTTTCCCTTCGGGGTTTTTCCAGGGACAATTTGTCCAAAATATTGTGTTGATTTTATTTTTCTGTCTCCGTAATTTTTCCATGAAATTGCAGCTGTGTTATTAATTAATATTTGCTATAAGTTATTTTTCGGCAGCCAAATAATTTACTTAAGATAGGTAATTAATAATCAGTAGCTGCAATAGATTTTTCACATGGTATCAGAGCGGATCTGAGGGCAGAACAGGCACAGGGAGAAAGGAAAAATAAAAAATAAAAAATCTAGGGTTTATAAAACCCAGTTTGACCTCTTCAAATTATTATTTTCTTTTGAGATGGCCTCAGCAGGTTTAAGAGATTAGGACAGATTGGATGGAGCCTCAAATTTTGGTGTCTGGAAAGCCATAATTTCTTTATTGCTGGAAGAGAATGGTATCAAGGATTATGTGACCACTGTTGTACCTGTACCTACAGATGCAACACAGCTCTTAGCATATAAGAAGGAAGATGCCAAGGCAAGGAGGCTGATTCTTGACGGTGTTAAGGATCATATTGTTCCACATATTGCAGAGTTAGATACAGCAAAGACGATGTGGGACGCCATTATGAATCTGTACCAGAATGCTACTCTTAACCAGAAGCTAATTCTCAGAGAAAAATTAAGGAATACCTGGATGAATAAGGGAGAAGACGTCACAAGTTACCTCACCAGACTTAGACTTGTCAAGGATGAATTGGTAGCTGTTGGAGACAAACCAAAGGATGATGAGCTAGTACGGATAGCCCTGAATGGGTTTACTAAGCAGTGGGATGTCTTTATTCAAGTTATTAATGGACGAGACACTTTATTGAGTTGGGATCGACTATGGAGTGACTTCACTCAAGAGGAGCTTAGACTAAGTCTTATCAGTGGAACCAGCAGTAATAGTCAGAAAAGTGAGGTGGAACAAGAAAACGTTGCCCTAGCAGGAAAAGGGAAAGCGAAGAAGGGGTCTGGCAAAGGATCAAATCTAAAAAGTGAGAAGAAGAAGGACTTGTCTAAGGTCAAATGCTATGGCTGTCACGAGTTCGGCCACTATGTCAGCGATTGCCCACAAAGGAAGAAAAATGAAAAGAAAGGCAAGAAGCAGACGGCAGCTTCAGTAAGTGTAGATGAGCTTTCTAGTAGAATGGAGGATGAGTTTGTACTCATAGCTTGCCTGACTAGATCAACCTCATAGGGTGTTTGGTATATAGACAGTGGGGTGTCATTTCATATGACAGGAGTTAGGGAGTACTTCTCCAGCTACAAGGAGGAGGACATTAGATTCCAGATTCAGATGGGGAACAAGTCTAAGTGTAATCCAGTTGGGAGAGGGACTGTTCTATTTCAGAGGGAGAATGGCAAGCCTATTTCCATTCATGATGTGTTGTATGTGCCAGGCTTGGGCATGAATTTAATTTCCGTATCTGTCCTTCAGGATAAAGGCTACAATGTACTCTTTAGAGGGGCACATGTTTTAATCAAGCATAAGGATTGGAAATCACCCATAGCTATTGGAGTTAGGAGCGGCTGACTTTATAGGTTGTAGTTTGATACTCCTAAGGCACTAGTGAGCAGCAGTAATCCTAGAGATCAAGGAGAGCTATGGCATAAGAGGATGGGCCATATACATCATGGAGCACTTAAATTGCTTCGTGAGACAATGACAGGTGTTCCAGAGGTGAGCACAGAGCATGATGATGTATGTAAGGGATGTGTATTGGGAAAGTTTGTGAAAGCAACTTTTCCAAGGAGTGACACCAGATCCAAGGGGGTTCTTGATCTAGTACATTCAGATATATGTGGACCAATGTCAACGAAGTCTCTTAGAAGATATGAGTACTTTGTTACTTTTATTGATGATTTCTCCAGGAAGACCTGAAATACTTCTTGAAGACCAAGGATGAGGTCTTTAGTCACTTCCAGGAGTTCAAAGCTCTTGTGGAGAATTCGACAGGCAGGAAGGTAAAGGTTCTTCGGTCAGACAATGGAGGCGAGTACAAAGGGAAAGAGTTCCAGGAGTTCTATACCAGGGAAGGAATCAAGAGAGAGTGGACCGTTCCTTACAACCCGCAGCAGAATGGGGTTGCTGAGAGGAAGAATCGTTCTATATCGGAGGCAGCAAGGGCTATGTTGTATGACAAAGATATGCCATGTTACTTATGAGTAGAGGCATGCAGTACAGCGGTATACATACAGAACAGGGTTCCACATAAGGTATTGGGCAAGATGACACCAGAAGAGGCATTCTCAGGGAAGAAGCCAGATGTCAGTCACTTCAGGATATTTGGGAGTTTGGCATTTTGTCACATTCCAGGGGCTACACGTTCCAAGTTAGATCAAACTGCAGAGAGAGGGTACTTTGTGGGGTACAGCGAGACCTCAAAGGCATATCGGATATTTATTCCAGGGACCAGGAGGATTATTGTCAGGTGTGATGTCAAATTCATGGAGGACAAGGCATATAGGAGGTCCAGAGATTTGCCAGCAGATGATCAGAATGAGTAGCCAACAGAAGCTCCAAGGATTATTCAACCAGAACAGGGGCAACGAAGCACGAGTACAGTTACTAGTACAAGCACAGGCTCAAGTGCTGAGAGTTCGCAGAGTATGGAACAATAGATACAGCAAATCCAAGAGATGCATCAAGAAGATATGGAGTTTGATATTTCATCCTTTATAGTTGACAGGAGGAACCGTGAGGTTCAATAGACACATAAGGATACTCAGGAGTTTGTGGGAGCTCCTAGGACGAGTAGTAGACAACGGAAACAACCAGCCAGGTATAAAGACTATGTGGCATTGGTTAGTCAATTGGTAGATAGTGAACCTTCCAGCTATTAGGAGGCTGCACGGCAACAGGTGTGGCAAGATGCGATGGTTGAGGAATATACCTCAATAATGCAGAATGATGTGTGGGAGGTTGTGCCTAGACTGACAGATAGGGCAGTGGTTGGATCACGCTGGATCTATAAGATTAAGCATGGTGCAGATGGTAGCATCGAGAAATACAAGGCAAGGTTCATGGCCAAGGGTTTCTCTCAAAAGGAGGGAATAGACTATGAGGAGACATTCGCTCCAGTGGCTAGGTATACTTCTATACGAGCCGTAATCTCACTTGCAGCGCATATGGGATGGCAGATCTATCAAATGGATGTCAAGACAGTATTTCTTAATGGTGAATTGTTAGAGGAGGTATACATAGAACAACCAGAGGGCTTTGTAGCACACAGCAGCAAAACCCACATGTGCAGATTGAAGAAAGCTTTGTATGGACTCAAGCAGGCTCCCAGGGCGTGGTATGAGCGTATTGATAGATACTTGCAGGGAATAGGCTTTGTGAAGAGTGAGGTAGATGCTAACCTCTACTACTTGGTGGTTGGGGGTGAAATTCTCATTCTTGTTCTATATGTGGACGACTTGTTTTTAACAGGTTCATTGGGGCTTATAGAGGAGTGCAAGAGGGACCTTGCAGTAGAGTTTGAGATGAAGGATTTGGGGCTTATGCACTACTTTCTAGGCAGATAGATGGAGAGATTTTCCTTGGTCAAGGGAAATACTGCATTGAAATCTTGAAGAGGTTTGAGATGCAAGATTGCAGAGCCATGTCTACACCTATGATCATGAATTGGAAGAAGGTAGATGCATCCAAGGAAAAGGATGTAGACCCCACCATATATAGGATGTTGATTGGATCTCTCATGTATTTGGTCAACACTAGGCCAGATATATCCTTTGCAGTAAACTCTCTTAGCCAGTTCATGGTTGAGCCGAAGAGAGTGCATTGGATAGCAGCAAAGCATGTGTTGCGGTATTTGTGTGGTACAATCGAGTATGGGATCAGATATGCTCAAGGTGATGGTATCAAGTTGATAGGCTATACTAATGCAGATTGGGCAGGTAGTGCGGTGGACAGGAAAAGCACTTCAGGGTGGTGCTTTAGTTTGGGATCAGGAGTTGTCTCTTGGTATAGCAGGAAGCAAAAGTCTGTTGCTCTGAGTTCTGTAGAAGCAGAATACATAGCAGCTAGCATGGCAACGTGTGAGGCTATATGGCTTCGAAAGTTGCTGGTAGCCTTGTTTGGTCAGAGGGTTGAGACTACCGTGATATACTGTGATAATCAGAGTTGCATCAGATTATCAGAGAATCCAGTGTTTCATGATAGGTCCAAGCATATAGACATCAGATATCATTTCATCAGGGATTGTGTACAGCGGAGGATTGTTCAACTACAGTATATACCTATAGATCAGCAAGTAGCAGACATTTTAACAAAGGCATTGGGGAAGGCGAAATTCAGCTTCTTCAGAGAGCAGTTGGGTGTTATGCAGAACACCTTCCTCGCTAAGAGGGAGTGTTAATTTTTATGTAGCTTGGACAGGTGTTCTAGTCTCGGGTGGTGATTACGAGGCTGGAAACATAGCTGGAATAATTATCTCCATACCTAGATAATTGATTTCTTAAGAGACTTCTAGATATTAGGGTTTAGAGTCTAATTAATCCTAGCCGTTGATTAAGATTAAATCATGGCCATTGCTTTTCAATGAGGGGATTACAAAAGAGGATCAATAGGCATTTGGAGAACATAGATCTGAGAAATATTTGCAGCGATAGCAAATAAATAAATTTGCGGCAATAGCAAATTGATTTGCAGTGAGAGCAAAGGCCGCAGTGATAGCGTTGGAGAGCAGTGGAATTACCGGAGAAGGAAAATATTGCCGGAGCAATTTCAGCAGGAACAATTGAGGGAAGGGAACTTACAGGAAAGAAATTTCCAGAGCTCTGCCAGTAAGAGGCAAGCAATTTTGTATCTCTTGATTTTCTGCAGTTGAATAGAATTCTTATCTGCTGACTGGTTTTCCCTTCGGGGTTTTTCCAGGGACAATTTGTCCAAAATATTGTGTTGATTTTATTTTTCTGTCTCTGTGATTTTTCCGTGAAATTGCAGCTGTGTTATTAATTAATATTTGCTGTAAGTTATTTTTCGGCAGCCAAATAATCTACTTAAGATAGGTAATTAATAATCAGTAGCTGCAATAGATTTTTCACAAAGTGCAACCTCAAGAAACTTGTGAGTATAGGCGAAAAGCTGTTGGACAAGCTTGTTAGCAACGTTGATTTAGAGATTGGGCGTACTGAGATAGTGAAGAAAGAGTACACAAACCAGAAGGCATTGGCTAAGTATCTACTTCTCATCTTTTCCTTATATTTGTCGCATTTATTCTGACCATAAGTCCTCTTACTGTACTATTTCCGCTTGGCAGTTTGGCTGAACAACTCTCAAAAGAGAAGAAGTCGAGGGTTAAGGGCACTGCATCTTTCTTCACTTTCTAAGCATGGCTACTAAATGAAATCTAAATAATTGCCCAAGTGCTGGAATGAAGATCTGGACTTTTGTCCTCCTTATTCCAATTACACCTTATGCTAGTATTCCATGTGGGGTTTTAATAAGAAGTAGCTCAAGGCGTTTGTGAGCTAGACAACTGACTTTAAGATTGCGCTGCATCCTATCAGTCCTCTGAATATATATTTCTATAAGATTGTTTTCAATGTTTCTTTAGTACAAGACGGCTGTCCATGTTTTTAATTTAATCAATTATAGCAAACTTTCGCCAATTAATTTGCTTAGCGCGCATTTATTTTCTGTCACTTTTCCATTCGATCCGGCTACGCTTATATACCAAACCGATACTGAGTCTTCTGGTTTTGTACTATTTCTACACCAAACCAATACTGATATATTGGCATGGATGTCATATCATTTTGTATTTCGGTTTTTTGCTAAATGCTAGCTTTTTCTTGTGTATATATTAATAAGATTGGATTGGTGGATATCCAGGCACTCAAATGTATAGATTCACTCCAAAGTTCTTGAAATGCATGCATACCGTCCCCTATGACAGTCATTTGAGACTCATTAGGGAATTATGTTGTTATTCTTATTAAGTATTATTTAGTGACGACATTGGACATGGAGTGGTTTTTGTTATTGTAGTGAATAATTGTTGTGTGTATGTCTTATGTGTAAAGATCAATAATTTTTCTTTATGTTTAGATTATAGTTTAAAGATTACCAAATCAGAATTGGAAACATTGAACTTTCATTGGTGAAAGATTGAATGATTCAGTAACAACTTCATAGAATGCAATGATTTTATTCAAAAATATTGAATATACATCTATTGAGGTGAAGGTTCATTTCTTAGAGATTGATACAGTGTTTCTGTTCCTTGAAGTAATATAAGATGCTGGATTAATAAGTTTAAAGATTTAGTAGCAAAAGTATTTAGATTAACAATTAGTGTTTAGGTTATAGAGATTAGTGTTTAGTGTATAGTGCTTTAGGGTTTAGAGTTTAGGTTTATGATGGAGGGTTCAACGTTGAAAGTTTAGGGATTAAATTTAATTTTCAAGATTTTAGTGTTAAAAATGAACTATGTGGAAAAATTTTAATTTGTAAACCATTCAACGTTATTAACATAATTGTATAAACTAAATATGTAAACAAACCAATTTCTTAATGGTTTTCTAATTTACTAGGACAAGGTTTAGGGTTTAAATTATTGAAAATTATTTCATTAAAAACTAATTGTTACACTGACCACAAAGAAAAATAATGGCAAGGTAAATTACCTTATTTCAGCTTGATGAGGGCTAAGGTTAAAATTTTTCAATCTTTATAAGTCACAAAGAAAATTAATATTTAGTTTAATGACCTTTGTTTTATATTTTTAATATGAGAATTAATTCTATTAAGAAATTATGATTATTTTTATTATTATTATTATTTGGATTAAATTATTAACAAATATTCCATTAATTAATTATTGAGAACGATGATAGCATTAGATCGGCACGTTGACACTAATTGTATTAATGATCATGAAATAGAACAGATAGCCACCCTCCCGATAGGAAGGATAGGAGAAAGAATAGGCCAATTGGGTCTAGCCGGCTCTAGAAGGATCTGGCCGGAACGGTGCCGAGATGGATGGCAAGTTTTTGAGACACCTTGAGCATTGGCCACTGAAATATTCCTTTTATATTATTTCATATTCTATTTCTATGACTATGTATAATCTTGTGTCTCCTATTATTTTTTAACCTTTTCGAAGCTTTGTGAAATTCCGAACTTTGGCAAACCAACCATCTCAAAACTACCCTGTTCAAATCTGCCATTAATGATGGGCCACGGGGCGTCGTATTGTAGCATCGTGAAGGGATGAGGGGCCCTCTAATGTGTGACTACGAGGGCACGATAAACAAAGGTTAGGAATATGTGGTAAACTAAGCTTCATGGGGCGATAGTCTAATGTTGAGGCCACGTCAAAATAGTGCTTGAGCGCATCGTCAACGCAGACATTGGAAAAAAGGCCTGTGCTTGTGCCCTAGACCATCCCCATTTTAGTATAAACATTAAACCCCTAATCTGAAATGGCAGGTTGGGCTAGGATATATGGATTTCTGGTTGGACAATATTTTGGTAAAACAAGTGAATGCTGGAAAATGGCATTCTGATTACATCAATTGGGGTCAAAATTGTTGCAGACACTATGTGTGAGTGGAATTCTGAGAAAATGGGCATCTCAAGGGCAATATCAGGAATTGAGGGGATGGTGTTTTGGGGTTCCACTAGCGGTTATGAGGAACAACTTGCTTTTCCCACGAAGGCGAAGGAGCGCCGAAAACACCTAAGATTTTCCCACACAAATTAGGAAGATAGTGGTGAATATTTTAGGTCACAACTTAGCCACAGGTCATTTTACGATAAAGCCATTTCATTTTTGAAATAAAAGGAATTTTTATAGACATTAGCTTGCACGTACATATCTATGTATAGATCTGATTAAGAAAATAAAAAAAACACAGACAAATATGCCGGAATAACTAACTTGTATCAGATAATTAGATGAGTATTTTTCAGTTGGGTACAAAATTTAGAACTGACGAAGAAGAGAGTCTAGTTCCACAACTGGTATTGGGTTTTCCAGTACCAACTTCGTACTTGTATATGTAATAAAATGTAATAAAATTTAAATAATTATTTTTTTACATTACTGTTTACAGGTTGAGCGAAAAAAAAAAAAGATAAATGATATTTATCAAATTTTTAAATAAAAAAATTAATTGTGAACTATAATATGTTTGTGAAATGAACTTAATACTTTACAGTGATTGGTCAATGCACTAAGTCTTCTATTTTGTGGATTCTATAACTTCTCTGGAATTCTGCAAATAAGCACTCATGCACAACTAAGATCAAACGAGAATTCTACAAGGACCTATTGGAAGGATACAAAATTCCAGGTAGAGAACAGCTCTAGTACAAATAATATATGTCAAGTCCAAGTGTTCAGAGGAAGAAAAAATTACAGACTAACCACTAGACAAATTTATCTAATTAATTTGCAAGTTATATTGACTGTGCAATGGAGAACAAATCCCCTGGTCAGTTACTAAAAACATGTGCTCTACCAAAACCCTAGTTTGTCTCCTTGTGCATGTAGAACTTGACAAGATAACATGCACTTCTCAGTGTTCCTCGCAAGTGTTGCAAAGTTTGCCATTTACAAAGTGGCAGTTGCCGTATATTGTGTATCTCACCAGTATTTGCTTTTCCTGATTAGCAAACCTAGGCATATACAGGCCCAGTTGGCAGGGACAGAAATAGGGGGGCCTATGCCCATAAAAAACATAGTTCAAACCCATGAGCATAGAATGACAGCAGGGGCTGGCGAGTGTTTGAACCCTAGTGGTCACCATAATAGCACCACAATTTAACCAACATACCATTCGAGAGATGGAAATCAAACCTGGGTGTAATCAGATTGAGTTTGTTTAGGGGAAACAAATTCTTGATGGAACAATCTTGGCACACGAAATGCTTCAATTTGTTAACCTCTCATAAGTATGAAGCCTTATTAGGGCCACAGTGACCTTGAGCAGTCTGAACCAATATTTAAGATCAATAGCATCACATATAGTTGTTGTTAGTATATGGAGTATAAGAGCATATGAAGCAAGGCCAATAATGAACATCGATTCCCAGTGGTATATCCTATATTTGTCAAATCAATAGCAGTAGGCTATTTTTATCTCCCATCCATATGTCTAATATCTGGCTTCTCTCCTCTTGGAAAACTTAAAGAAGTAGCGTATAATTTTTTTAGAATTTGGACCAGGGCGCTAAAGCACCACTAAATCAGATACTGTGATATCCCTAAGGGTTATTTGCCTATTTAACTCTCATTCATGCTTAAACAGTCACAAATTTGCATATGTTGCAATCAGGTATAATACCAATCATGAATGCCAGACAGTTCTACAAATTTGAATGATGATAATCTTCATACAATTGCGTAGATTGCAATCAATTTTCCAGTTTTGTTGCTAGTCAATCTGAGATTAATATCAAGAATATTATTGTATATGGCCCAAATTATAAAACAAATCAGCTACATAAATATGGCCTATGGCCTATAGCAGATTGCAATGTCAATTCACAATTTCAAACAGTTTAATGGAAACAAGCGTACAGACTCTAGAACTGATAAAACAAACTTATATGTATAGATGCAGATTGGCCAAAAAAGATGTATACAGGCACACCTGTTTGCAGATTTATGCCATAAACATTACTTTCCGCAATAGTTATGTCACACTTAACAAGCAATACATATCTGAATATCAATGGAATTCCCCATAGTCAACAAGCAATTACAATTAGACAACTCGGTTCTGAAAGCAGGAGATACGAAAAAAACAAAAAATTGTTTTAATTCAAGTTTTCTGTCAAGGTGTGTAATATATATGGAACACAAAAAATGTTTTTCAATTGTTCAGAGTAGGTGATGCATTGAAACATGAAACTCTAGACCTATAGACTCTGATAGATGACAAATTCATTATCAGAAGTCTTATCTAAGAAGTAAAGATAACTTCTCATTAATTCAAATAGGCTGTTGTGTAATTTTATGCTTCACCTGGTTCCTGCAATATGGATAGAACGATAATTGTGAGTATATTATTTTTTTAGTAGAAAAGTAGGTCTAAATAGCATTAATATACAAATAATGAAGAAATAATTTCATAAAGAAATAGCACATTATTTGGCAACAAAATTTTATTTCTAACGCAACCATGATTTATTTAAATATATGCCATCCATGTAAATGGGCAATAAAACATATTGCAGTATCAAATACATCTCTCCAACTATTAGATAAACCTCTAGCTTCCTTCTGGGCAAGCATGATATTATGCAAGTTGTATCAAAGAGGTGCAGCAAAATAAGATAGGACATAGCCATTGTCAACCATGTTTTAATCTATATCCTAGCGCAACACCCTCACACTGCAAGGGTTGGTGAAGTCAATGATCAGACATTGTGCAGGTTATGTCTATTGCCCGAGCAACGTAAACTATTGTGCAACCATTCAAACATATGGCGCAGCTATTTGAATACTGTATTAGCAAAAAAGACTCAGCACAATTGATTTAAAAGGATCAGTGATGGAATATCCATTGGTTCACAACAGTGTCCAAAGTGTTTATCTCAGATTTCAATCTAATAGCCTGAACATCTAAGGTGCACCATTGGTGCAACAGAATCTGCTGTGGAGGGTAGGACCCGCCACTTTCCAAGCACCATTCGAACTGTCTAATGTTTTTTATATAACAGTGCACAATCCGATGGAAACGAGCAATATAGCATTGTGGACCCCAAGCAATATCAAAATGATTTTACCTGGGTCATAAAGGCAATTCCGTTGGCACTAGTGAAGGAGGTGGTATCGGTGATGAATTTAATGGTTTTTAAAATCATTAACTACCTCGAATACCGGAAGTAAAATCAAACGATTTAATTAAAATCATTAGATTTCATTGCAATGAATTTTATAGTCTCAATTGTTGTGCATTTCAAAAATGTTTAATTATTATTTAATTTATTTTCCCCTTTAAATGGTTATAATCAATTTTTTTATTGGCCCATCACTATTTTCAGTGGTTAACTTTCTATTTTTGAATTTGTAAGAATCAATAAAAAATCCTCCAATGAACAATAGGTGGCATAAAAACTAAACTGGTTTCTAATGTTTTATTAATATCAATTGTAAAGCGGGCACATAGTCCTACATGTGGTGACACATGAATGTGGCATTCTATCAAACAGTTCACGTGCCTTGTCTTATGCCTCAACATTTTGCATACATGCATAGCAAGGCAGTTGAATTTGTCCGCATGCTATGGTAGAACAGGGAATGTTTATTCTATGCAGCCACACTCTGCAGATTTTGTAATCATGGGGGTTGTACTAAATCGGATCCCGTATTGTTACAAGCCCTTAGCCACAAAAACAAAAAATTCTTATATCAAAGGCTTTCGTTCTTACAGTGAATAGTCTCTATTTCTGTGTTTTCTTCCTTTACATCTTCTACAAAACCAAGGCCAGAAGATTTGGAGTCATCACTTGCATTTGTAACAGATACATTTCTTCTTTACTTTTCCCAGTTTCAAACTAAAAATCATGGGTCTCTGTATTCTCTTTTCCATTCTTGTTATTACATGCTTTGTTACATTGTGGGTAAATATCATTCTTTTTCTTTGGATTCCTTCCTATCCTTCCTATCAAAGTTGTTCTCCTCATAGATACAATGATTCCTTCATCAAATACCCCTTTAACAATTGTGGCTAGAGGAATATGGCATTGTCATTCTGGGCAACAAAAGCTACAACATCGGTGACGAAAAGAATCTCCAAAAGCTTCTTTACAAGGGATTTGAAATCAAATGGAATATGGGCGATGAGTGCCATTCCTGTGAATCCTTGGGCAGGCTGTGTTTTGGCACATACTCTTAGGCGATGTGCATTTGACGAGACAGTCCTCGCAAATACAAATGCTCTAATGGTTATATATATATATGAATTTAATAATCAGGAGTTCAGACATATTGTGAAGGCTTATCAAATTTTATAACCAAATAAAACAAATTGAAAGCTTGTTGAAAACTTCAAAACACCTCTTGGTTTGGAAAATAACAAATTGAAACTTAGCACTATTTTCTTTTTCAATTTTATTAAATAATTTCTTCTTTTTGTTGAAGGAAAACTCTTCTGGTGGAGGACCTTAGGATTTAAAGCAGGTATATTACTTTAGAGAATGATTTTTTTTATTTAATTTCCTTTTCAATTAATTATCTCATTTAAATTTTCCTCTGAATGGGTAATGCCCCATGACCTTATTCCTAGATAACAATATTAGAATTGACTGTAAATTTTATTGTAGCTATAGATGTTTTATTTGGTATCTTGATTGTCTCAACTATGAATTTGACAGAAACACTATTGAAAGGAGGGCTTACAAACCATTTTTATTTATTTTTCAATATTTATAGGAGGGTGCATTTTACATGAGAATGATGGAGCAGTGAAGAGCGTGGAATTCCAAGAATGCCTTGTACTAGAGGTCGCGTTAATTCTGAATTCCATGGCCATGGCCTGAAACCAAGCTTGCTTGTCACCCACCATGACCTTTATAGCATTACCTTGTAGGTCCTTCACAAAGATATCTCAGAATGTCAGAGGCAAAAAGGTTGCTTGTTGGCTCTATTAAGTTGTTGGGAAAATATTGAAAACAAGATTTGAAGCTTCTATGCAGAGAACTCATGCACAAAGGGCCCGGACTCTTATGCACAAATTTGAGAATAACAGGACAAAAAATGTTGAAAGTCTTCTACAGATCTTCATTAGTAACCACATTGGAAGCAATGATAGCAACATAAGAGGATTTCTGAGCATAATCATAGAAAATGCAAAAAGCATAAATGAAAACCAAGGTTGATGGTGGTTCTTGTAATTGATGTTTGGACATCGTATTCATTTATGTCAATTGTTGTTTCATAAGTTTATTTCAAGTCAAAACAAGATTTTGGGGCCCTCAAAATTAATACGGTGAAGACTTTTTGTCACGTCTCAACTGTGAATGTACATGTACATTTGCCTTTTTTTTTTAAATCCTTTAAAAATTCAATAAATTCTTAAATCGTTATTTCATTTTTACACTAATAGTTCACAACATAAACGAATCAGATAATAGATAAATGATATTTTTTTGATATTTTTTAAATGATCAAACAAAAAAAATTATGAACTATAGCATTGTTGTTGGAGATTTTTAATTCTTTGAGATGATTGGACAAATAGTTTAGATAATTGCATCTAACTGATGCATTAGTATACATGCCTTCAGCAAGAACTAATAATTAATGAATGTTAAAGTCATAAAGTCTTGAACTTTGTGTTATCATTGGATTTTGGAAGACATTATGTCTCTATTAATGTGATTGTTAGGAAATCTGCATTTGATCTTTGATATGTCAAAGGACAAGTTTCCAAATATGAGATCAATTCATGACTATGGATTTGTTCCCACTCTCAAGATTTGCCTTGGCATTTTTTTTTTATTGTATTATGCAACTTTTCCCGATGTGTAGATCTCTGCTTCTATAGTCTTCTTTTCCCATCCTGAGATTTAATTCTTATTCCTTTCTTTTTCTAAATCATGGTAGAAAGGAGAAAAATAGTTGAGACAACTTAGAAATCTCTAGATTTGCTTTTTATCTTAAAGGATATTAAAAAATTCTGGAATCTGTTGGAGTACATGTGGTTGTAACTTAACTTTTCCTTCATCAAGATGTAGGCCTAAGATATCAATTTCTGATTTTCCAATTAGCAATTTCTTGGAAGATAAACAAATTCCATTTTAGTGATGGCTGCATATACTTGGTCTAAGTGAGACAAATGATCAAGAATATCATAAAAAAACAATGATATCATAAATATAGACTACACAAAATTCCTTTTAATATCTAGGTGTTTGGTCCATTCTTCTCTAAAAGTATGCTAGTGTGGTGCATGGACCAAAATCCATGACATTCTACTCATAGAGTCCTTAAGGAATTGAGAATTTAGTTTTGTGTTTGTCTGACTCATTGATTTTTATCTACTAAAATCCTTATTTGTAATCAAACATAGAAAACACCAAAATATTTAGCAGCCCTTCTGATTAAATTGGTACTAAAAGGACTAAAAGGAATAGGATAGTTGAAATAAAAAATATTATCATTTAAAGGTTTATAATTAATATAAAACCATTTATTTTCTCTCTCTTTCAGTTACTTGATTTACCATGAAGGTTGGACAAGAAAAAGGACTCTTTCTTTTTCTTATGAAACCTCCTGCTAGAAGTTCTAAATGTTCATTCATTTCCTTTACTTCTGTAGAGATAAGAAAATAAGTGAGTTCATGGGGAATTCTAGACATATTTGAATTTCACATTCTTCCTGATCTAACATCCAGTATTGTAATGGGTTCATGATCCAATAGTTTTTTTCAAATCTTCCTTTGATTTCATAGAATGAATCTTTTTCTTCTGTCTATATTTTAGGTTGATGCTCTTGAATTTATTTAGTCCACCCTTTACCTCTCTAATGATCATTTTTCTCTTCTTGTCTATATGTAGCCATTTTAAGAATTGGAATTTTTACTTGTTCATCCTTATGTCTTAGAGAAATAGATATTTTTCCCTTAGAAAAAATGGCTCATATTTGACAAGAAATAAATATCCTAGTAGGATATCACTGTCCATGTCATCGAATTCTACAAAATCTATGATAAAAATCTTACCATTAATCCCGATGTGGACATCTTGAGCATATCTTCCCATTTTGAGTTTTTCACATATAATTGAATGACCATTGGGAAGTTTTGATTTGGGTTTACAGTATTTCTTTAGAATAGATTTTGTTTTTGCAAATGATTTGGCTCATCTGAAATCATACTACATGTATTAGATGTGAAGATGAGGAAAATAAGAAGACAAGATAAATAAGGAAGAAACTCAAAACAAGGATATTTTATACCTTCCAAGATCTTCAAACATTCTTCACTCCTTGATAGAGTTGAAGAGTTTGCATTCACTAGCTCCTTGCTTTACCCAAAGTAGGACTTATAATGAGAAATGCTTTCAAATTCAATGCAAAATTTAACATAACCTAGCTAAGATGGATGAGGATTCGGAAAAATTTGGACATAATAAACTTTCTCTAAAATTAGATGATGAAATGGTTTGTGGAGGCTTGTATTTATAGGCAAGTTGGAGAAGATTTTAATCCAACGGTGGAGAGTGGATGTTGAGATCAATGGATGAGATTGATTGTGAGATGGAGGGTTAGGATTTGATCATCAAAATTGGATGGTGGAGAATAAAAATCAATTTAAAATTTATTTTGAGGAGAACTTTGCATTAAATGTGATTTTGATGTGTGAGGAAATTAAAAATTAATTTCCTTGGGAGGAGGTGGAATAAAAAATTCTATTTTATTTGGGAATGTGAAGGCCATGTGACACATGCACTTTTTTGGGGCCTTACATTCATAAGATAAAAATGTGGAAGATGTTTTAGCATGAAAATGGCAAAAATGAGTTAGAGGGGTTATGTATATTTTGTAATTTTTAATTTGTGGGTGTGGAAGAAGGTGTGAAGCATGATTTGACCAAGTTAATCAGGGTGATTAACTTAGTCAATGTGGCTCGAAAGAATTAGTGAGTGGGGTAATAAGGATTTAGTATTAATTAAATAATGATTTATTTAATTAATACAGGTCTAGGGGTAATGTAGGCTAGGGTAGCTAATTAAATAATGACTATTTAATCAACTAGGGTAGGTGTAAGCTAATTAGTAGGGTGAATTAATTAGATAAGTATAATTTACCTAATTAATTGGGTTTAGGGAAGTAGACAAATTAACCAAATAAATATTCAACATATTTATTTAATTAATTCGGATAATGTTAGTATGGTGTAATCTTGAATTAATTCAATTAATTCAATTTCAGAGGTTAATTAATGAAGGATAGATGAATGATTTAGGGCTTGGATAGGTTAATTAATTAATTAGATGAGAAATTAGTGGTATGGATAATGTTGAAGGGTTGTCGAAGGGTTGAGACATTTTTAGGTGTCTACATTTACCCCTCTTTAATGTCGCATTATGGCCTAGTAGGGATATGGCATCAAGTCATAGAATTTTGCCCCAACTATTGGGAAGGAACGAAATGGATGAGGGATGCCCCATTGGAAGGTTAGGGGAAAAAAATTAATTTTTTCAAGTAAACTCTCAAAAGGAGGAAATGGTGACGAATAAAGGATAGAGAATGAGAAATTAGGTGGACAAGAAGAAAAACAGGTGAAAAAGGTTACATTTTGCACCCTAGGGAGAGAAAAAGGTGTATGGAGGTATGACATGGGGATTATAAATAGAAAGTGTGGGCCCAAAGTGCCACATTTGCACACATTGAGCTTATTAGATGAGAGGAGAGAAGGAGACAAGATGGCCCAACCTCCCTTCTCATACTATGATTATCAATCTGAGAGGGTACATGATTACATGAGATGACTGCTAGTAGGAGCACAAGCATGTCGGTAAACCCTGACTTTGTGATTTTTGTGTTTTTGGTAATATTTGGGCTACATGGTGCCATAATTAGGAAGTTTAGCGCTAAGCTCTAGATTGGAGCCATCAGTTAAATGGGGATTTTGAGAGTTTTAGAGCCATATGGTGATATTTTGGTGCCAAGCTCTCAATTAGCACCAAGAGCAAAAATCTCCATTCAGATGGTTTAGCACCATCCTAGGTAGTCTGGGCGCCAAGCTCTCGATTAGCACCTAGATTTTTGGAATTCTTAGTTTAGTGCCATATGATGGTGCTTTAGCACTAAGCTCTCAATTAGCACCATACCAAGTGGTTTTAGTGCCATGCTTTACATTAGCACGGGGATTCTAAGGAGCATTAGGGTTCATGGTGGTTTAGCACCATGTAGGATAGTTTTAGTGCTAAGCTCTGCACTAGTGCCAAAATCTTAGGGATTAGCACAATCTTGTGGAGTGGTGCCATATGGTCAAGAATTAGCACCAAGCTATAGTTTGGCACCATAAGGCTATGGATTAGCACCATAGCACTATTTTGGGAGAAAAAGCTAAGTTTTGATTATTTTTGGATGCAAATTCTAGGTGGGATTTCACAGTCATAGGAGTGGTGAGTTCCTTTAGTGATGGGGTTGTAATCTTAGTTTGAGCAAGCTACATTAACCAGATTAGGGAGGTTGGGGCTATGGATAGTTACCGAAATACCCCAGATATGGGCACATAGGGCTATGATGGCAACCCTAGTGGAGAGGAGGAGGAGCAAGACATGGTTCTTTTTACTACCCATAGGTGAGATCACCATCACCTTAGAGGATGTGTTGAGGATTTTGAGACTTCCTATAGTTGGAGTGAGGGTCACATATGATGTACCCTCAAGAGTGACAACACTGGACATAACATTTTCACCTGGGCATCTAGTCTATACTAATGATCAATGACAAATGAACTATAGGCATACTCTATTGGTTGGGGTGGATAGGTTTACTTTGTTCATGTGTGTAGTGATTGTGGGGATTGTAATGTCAGATCAACAATCACAGGGCTTTTTAGCTGGTTGGGGTGTGGTGATTGAGAGCATGGTTACTTAGGAGACTATGTATGCATGGGGGCCTTGCATATTAGCATAGTTGTATCATGAGATGCATGTGACAATATATCATATGGATAGGGCCTTATCATTTGGGGTCACACTGCTCCATGTGTGGGCATTTGAGCACAAGGTCATTAGATGACCTACGACAACACATCATCGAGCTTCGTTTAAGGCATTCATGATTTTATATAGGCCACCTGCTATGTGTGCCTATGTGGGATAGTTGCGGTATTGGATGAGCTTTTTTGATGATATGGATTCTATTATCTAGTGCCCATACATTGGTGTGGAGGCATGCCCTGATGACCATCTTCATATGCCTTTCACATTTCAGGCTCACTATTTGATGGCGTGGGGGGATCATACCATAGACAGGTAAATCCCATCACAGGTGATGCACTAGTTTGGGTAGGTGTAGGACCTACCCTAAGCAATGGTGATTTTTGCAATGACACCCCAGGATGTGCCGGCATGGCCCACATAGATACAGCCTTAGATGGCATGAGTGGAATAGGGGACACTGTACCCAGTGTTGTGGGATTGGAGGAGTTAGATGGTGGATGCTTGCAAGACTCCAGCGTATGACTGTGGTGGTAGGTGTGGAGACCTATCTAATTGACAAATCTGGTGGTAGAGATTGATCTGACCATGGCAGATGAGGAGGAGGAGGGAGACGAGGGAGATGAGATTATAGTGGAGTATGTTATGGAGGAGGTGTCATTCGATGATGATGACAACATTGGGGTCTCATTTGTAGCAACTGTGAGGTAGGTAGTGAGGAGGGGTGGGGACAGAGACAATAGGCACCCTAGTAGCAACAAGTACATCAACAGGTACTTATTCAGTAGGCCTAGAGACAGGGAGAGATTCTGCCACCATGAGCACCATAGCAACAAAGGCAGGGTCAGGCACCACCATAGGTACCACCTCAGGTACCACTGTAGCAGGTTCCATAGCAGTAGGCACCTCAGCAAGTACCAGTGCAGGTGGGGACATCTAGGGTAGGCACTTCAATTGTCAGGACATCAGGGGTAGGTCCATTGGGGACAACACATGGCCCTCTTCCTGGTGTTCACATTGGGCGTCTGAGGACTTGAGTTGACAAAGAGAAGGGGGTGGATACCCTATGGGCCTAGGTGGCAAAATTAGAGGATCAGGTGGCTTGGCAGAGGCAGGAGTTACAAAGGTTATAGGGAGTTCAGGCCCTACTAGATGGAGTGAGTGGTGGAGACGGGGATCTGTAGAACCTAGTTTTGCAGGCTGAGATAGGGCAGTTATAGACACATGTAGGGATAGGTGGCCCAAGTGACCTCTAAGGTACACATAGAGATATTGTTGTGATAGGGCACCGAGGCGAGGCTCCAGAGAGTAGAGGCTAGAGCACAGTAGGCGGAGGGTGAGAGAGTTAGGATGTAGGCTGTGATCACCCATATGTAGGGTGTGATAGCTGGGATAGACATGGCTAGGATATGGTCAGATTATATAGCTGCCCAGGATCACATACAATAGTTGCATCAGTAGGTTTTAGAGAAATGTGCAAGGGTTGAGTACTACTATGGAGCCTACTACACTGTGGTTCCTAAGGGTCAGTGTGTTCCTAGATATAGCCATAGGATCAAATTTTGCATGTTAGGGTTGTATAGATCGAGGAGATCTAAGCAATCAGTTCAATAGAAGCCACCCTCACAACAATAGCAATAGACTATGGGGCCACCACCACAATGACCACTTGGTTCTCCTAAAAACTTAGCTAGAGGGTCATCAGCGCATGGTTTATGAATTTTATGTTATATGTATTTGAACATTGATGTATTTTGTATCAAGACATGTATTATTTTTGGTGGTGATATGCAATTTTGATATATGATTATGGATGTTTGTGATTATGATGTTGTTTTACATACTGATGCATGGTATATGGATGTGTGTACTGATATGTTTTATGCATTATGGATATTATGGCTGATGGATATTATGGATGTTTTTATGATGATGTTCATGGATAGATGTTATGATGTTGATTTATGCACTGGGATTATGATATGGATTATGATGTGGATTATATGCTTATGTATAAGATGGAATGGAAATGTAATGGAATATATTCTTAGATTAATAAACATTTATTATGTATGGATGAAATTGAAATGAAATATATGCTTAGATTAATAAACATATATTTTTTATGGATGAAATAGAAATGTAATGGAATATATGCTTAGATTTAAACATATATTATGTATGGATGGAATAGAAATGGTAAATGATAAATGGATAATGTATAATGGTAAATGATAAATATATAATGGATATGGTAAATGATAATGGATAATGAAAAGGTTAATGATAAATGGATAACAATAATGACATGTGTGATGGGTTTTCATCATGATACATTGTGATGTTTTAGAAGCATGAGCGATGGGGTTAGGTGGTTGGGATAGGTTTAGGGATGATTGGGATAGAGGATACTAGGTCACTAGACACCACATTGTTAGAGGGGTTTTGTTGGAATAGGTGAAGTGATAGGTTATGTGGGGAGGAATTTGTTAGAGGGGTTGTAATGTAGGATTGAATGGATGAAGTTAGTGATCATCATTAGATGCAAAGTCCAAGTAGTGTGTTTGATGGTTAGTGGTAGAGAGGATAGGTGGACTAGGATAAGTATTTGCATTGACATTATTGAGAGTATTTCTAGATTTATTATAGCAAAATGGGATATTTTAACCAAGGTATGAAAGGACCAAGCTGATGATATATATTCGTCTTTGCATGGACTAGACCCACAAACAATAAGATGATCTCATGCATGCCCAATGTAGTATAAACTTGCCTAGATGAGGGAAGTAGACTCATAGCATAAGTTCTTAGCACATAAAAGGTATGGTTAACCTTAGATGCAAATAGGGAATAAAATGCTAGAACCAACCCTACATCTTCAGGATATGAATGCCATTCTTGGAGTAATGAGCTCAACCCACAAGCACAGTATACAAAATAATGACCATGCCCCACTCTAGGTGTTTTCTGCCACATACCATGATATAGTGAGATCAAGGTACCTTTGGAATGATCCCTAAAATGAGACAAAAGATAAAAATCAATAATAAAATAGGCCAATGAACCATACAAATAGACATTGTATCTCTTGACAAGATAAGTGTTGATAGGATGATGGAAACTACCTATTGTAGGAATGATATATCTGTTAAGGTGAGAATCGGTTGGATGTTGTTGCTTAAATTTTGAAACATAGGAAAAAATATCGTAGGCCATATGTTATGATTATGGTTGGTTTGTTGATTGATGATTTTTATGTTTGATGTGATGTTTTAAGAGTATGCTTAGTTTGTGTATTGTTTTATTGGATTTAGTAAGCTTGGGGGATAGGGGCCATCCAAGTCAGTTGGATGGGTGCATCTTTTGTACCTGAGTACTAGATACTTCCTTCATATTCAGACTCCCTACATACCATGTGTCGATGGGATCAAGGCACTTTAAGATGTGGGTGATGATGAATATGTAGTTCTAGTTTGTAGTGATGATGTAGGGATGGTTCAGGGTAGATGGTATGATGTTGTATAATGATATGATGCATGGTTTGGCTAATTGTGATGATGATTGGGATTGTTTTTTTGGGTTTTGTAATTTTTTTATTTTTGGGGGTTTTTGGATTTTCTATTATTTTTGGATTTTTGTTGTTTTGCAATGTTTTTAGATTTTTTAGGATTTTAGCTATATAGGGAGAGTATACAAAGATCTTGTTTCCATGAATTTTCCTTGGGTAGGGTGATGAAGGTTTGGTGATGAGTGTTTGAGAATTCCAAGCCATGTGATGTAGGGGATGTGGAACGATGTGATGGGTAGGAGGACTTATTAGATGGTAGAACTGATCACTACACATGGTGCATGAAATAGGTTTTTATCATGGTACTTATCTAAGGCATCATGACTCACCAAAGTGATTTTCACCATTAGACAAATTTATTACATGAGTTTTTCTTGATTTTTTTATTTTTGATTTGGGATACTCAATGGTTTATACATAGAACATTTTTAGGTGCATGATGTTCATAGGCTCATCTAGAGGTTGTCCCTCAGGTATTTCAAGCTGGTAAGCTCCTGATCCATAGCTAGCTATGATAATGTATGGTGCCGACCAATTAGGCTCGAACTTTCCTTTCTTGTGGTATTCTTGTAGGTTTCTTTGATTTTCCATAAGGACAAGGTTGCCTATCTCAAACTTGCAATTCTTGATCTTTTTGTTGTAGCTTCTGCTAAGGCAGTTTTGATAGTCTTGAAGGTTATTAAGAGCATCTATGCATTTCTCATCTAGGAGTTCTACCTCATCCAGTCATTTAACTTGGTACTCCTCCTCAATAATTATGTTTTTCAATGAATTCCTGAGAGAAGGGAGCTTGACCTCAATAGGGAAAATGGCTTCAGAACCAAATACTAATGAGTATGGCATGGCTCCTATGGGTGTACCAATAATTTTGCGATAAGCCCATAAAGTGGGATTAAGTTGGAGTTGCCAGTCACGGCCAGCTTAATTAGCCATCTTTTTTAGGATGCATAAGATGGTTTTGTTAGAAGCTTTGGCTTGACTATTACCTTGAGGATAATATGTTGTGGAAAAATGATGTTGGATGTGGAATTTCTTGCATAGGGTGTGGACTTCCTAGTTCTTAAGAGGTTTCCCATTATTTGTGATAATGGAGAAGGGAATGTTGTAATGACATATTATGTAGTGGAGGATGAATTTTGCAATTTGGATGCTTGGTATAAGTGAGTGGAATAGCCTCTACCCACTTGGTAAAATACTTGGTAGCAGTAATGATGAATTTGTGGCCATTGGATGAGGGTGGGTGAAATTTTCCTATGAGGTCGAGTCCCCACTATGAAAAGGGCTAAGGGGTTGTTATCAGTTGTAGCTCTTGTGAAGGTACATTGATAAGATCACCATGTTGTTGACATGGTAAATACTTCTTCACAAAATAGTAGGCATCTCGTTCCATAGTTGGCCAATAGTACCCTGTTCTAAGAATCTTCTTTGGTAGAGTAGGTCTACTAGAGTGTGGCCCACAAATACCTTTGTGTACCTGTTGTAAGGATACTTCATCTTCCCTAGAGTTAAGAAATCACAAAAGAGTACCATCAAGTCCTTTTTGGTATAGGGTATCTCCTATGATGGTGAAATGGGAGGCTTAACGGATGAATGTTTTTCATTGTGTGGATGTTAGGTTAGGTGGGATTATATTACCATGGAGGTATATGTAGGCTTCTTGGTACCAAGGAGATAGTGGACCAACAATGTCACATACTAACTTAGATTGTTGTATATCAAAGTCCAACATTGGTATTTCTTCAATTAGAAATTCACATTTTTTACTATCCTTTTTCATGTCAACCAAGGATCATATAGTAGCCATAACATCTATTACTTTGTTGTTTAGCCTTGGGATTTGTTCAAAATGGATATCATGGAAATAGTACTTGAAATCATCAAATATTTTTTTAAGGCAGGAATTTGTCATCCTTTGTTTTGTATTCATTATTGACCTATTTGATGACTACCTAGGAGTCTCCATAAACTATAAGATTTTGAATCTTCCACTAGATGGTCATGCAAAGTCCTATAATAAGGGATTCATATTCTTCTACTTTGTTTCTGTATGGATATGTTATTTTGTAGGACTTTGGAATAGTTTCTCCTTGAGGTGTAACAAACAAAATGCCTTCCCCCAAGCCATGATGTGTGTAGGATCCATCAAAATTCATTTTCCATGTATCTGTCATTGGTGCTACTATCATTATTGACTCATCTAGGAATTCTAAAAGTAGTGGTTGTTCTGTTGGGATAGGTGTGTCAACCAATTGATTGAAAATCACTTGTCCTTTGATAGCTTTACTTTTTGTGTACTTAATGTCAAACTCACTTAAGATCATAACCCACTTATCCATTTGTCCTATGAGAGCTAGTCTAGTTAGTAATACTTGAGTAGATCAATCTTGGCAATGAGCTTTGTCTTATGGTTGAGCATGTAGTGTCTTAGCTTTTGAGAAGTGAAGACAATGGTGAGGCATGCTCATTCAATAGAAGTACATAATTCAACTCATAGGTTACCAAGGTGTGGCTGATATAGTATATAGATCTCTCTTTTCCTTGTTCATCATCTTGTGCTAGCAAGGCCCCTATTGTTGTTTCTATTGTTGAGATGTGTAGAAGGAAGGGTTGTCCTTTCTTTGGTGGAATAAGTACAGGTGGTGTAGCAATATATTCCTTTAGTTGTTCAAAGGTATTCTAACATTTGTCATCCCATGTAAATGTTGTTGTGCTATAAAGAAGTGAATAGATTGAAGTTTCCCTTGAAGGCTATGAAGTTGCTTGAGTGTTTTAGGTGGAGGCATCTCCACTATAACCTTAACCTTAGCGGGGTCAACTTTGATTCCTCTTCTTGACACAATGTATCCTAGGAATTTTCTAGAGGTGACCCCAAAGACACATTTCTTAGGATTTAATCATACTTTGTATTTCTCTAATCTATCAAAGATTTTTGCCAACACATTCAAGTGGTCTTCTCTAGTCTTTGATTTTCCTAGTAAATCATCTACATAATCTTCCATTATGCTATGAAAAAGGTCATGGAAGATTACTGTCATGGCTCTCTTATAGGTAGCTCCTGTATTTTTCAACCCAAAGGACATCACAACCCAGCAATAGGTTCCCCATCGACACATAAAGGAGGTCTTATGTTGATCCTCTTTAGCTAACTCGATTTGATTGTAACCAGAAAATCTATCCATTAAGGACAACATCTCATGTATTGTAGTGATATCCACGATGATATCTATGTTGGGTAATGGAAAGTCATCCTTAGGACAACACTTATTAAGGTATATGAAGTTTGTGAAACAATAGATGCCCCCAGTGACTTTTGCTACAACTACGATGTTTGATATCCATTCAGGATAGTCTATAGGGAGAATGAGTCCCAGATCTAGAATATTTTTGAGTTCTACTTTGACAAGAAGTGCCACTTGTGGATTCATTTTTCTTAGCTTTTATTTTACAGGCTTTCCATTAGGATGCAGAACAAGATGGTGAGCAACTAGAGTGGGATCCAATCCTGGCATGTTAGCATATGTCCTTACAAAGTTATGACTCATTTGTTTGAAGAAAGCTCATAAAGTCTCTTTTTCTATTGCTATAAGGAATTCTACTCAGAATGTGATATTCAGTGTTTCCTCTATTCCTAGGTTCATCTCCTGCGATGCTTCTACTAGGATCGGTGACCTTTCTTGATAGAACTCAGGTACTTTGGGGAGGTCCATTCTCTCATCCCCTAGCACTTCAGGGAGGTTTTCACTTGGGGATACATCCTCTATTTGTATTTTCTCTTCATCTGAAAGTGTCACAAGGTGGTTTTCACTAGGGCATATCATTTTTATTTTCATATTTTTGCAACTAAGAGTTTGTATTGTCTCCCCAAAGTATGCAAATATGTTTAGTTTGATGTAGTTGGCCTTGTGGTCTCCAAGGGGAAAGTAATCTCTAACCCCCATCATTTCAGCTATTACTTCATCATTTTGTGTGACATCAAGGATAGGGGGTCTTTGTTGGTCCTAATCTATGAGTTGGGGATAGACAATAGGTAGGTTGTTGGATGTAGATGGTATTGTAGTTAGGGTGTAGATGGTGCATATGAATGATTTGAAAAGTTCGGTGAAATCATTGAAAGAGTCTTGATGGTCCTCATTATTGATGTTATCTATCACAAGGAAGGCCTTAGTGATCTCACTTAAGATATACTCAGTATTGGTAGAGGTGGACTCTTGTTTTCCATACCCTAGCACATGTAAATATGGATTCCTTGTTGCTTGAATAGGTTTGACAATTCCTTGTTCATGAAGACCTATACCACCTTGTCCTTTGTAACCCATGTATTTGACAATTTCAAGACCTTTTCCATAGATCTCAGTTCAAAAGGTAGGAGCTTCTTGTTTGTCTTCATCTTTGTATAACCAAGAGGATATGTCTTTGAGAACATCTTGTTCAAGGAGGTGTTTTTTTCTCGAAGGTTGGTGACAGCCTATGTTTGAGGACAATCGTAGAGACTTTGTCTTCTTTAGGTCTACCAAATGTCTTAGGGGATGTTGGTAATAGTCCCACACAAAATGTTCCATGTAGGTCATACTCACCATATCCCATGTCACTTACTTTGATCTTGATCTGAGGAGGAGTGGATGTTTGTGATGTGGTTGTGATGTTGGAAGGATCAACATATTAAGTGGATGGTGTAGGATTAGCATGGGAGGAGGATACTTTAGTGGCATTATTATAAGGACAGGAAGTTCACTCATGTCCTTAAAAGAAGCTATAGTATTGGAAAGGATAAGGATAGACATAGATAGTGATTTCTATGTCATTGTGGGGAAATTTTAAACATTGATGGAAGGTGGATGGAACAGCTTGCATGGCATGAATCCATGGTCAGACGAGGAGGATGTTGTTGAATTGGCATTGATTTTTTCATGCATGTCAAAGGTAGATACCACTCATGATCATGATCATTCAATAGGAGTTGGGTTGAGTTGGAATTGTTGACCATTATCAATCAGGAGAAGAAAAACATCAAAGGTTGATATGAAGTTGACCAGTTGATCAATCGGAATCATAGGATGTTCTTGTTAACCTTACCTTCAATCAGAGTTACCATGTTTCAAGATATCATGGGATGCAAAGGAGGTCTTCATCATGCATTTCCATTGTGAGACTTGCAAGACTTCATCATGTTGCAGAGAATGTTGACCATTTAGGACTTGTGTCATTTAGGTATTGTGTTCCTTTCAGGACTTGCTTAGTGTTTGACATAGGAGTTCACACATGCATACATTCAATATCTCAAGATATGCATCATAGAAGAGTTTTGATCAGGTGGTGTTTGTGTTATAATGATATCCTCTTATCTCTATTTGTTCTCAGTTAATAATGTCTTGATTGTATGCATTAAAGGGATCCATGAGGGGATTATAAAGTTAGGGTTTTGATTACTTATGATGGCCTAAACCCTAATAACCAAGACTCTACTAATACCTAAGAAAACCCTAAGCAAGTATTATGGAGCCCGTCATGTGTGTTAGCTACTTCTATTTTAATTTAGAGGTGACTTATTATTACAAGTTAAGTCACTTAAGATTACCTTTTGAAGAGTTGTTAAGTCATATCAGTTGATTGGCCCCTTTTTGGACTAACCAACTTAACAAGTCATTAGGTGCTCAAGTCCATATCAAAGGTTATGTTTAAAGGAACTTAGAGCACAAAAAGGCATATCAATGATTAAGGTTTAAAGTCATTTCAAATTACAACAACTACTCTCCTAAAATGAATTTGACGGTTGGATTTTAGAATTTTTCTCTAACTTCTTGTAATTGTATCTTCAGTGAACCTAGAGGCCAAAAAAATTTATAACTCATTTTGTGTGATAGATTGTATGATGGAAGTTTGTATGTAAAGTTCTATAGACACATACCTACATATCAATATGTAATTTGTGAAGGATAAAGGAGAAATATAGTGTAATTGAATAGATTGAATCATGAAGAAATTAAAGATTTTATGAGAACATGAATCATAGTGATATAGATGCAAAGAAAGATCTTATGAGAGATATGTAGGGTCTAATAGTTTTTTTTTTAAATTCAGTGAGTTACATAGGTAGAATGTACTTGTTAGATTGTCAAGTTAGAGTGTGATGAGGAAGCTTTAATTGTAGAAGGTAGTAAGAGAATTTGTTTCAGGTACTCTATGTTTTGATGATAGTTTAATGCAATTTATCTGTTTGATTGTGACAAGAGAATGATGTAGGAGTGTTCTCAAGATTCAGGATTCTTCCATGGTGTCATTGAGATTAAAAGCTCTTGCCTTTTCTTATAATATCATTTTAATATTCTTTTGTATTGAGTACTTGGTGGTCTTGTAAACGAGAGATAAGGAGTATTTTGTATCTGAGTTCTAGAAGTCATCTATAACCAATGGTCTTTAATGTAAACAGAGTAGGACTTTGTGTTGTCTTCTTTTATCAGATTGCAAACTATTTTGCTAGTGAGGCTTGTGGGATTGTCAATGAGGTACTTGTATTAGCCAGTGAGGCACTTGTATTAACCAGTAAGGCTTTGTAATCAATGAAATTTCATTAAGCCAGTGAGGTGATTTTTAGAATGGTTTTTTTATCCCTACAAGGGTTTTCTACTCATCAAAACTATGTGTTATAGTCTCTATGTGTGTGTGCCCTAATATTTTATTCTTAAGGTCTTGTTAATACTATTTATCATCAAACTTGTGCATATGTGTTTGATAGATCATTGAAGTCTTCCTCACTCTTTGCCTTGTAAGTTAAAAGGTGCAAAATATTTTAAAAGTTTATAGACCACTGATTCACCACCCCCCTCTCAATGGTCCTGTACTCCAACAAGTGGTATTAGAGAATAGGCTCCCTATAGAAGTCTAACAGGCTTGGCTAGGTCCTGATAGTGGAGTACCATGGGAAAGTGTAGAAGAAATAGAGAAAAGAAAGATTCCAAGCAAAAGGTTGATCAACAAACCCCAGTCAAGTCATGTGATGAGTTGTTATATGAGCCATCCCTAAAAATTGACACAAAGTGTGATAAAGAAAATGACTTTGCTATTGAGATTGATGACATACAAGGAAACCTCCTTATGAATGAATATGGATAGGAGTTTGATGAAAATGATTGTGAAGTTGATTTAGAAGGTGAACTCTTGTGTGCCTTAGATCAGATCAAGCAGCTCAAAAAAGAGAATAGGAGATTAGAAGACCAACTTCAACAAGAAAAAGATTCCAAAGACAAGGTATGTTTAGATTTTGCAAAAAATTATTTAGAGTTTGAAGAGGCAAGAAATCCGATTGTAGACTTAAAGAGTCATGTTGATGAATCTGATAAATTGATTATCAGTCTAAAGACTAAAATTGAGGAAGCCAAAAGAGTAATTGATGTAACAAAATCTGATCTTGAGGTGAAAAGAATTGAATGTCTAAAATTAGAGGCAAAAATTATCAATCTGAAAAAGATTATGAAGGTCTCAAGGTTCTATCTAAGAAATATCAAGAGTTTGAAGAAAGCACAAACAAGTTGAAAGATATGTTGAGAAAATAAAATATTACAAGGATACTAGTGGTTTGGGTTATGAAGGAGAGTGTTCCAAAGCAAGAAAGACACCTAGGAAGAAGATAGACTTGAGTTATCATGTTGCTACTCTAGAAGATCAAGGAGGAAGGACAATCAAGTCTACAAGATCTCTATCTACCAGACACTCAATGAGGTGCAATTATTCTCAATTTCATGGTTATTGTTATTGTTGTCATGTTTATGGCCATAGAGTGAGAAATTGTATGAGAAATTATAGAATGTATGAGAGACATGATTTTGTAAATAATGTAAATAGGAGTTCTTATAATATGCCTACAAGAAATTATCCTTTCTTTGGTCTAGACAACAACATCATATGTTATAAGTGCAACTCTCCTAGGCATAAAGCATATTCTTGTAGAAATAGATTTATGGAATCACCTAGATATGTCAAGAATACAAATACTTTGAGTAAAAGGAAGTTGCAGGAAACAAGGAGCAAGTGGAGAAGAAAACATCCCAAGAAGACAAGCCTTGGTGTTTTTCCTCATGGATTCATCAATGAAAGCTTCTTAAAATCCCTTCACCAAACTTATGAGTCATAGTCTTTCTCAGGTTAATGCCTTCAACAAGCCAATAAGCCATATGAGGTTGTGGTAAAAGAGAGTCGCAAGTTCAAAGCCACACCACAACAAATAGTTGATCCTTAACTGTGAAAAGGTATCTATTTCATGCTCTTCAAGTCAGCAGTTTACCATTCCAGAGGTCACCATTCGGATCACTAGTCTTTATCAATGGTTACATATCTCCATTGAAGTTAAAGATCATAGTGTTCGGCCACCCCCACATATTTTTGGGGATGACTACCCTAATCTACCGCTGCTCTACTTCTCCCTAATTATTTTCAGTTGCCATAATTTGTTTTGTTTTGTAGAAGGCATTTAAAATTATGTTTTTTTAGTGTTTAGTAAAAAGACAATTTTTCTTTTATCTAAAAATACTAAGGAAACAAATGCAAAATTTTAGAGGGGGGAAAGTTTAAATTAGTGGCAAAATTGATTTGAGGGATTTTGGTTTTTCAAACCCCTTGTATCTTCACCTATCAAAGACAAAGGGTGAGGCCCAGGTTGGCAAGAGGCGAATACCCCCTCACAATCAAAACCTTTGTAACCTTCAATCCTTGTCAATTCCAATGAGTAGTTGGAAGACTATGTTCATCTTACTAGAGTACATTTTTATTTAACATTTTAGTGTAGGTTTTATTAAATAGGCCTCATTTATGGGAAATTGATTATTTAATAACTTTTGATCGGTATCTCAATATTGTGCACCATTTTTCACAAAAGTTGATGTTTTTTTAATTTCCAATGCATTGGTCCTATTTTTATTGTAAAACACACCAAGTTATAAAATGCCAAAATAGGGGGGGTCACCTTATATGGGGGGTTGATTAAATGTGTTGATTTTTATTGTCTAAAGGAATTAACCTATTTGAAAATCATGGGATATCAAACCCTGTCTTTTTGTAATCAACCTAAACAAGGGAAACTATAAGTCCTAGTGTAAAGGCATCCTAAAACATCTCAAGTTCCATAATCTCATACCCTTTATATATGGACTTGTCACTGAACTTGGTAAACAATCTTAGAAGGCTAAGTGGTTTAATCATCATGATCACATTGTTGGATTGATCAGTTCACATATTCCAAATGATGCTTTATATGCCATCATGAATATTGAATTCCCACATGAACTATGGATCAAAATTTGGGAGATATATGGAGACTTCAATGTTTCTCCATTCCCACATGATCATGCTTTGATCACAACTCACATCCCTAAGATCATGATACAAAAACAAATTGTTCCATTAACATAGAAGAAGTCATCAATCCTATTGTTTATTCATTAGATTTCAGAGTCACTTCTTCCAAAGCTTCTAGAACTTCTTTCTAATAGGATATGAGTCTTCCTGACATCACTTGTCTGTTTGTAGAGTCTCGCATTGCTGGCATGGAAGCATACATTGAGGACATCAGTGTTCTCTTCAATGATAGTTTAAATGAAGTTGAATCACCATTGTTCTCTTCAAATATTCATGCTCTACATCCATATATACATGGTTCTTGATCGTTGTCATCCTCATCTATTAGGCATGCACCTGATTTGATTATGGCATCCTTCATCATCAACATGGGGACACTTGAGCACTCTTTGAAGAGATTGACATGGGCATCATTATCCTTGGCTTAGTTTCAACATGATTCAAGATCATACATACATCTTCCTACATGGGAAGGTAGCCTACATCTTTATGTGGTTTCATTTCTCTCCAAGAGAAGGAACATTTTTTAGCGTTGTTGGATCTACATCTGCATCCTTTGTCAACTATCTAGCCTCACTACAGTAGGACATGTACTATGGGGGGGTCTCATAGACCTTCTCACATTTTCTCTCCTATGGGGGGAAATCCTATATTATACTTAGTGAAAGAAGTAGTACTTCTTCACCTATATAATTTATTTCTTATCTCTCTTTTGGAGGGTAGTTTTTTTTTCCCACTGGGTTTTCTACTTTTCTCTGTTTTTGAGAGATTGCATTGTTCTTGGATACCTCATCAGGCCTACTTACCATGACCCAATTTTATCATTGCATTATACATGTGTACCTCACATGGCCTTGTAGTGAGGACCCATTTCATTTGTGCCCACCTAAGCTATGATTAAGGGGGGTGTTAGTGTATATATATTTCATATATTTGTCTACAATTAGGCATGAGTCTACTTAGGTGCACCCTACACAATCTTGACACATGCCTCATTAAGGTGTCAAGATTGTTAGGTGGTTAGGAGAGGGGTCATCAAGTTTCCCGCTAAACTATCCACTCATGTAGTTTTGGGGAGTCCTTTCCTCAACTAACTAACTTCCTCCTTTTACCTATATTTACTCATCTTTTTCAACTATCAACTACTCAAAATTTTGAATAATAGCATTCTTCTTTGTCGATCTTTCTTTCTTATACTAACTAATATTGCTATATATTCATTATATGTTTTGTTAATAGTGTTAATATTATTAATATTATATTTATTATTAATCATAATTGTAAACCTAACCATAACCCTAATTTCAATCATAATTATAACCCTAACCTTATTTTTCATCCTACTTTTAATTCTAACCCATACCCTAATCATAATTCTACTCCTAACCCTAACATTAACCTAAACCCTAATTCATACCCTAACCCTAACCCTAATTATAACCATACTTCAAACCTTAACTATATACCATATACAACCCTAACCCTAAACCTAATCATAAATATAATTCTAATATTAAACTAACACTAAACATAACCCTAAATGAACCCTAACCATCAACCTATTTCTAACCCTAACCCTACTTCTAATCCTAACACTAATTTTAATCCTAACCATAATCCTAACACTAATGTCGCCCCTAATTTTATTCTTAACCCTAATTATAATCATAAACCTCACCCCAATACTAACTCTAATTCTAATCGTAACCCTAACCCAAACCCAAACACTAATCTACCCCTAACCCTGATTCTAACCATAACAATACCCTAATTCTAAAATTAATTATAACCCTAATCCTTAGCCTAACTATAATACTAACCCTAACCTTAATTCTGACCCTAATTTGAACCCGAATTGTATTTGTAACCATAATCCTAACCTTCATCCTAACACTCATGGTAACCCGAACTCTATTTCTAACTCTAATTCTAACCTTACTTTTAAACCTAACAATAACCCTAATTCTATCCCTAACCTTAATTATAATGCTAACCCTAATTCTAACCCTAGATCTAGTTAACCCTATTTCTATCCCTCATTCTAATCCTAATGTTAGCCCTAATTCTAACCATACTTGTAACTATAATTCTAGACCTAATTGTAATAATAACTATAACCCTAATTCTAACTTGAACCCGAACCCCAACCCTATTTGTAACTCTAACTCTAGTCTTAAACATAACCCTAACCAAGATTATATCCACAACCCTAAGCCTAACCATATTTCTAACTCTAATTCTAACTTGAATTTGATCCCTAACCCTAACCCTGATTATAGCCCTAATTTCTAATTTGAACCCAAATTGTAACAATAATCATAATCCTAATTTTGTTGCAAATATGTGCTTACCAGTGTTGTCATTGATGTCAACATATCTGTGTTGTCATTGGTGTCAACTGTGCTCTTGTTTTGTATCTTAATTGTGTTGAGTTAGTTGCTTTGTATTGGCTTATATAAGTGTTGAAGATAATGAGAAAGTGTTCCTAATATCGAATTTCCAAGTTCTTTTGAGATAATTTGCTCTCCTAGCGGAAATAGTGTGTTGCAGAGTATCTTGGTTTGTAGAAGAATAGTGCACTGTATTTTGCTCCATATATCTTGTAGATTGAATATCTTTATCCGTGGTTTGGAATTTATGTTAAAGGATGTTTGTAGTTTCCATGTTTCAAGTTTGAGCCTCTGGTGTGAAGATTTGAGCGAGTTCTATTCACCAGAGTAAAAAAAAAAATTATGTATTTAATGGTGATAGGGAGTATGTATTCTTCTTTGCATTTCTCCACATTTAAGTTTCACAGTCTGCAGTTCTAAAATTGAGTTTGTAATGATATTATGTGCCTTCAGTTCAAATGGTTCGTGATTTGGTGCTCTGCAAGTGACCTTTCATTTATGACAGTGGCTAATAGTAATGTTCAAGTGCTTCGGTTTGAAGAATCTTATGGACAAAGTGTTTAGAGGTTGTGCGAATGTTCTTGGTGATTGTAACATGCTTTTGGATGTCTCTAGATCATGTTCCTCCTTTTTGATTGGTCCGCAAAGTGTAATCTAGATCGTGCATGAAGCATGTCCTTAAAGGTCTTAGTGTTAACACCAGTTTTCGTCAACTTGGTTAGTTTCACTACTTGCGATTATGCTTTGGAGTTTGTAATAGTGTGTTGTTGTGTGGAATATTTCATTTGAGTCCCATCTAAGGTGTGGTTTGGTATGCATTCATTTTTTTCCTTCATAAATATGTTTAGGTCCAAACCTATTCTTTGTATTTGTGTTTGTTGACCTTGGAGATTGTTCCAATCGTTCATGATTGTAATGCTGACCTTGATGTTGATTCCAAGGTTGATGAATTGTATAAAAAATGTAATGAAGTCATGAATTACCAACAAGGATGCAAAGATCAGAGGATATTTATTATGCTTCAATGGAACTAAACCTTGGCATAGTGTAGATGCTACTATCTTAGTTCACCAACTCTGGCAGTGAGCCACCCACCAGCAGTGGGCCACCCCATTGGAAGTGAGCCTCTTCTTTTGCAGTGAGCATTTTGGGCAATGAACCCTCACCGTGGTTTTTCCCTTATTGGGTTTTCCACGTAAAAATCTAGTGTCTCATGTGTTGAATGTGTGCATGTGTTTAATTTTTTGATTTCATACTTTCATGGGTAAAATGCAATAACAATGATTAAGTGGTTGATGTGTTAATGGTTTTGAAGTTTTGGTTACAACTGATTCACCCCCTCTTAGTTATCTTGTCCTTTTCAACAATTGGTATCAAAGCGATGGTTCCTTGGTAAAGAGCCTAAGAACTTGAGGTAGATCTTGGATGGTGCATAGGAAGGAATCACCACAGTTCAATGGAATGGATTATGATCTTTGGAAGGTACAGATGAAAAGTCATCTCAATTATCTTGGTTATAATGTTTGGAAGATGGAAGAGAAAAAGTATACTATTCCTCAAAATGGACCATTAGATGAAGATGAAGTCAAATAGTATGAGTTTAATTGAAAGGATAGAGATGCTTTGTTAAATGCTTTATCCAACACTGAGTTAGTGAAAGTAATGGATCTAGAAACTGCTCATGAGATCTGGGAAAAGTTGAAAATTTTGTATGAAGGAGATGATTTTGTGAAGAGTGCAAAATTACAAAATCTAAAGGTGAAGTATGAAGCCCTGAATATGAGTGATGATGAGAACATAACAATCTACATGCAAAAGGTTGATGAAATTGTCAATGGAATCAAGGGTCTTGGAAGAACTGTTGATGAAGATGAGGTTGTGATGAAGATTATTAGGTTTTTGCCTAAATCCTATAGTCCAAGGTGTCAGCAATTGATGAAGTTATGAGTGTGAACAAGATTACAAAAGATTAGCTGCTTAGGAAGCTTATAGATTTTGAGATGAGAGAGTTTAGTGATCCTCTATCAAGGACTAAGATTGCTTTCAAAACCAGCACTTCAAAAAAGACTTCAAGAGCTCAAAAATATGATGTGGAATCTAAGGATGACCTTGATGAGATTGAAAGCTAACTTTGTGGATAAAATGCAAAGAGGTACTGGTAAATTTAAAGGCAAGTTACCATTCAAATTCTTTTCTTGTGGTAAGATTGGCCACTATGCCTCCAGCTGTCAGGAGAGAATTGAGAGAGGTAAGAAGAAATTTGAAAGTAGACTTAGAATCATAAAGAAATTCTATTATGTTAGAGATCTTGATGATGATGGTGTAACAGAAGATGAGTTAGATGATACTAGCACTAGTGCAAATGAATGCTTGTTTATTGTCATTAAAGAAGAACCTATGTCTATTAATCTTGCTAGATGTGTGAAGGAAGAAAAACTAGTTGAAGAGTGCTTTATTTGTCCAAGTTGGGAAGGATAAGGATGAATGGATTATTGACAATGGATGCTCACATCACGTGACTGGTGATAAAAGTAAGTTTATAAGTTTGGAAAAGTATAATGGTGGATAGGTCAGGTTTGGAGATGATGCAACTGGTAAGATTTGTGCAAAAGGATCTATTTATTTTGATGGTAAGCACAATACAAATGATGTTCTATATGTGAATGGTTTGAAGCATAATCTTTTAAGTGTTGGTCATATGTGTGACAAAGGGTATGATCTGAGATTCAAGGATAATGGTTGCAAGATCATGGAAAGCTGTGGAATAGTGATTGTTATTGGTAAGAAGACTAGAGATAATGTTTATCATTTGAAAGGAACTAATGATTGTTGTCTGTTGGCTCAGATAGATGAGAGTTGGCTATGGCATAGAAGGATGTATCATATCAATTTTGACAACTTGGTGAAGATAAGTTCAGTTCAAGCTGTGAGAGATTTGCCCAGGCTTGTGAAGCTTGCTAATACTATTTGCAAGGAATGTCAATTGGGAAAATAGACAAGGACAAGTTTCAAGAATAAAGAACAATTTTATGTTGGATTGCTTGAGCTAGTACATAGAGATTTATGTGGTCCTACACGAACAAGAAGCTTACAAGGTGACAGGTATTTTATATTTCTTATTGATGATTATTCCATAATGACTTGGGTTACTTTCTTAAAGGATAAATCAGAGGCCCTAGACAAGTTCAAGGTTTGCAAGGTGATGTTTGAGAATGAGTTAGATTTGAGGATCAAGTGCTTAAGGTCTAATAAAGGAGGTGAGTTTACATCAAATAAATTCAATGCCTTATGTGGAAAACATGGGATAAAGAGACAGTTGTCTGCTCCTAGAACTCCCCAACAGAATGGAGTTGTTGAAAGAAAGAACAAGACAGTTCAAGAGGTGGCTAGGTCAATGATGAAGGAGGCAAATCTACTAGAAGTGTATTGGAGAGAAGCTATACATGCTGATGTCTACATTCAAAATAGAGTTCAAGTCAAAGGTAATGGTACTAAAAATACTTATGGATTGTGGTATGGAAGAGTTCCTATAGTGAAATACTTCAAAGTTTTTGGAAGCAAATGTTATATCAGAAGAGATGAGGGGTTAGGTATGTTTGATGCTAGATGTGATGAAGGAATTTTCCTTGGATACTCCACTAAGAGTAAAGCCTACCAGTGCTACAATAGGAGATTGAGAAAGATCATTGAAAGTACAAATGTGAAAATTAATGAAGACAGGGAAAGAATATAAGATCTGAGTGGTTATGAATCATATGAACTTGATACTACAATGAATGAAGAAAAATTTAAACAAAATGACAATCAAGTTGAAGAAGAAAAATCTATGAAAAGTGATGTTAAGACTCCCAGGTATGTAAGAATTATTAATCATTCTAAAGATCAGATTATTGGTGACAAAAGCAAAGGGGTATTGACAAGGAAAAGAACTACTAAGGAATAGGTGAACTGCTATTTACTTTCACATATTGAACCTAAGACTGTAAATCAGGCCTGCAAAGATGAAAGTTGGATAAAAGCCATGGAAGAAGAGCAGATGTAGATAGAGAAAAATTAAACATGGGAATTATTTCTTAGACCTGCTGATAAGAATGTGAATGGAACTAAATGGGTGTTCAGAAACAAGATGAATGATAATGGAGAAGTAGTAAGAAACAAAGGAAGACTGGTATACAAGGGATATTTTCAGGTTGAAGGCATAGATTTTGAAATATTCTTTTGCTCCTGCGGCAAGGATTGAAGCAATAAGAATGTTCTTGGCATTATAAAGACTTCAAAGTATACTAGATAGATGTGAAGTTTGCATTCTTGAATGGAGAGCTAGAAGAAGAGGTTTACATTGAACAAATGGAAGGATTTCAGTCATTAGACCAAGGTGACATGGTGCACAGATTGAACAAAGCCTTGTATGGACTTAAGCAAGCTTCTAGAGCCTAGTATGCAAGATTGGACATGTATTTGTTGCAAATAAGGTTCAGTAAAGGTATTACAGACAGTAATCTCTACTTCAAAATTAATAATGATCAAATTCTTATTGTTGTTTTCTTTGTTTATGACATTATCTTTGGAGGCAATGAAGGTATGTGTAAGAAATTTGTAGAAGAAATGAAAAAGGAGTTTGAGATGTCTATGTTTGGTGAAATGAATTTCTTTTTAGGACTGCAGATTACTTAATTAGAACAAGAAATTTTTATTTCTCGGTTCAAGTATGTGAAAGAATTATTGAAGTTTGGAATGGAGGATTCTAAGCCAGTATGTACTCCTATGGTAACTAGTTGCAAGTTGAGCAAGAATGATGAATCACCTAAGTCTGATCAAAAAAAGTATAGGTCTATGATTGGAGGACTACTTTATCTAACCCATACCAAACCTGACATAATGCATGCAGTTTGTCTTGTGCCAAGATTTCAAGATCCCAAAGAGTCACATGTTATGGGAGTCAAGAGGATCATGAGGTATTTAAAAAGCACTTCAGACTATGGATTGTGGTATCCCAAAGATAGTGATTTCACTCTTAGTGCTTATACAGATGTAGATTGGGCTGGAGATGCTAATGACAGAAAGAGTACAAATGGAGGTGCTTTCCTCTTGGGTAACAGATTGGTTTCATGGTTGAGCAAGAAGTAAGAATCAATTTCTTTGTGTACTGCAGAAGCAGAATATATTGCTACAGCATGTTGTTGCACTCAAGTGCTTTGGATGAAGTAAACATTGAAGGACATAAGAATTCTATATGAGGAACCTATTTCAATCTTTTGTTACAACACAATTGTTATAAACATTTTAAAAAACCCAGTGATGCACTCAAGAACAAAGCATATATCAATAAGGTATCACTTTCTGAGAGAAAAGGTAATAGAGAATGAAGTGAAGATGGAATATGTATCTACCAAGGATCAGATTGCAGATATTTTCACCAAGCATCTACCTAAGGGTACTTTTGAGTATCTAAGAGAAAAGTTAGGGGTTATTAGCCCTCTTGTTCTAAACTAAGATGCCTAGGAAGTGCATCAGTGCAGTGGTGCACAAAGTCTTATTCTTTGATCTGGATTGATGTTTTGAAGGCTACCTCTGAGGGGGAGTAGGTAGATGTTGCTGATATGAGTTCATGATAAAGAGAAGTACGTATTGCAATATTTCTTATAGAGTAATTCTATTTTGATCATAGCAGTAGTTCGCAAGTATCTGTAGAGGAAGAGAAGTGATGCCCTTTAACATTGATATCAAAGGGGGAGAGAAATCATGTGAAAAACTTAGGGGGAAAATGAGTTCAGATGTGTAAAGAGAAAGGGGGAGAAAGTAATTAATGCAGAATCTTATCTTGATGGCTCTTATAGTTTTTCACATCAATGTTTCCATCAATGACAAAGGGGAAGATTGTTGCAAGTATGTGCTTGCCAGTGTTGTCATTGGTGTCAACTGTGCTCTTGTTTTGATGCTTAATTGTGTTGAGTTAGTTGATTTTTATTGGCTTATATAAGTGTTGAATATAATGAGAAAGTGTTCCTAATATTGAGTTTCAAAGTGCTTTTGAGAAAATTTGCTCTCCTATTGGAAATAGTGTGCTGCAGAGTATCTTGGTTTGCAGAAGAACAATGCTGTATTTTGCTCTGCATATCTTGTAGATTGAAAATCTTTGTCTGTGGTTTGGAAGTTATGTTAGAGGATGTACGTAGTTGTTATGTTTCAATTTTGAGCCTCCGGTGTGAAGATTTGAGCGAGTTTTGTTCACTAGAGTAAAAACTATTTTTCTGTGTATTTAATGGTGACAGGGAGAATGTATTTTACTCCGCATTTCTCTGCATTTAAGTTTCACAATATGGAGTTCTAAAATTAAGTTTGTAATGATGTTATGTGCCTTTAGTTCAAATGGTCGTGATTTGGTGCTCCACAAGTGATCTTTACTTTATGACTGTGGCTGACAGTAATGTTCAATTGCTCCTGTTTGAAGAATCTTATGGACAAAGTGTTTAGAGGTTGTGCAGATGTTTTTGGTGATTGTAACATGCTTGTGGATGTCTCTAGATCATGTTCCTACTTTTTGATTAGTCCACAACATGTAATCCAAATCGTGCATGAAGCGTGTTCTTAAAGGTCTTAGTGTTAACACCAGTTTTGCCCGACTTGGTTGTTTTCACTACTTGCAACTATGCTTTGGAGTTTGGATAGCATGTTTTTGTGTGGAAGATTTCATTTTAGTCCTAGCTAAGGTGTGGTTTGGTCCGCATTCATTCTTTTCCTTCATAACTTTGTTTAGGTCTAGACATGTTCCAATGTATGTGTGTTTGCTAACCTTGGAGATTATTCTAATGGTTGATGATTGTAATGCCAACCTTGTGTTCAATCCAAGGTTGATGAATTGTATAAAAATAAATAATGAAGTTGTGAATTAGAAACAAGGATGTGAAGATGAAAAGATAACTAAGAAGTAAAAAGGTAGAGTAGAATAGAGGATATTTATTGTGCTTCAATGGAACTAAACCTTGGCATAGTGTAGATGCTACTATCTTAGTTCACTAACTCTGGTAGTGAGACACCCACCGGCAGTGAGCCACCCCATTGGCAATGAGCCTCTTCTTTTGCAGTGAGCATTCTAGACAGTGAGCCTCTAATTTTCAGTATTATTATTACATATTATATTGTGAGCTAACACTCATCATGGTTTTTCCCTTATTGGGTTTTCCAAGTAAAAATCTGGTGTCTCATGTGTCTCATGTGTGAATGTGTTTAAGTTTCTAATTTCATACTTTCATGGTTAAAATGCAATAAAAGTGATTAAGTAGTTGATGTGTTAATGGTTTTGAAGTTTTGGTTACAACTGATTCACCCCCCCTCTCAGTTGTCTTGCCCTTTTTAACAAATTCTACCTCTAGATCTACTTAACCCTAATTATATTCCTAATTCTAACCCTAATCCCAACCCTAATTCTAACCATAGTTCTACATATAAATATAAATGTAAACAAACTTTGTTGTTTTATTTCAATTAAAATTGATTTTATTTCAATTAAAACTAAATGGTATACAATTATTCATTTATTTATTTTTGGGTATACAATTTTCCATTGCAGGATATGTACAAATTAGAAATGAAGAATGCATATTTCCATGTGCATACCTAACATGTGTGGTGTATATCAATAAATGTATGGAATTGTCCTAATTTAGAAGGAAAGTAAATTATGTTAATTTTATAAACCACATAAATATTTAAGTAGTCTTTAAAGTATAGCATACTTAAGAAATTATAGTTAGTATTCCATAAAGAAAATATAGATTCTTGTGAGTGTGTATTAAAAATATATATAATTTTATTCTTCAAATTAAATGATTTTATTTTTCTAATATAATATAAATTGCTTTAGACTTCATATATCTTTGAATGTTTATATTAGAAAAATAAATATAAATAAATAAATAAACAAAAAAATATATATATTCACATGAATTATTTTAATAAACTCGAAGAGCTAAGGGATCTTTTTTTCAAGATAAACAAATTTTAGAAACATTACATATTCTATGAATTTATTCTAGAAACTTTAGTAATTTATTAATTTTAGAAACTTGGTAATTTTAGAAGCTTTAAACTTTAGTGGATTATGGAAATCCATGGGATCTTCCTATAAAAATCATTTTTAATTTTTTTTAATTTATCAATTACATTTCTATTTATATCTATTTATGCTTTAGCCTTTCAAAATTAGGAGTTTCAAATATTTTATATAATGTTGTGCATATGTCTGTAAATGAACCTTTTGTATATGAGAAATATTGTTTCCAATGCTAAATAAATGACACATGCATTCCTTAAAAAACATTTTATTCTTCAATATATTTTACAACTAAACATTTCTTCAATATTAGTTTGCAATAAATTTTTTCATGGTATTTTATCTTGTAAATAAAACAAATAATTTCCCCCAAATCTATAAAGTAGAAAGATGCTACCCTCTTTCATCAACACAAAAAAAAAAAACCAATCCCTCTATGAGATTCTATGTAGAAAGTACATAATGCATATGTAAATTGAATACAAATTTCTTTCACAATGATTCCACTAGTTTGCCTTGTGCCCTTCAACATCTCTAGTCTTGGACAAATTTTGATTCTATAATGCAAAATACTGTTTAAAAAAAATTCAAGAAGGCTTAGTACACAGAATAAAATAGAGAAAAAGAAATTAAAAGTCTTTGTCAGTAGGGCAATGAATAATATATAATTTGTAATATTTTGTTAATAGACAATGATTGCACTCTATGAAGAGGCATGACCCAATAGAAAGTCATTCCCTTTTCTTTATAGTCACATCATTTCATAAAGGTTTGCATCCCTCAAAAGGGAATAAAAGGAATTAAGGAATAATATTGTTGCACATCAAAGAAGCAGAGAATAACTGATATGAGATCTATCCATCGATCAAGCATAACAGATAATAGTCATTAAATTGAGAGCAGACATTGGATCTGCAGAAAATTATCCATTTACATAGTCGTATAGACTATTAAGACAACAAAGGATATATTATGAACATTATTGGATGAATATAACAGGTCAGATCATTGACTACTAACTAGATTATTTACATCATTGTCATTTATATATATCATAAGACTCACCAGTCCTAGAAGAATGGTGAGGAAACTATGTGGAGGGAACCCTACCATGCCTCCCTAAGGGCTCGTTTGGAGGAAGGACTAGTCAACACCCCTACCATGCCTCCCTAAGGAGACTATATGGAGTCCTTGTTGACAGTCTGTATCTTGCCAAGGCCCCCCTAGAGACTATTTGGAGGGAGAATTGACAAACACCCTGCCATGCCTCCCTAAGGGGCCTGCTTGGAGGTATTGTTGACAGTCTGTGCCGTGCCATTCTTCTCAGTACCATCCCTTTCTATGAATGAGTTGAGTGAATAAATTGAGTTAATTACATAGTAATAAATAAATGATCTTTTTATATGAATATTGTTTATAAATTTGAATGCAAGGAAAAATCTTATCTAACACTAATATTTCAAGAGGTATATTTGTATATCTATATTTTGTATATGTGTTTTCCTATGTTATGATTGTAGAATTAGAGCACAAGAATTATGCAGTTTGAAGATAGTCTAAATAGTAATTTCGAAACCCTAACCCTAACTTGTGGCATTTGAATTTGCTAGGACAAATTAGGTAAGGGACATTACATCCTTTAAAATAAACATAATTCTGTAAGAATTCAATTTTTTCATCAAATTCACTTTTCATTTCTTCCATTACAATTCTTTAAAAGACTAATCTACCATTGAAAACTAAGTCTATCCAAACACTGTTGCCAACATGGTGCAAGTCATAAGTCTAGCCAAAATGAAAAGAATGAATAGTAAATATAGGATTGGATTACTAAAGAAGAATTTATGCCTAAAAATGAATGGGATGTTATTTTAGCACTCCAAAAATTTTCCTTTCACCATCCTCTTTTAGTCCTACATACTCAATAGAAAAACATAGAACTCATGCAAATACCTTTTCAAAAAAATAAGAATTATCCAAATACCTTTTTAAAAAAATAAGAATTATCCAAACACTGATTTCTATTGCAACAAACATAATTTAGTTTTTGTGATAGAAAAACAAAGAATTGATGCAAATACTTTTATAAAACCAAAAGGATTTCCTCTACGACCTTGGATTGATTCCTCAGAAGGTGATTATTTTGTTTTCTGTTCGCATTTCCCTTCACCTCATCTCAAATCTTTCAATTTGATATGCTCTCCTAAATGGTTCAGAATAGTGGAGGAAATGAAATGCATTTCAAAGGAATATATCAAAAAATGATATCTAAAATAATAATTTTTATTTACACATGAATCTTATATACACAAAAGAAAAATTATTTGCACATTAAATGTTTGTACATGGAATCTTGTAGCTCCCTCTCACTATAGAACGCCTCTCAACTTAATCATAACAACTCTACACACAGGAGCACACACATTAATAAAGTAATGTACCTGCAATGCTTAAAGAGTATACCAATGTGGTTGTCCATCCATAAAAACTAAAGTGTGCTAGATAATATTTAACATGGTTGTTGTCTTGTCTATGCTTTACTCAATTTTCAAAATGATTGTATTGAAGTGTCATACCTACTATAAAGCACTCAATAAAGATTTGTGGTAACATAAATACTACTTCTAGTATTTACAATTTTGTCCACCAACTACTACACATAATGACTTTCGAATAAAAATATAAGTGCATACTATTTAACCTATTTAAAATTTCGCTTATTTAAGATTTAGCTTATAAATATTTGCCTATTGACTATTTGATAACCCCTCGATGCTTTTACTAATTCTTAGTAAATGAAAAAGGAAACCAAAGTCATTTAACTTGTGATGGCTAATCATAAACTTGAGTTGATTACATGTACAGACATATTGTTCTAAACATGCAAATGATACATCAGATCTCCGTACCACTTATATTCTCATCGTGTGTAAATGCACTCTAAGCTCTCTGGAATGAATCTACATCTTAAATTGTTCGGTTATTTGAACTCCTCTAGTGAACACCGCAGTTTCCGGATCACTTCCATAAATGACACTAGTCGTTGAGCTCCTTTAGTGAACGCTGTAGTTTCCGGACCATTTCAATAAATGACATTAAACGACAACAATAATTGATCCTTCAATGAACGCCGTAGTTTCTGTACCACTTCAATAAATGACAATGGTCACATGGTAGGTAGGTAATCATGTTTTGCATGAGTCATTCTCGATATGACTCACATCATGACCGTCCGAAAGCTCATTCCCAGACGGGCTAAATTTTTCATAATGAGGCGTATACCAATATGAAAAACAAAAATTCATAATGAGGCGTATACCATTATGAAAAAAAATTCATAAATTTTTCAACTTTTTCTCTTAAAATGTTGAGGCACAAGATGAGGTATACGCACGATAAATAAAAACACGGAATGCGTCACATCCTCAGTGGGAAGATTATATGTAATAGAGTGCCAGGGAAATTAGCACAGACATTTTGTACGAGTCATTTTGGATATAGTCGATGATAACGATGGCGATACAGCTCGAGTAAGACATACGACGCGTCCACACATGCGTTCGCATATCTTCGTTAGCAAAGCTAAATTTTTCACAACAGTTAATACATATGATGTTGCTGTAAAGGCAATAGAAATTTTTCTTCGCCACATTGGACCACGTTAATAAAGTGGTTTGGACACGTGGTTGTCCGCTTTTGTGTTTTTTTGGGTGGTTGATAGGGTTCTGCGCAAGAATATCATGGAATTGTTTGTGTATGGAATTATGATGGTGGTGGATATTTCATCCACAAGACATAAAGATGTAAATCACACATAAATATGAAATACACATATGAACAAACACAGAAACACACAAGCATGAAATCCTCAATAACGGGCTGCTACACTTCACTATGTTGATTCAAAACATGATTACAAAACAGTACAACGAATGCTGCTGCATTCTAATGATCACTTGATCATTACTTGACTTGCTTGCATAACCATTACAACATGCCTCATTTATAGAGGTCTTACGCATTATCTTGTTTCGTGTAGAAACCTCATTCTCTAGAATCTATCTCATATAGAAACAATCCACTTTGTTCTGGGAGCTTCCTCTAGAACTTTCTAGACTCCTTTAGAAACCATTTTGTCTTTTTTCATTAACATGGGAGAAATTACTCCTCCAACAAATTCTATCAATGGATTTAGAGAAGTGGAATTCTACAATTAATGTCCATAGGGACGTCCGAATCCCGCCAGCTGTAAACAGCTGGTGAGTTGTAACTCACTGACTGTACGGATTTTTCAACAAGCCCTTCTGTCGATGAAACTTAATGACCAGATTGGCTGGAATCTGTTTGACCAAACACGCCATACTATCAATCGAATAAATTTTTGTAGGTTTCGACTTGCCGTACAAGTTTCGACCAACCCGTCATTTGCAACGCACCGGCTGGCTAAGTCCTTCCTCTGAATCCTGAGTATCGATGGAGGAGGAGTTCGTGGCCTTATTCCCCTACAACCTCTCAAATTCTTAGAGAAAGAACTGCAGGTATATATATATTCTCTGACAATTAGTATAAATTCTTTGACAAATTATTCGAATGAAATATAGTCGCATTTGCATAAACATATTACTGAAATGCGGCTTGCTTCATCTTTTTCAGAAATTAGATGGGGACGGAGCCAGACTCGCAGATTATTTCAATATAGTAGTGGGTACCAGCACTGGAGGTCTCATCGCCACAATGTTAGCCACGCCAGACCCAGATGATCATTGTCACAATCGTCCTTATACTACCAGGAAAATTGAAAGTTTTTACATGGATAATGCGAGCTTGATTTTTCCTCACATATGGTTAGTAGTGCTAAAAGTATTATGTATTTCATAGGAAGTGATCCCAATAGTCGTTAGATTTATCCCAGAGTTCTCTTCTTATTGCAGGTGGAATTGGTTTTACTGACTTTTTGGTCCCAAATACAATGGCAAACATCTGGTTGCTAAGTTAAAAGAGAAACTTCAAGAAACACGTCTATCTCAGACTGTAATCAACCTGGTTATACCCACCTTCGATATCAAGATGTAGTTTTCAACAATTTTTTCTAGTAACGAGATATTGTTATATTGGACGAGATTAAATACTTGAACTTGATCCATATATATAACTATAGATTAGGATTCTAAATATGTTGATCTATTCAGACGATATTGTTCAGGAGTGAATAATTCATAAGTTCTCAGATATAATGGCCGTTACAATCTTGAGAGGAAAGTCAGATTTTCAGTAGAAGGTTTAGAGACTTAGAAGTTTATACCTGGAAGGAGGGAGCTAGCTTTTTACGAAAGGAAAGTAGTTATGGTGGTAGAGAGAGTGGGACAAACCAATTTTCTAGCAACAACTCTTTTTCACTGAGGGAGCCGCTGAAATCTCAATGAGAAGCTTTTGAGGAGTTCCAAAATAGAGGGCATGCCCTCCCAAAAACCTAGAAGTCCTTATCATCTAAGGGGAGGTCTTTTCATAGCCAGAAGCATAGGAAAAGAGTCAGAGACTGGGCAAGATGAAAGGATAAATCTTCTTTTAGAATTCCATACAAGATTTCTCACTTTAGAGAAGAAACTGTACAGAAAGAAATTTGGGTGCCAAAACCTACATTCAAAAAAGTAATAAGGAAAGAAGACCCGCAAAGGGTACAAGCTTTCCTCAATGGTGAAAGCCTGAAGAAAAGAATCTTAGTTTTGCAGGAAAGAGCTCTGATCGGAAAGGTTGTGTCCCCCCATTTTTTAGGTGAAGACTTTATATCTTAGTACAAAGCTGAATGGCCTGAGGTGGAGGAAGCTGGAGCATTGGTCAATGGATTATACTCTTTCATTTTCTCTGACAAAAAGGGAAGAGATACAGTTCTCCTTAAAGGCTATGGAAATTTGAGAAGACAACAATTTTCTGCCAAGAGTGGAAGCAAAATCTCAATGTTGGCAAGGAACAGGTCCCTTTTCTTCCTTTTTGGATACATCTCCCTTTCTTTCCCATACAATATAGGGACCTTGAATCCTTGGTTAACATTGGGAACGTGTTGGGGATATTCTAGGAGTCTCAAATTAGTTCTGACCCTAGCGGTTTTGGCAATGTAAGAATTTGTATCCTATTAGAAACAAAGGAGCTCTGACCTAAAAACATGATTCTTGAGACTGTGTCTGGCCAGTGGTTACAAGAAATCTTCATTGAAGAAGGCTTAAAAGATGAGGACCTGGTAAGAATGAATCATCTTTTGGGTGTGGATATGGAGAATGAATTAAGCGGGCCAACTAACTTGGGGGCAAACCCTATAAGCCATGCTCTTGAGGAGCGAAGTAGGGATCAAGAGGAAGGCCTTGTAGGAGTCAAGAGTACTTCTACAGGCTCGCAGTGATATTACCATTGGGTCTATGATTCATGAAACTCTTTCAGAGAAAAGTTGTCCTCGAGATTTGGTAGAATGCTTGAAAGAGCTTGTTAATGAGGAGAACCTTTCTTCAGAGGATCAAGCAATGAACATCCAAGTGGTCTTCTCCCCCTTAGATATAGGGGGTGATAGAGTGGGGGAAAACACACTAAAATTGTTGGGAGACCAACTTGATTCAAAGAGTTTGAACGATCCTGAGGAGTTTAGTTTTGAAGTTTTCTCGGATAAGGCTAAGACTCCCACTAGCCCAAAGAAGATGTTGAAGGAAGGGAATGTTTTTTCTTCACCAGATTCCTTCTCTAAAAAAGGATTAAAGGATGAGTCAGAAAGGGCCAAGGGAGAGACAACGGTGCAAAAGCTGGATGACGAGACTCTCCAATCCCTTATGCAAAAAGCGATTACCAAGATGGCAACTGATTTATATGAGGAGTTGGCTGATGAAGTCCTCGCTGAAGACAATATTGGTCAAGAAAAGGGGAAACTGGGTATTTCCCAAATAATGTTTCAATCAAAAAAGCTTATTACCACTCCAGTATCGACCATAAAGAGCTCTAGGAATAAGAAGAACAAGTTGTAGGAGGAAATTGCCTCAGGAAAGCAGGCTACTATTGAGAGTGTTATAAGAAAAAGGGGAGTTGAGAGATCCCCTTAGGTGACATGAGGCTCCTCACATGGAATGTTAGGGGCCTTAATGCCCCTAACAAAAGAAGACTCATTAAATTCCAAATTGATGAGTATAAATTAGATATTCTATTTTTTCAAGAAACCAAACTTTCTACTAAGCAGAGCAGCCTACTTTTTAATGAATGGAAAGGGTGTCATTTTGTTGTCTCTCCTTCAGAGGGAGCTTCAGGAGGATTGACAGTTCTTTGGAGGAGATCTTTTCCTGACTTGGAGGTGGTGAGTGTAAGAAAGAACTGGATTCTTGGCAAATTTCAAGGTATGATGGAAGGTAAAGATGTCTAGATTTTTTGCATACATGGCCCTATGGGAATGGTACAAAAAGCAAATCTCTGGAACCATATTAGTAATCTTTTATACTTTCTAAGAAAGGAAATCTTTATCTTAGGGGGGATTTTAATGTTGTTGCGGAAGGGGATGAGAAATTGGGGGGAATTTTTCAACCTTCTAAGGCAAGCAAAGATTTCAAAAGCTTCATTCAGAACAAAAATCTAATAGATTTGAAGCTGAGGAAGGGTATTTACACTTGGTCAAATAGGAGAAAAGATTTTCTGAGGATTCTGAGCAATTAGATAGATTTTTGGTCTCAGGAATGTGCTTACAAAATAATTGGAGTTGTCATGCTGACATTCTTCCTCTAACAGTGTCTGATCATTTTCTTGTTAGACTTTCTTTGGGAAAGGATATTAGTTCAGGCAAAAGCCAGTTCAGATTTCAGAATATGTGGCTGAGAGATCCTGATTTCCTTAATCTTGTTAAAAAATGGTGGTCTCAAGCTCCTTTTATCAAAGGTTCAAGAATGTTTCAATTAGAGAACAAATTGAACTTCCTTAAAAAGAATATTGTGGAATGGAATCATCTCCATTCCAAGAACATTTTCAAGGAGAAGTCCAGGTTGTTGCAAGAAATCAATTAAAATGTTGATCTAATTATAGCCTTGGGCATGAATGGGGAGAGGTTTGAAAAGGAGATCTTTAAGGTTCAAGCTAGAGTAAATCCTTGCTAGAGAGGAAGTTTACTGGCATAAAAAAATCAAGAGAGTCATGGTTGAAGGAGGGTGACAGAAATACAACCTTCTTCCATCTTTCCTCTAAGATAAGGCGAGAGTCAAACAACATCCATTGTATCAAAAAAGAGGATGGGACGCTTATGACGGATCCTTTAGACATTAAGTCTTATGCAAAGTATTTATTTAGCAATTTGCTTAGCCAATCAAACATGAATTGGCATCTTGAGGAAAGCGATTTTGATATTCCTCAGCTAGTAAATGATCACCATAATGCAAAGTTGATGAAAGATTTTTCTTTAGAAGAAGTTCAGGATGTAGTATGGGCTTTCTTGGGGGATAAGGCTCCTAGGCTAGATGGATGGTCAGGAAGTTTCTTCCAACAGGCATGGGATTTTGTGGGTAGGGATATTCTCTTGGCAATAGAAGAGTCAAGGAATTTTAGGAACATCCTTAACATGTGGAAAAGGACAAACATAATGCTCATTCCAAATGTTAAATCCCCTTCCTCTTTTGATGAATTTAGACCCATTTCACTATGTAATTTTGTGTATAAAATCATTTCTAAAGCCATCTCTACATACCTTGCGTCACTTCTTCCAGAAATCATTTCAGATGAATAAGGGGGTTTTGTCTCAAGGAAAGAAACTGTTGAAGGCACCATCATCACACATGAAATTTTGCATTCAATCAAGCTAGAAGTGATCCTGAACATGGTGATTAAGTTAGATATGGCTAAAGCCTACAATAACATGGACTGGTCTTGCCTTATGTTCATTTTGGATAAGATGGGTTTTGTGGCTAAATGGTGCAAATGGATTTTAGTATGCCTCACAGGGGTCAATATGTCAGTTCTCTTAAATGGTTGATAATCAGAGTCCTTTGTTTCATCTAGAGGGCTAAGGCAAGGTGATCCACTATCGCCATATCTATTCATAATCATGACTAAAGCTCTAACAATTGCAATAAGAGAGGCTAATCATAGAAGGCAGTGGGTAGGTATTAGAATCAGGAATTTGAATCATGATTTCACACATGCCCTCTTTGCAGATGATACTAGTCTCTTTGGGCAGGCTTCACTCTAGGAAACGCTAGTTATAAAGCATACATTACACAAATACTATATGTTCTCTGGACAAACAGTAAATCCCTCAAAGTCTAAAATCTTCCTTTTCAATTCAGATGCAAGGATGCTCTTAGAATTGCCATCGTTGTTTAACTTCAAGATTGAGGAGCTTCCAAATAAATATCTAGGTATCCCCCTTTTCAATGGTAGAAACAAAAATCTCTCTGGCTTGAGGTTATAAATAAAATCAGGGGCAAAATTGGGACGTGGGAAGGGAGATGGCTATCTCTAGCAGGAAGATTAATGATGCTCAAAGTTGTTCTATCGGCAATCCTAATTTATCTTTTGTCTACTTTGCAATCCCCCAAATCTATTATATCAAAAATAGAAAAGATCAGTAAACAATTTTTATGGCAAGGGGCAGTAGAAAACAGAATGATCCACCTAATGGTGTGGGATAGAATATGTAAACCTAAATGCCAAAGGGGTGCGGGCATTCTCAATCTAGAGGCACACAATCAAGCACTTGGAGTGAAGTTCGCATGGAAAATGTACAAGAAACTAGACTTGTTATGGGCAAAGATTATGCAAAGTAAATACTTGGATTGTGAAGAGAGGAAAAGAATCTTCACAGATCTGAATCCCATAAAGGATCTTCTATTTGGAACTGTTAGTGATTGTAGCTGTGGGAGTCATTTTATAAAATAAAAGTAATGCAAACACCAGTTGGCCCTAGCATCAGGTTCACCAATTTGGTATATATAGGAGATAGAATCTCCTTATTTGGATATATATTCAAGACAATTCCAACACAATTAATTTAGAGTAGAAGTAGGTTCCCCCTTTTCTAGAGCAGTAGATCTAAAGGAGAAGCATCATTCTTATTGTTTATACAAGGGAATTACACTATTTTTAGGTGCAGATTTATTGTATAAGATTCTACCCTTCTAGGGATGGATTGTGAGTGCCTGCACTTATTATTCTGATATATAAGAGAATATCTTGCTGGGTTTTTTCTCCCTCAAGCAGGAGGGTTTTCCCAGGATATATGCTGTGTTCTATTATTTGTGTATTGTTGCATTTCTGCTTATTGCATTTCTGATCTTAAAACTAACATGGTATCAGAGTGGGTCTAAGAAAAGATCTGATTAGATTTGTTTAAGTAGTCAAGTCAACTTTTCATCTAGGGTAGATCTTGAAGGCAAAGTATTGCAGATCTAAGGTTGCAAATTATTTTAGACCTAAGGGCAGAATCTTTGTAGGAGAATTTGTGCAGAAAAAGAATATGGTGAACAGTGTCAAGGTAGAAGATAGGCTTGATAGAGCCTCAAACTTCAACTCTCAGAAACCCAGGGTACTCATTGCATTAGAGGAAAATGATCTTCTTGATTTCGTGGAAAGTAATATGCTTGAACCTTCCGATGATACTGAGAAAATCTAGTGGAAGAAAAAGGGCACGAAGGCTAGAAAGATCATGATAGACTCTGTGATGAATCACCTAGTACCGATCATCTCCAAGTTGAAGTCAGCTAAAGAAATGTTTGATACTCTAAAAGGATTGTATGAGATCAACAATACCAGCAGAGCCCTTGCTTTGAGACATCAACTTCACCATGTAAAAACGGATAAAGAAGATTTGGTTATCTCTTTCTTTATGAAGATCACTGATTTAAGAGATCAATTGAGCGCTATTGGGGACATAATTGCAGACAGAGATCTTGTTATGTTGGCACTAAATGGTCTCCCCCAATCTTCGGAGCCCTTTATCCAAAGCATCAGTGGGAGATCTAAGTTGCCCAAGTTTGATCGTCTTCGAGCTAATTGTATTCAAGAAGAGTCTAGGTTGGTAGCAAGAGGAATTGAGCGAAACTATCATGATGTAGAAAATCAAGTTCTTTCTACACATACTTCTAGAGAAAGAGGAAAAGGAAGAAAGAGGAATAGAGATAGAGAATCAGATTTTGCCCTAGAACCGAAGAAGAAGAAGGATCTCTCTCACATTCAGTGTTTTAGGTGTGACAAGTATGGTCACTTCGCTCGAGATTGCAAATTAAGGTCTACTCAACTTGTTTCTACTACAGAAATTGCCATGGGGACATCTCAGAAGGAGCGAAGCTCTAAAGTTGATTCAGAAGTTTTCTTTTTCTAAAGTTGATCAGTTTCTTTGAAGAGGAGGAATTAACATTCAGAGGGAGTCTGACAAACTATCAGAGGCAACCTTAGACAAGGAGGTCAGGAGGTTGATGTTAGTTCTTGGAACTTCAGAGGGAGTCACATCATCATGAAGGTTCCTTGTAGTGTATATTTCTCTGAGACGGAGAAATATGAGGTGAAAGCCCTTGTAGTGTATATTTCTCTGAGATGGAGAAATATGAGGTGAAAGCCCTTGTAGTGTATATTTCTCTGAGATGGAGAAATATGAGGTGGAAGCCCTTGTAGTGTATATTTCTCTGAGACGGAGAAATATGAGGTGAAAGCCCTTGTAGTGTATATTTCTCTGACAGAGAAATATGAGGTGAAAGCCCTTGTAGTGTATATTTCTCTGAGACGGAGAAATATGAGGTGAAAGCCCTTGCAGTGTATATTTCTCTGAGACAGAGAAATATGAGGTGAAAGCCCTTGCAGTGTATATTTCTCTGAGACAGAGAAATATGAGGTGAAAGCCCTTGCAGCGTATATTTCTCTAAGACGGAGAAATATGAGGTTAAAGCCCTTGTAGTGTATGTTTCTCTGAAATGGAGAAACATGAGGTGTAAGCCCTTGTCCATCTCTGAGACGGAGATGTGATTCTCTCCACACATGGGAGTAGCCATGGTGGACGTCATGTTGAGTGACTCCATGACGATATCACGTTGAATGATTCCGTGATGAATATTTTTTTCTCAAATGGGTGTAGTCATTGATGATGTCATGTTGAGAGACTCCATGACATGAATATCTGAAAAAATACCTCCTTAGCTAAGAGGGAGTGTTAGTGATTGTAGCTGCGGTAGTCATTTTATAAAATAAAAGTAATGCAAGCACCAGTCGGCCCTAGCATCAGGTTCACCAATTTGGTATATATAGGAGATAGAATCTCCTTATTTGGATATATATTCAAGACAATTCCAACGCAATTAATTCAGAGCAGAAGCAGGTTCCCCCTTTTCTGGAGCAGCAGATCTAAAGGAGAAGCATCATTCTTATTGTTTATACAAGGGAATTACACTATTTTCAGGTGCAGATTTATTGTGTAAGATTCTGCCCTTCTAGGGCTTGATTGTGAGTGCCTGCACTTATTATTCTGATATATAAGAGAATATCTTGCTGGGTTTTTTCTCCCTCAAGCAGGAGGGTTTTCCTAGGATATATCCTGTGTTCTATTGTTTGTGTGTTGTTGCATTTCTGCTTATTGCATTTCTGATCTTAAAACTAACAGGAACTCCATTTCTAACAACAGAGGAATGATTCTCCCATTTCTCTCATGGCAAATCAACAATGGAGAGAAAGCGAATTTCTAGACGGACTCTTGGAATGGATGGCCGAGGCTAGCAAATAGATCCGATTTAGTAGATGCTAGATGCTTTCTAGAAGCTCATTGGGGGCATAAAGTAAAGGATTATTGTTTTCTAAATCTGGACTCCTCTTCGGTCAAAGTGTTATGGAAGGATATGAAGTCTTGCAACTTCCTGCAGACCCAAATAATTCTCCTTTTGAAGATCTTAAAGAGAAGAGTCATTATGTTTTCAGGTAGGGAGGATAAGCTGATCTAGATGACGCATAATTTAGGACAGTATTAAGTGAAACAGGGCCACAGAAGCCTCATGGCAGGCTCTTCAATTGACTGGCCTTCAAATCTTTGTTGGAATGACGCTGTTCTTCCAATGGCGGGAGCTTTCACATGGCTGGGCATGCACGGACGAATATTGACTGGTGATCGCTTACATAAGTTTGCTCTTGGGTCGAATTGTGTTTTATGCGGGGAAAGGGAGGAATGTGTGGGCCACCTTTTGCTTGATTGTTATTTTGCAAGGGAATGTTGGCTTAGTGCAATGAAGAAGCTCAATTGGGTCTCCTCTCTCCCGCAAACTTTAGCTTCAACTCTGTTAGGATGGCTGAAGTGCAATAGTGAGTCTACTTTCTCTCACCTGTGGGATATATGTCCATCTTTTATTTTGTGGAACATCTGGAAAGAAAGAAACTTTTGAATTTTTTGAAGAATTATCACTCTTGTCGCTAAGGTTTGTGAGAGCATAGATAAATCTATCTCAGAGGTGGCAATGACGAAGGCTAGGAGATCTATCAGTCAAAACTCAGTCTGGTCTTCATGGGACAACGACATGGTAAAGAATTGGTTGTATCTGGAACTGGTTGTGTAAGGGGGTGGACAGCCTTCAGCAAGTAGGAAGGTAGATAGGAGTAGGATTAGATGGATACATCCTTGTCATGACATAGTTAAAATTAATTTTGATGGGGCAAGCCAGGGAAATCCTAGGCTATCAGGCGCAGGATGTCTTATTAGATCAGCGGATGGAAATCTCTTGCTGGCTAAGGCCACAAAACTCCCCCCAGATTCAAATAATGTAGCAAAATCTTGGGCACTTGTGCATGTTCTTTTCTTAGCCATTTCGGCAGGATATAATAAAACATGGCTGGAAGGGGATTCTCTCATAATCATCAATTGCATAAAGAATGGAAAAGCAATTTCATGGAAGATTGATTATATCCTTTCCCAAGCCAGATCTCTGCTAAAAAACTTTGAATGTTTTCAGGTCTCACATTGTTTTAGAGAGGCAAACAAGGCAACGGATTGGTTGTCTAACAAGGCCATTGACCAATCGGAGGAGGAGTGGACTCTAAAAGGAAATGTGGATGATATTCCTATACCCCTAGTGAATATTCTTCTTAATGACAGGGCAGTGTAATGGGTGGAAGTTTTATCCTACGTGGTCTACAAGTGGTTTTTCTGCTTGTCTTCATTCTTATGACGCATGGCCTCAGGACGGGTAGAGTTGTGAGGGCTTTTGATCTCGGTAGGTCCTCAACGGTCATGAGTTTTTCTTCACTTTCTTGACGCATGGCTTTACGGTGTTTTGGGATTAATGTGGGCTTTTGGTTTGAAAAGCCTTCATTGGTTAGGAGCATTTATGGGTTTCTGGATGGTGCGGTATTTGTAGATTGCAATTCTGCAATTGGTACACTTATTTTACAACTATCCCTTCTTGGGATCCTCCCTAGTGCTCTTGACACTACGGCAACATCTCAATCTTTTTGAAGGATATCTACTTTCCTTTCTTCCATAATGATACCTCCTATCGAAGGCTTCCTTCATTCATTATTTAAGAGCGGCCGTGGGCTTAATTTACTATGATGTTTCTTTTTCAAGTCCTTGAGTGTAACGACTTGATCAAGATTTGATAGATATTTATGTCTTAAGGCCGGAGGTGAGTTTAAAACTTGTCGTTATAACAAGCCACCTTGCTTCATTTATGGAGTGTTATTATGCTTGGGTATCTTGTGGTTTATTTATAGACGACAGATGGTAGTTTTAGTTACTGTCTCTTGCTTCACTAAGTATTGTCTTGTCTCCTCTTTCATTCAGCGACCGTCTCTAATTCAGTTGAAATGGGTGTTCTTATGGAGTTTGCCTTCAACAACCAGCGCATTTTCTTCCAGCCTTTTGCATGGGAACCAACCATAAGGGGCAGGCTGTCCTTAGTGGATCTTGTAGATATTTTTGAGATGAATTGTATGCTTTTACAGTTTACAATTCGTCATATCTGCAATCCCAATTGCCTGGAGAGAACCGAGGATCAGGAAGTGAGAGGATCAGAGGTGGCATCCCATTTTCTATCGAACCTCATGGATATTGCCATGGATGTGAATTATGTTCTTCCCATAGCCCTGGGAACAATCAATAAGAGGCTCTTTAGCATCGAATGGTGGAAGGTGGCCATCCCTAATTACGATCCTATGGCTGATGAGGTGCCAATTGGAGGGATTTTTCTCACATATGGACTCCAGTCTACTCCAGCGTTAGAATGCCTCTGTGTCACAATCCAGAAAGGCCTCATGTGTGGATGTGTAAGTGATTTGGAAAGAGATCTTAAGGCGCACAACTTTCATGTGCCAAAATCAATGAGAGCTCGCTGTAAGGATGTTTTCCTGGCCATAGCACATCTGAGGATGCATGCCCTGGATCAAGTGTCTATGTTGCCAACTATTCCAGGTGCTACTTAGGAGGACTCCGACATGGAAGATATCTCAGAGGAGCAGGCAGATGAGGACACGGGAGATGATGAGCCTGTTGAGGCAGCGTTGGTGGCATAAGGTGGTGGTGTCGGGTTGGACGGGTGGTGGTTTATTGTCACTGGTGTTTTTTGGTTTTCTTTTTGTTGGTGTGGTCTGTTTCGTGTAGCCGTGAGTTCATGCCAGCTTTTATTCTCTTTTTTGGTTTTTTGCTCTAACCTTCTCTGTGAGGGTGCTTTTATGTACATGTTTTTATATATTAATACAATTGTTTCAGGGTCTCCCTCTTTTCTTAATAAAAAAAAATCCATTTCTAAGCGACATATGCATTTCTACAACTGCAGCTCCTACGTATTTTCCAGCTCACCAGTTTACTATGTATATTGGCAGAGAGAGTAGATATTTTAACTTGACAGATGGAAGAGTAGCATCTAACAATCCTATAATGCTTGTATTAGGAGTAAGGGTTAGGATTAAATTTTTATTTGACTTCAACTTATTCATATATCCTCACTGATAATGCAGACGCTCATAGCAATGGAGTTAGTCTCACTAGCAGCTTTGAAGAAAAAAAGCATTGAGGATAAAAAGGTATTATTTAATTTAATTTTGATATTATTGTGACTATTTAGAAGAGCAGTCAATGGATTAAAAGAACCATATAGAATGGATTTAGAGAGTATATCTCCACTTAAACATCATCCACTATGATAGGTAAATGTAAAAATGGGATAAATATGAAAAAAATATAAAATTATTATTGACTCTTTAACCATTGAATTAGATGACATTTAAGTGAAGTGTTGCCCAAAAGTATCAAATGTCATAGAGCAAGCTAAAATGCAAAGCTAAGAAGCCATCTCATCATTCCGTTTTTAAACGAAGTCTCCAATTTGAATACAGAGATAGTGCATTATTTCTATTGTCGTTCTCTCTAATGATATAGAAATAAGTATTTCTGTTATATGGTCTTTTGTAAATAAAACCAGTGTAAATCTAATTCTACCATTACGCAAAACATTTGTACATCTCATGTAAAATGAAACTTCATTGTTGGGAAATATTAAATGCAAAAATGTAACCACAGTTTGTTATCTGCAGGAGTACCTTGAAAAAAAATTTGTGCTTTCTCCTAGAACGGGGTTAGAAGAGGGTATTAAATGGGATGTGAAAAATGCTGTTAATTGGGGAGTTTTGACGTGGATTACTAACTGGGAAAGATCACCGTTAGTAGAATCTCTGATGAATGCAAGTTCAGACATGGTCAACATTCATACAACTTTTCTATTGGCTAATCTCAAAGATAACTATCTAAGAATCTAGGTTTTTTATATTTTTTTTCAAATGAAGAAGTGTTTAAGACAAATATTCTCCTTTTTTGAAAGTATAGCTAAGATATGGCCCTTCCTACTATAGGAACGCCATTTAAAAGGACACGAAGCAAGCATGGACCTCAGTGCAGAGTGCAACCTCAAGAAACTTGTGAGTATAGGTGAGAAGCTGTTGGACAAGCCTGTTAGCAACATTGATTTAGAGACTGGGCATCCTGAGATAGTGAACAAAGAGTACACAAACCGGATGGCATTGGTTAAGTATCTACTTGTTGACTTTTCTTTATATTTGTAGCATTTATTCTCACCATAAGTCCTCTTACTGTACTATTTCCGCTTGGCAGATTGGCTAAACAACTCTCAAAAGAGAAGAATTCAAGGGCTAAGGGGACTGCATCTTTCTTCACTTTCTAAGCATGGCTTTTCAGGTTTCATGGTGGGAATTTGAAACTTGTCTAGCTACCAAATGAAATTTAAATAATTGCCCAAGTGCTGGAATGAAGATCTGAAATTTTCTCCTCCTTATTCCAATTACATCTTATGCTAGTATTTCGTGTGGCATTTTAATTGAAAGTAGCTCAAGGCATTTGTGAGCTAGACAACTCATTATGTAACCACAAATAGTGGACTTTGAGATTGAGCTACATCGTATCAGTCCTCTAAATATATATTTGTATAAGATTGTTTTCAATGTTTCTTTAGTACAAGATGGTTGTCCATGATTTTAATTTAATCAATTATAACAAACTTTCACCAAATAATTTTCTTAGCGCACATTAGATCTTTGATATGCCAAAGGACAAGTTCTCAAATCTAAGATCAATTCATGACTATGGATTTGTTCTCACTCTCAAGATTTGCCTTGACATTTTTTAAGATTCTATTATACAACTTTGCCTAATATGTAGATCTCTGCTGCTGTAGTCTTCTTATCCCATCCTAAGCTTTTATGCTTTAGTCTGTCTTGGATTCTTTTGCTTCATTTTACTAAATCATGATAGAAAGGAGAAAAATAGTTGAGACAACTTAGAAACCTCTAGATTTGCTTTTTATCTTAAAGGATGTTAAGAAATTCTTGAATCCATTGGAGTGCATGTGGCTATAACTTAACTTTTCCTTCATCGAGATGTAAGCCTAAGATATCATCTTCTGATTTTACAATTAGCATTTTCTTGGAAGATGTACAAATTCCATTTTTAGTGATGGCTGCATATAATTGGTATAGGTGGAAGACATAAAGTGGAGAAGTCAAAAAAGCGTACACATAAGGATAGTGATGCAAGTCATGCTAAACTCTAAGATAACAAGATAGGGGAGATGTTGGTAGGGTGTAGGACAGTCAATAGAACCTACCGCAAGTCATTGCAAGTGAAGCGCGGAAGGCAAGGCCGACGTGGATTCAATAGTAATTAGGATTTTTTGTAAGGGGCATGTCCCTATTACATCATAATGTATAAAGACATATAATAGGATAGATATGATATATGATGAAGAGAGAGAAAACAGATTAAAAGAAGCATATATAGAGTGAAGACTTAGACCTGCCTTTGTATCTTATATTAATATTAATAGATATGGAGATATAAGGATTATAACTAATATATTATGTGCCTATTGATGTGTCAACTTCTAAAGTGACTCAAACTCTCAACACTATATGTACACCTCTTGTTCATTATTTATCCATTTTAATTTACAATTGCTTTCACTCCAATTCATAATCAATTTATGCTTAGTCTATTCATGGTTTCTAATATGGTATCAGAGCATTGCTAAATCATTATTGGTTCGATTGGAGGTTTACTCTATTTATCTGGTTTCTTTATGTTCTCAACTACTATGGGAAGATTTTGTTCGACCTGAATAAAGTTTTCACAGTTGAGAAGAGGTACTGCCTTCTTTTTCATTCTATTTGTGAAGAAGGGCATTTGACCCTACAAAAATGGCCGACGGGCCTGCAAATAAAAGCATGCATTGTGCTTGTTGTTTAGCGTAATGGGCTTCATTGAAAGGTTGTTGCACTTCTACCCCAACGTTGCTTTGCGTCAAGTGTTTGAAGTTGAAAGGAGAGGAGGCTCGTTGTGAAGGAAATTTGCAAGCCAACATTTTTCTCTGAACTGCCAAAGTCTTCTATCCTGGTCATGGAAGGAGGTGCCTCAGGCTAGCCGAAGCCCAAGATCCCTCTCTTAGTACCCAAATATTTGTCTACACTCATTGAACCAACGATTTGGAAGGCAATCCAAAGGCATGAGGAAGAGCGAAATCAAGCTTGAGTCAGTAGAGGATGGGTCGATTCATATCCACATTGTCTTGAAAGGCTGATTCACAATCTTGTGTATAGACGTGCCTATTGAAATGACCTGCATAAATGCCTATGGCTTTTTGAGGCGCTTGATAACTTGCAAAAATTGTCAGGCCTATGTGAAGGAGGCACAACTTACTATGCAAAAGGAGGCCATGCCAACCATTTTGGTTTTGCTCCTAGTGCCTCCTTGCAACCTTAGCTCGATGCCTCTATGTGGTGCATCGCCTCTATGTAGATACGCTATGCTACAATCTTTCTTCCCTCTTTCATTCCCCTGTTCCCTGCAATCATGGCCACTTCTCTCCATTATTTGGTAACCCTCTTGCCCTAATTTTGGGCGTTGGGAGCCTTAGGAATTTTTTTTCCCTAAATCTACCCCTACATTTTCCCTAAATCTAACTTGGGTTTTGGGTTATCATTTTGTTTTTTTTTTTTTAATTTTTTTTGCAAGCATTTAAAATTATGCTTTTATAGTGCTAAATATAGGCATTTTTAGTCTATGGGCACTAAGCAATATAAAATACAAAATAGGGGGTAATTTACATTAGGGGTAAAATTATTTTTGGAGAAATTTAAGGGTTCTTTGAACTTTTTAAAGTGCATTTTTTGGTTCCAAAATTGGATAATCCATGTATATGCACTAAATTATAAAGTGCCACAAAGTAGGGGGAACAAAGTAAGGGGGGTATCATTGAGTTAGTTTTTCTATTTTCTCTTTCTATACTTCTACGTTTGCAATTACAACTCATCTACACAATTTTATATGTGTGATCTACTTCAACAAGAATCTTTGTTCACATTATGACCTTGAAAACACCCAAGGGAAGGTCATCGAACAAAAGAAGCCACCTCATAAGTATGACTCTAAATACTATAGAGGACTATGTCACCTAAATTAACTTAATGAGGTTGCAACTAAAAGAAGGTGGATTGAATGATCCTTGGTTGAGAAACAAGTTGATCAAATGATCCTTTATTGAGAAACAGGTGGACCAAATGATCCTTCAAACATTTTTTGGGTGCCTATGGTAAATGATCCATAATCTTGCAATAGATTTTCATTGGTTCATATCTCACAATCGAGAGCCTATGGTAAATGAACCCAAATCTTGCATCAGATCACATCTCAAATTTGGTTAATGTTCCTAAATACTCATGGTTCTAGCATCTATGGAGTCATCAGTTGCAGTTCAACATCGACATTGGTACACAAGCAGCTTCTAGATTCATGCATCTTTTCTCTCTTTTTGGAGGATAGTGTTTTCCCACTAGGTTTTCTATCTTACTCCATCTTTTGAGAGATTTCTTTGGAAATTGGTACCTCACCAGGCTAGTAGTCAGGATCCATTTCTCTATAGTGTACATGGGCACCTCACCAGTACTTGTATCTGGGACCCATCTCTTTTGTGCCCACCTAAGTTGTGTTTAAGGGGGGGTGTTATTGTAGGAATATTAACACTATTACTTATTATTTAATTAAGTAATTATGTGTATATTCCCCACATGGCTTTAAGCCACCTTAGGTGGTTAGGTGTCTACTTGGAGAGTCCAATACAACTCTCCAAGCCACTTGTCAACACTCATTTGCCACCACTCCTTGAGTGTTTGAGTTGACTCTTGAAGTGACTCAAACTCTCAACACTATATGTACACCTCTTGTTCATTGTTTCTCCATTGCAATTTACAATTTATTTCACTCCAATTCTTAATCAATTTATGCTTAGTCGATTAATGGTATGATATAAACTTACTGCTTAATTTTGTTCTTTATTCTTGTTCTCTGTTATTCTATCGCTGTCATGTTTGGGGTATAAACTAACTTTAGGGACTTCATTTAGGCTCAGATATCTAGACTGTGTCTTTCTATTTCATACCACCATTTGGTTCTGTTGGCGGGACCCTAGACAAAATAGTCAATAACAAATAAGGAGAACAAGTAAAAGAAAAGTGCGGAACAAAAAGAAGAGTTGGAAAGGTAAAAAGAAAAATGATAGGAATTTTTTAATGATCTACGGTGAATTCTTTTAGGTCCTACCATTGTGAGAGGGGGAAAGTTACCTATGGGATGACAAATGGGAAGGGGGAAGGATCTTAAAAGTTACCTGAAAATATGTAACCATTCAAGTGAATCCAATCATGGGATACACAAGGATTAATGAAATACCATATCTAAAACACCCATGGAAAAAGGGGGTAACAAGAAACTAAGAGAAATTAGTTAAACTATACAAACTAGAATGGACATGAATAGGGAATAAATAAAGTAGAAACAAACTCAGGATAGACAGAAAATATATGATAGAAGGATGGAGAAGACATGAGAGTTAGAAAGGGAATGCACCATAAAGGTTGTGGAAGAAGAGAATCATGCCAATGAGGGTTTTGCTAAGCATGCCATTGTGGGTGTAGCCAAACAAATACATTTGCCAAATTAGGAGGTAGAAGATGAGAGTTCCATAGATATGACAAAGACTGATAATCCAAGACAAATAATGTCTATTTGACTTTGTAGGAAACCTAAGGATTGAAGATTTGAGTTGGTATAGAAAGAATGGTCCAAACCATGATAAAATATGGGACAAAATCAAGAAACAATTCCTTGATAATTTTGAATCACTAGAGATACCTACTGAAGGAGTAAGCAAAATGTGGGACTTAGTCCAAAGAGAGGGTGAATATATTAAAGATTTTGATAAACATTTCAAAGAAATCTCCCAGATACTGGAAGAATGATTGACATAAAAGCAAAGAGTCGGGAAAATTTTCAAGTCATATTTAGAAGGGTAACTTTGGCATGCCACATAGAGGAGTAAACTTGAAGAAGGAATGATAAAACCAAAGAGAATATGGATATGGAAAAATTTAGATTGGAGTTGGAAACATTAAAACAAAACCAAGAGATCCTCACAAGGAAGGAAGACAATTTGCAAAAATAGAGGCCGAACATATGGTGCTCTTACTGCACAAAAGAGGGACATTTGAGGAATAAGCATCCAATAAAAAAATGGAGAAAATAAGGTTGCTGCACTAAAGGTAGACCTAAGAATAATGCCAAAAAGAAATAACATAGTATTCTGTGGCGTATGTAGTGAATGGGATGATCATGAAATGGAAGATTACCCATAACTGTTATTTAGAAATTAAGCAAAGATGACAATGACTATGAACATTGGTGAAATACACACCACAACAATAGGACAGCTAACCAAGACATGGAATATGTAAAGGGATTAGCAAATACACCACTCTACACCCAGAACCATGGTTATAAGCATCCCAATTAGATCAACCAGTGAAATGTTAATACAATATAGAACACAAACTCCAACCCAATGCCATACATGAACAATTATAATAATGAGGAAAGGGGCCAATATAATGGTTACAGAGGAGGTAGAGGCCATGGTAGAGGTAGAAGAAGAATAGATGATGCCACTTGTTACAAATGCGGTAAACAAGGACATTTTGCAAGAAAATGTTGCAGGGATAGGAAGAAACTATGCACATTTTGTGATAACTCAAACCATGACTTGTTCACTTGTGATAGAGCACAATAGTATTTTAGAAATACACCTACCCAATCCAAAAGTGATGAACTACAAGGATTTAATTCACAAAAAGGGGCTCACATAATAAGGAGAACATCAAAAGATGTACCACAACCAACTAAAAGATGCTATAAGGAAAGTAGGTATGATTCAGATACTACATACAATGCAACATTAGATGAGGACATATACCTTAACAAAATAAAACTCAAACAAACTAATAAAAAGAAAAATAAAGAAAAAACCAAAGCTATGGTAATCACAAGACAAGGAACTAACATTGCAAGGCTAGAAAACACTGACAGTGAGGAAGAAGAAGAAGAGGAAGAAGAAAATTTCTTCCCCAAAAAACCAACATTTAAATCACTGAGGAATCCTTACCACAAAACACCACTTTTAATGAAATAACACTGCCAAACACATGTGGTAACTCACAACAAAAACTAGGGCACACAACCTCAAAACTATGACAAGTTAATCACATAACAAGAGGAATTTCTCATATATTGCTCCCCATGTTTTCAGGAGTAGGAGAGCTGGACTCTTACCTCATAGAAATGGAAAAGAATTTTACAAAGGAATAGTCAAGACTAGATGCACTACATGACAAATTGATTTGCAATGCGGCAAGCTAGTGGAATACAAACAAAAATACAATCCAACATTGGCCAGTCTTTAGAATTCTGATAAGAACCAAATATCTATCACAAGAATAAAAGTATGAAAGTATACCAAAATACCAAGGAAATATTACACTGCAAGAGAATTTAAACATATGTATATTGTTTTGCAAGGGTAGGAGCAAATATGATACAAGACTATATATCCAAATGTTCTATTGGACATTATCACCAATTGTACAATTTGGTATATAAACCAAGAGCATAGAATTGAAACAAAAGAATGAAACGAATTATATGAAGGCTTCATACACACAATCTCATTCTATAGCCCTAAAAAATATATCAAAATTGCACCCCTCGAGATGAAAGAAATAATATTTATACCAACTGAAGGAACTAAGGAAGAAACACTGCAACAAAGCCATCCACCACCAAAGACATATGGTATTTGGAAACTCATAGAGTTGATCGATACAAAAGAAAACTATAATGAATAGAGATGCTATAAAACTTAGGAAGAAGATAATGAGAATAAACATTACCTAGACATAGAAGTCCAACAAGGAGAGGGGGAAATTGAAAGAGCAACTAAACCCAAAGAAAAATATTACAACCAATCGGTAAACTTAGAGAAGAAAACATTGTTGAGGGTGATCCCAAGATAGCCAAAATAAGAGACTATTGGGAGGAAAGAGTAGTAGTGCAAGTTGTTGAAATATTATCAGAATTTGAAGACCTATTCCCAAGAACATTCACATATTTAAAAGGTATAAAAGAGGAATCCAGAGTAGATAAAATACAATTGAAAGAGGGAGAAGTTGTAGAAGAAAAGAACTTATAGACTAAATCTCATATGAAGAAAAAGGTCAAAGTTGAATTGGATAAAATGATATTAGTCGACATAAACAAATCGGTGGAAGATGCAGATGGGATAAGTCTTGTGGTAGTATAGAATAAGAAGTCTAGTGAAGTGAGAATATGCGTTGACTTTAGGGAACTAAATAAAGCATGCATACATGACCGATTTCCTACTCCCTTCACTGAAGAAATATTGGAATCTATTTTAGGAAGGGAGTTATATTCATCTACTGATGGCTTTTTTGGTTACCATCAAGTAAATATTAGAGAAGAAGACCAGACAAAAACCACTTTTGCATTGGATTAGGGATCCGTTATGTATATTGGTATGTCATTTGGCTTGAAAAATCCACCAGCAATATTTAGAAAAATAATGGTAAACACATTCAAGAACTTTATCCATGATTTCTTGGAGGTGTATTTGGATGACTGGATAGTCTATGGACTAGTTAAAGATCATGTGCAAACTTTTGTACCTTGCACACACACCCCATTTTGCCAAATGGAAACCCGTATTTTTTTGCTTTGGCTTGGACTCTCAACCTTTCCTCCTTATGATGACAAGAAAGTGAAATGGTACTTAGAATGTAGGATTTATTCCAAATTTGGGTATTTGGCATGTTTGATGTCGTTTGATGCCGTTTGTGATTAATTTGGAGGAGTCTTAGTTGATTTTGTGCTTTAGAAATAGACATTTGTTTCCTTTTGAGATGAAACTGGGTATCACTTGAGTTTGTACTAATATCTTGTGTCACTGGATATAGTGCTTAAAACTACTACTATAGGATGTGTCATATTGGGATTCCTATTTTCCATGCCTTAGAATTGTAAAATCATGACAAATTTCAAAACATTTTACTAAGGGGCCTATATGCCTTTACCCTGATGCATGTCTATGAAGTTACCCTGAATTTGGCTAAGTCTAAAACCCTGAAAAATTGCCTAAGTTTGAAATCTGATGGATCCTCCAAATTCTAGAATTTGCATGTTAAATCCTATGGATCCAGAACCTATCTCAAACATCTTGACAATATATTTAACAATATTTAAAGTATTAGAACTTATACTTAAATATATTTTTAAATATACTATCACTCAGTGAATTTCAAAATCTGGTAGGATTTTTGCCTGCTACTATAGTTTGCACTAAAAACCACTCTCACTGTAGTTTGCGCTAATATCATGTGTTACTAGATATTAGTGCTAAAACCTTTTCCACACAACTCTACGCTAAAAGGTCATTTCACTGGATATATCCAGTAACCGCTCAAAACCCTGCTATCTGATGATCTCAAAAACTCTACCAAGGTTATACTTAGTAAATATTGAAGGCTAGCAGGCATTTCTCACATGACAGGATATTGCATTAAAAAGTGTTGTCACTGAACATATCCAATAAGGACCTAATTCCTTGCTATCCAGTGGAGGTTAGTTTTCCCGCTAAGAAGACTTATGTCACTTAAAGCACTTTGTACTAATATGCCATATGATAGGACATATCCTATGAAGCCAGAATCCCAGCAAATCTAGTAAGGGATTAAAAGCCCGTTGATCCGGTAGCACCCTAAAACCCTGCTTTTCCTTGTTATGACTAAGAAAATCAATTCTTAAGGTAAATGTCTAATTTTAAATGAAGAACTTGGTCTACATATCATCTATGGCATCATGTTAAATTATTTTCATTATTCTTGGTAAGAATTTAGAGCATCATAAGCATCAATTAATGCATTGCATAGTGATAGATCCAGTGACCCCAAAAATCACGCTTTTTGCAAAAAGGCATAAAAAACATGAAATAAATGTATCCTACTAAATCCAAATGGGTACAAAAACATCGTAAGTCATCATAAATGTGAAATGGGTAGTTAAAAATGATGAAAAAACTAAGAAAATCATGGGAAAATACTAAATTTGTGAAGTTGGCCATGACAACAAAATTGACGTTGAGCTATCCCTGATTGATCCATGGATATAGATGGATATATTTTTATTTATCTTGACTAGAAATTATTTTTTTATGATAAAATTGATGCTTGGCATTATGGATTGTAGGTTTGAGAGGATGAAGTAACTAGCTGGAGCCACCGTGAAGGATGAAAACTCAGAGATACCTTGTTGTCCCAGGCAGGAAGAATCTTCATTTTATCAGCCAGACCACTATTGTACCTATAAAAGGACGTTGGTATGATGTCAAAGGTAATGGGATAAGCCCTAATAGTAGGAAAACAAGGTATATTAGATCCACATTATTGTTTTTCCCATAGAGCATGTTCAATGTTCAAGACATGTTCATAGTTGTCCTAGCCATCTAGTCATCGAATATCAATCTAGCAAGCATCCAGTTGGATGTGCCTTCATAAAAAATGTGACACGTACTCTTCTTGACTAGTCAACTCATCAGAAAAGATATTTTCTCATTAGACAACTCAAAAAACTATTATTTTGTCTTGTTCCCATGAGTTGAAAAGTTGTAATTTTGTCTTTCTCCTAAAGGACAAAAGTAATTTTGGGATTGTAATTGCCCACTGACCAAAATTAAATGTAATCAAATATGAGCCCTTGGTGTTAAATTAATCTCCACCATCCATTTGAAAACTCACTACACTTGCCTCTCTATATAAAGGCAACCTCTCTTACTATAAAAGAATAAGAAAGGACTAAAGAAAAGAATTGTTGAAACTCTGCCATTTTTCTGAATCAATACAAACATAATGTTGTTTGCTACTGCCATATGAGTTTATTTTGTTGATTGGATATGATTATCATGGTTCTTCTTTGCCTTTCCAATTAGTTGTTTAGTTGCATTTATGGTTAATTATTCATATATTTTATGGATTTCTTATCCATACCATTAATGGCTTGCTGATTGTATGTCATTGAACATGGTTAGTCTGGACATATTTTATATGAGCTAAAGTTTGATTATGTGAGTTTATTAAACTGCATTAGGAATTGGGTGTTGAATGAATCTTTCATAGTTTGAAAACCCTTGTGTTTCCTTAGAAGATTGCATAGTCTCTGTAGTGTTGTGGGTTGCTTGGCTAAGAAGAGATTTGTTTATTATTGAGAATCTATCTATTTGTTTGTTGATCATTTATGTAATTGTCTATAGGATCTCTCTATCCCTTCTCTCTCCCTTTTTCTTTTCCATTTTATTTATTAGATCTGGTTAGATTAGGTTTCATAAACTTGCATAGTGTTGTCACAGAATTCATATTTAGTGAATGCAAGTTAGTAGATTGCTTGTCGCAAGTTGAAATCACTAATTTTGTAGCAATCTGGGTATACATCAGTTTGTCTATGCATTGTCAAATAATAAAATTGATCAATGTCATGTTCAATCAAACCCTAATGCATAAAGTTTGTCTACATTTCATGTAAGTCCCCATAGTTGGACCAGCCAAATACATATCCACTAAGTTATCCTGCAAGTCAAGACCTGACAGTATAAACCTTGTGGCAGTCTTTTTATAGGTTTCCTAGGATAGGATTCCTTTCAAGAGAGGAGAGATACCTTTGTGTCTTACCTGCGTTGTTGTGTACTAAAACCACCATCAACACAAACATTGAAAATGATGCTTAACAAATGCAAGAGCCTGCAACTATCTTTAAATTTGAAGAAATGTATGTTTGAGGTACCTTTTGGTACCTTACTAGGACATATTTTCTCTAAAGAGGGACTAATGGTAGACCCCTTGAAAGTTATACTAATAATGACACTCCCACTATAAAAAATAGCACCAAAGGTGAAAAATTTCTTGGGATACGTGGGATATTACCACAAATTTATCAAAGGATATGTGGCAATAGTAGCACCCTTAGGAGAACAAAAAAAGAATAAATTTGGTAGAAACATTGAATGGACTGAATAGTGTCAAACTTCTTTTGACACATTGAAGTAAAATATTGCAGATGGACCCATACTGATATTGTTGGATTGGAAAATAACATTTCATGTACATGTTGATGCATCAGGAATTGCTATAAGGGTTGTGCTAGCTTAGCCGAAAGGTAATAAAGACCATCCCATAGCATTTGCTAGTAGGAAACTATCTAAAGTAGAGAAAAATTATACAACCACAGAGAGAGAAACTTTAGCCATGGTATATGCTTTATAGAAATTCAGACACTACCTATTATCCACAACATTCATTTTCTATATAGACCATCAACCTTTTAAATATTTATTGAATAAGCCAATCACTCAAGGAATAATATGTCGGTGGTTACTGCAATTTTAGGAGTTTGATTGGGTGAGTGCAGGATCATCATGGGTCAAACAATACCTCTAAGTGGCAATGAAAATACTAAAAGTCAAACTTAATCATGTTCATGTGGAAATTTGAATGGATTATCTACACAATTTGAAAAATATGTAAGAACTAAATTTACTTGGTGAAAATGAATAATTCAATGAACAACTACTAGCATACCTATATTTAAAAAATATATCTAAAGTATGCCAAGAGATATCCTTTTCAAGGTGCCTATATAAATAGATTGAATGTGTGTCTTTACATATGCCATTCTATAATGTTTCTTTCTTTCATTAAAGCATAGTGATGACTTCTTTTGATCCAACATGTATTTTCTTTTTTCTTTTTTATTCCTTTCACCTTCTTTTTTTTGTTTTTTTAATATGTGGAGTGACTATTTGTTTTTTTAATAAAGATTCTAGATTGGAATCTTATAAGTTTACATAGAAATTCCCAAATCTTTCATCTCCCATTCATGCTGTGAATGTAGGAATGCCTCTTGGCGTAATTAAAATTTTTAGAAAAAATAAAAATTGGGTGTCATTCCAGCCAACCTAAGTATGAACAAAAAAATATTTTGTTTTAATCTTTTAGAATAAGTTAAGGACTTATGCTTGGATGTGACTCATATTTTCTTGAAAAAAAATTCCAAGAAAATAATTATGATTTTTTAATTGATTTTTTCAACATTAAGAAGTAATTTTCCAGCCAACCTAACTCGATAAAAAAAATTTGGAATTCAATTTTTTTAAAACCTATAGCTAGAAAAGTATAGAGTGTGATACATCTTTCAGACTTAAAAAAGGTGAAATGGTTTGAAAGTTATGGATGTTTTTCACTTAGTGTGTCCACCAGGATTTCAGACACACTCTATACAGAAAATTATGAATACTTGTTTAATAATATGATAATCAAGAAAATCTTATATTTTTTTAAAGATGACAATTTATTCAATAAACCCTTTTCATTTTATAAAATTTGAACAAAAAAAAGTTGTCAGCACGGAGGGTGATATTCGAAGAAGAGGGTGAAACCTGTAAACATGTTAGAATTTAGAGAAAGTCAACTATGCTAATCCCAAGCCTAAATACAAGGCATTCTCAAAGCAAAATGAATATATGTTACTAACAAACATCTATTAATAATGGATATCCGTTATTAAAGTAATAGATATATGTTTTGTAGAGCTAAGAACAAATATCTGTTCCTAGGAAACAAATATCCATTTCTAGGAAGCAGATATCCATTTCTAGGAAATAAGTATCCATTTCTAGGAAATGAATATCCATTATTCCCATTTAATTTTGGGCCCAATTTGAGGGAATGCCTTAATACACCTATATAGAAACATGTGGCACACTCTTGTGCTAAATTTCTCTCCCTTCTTAATACCTATATACCCTCATATACTCCCCTCCTTTGTGCATTCCCACAGTTGACTTATCCCTACCCTATCTACATGTTTTCCACACTTACAACTCATTGTTAAGCCCATATTTGTAGACATTCACCCCTACCTCAAATTCACCCATTCTAGGTCCCAAGTCATTTCTATGACATGTAAAAGCAATCCCGCACAACACAAGTCTATTCCAAAGTTAAAAATTTTAAAATTCAAAGATCGTAAACTCTCACTCTTTCCCACTAGCCATTGGGGGCAGGCTTGGCACAAGTTTTTTGACAATTTGTTTTATCTTTAAAAATTTAAAGTCATTCATCTGAGTATTAACTCATAATTAGTAATCATCCAAATTCTTAGAGCATACAAGAAGCATTTATTAGAGGAACACTTCAATTGGTGCACTAAAGGAAACAACATTTACTTTTTAGTCATCATTGAGGACTTTTTCATGCTTGATTGTTGTTTATTAATTTTAAAACAATTGTAAGTTTGATCTTTTCAAGGGATTGACCTCAAAGAACTTGCCCTAATGATCTAGCAGCCCCCTCGAGGCGTTTGACAGTCATTATAGAGAAAAGAATTTAATGAATTAGAGAGCAAATGGATATCCATTCAGACCAAGTGTAAAGCACTTTTAGGCTTCATATGAAGTTCCCAAAAGCCTAGAGAATCATCTAGTATGGATTTATAATGTGTTATGATACATATAGTACAGTAAATCATCTAGTATGGTAGTGATACATCTAGTATGGATTTATAATGTGTTATGATACATATAGTATGATTTCTATTGATGATATCACACCTCCCTCACCTATGCACCATATTAGTAGTGGTTCATTGTGCTGGGGGAGGGGTGCCAACGAGAAAAATCTATGGAAGATCACAAAAGTAGATAAATCTTCTAGAGAAGAGAAGACCTATTGACATAACCTAGAACCACCATCATCTCTTTTCTACAACATGACCTTGCCATTAAGCAATCTCTATTAACTTAGTTGATGATAATACATCTACCATTATGGTTGCAATAGTAGTTGTTTATTACAATAATAATAATAAAATATTTAAATTATAAACATAATAGATATCTAATTTATGAAAATTTAAGGATTATAAAGCACTTAAACATGAGTGTACATGAGCTATATTATTCCTAGTCTTTCCATTCCTATGTAAAAGTGTTCATTCAAGGGTGCATATTGATTCAAATTTTGTCATTTTTTATTTATATGTGGAATAATTATTGACAATATATAGTATAAATATGTTGCAAGACCAAATCCTATAACCATGAGTACTATATCAACAATTTAGGATGGGTTGCTCAGATATTGGCTCCTATTATTGATATAGTACTCGTGGTTATTGTTGATATAAAGGTTAGAACTATAACAAGATTCATGTTTACCTATCACAAGGTTACTTCTATCATTATTGCACATGATACATATGGCTACGAATAGTGATATTGTTCCTTTTATATATGTCATGATGTTCTTATTCATTTGGTCTATACATCATAATGTCCTATTTTTCATGGTAGGCCACCTTTATCTACTCCCATGCCTACTTTTCATGCATTTACTAGATCACATACTTGAAATGCACATTGTTGACGTATAAAATTGTGCATTTTCTAACACCAACATGGGAAGTTTCAAGAATGTGGAACTTGCTACTTGAAACAACCTCTAGATTTTAAAGAAGCTAGCTCTTCTCTATTTCAATTGGATTTTAAGAAAAGGGTAAGAAATTAATAGGATTACAGATACAATTAAGCAAATCTAACTATGGCAGTGCACCTGAGTAAAAATATCCCCTTCAATTTAAGTACAGTGAAACTATTCTCAAGATACAGTTATATTAAAGAGTAGATATTGCATGATTAACATAAATAGATAGAATGAATATTATCAAAGGCTCACAACCAGACACTTTGCAATGACACAGATAATATCAACCAAGGCACAGAATAGAGTTCTTCTTATTAATCTTCCAGCAACATAGAAGGCACAGATACATGCACAAATACATTACCTTTCTTATCAAGAACAAAAAAATAAAGGCAAAATGACATAAACTGGTCACAGCAAAGTCTTCAACTTCTCTTTTAGATTCTAACTACAAACTTATAAAAAATCCTTGAATCTATTCTCAAAAGTATATCTATGTCTATGTGTCTCGATCTATTACAAATACTGCATATTTATAATCATAGATCCAACCCAAGATTTCCTATAACAACTGAATCCTCAATGGCCCAACAGAATTGAAGATAACTAGAAGTTCTTGATAGTTACGATCCTTTGAATCTGCAATGGTCGTTCCTCCTTAACGCTCATTGGCTGGGGCAAAATATATGTGGCACAACTCCTTCATTGAGACAAACACATGGTGAGACCCGCACGCTTACAACTGACACAAAATATGATAGATGGCAGCATCCTCATCAAACCCAAAAACTCCTTTGTCTTTTCAGAAATGAATAGGAAAATGACACTTGTCACATTCTGTAGCCTTTAAAACCTGATATGTGTCTTCTCCTGCAGAGCCTTTAAAACATGTGTCTTTATGCTTGGGTGACCTCCTTTAATGACATCTGTCGCAACCCACATTACTCATAAAATGAGACACAATACATGATGTGACCCACAACCTTGATGCCCACTACCCTTAAAGGGATAAAACTGGGGCAAATGGTAGCCTCTGCGTACACACCAGCTAACACGTGGCAACTTTCAAAACACTATTGAAACAAATAAAACTTTTGAAAGGTCCTCGTGGAAGCTGACACTTGGCACAACCCTTACAAAACATAGAAGCTTTTGAGACTGCCTCTGTAAGTGACACATGGCGACACTCACACGCTTTTGAAACAAAATAAACTATTGAAACTATCTACTATGTGGTATGGCTTGCATAAGACTTAATATTTGAAACAATATTGTGGCTTTGACTCTGGCTTTGACACTTGGCAAATTTTGCATGAAACATTTGAAACTCACACATAAACAAAAAAAGACCCATGCAATAACATTTGAAACCCATGGACTAAGCTGCGACTGAAACAAAATGTAGATTTTTTGACACTCTACAATTCTTGGCAACCATTAGGACTTCTGAGCCTGCTCTGAAAAAACCTAAAACTAGCAAAAATATATGTATTAAAAATACAACTTAGAATCATAAATTTTGCAATGCTGTCTGATAAACAGACCGTTCTAAATCGGAGAGCCCCTGTCTACTCTATAAATCTTGAAAAACAAAATCAAGATTAATTATATTTTTATGAGAAAAAGTTTGCGAAATTTGTACCATAGCCTTTAATTGAAATTCTAGTTGGGCCATAGGTATCAACACAGTTTCAACTTCCTTGACTGATGATGAATCACTTAACCCCTGAAAAATTGTCTGATCATTTTGCTTAGTCAAGAGAAGGGTCTTGATGTCATTAATCATCGACACTGTGTTACTATCTGGGAATGGTGAAGGAAGCCCCATTTGTACCAAATCTTCTATATGTTTCTTCATATTTTTCACTCCTTCTTTCACTGTATCTAGGAGCTCTTGACAATTTGTGGCCGTAGAGTTACAACTCAAAACTTCATTGACCTTCTTAGTAGCAACCATTCTATCATTGATACCTACTACTGATAATGTCTCATCTGTTGTGTCATAAAATTTCTTCAATAAAAGTTGAGAGTCAGAAACCCTCAATGAAATAGTAGACAAGGTGGCCTGCACCGAAGTTTCTACTTTCTCACACAGCTGCTGAGCATTTAATAGAAAAGTTAAAGATGGATTTAGCTAGATAATCTGCTCAGAGATTCTCTTCCATACTGAAACATATAGCTCTTTTACCAAATTAAGAACTCTAGCATTTTGTGGCCTATTAGCCAACTCAATTGTCAGCTACTTTATTCTTTGTTGCTTAGCCATGAGTTGTGCCTGAACTGCACTATTAGCATTTTGCTCATTCAATTTAACTTCTATTGCAAGTGTGTGGCCTCTTGCAGCTTATCCTGATATTTCTTCTCCAAAGTGGTTTTCTCCCATCTCAAAACAGTTACTACAGCTTTTTCTTGTGCTAGCTTAGACTTAAGAGAAGCATTCTGGGCCTTTACAGCTTGATGTATCTACAAAGAAATAGTATTTTGCAACTATATGTTTAGATTATCAATCTCATTTTTCTTAGATTGAATCTCCCTAGCAAGATTGTTGCTATTCACTTTGTCTTGAGCCAAATCATTTTCTACTTTTTGTAACTTCTTGGATACCTTCAAATAGTCTGTTGCTATAGTAGATGCAGTTTCATTTAGTAGCTCAACTCTGTGTTGTGGCTTGAAGAGAGACATATCCATGGCCACAACATTCATAGCATAATCTTGGGGCTACATTTGATCATTTGGTTTCACCACATTTGGGGACAAATGTGTAACTATCAATGATTGTTGAATGGGGTCATAAAGTGACCTCATGTGTACCACAACAAGGCTCTTGTTTTTCTTTTTCCTCTTTTTGTCCATCCTGGCCTCTCTAGCCCTTTTTGCTATGTCTGCTTGAGCTTGGAATGTAGGAGGGGATGTAATGTAGCCTCCAACAAAGGGGTGGCCTTGAGGCAGGCCGTAGGGAATAGTAAATAATTGATGGCTAGGAAAAACCTGAGGAGGGGTCCTTTTAGGTATAGATGGAGAAAATAATGGCAATGTAATGGCCTGTGAGGACATGGCCTGGGTACTGGCAGTTGTGCTAGGGGTTGATGTAAGCACAGCAGAAGTGCCAGGGATAATGAATGTCTAGCTAATTTGGATTGCCACTCCTATAGTAGAAGAAAGAGATACAGGGGAAAAGGGAGAAGAAGCACTTACTTGAGAGACAGAAGAGGTGACTGGCAGTTGTTGCTGCTGTGGTTCTATTTCTTCCTCTTCTTCCTCTTGCAGGTACAATCTCCTATGTTTCTTAGGCCTCTCATGTTTCCTCTGTTTCTTTCTCTTCAACATTTACCACCACTGGTGGTTGTAAAAGAACAATTCTGGAACCCCCAGATGCTAAAGCTATTTGAGTCCCTAGAGTTGGTGATAACACCACACCTTTTTGCTTCTCTAAGGTGCTGAGGGATTGGGGCCATGAAGATGCAGGAGCAGTAGATGATGCATGTCCTATTTCTTGCATAATTTGGGCTGACTTTGTTTCTTCTTTTGTCTCCTCACCCTTCCTCTGAATTCTACTTGTGTCTAGACTTGAGACTGGGGAGGGACGCTACTCATCCCAGATTGATTCCCATTTTTCATCACTCTCAACATTCCCAAATGAATGTGTGAATTCTAAAATTTCTTGCCTATATTTCTAATAGGCTTCAATCTTTTCTGCTCTCCATTCTTGGGATTTTAATGCTTTCCTTAGACCAGCAGTCATTTTCATCTTAGGGTCATATTCCTTCTCTTTAATATAGAAGTTTTCCCATGGCCTAGGCCCCTCATAGGGCAAATCAGTTAATTCAATATACAGATCTAGGTTATCTTCTTTCAGATTCCTCCTGTCCTCCTAGAAAGGATGACCCTCATGTACCATCTTGGCATGAACCTTATTATTTATAATCCAGGAGGCTAGAAAACTATCTGGGTCATATTTCTATTTATCCTCTATGATGAGGAACCCAAGGGCAACTAACTTTCTTAACAAGAGGTTTTCTGCACTTCTAAGTTTAAGTGTCATGTTTTTTCGGGCCCATGGGACATCATACATCTTCTTTCTTTTCTTGTGGCCAAAGTCATTATCAACCACAGATACCTGTCGACTCACTTCTAAGAATATGACCCTAGGGTTCAATACTTTAGGTAATAGCATGGGTTTCCCACTGAAACCTTGGACTCTGATTATTGTATTATGTGCCCCAAAGAAGTAATCATAGGGAATTGGGCAATTGGTTATAAAACCCCTTATACTCTGTGTCATCCTATGTTCTACAGGATCAGGGCTTAACTGGTAAAAAGCAGGGGTGACCAAATGTTCCCAAAACTCATAAGGGTCAGAGATTTTAGATAACACACGTGTCCATGCGGACACAGGGATGGTTTTATTATGACCAAAATCTGGATCATACATATGTTGTGTAAAAATACCATAGTTCTGATACAACGTAAGATGGAACAGGAAAGAAGAACACCTAAAAACTTGCCTTCTCTTGAAATTTGTGAGTTGATCAATCATGGCAGCAACAATTTGTTCCAAAAAATCTAGCTAGTACTCTTGTGATTTATCCACAGTTTTCATTCTGAAAATGATAGCCAATTGCCAGTCATGGACTGTGTTATCCTCCCTCATTCCAAAAATGAAAGCTATCATTGAAAGTGCCTCCTAAACATTTTGACTAAATTGTGCCCGCCTAGTGGTAGTGTGGGCATATGAGGATTATCTTCTCCCAGTTGCATCTCTGAATTTAGGAACTTTAATTTATTATTTATATTTGCCCATGTGTTTTGCATTTTGGAAACATTTGGAAATGTGGTTGTTCTATCATACTGCAGGGCCATCATGTCCCTTATGGCCTTGGGCATAATATGCCCTATTAAAGGGCCCTATTGGATAGTATTTGATGGTGCATGAAACAGTTCTGCACATAACTTGATTAGCTTGGGACAAGGGTGAACATTTGGGACTAGGAACTGTGCCAATTGAGAGGTCCATATCCTCATACCAAAAGTCTCAGACTACCCACTATTCACCTGAAGAATGCACCTTTGATGTGCCCCTTCTCGGAGACTCTTGGTGTTCTTTTGAAGGGTTGTGTCGTATATGCCATCTGCATAATCCTTCACCTGTTCTGGGTTGACAGAAAACCCTACTTCAGGAACCCTTGTTCTTGGATAGGTTTTCCTTGGTTGCAGGGGTGCCTAAGCATATGATTTGTTGTTCAATGGTTTGTCCATTGACTCATAAATTCCAAGTCCCTCTTGTGGTGACTGTGTCTCAGACATATCTATATCTTCATGAGGAGAATGTAGGAAGCTTTGACACAGAAAAGAATGAAACTATTTTTTTTTTCAGAGTGATACTTAGCTGAAAGGCACTTACTAGGGACAGAGTTCAGATGCAATAGTTATTGAGAGAAGAAAGATAGAAGAAAATGATGGTTACACTTAGGACTTAAAAACTAGCTCATTAGGACTTATGGAGATAATAAATGACACATCTTATCTTATTAATGGCATTAATGCCGAGAAACAGCTAGTGTATCTTTTTGAAATCTACATGAAATGAAGTGTCAGATATGTTACGAGAGAGGCTATCCTTCTGAAAAAGCATGTACTTTGAGGGAATTTAGGGATTGCTGAACAACCTTAATAAATGCTAGACTAAAAGAGAAGGGGCTCTGCGCTACTGACACGTGTTCACCGAACACTTATTTGAAAAGGAAAGTAGTAAAAGAAGGTGGGAAAATAGGAAAGTGAAAAGGAAAGAAAACTAACTATGATACATGATGAGCCCCTCCTTAATTGAAGTGTTTTAGAAAGATCCCATTTACCGAAATCTCTTCAGGTTCTCCATCCATGGTCTCCAGCTCGAATGAATTTTGTTGCTTGCAGGAACGAATTTTATAAGGACCCATCCATAATGATTCAAATTTACTGTGTCGACTTGGCTTGGCAGCTCTTTCATCCTATTTCAATACCAGAGAGCCAACCTCAAAAATGGGATTTGAAGTCTTCTTATCGAACCAGTCCTTAACCGTTTTCTGATGTTTCATTAGTGACTCATGTGTCTTTTCCCTTTTCTATTGAACTTCCAATAGTTCAACAACTCTGACTTGCATGGGGCCATTCTCCTCAATTTATATCTATTTTAACAATTGTAAAGAAGGGACCTCTAATTTTAGTGGCATTACCACAGGTTTACCATAAACTAATTCATAGGGAGACATTTTAGTCACTTGATTTGGCATGATCTTGTCAGCCCACACTGCTGTATTAAGTAACTTATGCCACTCTTTGTGATAATTGGTACCTATCCTTTTTATGAGTCTAATAAGGTTTTTGTTAGTGGACTCTGCCAGACCATTACCTTGAGGTTAATACTTTGAAGAAGTCTTCAAATAAATCCCATTCCTTAATGCTTTAGCATTATCTGATATGATGGTATGAGGAGGATCAAACCGAGTAGTTATGCCTTCTAAAAATTCTAATATGACCTTTTTTGTTGCCTCTTTGAGTGGTACTGCTTCACTCCACCTGGTAAAGTAATCTATTGCTATGAGAATCCATTTGTGTCTCATACTTGACACTGGATTGATCATACCAATAAAATCTAGACCCCATTGAGCAAAGGGTTCATCCACAATTATGGGACTTAGAGGCATTGCTGCATTTCTCCTTTTGCCTGTATAAAACAGACAAGCCTGGCATTCCTTAACTAGCTGATTACAATTTGTAAAGAGAGTGGGCCAAAAATATTCTACTTGTGTTACTTTGATTGCAGTGGTCCTTGCTAAAAAATGTCCACCTGAAACTCCATGGTGTAATTCGTGTAGTACTCTTTGAGCTTCATCCTTCTCTATACATCTTAAGAGTATACCATCAATATTCCTTCTAAATAAAATATGATCAATTAGCACAAAATGGGTCCCTTGCTACCTATAATGCCTTCTCTTATCATGGGAGAGCTCATTTGGGAAAATCCCATATTTCATAAACTATATCCTGTATTTGACCCAAGAGTCTTGGTCAACCTCTTGGAGTTTCAACACATTTTCACTTTCTGTTTCTTTAGTCACTGTTCTTTCCATGTCTTGGGTCATGTATTGGCACAATCCCTTGCCTCTGACTAACTAGGTGGGTCTTACTTCTACATCATATTCTAGACTATTTGTTATCCAATTGGCTCTTTTCTCAGTGATCTCACCTTCCATAATATATTCTCTTACACTGGGGTGAGCCACTAATATCAGAATCTTGTTTCTTGTTACCAAATGTCTAAATTTTTAAAGGGCTTTCACCATGGCATATGCTTGCTTCTCCACAAAATTATATCTAGACTCATATTACCTAAGAGTTTTGGAGAAAAAAGCTATTGGATGTTCTCCTTCCTATTCATCATCTTTTTGAGTTAGAATAACAGCAACACTGAATTCTCCCCCATACACATACATTATAAAAGCCTTAGAAAAATCTGGGTTTCTGAGTACTGGGGCTGTTGAAATGGCTCTCTTGACTCCTTCAAAAGCATGTCTTCCCTTTGTGGTCCATTTTAAAATGAGATCCTTTTTAAGCAACAATGTCATTGGTCTTATTAGACATGCAAAATCATATATGAATCAGCTAACAAAGTTGATTTTTCCTAGAAAGGATTAAACTGCTTTCTTGTTGACTAGTAGAGATAGGTTCATTATGGTTGTGACCCTTTTTGGATCAATAGAGATCCCTTCCTTTGACACTATATGACCTAGAAGTTTACCCTGAGGTACATCAAAGATACATTTCTTGGGATTCAAAGATATTCCAAACTATTGGCATTTCTTAAAAATAACCTCTAAATGGTCAAAATGATCTCTGGCATTCTTAGAAAAAATAGTCAAGTCATGTAGATAGATCAGAATAATCTTATTTATAAGTTCCCCAAATGCTACATCCATTGTACACTGAAAAGTAACCCCAGCATTTGAAAGGCCAAAAGGCATTTTAGCATATGCAAATGTTCCCCACTTTGTAGTGAATGTAGTCTTATGTTGATCTTCATCTACTAACCAAATCTAATTGTATCCTGAGAAACCATCCAGCAAGGAAAACCTTTCTGACCCAACCACAGTCTATAAAATCTGTTCAATAGAGGGCAGGGGATAATGATCTTTCAAAGATGCTCTATTCAAATCACTGAAATCTACACAAAGTCTTATGTCACCATTCTTCTTTCTTATAGGTACTAGGTTTGATACCCAGGTTGAATGCTTAATTGAAAAAATAATCTTTGATTCTAGAAGCTTTTGCTGTTCATCCACCATTAAAGGCTCAATTCTAGGATTCACTAGCCTTTGCTTCTGTCAGACTGGTTTAGATCCTTCAGTAAGCTCTATGGTGTGTTGGATGATATCTCTATTATAGCCATGGAGGTCCTCATAGGTCCAAGTAATCACCCTATCATATTTATCACATAAAGCAATCAGCCTTTCCTTTTCCTCTTGGGTTGTAGAATTACCAATTTTCAACTTTTTGAAACCTCCTCTTATCTAGGCTTGCATCTTTTGGATCAAACAAATTTTCTAGAGTAATAAGTCCTTTAGGGAGTTTATTTGATTTTAGCTAGATAATTTGGTCACTATATGCTTCTTCAAATTTGGGATGCAACTGATCAGCAAATTCACCTAATTGTTGTAAAAAAGCAAGTACTTGAAGGTCATTGTCAAAAACATACTGGTTTTGATGATTGTCTGGAATTGTTCATCTTACTATAACCTTAACTGACTCATTATTAACTAGTAGATCACTTGCTGGGTCAAACTGTGAACCAATCTATGCCATTCTATCTACTTCAGAATTTTGGGCTCTGGGAACTACCTCAATATTGAAAGCTTCAAAACCATCTATCAGGTCCCAAATCCTATGCTAATAGGATCTCATTCTTACATTTTTGGCTATGGGTTTTTCTCTGATTTGTTTTACCACTAGTTTTGAATCTCCTCTTACTATCATATTCTTTATTTCCTCTTTCTTTGCCAACATGAGTCCATGCACCAAAGATTCATATTCAACATCATTATTGGTATAGGCAAACTGAAAACGAATGGCTCTTAGAATTTTCTCACCATTTGGGGCAGTAAGGCAAATTCCTACTCCAGCACCATTTTTACTTCTAGCCCCATCAAAATTTAGGGTCCACATTTCTAAGTTTCTTTCAGCTTCTCCACTTTTTGATATTTCTTTCCTTATAATATTAGGGATTTCTTGGTCTTTTTCAAAAATGACATAAGTGCCTAGACCAGTAGAGTCGTAGTTTCCATAGGGATCACTCTGCATCATGGTCAATAGCTGATTGTTCTCTTCTTTCTGTTGGTCATGTTCAGTCCAGTCACCTAATTCTTCAACAAAGATTCTTTCCTCTTTATTCAGCATGGCATGGGATGCTTCTAATTTTGGGGTTGGTTCATTTGTTATATGGTCTTTGGATAATGGCTCAGATAATATTTTCATCTTTGTCCCATATTTAGTTCTTAGGATGAGGTGTGACCAATCTAGTGACATGTAACCTCCTATTTTGGCTATGAAATTTTTGGACAAGCATAAACCAAACACAGGGGGAATATCTATGACTACCACATCCTGATTGACAATTATATTTGCATAGTATATAGTTGTAATGGAAGTTGTTTGATTTTTCCTATTGTTTTGATAGATTTCCCATCCAACTGCATAACCCCTCTTGTAAGTGGTTCATATTTTATCTTTAAAGCATCTGCTATCTACGTTGGCATTATTGTAGTACTGGCCCCAAAATCTATCATTGCATTATGCAGCAATTTTTTCCCAACTATTAGAGTCAAATAAAAGGGATCTGGTTTATATTTACCTACCTCAAGTGCATTGTTCAATAGAGCTGTTGTCTGTAGAGGTACAATATCTTTGGACTGAAGTTTCTCTTTATCAATAGCTCCTTCCTTAGCACCAGTGTGTTTAGAGGCTTCTTGACCTTGCAGGGCTTCCTGCAACAATGTCTTCTACTTGGGAATAGCTAACATATCCCAGATTGATACATGTGTTGAAGTTCTTTCTAGCTGGTCTACCACATTTACAGGTCCTAATACTTGGGTCTTTGAATAATAAGGGTACCTTATCTTTTCTAGAACCTGTCCTGAGGCTACTTGATTCTACATAGGCTGAGGCATGTCTTTCCTAGAGACTGGGTTGTGATAATTTTGAAATGGAGGAGTTTCCATGATTTCATTATTAGTGACTTCAGGCTGGTCCATCATTCTCCTCTTTGATCTAGTATAATAGTCTGACTGCACCAATGGTTTCTTTGAAGTGGATACCTCATTCAAGAACATTGAATCTTCCTCTTCAATCCATGAAAACAAGGCACGTTCAGGGGCTATTTCTTCTTCTTGTTGTATGGACATCCCTTGCATCTGGGCCACCATCACTGCATTTTGAACACTAGGGGACTAATATGGTGGAGTGTTAGGAATTGAGAATTGTCCTTCTAACCCTCTCTATTCTTCTATCTTTTGCTACAAATTACCTCTAGGACAGTCTCTGGGAATATGGGCATTGTTGCAGGGAAAGCACCAAGCATTTGTGTTATCTGCTAAGTTATTTTTCCCTGGAACTATTTCCCTATTGGGATTATGAGGGATAGTTTGTACAGGTGTAGGGACTGAAACCAACTGGTTTGAAGGCTAAGGATTAGTTTGCCTTTGAGGGCCTTGATATTGATTTGGTTGAAAGCGAGGTCTATTTCCTTGATAACCTTGATAAGGGGGCTTTGGATAGGGATTTTGTTGTCTCTTTAGATTAATTATCTCATTTGAGAAGGTCCTTAGAATGTTCTTGACATCATCCATTTCATATGGTTGAGCATAGGTGTTTGCCCTTGTAGGTTGTTGAGGTACTGGAAATGAATACATGGACATAAGTGGGGCTGTAAGATTAGGAGCTTCTTGTGACAAAGGTAGGGTAATTTCTGGGAACATAGGCATAGGAGGCCTTGGGGGCAATTTTCTAGCATCTATCAAGTTATTTTCAGCCTCGACTACCAACTCATATGCTTCTGGTAATGTCTAACCTCCAAGAGACTGAATCATTACTGATATATCAGAGATTAAAGCTTTGAGGTAAAATAGAATAGCCAGACCTGATAATGGTCTTGCTGTAGCAGGAATTCTATCCCAGGTCTTTTGAAATCTTGAGTTGAAATCGGTCATGGCTTCTTGTGGTGCCCTTTTGATAGTTGATCAATTGTTGCAGCAAGGAAGATTTATCACCTTTCTCTTTAAATCTTGCAAAGAAAGCATCACCAAGCTGATCCCATGTAGATATTGTATTTGGAGTGAGAGATCTATACCAGTCCAAAGCCTTTCCTTTGAAACAAGTTGCTAGCAGTCTTATTGCCACATTCTGTTGAGTAATAACATGTACTGTACATGCATCAGATACATCTTGCAGATTCTCCCCAAGTGTCTTGAAATCTTCTCCATTGAACTTAGGTAGAGACTTTAGAGCGTTGGCTAGAATAGCATCCCAAGTTGCTGGTGGTATTGGGAGGATGAGAGGGCTACCAGTACTCCAATTTGCATAGTTCCTTAGAGGTACAGGTGCTCCCATATTTATTCTTTATGCTACTGCAACTTGATTTACTCTTCTCCTTGGAGTATCTACTGATGGTGGTAAAAGAATGCCTGGACTAGCAACAAACTGAGCTCTTGTTGTAGGTCCATAGCTCTGGCTCATACAATCTTGATAGAAACTTCAAGAAAGGTCCCACCAGGCGTGCCAAAAACTATTGATGTATAAAATTATGCAGGTTCTAACACCAACATGGGAAGTTTTAAGAATGTGGAACTTGCTACTTGAAACAACCTCTAGATTTTAAAGAAGCTAGCTCGTCTCTATTTCAATTGGATTTTGAGCAAAGGGTAAGAAATTAACAGGATTACAGATACAATTAAGCAAATCTAATTATGGCGATGCGCCTGAGTAAAATTATCCCCTTCAATTCAAGCACAGTGAAACTATTCTCAAGATACAGTTATATTAAACAGTAGATATTGCATGATTAACATAAACAGATAAAATGAATATTATCAAAAGCTCACAACCAGACACTTTGCAATGACACATATAATATCAACCAAGGCACAGAACAGAGTTATTCTTATTAATCTTCCAGCAACATAAAAGGCATAGATACATTAACTTTCTTATCAAGAACAATAAAATAAAGGCAAAATGACATAAACTAGTCACAGCAAAGTCTCTGACTTCTCTTTTAGATTCTAACTACAAACTTATCAAAAATCCTTGAATCTATTCTCAAAAGTATATCTATGTCTGTGTGTCTCGATCTATTATAAATACTACATATTTATAATCATAGATCCAACCCAAGATTGCTTGTAACAACTGAATCCTCAACGGCCCAACGGAACCGAAGATAACTGGAAGTTCTTGACGGTTATGATCCTCTGAATCTACAATGGTCATTCCTCCTTAATGCTCATTGGCTGGGGCAAAATATATGTGGTACACCTCCTTCATTGAGACATAGACACATGGCAAGACCCGAATGCTTACAACTGAAACAAAATATGACAGATGGCAACGTCTGTATCAAACCCAGAAACTCCTTTGTCTTTTCATAAATGAACAGGAAAATGACACTTGTCGTGTTCTGTAGCCTTTAAAACTTGATATGTGTCTTCTACCACAGAGCCTTTAAAACCTATGTCTTTATGCTCAGGTGACCTTTAATGACATCTGTCGCAACCCACATTACTCATAAAATGAGACACAATAAATGATGGGACCCACAACCTCGGCACTCACTACTGTTAAAGGGATAAAATTGGGACAGATGGCGGCCTCTGTGCACATGCCAGCTAACATGTGCCAACTTCTGCAACACTATTGAAACAAATAAAACTTTTGAAAGGTCCCCGTGGAAGCTGACACTTGGCACAACCCGCACAAAGCATAGAAGCTTTTGAGACTACCTCTGCAAGTGACACACAGCGACACCCGCGCACTTTTGAAACCAAATAAACTATTTAAACTATTTGCTATGTGGCGCACTCCATATAAAACTTAATATTTGAAACAATATTGTGGCTTTGACTCTAGCTTTGACACTGGTGAATTCTACATGAAACATTTGAAACTCGCATAGAAACAAAATAAGACCCATGCAGCAACATTTTAAACCCGCGGACTAAGCCGCGACTGAAACAAAATGTAGAGTTTTTGACACTCTACACACATAAGGGGTATGATGTAATTGATAAATTTACAAGTACCTACTAATAGATCTAGATTTGGGGCCTAATGTTTTCATCTAAAATATATAGAGATGTACTGAAACGAGATCTCAAACTAAGATAATAGTACCATTTGATGTAATTCATTATGAGCTTAGCATTATCTTTAAAAACTAATACACTAAGAAAGATTTAAAATTTATTTTATAGCTTTCATGAGTTACCTCCTCCCTAATTTGTTCAAGAGCATGGACCATTATAAATGTCATAGTTAAATATGGTGGCATTCAAATTAAAAGAGAGCTCTAGTTGATAAAAAAAAAAAAAGATTTAATATTTGTAACAAATCTTTTGGATATCCAAGTAAGGTTGATTTTAGTAGGTTGATTTAATATGGTCCAAGTTTCTCTAGATGCTATATCACTCTACCCATCACTTTAGGCCTCATCACACTTGAACTACAATGTTCCATGTGATGCCTTGCACTTTGGTATAAGGCTTACTTAATGAAAGTACACTTCATGTTTTTACAAACACTTCCATAAACTAGGAGAAATAGATGGATATCACCATGTAAATTCATAATTGATCTCTTTTCATTTCATCAATAAAAAAGGAGGAGAATAATATTATTATCATACAAACATGAGTGATTCCATTCTCTTTTCCTAGGTATGATAGGATTAGATATATGCTAATTACATTCATTTTCCTTAGCTAATCGCATAAGTATACAAATGATTTCCTTTGTATTTAAATGGTTTGATATCAAGAGATATAAAGTAATTATGATACACACATTTATGGATCTTTAATCTACGTAAACAACTATTCAATTAAAAAGAGGCAGGAAGAGAGCAGTTTTCACTAACATAGTGATAAAACAATTCCTTTCTCAAGGCCATTGTTAATCATAAACACACACACACATATATGATTACTATGATAACATAAGTAACTTAATTACTAATTCATAAACAAGATACCATAAGGTAAAAATGAACACTAGTTAACATTTCATTTTCTATTTTTAAACACGAGTAATTATATGACATCATCTTAATTCATTCATGGATACATGCTATCATGGGTGTTGTACTCTCAACACTCCAAACTTTAAATTTTATTAGCATAAATAAGTGATATGACATCTCATAAAATTTGATGGTAACTCAGCTATCAATTTTTCCATGTCATAGAAAAGTCTTAGATATATTATAGTATCCCCTTATTGATTTACTACTCCTTCTTCATTCAAAGAAGACACTCCTATCTCTAATTCACACCTCATGCTAATATTGAGTATGATTAGAAAAATTGAAACATAGATAAACTAGTAAAAGCACCACAGTGTTACAAATATGTGCATATGATGTGTTGTCATTGATGTCAACATATCTCTTTGTCAGAGATAGTGAAGACAATGTAGTTCAGTAAAGTAGATTGCTCCACATTCCCAGTGAAATAAAGATCAAAGTCTGTGGACCTAAGAGTTATGTAGAAGATTTTCTAAAGTTGCTCTAGTTAAGATTTGAGAGGTCTGCATGGAAGATTGGTGGAGTTATGGCCATTTGAGTAAAACTAGGTTTTGCAGTTGTTTAGAGATAATAGAGTGACAAGAACTTGGTCTGGATTGCTCTGCATTGGAATATTATAGTATGTGGATCTAGAGGTATGTTTGGGATGTTAGTGTGTGTCCTCAACTCAAGTGGTTCATGGTTTGAAGGTCCGTAAGCAATCTTTCTAGTGTGACAATCATGACAGTCAGTGTTCTTAAGTTCTCGTATGAAGGAGCAAGTGATTCTGGTGATTTGAGGTGATGCAGTTGTTTGTGTTGATTTCATTATGCTTGTGGAGGTCTCTGGATCATGTGCCTAATGTGTTGGTGGTCCGTATTGAGGATTAAATTCATAGTTGAAGATTTCTCCTTGGGTGTTGCTATTTTTTCCAGTCTTGGCCAATCGGATGCTTGGTGTGTGTTGTAGATGATCTAAGAGAAGTTCTATGGAGCATGGTGTGTTGTTATAGGAAGATTCAAGTCCCATCTATGTTTGGCCGACAGTGTAATGATTCACGTGTAGTATTTTAAGTCTTGTGATTGTAATTTCTTGTAATGCCTATCTTGGAGAATGTTCCAGATAGATGATTGTAAGGCCAACTTTGATGTTCATTCCAAAGTTGATGTCATGTATAAATTAGTGTAGTGAAGTCATGTAAATGGGTGGGAGTGAACAATGATGTGGAGGTAGCAAGGAAGTGTTTGAGGGCAAAGTAGAGGTCTTGTGAGCTTCAATGGAACTGAACCTTGGCATGAAGGAGATGTTGTTTCTCAGTTCAACGTTTTAGTGTTAATCATGTGAATGTTTCTATAGGTAGTGAGCCTCCTTTGAGTAGTGAGCTCTGGGCAGTATGCCTGAAGGAAAGTGCCTTCCCATTTTTCTATTCTTTTAACAGAGAATAAATCTTGTGGGTTAATCCCCACTATGGTTTTTCCCTTAACCAGGTTTCCACATAAAAATCCTGGTGTTATGTGTGTTGATTGTGTTGTTGATTCATGGTTTCATGGTTATATCATTAATCTATTTATAAATGGTAAAGAAGATTAAATGTAGCAAAAGATAAAGATTTGTGACAACTGATTCAGCCCCCCTCTCAGTTGTCTATCCTTATTTCAACTCAAAGGTGCTATCAAATGGTTGATAGGCACAAATATTTATAGGCCTATCACTAAATAGCTTATATTTCTATTTTTATGGAAAGTCATTACATTTAGTTGTTGGTAGACAAGGATATGAATACTATAAGAAATTTTTTTTTTTTTTGCAAACAAAAATAATGGAATGATATTAAATGAATACTTGCACATGAAGTAAATTGTAAATGAACTAAATAATTCAAAGAAATCAAGATATTAGGTGAACTGTGTAGTACCTAAATAATGTAGGATAATAGAAAATCCATGTTACTAATTTCCCTCTTTATAGACACACACATTTGTAGCCATATTGTTAAATAGGTATCGACCAAGCATTACACAAAATGACTTTTAAAAAACATATATGTATGAAGTGTGTGTTTGAATAAACTATGTGTGAAGTGATTGAACTAACTTTGTGTGAAGAGTGTGCTTTAACTTTGGCATTCACTTTGTGTGTGTTTGTACTTTGGCATATTTAAACTCAAGTGTTTACTTCATGTGTGATTGAACTAACTTTGTGCATGAAACATGTTTAAAATTTAGTACATGTTCACTTTCTATGTGTGAAGTGTGTGTTTTAACTTTGACATTCATTTTGTGTGAATTGTGTGTGTGAAATTTAATTTTGGCATTCACTTTGTCTAGTGTGTGTATTTGCACTTTACAGTGTTCTATAAATTTGGCACCCACTTTATGAGTGTGTTTTGTAGTTTGGAATGTTTGAACTTAAGTGTCCATGCATGCTTGTACTAAATTTGTGTGAATTAATTATGTTTGAACATTGTCATATTCACTTTTTGTTTATGTAAATTGTGTGTGTGTGGGAAAGTTAATTTAGGCATTCACTTTGTGGGGTGTGTGTGTGTGTGTGTGTGTTTTAAAAAATTAATTTTGGTATTCACTTTGTGTGGTATGTGTTTTTTAACCAACTTTGGAATTGTATGTGTATGTGTGTGAGCTTGAAAGAACTTTGACATTTAGTTTTTCTTTGTTTATGAATGAAATTAAGCTATCACATTTTGTGGAGTATGAACAAACTTTGATGTTTACTTTGTGTAGAATGCAATCGAAAGATTTAAAACTCTTTTTTTGTGTGTACAAATGAACATTGGCTATCATTTTGTGTAGAGTGTTTGAATGAACTTTGATGCTCACTTTATCTGGAATGTACTTGAAAGAACTAACATTCTTTTTTTGTGTGTGTACATGAATGAACTCTGGCTATCATTTTGTGTGATGTATGAATAAACTTTGATTTTCACTTTGTGTGGAATGTGTCTACAAACAAACTTCAATGGTGCTCATTGCGAGTCTTTGTGTTTTTGAATGAATTTTGACTTTCATTGTGTGTGTGTGTGTGAGAGAGAGAGAGAGAGGGAGGGAGAATAAACTTCAACATTCATTGTGTACATGTTTGAAAGTTAACTTTGACATTCACTTCATGTGAACTATGTGTGTGTGTGTGTTTTTGAAAGTTAATTTTGTCATTCAGTTTGGGTGAAGTGTGTGCCTATGTATTTGAATGAAATTTGGCATTCACTCTTTGTGTGCATGTGTGTGTGTGTGTGAATGAGCTTTAGCACTCACTCTATGTGTGTACACAAATACTAATGTTCACTTTGTGTCAAGTGTGTGTGTGTGTGTGAATTAACTATGGCTTTCATTGTGTGCAGGTGGGTATGCTTGAAAGTTAGCTTTGGTATTCACTGTGTGTGCATATGTTTATGTGAATGACATTTGGCATTCACTTTATGTATGTAAAATGTGTATGAACTAACTTTCACATTCACTTGGACTTGAGCCATTGAGTGTTTGTGTATTGGCATCCAATTTTCTTATGTGAAGCATATGTTTGAACATTGGCATCACCTTAATTTGTTTGAGTTAATTGTGGATTCATTTTTTTTGTGTGAAACATGATTGAACTACCTTTGTCATTCACTTATTTGATCTATTTACTATATGTGTATTTAGGTAAGTTTAAACTTTTGTATTCACTTAGTGTGAGTTGAAAATTAGTATGTTGAATTATGTTTACTTGTGTGTGTGTGTGAAGTGTGTGTGAGTGTTTGAACTATCTTTAGAATTTACTTGACACTCATCATGGGTGTGAGGATAAGGAGCGAATTTTTTTTGGAACCTACTTAGGGTAAGAACAAGATTGGGCTAGATGAAGGCAAGGAGGATGATGGCTTGGATGTAGGAGATATGGATGATTGTGATCTCTTGTATGATGGGGATGAAAATGATTTGGTTTCAAACTACCCTAAGCATTTGTCTTTGTTGTTGTTGTGTAGTCTTTGAGATGCCTGCTCTTAAGCTACTACTCTTTGTTACAGTGTTGCTATTGTTTTGTTGTGCGTCAACTTCATGTTTAGTGACATTTTGTTGCATGCAATAGGGTTCCAAGATCCTTTCAAGACCTTCTATCCCTTTTAATTAAAAACATTAGCATTCACTTTAGTGATTTTTTTAGTGGCTAATATTCACCAATTAGCTAATAGTTGAAATTGGGGATTCAAAATTTGGCTAATAGTACAAGATATAAGGCAACCCAAATCACCACATTTTACAAAATTTTATTTTAGTCCTGGTTAAATCACCAAAACATTTATTTTATTAAACTTTTAAATGTAAAAATTTGCCACAATATTCGATACTTGATTAGATCAGATTCACCTAAATTTTATAAGTTATATTAGAAAATGAAATTAATTTGCAATAATATTATATAATTATTGGTTACTTTAGGGCCATATCGCTAATTTTTAATCACCACTATTGATTTATTTATAATCTAATGCCTGGGGTTGTATCCCATGGGTTAAAATGTACCCAGGGAGCTCCAATGCCCATTAAGCCTGAAATTGTATTTGTGTTGTTGATCTTAATTTATAATCTAATGGATAGAGTTAAATTCCACAAGCCAAAATGTACCCATGGAGCTCCAATGCCCATGGGACTCGAAATTGGATTTGGACCATTGATCTCAATTGAGATCAATGACCCAAATGCAATTTCGGGCCCCATGGCCATTAGAGCTCCGTGGGTACATTTTAGCCCACAAAATAGAACCCAAACCATTAGATTATAGATAAAATCAATGGTGGTAAAAAAGAATTTAGGGCCAATTTAAAATATTCAATGTTTAATTATAAATATTAAAGAATTAAGGAATTATAGACATGAGCACTACACCTTAAACTAGTCAATCACTGCCACCCTTAGATCCTTACTTTTCCATAGGAATTTAATAACTTTGGCACTCACTTTATGTGTGTATTTGTACTTTAGCATGTTTAAAATTTAGTGTTCATGCATGTTTGTACTAAATTTGTGTGATTGAATTATGTTTGAACATTGGCATATTCACTTATTGTTTATGTAAATTGTGTGTGTGTGGGAAAGTTAATTTAGTCATTCAAGAATGATCCACACAAAAATTCAATGAGAGAGGGATTACCAAGCATCTATTGCAAGCTCATAGCCATTAACCACAAGCATATTTTTTTATTTTGTGTTTTATAAATTTCACTTCTCAAATAGAGGAAGGGCCAAAATTGAGTGGAGGATATTTTGAATGTTTGGATTTGTCTAAAATTTTGGTAATGCTAACATTATAAATTTCCACATCTATCCTAGTGGACATGTGTGCAAAATATGGAAACCTTAAATAGAGTATGTGAATTGTTTTACATAATGCCTCAAAGAGATGTCATTTTATGGAATGCAATGATTAAAGGAAATGCACAATATGGATTTGTTGATAAATTGAAAAGGCTTTAGAAACTTGTGTCTTTGAATTAGTTTTATTAGGTAGTCATATTTCATATATGATTTCGAAGAGACTTTTTTTTCTACTCAAAAAATAATTGTGCTTTTTTTATCACTTTTATCGATGAGTGTTTTTTGGTATTACTTGACTATAGTCATAATATTGATTTTTGTGCAGTGAAGTTAAGTGTGTGTAAATATTATGCACATACATGTAAGTTGTTGGAAATGAAGTTCAAAAGGAAGTAGTGAGGGTAAAGGAGAGCCAAAGCTTCTCAAAGACCTTAAGAGGATGCTATTCACATTTAAATTTGTATTGTTATGATATTCCTTATTTAGTGCCATATTGTGTGAGGTAAAGACATTGACAACATTTTATTATTACCTTTGTTTTAACATAAAGGAGGGGTAAAAATTTATTAAAACAAGAAGAAATACAAAGAAAGAGTATTACAAAGCCCTATCAAGCTCCACTAAGTGAGCCAAATGTTGAGACAGATCCAAGGGTAAATGACCTCGGTCCATCAAATTCCAATCATGAATATGTTCAGAAGCCCATTTAGCCAAGCAAATAGCAACACTATTCCATTCTCTAGGAATATGAGTAAAAGTAACATACTCCAAAGAAGCACAAAGGTTAAGAATGTAACCAACAATCAAAGCCGAATGCCAATTGACATCATCTAAATGCCTCCTATTTAACAAGTTCACCACAACCTGGGAATCAGACTCACAAATGATCCTTCGCCACCCCAATTGACTTCCATGCTCCACAATCGTTAAAATAGCCTGAGCCTCCATTAGATTATTAGTATGAAGACCCTTATAAACAGAGAAGATAAACTAAACATCTCCAGAGCTATCTCGACAAACACCACCAATTCCAGCATGACCAAGGTTTCCTCGAGAAGAGCCATTCGTGTTGATTTTTAGGGTACCCTGAGGCGGAGGAGACCATCTCCCCTCCCTATTCACCTTCAAGGTAGGATGTCTACATCTATTGCACATGAGCTGACTTTGCGGAGGCAGAAGATGAAGACGATGACAACAACCAACATCACAAGGCTCCACGGAAGCCGTAAGATCACACTTAGCTGTAACAGCTTCTCCCAAAGAATGCAGAATTTTCCACCACAAGCGAGGGGCCACCAACATCACCTCCTAAAAAATCTGATGATTCCGCTCCAACCAAAGGTTCCATATAATAAAGGATGGGCCAATAGCCCAAGCAGCCTGAAGAAAGGAAGTAGAAACAGGCGCCTTGCCTCACCGATCCACAAACTCAGCCAGAGAGGAGACATGCCAATAGGGTATATTCCACACCCTCCACCAAAAATGCCAAATCTCCCTAGCATAGGAACATTGGAAGAAGAGATGAGAGACACTCTTGTCATTGTTATGACACAAAACACACATAGAAGGGCCTTGGAAACCACGCTTACACAAATTATCCCAAGTAAGACACCAGTTTTGAGAAACTAACTACAAGAAAAAATTACACTTGGGCCACGACAACTTGTGACAAACATGCTTCCACCAAGGGACCTCGATAGCCCCAAACAACTACCTACCAAGCTGCTTATAACCAACAGACACAGAGTACTTCCCAGATAAATCAGGACCATCCCAAGCCAAGACATTGGGTCCCTTCAAAGAACTTTCCTTTGTGATTCATTATGCACCAATATATTATTAATTATTACCTCATAGGGTCAATCATAGTTTTTTTTTCATAAAATCATCTAGTCGAAATCACTCACCACTTTTCAACACTTCAATCATAATAATTAAGCTCAAATTCTTTAACAGCCAATGAATATAACAGAGTAACATATAAAAATACATATGCACTATGCTTTTCAACTTATGTCTATTATAAAATACTCATAATAACTCAAATGCAAGCATGTTTAGCATATTATGGTCTTGCAAAAATATTAGTATTATATATTTCTATTAGATTGTATTCTTCAATAATATGTCAGTTACAATTCTCAACATGTTGCAGCATAACAATAGTTCAAAAGTAGTCAGGCTACAATATAAAAACAACCACCCTAAACAACTGAGCTATAGAGAAGACAATAGCTAAAAGTTTATCAAAAAATAATAGGAAAAGGAACAACAACTACCCACTATAGAAAACTCAATGATAAAATTTTAATATGAACAATGTCAAGAGTTTTGAATACACATAATTATCATAACATGTACATCATTAGCTTTATATACTAGTGCCAAACATAAACATGTATCTGCTCACATGATTAGTTTGCTATTCATACTTCTTATATTTCTACCTTGACATCTTTAACAGAACAACTTGGGAATAGGAAGTTGGAAATGAGACATACACTATGGTGGAATTTTGACTAAATTTAATCAAATTTTAAAGCTTGTGGTTGTCCTAAGCTTTATTATAATGGAAAAAGTACATTTATAAATTTGAAAAATCCCAATTATTTATAATTACTTTGTTTTTTTAATTTATTTTAACACCACTAAATAATTGATTTTTAAAGATATTTTTAGTCATCTCAAATACAAAAACCCATATATTCATATAGACATATTCTACACAATTTAATCCTCATGATTTTATTATAAATAAATTTATTTAAACAGACTAAAAATGCCAAAACTGAAAGAAACAGAAAGATGTTCACAAAAGAGAAAGATTGATTGATTGAAGCAATACAAATTCAATACTTATAGCAGCACATTCACGCACTGGTTACCAAGTCCCCCAATACACCCGATTGTTCTAATTGAGATCCATGTTCTCGAGCAGAAAACATAAATACAATGCTTGAAAATTATGAAATATACAAAATAGAATTGTAAATTGGAACCTAGACAATGCTGAAATCACAGAATGATGCTTCGGCCAAATGGATCTTATCCGCAATCAAATATTGGAAACCTCCCAAAGATCAATTTATTAAGTGTTCTGAGCATCATTAAATTTGCTTATGGCATGGATGGCCACGAAAACATAGAGTGCGATTGTCAAGAACACAAATAAGAAGAAAAGACTTAGTTGACATGAGCACCTAGCGACAACGGTAGCTTGATGGTTATTTCGGTTTCCCTCTGACTTTAACTGCTCTTCCTTTATCATCTTTATTATAATCGAAAATCCTGGATCGATCACTAACGGCGAAGAAGAAGTTAAATGCCTAAATACGGGCATACGGCCGTTAAAATTAGTAACTAACCCGAATCTTTAACATCAATCTGTAACTTCAATTAGTAAATTAGTAAAGCTATTTACTCGTTACCACCAGGGGATAATTTACTGGTGGCCACGTGGTGCGGTTATTTACAGTTGAAGTTTATTAAGCACGGCTTCACTGGATCTCATGATTGTTGTATTATACACACTGTTCAGCTGGCTGGATCTCATGATTGTAATTTGTGGCTAACATATTGTACCGATATTTCTAACTTACCATAGCCAAGTGGCCCCATAGGGGATTTCCAGATAGTTGCTTCAACAGAAATGTCCCCTCTAAAGCTAAAATTTCGGTACGATATATTGGACTGTGGACAGAAATCATTTCACCAATAATAAATTGCGTCGGTTAATTATTTTTCCAAACTTCTTCAATGTTGTATATTCATGGAACATTCAAATCCAGTTGCTTAATTTGAATTGTTTATGAGAAAAAATAGACAACTATAAAAAGATACCGAGTTTTTCACACGTAAAAGCCCTGTTTTCCTCGAGTGCTGTAGAAAGCACGACATAAGACGAAAAATCAATCCTTATTGAATCACAATCTGTGGTAGGTAAAATGAGACTAAAACTCACTACCGTCAAATTATTGCGTGGCGCCAGGGTTCAATTTTATTTAACCATCCACTGTGAAGAATGGAATAGAATCCATGGCGCCTCCGCTTTGTCGTGTGACTGCGGGTCCCGCGGACCCTCGATGTTTTCACGTTCTATCTAAAATCTACCCTGTCATATGATACAATTTTTTTAAAATTTTAATTGTATTTTATCGCAAAAATAGTCAAATACGGCCATACGACCATCAAATTTAAGCCCTGACCCTGCCCATCTACACATTTTTCTGTGAGGATTATTGATTGGAAGTTGTCTTTCAAATATTAAGATCTAATATATAATAAATATATAAGAATAATTTTATGTTAGTAGTTACACCAAGTCTAGTCCAACCAATTTGCCCACAGATAAAATGTTAAATAGAATGTTAAATAAGAATATGATTATAATTTAAATTTTATAAATGATAATATTATTTATACACCTATATATTTACCAATTAAAAATTAGATTATTTTATTTACTACATATATATAGACACAATTTTTTAATTTTATTTTATCTATAGTATTTATTTTTCTTTTTTTAATTTAGTTAAAAGCTAATTTATTTATTTAAGAGCTATTTTATAATTGGAATATAATTTTTTAAAATATTACTACATAACTTCATGATCCTTATATTGTAATACTATATTTATATTTAAAAATATATATCTAAAGGATATCTCTTTTCCATAATTTATTTGGAAAAAAATTGGAAAAAATAAAAAATAAAAACCAAAAAAGAAATTGGAAAAAATAAAAATTAAAAATTAAAAAAGAAATTGGAAAAAACAAAAAATAAAAAAAATAAAAATTGGAAAAAATAAAAACTAAAAACTTAAAAAGAAATTGGAAAAAATAAAAAAAAAATTGAAAATAAGAAAATCACAAAAACTATGGAACCAAAAAAAATTTGGACAAGAATTTTTTTCCAATGAATCTTATTTACATGAATTTATTTATTTAATTTATTTATATTTTTGTTTACAAATCTAAATGTTTACGGTAATCTGAATCTTTCAGCCCTTACTGTGAGTGTAGAATGCCTATAAGTTAATATTATATTTAGTAGGACATTGAATTCTAACAAGAAATGAGCATTTAACGCTTTCTTAATATTTAATAAATATATCCACATAGTTTTTATTACATTATTTTAATTAAGAAATATAATCCCCATACTTATAACATTTTAATGGGAGTCCTTGCAGCAATAGAAATCCACTCCATACTATGTAGTTAAAAGGTCCAAATAAGCCATTATTAGTCTTTTTGAAATAAGTTTGTGAACTGTTAACATGCTAATTCTTAAACATTCAAAAAATTCATTCACTTGTGGGTTTATTTTGCTTTTACATGCATTTACAATTATTATCAGTTTGGAATTTTAAATTTATAAAATACTTTGTTGATACATTGAGAAAATAAAAAGAAGGATATATCTTGATGTATTTTAGATAGATTTTCTAAAGATAGATATGATAGTTATAAATTTTAAAGGTTTATATATACATCTCATTAATCCTTTTTTAATTTTAAATATATGTTGGTTATGTTTTGTTCTTATGTACATTATAATTTAAAAAAAGAAATATTATTATTAATTTATATAATTAATTAAAAAAATAAAAAATAGAAATTTTATTAAATTCAATAGTATTTGCTAACTTTGGTATCATATGATGCTCCTTTGCTCCTCCTAAAATATATATTTTCTAGTGAAAATTTCAAAACGAATGTATTTGAAATTATACTATGTATTGTTCAAGTAGTTGCTTTAAATACTTGAAATCTAAAATTTATTTTGCTATTGATAAAAAAAGAAGCTAAATGAAAGAGAATTCTTACCCTAAGTGGGCCTTCATAAATCCTGGAACATCTTCCCCTTACAACTGTGGCTCCTTTTACATTCATAATGTGAGCTACGTACCGGTCTTGCATATATACTGACTACGAACTGTATCTTAATATTTTATCAACCGTGGCAGTAGGTGGAACAAATGTTTTGATGCTTTTTGTTGTGTCTTACATAATTAATCAACAATTGATGAAATACGTAATAAGCACTAATAATAAATTTCATAATGGAGAGAAGGAAACCAGATTATTTTAATAAATAATAAAACAAGGATGCTTTTATAGCCGAGAAAGAAAAACATCAGTTGTGTATTTATTATTAAGGGTAAGACAAATAGCTGTATAAACACTGAAAATGTGCCACGAAGACAAAAAGCCTAAATTATTTTTGATTCATTTTTAATTAAAGTGAAGAAACAGTCAGAAACTGACGTCTCTCCCAAAGAATTAAACCCGTTTGCGATTTTTGACTACCAGAAAAATGGGAAAACAATGTCTGACTGCCGGATTATCTTAATTCCATGATAGACATCAAATTTCCACAGTCCATAATGATTGTAGATAGTATTTCAGATTTAACTATTAAATCCTGAAATATTATCTACTATCCTAATTCTGGCAGCTTCATTCTCATATAGATGCTTATCGGCTAAAAATCCTTAAAATCTTTTCTTTAAGTGATATAATATTTTTAAAATTTTAATATTTTAGAATAAAATATTTAAATATAGCCATCAAATTTCTGCCTCTTGAGATTTGAGTGTTATATTTTAACTAAGGGTTTAGGCACCACATTTTGGGTGTTTTTAGTTCTTCATTTCTTAATTACTATTTGATGGTTTCATGTATTGCTTCTCCTATTTATTGTGTGCTTGAGATGTGATGGGGAGTGCACAGTGGAAATCGCAGACCGGTTCCGTGTTTCCTCACAATTGGCAAGACTGAACAAATGAGCCGCCGATACATCCCCATCAGTCAGACAACCATCGTCAGAAAGACTTTCTTAAGTCTCTCCATGACTAAACTCACCCCGATAGCTCAACTTCACTTTATCTTCAGTGAGACTTACTTCTATCGGCCAAGTCTTTCATCCTTCTGCTGATGCCCGATAACAGTTAAGTTCTGCCTCATTTCAACTGTGATGGCTTCCACACTGGTGGACGTGACCTTATTGGCGAGACTCTTCCCATTGGTGATTCAACTCTTAACTTGTCTCCCGATGCGCCGATGGCATTTACCTTCAGTGAGACTTGTTCCATTGGTGAACACTTGCAATCTTTAGCCGATGCGCTAATGAACCAACACCCTTGGTGAGACTTGCTCCGTCGGTGGGACTTACTCTGGAGCTGCTGATACGCCGATCACTCTGATGTCACCTTTGACCTTCTCTCATTGGCATGACAATTACTATCGACCACACTAGGGTTTACTTCACCGATACGCCGATATGTCATTGCACAGTCTACCTTCTCCTGAACCCTAGCACATGGAGATGCTAGGTCAACCTACTATGCAACACGCACTATCTGGATCCTCTGCACCACCAAATAATGAAACAAAATAGAAAACAAAAATAGATATTTGTACAACAAAGCCATTCCACTAATTTTGACAGAAATCTTACCAGTGGAATGCTTCACATTGACACATTGCAACAATGGAAAGCACAGAAAGAATAGAAATCTACAGCTATACGAGTTGTAGTTATAGGAAACAAAAATCAAATTGATAGAACAAAATCGTTCTATTTCTCCTTAGCACAAAGTACAATTACATTCAATCTCTTCTCTTCGATCTGATTACCCATGCCTATTTGGTTCATTCTTCTAAGTTTATAAACTCGCCCAGAGAAAAACCAACCGATTCCAAGCGGCTGGGAGAAAAACCAACTGATTCCAAGTGGTCGGGAGACCAACTGTCTTAAGACTAACAATTTGACAAAAGTGACCTAAGTCACTTGGGACTTACAAACAAAAAATGAAAATGCATTGGTCAAATAGACCTTATTACTAAAGAAAACATGACTTTCTAGGTGCTCTTGCACCATACTCCCTAGGTGAAAGTTGTCTCAAGTCCTCTTAGAGACTAACTGCTACAAATCACCACCCTACTTTTTGATGTCTTCTTCTAGCATCCATGTGACCTCTGAATCTGGAAGTCCTTGCCATCTGACTAGGTGCTCAAAATAGGTCTGATTTCTTGTCTTCTTAGCTATCTGGCTATCCAAGATGCACTCCATCTTTGGTGGTTCCTTAGGTGGTAAATGCTGTACCCACTCTGCATTGTCTTAGACAGAATCTATTGTACCTTCTCCTATATCAGGACTCTTATATAATGTCAAATCAGCAACATTGAATATAGGTGAAATAGGAATATCATCAGGGAGTTTAATTTTGTAAGCATTAGAACCATATTTCTCCAGAATCTGACAAGGTCCAATTTTTCTCATCATCAACTTGTTGTGTTTTCATGTGGACAATCTATTCTTATTGAGATGAACCATGACCATATCTCCTATTGGTACTGCACATCCCTTCTTCTTTGATCCATTCTAGCCTTGATCTTCTAACTATTCTGGTGTAGAGTATCTCTGACTTGTTGATGGATCTCTTTCATAGCCTCTGCAAATGTATCAGCATGTCCACTCCTTTTTTCTAACCTTTGAACATCTCTCAATTCAAAAATTCCTCTAGAATGACTACCATAGACAACATCAAAAGGACTTAGACCTATACTTCTATTTGTAGAATCATTATAGGCATATTCTGCTTGTGGGCATACCACATCCCAACTACTGCCATGTTCTCTTGTCAAACATCTCAGCAGATTGCCAAATGACCTATTCAAAACCTCAGTTTGGCCATCAATCTGATGATGATATGCTGAACTGAAAGACAAGTTTGTACCCAATCTTTTCCACAAAGTTTTCCAGAAATGTCCCACAAATTTACCATCTGTCTCAGATACAATACTCAAAGGCAATCCATGAATCCTGACGATTTCTTTAAAGAACAAACCTGCAATGTAACTAGCATCATTAGTGGTTTTAAAAGGAATAAAGTGAGCCATCTTGCTGAACCTGTCTACCACAACAAACACACTGTCATAACCTGCCCTTGTCTTGGGCAATCCCATCACAAAATCCATACTCAAACCTTCCCAAGCTCTGTTTGGTATGGGCAAAGGTTGGTACAGTCCTGCATTGGTTGAGACTCCCTTTGCTCTCTGGCAAATCATACAACTCTCAACAATCCTTCTGATGTTTGATTGCATCCTTGGCCAAAAGTAAAATCTTCTTACGAGATCTAAGGTCTTGTTAAGCCCAAAATGTCCTCCTATACCACACTATGTTTTTCCTTCACTATATTATCCCTCATTGAACACTTAGGAATACATAGTTGACTCCCTCTAAACAAAAGTCCATCTTCCAATGTGTAATCTAAAAATTCACTGTGGAAAGCATTGGCAAACTCACTACATACCTTGGAAATCTCCTGAAAATCTTGGTCCTCTTCATACAATCCTTTGAGTGCATCAACACCCATACTTTGTAGCTGCACTTCTTGCACTGTCAACACCCTTCTGCTTAAAGCATCAGCAACCTTATTGGTTATCCCCTTCTTATGTTTGATGATGAAGGTGTATGCTTGAAGACTTTCCACCCATTTCATGTTTCTATGGTTGAGCTTTTCTTGTCCATTCAAAAAACTAAGAGCATGATTGTCAGTGTATACAATAAATTGTTTTGGAAGCAAGTAGTGCCTCCATTTCTTCAGAGCTTGTATCATGGCATACAACTCTAAATCATAAGAGGAGCACTTCCTCTTAGCTTCATTCATTTTCTCACTGAAAAAGGCTACTGGCCTGCCTTCTTGGCTCAACACTACCCCTATGGCTAGTCCACTTGCATCACATTCAATGGTGAAGATCTTATTGAAATCAAGAAGTACTAAGACAGGATACTTGGCAACTTTCTGTTTCAGACTTTCAAAACCTGGATCTGCCTCTTTTGTCCGCACAAACTTCACCTTACTGCCACCCTTGATGGTCTCCAACATAGGTGCACAAATATCACTATAGTTCTTAATAATTTTTTTGTAAAATGTGGCCAAGCCATGAAAACTTCTGACCTCTCCTACTGTCCTAGGTGTAGGCCAATTCAAAATAGCTTCTACCTTGGAAAAATCCATTTTCAAGTCACCCTTAGAGATGAAAAAGCCTAGGTAAACCAATTCTTGTTTCATAAAGTCACACTTTTCCAAGTTTATCATTAACTTCTGATCTTGCAGCCTCTTCAAGACTATCTCCAAATGTTTCAAGTGTTCTTCCTTGCTCTTACTGAACACCAAGATATCATCAAGGTAGACTACCACAAATTTCCCTATGAATTCCTGCAACACCTCATTCATTAGTCTCATAAAGGTGCTAGGGGCATTTGAAAGACCAAAAGGCATCACAAGCCACTCATACAACCCTTCATTGGTTTTAAATGCTTTCTTCCACTCATCCCCCTCTCTTATCCTTATCTGGTGATACCCACTTTTTAAGTCTATCTTGGAGAAATAAGTAGCACCTCCCAAATAATCCATTAGGTCTTCTATTCTAGGAATAGGAAACCTGTATCTGATGGTTATCCTACTTATGGCCCTAGAATCTATACAAAGTGTCCATTTCCCATCCTTCTTTGGGGCTAAAATAGTAGGTATTGCACATGGGCTAAGGCTCTTCCTTAGCAGTCCTTTGTTTAGGAGTTCTTGAACCTGATTTGCTATCTCTTCATTCTGCTGAGGGGTCATTTTATATGCTACCTTATTAGGGAGTACTGCTCTGGGTATGAGGTCTATTTGATGGCTAATGTTTCTGACAGGTGGTAGGGAATCAGGTACATCTTTTGCAATCACTCCTTTGTAACTCTCAAGCAAATCTCTGACCTCCTTAGGCCCTACTTCTCTAACATTTCCCTTCTCTTCCCCCTTAGGTTTCACAATCAAAGCAAAACCTACTCCACCACCTTCCTTTAATGTGTCCATAAATTCCTTTTCTCCTACCATCATTACACTAGACCCTACATGCTGAGGATCCACTTCTACCAATGACTGTATGCAATAAGTCACACCATCTTTTTGGAATGAGTAAGCATTCTTTTCTCTATCATGATGAGCCTTTCTGTCAAATTGCCATGGTTTGCCTAACAAAAGATGGGAAGCATCCATTGGAAGGCTATCACACAAAATTTTGTCTCTATACCCCCCAATACTAAATTCTAACCATGCTTGTTCATTGATGAGTATGTGTTGCCCCTTATTCAACCAACTGACTTTATATGGATTGCTATGGGGTATCTTTTCTAACTTCAACTTATTCACTGCTTCCAAAGATATAATATTATCAGTAGAACCAGAGTCAACAATAACTTTACAAACCTTACCTTGGATCTTGCAGTTGATTCTAAATAAAGCCCTTCTTTGAGATGGTTCAGTTTGCACTGGTTCCTTGAGCAGCATCCTCTTGATCATCAGATTTTCTCCCATTTATGATGCTAGATTCACTTCAGGAGATGGCACACTCCTTTCATCTTCTTGAATCAAAGTGGTTCTCTTCTCACCACCATGAGAAGTTGAGGCCATCTCTAGACACTTGTATGCTAGATGCCCTAGTTGATTGCAGTTATAACATCTCATATTGGAGAACTTGGATCCTCTACCTGATCCATTTGTCCCACCTCTTCCATTAGACCATCTTCCTTGGTAGCCTCCTCTGCTACTTGAGTCTCGAACTTGCTCTTCTTGGCTAGACTCACCACTAGGCCTCTTGTTAGGACTTCTTCCTCCAAAACTGCCTCTGCCTCTGAAACTTCTTCCTCCTCTACCTCTATTATTCTGCTCACTCTTTCTCTTTATCTTCTCTTCATCCCTTAAGGCCATTTGGAAACACTTGTTCACTATTTCTGGTGCTAAGATGTTGATCTCATCTTGGATGTTCATCCTTAGGCCATTCAAATACCTGGCCACCTTCTCTGACTCTTCTTCTTGTCTCTTTGATCTAAGACTGAGTTTATGAAACTCTTGTGTGTATGCATTCACATCAAGGTCTCTCTGTCTGAGGTTCTACAATTTCTTATACATCTGCACATTTTAGTCTAGGGGTAAGAATTGTGCCTTGATTTTGGTCTACATCCTTTCCTAGGAGGTTATCATATTCTTCCCCTCCTTGACTCTCTTTCCTTGCTCATAATTCCACCATGCAAGAGTAGACCCCTTCAACCTTGCCTTTGCCAACTTGACCCTCTTATCATCAGGAACTTCTTTGTATTCGAAATGATTGTTCAATGCCTCAATCCAGTCAATCACCTCTTCAGCTTCCATAGTTCCACTATACATAGGTAACCCATCTATGGTGTCCCTATTGACTGACTTCAAAGCATTTACAAATGCCCTCTGGTTTGCTAGTATCTCCTCTGTCCTCTTATTAGTTTCATCAATTTTTGTATCTCCTTCATCGTTGTCACTTTCATCTTCCCTATCCTTGCTTTTGGACTGCTTGAACTCTCCCAACTTGGATTCAAGCATCTCCTCGATCAGCATCTTGATGGCGTCTTGCGACATGCTTTTGGGAGTCATCCTCTCCACCTCTGTCTCGCTTTCTCTGTCTGACATACACTATTCACAGACAGCACCCAAATGCCAACACTCCTGCAAATCCTCAATTCGACTCGCCACCCAAATCTTTTCAGGCTCTGATACCAATATGATGGGGAGCACACAGTGGAAATCGTAGACTAGTTTCCTATTTCCTCACAGTCAGCAAGACTAAACAAATAAGCTACTGATACATCCCCATCGGTCAGACAACCATCGTCGGAAAGACTTTCTTAAGTCTCTCTGTGACTAAACTCACCACGATAGGTCAACTTCACTTTATCTTCGCTAAGACTTACTTCTATCGGCCAAGTCTTTCATCCTTCTGCCAATGCCTGATAACAGTTAAATTCTGCCTCGTTTCAACTGTGACGGCTTCCACATTGGTGGACATGACCTTATTTGTGAGACTCTTCCCATCGGTGAAACTCTTAACTTGTCTCCCGATGCGCCGATGGCATTTACCTTCGGTGAGACTTGTTCTGTCGGTGAACACTTGCAATCTTTGGCCGATGCGTTGATGAACCAACACCCTCGGTGAGACTTGCTCTGTCAGTGGGACTTACTCCAGAGCTGCTGATACGGTGATCACTTAGATGTCACCTTTGACCTCCTGATACCAATATGATGGGGAGCGCACAACGGAAATCGCAGACTGGTTCCCTATTTCCTCATAGTCGGCAAGACTAAACAAATGAGACGCCGATACATCCCCATCGGTCAGACAACCATCATCGAAAAGACTTTCTTAAGTCTCTCTGTGACTAAACTCACCCCGATAGCTCAACTTCACTTTATCTTCAGTGAGACTTACTTCCATTGGCCAAGTCTTTCATCCTTCTGCCGATGCCCGATGACAGTTAAGTTCTGCATTGTTTCAACCATGACGGCTTCCACACCGGTGGATGTGACCTTATTGGCGAGACTCTTCCCATCAGTGAAACTCTTAATTTGTCTCCCAATGTGCCGATGGCATTTACCTTTGGTGAGACTTGTTCTGTTGGCAAACACTTGCAATCTTTGGCCGATGTGTCGATGAACCAAGATCCTTCATGAGACTTGCTCCATCGGTGGGACTTACTCTAGAGCTGCCGATACACCGATCACTCTGATGTCACCTTTGACCTTCTCTCATCGGCATGACAATTAGTATCGAGCACACTAGGGTTACCTCACTGATATGCCGATACGTCATTGCACAGTCTACCTTCTCCCGAACCGTAGCACATGGAGATGCTAGGTCAACCTACTGAGCAACACGCACTATCTGGATCCTCTGCACCACCAAATAATGAAACAAAATAGAAAACAAAAATAGATATTTGTACAACGAAGCCATTCCACTGATTTCGACAGAAATCTTTTTAGTGGAATGCTTCACATCGACACATTGCAACAATGGAAAGCATAGAAAGAATGGAAATCTATAGCTATACGAGTTGCAGTTATAGGAAATGGAAATCAAATTGACAAAACAAAATCGTTCTATTTCTCCTTAGCACAAAGCACAATTACATTCAATCTCTTCTCTTCGATTTGATTACCCATGCCTATTTGGTTTATTCCTCTAGGTTTATAAACTCGCCCAGAGAAAAACCAACCGATTCCAAGTGGCTAGGAGAAAAACCAACCAATTCCAAGCGGTTGGGAGACCAACCGTTTTAAGACTAACAATTTGACAAAAGTGACCTAAGTCACTTGGGACTTACAAACAAAAAATGAAAATGCATTGGTCAAATAGACCTTATTACAAAAGAAAACATGACTTTCTAGGTGCTCCTACGCCAAGATGGAGGTTTCATAATGAGTTTTGTATGTACTATTATGCTACTAAAATTACTTAAGATATGTTGTTGGTGACACTCTTATAAAGGGTTGGATTATGCAAGTGTATTGTAATTATTGTTCACTGAATAATACATTGAGTTTCTTTGAAGATGGAGATGGGGATGGTTGTGATTATTGGGAATCAAAAGTTTGTTGGAATGGGATGACAGGTGTTTGAAAGGTCAAGAGGTGATATCCTCCAATTGGTATAAATTGACCCATGGAGCAAGGTTTTAAGGATAGTAGTAGGAGGGATAGGAGTATTACGAGGGTGGTTGCACAAATTGTTGTTGCATGGGGGCTTGGGGTTCAGCTTTGGTAGGAATATGGGGTGGTGAGAATGGAGGGAATTGAGTGTATGGGGATGATGGCATTGTAGCAATATGATGGGGTGAAGGGATTATTCCTCAAGGAAATTAAGGGGTGATGGTAGAAATGTAGAATAAGGAGAGTTTGAAGGAGTGACCAATGTAATAGGGGGTGGAGGAGCAAAAGGAAGAGAAGAAGAGGGAGGAGGAATACTCACAATGGTTCTCCAAATCTTACATTAAAGCTACTCTTGACTAATTTTTGTACTTTATGCTCATCTAGATAAGTAGTTTTTAGTGTTGAGAACTAAATAAAGTGGGTGAAACCTTTCAGCATATGTAAAACTATCCCCTCCAAGCAAATGGAAAGTCACTTTAATTTGTTAGTTTGAAGCAAGTGTGTGTGCAAGAAGTTGAGTCCACTTTTTGGCCAAAAAGTGGAAATATTTTCCTTGATTTTTAGAATTTGTCACATTTGACCTAAAAATTTGAAGCACTTAAAGATTGAATCTTAAAAAAGGTTAGTAATATGAAATGTAGTACTCGAAGTCTAGTTTCCATATATGTAATTTATTTTAATACCCAGATGATACAAATTTATTTTCAATATTGTTACAGTGTAGGGTTTATCTTAAACCACACCTAGGCTTAAGTCACACTTACTGGCTAAGTCTAACTTAACCTTGACATTAAAGGTTAAGTTCACTCTTAAGGTTAGTCAAATTTTTGTCTCACCACATGTGCTCACACGAGGTTAGTCATTTTGCACTTCACCTCATTAGAGGTTGGAGATATTCTCTCTTCACCTTATGGGAGGTTGGAGACATTTGTCCATCACCCTCCACTTATGCACACATGTGTTCATCACATAGAGGGTTAGTCATAGTTTTTTGTTTCCTTCCCACCTCCTTCTCCTTGCCTACAGAAGCAAGGCTCTTTGTACTTTTTCATCAACTCTTGATGTGATCTCTTGATTATACATTTTGGCTTTTATCTGCTTATGCTTTGTGGAAGTTCATGTTAGTTTTCATTTGTTGATCTTGGTTAATTCTAACAAACGGACATGTCTAAAAACTACTATTTAAAATTCACTTTTTTAATCATACCATGCACGTATATGTCAACCATATTTTGACCTAAATAGTCACTGTTGCAAGTATGTGCCTAATCGGTGTTGTCATTGATGTCAATTGTGCTCTTGTTTTATTTCTTAGATTATTTATATTTGCCTATGTAAGTATTGGAAAGCCTAATATTGAGGATATTGAAAAAATTTGCTCCTCTAGTAAAAGTAATGTGTTGCAGAGTATCTTTGTTTGCAAAAGAATAGTAAAATAGATAGCTCCACATTTCCTATAGATTAAATATCTTTGTCTGTAGATTGGAAGTTATTTTAAGGCTTGTGTGAAGATGCTATGTTCCAAGTTTGATCCTCTAATATGAATATTTGAGTGATCTATGCTCACCAAAGCGAAAAGTACTTTTTCTATATGTTTGGTGGTGATAGGGAGAAAATGTTATGCTTCACATTCCTTCGCATTGAAGTATTTTGGTCTACAGTTCTAGAGTTAAGTCTAAGATGATGATATGGGCCTTGACGTCCAATGGTTCATGATCTGGTGGTCCGGAAGTGATCTTTTTTTACGACACTAGATGGCAATGTTGTTTATGTGCTCCATTTTGAAGAATCTTCTTGACATAATAGTTAGATGTTGTGTGGTTGTTCCTGATGATTTAAATGTGCTTGTGGATGTCTCACGATCATGTTCCTACCCTTGGACTGGTCCGTAAAGAGAAATTTGAATCATGGATGAAGAATGTTCTTAGTAGACCTAGTGTTCTCACTAGTCTTGGTCGACTTGGTTGATTTCACTATTCACAGAGATGCCTTGAAGATTATGGAAGCATGTCGTGGCGTGAAGGATTGTGTTTGAGTCCCAGATGAGGCATGGTGTGATCAGCATACATCCTTACATCTCTCCCTTAACTAATTTTTGTATTAGGTCCAGACCTATTTCTATATATGTTTTGTAATGCCGACCTCAGAGATTGTTCCAATAGTTGATGAATGTATTTCCAACCTTGATGTACATTCCAAGCTTGATGACTTGTAATGTAATTGTGAAAAATGAATGAGTGTGCAAAAATGAGAAGATAAGTGCGAAGAGTTAGAAGAGCAGAGCAGATGAAGAATATTGCGCTTTAATGGAACTAAACTCAGGCATAGAGTAGATGCTATCAAACAGTTTAAAAATCTTTGGTAGAGAGCCGATCTTTGTAGTGAGCATTTTGAGTAGTAAGCCCCGTAGGCAGTGAGCCTCTATTTTTTAGTATTGTTATAGCTTATATATTTCTATGGGCTAACACCCACCGTGGTTTTTCTCTTATATAGTTTTCCACATAAAAATATGGTGTCTCCTATATTGAATGTGTGATTGTGATTAAGTCTATGGTTTCATGCTTTCATGGTTAAATTTGATTATTAGTAATTAAGTAGTTGGTGACTGTTTGATATGTATATGAGGTTAAGTCTTTGTGACAACTGATTCACCCCCCTTTCATTTTTCCTGTGTATTTCAACAACTAGTATTAGAGTTAGGTTCCTCAGAAGAAAGCCTAACATCTTGACGAAGATCTAGGATGTCTTTTAAAAAGGAAGTACCAAATTTTGATGGAACAAATTCGTGAATGAAAATCCATCTCCTTTATCTTGGTTATAAAGTGTGGAAATCTACAGAGTCAAAATATACCATGCCTCCAAATGGTTTGACAACTGAAGATGAAATCGAAGAATATGAGTTGACTATAAAAGATAGAGATGCCCTGTTAAGTTCTTTGAATGACACTGAGTTGATAAAAGTCATGGATCTTGAATCTGCAAATGAAGTTTGAGAAAAGTTGAAAAAATTGTATGAAGGACATGAATCTGTAAAAGAAGCCAAGCTACAGGGCCTCAAAGAAAAATATGAGGGTTTAAAGATGAATGAAGATGAAAACATAACAACCTTTATGCAAAGGGTTGATGAACTTGTCAATGGAATAAAAGGTATGGGAGGAACTATTGATAAGGAAGTTGTGATGAAAATTATTAGATCACTACCAAAGTCCTATAGTCACAAGTTAGTTGCAATTGAAGAAGTAATGACTGTAAAAACTGTCGACATAAATCAATTACTTGGAAAGCTTACAGCCTTCGAGATGAGAGAGTTTGGTGATGCTTTGCCAAAAGTTGAGATTACTTTTAAAGCCAGTACTTCAAAAAAGATCTCCACAGCTGAGAAATATAAGGTGGAACCTGATGATGACTTTGATGAAATTGAAGCTAACTTTGTTGACAGATTGCAAAGAGGTTTCGGTAAGTTCAAAGGCAAATTACCTAAAGTTCAAATGTTTTTCATGTGGTAAAGTAGGTCATTATGCTTCGAGATGTTTTGAAAGAATTGAAAGGAATAGAAAAATATTTGAGAACAGGCCTAGAGCTCAAAAGAAATGCTACTATGTTAGAGATCTTGATGATGATGGTGTGACTGACAATGAATCTGATGATGCTAGTACTAGTGCAAATGAATGCTTGTTTATTGCTATTAAAGAAGAACATATGTCTACTAATCCTACTAGTTGTGTGAAGGAAGAAAAACTAGTGGAAGAAAGTGCTTTGGCTTTTTAGGTTGAGAAAGATAAGGATGAATGGATTATTGATAGTGGATGCTCACATCACATGACCGGTGACAAAAGTAAGTTTGTAAGTTTAGAAAAGTATGATGGAGGACTGGTTAGGTTTGGAGACAATGCAGCTAGTAAGATTTGTGGAAAATGATCTATTTCATTTGATGGAAAGCATAATACTGATAATATCCTATATGTGAAGAGTTTGAAGCATAATCTTTTGACTGTTGGTTAGATGTGTGACAAAGGTTATGATTTGAGATTCAAAGACAATGGGTGCAAGATCATGGAAAGCTCCAGAACTATGATTGCTACTAGTAAGAAGACAAGAGATAACATCTATAATTAAGAGGAACTAATGATTACTTTTTATTAGCCCAAATAGATGAGAGTTGGTTGTGGCATAGAAGGGTTTGTCATATAAATTTGATAATCTAGTAAAGATAAGTTCAGGTAAGACTATAAGAGATTTACCAAAACTTGTGAAACCCACCAATACCATTTGTAAGGAATGTTAGTTGGGGAAGTAGACAAGAACAAGTTTCAGGAGCAAAGAGCAATTTTCTTCTAGTTTGCTAGATCTAGTACATACAGATCTATGTGGTCCTACAAGGGTAAGAATTTTACAAGGTGACAGGTACTTCATGTTGCTTATTGATGATTATGACTTGGGTTACTTTTCTAAGAAACAAATCTGAAGCCCTAGAGAAGTTCAAATCCTTCAAGGAAATGCTTGAGAATGAAATAGAGCTAAAAATCAAATGCTTGAGGTCTGATAGAGGAGGTGAGTTCACATCAAATGAATTGAATATTTTCTCTGAAGAGAAAGGAATAAAGAGACAGTTGTCTGCACCTAGGACTCCTCTGCAGAATGGAGTTGTGGAAAGAAAGAATAGGACATTTCAAGAGGCTGCTAGAACAATGGTGAAGGAAGGAGGTCTACTAGAAATTTTTTGGAAAGAAGCTATACATATTGTTGTCTACATTCAAAATAGAGTTCAAGTGAAAGGTAATGGTACTAAAACTCCCTATGAGTTGTGGTATGGAAAAATTCCTACAGTAAAATATTTCAAAGTCTTTGGAAGCAAATGCTATATCAAAAGAGATGAAGATATAGGAAAATTTGATGCAAGATGTGATGAAGGAATCTTCCTTGGATACTCTACCAAGAGTAAGGCCTACTGGTACTACAACAAAATGCTGAAAAAAATTGTTGAGAGTACAAATGTGAAGGTGGATGAACACAAAGAAAGAACATTAGATCAGAGTGGCTATGAATCAGATGAACCTACTGCTATAACATATGAAGAAAAAGTTGAAAAAGAAGATAGTCAAGATGAAGAAGAAAAGGCTCTGAAAAGTGTTGTTAAGACCCCTAGGTATGTAAGAATGAATTACTTTGAAGATCAAAATATTGTAGACAAAAAAAAAGGAGTGCTGACAAGGAAAAGAGCTGCAGAAAAACAAGTGAATTACTATTTTCTCTCTACAGTTGAACCAAAAATTGTGAATGAAGCCTGCAATGATGAAAATTAGGTAAAGGCAATGAAGGAAGAACTAATGTAGATAGAGAAGAATGAAACTTGGGAATTAGTTTCTAGACCTATTGACAAAAGTGTTATTGGAACCAAATGGATTTTCAAGAATAAGCTGAATGAAAATGGAGAAGTTGTAAGGAATAAAGCAAGGCTTGTGTGCAAAGGATATTCTCAAATTGAAGGAATAGATTTTGAAGAGACTTTTGCTTCAGTAGCTCGAATTGAAGCAATCAGAATATTTCTATTATTTGTAGCTAACAAAGATTTCAAAGTGTATTAGATCGATGTGAAGTCTCCATTTCTGAATGGTGAGTTGGAAGAGAAAGTCTACATTGAGCAACTGAAAGGATTCCAACTATCAGATCAAGGTGATATGGTATGCAGGTTGAAGAAAGCATTGTATGGAGTCAAGCAAACTCCTAGAGCCTAGTATGCAAGGTTGGATAAGTACTTATTATGGTTAGAGTTCAATAAAGGTACTACTAATAGTAATCTCTATTTCAAGATTAATGGTGATCAAATTTTGATTATTGAAGTCTTTGTTGATGATATTATCTTTGGAGGCAATGAAGGTATATGTTTGAAATTTCCTGGTGAAATGGAAAAAGAGTTTGAGATGTCTATGTTTGGTGAGATGTTCATTTTTTTCTAGGTCTGCAAATTAATCAATTAGATAAAGGAATCTTCATATCACAGTCTAAGTATCTGAAAAAGTTGTTGAAGAAGTTTGGGATGGAAGACTTTAAATTGGTATGCACTCCCATGGTGACTGGCTATAAGTTGAGCAAAACTGATGAATCACCTAAGACTGATAAAAAAAGTACAGATCCATGATTGGACGATTGCTTTATCTAACTCAAACCAGACCTGATATTATGCATACAGTTTGTCTTGTTGCAATATTTCAAGCAAATCCAAGAGAATCACATGTGATGGCAGTAAAGAGAATCTTGAGGTATTTAAAAGGCACATCAGATCATGGCTTATGGTATCCAAAGGATAATGATTTCACTCTTAGTGCTTATACAGATATTGATTGAGCTGGAGATGTTGATGATAGGAAGAGTACAAATGGAGGTGCTTTCTTTTTGGGTAATAGATTGGTTTCATGGCTGAGCAAGAAATAAGATTTAATCTCCTTGTCAACTGTAGAAGTAGAGTATATTGTAGCAACATGTTGTTGTACTCAAGTGGTATATATGAAGTAGACTTTGAAGGACATAAAAGTTGTGTATGAAGATCCAGTTGAAATCTTCCATGACAATACAAGTGCTATAAATATTTCAAAGAATCCAATGATGCACTCAAGAACAAAGCATATATGTATAAGGTATCACTTTTTGAGAGAAAAGGTGACAAAGAATGAAGTAATGTTGGAATATGTGTCCATAAAGGATCAGATTGCAGATATCTTCACCAAGCCTCTACCTAAGGATACTTTTGAATACTCAGAGAAAAGTTAGGGGTCAGTACCCCTCCTGCCCTAAATTAAGATGCATGGAACTGCATCAGTCCACTAGTGCCCAAAGTCTCATTCTTTGATTTGGATTGATGTTTTGAGAGCTACCCCTTAGGGGAAGTAGCTAGATGTTATTGGTAAGAGCTTCTAATAAAGAAAGTTTAGTTGGATCAGAACAACAGAATGCAAGTATGTGCCCTTTACCATTGATGTCAAAGGGGGAGAGAAATCATGTGAAAAACTTAGAAAAGAAAGGGTGCTGATGTGTAAAAAGAAAGGGGGAGAATCTTGTCTTGATGGCCTTTACAATTTTCATATCATATGTTGCCATCAATAACAAAGGGGGAGATTGTTGCAAGTATGTGCCTAATGAGTTTTATCATTGATGTCAACATATCAATGTTGTTATTGATGTCAACTATGCTCTTGTTTTATTGCTTAGATGATTTATATTTTCCTACATAAGTATTGGAAAGCTTGATATTGAGGATATTGAGAAAATTTGCTCCTCTGGTAAAAATAGTGTGTTGCAGAGTATCTTTGTCTACAAAAGAATAGTCAAACAAATAGCTCCACATTTCGTACAGGTTAAATATCTTTGTCAATGGATTGGAAGTTATTTTGAAGCTTGTCTAAAGATGCTATGTTCCAATTTTGAGCCTCTGGTATGAAGATTTGAGTGAGCTATAATGACTAGAGTGAACTATTTTCTCTACATATGTCTGGTGGTGACAGGGAGAAAATGTTATGCTCTACATTCCTCCACATTGAAGTATTTTGGTCTACAGTTCTAGAGTTAAGTCTAAGCTGATGATATGGTCCATCACCTCTAATGGTTCGTGATCTGGTGGTCTACAAGTGATCTTTTTCTTATGACAGTAGTTGGCAGTGTTGTTTATGTGCTCTGGTTTGAAGAATCTTCTTGATAGAATGGTTAGAAGTTGTGTGGTTGTTCTTGATGATTTCAATGTGCTTGTGGATGTCTCCTGATTGTGTAACTCCTACCCTTGGATTGGTCCACAAAGAGAAATTTGAATCGTGGATGAAAAATGTTCCTAGTAGACCTAGTGTTCTCACCAGTCTTGGCTGACTTGGTTGATTTCACTATTTGCGGAGATGCCTTGAAGATTGTAGAAGCATGTCGTGGCATGAAGGATTGCGTTTGAGTCCCAGCTAAGGCATGGTGTGATCATCATACCTCCTTACATCTCTCCCTAAACTAATTTTTGTATTAGGTCCAACATATTTATTATTTCTACCATTGCTAGTGCCATTGAGTCTATTGGAAAGAAGAGTCGATCTAAAAATAAGAATGTGGTACAATGAGCTATAACAACTGCTATAGTTGATAAAACAACTTTGGATAAAAGAATGTTAAGTAACATTAGTGGAATTCTAAAAATACATCCTAAAACATTGGTAATAGTGGAAAACAGAAGATAAAGTATAGAAAATGATTCAATCAACCAATGTTGGAGTTTTAGTGCTCGACTCCCAAGGCCTCACATGAAATTGAATATTGAAATCAAATCTTTAGTTAAAAATTATTGGCATGATAATATTAGGGTATCATCTAATGCTAGAGATGTTTTAAAATTAAGAGTGGGGTCCAAAATTTATGATCATCATCCAAAACACCTATTAGACACAACTCAAACTAAATTTTATAGAAGTTTTTAAGATGATTCAGTGTTACCTGAAAATATTAGCATAAGTCAAAGATCATTTGAAAAATGTAGACCTTGGTATGTCAAAATTAATAAGCAACGAATCTCTTGTTGTAAAACACATGTGCAATTTTGTTATTATTATGATGTTTTTTGATATATACGGTGTTCTTTACATACTAACATAATTATGTAGGAATATGGTATTAATATGCCACCTAAAACAATCAAGGAGTTTATAATAGGTTTGTTTTGTAAAAGATCTAATGGGCATTTATTTTATTTAAGTTCATGTATTTATGGACAATGCACTAGTTGTGGCAATCTTTCATTCTTAGGATTTTGTATACATGAAAGTGTTGAAAATAATTTTGGACAACAATTAGTGGATGTTAAAAAATTTAAGAATGTTGAGTATTATTTAAAGGATGGAAAATTTGGAAAGCCTTAATCAAAAAAAAATTAGTGTACATGCATTCATATCACAATTTAAGAGTAAGATTGTACCAAAATATGTCAAACACTCTCAACATGCTTGATGGTTTGATGGACTATTTCGTACATGTAGAAACACATTTCCAGTTGGAACTATATTATCAGTGGTTGATTTTACAGAAAACTATACTCTTGCTCCAGAAGAGGAAATCCAATCACAATATTAAAATTCAGTGCAGGTGGCTATGTTTGTTCATATTGTATAGAAGCATGCAGATGATAGTACATAGGATGATCAATTTTTTTTGAGGGAATATCATTTCTATTTGAGCGAAAACCAATTACACTAATCAGAGTTTGTTCAATATTGTTTCGATATATTTTATACAAATTCAATAGAAAGAGGAATCCAGATGACATAGCATCTCATATGGTCAAATAATTGTATGGGATAGTTCAAGAATGCTCAAATGTTTTATTGGTTAAGTAGGGTTCACAAGGAAATTAATGTCCAACATATGTGGAGTTTTTTTGAAGCTAGACATGGTAAAGGAGAACATGATGGAGCCGGTGCATGTGTTAAAAGAATTCTTTACTAGAGGGTAACTAAAATTTGAGGATGTAGTAAAATTTAAAGATCCACATGTGATTATGGATTCGTACAATACAAAATTATCTATAGAATCAAGTGAGTACTCTACAATTCAATGATTCTTTTGGTTGGTTGAAGAAGAGAACATTCTACCTAGACTTGATTGTGAGATAATCAGTGGATCTACTAAATGGCATTCATTTAAGAGTTTGAATGCAAGCACATGGACTATCTGGACAAGGGAGCTTGCATGTTTTTGTCAGTTTTGTAATTCAAGAGATTGGGAAGCATGTGAGAATATTGAATGGGTTGAGGAGTGGAAGCAAAGATCATTGACACCTGCGCAAACAAATGATCAATATGAAACAACAATTGAAAACAATGATCAAGTGTTTGCATCAGATGACTATGACCATGTTTTAGACCTTGTACAAGAAGGTAATTTAATTCAATTTATTTCACTTTATTACTATTTTGTAATATATTTAATTAGATATGAATGCATGTATGTAGATTGGTCAAATTATATGTCACACAAGTTATTGAATTAAATTTTTTTTTGCAGAACATGTGAATGTTGTTGTGGCACCTAAGAAGAATGAAGAAGAAACAAAATATTGGTTGGATCAATGTGTGGAGACTAAACATAAGTTAATAGCACCTCAAGAAGATGATGATGGCTTTCATTATCCAATAGGTTCGGTGGTGGTTGTTGGCACTTGGCTATGAAAATATCTAACAAGGAAGAATGGTTTTCCTGCATTCAAAGATTATGAAACACATAAGAAGATTATACACTACTCGCATTTGGTGGTGGCAACAAATATAAAACTAGTGAGGTATCGTGGAAGACCTGCTAATAAAGAGTTATGGACAATTTCTAGGGAAGAGCATGAGACAATCATAGATGCATTGCGAAAAAGAGAGGATGCAAATGGTATAATGGAATAAAATTCCAGGTATGTATATATTTAATCGATAGTTAATATAGTTGTATTAAGTCATCCGCTTTAGCTCCCCTTAAGCCATCCTATTACCTACCCTTAAGTAATTTCCTATAAATATAAAACTAATTTTCTCACATGTCACATAGTTTGAGTGGCTAGGTTAATCACCATGATTCAAATCATGAAAATGCTATCTTATAATTTGTATTTACTCATGTATCTCCCCTTACACCCCCTCTCTTACATCACCTTAATCCATCCTCTTGCATACCATTAAGTCATCCACTTAGCTCCCCTTAAGCCATTCCCTTATGTCTCGTTAAGTCATCCTCTTATTTCACCTTCTATTTTATTCCTTTTATCTTATAATTTGTATTGAATTGTGTATCTCCCCTCAAGCCATCCTCTTACATCCCCTTAAGTCATCCTATTACATCCCTTTAAGTCATCCTCTTAGCTCCCCTTAATTCATTCTCTTATGTCCCATTAAGTCATCCTCTTATTTCACCTTCTATTTTATTCTTTTTATCTTGTAATCTATATTGACTCATGTATCTCCCCCTAAGACATCCTCCTACATCCCCTTAAGCCATCCTCTTACATCCTGTTATGTAATCATCTTAGCTCCCCTTAAGCCATCCTCTTACCTCCCCTTACATGCATTATTTTTGCAGGTCCCCTACAAGCCTAAATATTTACATGTAGCAATATTAAGACTTTGCTTATTTTCCTTACATTTTGGTGAAATCAAATTATCAAAACCCTTAGAAGAATTTTCCTTACTATTTTGACCTCCTTCTAATCTCTAATTATTTTTCTTAGTTTTCATATCTTTAAATAAGATCTAAAATGTATAGGTCATCTTTCATTTATGCTTTGACTTGGTTGTTGTTTCTTTTACTATGGATTCCCATCAATTCATATCATTAGCTTATATCTAAACATGGATTAAGGATTTCAATATGTTTTAGACTTTGTTACCTCAAATCATTTTATCCTTGATGACATCATATTCATTCAACATAAGGATGATAGTATATGTTTCATGGATGCAATATTCCATTGTATATATGGCTTTTCATCTTTGATGCAACTTGTTATTACCTTTATTTCTATTTGAGATGACTTTACTTCACTTTCCCATCAACTTCATATTGATTATACCTCTCCTATATGAGTAATATTAGTGATATTGTATTCTTGATGTTGACTATAGTGATAAGCCTAATGTTGATGATTCTTCTTTTATAACTACTAATAATGATTATCCCTTATGTAACTTCATTTCTTTTCATGCTATATTTATTGAAGAAAACCAAGATGTTCTTTCCACATAAACAATTAATTTTTATTTGTGACTAAATAAAAATATTAAGACTAAAAAATAATTAAAAAAAGAACCATTAGAAAGAACCAAATTTTAAGCTACACTAATTTAATTATGAATATAAAATTTGTCTATTATAATATATAAAAAATATAGATAAAAACATTGATGAATTACAATTATAATATACAACATAAAATTATAATAAAACTTTCATAAAAAAGATTAAATTAGTAAGAATATATTACTTTAGATCATATAAAATAAAAAATTTGTTCAGTTGTAAGGGAGAGCATGCCATGTTTTTGTACACTCACCCCAATTAAAATTTTAAAAAGAACTAATACATACATGTTCACAACTCCAATAAATTAACCAATGAAATTAAGACAAGTGCACAAATGTGATGGCAAGCGGTTACTGGGACATTGTTGCACATGTATGGGGTGACATGTTGAAATGACACAAATATATAAGTGCCTAGATGCTGAAATAATAGCTTTAAGCTTCGGTCGCATACGGAGAAACCAAAAAAAAAAAAGGGCGAAATCCGATATGTCTAGCTATGAGCTTGACGTGCGCGAAGTTAGGGTGAGCAGCCCCTCTCCCTTAATGAAGATATACTTTGAAGTCAAATTCTTAGTGTTGGTATTTCATATAATTCAAGGATTAATACTTGGTAAGAATTATTCTTAAACAAGATTAATTTTAAGTAATAAAAATAAAATAAATATTTACCATATTTTAATGTCCATGAACTGTTACCATGAACTGTTACTATTTGACCATTGAACTGGAGGATGTTGAAGTAAAGTGCTTTGGAAGTTTGCTTAAGCCTATAGATAATATGAATATCCATTTTCGTCATTTTTTTTCATGTTAGTGCTTATCGTACGCAGGGGCTACGCCAGCACCAGCGATATCCGCTTAATATATATACTTTTATGGTAGCCTTATCCTCTGCAGGGGCCTACGCCAGTAGTAGACGACTCCCCCAGACGCTTCTAAAAAGCCAGTGACAGAAAATTGTTTTTCTTATATATCTGCAATCAGATGCCAATCGATTAGGAACAAGAAAATCTGTTATTATTTCAATTTTTGAGTTTTCTTTGTGTGGGTTTTGGATTGCTATACTTTCCATATCTACTGTCGTCTGAGTGAGTGAGATGGAGCAAGTGAAAGTGCTCACCTCATGGCCCAGTCCTTTCGGCATGCGTGTTTTGATTGGTCTGGAAGAGAAAGGAGTGAGATATGAATACCAAGAAGAAGACCACCCCAACAAGAGCGACCTCCTCCGGCAAATGAATCCACAATGACCAGCCCATATGCGAGTCTCTGTAATTTTTCAGTACATTGAAGAGAAGTTAATGCCCTCCAAGCCATATGACCGTGCCCTTGCCCGCTTCTGGGCTGACTTTGCAGATAAGAAGGTAACACATTCCCCTTCAAGTCTCTGTGAGAATTACAGTGATTTAATGAATTTTTGTGCAATTGGAGTTTTTGCACAGCGTTTTGAGAATAATATTTGATCTCTATTATCAGAGAAGGTGTAATACATGCGTATTGGGTTTTTGTAGTTTTATGAGTCGTGGATTCGTACGGGGCAAGCGTGACATGTTGACGAACTTGAAGTTCTTAGAAGGTGCGTCGAAAGACGTCTGCAGGATGATCTCTGCCTTACTTTAGTGGAGAGGAGTTTGGGTTCCTGGATATCGTCATTATTCCTTTTGCTTCTATCTTCCATGCTTATGAAACTATTGGGAATTTCAAGATACCATTTGAGAGTGAATATCCATTGCTTGATGCGTGGGTTAAGAGATGTATGGAGAGGGACAGCATAAATATTTGTCTTATTTTAATTGGCCAAAATTTACCTTTGACTATAGTGGATGATATTTAAGAATAGTTCGATTAGATTAGATTATATTACTCAGTCATTTTTTAATTAAAAAATTGAGGCTCTTTTTGTTGGGATTAAGTGTGTCATACACCTTCCAAGTTCTAATATATGAAATAGTTATTTATTTGTATTTATTATACATGCACATATTTTGGGCATCTCACTTGGAGTGGCACTATGTGTCACTTGTAGTTTGTATTTTGACAATTTATTTTTATGCCGAGAGGCGTCCTACAATGGTAGAAAAGAGTTGTTTCCCGTAAAAAAAAATAACATGGAATGCGTTAACAAAATAATCTGCCAAGAGGCGTTGTACAGTGGTAGAAAAGAGTTGTTTCCCGTTAAAAAAAATGACATGGAATGCATTATCAAAATAATCTAAAACAGGGTTTGACGAGCCGGCAAATGACGGCTATTCAAAAAAATCTTAATTTAAATTGAAAAAAAATTCTGACTCTAATTAATAACTAACGCTCAAATAACTCACGTTCACTCTCTCCCTGCCCCATCTGTCCTATAAGACAGTGCCCAATATGCACGTAGGAGCTGAGTAATTAGAGGAGAGAGGCCATGTATAAAACATCTGATATCTTCATTCTCTTGAAGACAGAGATATTCAAAATAAAATCTCAGATTGGTAAGCTCACAAGGAGAGAGCCCAGATAAGCATAGGCAAAAGAGAATGGGAGGAGCGATATAGGTATAAATGAGGAGTTTTTATTTGGTTTTTGTTGAATCTCTGCATGCATGTACCAAAGCATTCCAATTAAAATATCTGATTTAAAAAAGAAAAAATCCTTTCCTTGATGCTTTAGTGTATATGCAAACCAGGTTCACACTATGAAGGTAAGCATTCATATATGATTATATATCTTGGTTTTAATCTTGTCAAAAAATTGTGTAGCAAAAACAAATTGAAATGAAATGAAAAAGTAGTGTAAAGAAATAATTTTATATGCCTTTATTTCCTTTAGGGAAGTTTTATTAATTTTCTAAATTGTTATTTAGTGGACCCTAATTTGTAGTCAAATTTAACAATATATCTAACATTTATTATAATATTATATATTAAATATATTTTTTAAATAGAAGTAAAATTCTATTTTTAAATATATATTTTTAAAAATAGTTTTTAGTTAAGATTTAAAATATATTTAAATAAAATATTTAGAATTTTATTTAATTTAATTTATTTAATTCAATAAAATATATTTAAAAATTTCCAATCTAAAATATTTAGTGCTTTAAATTTTATTATTTATCCATAACAAATATAATATTAACAAATTGGTATTTAGTGGACTCTAATTTATAGCCAACCTGATGGCATGTTTCTATTATATTTATTTTAATATAGATTTGCATTGATGAATAAATATTTTTAAAGTACTCAATTTATGTTAAGAATTTAAAATTAGACTTAAAGCAAATAACATTTATTATAAAATATTAATTCTTTCTTGAAGTAAAATATATGTAATATCTTATAATAATACATCTAACATTTATTATATTAAATGTATTTTTTTAAATAGAAGTAAAATTCTATTTTTAAATAATTTTTTTAAAAATGGTTTGTAGGTAAGATAGACCTCATACAACAAAAAATTTCTCATTGCATGCTAGTTCTCTAGGATTCTTTGTAGTTGATAAATTAAAATCCCACAAGACTTTCCACATCCAACACATTGCAAACCCCAAACTTGCAACAAAACAAGATCATAGAACCAACCTATATTCTCATTGCATGCTAGTTCTCTAGGATTCTTTGTAGTTGATAAATTAAAATCCCACAAGACTTTCCACATCCAACACATTGCAAACCCCAAACTTGCAACAAAACAAGATCATAGAACCAACCTATATTTAAAAACAAGATCACAGACCAATACTAGACAATATTTTATATAAAAAATAAGATATATTATTATAATTCTAATTTTATTTGCTTTGAGACAATTTTAACAAATGAAAACTCAGTTCATAAATTTTTGAATAAGAGACCACATCTAGAATCTTATAATAATACATCTAACATTTATTATATTAAATGTATTTTTTTAAATAGAAGTAAAATTCTAGTTTTAAATAATTTTTTTAAAAATGGTTTGTAGGTAAGATAGACCTCATACAATAAAAAATTTCTCATTGCATGCCAGTTCTCTAGGATTCTTTGTAGTTGATAAATTAAAATCCCACAGGACTTTCCACATCCAACACATTGCAAACCCCAAACTTGCAACAAAACAAGATCATAGAACCAACCTATATTTAAAAACAAGATCACAGACCAATACTAGACAATATTTTATTTGCTTTGAGACAATTTTAACAAATGAAAACTCAGTTCATAAATTTTTGAATAAGAGACCACATCTAGAATTAACCTAGATCTTATACAACAAAAATTTCTAATTGCATGTTAGTTTTCTAGGATTCGTTGTAGTTAATAAATTAAAATCCCACAAGACTTTCCACATCTATCACATTGCAAACCCCAAACCTACAACAAAACAAGATCATAGAATGGATACTAAGAAAGATATGGAGAAAGATCAAGGGAAAAAATCAAAATCAAAAAGTAGTTTAAAGAAATGATTTTATATGCCTTTATTTTCTTTAGGGAAGTTTGATTAATTTTATAAATTGGTACTTAATGTACCCTAATTTGTAGCAAACCTAATTTTATTATGGCATGTTTCTATTATATTTATTTTAATATATATTTGCATTGAATAAAATCTTTTTAAAGTGTTCAATTTATGTTAAGAATTTGAAATTGCAAGTCATGATTTAAAACAAATAACATCTATTATAAAATATTAATTCTTTCTTAAGAAAAATATATGTAATATATTATAATAATATATCTAACATTTATTATAATATTATATATTAAATACATTTTTCTAAATAGAAGTAAAATTTTATTTTTAAATAATTTTTTAAAATGGTTTGTAGGTAAGATTTAAAATATATTTAAAAGATTCCAATCTACAATATTTAGTGCTTTATATTTATATTTTATTATTTAGAAGCATATTATCAAATAGAAACTCCATCCATAACAAATATAATATTAACAATTTTTGAAATGAAATAAAAAATAACTATTAAAAGGTTATAGTAATACACATAGTGTCTATTATGTTACTATATGTTACTTAAAGGGGTATTTTTAATAAATGGAGTTACATTATTGTTAAACATAATAGACATAAAGTTATTTTACATATTTATGTTTAACAATAGGGTTTTCTATATTTATAATTTATTTTAAGGATCTATGTTACTATATGTTACATAAAGTTATTTTAGGAATTATTTTTATTATCTAAATGGATTATTTTTTTACTCCTTTTAACCTTTTATACAACTATATGTGGAACTCCAACATATAGCAATATTTAGCCAACATAAAAATATTTTTCTATATATGTGAAACTATATTATTTACAATAATATAGAAATGAGGTACTAAATAAAACAAAAAACTCTAGAGAAATATAGATATGAGGGGCATTACATTTATAGAAATAAGGGGCATGCATTTTTTTCAAATTAAAAGACATAAATATTTGTTTTATACTATTATGTCGGTATGGCTTCACCTAGGTTGAATGTTCAATCTAATGAGGAAAAGACAATACCAAAGGGAATATAATAGAATATATATGAGGGAGTATCGAAGACAATAAAGAGAACAACAAATGATACAACAAAATGAGGTTGTCACAGAAAGATATCATAAATGTAGAGCAGATATAGCACTTGAAGAATTGGAATTACAAAATCGACAACGACCAAATATGATAATAATAAGTCATCCACAAGCATCTCAACAAATCCATGTTCCTAAAAGAGAAGAAAGAGAGGAACCTATTGGGTCAAATGCTAATCTCATTTTTAATGTTGAAGATGATAATTCAAGATCAATAGATTTTGTACTTGAAACACTAGAAAATGCACAAAGACATGACAAGGAACAAAGACATGATGAGGAACAAAGACATGACGAGGAACAAAGACAACATCGAAGGGAATATCAAAGAGTATATCAAAGGTAATATTGAAGACATCAATGCCAATAAGAACCTAATCAGTTAAATGCTAATGTAATGCTTCACACTAATTTTAATACTTTCCAAGTGCATTTTTGAAATGCAATAGATAGTTTTGTTTCACCAAACATGTGCTATATTTGTCAAGAATGTTACCTTGGAATAAGGATTTTTCAGACACCTCAAGGTCCTATATGCAATAGGTGTCAATAAGAAAGAGGCAATAATTGATTTTCAACATCAAATAATATGGATCCTAGCCCACAATCAGAAGAGCTTGCAAACTTGACACAGGTAGAAGAAATGTTGATAGCACGTGTCAATCCAATCCTACAAGTGACACATGTAACTAGTGGACAATATAAATACAAGGGACACACAATAAGTTTTCCACAAGATGTAAAAGAAATTTCAAATGTTTTGCCACATGGAATAAAAGATTTGCAAATAATTATTGTGAGAAGGAATGATCAATGTGGCACAAATTATAACTTTACAGTTAATAGAGAGTTGGTATATAAGGCACTCAAATACAAAATTGAACATGACAAGTTCTACTCTAATGTTCAAATCAATGAAAATGCTCTTAGTGATCTCTCACCAAACTTAGATCAAAATATCTTTGACCAACTAAATTCAATGCATATGGAGTTTGATTCTGATGCAAATGAAGTTATATTTGTGGGCCCATTAATGGAGATGGATGAAGAAAATATCATTGATCACAAAACATCAATGGCTTCCAAATTGCCTAATGTTCATAGAGAGATGGAATTAATCCATGCATGGGTGAATAACCTTGATGCAAATCTAGGGGCATTAATGGATTGGACAACAATTGGTTCATCTCCTATCAATGAATATGTGACATTAGGCTTACTTGATATGGCATTTCCAACATTATTTCCTAATGGTAGATGTTATTGGCTTGAACCACATATCAAATGAGTACATCTGCATGAATATGTCAAACATCTATTTCGGTATACGGATCACCATTTTGGTCGACACCCACGGTTTAGATATTATGTGATGAACAAGATAATGAGACTACATGCACAAAATTCATCTCTAGTCTTTGTCAAAAGAAATCTTCAAGATATGCCAATCACCATCAATGAGCTACGTGAACATATGGAAAATGTGCCCCAGTCTTGTTTAGTTGATCGTCTGATGAGGTGGAACAACCTTATGGGGTACAAGATCATATTGGGCAAAATGTTGTGTAAAGTTAACTGACATGCTTCAACAAATTAGTTCACCAACAATATTCTTCACTTTGAGTGTAGTAGATATGTACTAGCCTGATTTGCATGTACTAATGCCTGGAACACCACCGATCAATGCAAGAGAAGCCCAAAAATGGAGAAAACAAAATGTTATTGATTATCCTCATATATTTGCACACTACATGCACTTGCAACATATAATTTTTAGAAAATAGATTCTTGAAAAAGGAATGAAAGTAAAAGATTACTGGTCTAGATATGATTGGCAACATAGAGGTTCACCACATGTGCATGGACTTATATGGTTAGATGGAGCACCAAATATGGATAATCTTGAATGGAAAAGTGAGTAGCAACGAAAAAGTGCAGAGACATATTTCCATTCTATTATTCATGCATGGAATCCTAGAGAAGATCCACGTCAATGAAACATATAGGTATGTTATTAGTCTTTTATAAATTAATATTTTATATATTATATAAGAAAAATTTGTTCCAATGTAACTAATAAATTCATACATTTTTAAATCATAGGTATTGGAAAATTTTATCGAGCATCCATGCCTTCAAAATATATGACAACTTATAGAAGTGCATATGGCACATGACTATGAAGAGATTTTAAAATGTGTAGAATGACATACAATGTGTAGAGAGGGTGCGTGTCTACGCAAGAAAAGAGGATGAATGGTTTGTAGGTAATATTTAAAATCTTCACAATTATTATTTTCAAGTTCAATATAGTATGAGTAGACATAAATAAAAAAGTGTTATTACTAATTATAGGTATAATGGTCCATGGCCATTAAATCTTGAGGGATCAAAATTATATGAAGACTCTTGGACACGTGAAAAGAAGTTCGAACCTGCAAGAAATGATGATAGAGTAAATACACACAATCGCTACATACTACAATTATGGAGAGAAAACATAGATTGGCAACCTGTTCTTTCCAAACATGTTGTAATCAAGTACATTGCCAAGTATGCAGCTAAAGCATAAAAGAGTTTAGAAACTTAACATCAAATGTTATGCAGCTTGTAAACATTGAAAACCCTGATGATTTAGCATCAAGAGCATATAGAAGACATCTTACTTAAACAATTATAGAAAGAGACATTGGGGCACAAGAAATATGTCACATGCTATTAGAACTTCTATTAGTAGAGAGTAGTAGAAAATTTGTCAATTTGAATGTTTCACATGAGGTGTTCAAACCTATAGATAAAAATGACAAAGATAAGTATGAAGAACATACACAATCTTTCATTGATGGATATAAGAATAGGCCCTTTTGCATAGAAGATGTTTCACTGATTGAAGCAGCTAGATCATGTATATATAATCTAAAGCAAAGAATAGATAACAAATGGGTAGACAGGGGAATGACAGCTATTGTCAGCATGTTTCCAAGGTTTATATACATCCCTCAACATCAATCAGATAAATGGGTTGATTTTTGTTGGTCTGAGTTGTTACTTTATAAGCCATTTCGTCATATAGAAAGAGATATTGGTCTTGATAATGATGTTATAATATCAAACTAGGAGTTATTGAATTATAATCCTTAGCATGTGGAAAGAAGTGTTACAGAAGATGTTGAAAATAGTAGTGATTCTAAAATTGAAGATAATCAACATCTTCAGGGAAACACAACAAAGCATGAATGGGAAATCATATCACGACTACATCATAATTAGATTATGGAAGTTTCTGAAATAGATATGTTGGGAAGAAGAGATATTGATAAACAAACACCATGGTCTAATGAATATCAAGGTGAAGAGTACACAAATAAAGCAATAAAATTCATAAGCACCAGGAAAGATAATGAATTTCTCATTAGGGATGATATACCACAAAATATCAATTATGCAACATTGGGTGCCAAACAAAAAAAGCACTTGATATAATTATGACACATTATCATGGATCGCAAAATTTATTGCCATTATTCATGATAATTCAAGGAACATCAGGAACTAGAAAATCATATCTAATTGGTGCTATCACTCAAGCTCTTCAAAATTTAGCATTCCCAAGGCATAGTCCACTTCTACTACTTGCACCAACAGGAGTTGCAGCATTCAATATTAGAGCCTCAACAATCCATTCAGTACTTCAAATCCCAGTCACAGACTTTGTTCAATTAGAAGGAGCAAGACTCACAAGTTTCTAAGAGAAATTACAACACATAAAATACATTTTGATTGATGAAATGAGCTTCATTAGACAAAGTTTGCTAGAGAAGGTGGATTGTTGACTTCGTCAGGCATTCCCTCAAAATGCAAATATGAGTTTTGGAGGTATATGTTAGCATAACAGTGATATTACATTGTTTAATATCTGCTAAGACAGCGGGACAACATCAGTTACCAGTTATTATGTTGTAGTTATGCAGTTTAGAACTTCCTAACTACTTTTATCCTTGTATAAATGTTTTGTGTTGTCCATCGAATAAAATACAATCTTCTCTAATTTTCTATATTTGGTATCAGAGCTGTTTAGCATGACTTGAGTGAGGAGGAGTTGTTTATGGACTACAGAAGGGAATGAAATGTGGAAGTTCAATTTAGTTCTTACTGGACATGTAGTTTTGGAGATCGCGTTAGGCGAAGGCCATTGAATGTAGCCATGAAGACGTCGAAAGGTGCTGTCACATTTGTATGAAAGCACTGCCAGTTTGTGTGAAAAGAGAAAACATCAAAAGAAATACATATGGGTGTGCATTGCTATGCGTGGGGAGTCACAATGTGAGCAAGCATCGAAAGAAATACATATGGGTGTGCATTGCTGTGTGTGGGGAGTTGAATGCATTAATAGAAGATTTATTGTTACTCTTATCCATCAGATTTTCATGGAAATCATGTGGAAAGTTCATCTATGATTCATAACAAAGGCGTAGTGCACCTGGAAGAGGAAGACATAGTCTGCAAACCCTGGCAATCAAAGAAAAATGGATGTCCATTATTGGTATGTATTGAAGTGTGTTTGTAAATGCAAATTTTATAAGCAAATATATTTAAGTCTGAAGTCAATCTTTTGAGTATTATCTAAATGGAGATCCCATTAGACAAGTATTCTGGTTCCAATTTTCATACTTGGAGAATGAAAATTCAAATGTAACTAATGAATAAAAATTTATGGGCAATAGTCAATGGAAAGGAAAAAGCACCTACAGATGCAAATAAGTTATTAGATTGGAGTAGTAGAGATGATAAAGCCAAAGCTATAATTGGTCTTGTTCTTTCTGACACTGAATTGCACCATATTGATTTGGATAAATCATCAGCTGAAATTTGGGAAAATCTGAATAAATTGTTTGGAGCAAAAGCCTTTAATGCAAAGTTTTCTCTAAAACTTCAATTATTTCGATTTAAGATGGAAGATGGAATCACAATGTCAAATCATATAAGTAACTTGCAATCTCTCATTAGACATCTAGCAGAGGTTAAGGTTACAGTAGATGATGATGATGCTAGGGCCATCCTATTAAATAGCTTGCCTTCAAAATACAACAATGTTGTTCGTACTCTCAGTCAAATATCTTCACAAACTCTAGAAGGTATGATTTCTGCTCTTCTATCAGAAGAGAAGAGAAAAACAGAAGATTCAGAAGATGATCCTCAGGAGAAAGCATTATTTTCAAGAAGCAATTACAAGAGATCAGAGAGAATCAAATGTTTTTATTGTAAGAAAAATGGTCACATAGCTTGGGATTGTAGAACTCGAGCGAGTGATGTTCTTAAAGGAAAGCTCAAAAATGAAGGAAATCTTGCTTGCATTGAAGATGATAAGGACCCACCAGATATTGAGGATGAGGATCCACCAGATGGTATTATTAATTTCTGTGGATATGCCCTTTGAGCAGGGTCATATTGGAGGCAGGTGGCATCGGAGGATGGAGTATTTACCATCATCTCAAGTTAGCTTCTCGCTTTGAGATGATGCTTTGCATGAGAAGCATTTTTGGTTTTGGTTGTTTAGTTTTTTTTTTTTGTTGTTGACAGAGCTGACAGATTTGAAGAATGTATGTTTTGTGAAGATTTTGTTTTGGAGACAAGTTTGGGGTTTGGTGTTGAGCTCAATATGGATTGTTGTCCAGTGAGCTTCAAAGAGTATATGATCTTAAATTATACCCTTTTGCGGTCACTAGACAACATGGCAGAGATCTGTCGTATCTCTTAGGGGCCATTGTCAAATAATTCAAGACTCTGTGATTTGAGAGCTTGGGACTAAAGAGCTCAAGAACACATCTGGAAGCAACGCCTTTTTGAGGGTAGATGAGATAGCATGATGGAGCCTCGCTTGGTTCAGGATTTGTTCTTTGGGAGAAGATCTTCTATAAAATATGTATTCATACTATGTAATCAGCTTTGTTGAGTATTTTAACATTCAGGGGGGGTCCCTTAGTACTATTATAGGAACAATGTGATAAAGGGGGGAATGTTAGCATAACAGTGATATTACATTGTTTAATATCTGCTAAGACAGCGGGACAGCAGTTCCTTCAGTTAAGACAGCGGGACAACATCGGTTACCAGTTATTATGTTGCAGTTATGCAGTTTAGAACTTCCTAACTGCTTTTATCCTTGTATAAATGTTTTGTGTTGTCCATCAAATAAAATACAATCTTCTCTAATTTTCTATAGTATACATATGTTTTTCTAATTTATATAGCATTTTTACCCATTTTAAAACATATACTTGATTATTATTAAATCTAACAATTAATTGTATACACTAATCAAGGCCATCATTTTCTAATTTTCTGCAGGTGTATCTATGATTCTGGTTGGAGATTTAGGTCAATTACCTCCTATTAATGATAGACACCCATATGATAGTAACAGACGAGGTAAACTATTATGGGAAGAATTCAAAGTTGTTGTTACTTTGGATAAAATATTTATACAAGAAGGAGAGCATTGAACAACAAAGATTTCGTCAACTTTTAACAAATCTAAGAGATGCAAAACCAACTATTGATGACTGGAAGTTGCTCATGACAAGAACCCATGTTTGCATAGATGCACCAACCAATGAATAATTTGACAATAGTATTCATTTGTTTTCCATGAATGATAATGTGCATAGTCACAACAAAAAAAAAATTATTCTCATTGAGGCATCCAGTTGCACGTAGCACTGCAACAAGTGTGGGTAGTGTCAATGTGCCAAAAGTAGGTCAAATTGATGAAATTGATATGGAGTTATTACTTGCTAAGGATGCGAGAGTCATGTTAACTTCTAATCTTTTGATAGAAGCAAGCCTTGTAAATGGATCTCTAGGCTATGTTCAAAAAATAATATACAAACCTGGAAGTGCACCAACTGAACCACCAACATATATTATGGCGGAGCTTGATAATTACATAGGGATACCATTTGAAGATCAATCTCCATGTACAGCTCTAATTACACCAATACAAAAGGGCTAAACAATCCAAATACCCTTAAGATTGGCTTGGGCATTAACAATTCACAAATCACAAGGTTTAACTCTTTCAAAAGCCACAATTGACATAGGGCAAAAAGAAAGAACAGGATTAACATTTGTGGCTATATCTCGTGTAAACTCGTTACAAGGTCTGAGAATAATTCCACCATTTACATATGATCGCTATGAAAAAATGAAAAAGGGAAAACAACTTGGTAAGAGAAAAGCTGAGGAAGAAAGACTAATATTATTAGAACACAACGGAGTAGAACAGAGTAGAGCATAGTAGAGAAGAGCAAAGTAGAGCAAACTGAAGAGAGCATATCAAAGTTGAGCAAAGCAGACCAAAGAAAACTAAACTCAACAAAGCAGAGTAGAACAAAGTCAACAAAGTAGAGTAAAGCAGAGCAGAGAAAACAAAGCAAAGTATAGCAAAGAAAATACAATAGACCAAGACATATTACAATACAGAATTCAAAGAATATCTTGTATATTTCAAATACTATTTATACAAATGAATATATACTTTGTGCTCTTTGTTGGTGTTATTTTTCCCCAAAGGGTTTCTCTACGTATATTTTTTGTTACTAGACTTTGCAGATTTTATTTGTTATTTGTACAAAGATAAATTAGCAAATTCTAAGAGCAACTAAAGAAAGATTTCACAGTTTTGCTTCCAATGGATAGAAGAAGTTATGATTTTCAGTTTGGTTAAAGTTGTTAAGAAAATGGACAACTATCTATGGGCCATTCAAATCAACTAAGTGTTCTTATTTATGATATTTCCAAACTTCAAGATTTTATTATATTATAATAATAATATAATATATTATAATATTTTTTTATATAATAATATAATATTATATAATAATTATATAAAAAAATTATGATAATATATCTAACCTATATTTTTTCAAATCAACTAAGTGTTTAGATTTATGTTATTTCAAAATTTCAAGATTCAAGAATATTATTATATTATAATATATAATACAATATAATAATATAATGTTATACCTTAATATATCTAACCTATATTTAATATTATTATTATTCTCTTTATTCCACTTTGGATGCTACTAGTACACCTACATTTAAAAAAATATATCTAAAGTACGCCAAGATATCCTTCTCGAGGTGCCTATTTTTTAAATCAATTTACTACACATAGGTGGAAATAGGTGCCTCGAGAAGGATATCTCTTGGTGTAATTTAGATATATATTTTTAAATATAGGTATACTAGTTTATCACTTAGTGTCATGGAAGTTGCTAAATGCAACTATGACAACTTGTAAGGTGTGTAAGAGTTGCTAAAATGAAAAGAGCTTGAAAAAGGAAATTACAATTGGAAACTTAAAAAGCAAGATTTTAGGAAATTGTGAAAGCATGATTTTAGGAGCCAAAAATGGAGTGTCATATTTGGAGAGTCAGTTATGATTTGAATAACTGTCTATATTACGGTGGATTTGATTCTCCATGACCAGGGGTTGTAACTCATGGTTTTGAATTTCCATTTTGGTGGTTTCTTGTATTGGAACTCCTATAAATTGAAGGCTTAAGGAGAAGTTTGTGAGGAGAGTTTTATGCTGTTAGTTTTTCCTCCAAAGGAGCAAGATGTAAATCTCCATGTTAAGGCTTTGAGCCTGCAAGTGTATTGTAACATGTTTGTTGTTGCAGATTAATACATTGGTTTGTGGGTTTTTTTACGTGAAAGGGTTTTCCCCACATATGTTGGTGTCTCTTCTCTCCTATCTATCTTTATTCTATTCTTCTTATTTTCATGTTCTTAAAGTGTTAATTTATTTGCCATTATGCTACTAAAATTTATTTAGATCTGTAAATTACATTATCATTCATCTGAGGGTTAATGAGATGGGAAATCAACTACATTATCTTTCCTCTAAGGGTTAATTAGATCGGAAATCAACTATGTATGTTTCCACTTTAAGGGCATAGTAGTATGTGCTTGCATCAAGTTATTGAATATTTGTTTAAGTAAATCATATGATGTTGTAAGGTGCATGTTGGGTTCTCCTTTCCCTTTCACTTTTGACAAATGAGTGTTGTTAAATAAACATAGTGCATATGTTTAAAATCTTATAATATATCTTGAACATGCATTTTCAAGAAATCCATTTTGCAATCCATAAGGACGCATTTCTTGAAGGCATTTTGTCAAATAGTTCACGTGTCTTGTCTATGCTTCCACATTTTGAAAACATGTACGCTAGGGCAGTTGCATCTATAAGATCTAACAAAAATCTACTTTCCCTTATGCTTTGATGGATGCCTATACCTTGTTTCCACGCACCCATTTTGGCACAGGCACAGAGGATGGTGGTAAAAGTTGTGGAATTTGGATTTACACCTGCCAATTTCATTTGCTTGATATTTTTTGAAGCCTTTACAAAAAAATCCATTTTGTGCATGTCCTGCAATCATGGCATTACAGTAGACCACATTTCTTTGAGGCATTGTGTCAAACAGGTCAAGTGCCTTGTCTATGCTTCCACATTTTGCATACATGTCTACAAGATAATTTTCACTATAATATTTGAAAAAATCCCCTTTCCATTATGCTTTGATGGATGCTCATGCCTGATTCCAAAGCTCACATTGTTGTGGAATTTGGCTTTACAACTGCCAATCGCATGTGCTTGAAAGTTTCTAAAGCCTTTTCAACAAATCCATTTTATACATATCCTACAATAATTTGCATTCCATGAGCTGACTTCTCTTTGAGGCATTATGTCAAACAATTCACGTGTCTAGTCTATGGTTTCACATTTTGCATACATGTCTACCAGGGCAGTTGCATCTATAACATCTGATAAAACCCCCATTCAGTTGTGCTTTGATGAATGTCTATACCCTATTCCAAAGCTCCCATTTTGGCATAGCTAGGGAGGAGGCTGGCAAAGGTTGTTGAGTCTGTATTTACACATGCCAATTGCATTTGTTTGAAAGACAGTGTGTACCCTTCAAGCACTTTTTATAGGTTTCATCTGAGATGTTTCTTACTCTTTTAAACATGGATATTCATTGACAATATTCAAACAATATAGATTACTTGGAAAAGAATGCCAAATATATAGTAATATGGAAATTAGAGGAAAATAAGCTCTGAAGATACATACAATAATTATGAGAAGAATTCAAAATGCTAAATATATGCACAATGTATTAATTTTAAAGCAGCTTCAAATGCACCCTCAATCAATTGCTTTAAGAAAGAATAGTTTATATTATATGAGGAAGCTGACCTTTTTAGATGTGAAAAAATCATCAGCCATATGATGATTTTTCCTATTGTTGCAAACACATGTCACTACCTTTTAGATGAGTTACAATAATAAACATGAAAATCATAGCCACCTATTCAATTGAAAATAATGTTTTGGTGACTTTACTGGAGATTCAAAGTGGTGGTACATTTTTAGTTTCTAGATGTCTAGAGAAACCTCCACTAGAATGGTGGTTGGTGACTCTATTATAAAGTGGACCCTTGAATAATTGGTTACATAAAAAAAGACATATGTCATACACACACTATGATTATCCTGAAAAGAGTTTCAGTAAAAAAAAAATAGTAGAATGCCCATGAAATAAACTAGGAGCAACAATGAAGGCAAGATTAGTTTATTTTTAGGTAGGTTTCAATAGACCATTTCCTTATGAACATAAATACAAATTGTATATCCTATGAGTTCAAAAGAATCAACCTTAGCTGGAAAGGGAATCATTATGCAATGGAGTTTTCACCTCTTTTTATGTTGATTTCATGAACAAAACACATGTTGGAGAGAAAACTACTAGTAAGTCCTAGCATACTCAAGTTTTCATTTGAGTATATTTGTGGAAGCTTCTGATGAAAAATTTCTTTATTAAGAACTAGAGGAGGTTATAGATGATAATTGTGTTCATGAGGAACTAAAAACACTGCCTTTTCTTTGCCTCCCTATTGAGATTGCTATTAAATATGGTGATAAAGAAATGGCAGCCATGTGGGTAGAATATGTGCTAAAGTTGTAAGTGGTAAATGTTGGGAAAGAAAGTTCTGATCTCAACCACAAATTGGTACATGTCGCTCAAGCCATGCAAAAAAATTGAAGAGTTAGAAGCTTTAAAGAAACAACAAACAAATGACACTTAACAAGATGTTCTTGAAGACTTTTAGCACTGTGAAATCTTTGTAACAAGTTGATTTCTCAAAGCATCCAATGAAGATTTCCATTGTAAATAAGGTATTGTTTCTCTTTCTTTTTCTATCCTTGGAGAATGTGACTTTGATGAACACAAGGCAACACATTGTCATTCTCCTCAAATCCTTCTCAATCATTGGAACTTGAAGCATTTTCTAAAGTTATTGTAGCAAAGGATGAATTTTTCAATTATCAAAAAGATGATCCAATGATTATAGAATTCATTGTTTACAAAATGGATCCACTACCAAAACTAATAGAAACTTACTCACGTCAAGTTTTATACAAAGTAAATCAAATTCAAGATCTACTATACTTGGAATCATATGGCCAAGGAAATATATGAACACTAAAAATTGAGAAATTTGATGTCATACAAGGAGATGTGATTAATAGCATACAACATAGTGCCAAAGAGACTCAACAAAATTCTGAATTATATAGCAATAAATGGAGAACATGGTATGATGCATTGTTCCTTAATATGTTTCAAGAGCATTGAACTTCCTACCAAAAGCATAGAACAATAGGTTATTCAATAAACACTCTATAGGTTCAATCGATTATACCATATAGGCATCTACTTCTTTCAACATATCAATGGATTCATTTAATAAATTTCATACAATAAAGGTAGGTTAACCACTACCATGTGCATAGTTATCTTAGGACATTTTGTTATGGTTAGACCAATTTTTGTTGTGCCAAATTCTTGTTTGGTCTTTCTTTTGTTGTGCCCAAAGACTCTTCTTATTTCTCATCATGTTGTGTCAAATTATCTCGACTCTATGGCCCAATAGATAAGGCACTATCTAAAATTTGTAATACTAAGGTTCATCATATTTTCTTTTAGTCATTGTCCCTGATTTGAGCCAACTATTATCAATTTAACCATGACAATTTTAAACTTTAAGTCCATCATTTTGAAGTCATCTTCTTAAAGGTCATACCAATATTTCAAATCATCTCTAAATATCCTATTTCATTCAAGTTTGGCAAAGTCAAAATTGTTAATCATTAGTCTTAGCGATAAGTGTCTAAGAATTAACCTCAATCATTTTAAATGTTGAAGTGTTTGAGTCAAGATGTAAAATTATGTGCCAAACATGTTGCCTTGTCAACACTTATGCATTGCAAAGATCAGCTATGTAGGGGTGGGGTTTTTACTTCTTCATGTAGTAAAAAAAAAAAAAATGCAACTTTGGTAGTAACCTAGAGTTCTCATGTAGTTTCACAAATTTGTAGTTTTAGAATGGGAAGTTTAATACAATTTTTAGAAGTTTGACATTTTGAAAGTGATAGAGAAGAAACAAGAGAACATCCACATAATTTTTTAAAATGTACATTTATATCTATAAGATTTGACAATGCTTAGGATGGATTTAGAATTCTAAAGGCCTTCAACAAGTTTACATGAAAAATACACATGTTTTCAAACTATGATAGCTTACCACTTCCTAATTATATGTGATGTTTAGACTTTGAATGAATACACATATATGTACAATGCGTGTGTGTTCATCTAGACCTCAAAAGTCCAAAAATTTTAAAGGAAATGAAGTTTCAAGAGTGGAAAACACATTTTCATAAAAATTGTAAAAATATTTTAAATTTCAAAACCCCATAAATAATTAAAGAAGCAAGTTTTTGAAGGTAGAAATAACATTTACATCAATTTTACAAATGTGTTCTTGAATCCTAAAAACTTAAACAATTAACAAAGAGGTGTTCTAGAGATTTTTTACACTATTGCATAAAAATCACAAACCACTTCAAATTTTAGAAAACCCAAAATATATATAAAGGTTGTTTTTAAAAGCTTACATATGTGGAAGTGGGCATTTGAGGCATGATGATATTTTATTTGCAAAATGTTTGAGACCCTTGAATTCCCACATATATAAAGTCAAGTTAAAATCTTGACATTTCTTTGTCACTGGTGAGGATGCAAATTTTTCCTTCACCTTAAAATTTTTAAGTTTAAACTTCCTTCAAAACCTAAAACTCCACATAGTTAAAGTACAAAATGGATCTAATGAAAAGGCTTTGGAAGATTTCAAGAAAACATACTTGACAACTATAAAACCAAACTTAAACAACTTTTGCCAACATCACAACCTCTCCCCAGTTGGAAGCCACAAACCCTAACATGAACTTCCATCAAGCATAATTTATAATGGATTTGGATTTTTATTAGATGTGGTTACAAGTGCACATCATTATGGTTATATATGTTATTATGCAAATTTGTATGAAGAATAGTTATGTTTAAGACATGTATGTAAAATGTGAGTCATATACAAGATAGGGAATGAAAAATGGTCTCATGAAATGCGTAGTAGATTGTAAGATTTAACCAAGATAGATTTATTGAAAAGGTTGAAGTTATTAAGAAAATGCAATCAGTAGATGTGAAATCAAATTCTATAACATTTTCTAGTCCTCCTCATGGCTAGTGTCAAAATGAGAGCCATAAAATAAAATATTTTCAAAATAGATTGGTTGAGAATATCTTTTAAACCTTTTCCTAAGGTGTACACTAACCTTGGAGCTTTGCAACAGGATAAGGAAATCTATGATCAGATTGTAAGATTTTGCTTTTAAAGTATAATGTTGTGTAGGGACTAATATGCATTTTAAATATGGGAATCTTGAGGTTGGACATCAAGTCCCTCAAAAGAATGCCGAATGTATAAACATGGAGATAAAATTGAAACATGAACTATTTGACAAAATGCCTTCTTTAAAAAACACACAAGTAGATTTGTGGGCAAGTTTTAAGATCAAATAGCAATTGACACCATGCCCATATTTCGTGCCAAATAGCAACATTGAAACAGGGTACAGGCTCTATCAAAATGTAAAGGGATAAAATAATTTTACCAAATGTCGTGGTTGCAGCTATTTTAGTTGACAGATATCCAAAATGTGAAAACATAAACCGGAGATGTGAAGTGTTTGACAAAATCAATTCATGCACAAACGTGTATAGGATGGACTCGTTTAAAAGGTTTTCAATAACTTTCAAGCAAATGTGAATAGCGGGAGTAATGTCAAATTCCTTAACCTTTGTCAGCATCAAGGGCTTATGCAAAAATGAGATCCTTAAAACATAGTATGGGCTTCCATTAATACATAGCTGAGATTGGGTTTTTCTCAAATGTTGAAGTTGTAGCCACCCAGACTGAAATATATGCAACATGTGAAGGCACTGACAAGGCATATAAACTGTTTGACTAATTATCTTGAGGAAATTTAGTTCAGTGGAAGGCAATGATTACACGATCTGGGTAGAATGGACATGTTTACAAGACGTGATGAAAATAAATGCAGTCCTATAATGTGACAACAGAAGCAAAGGAAATTTCAAATAGTCATGCTTTGACCCGGATTGGCAATGAAGAGCTATAATTTTGGAATTAAAGATTATATTGTAAGGCAACTAACATTGCAGCAAGTTTTCAATAGAATCATTCATCTAAGCAAAGGTACTAACCACTCTTAAGAAAGGATCATTCCTTTTGCATTTAATTAATGGTGATGCGACTTTAGGCTTCATGTGTTATTTTTTAAAGATTTGCAACTGACTGGCTTCTCAGTATTTTATCTCTTGATGGCTGAAGTAATACAAGCTTCCTTCACAATTCGTAAAATACAATGGAGTGAAGAATGAAACGAAATTTGAAAGGAAGCAGAGGTGCAAAACAATGCTTCCAACACTAATTTATGTGGTGGAGATAGTGCAAATTCATATAAATCCTTAAACTGTTACAGTGAAAGACACACATTCAAATACATGCATAAAAGAATAATACCATAATGCACATATCTACATGGGGAAAACCTTTCCAAGTAAAAAAACCCCACACACTGAAAGCACAGTGCTTTGTATTATCAATAACAAACAATTACTATACAATATCAACACTAAGCTTCTCCAGGTTTTCAACAATCTTCAACAAAAATCTGGGATAATTTTGGCAGCATAACAGTGTCTCAAAAATTATCAACTTCAATACAGAATACACTGAGGCATAGAATGTATTATAATTAACAATAGCAATGAATAGATGGCTTCATCACATGCAATATTCGAAACAAACCTAAGTATTAATGTGAGTTAAACTCAGCACATGGTATGATTGCACCAACTAGTGGATAAATAACTATCACCACTCAAGTAGCAAGACTACATGCATGTTATCATAAAACTAGACTCGTTACTTCATGCAGTTTCAATGAACATAGCCACCAATGGAGAAAATAACTACCACTACTAATTGCATACATGCAAATGCATTCCATGTGAAAAGCCTCCTTCATGCACTCAAGTTGATATAGTTAACTCCCGCTGACTTACAGGTTGAGACACTCATTATCTCAACATTCTCCCACTTGTCGAAGACCTGTCATGAGTAATCTGCAATCAACTGCTCAAGGCCCCAAGGCCCATGGAAACATCACACCATTTGAATTTCTCTGTGCTCATTGGCTTAGTTAGTGCATTTGCAACATTTCTCAAAGTGTTAACCTTCTCCAATATCACCTTTCCATCTTCTACCATATCACGAACAAAATGAAATTGAACATCAATGTGCTTTGTTTTGGCATGGAAAGTGGGATTCTTTGCTAAGCAAATGGCACTCTGATTGTCGCAACAGATAGTAATATGTCCTACATCAAAACCAATATTCGAACACAACCTCTTAAGCCAAATGGCTTCCTTGCAAGCATGCATAGATGCCATGTACTTTGCTTCTGTCGAGGACAAAGGGACTACAACCTGTCGCTTACTCATCCAACTTATAGCACCACCATTTATCATGAACTCATATCCACTGGCGGATCTTCTGCTATCAATGTCACCTACCCAATCTAAATCAACATATCCATCAATACTTATAGAATGCTGAGACCCAATAGGATAACCATGATAACATATAATACTCAAAAGTACCCTGTAGATATCTAAACACTCTCTTTACTACATCCCAATGTACCCATCCAGGATTAGCCATATACTGACTAAGATCTCCCACTACTTGGGCAATGTTTGGCCTCGTACAAACCATCGCATACATCAAACTACCAACAACACTCGCATATGGTACTCTAGTCATGTCCTCCATCTCAATAGGAGATTTTGGAAAATTCTCCACATAAAGTTTCATCCCCTGCATAATTGGAACAACTAACTGCCTGCAAGCTACCATGCTGAATCTCTCTAACACTGAATTCATATAGTTGCTCTAGCTTAACCAATGCTTTCTGCTAGCTCTATCTCTTCTGATCTCCATCTCCAGAATATACCTTGCTGCACCTAGATCCTTCATCTCGAACTGTGTTGACAATCGAGACTTTAGATTTGAAATCAAACTCTTACCATTCCCAAAAAACAACATATCATCTACATACAATGCAATTATGAGAATGTGACCATTATCAGATTTGTAATATACACAATGGTTATATTTATATCTTAGAAATCCCAAGGACAACACAAAGGTGTCAAATTTCTGGTACCACATTCTAGGAGACTACTCAAGACCACATAAAGACTTCTTCAACTTGTAAATGAAATTTTCTTTACCTTTTACCACAAAATGCTTTGGCTGTGACATATATATCCCTTCCTCCAAATCACCATGAAGGAATGTTGTCTTCACATCCATTTGATCCACTTCTAGATCATACGTTGCTGCAAGTGATAATAGGAACCGAATAGATGTCATCTTCACAACAAGAGAGAATATATCACCATAGTCAATTCCCTCCACTTGAGAATACCCCTTCACAACCAACCGTAACTTGTGCTTTTCAACACTACCATCAGGACCACATTTCTTCTTGAACACCCATTTACATCCAATAGGTTTCCGTCCTTTAGGCCGTTCTGTACCAAATCCCATGTATTGTTCTTCTTCAAAGTAGCCATTTCTTCATCCATGGATTTCATCCAAGAATCTGCACCACTCATACCCATAGCCTCTTTAATAGTCCTAGAGTCATCAGTGTTAGCAATCAAAGCAAAAACACAAGTGAAATTCAACAATGAATAACCAAATCTTTCTAGTGAATAATCAAACCTTTCTGGTCACTACCTAATATGTGTAGACCTCATGAATTGTGGAGGTTGAGGTTCTTCTTCAAAAATTTTAGAGCTTCTAGGGCTCTCTTCATCACCAGGTTCAATAGGAGAATGTAGTTCACCTTTCATCGAAGTAAGTGGAATTTGAACTACCTCCTTCTTCTACTTCTCCTCTTACTCTGGTTGTAGCTCAACTATGGAAGGTTTCAACTCCCAAAATATTACACTTTTGCTATGGAGAACCTTCTCGGCCACTAGATCCCAAAGCTTGTACCCCTTCACACCGACACAGATGGAGATTGATTGTCATTACTATCAAAAGAGAAGTATGCAGATCAAGTACAAGATGCTACAAGATGCTATGTGTGTTGTGTTGTTGATCAAGTACATGTTTGGTAAAGGTAAGAATGATGCTTTAAGGATATCCAATGTGTTTGTTGATCTTGTGCAAAGTCTTCATGAATAGATCTTCAAGGTATGATAGTGGGTTGATAGTGGAAAAGTTAAGTTCTTCATGCTTCTTCACTTGATGAGGTTTGTTACTTGGTTTATCATGTTTAAAGATGTTGGCTTAATGTTGGTTCTCTGGTTCATATAGTGTTTATATTTGACATGGTGGTGAATGCAAGCAATAGATGTGTTGCATCCAGAGTTTATTTATATTATGTTAATGTCAAAAGGAGTTGCTGAAGGTCACTAATCAGGAGGTCCTGATTTTTTGATACCTTGGACAAAGTTCTTCATTCCTAAGAAGATAACGGTATTCTTGATTGCAAGCAATTATATGTATTTGTATTTTATGACACACTTGCTTGGCATGTTCATGGTATAGGTTGGAGTTCACAAGTAGGAACTTGCTTTCATGGAGTTGATGTTTGTCTTCATATGGCATGAAGTTTCTCTGATACATAATCAAGGCATTTCATTGTCATTGGTAATCACAATATGTTATGATCCTATGTCATAAAACTCTAAGTGCTTTCATGTTATTTATCCATTCTCTGCCCATCATATAACATATTGTACTTTTTGTCTTATTGAATATTCACCTAGACTTGAAGGTCATTTCACTTACTATAACCTACTAGAGGGGTTTTTAAACATTCTTGTGACTAGCCCACTCAACCTTGAAAACTTGTTATATCAGTCTTCATCTTATGTGCGTTGAGTGCTAAAAAAAAACAAGATCATGTTTAAGTATGTGTGGGGTGCGAAGTGTTTGAAAGCTATAAAAGATTTAAATACATCGAATTTTATGGGAACCCAATTATTATGGTTTTATCTTTAATATTAAAAGACTTTGAATTTAGAGAGGGGACCATGCTTTATGTTGCAAAAAGAATCGAAGATTATAATATATGTGGAGCTCATTTTTTTGTGAATTTTTTTTTTTTGAGGGAAGATAGAATAGATACGAGCTCAATGAAGAGCTTGTTGCATTGTTTATAAATAGCATGGCACATATAAAGCATAGAATATGCTTGGATCCCGATGATTAAGCTATTTATGGCTTTATTTATTTAAAAACTTTATTTTTTTTTCTCCTATTTTATTGGGGGCTCTTAATTTCATTCCTATGATCTAGAATAGAATGAAGGTTATATGCCATTTTTTCTAGAAGTCTTTTGATTTTTTTTAGGGACAGATTACTAAAAGATTCATTCTATTATTTTTGTCATTTTTCTTCAAGGCAAGAGAAGACAAGGAGGGCAAATTTTTTTATTAATACAGATGATTTGTTTGAGAAAAAATCATTGACAATTTTTGCAAAGATGTGTTTTGAAATATGGAAGGTTTGGAGACTATCGAAGAAGATTTTATGAAGAAGAATATGAAGAGTTTTTTAATGGGATTTGATATTATTTTTGGAGATGATTTTTGCAGATAGGTGGAGCAGAAGATGAGGGGTTTTGAAGAAGATTTGTATATTGTATTTTTGTAGGTTCCAGATTAAAAAAAGGGTGTGTGGGTGTCATGAAGTATGACAAAGGAAATGTTTTGCAAAGATAACAAAGTTGAATGAAATATTTTGTGAGATTATGCTTTGTAGATATGGGTACAATTTGATTGCAGAGAGGATAAAATTAATTAATCTAATTGCAGAGATGAATGAGGGTTTGAAATGGTGCAAATTAGATTGAATGAGAATCAATTCTTGCACATTATGTTTGAAGTTTTGATAAAAGTGATTGTTCATTTTTTATCAGTGAGACATTGATGAAAATCTAGTGAGGCACAATATTAAGTCAGTGAGACATGTTATGCTAGTGAGGCATTGATGTAAGTCAGTGAGACTTTTCTGTATGCCAGTGAGGCAATCACAAGTCAGTGAGACTTTGTAAAGTTGAAGATTTTATAGTTAAGCCAGTGAGGCAGTTTGAGTGGTTTTTCTACCCCAGGAGGGTTTTCCACTCATTAATTCTTCTTATGTTGATATCTTGTATAATTTCTTGTGTTGATGATTTGCATAATTTTATGTGTCCTATATAATTGAAGTTTTGGTGAATGTGCTTTTAATAATTGATTCAATTCAGACAAATTTTATTGACATTTTTAGAGAGGAGATAAAAATTGGTTTTTGTGTATAACATTGATTCACCCTCCCTCTTAGTGTTGATTGTACTCCTACAATTGGTATCAGAGATTGTTGCAAGTATGGGTCTAACTGGTGTTGTCATTGATGTCAACATACTCCTGTTGCATTAATGAGAAGGATTGGATGAGCAGAGAGGATCAATGGAGACTGTGAAGTAAAGATCCCATCTAAGATGAAGATCAAAGGATGTGGTTCAAAGGGTTTGTAGATATGTGTCTTGAGATGATCCAGTAAAGATTTCAAAGGTCCGCATGAAGATTTGAAGAAGTTATGGCTACTCAAGTGAAACTGGTTCTGGTAGGTGTTCAGAGGTGACAGAGTGACACAGATAGGTTCGGTGAGATCTGGAAATGCATTATCCTATTTTGCAGATTTGAGGGAGTGTTTAGGAAGTCTTTGTGAAGTGTCAACTCGATTGGTTTGTGGTTTGAAGGTCCGCAAGCATCTATTCCTTTGTGACAGTGATGACAGACTGTGTTCTTGAGGTTTCGGATGAAGGAGAGAAGGATTTCAGTAAGCAGATGAAGTGCAGATGTTCTTGGTGATTCAAGAAAGCTTGTGGTAGTCTTTGGATCATGTTAAATTTGTGTTGGTGGTCTGCATTGGAGTTGAAGCTCATAATTAAAGAATAACCTCTGAATGATGGTGTTCTTTTTGAGACTGGCCGACCGGATGTGTTACACATCTTGCAGATGTTCTTGTAGATGTTTGCCGACTTAGATGATTATTCCTAAGTTGATGCCTTGTATAAATAAGGGATTGTAAAGTCATTTCAAGGTGTTGTGTGGAGATGAGAGTGTGGTAGCGAGGAAGAGAGCGAAAGGCAGAGTAGAAGTTTTAGGCTTAAATGGAACTGATTCAAGCATGGTGAAGACACTATTTTCTAGTTCAAGTAGGTGATACTTATTATCTTGTAGACAATGTGTCTCTTGTAGGTAGTGAGCCCTAATTGGCATGTGCCATTTTGTTCTATCTATTCTTCTAACAAAGAATATAATCTTGGGTTAATCACCCCATGGTTTTTCCCTTAACTGGGTTTTCCACATCAAAATCTTGGTGTCTCATGTGTTGATATGTTTCTGCTCTTGAGTTAATGCTTTATGTTTTCATGATTGATTTATTATTATGCTGCTGAATAACAAAGTGGATTTAAGTGTTTAATAGAGAAGTTTTGGACAACTGATTCACCCCCCCCTCTCAATTGTCTGTCCTAAATCTAATAGAGCTTTGGTTCCCTTTCGTAGCCTAATCAACTTGGGTAGATCTTGTTTGTGGAGTACCATGGGAAAGAAGAATAGAAGTAAGGTCTTGAATAGAGAAAAGAATGATGCTAATCAAAAGATGGTAAAACAAGCCTCAGTTAAGCCTAGAAATGATATTTTACATATGTTACCCATGAAAAAGAATGATCATATAGTTGAGAATTTTGATAAAAGGGGAGGATTTATTATCAATGATGAAGAAGCAAGCCTCTTTGTGGATGAAGTTGACTGTGAAGTTGATTTTGAAGGAGCGCTTCTATGTGCCCTAGATACAATCAAGCAACTTAGTAAATAAAATAGGAGATTAAAAGACCAGCTTAAACAAGAGAAAGAATCCAAGGACAAAGTTGTTTTAGATCTTGAAGAGGCAAGAAATTTGGTTATGAACTTGAGAAGTCAAGTTGGTGAATCAGAAAAATTAATTATCAATTTGAAGGTTGAGGTTGAAGAAGTTAAGAGGATAGTTGAAGTAACAAAGTTTGAGTTGGAAGCTAAGATAATTGAATGTCAAAATCTTGAAGGAGAGATAGTCTCATTAAGAAAAGATCTTGAGGATGTTAAGAAGTGGTTGGAAAACAATTTGAAATTTGGAGAGAGCACAAGTAAATTACATGAAATATTGGGTTAAAAAAAACTACATGGAGACACTACTTGACTTGGTTATGAAAAGAGTCAGTCCTCTAATATTAGAGAGATTCCTAGAAGAAAAATTGATCATCCTACTGCTCCTAAAAGAAAAGTGAATAATCAAAGAAGAAGAATTGCTCATATAAGACAAGCATACATGTACAGGTATAACTATTCATTTAATGGTTATTGTTATACTTGTAATCATTTTGGGCATAAAGCAATTAATTACAGAATAAATCAATTTGCTTCAACAAGGAATGATAATGTTGTTTGTTTCAAGTGTAATTCTTCTGGTCACAAGGCATATAACTGTAGAGTGTATGAAAAACCATCACCTGATTTAATATGTTTGAAAAAGAACAAGGTTGAAAAGGTTTGGAAGAGAAAACCTGAATAGAAGAAAGAAGTGAAAGTGTGGAGATTAAAACAAGGTCAAAAGAAGTCAGATTCTAAACTTGTACATCTTGCACCAGTTACATCATTAGTGGCATAACATATGGCATGAAGTTAGGGGGAGTTATTCTTGATATATCAATTATCCCCAATAAGTTTCAGAAGGAGATCATTTGATATGGTGATCTTGTCAATCTTATGAAATAAAGTTTCTTGAATTTGATGATGATATTGCTAACAATGTTGATTTTCAGTGTGCGACAATGATACAGGTGATCATTGGTTTAGCATGCATACAAGATGTTAAACGGATGTTGAAGCGTTCTGTTGTGATGTGGTCCAACATCGCCCCATCAGCCGTGGGGACCCCTTGTTTTGGTGTTTTGGTCTATGGTCTGCGTCAGGGTTTCTTATCTGCATTGAGATCTTCTTTCAACAGCATGCCCGCTCCCCCTGGATCTCCGCCTAAGTGGACTTCAGTTACCTTCTGGCATGGCTTTCCATTTCCTATTCTCTCAATAGGCTAGATGACCGCTTGAGAGGGTCTTCTTGACTCGTCAGGAACTCTCCATGATTAGCTTAATCTTCAGCAAGCTTGGGTGACCGTTTGCCCAGGATATCTGTTGCCTGGCATGGTTATTAATGCCCCTTTGGCGGATCTTCTAAACCTCACGTAAAATTCTATTCTTAGCATCGCATCAAATGTGAAATATAGCATTTCACTCCACGTTGGTCATTCATGGAGGGACGGACTTTTGGGAGTCCACTGCAATCCTGCATTGTGCACGTTGAAGCAAAAGGACCGCCAGGGCGGAGTTGGATCTGAGGTTTGCAATTTTTCTTTTTTGCCAAGATCTCTAACATTTGCGCTGACCCGTTTGTTTCCTGCCACCTCTTTGGCAATCATGATGACCCGAAATTTGGAAGCATTGAACATTTTTTTTTGCAGAACGAATCAATTCTATTCTTAGCATGCCATTAAATGGGCACTACACTCTGAAAAACGCATGGATAGGGAATAAATTAAGATTCCTGGCAGGAGTTGGAGGCACGTATCTTTCAAAATTTGGCTCCTCCTATTTTTAGCCCCACGTTTTAATTCAAATAATGACATGTATGCGGTAGAGAAGGTGGAGCGCACTATTTATGCTAGCAAAATCTTTTGAGCATTATTGTGAGTAAAAGTGCCAACTTTCTGAGCATTCATGGTATGCGCTGTCCTCTAGAAAAGGTGATTGCACTGTGTGGGACGAGAGGGGATTCGAAGGTGTTTTGTCATTTGTTCTAACAGTGAGCTTCGCCTCCTGCATCAGTAGCTAAGTTGAGTATTTGGAAACCTGACTGTGTTCATGAGATTTGTCTGCAGGAGGGGATCCTTATGAGGTTGTCTGAGTGGGTGCTTGGATGTTGAACTGGTTAATATTACATAATCTGCCCGGTGTTCTCGACGCTTCCTGAGTGTAGGTTTAAGAGTGTCTTCCTTGGTTGAAGTTTTCGAAAGTTTAAGAAAGATCACCTTCTATTGCTTGGAAATCGACCTCCCCTCCATTAAAGTGCATAGGGGATTACAACACATGATTATTGCAGGTCCATTAGGAGATCAGATTTGACAAGGGCAAATAAGAACTAAGTGTGTTGGTGAAACATTTGGACATTCTATTCTCACGGGAATCGCATTATTGTTTTTTTTGCTTTAGCAGAGGGGTGAGATAAATTGAAATCTTACATTCAAATAATCCCACATGTATTAAATGTAGGTTTTGTTACTATTATGTTGTTACTAAATATCATTTTCAGGATTTTGACATAAGGTGGTTGTGCAGGTGAAGGATGAGTGCGAAGGACAGGCAAGCATTAATGAGGAGTGACATGAAAGGAACATGGCCAGAAACAAAGATCACTTCGAAGTCGTGAAACCTCTGTGACACCAATCTGGGGAAGACCAATATGCAAGAGATTCAGCAAAATTTGTACAAACCCAATCCATCGGATCTGGTCAGACGAATGTTGAAGAATGGGATTGTGCAAGCTGCTTGTTTCTCGCCAATAATGCTGTGTCCAGAACTGATGTTAGAATGTGCCAAGCATTATAATCATGAAAAGAGATGTATTATGACTAGAGAGGGCAAAGTACTTGCTTATCTAAGAAAGGAGGCAATCGCGGAAGCTTTCGACATCACCTCATACAAAACTACTACATTCTGCGACAAGGAGTCTGCTTTGCAACTTTATTTGGCAGGACCTGAGAAATGTATGGAGGTAATAAACAATAGTTAGTTGGTGCAGCCAAGACCACATGTGAGTAAGGTACCTAAAAAGTTTCACAAGTCTGACTTTCATCAAGAAATTAACTATATGGTTGTGTTTTTGAACCGCATCATGGGCTGCCCACAATCGGCAAATTTCGAGCCCTGGATGTTCTTCTTCATTGAAGAAATTATAAGTGGACAAAGAATGATAGATTGGGCTGAAATGATCAACAGCAACATCGATGATCAATTGAAGGGTTTACAGGAAACGAAAGTGTTTTACATGAGCTCGTATATTATATATATGCTTGCTAGAAACGAGAGATATCCAGGATTGAACTGCAAAGGGAGAGTTGGAAACGGAGAAGGATAGTTCAAGGTTTATGATTGCTATCCTCAGCTACACTTACAGGCTATATCCCATTACAGAAGGTTTAATGATACCTTTTCCATGCATATTGTTAGATTGTTACAAGGTAGCACATGCAGGAGATTGTCGAAGGAGGCCATGAGCTTCATCGCAAAATACGGAAAATGGTTTATTCAGTTTCCAAGGTTCACATACATCCGTGTAGAGGGCTTCTCATCACTGCCTTACAGATTGCCTAGGTACCCCACTGACAGAATGGTGTTGTTGGAAGTAACACGACAGCTGGTTGCATTTGACAAGGTCCAGAGAAAGAGGAAAAAGACTACAACAAAGTTTCCAATCAGCATCGGGAGGCTCGAGACTTGCATGTCCTTACAAGCCACTGAAAATTCAGAGATAGAGTTGCAGGCTTACAATTTGGTATGCCACAATGATGCACGCAGTAACTTTGATCCATTTGGCACGGTCAGGCAAAAATTTGGGAGCAGATATGAGCACAAACCACAGCTCGAGGATCATTGGATAGATACATATGATGATATAGAAATAAGAAAGAAAAGCTGCTACCGATTGTCTTTGGATTTGGTCAGATCAACAAGAGTGATCAACATTCCGGATCAGCTTGAGGAGAATCACAAAAGACTTTCACAAAGTTCGTATGAAGAGAAGAGAGATAGGCCCTTCACCATCAATTGGTCTGAGCAGGAGGCCACATGCAATGATGATTTGATGATGCCAATTGTATCGCATACAAGAAAGTATGTAGACTTCCAGATTCGTAGGCTCCAGGAGAAGAATGTCCAATTGACTTACAACCTGATGGGAGGGGTTAGTGTACATCAGTCCAAGGATGCTTCAAGTGGTGGGTCATCCAATAATTCCAATGGTTCGGAGGGTGAAGACGATGATCCGCATGAGGATATTCAGCCAAGTAAGAAGGCAAAGACTAATGATCAGGAGGCAGCTAGTGCATTTTCGAGATAGGAGGGTAACAATATAATAAATATTGATGAAGATGAAGTGAGACCTGATGAGCAGACAGCCTTGAAAATCCAAGATGATCAGGGAAACAAACAAGGTAATCAAATTGGTGAAGTAGTGTCAAAATCAGCTAAGGAACAAGAAGTGGTCGTGATAGAAACAAAAGCTGAAAATCAAGATGACAAAGAGTTGTATGAGTTTGATGAGGAGGCTCTTCCCACTGTTCAGCATAAGGGAGTTCAAGAAGAAAGTCAGGAGGACCTGTCCAATCTGCCTGAGTGGTTGAGAGATAGAGTCAAGGAAAAGTCTATTATTGAAAGGGAACCCATATTAAGTCTGGAAGACTTGCTAAACAGGGCCAAACCTGACAATGGAAAGCAGAAAATTACTAAATTCTCGAAGATCACAAGAGGCAGCTCAGGGTCAAGGCAAGTGCATATTGCTGTCCCAAGAATTAGCAAGGAGGCAGATGGTGGCGTTCCGAGTGCATATGACATCAACACTTTTGATTTGGGACCAGCCACAGCAGAGCAAGAGATAGAAGAGTTGGAAGATTCAGTTGCTGTCATCAAAGAAAGGCTACGGAAGGAACAAGAACAGAGGATTCAGTTAGAGAAGGATAACTTGGCATTTTAGCATTATATTCAGCAATTAATGAGGCCACTAAGCCAAGCTGAAGTGATGGTTGCACCACCAGCATTGTTCTCGCAGGAGTCTGTGGTTCATTTGGAAGAAATGAGGTCCTCTTCTTGAATATTGCAGGAATGGGCAGCAAATTTCAAGATCAAGGCTGATAGGTTCATGGATGAGATTGTGAAGCTGTATAAGGAGGCTGCTTCAACATTTGACAAAGTTTAGAGTATTCTAATTACTTGTGCACAATTCAGAAATGTAAGGGAAGAAGTTATGCCTCAGTTGAAAAGGCTGATTTATACTCCAAGTGCCACATTGTTGGATGAAGGGGTGATTGAGTGGGGTCCAACATATAATTTCCATTCTTGGTATTGTGCACTCAGCATAAAGGAGCAGGTTCTGGGAAAGGTTGAGAGTGACTGCACTCAAACAAAAGAGGTACTTCGAGAAATGCAAAACAAAATACTTGTTTTCGTAAACAGGGTAGTTGATTCCAATGGAGAGATTGATGAATACTTGTTGAAAGACAAGATGCATGCAAAGTATTTTCAGCATACACAGGCTATTTCAAGGGAGTTGTTGGATGAAATTTGCACGCTTTCCACTTTCATGGGCACGTTTCAGACATCCATGGCTAGTTGGGAAATGACAGTTGTCAAATCTACAGAGGAGCTGCAAATCGTAGAGGGCACCATTCAGACTCTGCCAAGTGTCCCTATGGAGGAGATTACACATGTCGTCGCTAGATTTGTGGAGTTTACCGCAAAAAGGAAAGGTCATAAATGAGGGTGTTCCACTTAGTTAGTGCATCATTAATGCAAGGTCCAATTTTAGTAAAATTTGTAACCACTTGCCTGTGTGGCATAATATGGGCCTTCGATTTAAAGTTTTAATCTTGGCCATCCATTGAGTTTTGGGGGCCTATATAAACCCATTTTGCTCTCATTTGTAAGGGGGGGAATGCTCTGAGAAATTGTTGCTCAAGACTCTGCTGAAATAAATACAAATTCATTGCTGAAATTTTCATGGTGATTTGTGTTGTTTCAAATGAATGCATGGTTTCTAAGTGTTCACTCATAGAATAAGATCCATTTAGTTTGTTCTAAGCAGTTTAGTTTTATGTTTTATGGAAGTTGTTATTGCTGATTCATGTTTGGTGTCTCTATAGTTCATACCATTTATAATTTGTCGATGGCAGGTTGTAGTGCATGGTTAGTCTGAACATCATCTGAGCTTAATCTGAAAATCTTACTTTACCCTTAGAAGATAGCACCACTTTTGTGTAGTTGTTTCCTTATGGCAAAGCAAAGTGTGGTTGAGATTCCGGTGAATCGGTGGTGATTGCTTGCATTTAGATTAGAGCCTTCTAAACTTATTTCCTTTTGCATTTTCTTTAAAATCTTGTTAGATTTAGATTCAAGAGCTTCCATTGTCATTATCGAATTGGTAGACCTTCTAAGAAGCTATGTTACATGTTATCCAAGAGAAACAAGTTTCCTATTGTTGAGCATTTACGTAAGTCCCCTTGTGTCAAACAATAATTCGCATCCTACTGCTAAGTTATCCCAAGTCGCAACACAAAAAGTAACTAATCAAGAACCTTGGAGTCTACTCATATGATCACTTAGCTTAGCATTTGAGGGATTTTGTTCAAGAGAGGATAGAGTACACCAGTATTTTATTCTGCGTTGTATGTGCAAGGAAAACACATCAACAGAATTGGCGCTAGAAGGAGGGCCTCTTTTGGAAAACAAAGTTAGACACACTGGAGCGTATTGTTTCTTTTTCACCTGAAAAACACTTGAGGATTCTAAGGTCTACACCGTAAACTTCAAAGGAGTTAATTGAGTTGGACTTCAATTCCAAAGCCAAGTGCAATAAGAAGACAAATCCATCAAGTGAAGGATCACCTAGCGTAAGGGTCATTGTAGATTTGTTTCAAACTCCACCACAAAATTCAAGAATCGCTCCATCAAGTAATACACAAGGAGTTGCTCAAACAGTTCCAGTGCAACAAGCAAACATTCCAATGGCTTGGCTTCCAGCAAATGCTTCTCCTCTTGCTGCTTTCGCAAATTACCATGAAATGCCCAAGAGTCCTGAACAATTCTGCTCTAAATTTCAGGTCAGTGATGTGAACAGGACAGCAGAGGAACATATTAAGATTTTTGTGGATACTCTTCGAAAGAGGAGAATCGAGCATGAGGATGTCGCGTGTAGATTGTTTCCTTATTCACTGGGTGAAGATGCATACTTTTGGTACATTCATCTACCTGCAGGTTCCATTAATAGTTGACAAATACTGAAAAACACCTTTCTAGAAAAGTTCAAGATTCCCATCACTCCGTCAGAGCTCTACAAACAGTTTGTGGATGTCAAGAGGCAAGAACATGAACCTATCAGTTCATAAGGCTTATACAAAGTTGCAAGCTCCGTATAATGTTGATGATGCAATGGCGAGGGAAGTATATTATGCAGCACTAGACCGCCTTACTTCCATGTTTGTGAAGAGAGCAACTGCACCTCCAACTACTTTAACGGAGGCCTACGCTGAGGCTGTCAAAGTGAATACTGACTTGGGCATGAATACTCAAGGACCACTTAATCATATAGGACATCCACCTATGCCAAATCAGATTCAAGGAATCAACCAAGCTTCGACACAGCATACTCCTATAATGAATCCAATTCCAACACCTAGCAATCAGATGGTGTTGCATCCAGGAGCACCCATTTCACAAATTTCACCAGCGCAACCTGTGTACTTACAAGGGTCTTCATCCTCTACAAGGAGTCAAGAAGAGAAGGATGAAATGAAAGAGTTAATCGATCAAGTGAAGAGATTATCTACTGAAGTTACTCATCTAAGAAATCAAAATAATCATTTACAAAATATGCAAAGGAGTTTTCAAGGAAATCAGAGGGATCAAGGAAATCACAATGGATATCAAGGAAATCAGAGAGACCAAGGAAATTATCAAGGTTATAATCAAGGATTCCGAGGGACAAATCAAGGATTCCAAAGACAAAACAAAACATGGAATACATCTCCAAACAATGGAAATGTTCCCTCTCCATTGGAAAATAATTCAAATTCAGATTCTAGACCAGCAGACAAGGTGTTCTTAGCTGAGGCAGCTTTATCAAGTTGGTGTCGATTGCACAACACAAATCAGCATTCTGAGTTGCAGTGTACAGAGTTTAGAATAGCTGCTGATATATTTCAAAAGGAGATGCAAAACACGCAAGCTCAAGATGCTCCTCAAGCAACGATAGGATATGAGATTGTTCCTACAACAAGGTATGATCAAGCCTTGATCATTGAAGACTTCACATTTCCTCCTGTGATGGATTATGATGCAATGGAATACAATGGAAGGTTCCCTCCGGCATCTGCAAATGGACCAATTGAAAATTTAGATTATTACTCTCCATTCAGTACTGACTTTCAAGCTGAAGCAACAGGGGAAGTACAAGCATTTCAACAATCAGCTGGGAATCCACCCCTAAAAGTCTATCAAAGAAATCATCGAGCACCAGATCCATTAACCTCTTCAGTTCCTCCAAATAATTTTCAAACTCCACCAAATCCAAATGCTAGTAATAATCCAAATTTTCCAAAGGATTCACCAGAGTATAGACAAAGGGATGCTGCTCAAAGAACCACTCCAATGCGAGAAGTTCAGCCACGAGACAATCCACAAGGAGCCAATCTTTCACGAGATGACCCTGTGACAAATGATGGATTGAAACGTCTAAGTTTAATTGTTACTGAAGAATTCAAGAAAGTGAAAGTGAGCATGCCTTTGGCTGAAATGATGAGAATCCCTGAGATTAGAAACACAGTTTTAAACAGCTTAAATGATACATCTATTCCAAGGAATGCTACGGTAGGCCCTTCTAACTCATCCCATGTTCAGAATGCACATGTTGTGGAAAGTGTGCAAGAGGGTGTTTCTCCATATATGAACTCAGTATGTATAGCCCAAGACCCTACAAAGGATATAAAAGAAGGAAGTATTGTTAAAAGTGAAAAGATCATCAAAAATGAAAGGATTGCAAAGGATCAAATCTCACGGTCAAATGATGTAGAAAAGAATGCACATTCCAAGTTACCAAATGAAAAGTCTGTAGTTTTCTATCAAGGAAGAGATGAGCCTGCCCCATTCCTATTATCAGTCCGTATTTTTGGGAAAATGTTACATAATTGTTTGATGGATTCAGGAGCATCAAGCAACGTAATGCCACTCACCATATGTAAAAGATTGGGTTTGATTCCTACTCTGACCACAAAGAAAGTTACACAACTGGATAAGACAGAAGTGCCCGTGGTTGGAGAATTGAATAATATACACATGCAATTGTCATCTGATCCAAGAATCCAAAGCTACATTGATATATCAGTTGTTGATATCCTAGGCGGATATGGCATGCTCCTGAGTAGAGATTGGTCAAGAAGATTGAATGGGTATGTAGCTACCGATTTCTCACACATGTGGCTACCATGGAAAGGAATTCCAAATCAAATCAGAATTGATAGTACTCCAAGATTGAAACTGATGATCCCAGAATATGGTGAGGACAATGAGGTCCTGTTCCTAGAAACTGATCTTGGGAATTACAGGCCAAATACGGAAGAAGTCCTCATGTTACAAGGTTCAAGAATGAAAGAAGGTGAAGGTCAGCAGTCTTTCGATGAAACTGAAGTTTTTCTTGATCACAATTATGAGTCCACTTCTGATGAAGGAGATGGTACATTTGAAAATTTCTGAAATTTCGTACTCAAGAATGTTCAGCAAGCAACAGAGTTAGGTCAGCAAGCAAATGTCAAAGATCTATTATTGCCTAACTAGTGCCGGATACACAGTGCTTTTCATTCTGAGTTTTCCTGTGCTATGTGTAAAGTTGCCTTAGAGCAAGTATACAAGAAAGTCCCTCAGGCCATAAAACCAGAAATTCTGGAAGTAAAGAAGGGAGATAACCATGTCAAATTACCCACTAAAACTGAGATAATCAAAAAATCTGAAAAAGGTGATGATCAACCGAAGAAGGATCCAATTTTACCGAGGACTCCCAAGAAAGGTAAGGGAAGAGAAAATCCAAGCAAAGTTTCAATTGATTAAGAAGGAAATCAAGTATGGACTTTACGTTTTGATGGGTCCAAGTCGAAACAAGGAGCTGGTGCTGGGTTCGAGTTAATCAATCCATCCGGCAAATCATTCTTGGCTGCGCATAGACTGCAATTTCCATGTACAAATAATGTGGCAGAGTATGAATCATTAGTTCATGGGTTATTGATGGCTATCAAGAAAGGAGCTAAGATTCTACATGTTTACGGAGATTCTGAGGTAATTTTCAAGCAAATAAGAAAGAAGTATGTTTGTCATGATAAGAGATTAAAGAGGTATAGAAATCATGTTTGGGATTTGATTGAAAGTTTTGATGCATTCAACATCAAATCAGTTTACAAATCAAAGAATCAAGTTGCTAATTCCCTAGCACAGGCTGCGAGTTCACTTACACCACTTGCCATGAATGGGTTAAAAAAGTTCACTGTAGAGTTAGTCTCAGTATCATCAGTCCTTGATAATGTTACAAATTTTCAGGTGTTCAATGATGATAAACACATATTGGATTTCATTACAAATTCTGGGGTTTTTGAGGCTCAAATCATAGATGAAGAAGATTTGGAACAAGCAGAATTTGATGCAGAGGGTATCTTGAACTTAGAAAATAACACAATACCACGAGGGATGGTTGAGTTAGAAAGACTCTTCGATTTAGATCAATTGAGTGCGTTGAGAGATCATAAGATTCAAGGAGATAAATGTGAACCTATCAATATGGGAACAAGTAATGAAGAGAAGAATGTGTTAATAGGAAAGGTGTGTAGACCTGAAGAGAAAGAAGGTATACTCAAATGCATGAAAGAATTTTTAGACATTATAGCATGGAGCTATGATGATTTAAAGACTTATGATACCTCAATCATTACACACACTATTCCTCTGAAACCCAACAGCAAGCCATTCAGACAAAGGCAGAGACCTGTCAATCCACTCTTAGAACCATTGATATATAAAGAGGTAAAGAAGCTGTTGAATGCAAGGATAATATTTCCGGTAAGGCACTCAACGTGGGTCGCCAATCTTGTCCCTGTTCGTAAGAAAAATGGGGAGATAAGGTTGTGTGTAGATTTCAAGAATTTGAATAGAGCATCTGAAAAGGACAATTATCCACTGCCTTCATTGGATGAAGTGTTGCAAATTGTAAACGGTTCCCAGATGATGTCTTTCTTAGACAGATATTCAGGATACAACCAAGTGATGGTGGAACCAGAAGACCGATTGAAGACTACATTCACTTGCAAGTGGGGAAACTATGCATATAGGCGAATGCCATTTGGGCTGATTAACGTCGGAGCAACCTTTCAACGAGCTATGGACATTGCTTTTCATGATTTGATTGGAAAATGTATAATCATATACATGGATGATCTCACAGTTTTCTCTCGCAGAAGGGAGGACCACATAGAGGATTTGAGGAAAGTATTTCAAAGATGCAGAAAACACAAAATCTCACTGAATCCAAAAAAGTGTATGTTTGGAGTAACAGAAGGCAAATTATTGGGACATGTGATTTCAGAGAAGGGAATTTCAATAGATCCGAGCAGGATAGAGGCTATTTCCAAGATTGATATGCCTGCAAGTAAGAAGGAGCTGAAGTCTTTCTTCAGGAAGATAAACTTCGTCAGGAAGTTCATTACAGGATTTGCAGAGATTGTTAAGCCATTGAATGACATGTTGAAGAAAGATGCGAAGATAGAGTGGACAATTTCTGCAAGAAAGGCATTTGAAGAAATCAAACAAGCTATTGCTGATGCTCCTGTTTTGATAAGCCCAGACTACACAATGCCATTTTATTTATATTCATTTGCTTCAGAACATACTTGTGCAGCAACTCTCACCCAGAGAAATGAAGAAAAGGATGACCACCCAATAGCCTTCATGAGCACACCATTGAAAGATGTTGAACTGAGATATCCTAATGTAGAAAAGTAGGCTTATGCACTGGTCAAAGCGATTAAGAAATTCAGACATTACATTTTGAGGAGTAAAATATATGCTATTGTTCTAGATGTGGCAGTCAAGACCCTACTTATGCTGAATGAATTGGGAGAAAGATGAGGCAAGTGGGTCGCCACCATTCAAGAATATGATATTGAAATACAACCAATGAAGCTTGTTCGAGGACAAGGACTGACTCAAACAATTGCAACTGATGGACCAGGGTTGGTGCAACAAGTTTATACTCTTGAGGATGTATCACCTGATGAGTGGTACAATGACATTATATATTGTCTGTTAAATCAGAAGTGTCTGACACATATGAATTCAACCCAGAAGAGAGCTTTGAGAATAAAAAGTCAGTTCAGAAAGAATCATGAAAGGATATATTTGAGGTGCCTAGGAAGGGATGAAGCAGGTCAGATAATGGAACACTTCCACGGCAAATTTGGAACATGTCATGGGGGTGGTTTAGCTACAGCACACCAGATTCTGAGGGCAAGCTATTATTGGCCCACTTTGTTTCATGATGCATATGACCATGTCAAGAGATGTCACACATGCCAGGTAGCTGCTTCGAGGGAAAGAAATCCAGCCATGCCACTTCAACCGGTGATCGAAGTAAGACCTTTTGCTCAATGGGGTTTGGACTTTATTGGTATGATTAACCCACCTTCCTCGGCACAACACAGGTATATTCTGACCGCTACTGATTACTGTACCAGGTGGTCTGAGGCTCATGCTTTAAAATTTTGTACTTCTGATGTTGTGATTAAATTTCTTGAAGAAAATATTATCACTAGGTTTGGATGTCCACATGCACTTGTTTGTGATAATGGTCCTGCTTTTGCTTCACTAAGATTTTCTAACTGGGCCTTTGAATATGGCATTACACTAAAATTTTCATCAAACTATTACCCGCAGGGAAATGGCCTAGCAGAATCCACCAACAAAAACTTGCTAGGTGCAATTAAGAAACTATTGGACAAAAACCCGAGAGATTGGCATACGCAACTTAAGTTTGCTCTTTGGGCAGACAGGACGAGAATAAAGAGTTCCTTGGGTACATCCCCTTATCATCTAGTTTATGGGCAAGATCCTGTATTCCCAATCCAACTAAGAATTCCTACATTACAATTTATGCAAGATTACATGGAAGAAAATGACAGAGTCCAAACTAGGTTGTCACAACTACTCCACTTAGAAGAAAAACGAGACATAGCACTTGAAAATTTTGCAAAACATCAAGGAGTTGTGAAGAGATGGTTTGATAGACAAGCAAAGATCAAGTCTTTTCATATTTCTGATTTGGTTCTATATTGGGACAAAGCTAAAGAGAGAAAGGGTGGACATGATAAATTTGATAATCTTTGGAAGGGCCCTTACCAGATTGCCGAAATTTTGGGAGAAAATGCTTTCAAACTAAAAACACTCACTGGAGAATCTGTTCCATTGCCCGTCAATGGACAATTCTTAAAACATTATTTCCAACCCTAAGTTCTTTCGGGGACTTATTTGTACATAGTTAGGATAGTTGTTTCTTGCTTTCTTAGGTTAGTTCTAGGGTAGGTTTGCTTTATTTTGGGCTTGTCTACTTTTGCTGCAGTTTTTGGCTTTCCCTGGGGTCCCATTTTTGGGTGGTTTTTACAATGAGTGCACTTCTGGTTGACTTCATGAGGTAATGCTAAGTATATTTTGAGAATAAATATTCATGAGATTCTTTGAATCAGAAGGTAATTTTCTTTAGTCTATCTTTTTGTTAAGATCTGTACTTGACTCGAGAAGGGAATCATGCATTGTATTTTGACATGAAGGTCTTTGATTATATGTTTAAAATGTTTAAATGAATACTTTTTATTTACTTTTGATAAGCTTGCGTCAGATGGATGGATTCATTGCGGACTCCATTATTGGCATTCGATAGCATGTTTCTTACTCTAGGAGAATAAATTGATTGTTTAGGGCGAGTTGAATTATTTTGAGATCTTATATCTTTTCACTTTTAAAATCTAGAAGTACCTAAGTGAATCTTTGTGATCTCGCATTAAGTGAAAAATCTAAAGGTCCACCTTTGCCGCCATCGTAAGTCCACACCCAGCTAGCTGAGTTATCACGTAGCGGTACTACATTGTACTCTACCAAGCAAAAACATGTTGAAAATCAAAAGAAAAGAAAAGAAATGAAAGAAAATCACAAATCACACACCATAACTCAGTTAGATGGACGATCGAGTAATCTTTACCAGGGCTATGGACGCTTGACCGGCAGTAGGGCTCTGCTCGAGTGGAATTACGAGACAAACCCGTCGAGGCTATAGACGCTCACTGGCAGCAGGGCCATGTCCAGGTAGTTCATGAGGTGTGCACCAATCACGTAGCTTAATGCGGAGGAACTAAGGTGATCTTAAGTGCTAATGGATGGAAATGAACCCAATTGCACACACTTGGATCTTTCAAGATGAAAATGGTTGTCCTAAGCTTTTTGATTTTGACGCCTTGATTAAGTTTTCATGTTTATCTGACCTAATATGTGGGTACACGCAGGGATTTTGAAGTTTTGATTCTTGCTTATCTCTAGAACACTTGAGGATGTTTTAAATGAAATTTTTTACCCTAAGAAATTGCAGAGATGAAATGTTGTGATACAATTTTTGACTCTTTTCTCCTTTTGAGTGCATCTCTTAACTATTTGATGGACTTGACGAGGTTATTTGATGATTTAGGGTTTTGAATGAGTCTTTATTCCTCAAATGTTCAAGAACATTTCTCTTGTGGAGTCGCCAGATGTTGTGACGTGGTCCAACATCGCCCCATCAGCCGTGGGGACCCCTTGTTTTGGTGTTTTGGTCTGTGGTCTGCGTCAGGGTTTCTTATCTGCATTGAGATCTTCTTTCAATAGCATGCCCGCTCCCCCTGGATCTCTGCCTAAGCGGACTTCAGTTACCTTCTGGCATGGCTTTCCATTTCCTATTCTCTCAATAGGCTAGATGACCGCTTGAGCGGGTCTTCTTGACTCGTCAGGAACTCTCCATGATTAGCTTAATCTTCAGCAAGCTTGGGTGACCGTTTGCCCAGGATGTCTGTTGCCTGGCATGGTTATTAATGCCCCTTTGGCGGATCTTCTAAACCTCACGTAAAATTCTATTCTCAGCATCACGTCAAATGTGAAATATAGCATTTCACTCCACGTTGGTCATTCATGGAGGGACGGACTTTTGGGAGTCCACTGCAATCTTGCATTGTGCACGTTGAAGCAAAAGGACCGCCAGGGCGGAGCTGGATCTGATGTTTGCAATTTTTCTTTTTTGCCAAGATCTCTAACATTTGCGCTGACCTGCTTGTTTCCTGCCACCTCTTTGGCAATCATGATGACCCGAAATTTGGAAGCATTGAATGTTTTTTTTTGCAGAACGAATCAATTCTATTCTTAGCATGCCATTAAATGGGCACTGCACTCTGAAAAATGCATGTATAGGGAATAAATTAAGATTCTTGGCAGGAGTTGGAGGCACGTATCTTTCAAAATTTGGCTCCTCCTATTTTTAGCCCCACGTTTTAATTCAAATAATGACATGTATGCGGTAGAGGAGGTGGAGCGCACTATTTATGCTAGCAAAATCTTTTGAGCATTATTGTGAGTAAAAGTGCCAACATTCTGAGCATTCATGGTATGCGCTGTCCTCTAGAAAAGGTGATTGCACTGTGTGGGATGAGAGGGGATTCGAAGGTGTTTTGTCATTTGTTCTAATAGTGAGCTTCACCTCCTGCTTCAGTAGCTAAGTTGAGTATTTGGAAACCTGACTGTGTTCATGAGATTTGTCTGCAGGAGGGGATCCTTATGAGGTTGTCTGAGTGGGTGCTTGGACGTTGAACTGGTTAATATTACATAATCTGCCCGGTGTTCTCGACGCTTCCTGAGTGCAGGTTTAAGAGTGTCTTCCTTGGTTGAAGTTTTCGAAAGTTTAAGAAAGATCACCTTCTATTGCTTGGAAATCGACCTCCCCTCCATTAAAGCGCATAGGGGATTACAACACATGATTATTGCAGGTCCATTAGGAGATCAGATTTGACAGGGGCAAATAAGAACTAAGTGTGTTGGTGAAACATTTGGACATTCTGTTCTCACGGGAATCGCATTATTGTTTTTTTTGCTTTAGCAGAGGGGTGAGATAAATTGAAATCTTGCATTCAAATAATCCCGCATGTATTAAATGTAGGTTTTGTTACTATTATGTTGTTACTAAATATCATTTTAAGGATTTTGACATAAGGTGGTTGTGCAGGTGAAGGATGAGTGCGAAGGACAGGCAAGCATTAATGAGGAGTGACATGAAAGGAACATGGCCAGAAACGAAGATCACTTCGAAGTGGTGAAACCTCTATGACACCAATCTGGGGAAGACCAATATGCAAGAGATTCGGCAAAATTTTCACAAACCCAATCCATCAGATCTGGTCAGACGAATGTTGAAGAACGGGATTGTGCAAGCTGCTTGTTTCCCGCCAACAATGCTGTGTCCAGAACTGATGTTAGAATGCGCCAAGCATTATAATCATGAAAAGAGATGTATTATGACTAGAGAGGGCAAAGTACTTGCTTATCTGAGAAAGCAGGCGATCACGGAAGCTTTCGACATCTCCTCATACAAAACTACTACATTCTGCGACAAGGAGTCTGCTTTGCAACTTTATTTGGCGGGACCTGAGAAATGTATGGAGGTAATAAACAATACTTGGTTGGTGCAGCCAAGGCCACATGTGAGTAAGGTACCTAAAAAGCTTCACAAGTCTGACTTTCATCAAGAAATTAACTATATGGTTGTGTTTTTGAACCGCATCATGGGCTGCCCACAATCGGCAAATTTCGAGCCCTGGATGTTCTTCTTCATTGAAGAAATTATAAGTGGAAAAAGAATGATAGATTGGGCTGAAATGATCAGCAGCAACATCGATGATCAATTGAAGGGTTTACAGGAAACGAAAGTGTTTTACATGAGCTCGTATATTATATATATGCTTGCCAGAAATGAGAGATATCTAGGATTGAACTGCAAAGGGAGAGTTGGAAACGGAGGACAGTTCAAGGTTTATGATTGCTATCCTCAGCTGCACTTACAGGCTATATCCCATTACAGAAGGTTTAATGATGCCTTTTCCATGCATATTGTTAGATTGTTACAAGGTAGCACATGCAGGAGATTGTCGAAGGAGGCCATGAGCTTCATCGCAAAATATGGAAAATGGTTTATTCAGTTTCCAAGGTTCACATACATCCGTGTAGAGGGCTTCTCATCACTGCCTTACAGATTGCCTAGGTACCCCACTGACAGAATGGTGTTGTTGGAAGTAACACGACAGCTGGTTGCATTTGACAAGGTCCAGAGAAAGAGGAAAAAGACTACAACAAAGTTTCCAATCAGCATCGGGAGGCTCGAGACTTGCATGTCCTTACAAGCCGCTGAAAATTTAGAGATAGAGTTACAGGCTTACAATTTGGTATGCCACAATGATGCACGTAGTAACTTCGATCCATTTGGCACGGTCAGGCAAAAATTTGGGAGCAGATATGAGCACAAACCACAGCTCGAGGATCATTGGATAGATACATATGATGATATAGAAATAAGAAAGAAAAGCTGCTACCGATTGTCTTTGGATTTGGTCAGATCAACAAGAGTGATCAACATTCCGGATCAGCTTGAGGAGAATCACAAAAGACTTTCACAAAGTTCGTATGAAGAGAATAGAGATAGGCCCTTCACCATCAATTGGTCTGAGCAGGAGGCCACATGCAATGATGATTTGATGATGCCAATCGTATCGCATACAAGAAAGTATGTAGACTTCCAGATTCGTAGGCTCCAGGAGAAGAATGTCCAATTGACTTACAACCTGATGGGAGGGGTTAGTGTACATTAGTCCAAGGATGCTTCAAGTGGTGGGTCATCCAATAATTCCAATGGTTCGGAGGGTGAAGATGATGATCCGCATGAGGATATTCAGCCAAGTAAGAAGGCAAAGACTAACGATCAGGAGGCAGCTAGTACATTTTCAAGACAGGAGGGTAACAATATAATAAATATTGATGAAGATGAAGTGAGACCTGATGAGCAGACGGCCTTGAAAATCCAAGATGATCAGGGAAACAAACAAGGTAATCAAATTGGTGAAGTAGTGTCAAAATCAGCTAAGGAACAAGAAGTGGTCGTGATAGAAATAGAAGCTGAAAATCAAGATGACAAAGAGTTGTATGAGTTTGATGAGGAGGCTCTTCCCACTGTTCAGCATAAGGGAGTTCAAGAAGAAAGTCAGGAGGACCTGTCCAATCTGCCTGAGTGGTTGAGAGATCAAGTCAAGGAAAAGTCTATTATTGAAAGGGAACCCATATTAAGTCTAGAAGACTTGCTAAGCAGGGCCAAAACTGACAATGGAAAGCAGAAAATTACTAAATTCTCGAAGGTCAGAAGAGGCAGCTCAGGGTCAAGGCAAGTGCATATTGCTGTCCCAAGAATCAGCAAGGAGGCAGATGGTGGCATTCTGAGTGCATATGACATCAATACTTTTGATTTGGGACCAGCCACAGTAGAGCAGGAGATAGAAGAGTTGGAAGATTCAGTTGTTGTCATCAAAGAAAGGCCACGGAAGGAACAAGAATAGAGGATTCAGTTAGAGAAGGATAACTTGGCATTTCAGCATTATATTCAGCAATTAATGAGGCCACTAAGCCAAGCTGAAGTGATGGTTGCACCACCGGCATTGCTCTCCAAGGAGTCTGTGGTTCATTTGGAAGAAATGAGGTCCTCTTCTCGAATATTGTAGGAATGGGCAGCAAATTTCAAGATCAAGGCTGATAGGTTCATGGATGAGATTGTGAAGCTGTATAAGGAGGCTGCTTCAACATTTGACAAAGTTCAGAGTATTCTAATTACTTGTGCACAATTCAGAAATGTAAGGGAAGAAGTTATGCCTCAGTTGAAAAGGCTGATTTATACTCCAAGTGCCACATTGTTGGATGAAGGGGTGATTGAGTGGGGTCCAACATATAATTTCCATTCTTGGTATTGTGCACTCAGCATAAAGGAGCAGGTTCTGGGAAAGGTTGAGAGTGACTGCACTCAAACAAAAGAGGTACTTCGAGAAATGCAAAACAAAATACTTGTTTTCGTAAACAGGGTAGTTGATTCCAATGGAGAGATTGATGAATACTTGTTGAAAGACAAGATGCATGCAAAGTATTTTCGGCATACATAGGCTATTTCGAGGGAGTTGTTGGATGAAATTTGCACGCTTTCCACTTTCATGGGCACGTTTCAGACATCCATGGCTAGTTGGGAAATGACAGTTGTCAAATCTACAGAGGAGCTGCAAATCGTAGAGGGCACCATTCAGACTCTTCCAAGTGTCCCTATGGAGGAGATTACACGTGTCGTTGCTAGATTTGTGGAGTTTACCGCAAAAAGGAAAGGTCATAAATGAGGGTGTTCCACTTAGTTAGTGCATCATTAATGCAAGGTCCAATTTTAGTAAAATTTGTAACCACTTGCCTGTGTGGCATAATATGGGCCTTCGATTTAAAGTTTTAATCTTGGCCATCCATTGAGTTTTGGGGGCCTATATAAACCCATTTTGCTCTCATTTGTAAGGGGGGGAATGCTCTGAGAAATTGTTGCTCAGGACTCTGCTGAAATAAATACAAATTCATTGCTGAAATTTTCATGGTGATTTGTGTTGTTTCAAATGAATGCATGGTTGCTAAGTGTTCACTCATAGAATAAGATCCATTTAGTTTGTTTTAAGCAGTTTAGTTTTATGTTTTATGGAAGTTGTTATTGCTGATTCATGTTTGGTGTCTCTATAGTTCATACCATTTATAATTTGTCGATGGCAGGTTGTAGTGCATGGTTAGTCTGAACATCATCTGAGCTTAATCTGAAAATCTTACTTTACCCTTAGAAGATAGCACCACTTTTGTGTAGTTGTTTCCTTATGGCAAAGCAAAGTGTGGTTGAGATTCCGATGAATCGGTGGTGATTGCTTGCATTTAGATTAGAGCCTTCTAAACTTATTTCCTTTTGCATTTTCTTTAAAATCTTGTTAGATTTAGATTCAACAGCTTCCATTGTCATTATCAAATTGGTAGACCTTCTAAGAAGCTGTGTTACATGTTATCCAAGAGAAACAAGTTTCCTATTGTTGAGCATTTACGTAAGTCCCCTTGTGTCAAACAATAATTCGCATCCTACTGCTAAGTTATCCCAAGTCGCAACACAAAAAGTAACTAATCAAGAACCTTGGAGTCTACTCATATGATCACTTAGCTTAGCATTTGAGGGATTTTGTTCAAGAGAGGATAGAGTACACCAGTATTTTATTCTGCGTTGTATGTGCAAGGAAAACACATCAACACGTTTAATGTACAAAGAGTTTGATAATGATAAATGATCTTATATTCTCTTCATATCATTTTGATACTTTAAAAAGTTTAGTGTTCTTGTTAGTGAGATTGTGAAGTTCAAAATTAGTTAAGGTGTTCTCAAGGTGCTCTTATCAAATGTTTGCATATGTTGGCTAAGGAGCTTGAAAATGGAAGAAGTCAAATATTTGTCTCTACATTTGGTTTTGCAAAATGTTGTTTCAAGAAGATCTTGATTGCCTGATTTGAATGATAAAGTCAAGAGACATCAGTCCTTGTTGTTTGCAATATATATCGGATTTGACATTGTGTTGTAAAAAGTGTCATGTACAGGAATAGCTTGGTGGTCTTCATCATGATAGTCTTCATTTCTTTCAGAATGGTCTTCCTTCTCTATTATGTCAAGATGTGTGTGCAGAAGTAAATTGGCTGCAGGATGTTTGTCCATATTGGAAGTCTTGGCAAGATCATCTTTGGAATGGTCATCATTTCATTATGAGTCAAGTTCATGATAATGTATGTGGTTCAGATCAAATTGAAGAGTGTTTTAGAGTATTATCTACATGGCCTATTATATGCTTGCTTCAGGAATGTTCTTGATATTAATCTTCATGTATTATGATCATGTTGTTTGATCTATGTATCTTGTATGAGAATTGGAGCTTTCAGTTGGATTGGAGATGGTGTCAAAAGAAGATGGTGGACTAGATAGTCATGCTCATATGGAAGTGTTTTTGATGTGATAATGTTAAATGTTTCTTTGATGGTCTTCATTATTTATATGTTTCAGGAAGGCATGTGCTTCAAGTTATGATAATCTAGAGATGCTTTTGACATTGATGGTGAGCCTTGTATTTCATCAAATTAGAGGCAAGTAAATGTCTTGGATCAGTAATGGCAAATAATAATGATAATGTTCAATTACTAGTTGATTTTGTATCTTCTCTATTTCCTTTTTGCAGGATTGAGTGATCTTGTTGTCATTATCATGAAAGTTTTGAGAAGGTCTACTCAAGAGTGGTCTTCATGTGTTGTGATGTGTTTATGACATCCTTGCATAGAATTAAAGTTCATATGTGTCATATCAAAGGAGTTGGTATTTGATTGCAAAGTTATGTCAAGTTTTCTATTTTTATCTTGATGTGTTGTGATAAGAAGTGATATTTATGAGTAGTGATTTGTTTGTGAACTTCAACACAGGGGGAGAAAATAGATTTGTCTTTGTCATCAGATGTCAAAAAGGGGGAGAAAGAGAAATTATATTATGAAGTTTTTCCATCAATGACAAAGGGGGAGGTTGATGGAGATTGATTATCATTGATGTCAAAAGAGAAGTATGTAGATCAAGTACAAGATGCTACAAGATGCTATGTGTGTTGTGTTGCTGATCAAGTACATGTTTGGTAAAGCTAAGAATGATGCTTTAAGGATATCCAATGTGTTTGTTGATCTTGTGCAAAGTCTTCATGAATAGATTTTCAAGGTATGATATTGAGTTGATAGTGCAAAAGTTAAGTTCTTCATGCTTCTTCACTTAATGAGGTTTGTACTTGGTTTATCATGTTTAAAGATGTTGGCATAATGTTGGTTCTCTAGTTCATATAGTGTTTATATTTGACATGGTGGTGAATGCAAGCAATAGATGTGTTGTATCACTAGTTTATTTATATTATGTTAATGTCAAAAGGAGTTGCTAAAGGTCACTAATCAGGAGGTCCTGAATTTTTGATACCTTGGACAAAGTTCTTCATTCCTGAGAAGATAACGATATTCTTGATTGCAAGCAATTATATGTATTTGTCTTTGATGACACACTTGCTCGACATGTTCATGGTATAGGTTGGAGTTCACAAGTAGGAACTTGGTTTAGAGTTACTTTCATGGAGTTGATGTTTGTCTTCATATGGCAGGAAGTTTCTCTCATACATAAACAAGGCATTTCATTGTCATTGGTAATCACAATATGTTATGATCCTATGTCATAAAACTCTAAGTGCTTTCACGTTATTTATCCATTCTCTGCCCATCATATAACATATTGCAATTTTTGTCTTATTGAATATTGACCTGGAGTTGAAGGTCATTTCACTTACTGTAACCTGCTGGAGGGGTTTTTAAACATTCTTGTGACTGGCCCACTCAACCTTGATAACTTGCTATATCGGTCTTCATCTTGTGTGCATTGAGCACTAAAAAAAAACAAGATCATGTTTAAGTGTGTGTGGGGTGCGAAGTGTTTGAAAGCTATAAAAGATTTAAATACATCAAATTTTATGGGAGCCCGATTATTATGGTTTTATCTTTAATATTAAAAGACTTTTAATTTAAAGAGGGGACCATGCTTTATATTACAAAAAGCATCGAAGATTATAATATATGTGGAGCTCATTTTTTTGTGAAAAGTTTTTTTTCGAGTGAAGAAAGAATGGATAGGAGTTCGATGAAGAGCTTGTTGCATTGTTTATAAATAGCATGGCACATATAAAGCATAGAATATGCTTGGAGCCGAATGATTAAGCCATTTATGGCTTTATTTATTTTAGAAACTTTATTTATTTTTTTTCTCCTATTTTATTGGGGCTTCTTAATGTCATTCCTATGATCTAGAATAGAATGAACATTATATGCCATTTTTGCAAGAAGTCTTTTGATTTTTTTTAGGGGTAGATTATTAAAAGATTCATTCTATTAATTTTTGTCATTTTTCTTCAAGGCAAGAGAAGACAAGGAGGGCAATTTTTTTATTAATACAGATGATTTGTTTGAGAAAAAATCATTGACAATTTTGACAGAGATGTGTTTTGAAATATAGAAGGTTTGGAGATTGTCGAAGAAGATTTTATGAAGAAGAATATGAAGAGTTTTTGAATGGGATTTGATATTAATTTTTGAGATGGTTTTTGCAGATAGGTGGAGCAGAAGATGAGGGGTTTTGAAGAAGATTTGTATATTGTATTTTTGCATGTTCTAGATTAAAAAAAAGGTGTGTGGGTGTCATGAAGTATGACAGAGGAAATGTTTTGCAGAGATAGCAAAGTTGAATGAAATATTGTGTGAGATTATACTTTGCAAATATGGCTACAATTTGATTGCAAAGAGGATAAAATTAATTAATCTAATTGCAAAGATGGTTTTCTAGTATAATTGCAGAGATGAATGAGGGTTTGAAATGGTGCAAATCAGATTGAATGGGAATCAAGTCTTGCACATTATGTTTGAAGTTTTGATAAAAGTGATTGTTCATTTTTGGTTAGTGAAACATTGATGAAAAGCTAGTGAGGCACAATATTAAGTCAGTGAGACATGTTATGCTAGTGAGGCATTGATGTAAGTCAGTGAGACTTTTCTGAATCCCAGTGAGGCAATCACAAGTCAGTGAGACTTTGTAAAGTTGAAAATTTTATAGTTAAGCCAGTGAGGCAGTTTGAGTGGTTTTTCTACCCCGGGAGGGTTTTCCACTCGTTAATTCTTCTTGTGTTGATATCTTGTATAATTTCTTGTATTGATGATTTGCATAATTTCATGTGTCCTATATAATTGAAGATTTGGTGATTGTGCTTTTAATAATTGATCCAATTCAAACAAATCTTACTGACAATTTTAGAGAGGAGATAAAAATTGGTTTTTGTGTATCAACACTAATTCACCCTCCCTCTCAGTGTTGATTGTACTCCTACAGACACCATAGCCAATGAAGATACACTTAACTGCATTTTTTTCCAACATAGACCTCTTTACACTTGAAACATGAGCATAAGCTTCACAACCAAAAGCTCTGAGATGTCTTATCGAAGGCTTCTTACCAGACCATGCCTCCATGGGTGTCTTTTTAGCAAGAGCTGATGTAGGAGATCTATTGATCATATAACATACAGTGGCTACAACTTTGGCCCAAAACTTCTACTCAAGGCCAACACCACTCAACATACTCCTAGCCCTCTCCATCAGCATCCTATTCATCCTCTCTGCAACTCCATATTGTTGTGGGGTGTATGGAGTTGTCTTATGTCTCAAAATGTTATATCATAAGAGATGAAGAAGATTTAGGAAAGTTTGATTCAAGATGTGATGAAGGAATCTTTCTTGGTTACTCAACCAGAAGCAAGGCCTATAGATGCTACACTAAAAGATTGGGGAATATGATTGAAAGTACAAATGTCAAAGTAGATGAAAACTTGTATCAGTTTACACAAAATTCAAAAGACACTAGATCTAATATATTTCCTTGCATTGAAGATGAATAAGTAGAAGAAGTGAAAGAATAAAAGAAACAAGAACTGGAATAGATACCTAAGACCCCAACAAAGTATGTTCGAAATAACCACTAAATAGAACTGTTTAATGGTTAAACAGGAGCAGTTGTTGATTTTGTTGGTGTATGGGGGTTTTATCTTGAATCCTCCTTTCCATTAAACATTCCAAGGGATTTTCAACCGAGTTGCCTCTCCACTCAAGCGGAGAGTCACCTATTAGGTTGGGTTGCCACAAGAGAAGTTGGTAAATTTAGAAGTTGTCACACAATATCTCTAATTAATGCTATTATGCTCTTGAAAACCTAATTTAAGAAAAATAGCAAGTAAATATATAAATTACAAAAGATGCTATTGAAATAAGACAAAGGGCAGAGAACCTTAACTCACTATTTTTCGCAGTCTAGAAAATGGAAATGTCAGGGACAATGGTGATGGCGCCCAAGTCTAAGATGTAGCTTTTTCTGTAGAATCTTGATCTCCTTCCAACATAGATCTCCACTGTACCTTTAATTTCTTGCAATTCAGATGCGGAGGACACTGTTGATGGTGCCCTAGTCTACTGAGGAATCTTTTACTGGATGCGAAAAGCTTTGCAAAACTTGATTATCACTGTTTAGTCTATTTCTGTAGCTTCAGATGCGGAGGACAATGTTGATAGTGCCAATGTCCCTAAATCTCGTACAGTGTCCACTTCCTTTCAGATCTCGAATCTTGAATGTCCTCCAATCTTCCCTGTAACTCCACTTTCTCCAGATCCAATACCTCTAACCTACAATCACAAGGAGTGTGGGAGGGCATTGTGGTGTTTAGAGGCTTGCCGCTATCAAGCCCCAAAGAGACATTCAAGTCTTTCGAACACCGTTGTCACATGAGAGTGCATATCTCATGGGATAGAGGCAAAAATTTAAATGATGATAATGATAAAACACAATAGATGTCACCTTGATGATGAAGCTCTCATGGAAGGAAGATGCTCTTCAATGCCATGAGGAGAAGATGTAATCCAACCTACAAAAATAAACATAATAACAATGCTATGCTCTACAACACAATGAAAATCACATGTATGCCAATAGTTCACAATCATAAACATCTTCTAGTTTCTAAATGATAACCTACATATGCTTATATATGCAACTGCAAAGATTCCTACCAAGAATTTCATAATTAAAACTTATGATGTCAGCCTAGGACCCAAATAATGCTCACAACCTTGACATTTGAATTTAGGGCAGACCCAAAATAGGGCTGGGCTAGGGCGCTAGTGCCCAAGTCTTTGTTTTGGGATCATTAAAATAGTCCCCCTTAGGTCCCATTTGTCACAAGGCCCAAGGGTTTTCTCATCAAGAGTCTGAATTATCATGCAAGATGCTCTAAATGCAATCTAAAGACTTGGGAGCTAAAACCTTAAGAGGAAAAAGCCCCCAAGGGTGCATTTTTCTAACATAACATTTAGCCCCCACTTTAATGTATGTATAAATGCAAGGCCAATACATGCATTAAAGTAAGGTCAACAAACACAACAAACACGCCAAGCACGGAGAAGACACTCCAAACATATTGAAGACAATAACAAGCACACAAAACATAGAGAAGACAGTTACAGTCATGCAAAACATAGAGAATACAACATTGAAGACACATAGAGCACAACAAATACAATGAATGAAGTGATTATTTTCTTTTGATTTTCCCATACGAAATGCAAGTATAAGGAAAGTAAACAAAAAAATCCCAAAAGAGTGTAGAGGAGCTCATCGCCGCTAGTCTTGCACCTTTTGAGAACAAACACACAAAACAAAATCCCAAGGTGTAGAAGAGCTCATCGCCACTAGTCTTTCACCTTCATAAAAAACACGCCAAACAAATCCCAAAGTGTAGAGGAGCTCATCGCCACTGGTCTTGCACTTTGAGAACAAACACGCCATACACACACATATGGAAGCCACAGAGAAAACATAGAAAACAAGCGATGGAGTGAAACTACTGCTAGGTTCATCACCATCTTAGGCACATTACAAGTACACACCGATGATTGGGCTTCACCACAACAATCACCAAAAACATGCTTAAGGGTTGAGTTAGTCACAGAACCGCTTTGTGCCTCGCGATGAGGCCTTTTAAAAATGACAGGATGTGCACTCTCTATGAGAAATACACCACCCTCACCTCGTGATGAGGGCTTGAGATAGAAAGGGATGCAATATCCCCACCTCACAATGAGGGCTTAAATGATTGTGATTGATTTTTAGATTGTTCAAACACAATTTACTATAATCTAAAGAAGACAAGTTACCTTATATATGCCCCCACCTTAAGGTGGTTGATATCATGTATCGATATCAAGCACATTAAGGTAGGAAGAAAACACACAAGGGAACACGAGCTCTCACAAATCCCATGCCCCCCAAAGGTGACATGTACTACATACAATCACCAAATGTTCCCACAAACACATAATCTCCTACAAGAAATGTGCTAGTGTCTAAATAATCATGATAAACAACAATGCATATGATCATCTACATGAAAGAGCCATATGATCACAAAGATTTATCACAAGTTAGAACGATAAAATTAAAAAAAGGTAGGACCTAATCTTCTCCCATTCTCCACTACAAATAACCAAAGAGATGTATATTTATGCTGAAGGCATTCCCTCTTTGAGAGGGACCAAGGCTAACTTTCTATTTAATCAATGACTAAGAACTAGTGAGAAGAATGTAAGATGATAGAAATCATCCTCACCACACACATGTTAATTTTTAATGTTACTTTATGTGATTCTTTTTGGTGTATACCTTTAATCTATAGGTGTACACATTTGTAATTAAGCCTACTAGGGGTATTGGAACATGTTCATTTGAACTTGTCAAAGTAGTTGGAGTTGTTTTGAGAGGTGTCAACTTGCATCGACACCTTGTGCTATGTTTGTGGGAGGTTAGTCACCATAACTCCATGTAGAGGAGTCCTATCCTCTTTTCATGGAGATTTGGATACTTAAGACAACTCTATTTATACTCTCCTTATTCGCTAATACATTTGGTTGATTCCATTACAATTCGTGTGCTTGTTAGTCTATTACATGATCTTGGTTTTCTACATTTAGAGTTGTTTGGAGATGTTTTGAGCCATCAGTTCTTGCTATGCAACTCGCTCCTATTTAGTATAATCTATGAGGTGTTATTTTTTTATTTGTTTGTTTGGTTTTTTAGCTATTAACTGTGTTTGTTGTTTTGAAGAACTGACACCCATTATAGTTTGAATGCCCTTACAAGGGCCTGCACCATAGAGCAGTTCAACGCACTTAAGGGGCCTTTGTGGAGAAGCTTCAAATCCCTCACAAGGGTTGTGAAGGCCTATGTCTTCACCTGTGTTAGAGGCTTCCTCCACCTGTAGAATGATGATGCCTTTTAAGGCATCTCCTAACAACTGCGACGCCACATCTTAGCATGTCTGCGCAAGAGTTGGAAGGATGCCAAAACATTGCATAAGCATCATGCCTTCTCATGCTGACCAAGTGCCCTCACAAGGTAGGATCAGCCTCTCCTAATGCCCCTTGTTGCCATGATGCCTATTAATCTTTTTGGCTCAGATCATGGCACTATTCATGGTGGAAAATGTCAAAATTGATGACATAAGAAACTAGGGGGTGATGTTAGCAGAGGAGGGGGGAACCATTTGAAAATTCTAGCCCCTGGTCATTCACAGCCCAAGGGGGCTTAAGTTTCTCCATTTTTTTTTCTCTCTCACACTTTCGTGCAAATTGATTTTCTAAAAATCTGATTTTTTTTGCTAAAGAAGGATTTTTTTTTGTAATTGCACAATCTTGCAACTTCAATAACTTTTGTAAATCAACTTGAAATTGAGTGCTTCTTTTTTCAAAAGTGAATGTTTTTCATCATGGATCCAACTAGGATAAAATTGCACTGAAATTATAAAGTGCCTATTTATGTTCTTTTTGGGTGACCTAAAGCACTCCTAAAAAGTGTTAATCAAGGGGGGAAAACAAATAATCAAAGGGAATAATAGTGTTCACAAGGCACTAACTTTATGAAGTGTCACTTTAAGGGGGGGAATTAAGCAAAGAGTAATCATGCACTCAACTTATAAAGTGCCACTTTACATAAAGTTCAATTGGGGGGTCACCTAATCTAGGTTGCCTAATGTGTTGACTTTCTTTTGTCTAGAAGAATTAACTTCTAATCATGGGATATCAAACTCACTCTTCTGTAATCAACTTAAACAAGGGAAAATATAAGTCCTAGTGTGAAGGCATCCTGAAACACCTCAGGTTTGATAATCTCATACCTCATCTGTATGGACTTGTCCCTGAACCTAGTAAACAATCTCAGAAGGATAAGTGGTTTAATCACTGTGATCACATTGTTGGATTGATCAGTTTAAATATACCAAATGCCATTTTGTATGCCATCATGGATATTGTCTGTCCACATGGATTATGGATCAAGATTTGGGAGATATATAGAGACTCGAATGTTTCTCCATTCTTGCATGATCCTGCTTTGATCACATCTCACATCCCTAATCATGATATAGAAACAAAATTTTGTAGTGACATAGAAGAATTCATCACTCCTATTGTTGCTTCATTAGATTCTAGAGTCACTTCTTTGAAAGTGTCTAGTGCTTCCTTGCAATAGGATATCAGTCTTCCTAGCATTTCTAGTTGGGGCAAATTTCTACTTGACATCACCTGTTTATTTGTAGAGTCCCGCATTGCTGACATGGAAGCACACATTGAGGACATCAGTCTTCTCTTTGATGATAGTTTCAATGAAGCTACATCAACATTGTCCACTTTGGATATTCATTCTCTACACTTTCCTACACATGGTTCTGGATCATCATTATCCTTATCTATTGCGCATGCACCTGATTCGATTATGGCATCCTTCGGCATCGACATGGGGGCACGTTGGCACTCTTTGAAGGCTTCGACATGGGTATCATCATCCTTGGATCAGCTTTAGCATGATTCAAGATCATACATACATCTTCTCACATGGGAAGATATCCTGCAGCTTTAGGTGGTTTCTTTTCTTCCCAAGGGAAGGAACATTGTTTGGTAGTCTTGGATCTACATCTGCATCCTTTTTCAACTATTCAACATCACTGTAGCAGGACATGTATTATGGGGGGCGTCTCATAGACTTCTATCATTTTATCTCATATGGGGGGAATCTTATATTGTACTTAGTGAAAGAAGTAGTACTTCTTCACCTATATAATCTCTCTTTTTGGAGGGTAGTTGTTTCCCACTGGGTTTTCTACCTTTCTCCATTTTTTTAGAGATTGCATTGTACTTGAGTAACTTATCAGGCTTCATGGTTGGGACTCATTTTCTTTTGCATTGTACATGGGTACCTCACTAGGCTTATAGCTGGGACTCATTTTTCATAATACTCACCTAAGCTATGCTTAAGTGGGGTGTTAGTGTATACCTTTAATCTATAGGTGTACATATTTGTAATTAAGCCTACTTAGGCATATTGCCACATGTTTATTTAAACTTATCAAAGTAGCTGGAGTTGTTTTGAGAGGTGTTGACTTGCAACACCTCACACTATGTTTGTGGGCGGTTACTCGCTGCAACTCCATGTAAAGGAGTCCTATCCTCTTTTCATGGAGATTCAAGTACCTAAGACAACTCTATTTATACTCACCTTATTGGCTAATACATTTGGTCGATTTCATTGCAATTTGTGTGCTTGTTAATCTATTTTGTGATCTTGGTTTTCAATAGTTCTCAACTCTATGATGATGAGGATTGGAATGGAGTGAAATCCAATGAATTCATTTACTCTAAATTTCCCTCTACCAGGTACAATCACCCATTTTGTACATGCTCAACATTAATATAGATACTATGTCACATTTCTAAATTCATGGGCACCTGTAAATGCCATGATTTCTTCGACATCCTCATCCTCATTCACCATAGTCATAAGATTACATTTGAATAGATCCTCCACCCTCACTATCACCTACATATGTGTAAATTCCATGTCCAATTCTAGGTATGTGCATAGAAATGGGGGACCAAAACGGGGTCAAAAGCGACCATTTTTTTCCCTAAAATCAATAAAAAATGATCTTGGATGAGAAACTAAAGATAGCCAGACTCAAACTTTGAAGATGTGACAAAAACAAGATTCGTAGGGCTCAAAATCTAGTTTCTAAACTACTAATTGTTTTTTAAAATGGTGGAGATTAAGAGGTTCAAATAGGGTGAATACACAAAGTGCTCCTACTTTTGTTAGAAAATATAACATAGTGTCTAGTGTGTTCCCCATAAAATGTTGACTTTTTTAAGTATTTCACAAATCACTTTGGTGGAAAATTAGCTAACATCCCATAGTTTATGCCTTTTTTTTTTTGCTATTTTTTTTTAATGAATAGATGATTTTTTACTATTTTTCAAAGTACACACACCCTAAAATATGAAGAGTTGAGCATGCTCCCCTCTAAGTTTTTGAAAACTAATAAAAAATTATTTTCTTAATGTGTATAAAATAGAGCCTAGAATATATAAAAGTATTTGTTTTCAAATTTACATGAACAAATAAAAAATGACACCAAAGATATTAGGTTTTCAGGAAAAAATGAAGACATTAGCAAAAGAAATTGAAGATGATAACCTTTATGTTTTCAAAATTTAGAAAAAAAAATATGGTTAGAAAGGTAAAAAAAGATTGAAGTCATATTCATATATTTTTAGATCAACACAAAAAATGTGTAAAACTGATGTAGAGCACACTTGAGATTTTATTGTTTTGAACTATGTTTTCTACAAAACACATATTTAGGCATGTGAAATGTAGGTCCAACCCTTTGGTTCAGTGTGTAAGGAAAGTCCAACCCTTTGGTTGGAAGTTTGCAAACCAAGTTATAATGTTCTTGCATTTCTGTTTACCTAAAAGGTAGAGCAACGATCTACAAAAAGGTAAAACCTATTGTTTTTGACCCAGATGCTTTGTTTATTTCTATGTCATGCACTTTTTTCAACATAGAATCATATTTTTGATACTTTTGAGGAATTACAATCATTAGTTGATAAAATTATCTCACTTTTTCTTCTTGTATTGATATAAAACATTTTAAAATTGCATGTTGTTAAATCAAATTTGATATTATCAATCATTGTTTTCATGTTTTGAGGAATTGGAATAATTGTTGGACAAAACTAACCATTTTTGTCTTACATTGACAAAAAATATTCTAATTGCATGTTATGTATTTAAATTTGATAAACTGTCAATCATTATTTTCATTATTTTGACCAATTATGTTAGATTGAGAAAGAATTTAACATCATGCCAAGGAAATGACTAAAAACTCAAACACTAAAAGAACATAAAACCAAGAATGTGAGAAAAAAGATTGAATGAGACAATTTTGTGAAAATATAAAATTGAACTTTATAGATGAAGATATGTACCATCTTTTCCAATTGAATTAGACTATGAAGCATCCATTAGAGCCATGAAAAAAATAATTTAGAGAAACAAAGACAAGAAATGCAAAAACTTTGTACAATTTAAAATGTAAATTTAAATGTTACACCAATTAATCAATTGTTTAATGAGAAAAAATATCTAAAAAATTTCTAATGGATCTCCTAGGTGACCCTACCTTTTTGCATCTTTTAGCATGACTCTTGTGTTATACCACCATCTCAACCTTTCATTAAGCATTTGCAACAATTAAAGTTCACCCAGGTGCCATCCAATTGGGGTCACCCATGGGTTGCCCAGGGTGACCTAGAGGGTCACCTCAAGTGACATACCATAGTAAAAGGGGTGACCCTTATGGATTTTGAACATGACTTCTCCTTCTATTTGAGCCAAAAAGGACTCCATTTTTTGCCAGTCTGTATGCAATTTCAAGCTAAAATTAGAGGAGGCCATTATTAACTCATTTAACACTCCCAATCAACTAAGTTTAGCCCATGTGATCTATTTTAATTTTTCTCTAACTCCTAATAGCCATTCGTCCATGTGTGGTAAGTTTTTAGCTCATATCACTATTCAATCAATTGAGTTCACAAGCAAATCAATTGGGTCTGACTAATCAATCAAGCAAGTTAACTCTCCAATAATGAGAGTCAATTCCTCAATCATCCCTACCCCCTTGTGCTAATGCAACCTATAAATACCCCCCTCCTCTAAGCATTAGAAGAGGCAAATTGAAGAATTGTAGCCATTAGTAGCTCTTTAGTTTACTCTCCATTACTATTTAGGTGCTCACGTAGTACACATGTGCCTTTTGTTTTCCATTGTTATGCCATTCAAGCTTTCAAAGGCTTCATTAGAGTATTTTTATACTCTCATTTTGTCCATATTCATAGCCATATTGCTTAATTAGTGCTTTCATAAGTACTCATAGGCTCACCTTGAGCTCATCTTAGTCCAAGTTTTCAAAAGCTTTATCATTGCAAATCCATTTCTCTCTTCTAACTTGCTGCCAAGAGGAGGATTTCACTGTTGTAAGAGGATGAGGAGGTTGCTGATAAAAAAGGATCCTTGAGGGTGGTGTAAATCTCATGCGCCAAGCTATTACAGGTTCATTTCATGTTTTTGTAGTAATTAGATAATAAAAAATTTTCTCTTCAGGAAAGTAACTTGTTATTTTCCTCTTGATAGGAATTATTAGTTTGCTTTCATTCCATTGCAATAGATTATAGTGCAATTTACTTTTCATAGATTAAATCATTTTCTTTCATTAGTTAGATTTTTCTTGCTTTTCCAGAGTAGATTTCAAAAATCATCAAAAACATAGAATAACATTGCATTAGGTAAAATTCATTATAAAGTGCATTCATATAGAATTGTTCTATTTATTCAAGAAAATTTTGAAAATATAGCTTTCATATTGAATATAGTTTCATCCATACACAAAAATACAAAAAGCACAAAAATATTAGGAAAACCCAAAAGTATTCAAACCCCTAATCTCATCACGAGATAGTCACATTCATATTAGACAAAAACCCTTGGGAACATCACAAACTAAACATTCAAAAGAAATAAAAAGTTAACCCTTGGTCAAATCTAAACCCCTAGGTCAGTCTTGGTCAAAGAAAGTCAACATACACTGACTTTCTTAGAATAACAAATGGATCTACCCAGGACTTAGAGGAGATTGGGTCAAAGAAGTTATAGAAGAACTAAAGGAAATAAACCCAAGACAACAACTCACATAAGATAAACAACACATTATTAGGGTTGTAGAACAAGAAATACAAATTCAACAACACCTTCAAGACCATGAGGCTAGATTACAATGTGCTAGAGACATAAATGAAATAAATAGACCTCTATCTAGGCATTGGAATTAGAGAAACCCCAACAAGAGACAAATCACAAGTGACCCTTTGGCTCATATCATCATTTCAACAACTACTACCATAGAAAGAATAAGGCAAATCCAAAACAACAGTAGGCTCCAGATTAGGCTAGCCGCTCTTTGTGAGCTTCTTCTCCCAAGAAAACACAACAACCTCTGAGTCTCACCTCCACTCAATTGGATCCTACCATGAGAGGGAGAGTGACTTGGAACTCACTAGAAGGAAGGAGAGGGTCCATGTGTTGCATTGAAGCTGACTCATCCAAAATTGTGCTTGTGTCACATTTCGAGGAGTATAACTACAACAAAAAGACGTGGTTATAATGGGAAGAACTAGTGAGAATAAAATTGTTTCCTATAACTATGGTAGAAGGAAAAGTTGAACTAAACTTGAGGAAAACATGCAAGAAATACTCTAGAATAACTAGTTGTAGCAAAGCTTCCATAGAGATATGCTACTTCAAGCTTTAGAGAAAACAACCTGTAGGAAAGAAACTTCCAAAAGTCTTCAAATAATAAAAATATTAAAGGAAATAGTTTCTTCAAAATAGTATTCATAAATTGCTATATTCATACATTGCTAGATCCCTTGAATGCTCACAGATGATTTAAATGAATCAAAATTGAGGAGGCTATAGAATAAGAAGGAAAACTAAAGATAAAGAAAGATGATGGATTTAGAAACAAGATGTGAAAGGATGAAGTTAAATATAAAATAAGAAAACATAAGAAATTATTTTTATATGGGTCATATGTAAATTTAAATCACCCAAGATGCTATTGCAAACATGGTAAGGTCTCTACAATTGTGGGGTTGTCCAACTATTAAAAGGCTATAAATGGTATACAAAATCACAAGGAAACATTAAAAAGTCAACAATTGTAGTAGTGAGTAAAAGGAGCTAAACTAGGTGCAATAATATTAGAAATTATAGAGAATGCAATTTATGACTCTATAGGTAATAAAATTGAGATAAGAAAAATAAATATATAAAAGAGAACAATAAAACATTTAATGTAGCCCATAGGCAATATAATTCATCAAGGAATTGAATTGGATAAATTGGCAATGAGATTAGTTATGTATATACACAACTAATATGTTGCATTAATAAATAAGGGGTTGAATTACCCCAACCAATGCATTAGAATCTTAAAATAAAGAGTGCAAATTAGACCTAAATAAAATGTCACATAGCCTATTTAATGGGGTTCCTAAAAGAACATATGGAGTCTAAAGAACCATAAGAGCATCCACGTTATTATTTTATAAGTTCCAAATGTTTGTTATCACTAATAGAGAAAAGTATTTCCTTTTCATTATCTAAAATCTTCAATTTACATATCAAGATTTCAAGATATAATATTTCTCTAGTCCTAACATGAAAAACTATCAAATCTAGATTCTCAAGGTCAACGTTTGGTGATCTTTAATACCTTAATATTTATTAGAATCCTTATTATCTCTACTTTAAAATCTCTTAATATTCTGTTTTGAATAATAACACAACCAACTCAACCAAACTCCTATGTGAGAACAACAATGCCTCTAATGTTGACTTTTATTTCCCTAATTTTATAACAAAAAAATCATCAAAAATTAAATTCACAAGGTCATTTTGACATGGCCATATCTAGGATGATATTGCTACAAATCCTTATAATTGTTGATTTTAGAATGATCTCGTAACTTCTAAATTCATTGACACCAAGATCTCCTTAATCAGATATATATTATGAGAAAAATGATCTTCTTCTTGACAGGCTATTTTTAAAAAATAAGAAAAAAAAAATTATCCCACTTTGCTAGATACCACTCTCTATGATCCATAAATATAAAACAAATCTAACCTAAATATCACATGTAAGAGTTGATTGTGTCTCAAGATGCCTTAATATCCAATATATTTAGAAATAGAATATATGCTTAGAATAAGAAAATACCATAGAGTGATTCTTAAGGAAGAACCTTGTTCATCCTATATTTTCAACATGAGATCCAAATAAAATACAATACAGTGATATTGACCTCCTATGTATAAATATGATTTCCCAACCTTTGATATAGAGATTCCTCTTAGCCAAGCATGATATTGTTGGATTTTTTAAAGCCTAGATAGATTCTAGAATTGACAACTACCCACGGTATTATTTCATAGCTTAAATGAGCATTTAAATTGGACAAATTGGAGAGTTAATCAATAGAGATTGTAATATGGAGTAGTTGTGATAAGATTATTGTTTACTATTTCCTAGTTGATAATAGTTTTAAGTTTATAAATTTATAGCTGCATTTATAGTTGAAAAGACACTCCTTATACTTTGGTAAGAAGAAATGCATCATGTTCAATAAAAACATGATTTGAGGATAATGAATTTTTGCACTTTGATTCATGATATTTTAAGAGTTAGTGTAATTTATACTCTTTTTATAGTTAGGATTTGAACTCTTTATATAGTTAGGATATGAAATATCATTTTTTTGCATTGTTGTATTTTTTACCTATGCGCTATCAAGTACCATGATAATAAAAGGATGTTGTCAAACTACTATCTTATCTCACATATACCTCTTTTATTAATTTTTACTTCACACTTAATTCATACTCAACTCTTTATTTCTTGACATTCTCAAGCTATTAGTACATGCACATTCTACATACCAAATTAGCTCTTATAAGATTGTTATTATTCTCTATGACTAAACTACTACTATTGTAACTACATGTTTCAACTTTCAACTAACTTTAAGATTCTCAATATCTAATTTTGTGAATGATATAATTGTGAGATGACTACATAACAAAGTCCTCTACACAACACTTATAGCATAAAATCATGCTTTTTCTCTTAATGACAATAGTGTTAATATGATTATAAAACTCAAAGATCCTACTAATGAAATAGCCCTCAATAATGACATGTCCTCTATCTTGGGTTTGTGGTTGATTTCATTGGATTTGATCTTTTTGACTGACATAATAAAAATACTTATCTTCAAACTTCAACTTTAAGTAACAAGTCTCTAAGTCTCTCAAGCATTGATCAATCTTCCTTCCACTTTAAGATAAGTCAAGTTTATTTTCGAATAAACAAAATTTGAGGTATTGCTTTGGAGGACTTATGCAAATTATAATCTATTGATTTAAGAGCTTAAAAATAGGTAATTCTCATAGGTATAAATGCCAAAAATAGCCATATAATAATAAATTGCAACTTAAACATTCCTCACTTTTAGAAGAAAATGCCAAATCTTTTATAGAAATAAACACTCCAAAAAGCTATAAAAGATCCTTCCAAAAAAAATACACATTCTAGGCTACTTTTTATATGCTTACTCACAAACATGTCCAAAAACATCAAAATCTTATTTTTAATCTATACTATCCCACTCCAATTATAAATTATTGCAAAATTTGTTTTAAAAAAAATTGAAAATAAATACAAACATTCAACTTGAAAATTAAATAGACAAACCATTTATAAATGTTGAATGAAATGCTTATTTCTAAATATCTAGTAATTTGTTGCAAATTTAAAAAAAACTAAATTTAAAAAGAAATACAAACATATAAATGTTGAATGAAATGCTTGTTTCTAAATATCTAATATATTTTTTTGGCTTAAGGCTTCCCTTTTGAAGTTCTAGATTCATCTCATATAGGGAGGCTTAATCTTATATAGAGGAAATGTGATTTATAAGATGATCTTGAATATCTCAATGTACCTTGGGCCTTGGCACTCTTCAACAAAACTTCACAAACCAATAGCATTATGTTCCTTGCAATACCTCGCCCTAAAAGTATCTAAACTAGCAATCGCACCTTAGTATGCAATGGGTATGCCGAAAATAGATTTGGAGGAGTTCTATGTGGATAAAAGAAAACATTATTTTGCATATGGGAAACTTAAAGTATATATAGTTTGTAAAATTGAGTCGGCAAGAGAAATAAATAAAGGGGGCCTATTTGTAAGAGTAGCAAAGAGGAATTTGTATTTGTTTGTAATATTAGTATTCTAAAAAAAAGGGTATATAGAATATTTGCATTAATCTTTTGGGCCTATTTTGATTTGTTGAATCATGGTCATCATTTCAACATTGAAACCATGTAATGATGTGTGTTGTTGTTCTATAGTGGTAAGTAAAGTTTGAGTAGATGATGTGGACCAACACATATTAAGCTCCACTTTTTCATTGTAAAGGTACCATAGCCTAATCTTTAATGTAGGGTTTTCCTTTGGAATGCTTGACTGTAACCTCAAGTCTATCACACAACGGAACAATTTTTTACTATGGATATGCTGAGCGAGGTTGTCCCTCTCAGATAGGGAATGCCTACAAGTTTTAGAGGATGATTCTTATGCCTGCCATAGTCAAAAGACTGTGGAAGTGTGATGCAAAGGGGGTAGAAAATAAGACCATGAGAAGCAATTACAAACATAAAACCTCTGAGAGTATTCTAGCAGGCATGCAATTGTTGGAGGAAAATGTCTATGAGCAAGATTTTAACTCCTTTTGAGCATGAATGGAAGTCTAGTACACATTTGGTTACAATTCCAAGTTGTCTTTGGTGAGGTCGAGGGGATTTATAGTACATATATTTTTATTTTTTAAAATGTTTACTATTTTAAACGTGAGTAGATAGTTGGGCTCTCAATACCCATCGATTGAATCCTATCATTATTTTAAGGGGGCCACACTACTCTACTTAAATAATAATAGGGGATCCTACCTCTTATTTCCACCCTTCTGATTGCTTTTTCTATTAATTCGATGAAATATAGTTATATTTGCTTTCTAAGATGTTTTAAGATTTTAAAATTTACATTTTAGATTAAAGTTCTCTCTGTATATCTCCCTCTCCCTTCTCTCTCTCTCTCTTAATTTTTTTCTCTTTAGCATGAAATGATTGATTATATTAATCTCTCTCTCTCTCTCTCTCTCTCTCTCTCTCTCTCTCTCTCTCTCTCTCTCTCTCTCTCTCTCTCTCTCCTATTCAAATGTACATTCAATGGCCATTGCATTTATATTTAATATAAAGATATGATTTTGTGTTACAATATTATATTAGAAATAAATTTAGTAATTTACAACCTAGGGCAAGAATAAAACAAGCTAGTGAAGAGAAATGACCTACCAATATTTCTACATAACCACCTATAATTGTCCACCTATGATCCAAGAAACATAGACTACTATACAATCTTCATTTCTTGTGATGTTTGGGTTCCTACTTTGTGTGGACAATGACATGCAACTTTTCACCTCTTCTCTAACCATCTGAGTGTTATCCATTCAATTGTCAACTAGGAAGCTAGACAATTTGTTATTGCTTTGCCATACAACAACCACTTGTGATCTATGGTATGTGAGACACCACCATTGAAATAAATATTGTTGCCATATCATATGGAAATAACTACTCTAATGGGATTAACAATTATACATAGATCCACAAATAAATCACTTGCCAAAATTGAGCAACTAGATAGTGCCAATACTCATAATTAATGCCCAAGGAAATGGAGAGAGCTGCCCAAAATATGAAAAACCCATTCTAAAATCAAAGATTCGCTCAACAAAATGCAAACTATCTTTTGCACATTTGTAGCATCCTTTTACTTTACACAATAACTAAGGTAGTTTGTGCAACAATTGTTGAGTGATATGATTGGGGAACCCTCCGGATTCAAACTTCAAACTGCTTAAACAATTCTTTGGGTCACCTATACTTGAGACTTTTGTAAATGTCTTATTTATTGTGTTTTTCTTATTCTCGTTTCACCTTCTATCCTATATATTGTCTATGCCATGTTTTTTATATTTTGTATATTCTCATTTCACATTTCATACACCCTATGTGTTGTTTACTACTTAGGAGCATATCCTTTATGATTGTTTATTTTTAAAATATTGGATCAAAGCAATGAAGAACTCCTTTATGATTGTTATGTGCTTCATCCAAGTTACATGTTTATGATATTTTGTATAACACTTACCCCCATTGCAATATAGTTTGCCTCAAGATCAATATAGTTTGTCAACTCTGTGAAGTATGATAGTTGTATATTTGTTAAAGTGTGCACTCTTATTTCCTAGTTCACCTAATTCACTGTTATCATCTTTATTTTCATGATTCATGGTATTTATAAATACTTTAGAGGGATGTCATATTGCTACAGGACAAATTCTCCCAGGTCAACCCTCAAAAAAGTTTGGCTTTACAACTACACAAATAATCAATTGTCAACCTTGTAAATGCTCTAGAATATAGTGTAGATTTTAATTCATTTAAGTGCACCAATAGAAGTGATCCTAATATGTTCCTTCCTTAAATGTGAATTATATTCAAATAATGTTTGTAGATAATAAATGAATACAATTGAATGCCTTTAAATACAAGGACATATCAATAAATTATGTCAACATGTGTTTACTGCGTGCATAATAGCCAATGAAAAAGGGTGGGAACTTTGGAATTTGAATTTGAATATTTAATTTTGAGGGTCACTTCTATGGGAGTATCAAGGACAAGGGAGAGCTAATATCAATGAGGGAATATAATGTATGACAATGAGTGCAAGGATAAACATAATGAAGAGATAATGCATATAAATGTGTGTAGATACATGAATAGAATAATGTGAAATGTGTAGAAGTATATCTAAATAAAGATAGAAAAAAGATTGGAAAACGAATGCAACTTTATACAATATTACACCATTTATCAATATGAAATTTTATTGAAATAATGTTCCATCAAAATAAACCCAAAACTAAATAGAAAATAACATGAATATACAAATTTCACCTTTACCCATACACCTATTTTTTTAATATAAATACTATTATAGAATCATATATATTGTTTCCATTTATGTATTATCTTATCCTCTGTTGAACTGTGGACTATGTAGCCCATCCTAATAGGCATCGGTATGAAAAGCATCTAAAAACCATTATTCTCTTTTTGACACAAAAACATAAAAAAGAAGTAAAATCTTCAATTTTACTATCATGCTCTTTCATTTAACCAATTAAATTCCACTACAAGGTTTTTAAACTCAAGAATTTGCAATAGAAATTGGTAAATTTTACTTGTATGTTATTAGTCAAACACTTGTTGTAGGATCATGTGTGAACATACACTATTTGCAAGTCTTTAATAATAGCTAATTCGTTATTAGTTAAACACTTGTTATAGGACTATGTATGAACATACACTATTTTCGCCGAGAGGCGAACTACAGTTGTAGCAGGGGTGGAGATGAGAGAACTCATTTTTGGTTGTAAATATATACTAAAAAAATTAAAAAAAAATCTAAATTGCATTTAAGAATTAAATAAATAGGTGCATGCATGCCAAGAAGCTGAATTAATTCAAAAGCCCTAAATATGGATTTTCTTACATAACGGTAGCTTGCACGATGCATGCCTATTTTTAATTTGTTTTTTATAGATATTTATTTTTTTAATTTGTTTTTTTGTTTTTTTGTTTTGTTTTTTAATTTAATAGGTAGCTTAAATTAATTGGTTTTTAAATTAATTATTTTAATTTTAGGAAAAATCAATTTAGGAGAAAATGAAAAAGTATTTTTGATTTATTTCAATACATTAGAAAGTTTTAAATATAATTTTTAGTAATGTGTAAGAGTGAAAAGTGTATTTTTAATATTTTCATTCATTTTATATTTAATATTTATTTAGGTTATTTGAATATTTGCTATGTTTTAATTCTTAGGTTATAGGAATTTTATGGCAAAGGTTATCAATCTAAATTAGTTTGTAGTAATTATTATATAATCTTGAAATATTTTTATGGAAATAGATATATTCCAATTAAATGTTATTAAGTTATTAATTAAGGTGTGGAAAAATTATTAGACATGAATAACAATCTTTATTTTTCACAAATGAATATCATAGAGTGACATCATTAATTGACCTATAATGAGTCTATCTTAAGTTTCCATATAGGGATATAATATTCATTTAATACAAGTGTTGTTAGAAGTTTACTTAATTGACTTAGTTAATAAAATTTAATAATATTAATATAATCTTATTGACTTAGTTAATAAGATTTAATTAACGTTTGTTAGAAGTTTAGTTAATAAATTATGATCATAACTAAATTTTAAATAAGAAATGAAATTAAATAAAAAGAAATTTATGGAATTTTATTAAATTTACTTATTGTAAATTTTAATGCATGTAACATGTAGTAAGAACATTCAAACATATAAAAATCTTTGCTTCTATCTGAGGATATATATATATATATATACAACTTTGTATATATACATGCAAATATATATAATTATTATGCATATAATTGTCCTTGTGAAATCCCAATCCCTAACTGTGTTTATTCTCTTTTTCTATACCTGCACAAAACTAGAAAAACAATAAGCATACATATGAAAAAATTGTGCTTATTCTCTTTTTCTGTACCTGCACAAAACCAGAAAAACAATAAAAATGCATATGAAAAAAAAATAGAAAAACAATAAACATGGTTATGAAAAATCCAAAAAACAATAAACATGCATATGCAAATGATAGTAGGGTAAAGAGGTATAGTAGGTACTAAAAATTGTTATAGAAAGTTTCATTTATAAGTCTGAGTTAAACTAGGAAGGTTTGAATTAACTAGAATTTGTTTGTTTTTATTTATTTATATTAAAATTTAAATATTCTATTCCTAATGGTCATAATTTAAATGAAAATAATGATCACTAAGAATAGAATATTTTTATTAATATCAGTAGTGTTAATTTATTAAAATCATAAATAATAATTATTAAATGAATTTAAGAAGCAAATATTCTAACTTATTAATCTACCCTTGTGATATATATATTTATCTTTTTAATTTGTTTTTTAGTTTTTTGGTTTTGTTTTTTTATTTAATTGGTACCTTAAATAAATTGGTTTTTGAATTAATTATTTTAATTTTAGGAAAACTTTTTTAGGCAAAATAAATTTAGGAGAAAATGAAAAAGTATTTTTGATTTATTTCAATATACTAGAAAGTTTTAAATATAATATTTAGTAATGTGTAAGAGTGAAAAGTGTATTTTTAATATTTTCATTTATTTTATATTTAATTTGGTCATTTATTTCTTTTTCTTTTAATATTTATTTCTTAAATTTTTAATCTTTTTAATTTGTTTTTTGGTTATTTGAATTAATTGAGTTAATTGAGTTAATTCTAATTAATTGCAATTAATTATAATTAATTAATTAACCCAATTAATTCTATGTTAATTGAGTTAATTCTAATTAATTAACCTAATCTTTTTAATTTATTTTTTGGTTATTTGAATTAACTGAGTTAATTAATTTATACCTATTTTTAATTTTTAACTATAATTAGGGTTAATGTTAGAATTAGAGACAGGGTTAGGGTTACAATTAGGGTTAAGGTTAGTATTAAGGTTAGGGTTAGGGGTTGAATTATAGTCAGGGGTAGGGTTAGAGTTAGGGTTAGGGTTAAAATTAGAGCTATGTTTAGGGTTAGAATAAGCTTTAGGGTTAGGGTTAGAATTAGGGTTAGGGTTAGAGTTAGAATTAGGGTTAGGGTTACAAATATAATTAGGGTTAATGCTAGAATTAGGGTTAGGGTTAGTGTTAGGGTCAAAATTAGAGTTAGGGTTGGAATTGTAGTTAGAATTAGGGTTAGGATAGGGGTTAGAATTACAATTAGAATTAGGGTTAGGGTTAGGATTAGAATTAGGATTAATGTTAGAATAAGGTTAGGGTTATAATTAGGGTTAGGGTTGAAATTAAGGTTAGGGTCAGAGTTAGAATTATGGTTATTAAATTAGGGTAAGCATTAGAGTTACAGTTAGGGTTAGGGCTAGAGTTAGGTTTAGATTTTAGGTTAGGGTTATGGTTAAAATTGTAGTTAGAATTAGGATTATTCTTAAATTTAAAATTAGGGTTATTTTTAAGGTAGAATCAAGGTTATGATTAGAATTAGGGTTAGAGTAGGGTAGAATTAGGGTTATTATTAGAATTAGGGTTAGGGTTCCTATTAGAATTAGGGTTAGAATTAAGGTGGCTTACTATTACAATTAAGGTAAGAATCAGAGTTACAATTAGGATTAGGGTTCAAATTAGAGTTAGGGTTAAGGTTAGTATTAAGGTTAGGCTTAGGTTTTGAATTATAGTCAAGCTTAGGGTTAAAATTAGAGCTATGTTTAGAGTTAGAATAAGGGTTAGGGTTAGGGTTAGATTTAAAATAAGAATTAGGTTCAGGGTTTAGGGTTTAGGGTTGGGGTTAGGGTTAGGGTTAGAATTAGGGTTACAAGTATAATTAAGGTTAATGTTAGAATTAATCTTAGGGTTAGGGTTACAATAAGGGCTAAGTTTAGTATTAAGCCTAGGGATAAGGTTGCAATTAGGACCAGCCTTAGGGTTAAAATTCAGCTATGCTTAGGGTTTGAATAAAGGTTAGGATTAGGGTTAGATTTAGGGTTAAAGTTAGATTTAAAATTAGGGTTATAGTTAGGGTAGAATCAGTGTTGTGATTATAATTAGGTTAGGGTTAGGTTTACGGTTAGGGTTCTTATTAGAATTAAGGTCAGAATTAAGGTTGGTTACTATTAGAGTTAGGGTTAGAGTTCAATTAGGGTTAAGGTTAGGGTTAGGTTTCAAATTATAGTCAAGATTAGGGTTAGAGTTAGGGTTAGGGTTAAAATTAAAGCTATGTTTAGGGTTAGAATAAGGGTTATGGTTATGGTTAGGTTTAAATTTAGGATTAGGTTTAGGGTTTAGGGTAAGCATTAGAGTTACAGTAAGGGTTAGGGCTCGAGTTAGGGTTAGAATTTAGGTTAGAGCATGGTTAAAATCATAGTTAGAATTAGGATTAAGTTAAGGGTTAGAATTAGGGTTATTGTTAGATTTAAAATTAGGGTTAGAGTAGGGTAGATCAACGTTATGAGTAGAATTAGGGTTAGAATTAAGGTGGCTTACTATTACAATTAAGGTAATAATCAGAGTTACAATTAGGATTAGGGTTCAAATTAGAGTTAGGGTTAAAGTTCAATTAGGGTTAAGGTTAGTATTAAGGTTAGGGTTAGGTTTTGAATTATAGTCAAGCTTAGGGTTAGAGTTAGGATTAGGGTTAGGGTTAAAATTAGAGCTATGTTTAGGGTTAGAATAAGGGTTATGGTTATGGTTAACTTTAAAATTAGGATTAGGTTTAGGGTTTAGGGTTGGGGTTAGGGTTAGGGTTAGAATTAGGGTTACAACTATAATTAGGGTTAATGTTAGAATTAAACTTAAGGTTAGGGTTACCATTAGGGTTAAGTTCAGTATTAAGCTTAGGGATAAGGTTGCAATTAGGATCAGCCTTAGGGTTAAAATTAGAGCTATTCTTAGGGTTTGAATAAAGGTTAGGGTGAGGGTTAGGGTTAGGGTTAGATTTAGGGTTAGAGTTGGATTTAAAATTAGGATTATAGTTAGGGTAGAATCAGGGTTATGATTAGAATTAGGGTTAGGGTTAGGGATAGGGATAGGGATATGGGTAGGGTTAGGGTTCTTATTAGAATTAGGGTTAGGATTAAGGTTTGTTACTATTAGAGTTAGGGTTAGAGTTCAATTAGGTTTAAGATTAGTATTAAGGTTAGGGTTAGGTTTTGAATTATAATCAAGCTTAGGGTTAGAGTTAGGGTTAAAATTAGAGCTATGTTTAGTGTTAGAATAAGGGTTATGGTTAGGGTTAGCTTTAAAATTAGGATTAGGTTTAGGGTTTAGGGTAAGCATTAGAGTTACAATAAGGGTTAGGGCTAGAGTTAGGGTTAGAATTCAGGTTAGGGTTAGGGTTAAAATCATAGTTAGAATTAGGATTAAGTTAAGGGTTAGAATTAGGGTTATAGTTAGGGTAGAATTAGGGTTATGATTAGGGTTAGGGTTAGAGTTAGGGTTAGGGTTAGAGTTAGGATTAGGGTTCCTATTAGAATTAGGGTTAGAATTAAGGTGAGTTGTTATTAGAATTAGGGTAAGAAATAGAGTTACAGTTAGGGTTAGGGTCCAAATTAAAGTTAAGGTTATATTCAATTAGGGTTAAGTTTAGTATTAAGGTTAGGGCTTGAATTATAGTCACGGTTAGGGTTACAGTTAGGGTTAGGATTAGGGTTAAAATTAGAGTTATGTTTAGGGTTAGAATAAGGGTTAGGGTTAGGTATAAAATTAGGATTAGGGTTAGGTCTATAATTAGAGATAGGATTAGGGTTATGATTAAATATAAGGTTACTGTTAGGGTTAGGGTTATGGTTATGATTAGGGTTAAAATTAGGGTTAGGGTTGAAATTATAGTTAGAATTAGAGTAAGAATTACATTTAGAATTAGGGTTATAGTTTGAAAAAGGGTGACAATTACAATGAGAATTATAGTCAAAACTAGGTTTAGGGTTATAATCAGGGTTAGGTTAGGATGAGATTTAGAGTTACAATGAAAATTATGGTTAGGCTTAGGGTTACAATGAGATTTAGGGTTAGAATTAGGATTAGTGTTAGGGTCAGCGTTAGGTTTAGAGTTAGACATACAATTATGGTTATAATTAGGGTTAGGGTTATTGTTATAATAAATGTTAGGGTTAGTACTAGGGTTAGGGTTATTATTAGAATTAGAGTTAGGGTTAGTATGAGGGTTAAGGTTGCTGTTAGAATTAGGGTTAGGGTTCAACATTGATATTAAAATATTCTTTAAAAATAGGTACGCCGAGAGATATCCCTAACCTTAATCCTAACACTAATGCTAACCATAATTCTAACTCTAACCGTAACCCTAAACCTAACCCTAATTCTAACCTAAACACTAACCCTAACCCTAATTTTAACCCCTAACTCTAATCCTAAATATAATATATAATATAATATAATATTTTAATTATTAAATATTATAATAGTTATTATTATAAACATAATATATTGTTATATTATATAATTATTATATAATATATTATAATAATATATTAGATATATTATAAAAGATATATCTAATATAATATGTTTTAATATATTATAATTAGTGTTAGAATTAGGCTTGCGGATCCGGTTGCTACTAGCATATTTATATTAAATATAATATATCTAAAGTACGCCGAGAGATATCCTTCTCGAGGCGCCTAATGTTAGGATTAGTGATTTAAAAATAGGCATCTCGAGAAGGATATCTCTCGGCGTACTTTAGATATATTATATTTAATTGTAAGTCTTTTATAAGACAAAATTAGCTACAATTTGAAATTGGATTGTTCTCTTGTGATGTAAATTAATGGAGCACATTGACTTTAAATATCTATGTTGTCTAGGTCTTATGGGAATTTATGTAGAAATTCCTTTGAGTGTCTAAGATATATATCAGAAAACCAATATTACCATATTGATAAAAATTGTAAGCAAAGAAAGGTCCATAAACCAGTCTATAACCCCAAAATAATTACAATCAATTACCTTTCCTCCTCTGTGACCTTCAGTTGAGACAAATTGATTTTGCAGGTTGATTTCCCTCCCCCTTCCCCATCTAACAATTGAATTAATCACAACTATTTTTAGGTTATTATTAAATGTCTATTGTTTAATGCTAGTAGATGGTTTCTCTAGTAAACACAATTGTTGAATGGTATTCAATCTATTGTCTATTTATGTTCTCTTTCTTGATGCAAATTTTCCATCCCTCAAATCCAATGGTATAGGTAAGTTTTCTAAAGTTAATGAATTGTCAACTTGAAAAAGACATATTCTTTCCTTAAAAAATGAATGCAAAGAAAAAAAAGACTTCATTTTGTTTAGCTCAACTCTATGATATAGCAGAATGTTTAAAATAGTAGCAAACAGATTGTAATTTGTGTGCTAGAAAAACAAACTGATACAAATACCTTTATAAAAAAACAAAAGATTTTCTCCATGGTGTCCAATCATTTCCTCCATGGTGTTGGATCAATTCCTTGGAAGGCTTGTTTTGTCTTCATGTTGCCTAACATCAAATTGTAAATAAAAATAAAAATTTAAGAAAAATTCCAGAGTATATGGCAAGGGACATTTAAACGACATGAGACTTTTTAAACACATGTTTTCCCTCGCATGAGAACAACTGATGAGTTTAGAAAATTTGCCAGTGTTTATGGTGTGAGACAACATTTCCGGCCATTTTGGCACCTCCAGAGAGTACCGGCGAAAAAAAAAAAGTTGAAAGGAGAACAACGTATGCGAAGAAATGGTGAAAGAAGTGACAAAAATGGTGAATAAAATGAATGGGTTAGATCTGTTCAATCATCTTGCACTGTCTAAGGAGGAGTCTCACCGGTCGATTTCACTCGCCAGACTAGTTCACTTCATAGAGAGAACACCTTCAGTGTAATTAAGTAGTATTATTGTTAAAGAGAGACACTATCTTCAAACATCTACTTGACATGTGGAAATTTTAAAAGTCTTTGTTCTGGTATTCCTCCAGAGTCACTGGCCTCGAGAGATACCCAGCTTCACAATAGAATCTAAACCTGTGGAAAGCTTGTATACCAGCCATTGACACATCATATTTGAGCAAATCAGATTTCAATCTCCACCAACTTCGTGACTTCAATTCCTCCTCCTCATCTCTATTTCTAGTCTTACGGGCCTCATGGGATTCCACCTACTCTTTTAGCTGGTTTAGTTCTTTCCTGAGAGCATCCACTCGCTCCTTCATTTCCTCTTTTATTTCTTCCTTGAGGGCATCTAGTTGCATTAATAATGTTTTCTCTAACTTATCATTTTTGTTTGCACAATTGTAATCATGTTCTTTGGTCCTACCATTTCGCTGCTTACAGAACAATCTCAACCTTTATTGACATCTTTTAATGGCATTGGTTTATCATTAGCACATTCCTTCAATTTCAATTGCTACTTTCAAGAATGTCTGTATGATTAGAATTTGTAGCATCCTCCTCTTTGATGTTGTCTTCGGACTTCTCTACTGGTGGGTCTTTATTTTTAAAACCCCTTGACAGTTTAGCTGTATCTCTTCCATTGTATGTCCCATCTATCTTTTCCCCCTTATTGCTGGTTATCATCCAACTCTCTTTCTTTATGCAGTGCTCAACAATCTCTCGTAGTGACGGTTCCTTGGGTGCTGGTTCTGATTTTCGAGCTGATTTTGGTTTTGGCTTGTAGGTTTTAAGAACACCAATATTGTTCCATCTCTGCAGAAAAATGTTACCGAACTTAATTAGAATTATTTAAGCATGCACTACATATGTATATAAAATTTCTCTTTAAACTATGCATACCTGTACAATAATATTTATATTGTTCTCAAATTCCTAGCAAATAAAGATCCAAGTAATCAACTGAACCTTCCATCCATCCAAATCACTTCATTATTTATAAGGAAGATATTCCAGACCAGTCGATGGTAGGTGAGCAGACTCTTCCACTCTCGATGCAATTTTTGGAAATCTGTAGCCATTTTTTGGAAATGGCAAAATGCGTCTTGCTGTCATTCGCTGCACCTCACATAAATAGCCGGCGAGTTGTAACTCACTGATTGTACGGATGGTCAACCAGGAGCCACCGACAAAAACTAATAATTCATTCAACTGGAAATTTTGACATGCACTCTATTTTCAACTAGGAACGGTGTGCTGTACAAACGTTGACCAACCAGTTGCTTACAATGCACTCACTAGTTAAGACGTTCCCCCTCACTATATCTTACGAACAATAGCTCCCTTATGGGAATCAACCAACTAAATCTTTTCTCACCTGCATGAAGATATGTCTTTACTGATTGTAAATTCATTAGCGGATATAAAATATAAAATTTTATTGAAATAATCTCAGAATTTGTATCCATTTTTAGTTAGTTATTTTATTTATAATCTATACATACTAAAATTACCTTCTGCTGCATCTGATTGTGGTGGAGCTTTTATTCCGGTTGTTTTTTGTAGTGAGCTACTAGCATCTATAATGAAATACCAATCCATGTATTAGTGTTGCATGCCAAAGAAAATCAACAATAGTTCTATGGATGGCATTATAGTTGTAAAATAAGTGTACCAATTGCAGGATGCCAATCTATAAATGCCGCACCATCCAGAAACCCATAAATGCTCCTAACCAATGAGGACTTTTCAAACCAAAAGCCCACATTAATCCCAAAACACCGTGAAGCCATGCATCAATGAATGAATGAATGAATAGATTTTAATGACGTCCACGAGCCAAGCAGCCTAAGGGACCAAGAGCCGCAGCCCTAAGAACTCTTCAAGATCTTTTTGATGTCACTTCTCCTGCCATGGATTTTAACCAAGAAACCTGCAGTTATGTGTAGCCTTGATTCCTCAAAGATCTTGATAAAACTGCCCACCTTCAGGTTGTCTTCATACTAACTCTGAATGTCTTCATAGGCATCACATTCAAAGATGAGTGCCATTCAATTTCCATTACTTTTTTGTTGCAAAAGATACAGATTCTATTTTCCCACTCTTCTTTGGGGACCATCCATCTACCCATTTTGCATCTCAAATGATGAGAACTGGTCCTCAACCGCACCATTAGGATCCTAGCTTTACCTTTAATAGTGGCATGCAAGTAAGCTTTTTCCCCATGCTCCCATGTGGGGTTGAACTCTTTGACATAGTATGATTTTTTCTGACCAGTCTCCTTAGTCCACATGGCAATCCTGAACTTTTCTAACACAAACTTCTTAATGTCTTCTTTAGTTTTAGGGCATTTGTGGAGCCTAATATCCCACTTGTCTAGCCACTTGTTGTTCTTCTTCATCCAAGTCTTCTTTCTACGGTTTAACCCCTCCTCCACCACCACCTTAGGCCATCGCTACTCTCCCATGTTCTCCACCTTCTTTATGTATGTTATCAATCGAATTATAGCATACGCCTCCATCAGGAATGAGCCCGTCTCAGCTAATAGAATCTCATATAGGACTGTAGCCTTGACCTTAAGGTTACTAGTAGTAAGATGCTTTTGTATTCTCTCTAATTGTCTCCACTTGTGATTTGACAAGCTATTTCCCCAAACCTCACACCCATAGAGGACAACCAGTGTGACTAATAGCCCAAAAAGAGTCTTCGTGGTTTTCCAATCCTAGAGCTCCACTTTCCTACACCTGTTCTGGAGTAGATAAGAGGCCCTCCAACCTCCTTGGATCCTTTACATTCTACATGTATCCCAGCTCAGCCTGTTGTGGAAATTGATTCCCATGTACTTGTATTCTTCTATGATATCCAACGGGCTCCCATCAAAAATGAAGTTGACTTGCTGTTGCTTCCTTTTTAAAGAGAAAATCATAATCTTGGTCTTACTAGTGTTCACATGCATCCCGAACTCTTGGAAAAAGAGCTCTAAAGCCCTCAAGTGTTCTCTCAAACCCTAGGTAGTTTTTGCAATCACAATAAGGTCATCAGCATATAAAAGTAGCTTCACCACAAAATCAACCAACTGGATACCCCCACCCGCAGATTTTTGTAACCACTCTTCCAGCTTGTCGATGTATAAGCTGAACAAAGTGGGAGAGAGGGGACAACCCTGCTTGACCCCAATGTCACTACCAAAACACTCTGACATACCCTCTCTAGTCCAGATTTTAGCTCTAACCTGCTCATAGAGCTTGTGAACAGCAGCCCTATATTCCTCCGGAACCCCAAGATCTTCCATTCTGCTCCAAAGTTTGTCCTGGGCACTGTGTTGAAGGCCTTTTTGAAGTCTATGAAGTAGCAAAAGGCTTATTCACCTTGCATGTCCCACACTTTTTCAACTAAATGTCTAAGAGTGATGCAATGGTCTATGGTAGAGTGTTTTGGTCTAAAACCAACCTGCCCTCTCACTCTTTTTCCTTTCTTTTCTGCCCATCTACTGATTCTACATTCAATCAAGCTTCCAAAAAGCTTTCCAAGGAGAGGATTGACCATGATAGTTTGATAATTGGATGGATTATTTACATCACCACTCTTGAAAAGAGGGATAACGACACTAGTAGTCCACTCAATAGGAAAAATCCCTTTCAAAGTGTCATTAAAGATCCTTTTGATGTGTGGGGCAAGGTGATCAACCCCCCACTTTAAAAATTCAGCTTGTAGCTCATCAATGTCTTGGGATTTGCCACTAGCTAAATTCTTTATTCCTTGCTTGATGTCTTCTATTGAGAAGAGCTCAGTTGCCGTGTTGGTTACTGGAGGGTAGGTCTTCTCCAGGGACTGCTCATAGAGAAGCTTCGCATATCCTAACCATTGATCTTTTGTGATGTTGTTTTCAATCTACTTTTTTTCTTGCTGCATCTCCCTCCAAAAACCTTTTGGATTGTGTTTACTCAAGGAAATCAACTCTTTTCTTCTAGATATTACATATCTTTCTTTTTTAGATTTTATCAAATTCTCATACTTTTTCTTACTTTCTTTGCTTGCTGCAGTCTTTTTGAGAGATCTTTTAGCCTCCTTGCACTCATCATCAAACCATGGGTTGACTGGGAAAGTGTTAGACCAATTTTTCTTAGGCCTAGCCCTCTTGCATGCCTTTAGGGCCTTGTGAATTAAAGGGACTAGCATAGTGCTATCCACATAGTTTCCTGAATCCTTGTTTAAATCTTTGCATCCTCTGCTATTTTTTAACATTTGTAAGTGCTGCCCCAATGCTGCAACAAAGGTCTCCTGATTTTCTTTGTTCACCCTGATTTTACGTTGTGTGTGGTCTTGCTTTTGAATGTGCTAATCTGGCCTAACTTTTTGTATGTCTTTTTGGAAGCCAAACTTCACACAGAGAGGCATATGATTAGATTTTAGCTTCATAGGATTTTCTCCTATGTCAAACTCTAACAACCTAGAGGTACCCATCCTAGAGCAGATAACATAATCAACAATACTTTGGCCATTGTATGTCTTACAAGTGATACCCTTGGATCTAGGCCACGTGTTGGTTCCATTACAAATAACCAAGTTGAAAAGGCTGCAAAGACCTAATAATTCAGCTCCAAAATGGTTCACACATCCTCTCCCATCTTGTGAGATTCTACCCCATAATCGGCCTTCACCTTCCTCTAACCATAACAGATTGCTGCCCCCTCCTTTCTCATTACCCAGCTAAAGAGACTAATTATTCGTTGTCCTAGCATTAAAATCCCCTATTAGGACAATTTCCCCTAAATTTCTGAAAGTAGAAATGTCCCTTTTTAACGAAGCATAAGGGTCCTCACTGTCAAGATTCCTCTTCTTGTAGAACTTTGACCCTTTGGGGGCAAAGTAATAGGCAGCCAATCTGATCGTAACCTCCTTATCAATTATTTTCAACCAAATATACTACCTATTTGGATCCTCTTTCTCTAATTTCATGATTCCACCCCACATCTCTTTAATTAGCACTGTGATCCCTCCATGACCTTTACCTGTTTCGGTCCCTTCGTTCCAGACTAAAATTTTCTCGAATCCTTCGAAGTTTGAAACTTTACAACCATCATGTTTGTGAGTCTTCGTAAGTATAATCACGTCCTTCCCCTTAGCTATGGGCCCCAAACCCGATCCTCTTCTCCATGGGTATCCTCTATAGTTCTAGCTTACTATGTGTAAATACTCGAGTGGGGCCCCGAGTTCCTATTTCTTGTGAGAGAACCTCTCACTGATTTGAGCTTTTCCATTTTTCAACCATGCCCACTTTCCATCCTCTCTCACTGTTTTCACTTTCTCCCACTCTTTCCTTCATTCTTCCTATTGTGTGAATGTCAGATCTTCATCTAAGAATATGTTAGATCCTCTAAGCTGCCCCCTATTCTTTAAAATCATGTTCTTATCATCTAACCTTCTTAAGACAACACGAACATGCCTATTTCTGCCTTCTTCAAGCTTCTTTCCTATCCTGTGAGCTTGTTGGATAACACCAGTCCATTTCAACTTGTCTTTGAGAAAGTCCCTTGCAAGAATGTCAGTTCTTTCCTTCTCACCAAAATCTCTCAAACCTTAAATAATGATGTTGACTGCCTTGTTTTGTTTGTCTTTTTCTTCTTTTAATTGGATCTTTATTTGTCTCTCAAAAATTTCTTTTTGGTCTTTTAGAGGCCTACTTACAACTTGTGACCAAGACTTAGCCTCTTCTATTTGGACTTTTAATTGATTCTCTTTTACTTCCAAATTAGCAATAACTGATTGGAACTTCTTCATCTATGTTGAGTCTCCTCCAATTGACATTTCTGTCTTGCTATTGTCTGTAGATTTTAGTTGCTTTATTTCTTGTTTTATAGCGCCCAACTCTTGCTGTCCTCTCTCCATTTTAATTTGCAGGTCTGATAGTTGCTCCTTGAGCAATTTATTCTCATTTTTCAACTTGTCTCTGGCTTCATCTATTTCCTTCAACCTTTTTTCTTCCCGAATCCCTTTAACTTCAAGCATTTCTAGCCTTTTTTTCATGTTCATGAGCTCTGTAACATACAGCTCTAATGACCACAATAAAGGTGTGGTCATAGGGCTGTAAAGTTCATTGTTATCGTGGGAGATTCCCTAGCTAACACCAATACCAATAGTATCTACTGGCATTTCTACCTTGGCTTCCATTGAAACAAAGACCCCCGGGTGTCCTACGAGCTTCCCCTTTCCCTTTACATCACCATTCTCTGTTTGCCCTTCTATCTGCAGAGTTTTGCAAGGGGCCATTGAACTGCTACCCTGCATTTGGGAAGGATCATAGTGAGCCTTTTCCTATGATTTTGCCTCACCTTACGAGCCTTCCTATGCCTCAGAATCCCTTTATACTGCTTGGCGTTTACATACACCAGCCTTTCCCCTACTCTCCCTATAATAGCCTGAGGGCATTCTGTCCATACATGGTTCCACACTTTAGCCAAGTCACCTATCTATTTTCCTAGGTATGGGACTGAGTGCCCACTCGAAGAGTGAAAGGTGCAATCCCACAGTTCAGCTAAGTCACCTATCTATTTACCTAGGTATGGGACTGAATGCCCAATCGAAGAGTGAAATGCATGATCCCATGGAGCTCTTGCCCCTTAGGGTAAATGAAACTAATTACTAGATCTGAAATATGCCTTTGGGGCCTATTTAAGGTCTTCGGGTAGCTGACAGTGTTCCCTGTGTTCCCTCCATTTTCCAAGGATTCTGCCAAGATCAAAAGCCCTCACAACTCTACCCGTCCTGAGGCCATGGGTCATAAGAATGAAGACAAGAAGAAAAACCACTTGTAGACCACGTAGGATAAAACTTCCACCCATTACACTGCCCTATCATTAAGAAGAATATTCACTAGGGGTATAGGAATATCATCCACATTTCCTTTTAGAGTCCACTCCTCCTCTGATTGGTCAATGGCCCTATTAGACAACCAATCTGCTGCCTTGTTTGCCTCTCTAAAATAATGTGAGACCTTAAAACATTCAAAGTTTCTTAGCAGAGATCTGGCTTGGGAAAGGATATAATCAATCTTCCATGAAATTGCTTTTCCATTCTTTATGCAATTGATGATTATGAGAGAATCCCCTTCTAGCCATGTTTTATTATATCCTCCTAAAATGGTTAAGAGAAGAACATGCACAAGCACCCAAGATTTTGCTACATTATTTGAATCTGGGGGGAGTTTTGTGGCCTTAGCCAGTAAGAGATTTCCATCCACTGATCTAATAAGACATCCTGTACCTGATAGCCCAAGATTTCCCTAGCTTGCCCCATCAAAATTAATTTTAACTATGTCATGACAAGGATGTATCCATCTAATCCTACTCCTATCTGCCTTCCTACTTGCTAAAGGCTGTCCACCCCCATACACAACCGGTTCCAGATACAACCAATTCTTCACCATGTTGTTGTCCCATGAAGACCAGACTGAGTTTTGACTGATAGATTTCCTAGCCTTCGCCATTGCTATCTCTGAGATAGATTTATCTATGCTCTCACAAATCTTAGCCACAAGAGTGATAATTCTTCAAAAAATTCAAAAGTTTCTTTCTTTCTAGATGTTCCACAAAATTAAATATGGACATATATCCCACAGATGAGAGAAAGTAGTCTCACTATTGCACTTCAGCCATCCTAACAGAGTTGAAGCTAAAGTTTGAGGGAGAGAGGAGACCCAATTGAGCTTCTTCATTGCACTAAGTCAGCATTCCCTTGCAAAAGAACAATTAAGCAAAAGGTGGTCCACACATTCCTCCCTTTTCTTGCACAAAACAAAATTTGACCCAAGAGCAAACTTATGTAAGTGATCACCAGTCAATATTCGTTTGTGCATGCCCAGCCATGTGAAAGCTCCTGCCATTGGAAGAACAACATCATTCCAACAAAGATTTGAAAGCTAGTCAATTGAAGAGCATGCCATGAGGCTTCTCTAGCCCTGTTTCACTAAATATTGTTTTGAATTATGCGTCATCTAGATCAGCTCATCCTCCCTACCTGAAAACATAATGAATCTTCCCTTTAAGATCTTTGAAAGGAGAATTATTTGGGCCTGCAGGAAGTCGCAAGACTTCATATCCTTCCATAACACTTTGACCGAAGAGGAGTCCAGATTTAGAAAACAATAATCCTTTACTTTATGCCCCCAATGAGCTTCTAGAAAGCATCTAGCATTTGCTAAATATGATCTATTTGCTAGCATCAACCATCCATTCCAAGAGTCCATCCAGAAATTCACTTTCTCGCTATTGTTGATCTGCCACGAGAGAAATGGGAGAATCATTCCTCTGTTGTTAGAAATGAAGTTTCAAATAGAAGATCCTTTATGGGGTTCAGATCTGTGAAGATTCTTTCCCTCTCTTGACAATCCAAGTATTTACTCTGCATAATCTTTGCCCATAACGAGTCTAGTTTCTTGTACATTTTCCATCCCAACTTTGCTCCAAGTGCTTGATTGTGTGTCTCTAGATTGAGGATGCCCGCACCCCTTTAGCATTTAGGTTTACATATTCTATCCCAAGCCATTAGGTGGATCCTTCTCTTTTCTACTGTCCCTTGCCATAGTAATTATTTACTATTCTTTTCTATTTTTGATATAATAGATTTAGGGTTTGCAAAGTAGACAAAAGATAAATTAGGATGGCTGACAGAACAACTTTGAGCATTATTAATTTTCCTGCTAGAGATAGCCATCTCCCTTTCCACGTCCCAATTTTTCCCCTGATTTTATTTATAACCTCAAGCCAAAGAGATTTTTTGTTTCTACCATTGAAAAGGGGGATAGCCAAATATTTATTTGGAAGCTCCTCAATCTTGAAGTTAAACAACGATGATAGTTCTAAGAGCATCCTTGCATCCGAATTGAAAAGGAAGATTTTAGACTTTGAGGGATTTATTGTTTGTCCAGAGAACATACAATATTTGTGTATTGTATACTTTATAGCTAGTGCTTCCTAGAGTGAAGCCTACCCAAAGAGAATAGTATCATCTGTAAAGAGGGCATGTGTGAAATCATGATTTAAATTCCTAATTCTAATACGTACCCACTCACTTATGTGATTAGCCTCTCTTATTGCAATTGTTAGATCTTCAGTCATGATTATGAATAGATAGGGCAATAGTGGATCACCTTGCCTTAGCCCTCTAGTCGAAACAAAGAACTCTGATTACCAACCATTTAAGAGAACTGACATATTGACCCCTGTGAGGCATACTAAAATCTATTTGCACCATGTAGCCACAAAACCCATCTTAGCCAAAATGAACATAAGGAAAGTCCAGTCCACGTTATTGTAGGCTTTAGCCATATCTAACTTATCACCATGCTGGGGATCACTTCTAGCTTGATTGAGTGCAAAATTTCATGTGTGATGATGGTGCCTTCAGCAATTTGTTTCCCTGGGACAAAACCCCCTTGTTCATCTGAAATGATTTTTGGAAGAAGTGATGCAAGGCATGTAGCGATGGCTTTAGAAATGATTTTATACACAAAATTACATAGTGAAATGGGTCTAAATTCATCAAAAGAGGAAGGGGATTTAACTTTTGGAATGAGCATTATGTTTATCCTTTTGCACATGATAAGGATGTTCCTAAACTTCCTCGACTCTTCTACTACTAAGAGAATATCCATATCCACAAAATCCCATGCCTGTTGGAAGAAACTTCCTAACCATCCATCTGGCCCCAGAGCCTTATCCCTCGAGAAAGCCCATACTGCATCCAGAACTTCTTCTAAAGAAAACTCTTTCATCAACTTTGCATTATGGTGATCATTTACTAGCTGAGGAATATCAAAATCACTTTCCTCAGGAGGCCAATTCGTGCTCAATTGGCTAAGTAGATTGCTAAAGAAATGCTTTGCATAACACTTAATGTCTGAAGGATTCTTCATAAGCATCCCATCCTCTTTTTTGATACAATGGATGTTGTTTGACTCTCACCTTATCTTAGAGGAAAGATGGAAGAATGTTGTATTTTTGTCACCCTCCTTCAACCATGACTCTCTTGATTTTTGATGCCAGTAAACTTCCTCTCTAGAAAGGATTTACTCTAGCTCAAACCTTAAAGATCTCCTTTTCAAACCTCTCCCCATTCATGCCCAAGGCTATAATTAGATCGACATTCGAATTAATTTCTTGCAACAACCTAGACTTCTCTTTGAAAATATTCTTGAAATGGAGATGATTCCATTTCGTGATATTCTTTTTAAGGAAGTTCAATTTGTTCTCCAATTGAAACATTCTTGAACCTTTTATAAAAGGAGCTTGAGACCACCATTTTTTAACAAGATTAAGGAAATTAGGATCTATCAGCCACATATTCTGAAATCTAAACTGGCTTTTGCTTGAACTAATCTCCTTTCCCAAAGTAAGTCTAACAGGAAAATAATCAGACCCTGTTAGAGGAAGAATGTCAGTGTGACAACTCCAATTATTTTGCAAGCACATTCCTGAGATCAAAAATCTATCTACTTGCTCAGAAATCCTCAGAAAATCTTTTCTCCTATTAGACCAAGTGTAAATACCCTTCCTCGGTTTCAAATCTATTAAATTTTTGTTCTGAATGAAGCTTTTGAAATCTTTGCTTGACTTAGAAGGTTGAAAAATTCACCCCAATTTCTCATCCCCTTCCGCAACAACATTAAAATCCCCCCTAAGATAAAGATTTCCTTTCTCAAAAAGCATAAAAGATTACTAATATGGTTCTAGAGATTTGTTTTTTGTACCATTCCCATAGGGCCATATATGCAAAAAAATTCAAACATCTTTACCTTCCATCATACCTTGCCAAGAATCCAATTCTTTCTTACACTCACCACCTCCATGTTAGGCAAAGATCTCCTCCACAGAACCTCCAATCCTCCCAAAGCTCCCTCTGTAGGAGAGACAACAAATCGACACCCTTTCCATTCATTAAAAAGTAGGCTGCTCTGCTTAGTAGAAAGTTTGGTTTCTTGAAAAAATAGAATATTTGATTTATACTCATCAATTTGGAATTTAATGAGTCTTCTTTTGTTATGGTAATTAAGGCCCCTAACATTCCATGTGAGGAGCCTCATGTCACTTGAGGGGAGCTCTCAACTACCCTCTTTCTTATAACACTCTCAATAGTAGCCTACTTTCCTGAGGCAATTTCCTTCTACAACTTGTTCTTCTTATTCCTAGAGCTATTTCTAGTCGATACTGGAGTGGTAATAACCTTTTTTGATTGAAACATTGTTTGGGAAATACCCAATTTCCCCTTTTCTTGACCAATATTGTCTTCAATGAGGACTTCATCAATCAACTCCTCATATAAATCAGTCGCCATCTTGGTAATCACTTTCTGCATAAGGGATTGGAGAGTCTCGTCATCTAGCTCATGCACCATTGTCTCTCCATTCGACCTTTCCAACTCATCCCTTAAACCTTTTTCAGAGAAGGACTCTAGTGAAGAAAAAACATTCCCTTCCTTCAACATGTTCTCTGGGCTAGTGGGAGTCTTTGCCTTATCTGAGAAAGCTTCAAAACTAAACTCCTCAGAATTGTTCAAACTCTTTGAATCAAGTTGGTCTCCCAACAATTTTAGTGTGTTTTCCCCCACTCTATCACCCCCTATATCTAAGGGGGAGAAGACCACTTGGATGTTCACCACTTGATCCTCTGAAGAAAGGTTCTCCTCATTAACAAGCTCTTTCAGGCATTCTACCAAATCTTGATGACAACTTTTCTTTGAAAGAGTTTCATGAATCATAGACCCAATGGTAATATCACTATCCAAGCCTGTAGATGTACTCTTGACTCCTGTGAGGCCTTCCTCTTGATCCCTACTTCGCTCCTCAAGCGCATGGCTTACAGGGTTTGCCCCCAAGTTAGCTAGCCCACTTAATTCATTCTCCATATCCACACCCAGAAGATGATTCATTCTAACCAAGTCCTCATCTTTTAAGCCTTCTTCAACGAAGATTTCTTGTAACCACTGGCCAGACATAGTCTCGAGAATCATGTTTTTAGGTAAGAGCTCTTTTGTTTCTAATAGGATACAAATTCTTACATTGCTGGAACCACTAGGGTCAGAACTAATTTGAGACTCCTGGAATATCCCCAACGCATTCCCAATGCTAACCAAAGATTCAGGGTCCCTATATTCTATGGGAAGGAAAGGGAGATGTATCAAAAAGGAAGAAAAGGGACCTGTTCCTTGCCAACATTTAAATTTTGCTTCCACTCTTGGTAGAAAACTGTTGTCTTCTCGAATTTCCATAGCCTTTAAGGAGAGATGTATCTCTTCCCTTTTTTTCAGAGAAAATGAAAGAGAAAAATCCATTGACCAATGCTCCAGCTTCGTCCACCTCGGGCCATTCTGCTTTGTACCAAGATATAAAGTCTTCACCTGAAAAATGGGGGGACACGACCTTTCCGATCAGAGCTCTTTCCTGTAAAACTGAGATTCTTTTCTTCAGGCTTTCACCATTGAGGAAAGCTCATACCCATTGCGTGTCTTCTTTCCTTATTACTTTTTTGAATGTAGGTTTTGGCACCCAGATTTCTTTCTATACAGTTTCTTCTCTAAACTGAGAAATCTTGTTTGGAACTCTAAAAGAAGATTCATCCTTTCATCTTGCCCAGGTTCTGACTCTTTTCCTATGCCTCTGGCTGTGAAAAGACCTCCCCTTAGATGATAAGGACTTCTGGGTTTTTTGGGAGGGCATGCCCTCTATTTTGGAAATCCTCAAAAGCTTCTCATTGAGATTTCAGTGGCTCCCTTGGTGAAAAAGAGTTGTTGCTAGAAAATTGGTTTCTCCCACTCTCTCTACCACCACAACTACTTTCCTTTCGTAAAAAGCTGGCTCCCTTCCTTCTAGGTATAAACTTCTAACTCTCTAAACCTTCTACTAAAAATTTGACTTTCCTCTTAGGATTGTAACGGCTGTTATATCTGAGAACTTCTGAATCATTCACTCCTGAACAATATCGTCTGAATAGATCAACATATTTAGAATCCTAATCTATAGTTATATGTATGGATCAACTTCAAGTATTTAATCTTGTCCAGTATAATAATATCTCATTACTAGAGAAAATTGTTGGAAACTGTGTCTTGATATCGAAGGTGGCTATAACCAGGTTGGTTACAGTCTGAGATAGACATGTTTCTTGAAGTTTCTCTTTTAACTTAGCAACCAGATGTTTGCCATTGTATTTGGGACCAAAAAGCCAGTAAAACCAATTCCACCTGCAACAAGAAGAGAACTCTGGGATAAATCTAACAACTTCTAGGATCACTTCCTATGAAATACATTATACTTTTAGCACTACTAACCATATGTGAGGAAAAATCAAGCTTGCATTATCTATGTAAAAAATTTCAATTTTCCCAGTAGTATAAGGACGATTGTGACAATGATCATCTGGGTCTGGAGTGGCTAACATTGTGGCGATGAGACCTCCAGTGCTGGTACCCGCTACTATATTGAAATAATTGGTGAGTCTGGCTCCATCCCCATCTAATTTCTGAAAAAGCAAGGCACATTTCAGTAATATGTTTATGCAAATGCGATTATATTTCATTCAAATAATTTGTCAAAGAATTTATACTAATTGTCAGAGAATATATATATACCTGCAGTTGTTTCTCTAAGAATTTGAGAGGTTGCAGGGCAATAAGGCCATGAATTCCTCCTCTATTGAGACTTGCAGATTATTTCAATATAGTAGCGGGTACCAGCACTAGAGGTCTCATCACCACAATGTTAGCCACTTCAGACCCAGATGATCATCCTCACCATCGTCCTTATACTACTAGGAAAATTGAAAGTTTTTACTTGGATAATGCGAGCTTGATTTTTCCTCGCATACTGTTAATAATTCTAAAAGTATTATGTATTTTATTGAGCCTATATTTCATAGGAAGTGAACACAATAGTAATAGTCGTTAGATTTATCCAAGAGTTCTCTTCTTGTTGCAGAAGGAATTGGATTTATTGGATTTGGGGTCCCAAATACAATGGCAAACATCTGGTTGCTAAGTTAAAAGAGAAACTTCAAGAAACACATCTATCTCAGACTGTAACAAACTTGGTTTTACCCACCTTCGATATCAAGACGCGGTTTCTAGCAATTTTCTCCACTAACGAGGTATTATATTGGATGAGATTAAATACTTGAAGTTTATCCATACATATAACTATAGATTAGGGTTCTAAATATTTTACTTTCTATGCATGAGGCGAAAGGAAATCCCCTAAAGAATCCATTTCTAAGGGATTCATGCATTTCTACAACTGCAGCTCCTACGTATTTTCCACCTCGCCAGCTTACTACAAAGTCTAGTGTCGGAGAGAGCAGAGATTTTAACTTGACAGATGGTGGAATAGCAGCTAACAATCATGTAAGCCTTCTATTAGGAGTAAGGGTTAGGATTAAGTTTTTATTTCACTTCAACTTATTCATATATGCTCACTGATAATGCAGACGCTAGTAGCAATGAATTTAGTCTCACTAGAAATTCGGAAGGGAAAAAGCATCAACGATGAAAAGGTATTATTTAATTTAATTTTAAGGATAAAAAGCTATTATTTAATTTAATTTTGATATTATTGTTACCATTTAGAAGAACGACCATGGGATTTAAAGAAGCATATAGAATGGATTTAGTGTGTGGATTGTTTATAAATTTTTTGACTTCTATCACTAACAAATTTACCTGTGCACATCCTCAACTCTATTCTTTGTTATCATCAGTCAAAAATTATCGTGTCGGTTTGATTTCAAATTTAGAGGGGTATATCTCCAATTAAACAACATCCACTTTAATGAGATAAAAATGGGATAAATAATTATAAAATGTAAAATTATTATTGACTTCTTAACTAGTAAATTTGATGATGTTTAAGTAATGTGCTTCAGAAAAGTAAGGGGTAATTTCTTATGGTGATATTAGTTTGGATTCCAATTTGAATACAAAGATAGTTCATTATTTCTATTACCGTTCTCTCTAATGATATAGAAATAAGTATTTCTATTATATAGTCTTTTGTGATGGTGGTGGATATCAAAATCCACAAGACACTAAACACACATTATCAAACACAGAAACATGAAACATTACTCAAACCCGTGCTGCTGCACCATTACATTAATTCACAAGATGATTATAAGACAATACAACGAATGTTGCTGCATTCATGATCACTTGATCATTATCTGCTTGCTTTGCTTACATTACATTATGCCTCTTTTATAGAGGGCTTTGGTACATGCCTGTGCCTTCTAGGCTTTTCCATTCCTCATTTAGAAATCTTATCCTCTAGAAGCTCTCATCTAGAACTCTCCTCTTTCTAGAAACTTCCGTCTTATCTAGACTCCTTTAGAAACTTTCTATTTTCCCCTTTTGTCTTTTTCTCTTTTAATTAATTACAATTTTGTTTGTGGGAGAAATTACTCTCCAACACTCCCCCTTAATTTCAACCACAAGTTTATCATTTCAAATTTGTATTCCAAATATTTCTAGTCTTTTGAGTCTGTGGACTCACTTAAATCTATTCAAACCATCTTCAAGATCTGCGGATCGTAAAATCTCACCCACTGCTACGGCAGTCCTTCAAACTTTGATCTTAAATTTTTAGAACTTCAAATTGGAATTCCTCTGGCTATCTATAGGTTTCAATTTTGCACGATGTCTCAAACCTTCAAATCTTGATTGATTGCCATCCTTCACAAATGAACATTTGTATTTGAGCAACCTTTTCAACATACTTGTAATTTGTTGCCAACTCGATCCAAAATTGATTTCTAGATTTTCTTTTACAATGGCTTTGAATTACAGCGACTTCTTTCTAGATCTACAGTTTGTTTATTTATGCTCAACTTAGATGGCTACTTTTGATCTGCCGCTCTTTCAGATCTGCAACACAATTTCCTTGCTTTTAATCAGCTGCTAAAACCTCCAGTTTCATGATCTTCAATTCTGAAAAACTCAATGTCCACATTCAGTCTGAAACCCTAGCCTTGGATGAACATGGCTCTGATCCTCCAATGCACAGCTCCAATTGCACGATCTAACCTGCTCTGATACCACTATGATGGTGGTGGATATCAAAATCCACAAGACACTAAACACACAATATCAAACACAAAAACATGAAACATTACTTGAACCTGTACTGCTACACCATTACATTAATTCACAAGATGATTACAAGACAATACAACGAATGTTGCTGCATTCATGATCACTTGATCATTATCTGCTTGCTTTTCTTACATTACATTATGCCTCTTTTATAGAGGGCTTTGGTACATCCCTGTGCCTTCTAGGCTTTTCCATTCCTCATCTAGAAATCTTATCCTATAGAAGCTCTCATCTAGAACTATCCTCTTTTTGGAAACCTCTGTCTTATCTAGACTCCTTTAGAAACTTTCTATTTTCTTCTTTTGTCTTTTTGCCTTTTTGTGTTTTTTTCTTTTAATTAATTACAACTTTTTTTGTGGGAGAAATTACTCTCCAACATTTTGTAAATAAAACTAGTACAAATCTAACTCTACCATTACGTAGAAACATTTCATATCTACACAGCGAAACATCTATACAGCTCATGTAAAATAAAAGTTCAATGTTGGGAATTATTAAAAGCAAAAATGTAACCACAATTTGTTATCTACAGGAGTACCTTGAATTTTTTTTTGTGCTTTCTCTTGGAATGGGGTTAGAAGAGGGTGTTAGATGGGATGCGAAACAAGCTTCTTGCTAGGGACTTTTGGCGTGGATTACTAACTATGGAAGATCACCATTAGTAGAATCTATGATTAATGCAAGTTCAAACATGGTCGACTTTCATACAACTTTGTTGTTCGCTAATCTCAAAGACAACTATCTAAGAATCCAGGTTTTCTATATAATTTTTTCAAATGAAGTAGTGTTTATGACAAAATTTCTCCTTCTTTGTAAGTATAGTTAAGATATGGCCCTACCTACTATAGGAACACCATTTAAAAGGACGTGAAGCAAGCATTGACATTAGTACAAAGGGCAACCTCAAGAAACTTGTGAGTATAGGCGAGAAGCTATTAGACAAGCTTGTTAGCACCGTTGATTTAGAGACTGGGCTTACTAAGATAGTGAAGAAAGACTACACAAACCAGAAGGCATTGGCTAATTAACTACTTCTAAACTTTTCCTTATATTTGTCGCATTTATTCAAGCCATAAGTCCTCTTACTGTACTATTTCTGCTTGGCAGTTTGGCTAAACAGCTCTCGGAAGAGAAGAAGTCGAGGGCTAAGGGGACTACATCTTTCTTCACTTTCTATGCATGGCTTTTCAGGTTCCATGGTGGGAATTTAAAACTTATCTAGCTACTAAATGAAATTTAAATAACCGCCCAAGTGATGTAATGAAGATCTAAACTTTTCTCCTCCTTATTCCAATTACACCTTATGCTAGTATTCTGTGCGGGGTTTTAAGAAGATGTAGCTCAAGACATTTGTAAGCCAGACAACTAACATTAAGATTGCGTTGCATTCTTCAGTTCTCTGAATATATATTTGTATAAGATTATTTTCAATGTTTCTTTAGTACAAGATGGCTGTCCATGTTTTTAATTTAATCAATTATAGCAAACTTTTGCCAAATAATTTGCTTAGTGCATATTTATTTTCTGTCACTTTTCTGTTCGATCCGGCTATATATATATCTATATCTATATATATATATATATATATATATATATATATATATATATATATATATATATATATATATATATATATATATATATATATATATATATATATATATATATACAAGAGTCTTCTGGTTTTGTCTATTTCTACATCAAACCCATACTGATATATTGGAATGGATGTCATATCATTTTGTACTTTTTTTTTGTTAAATGGTTATTTTTTGTTGTGTATATATTAATAAGATTGGTTTTGTGGATATTGATGGTGGTGGATGTCACATCCATAAGACATTAAGTAGTGAATCACACATAAAATATAAAAACACAGAGATATAGCTCACACACAAAATATAAAAACACACAGAAATATACCTTTGAATCCATGTTGTCGCTGTATGCATCAAAATATAAATTTTTATTAAAAAGATTTAAACTATCGTCAAAAACCCTAAATTTATATCAAAATGCACCAACAGAAAAGATTTAAGATCAAATTATTGAAACCAAATAAAAATAGATGTTACCGAATGATTTATGAAATGTGGTTGCTCAGAATAGTAGCGTAACTCCAATGTAAATGTTGCCGGGGGGCCATAAATGATGGATGAGCTTGATTTTATAAAGTTTTGGGGACGGTTTCAAAAGTGGTTTGATCGGTTGAACGAGAAAAGGTAGGTAAAAAGGTGGTTAGGCTTATGATAACGGGCTTGTATTATTTTGGTGAAATAGATTTAGGTTAAAGTTTGGATAAAATAATAAATAATAAATTAAGTTGATTTAATTTATTATTTGTCGGGAGGTGTTGTGGTTTATAGATAAATAATAAATAAATTGAATTTATTATTTACGAAATATGGTATAAAATGGTAAGATTTACTTAATTAATTAAAATTAATTAAATCTTTGGATGAAGGATACCTTAGGTCAATTTTTGATGCCTACATTTTGCCCCTCTTTGAGACAATGTTGCGAAGCAATATTGTTTCAAAGAAGATTAAAACATAGGTTTTTGGATGCACATTAGGAAACGGAGGGAAGGATGATGGAGTTATGCTAATTAAATTTTGAGCAACCTGATGTTTGATATAGCACCTGACATTATGCACCGAGGTATAAAGACCAGGGTGACGATGTATCAAATGCAGAAAGGAGGAAAGTCGCAAGCAAGCATATGCCTAATGGCACCATGATACGAAAGACCATGATGACGGTGTGGCGGGTATGTTGCAAGGACCAATAACAGATACAAAAACATCAATGAGTCAACACACGCAACCAAGACAAGCAAAACATGCATACACAATGTTGCCCCTAGACAAAAAAGAAAAAGAAGGATCAAAAGACTTAATCATGATAAGTGGTAAGATAGGCAGTAAGATCTCAAGCCAAAGACTAATACGATAAATAGATAAGTGCCATGTTGCAGGAACAATATATCCCTGGATAAGATAAGGTAAATAAAGGATGGTTGGCTTGGGGGATCTACAACTTAGTTACTACAATCAAGATCGAATCACTAGGTGTTTAAGTTCCATAATTTAGTCTAAGAGTTTCAAAGTGTTTTTGAGATATGGCTTGGAATGTACGAGTGCCAAAAAATTGGGTTGTGTTTGTTTTATTGGAAATTTTGTGTTTGCATGAAGTGAAATGATTGGATGGAGGAGAAGAATGAAGACATAGTGCTGAAAAAAATGTTATTATGGAATTGCATGAGACTGGAAAGGCAGACAAACTCAAGAGTCTATTATGAGGAACTCAAAGGTACCAAGACACATAGACCTACACAGGTGGACAAAAGAATACTAGGATGAGAGCAGGTGAAGGAATGGGAAAGGACTAATGGACAAGCTAGTGATAACGGAACGTAGAATAGCTGGCGAGACAATGCAATATGACCAGATGATACTGAGTAGATGCGTATGGCAAGATATGGATGGGAGCAAAAGGGAGGACATATTTTATTATGGATGGGAAATGGATGATGGCGAGATGGATGATGTGAAAAAGCTACCTAAAGGATGGTGGGGACAGCTTGAATTCTACACATGGCGCCTGCGAACAGGTTTTCACCATGGTACTTATCCAGGGCGCCACCGAAGTGGTTTTCACCATTGGACGAAATGATTTTTCTTTACTATTTTTTATTTTTTATTTTTATTTATATTTTTTTTTTTTACTTTTTTTAACTGGGATACTCCGAGTCAGGTATAGAACCGTTTGAGATGGGCTATGTTGATAGGCTCTTCCAAAGGTTGACCTTCCGGAGTGGAAAGCTGGTAAGCTCCTGATCCATAGCTCTTGGTTACGACAAAAGGTCCCAACCAGTTAGGTTCAAACTTCCCTTTCTTTGCACGAACAGCCAGATTCCTTTGATTTTCTAGTAGAACAAGATCTCCAAGCTCAAATTTACGAGACTTAATTTTCTTGTTGTAACCTCGGCGCAGGCGATTTTGATAAGCTTTTAGATGATTAAGAGCTGTAAGTCGCTTCTCGTCCAACAATTCAAGCTCTTGTAGTCTTGATATCCGATACTCCTCATCTGAAATCAAGTGTTGTAAGGATACTCGCAAGGAAGGGAGCTCGATCTCAATGGGTAAAATAGCTTCTGAACCATATACCAAGGAATATGGTGTAGCACCAGTAGGAGTACGGATACTAGTTCGATAAGCCCAAAGAGCAGGATGAAGTTGCAAGTGCCAATCACGGCCAGCCTCGTTTACTGTTTTCTTCAAGATTTTCAAAAGAGTCTTATTAGTTGCTTCAGCTTGGCCATTACTTTATGGATAATAGGGGGTAGAAAAGTGATGTTGGATTTTGAATTTATTGCAAAGCTCTTTGACATCTTGATTCTTAAATGGGTGACCATTATCTGTGACTATGGCTTGAGGAATACCATAGCGGCAAATGATATAATGGAAAATGAACTTAGATATTTGCTTTCCCGTAATGTAAGTAAGAGGAATTGCTTCAACCCATTTAGTGAAGTACTCAGTAGCAGTGATAATAAATTTATGACCATCTGAGGAGGATGGATGTATTTTTCCAATGAGATCGAGCCCCCATTGTGAAAATGGCCATGAAGTAGTGATAGTTTGCAGTTCTTGTGCTGGTGCATGAATTAGATCACTATGTTGCTGACAAGGTACACATTTCTTAACAAATTCATGCGCATCCTGCTCCATAGTAGGCCAATAGTATCCTGTGCGAAGCATTTTCTTGACTAAGGATGAACCTCCAGAATGAGCACCACAGATGCCTTCGTGTATCTCATGCAAAGCAGTTTGGGCTTCTTCTGGGTTAAGACATTTAAGAAAAACACCATCTAGTGACCTTTTATAAAGCGTATCACCGAGGAGGACATATTGGGAAGAACGACGAATGAAGGAGTGATGTTGGGATTTGGAAAGATTTGGTGGAATGATTTGGCTATGAAGGTAATGGTAGATCTCATTGAACCAAGTGGAGTTAGGACCAACAATATCACATACCAACTCTGATTCTGGGATATCAAAAGCTGGTACAAACAACTTTTCTATTAGGAATTCAATTTTGTGATCATTCCCAGGTATCTCTATCATTGAACCAATTGTGGCCATAGAATCAGCAGCTTTATTGTGAAGCCTTGAAATCTGTTCAAATGTGATCCTGTTGAAATATGTTTTGAATGTATCCACTAGTTTCTTGTATGGCTTTAACTTTTCATCCTTTGTTTGATATTCGTTGTTCACTTGCTTGATCACTAGTTGAGAATCCCCATGAACTTGTAAGTCTTTGATATTCCAGGTTATAGCCAATTTTAATCCTTTGATTAGTGCTTCATATTCGGCGATGTTGTTTGTACATGGAAATTGAATGTGAAATGATTTTGGTATATAATCACCTTGAGGTGTAACAAAGAGTATTCCAGCTCTAGAGCCATGTTGAGTATGAGAACCATCAAAATATAATTGCCAAGAGGGAATAGTTTCTATGTCCAAGATTGATTCATCAGGAAATTCTGTTACCATGGGATGATCTGATTCTATAGGTGCTTCAGCCAATTGATCTGCTATTACTTGTCCTTTTATAGCTTTTCTATCAACATACTCAATGTCAAATTCACTAAGCATCATCACCCATTTTGCCATACGTCCAGTCAGGGCTGCTCTAGATAGTAGATATTTGAGAGGATCAATCTTTGATATAAGCTTAGTCTGATGACTCAACATGTAGTGCCTAAGCTTTTGTGATGCAAAGACAACTGTGAGACATGCCTTTTCAATAGGTGAATAATTTACTTCATAGCCCACCAAAGTTCTACTGATATAATAGATTGCTCGTTCTTTACCACTATCATCATTTTGTGCTAACAAAGCCCCTAATGCTGCTGATGTTGTTGAAATGTATAAAATAAGGGGTTTTCCATGAATAGGTGGTGCTAACACAGGAGGAGATCCCAAGTATTCTTTAAGTTTATTAAATGCTTCTTGTCAATTTTGATCCCAAATAAATTGTGTGTTTTTCTTCAACAAGTGAGTAAATGGTTGACACTTGTCAGCAAGCTGAGCAATAAACCTCCGTATGGATTGTAATTTTCCTTGCAAAGATCGGAGTTGTTTTAGATTTTGAGGAGGAGGCATTTCCATTATAGCTTTGACTTTTGCTGGATCAACTTCAATTCCTCTTCTGGAGACAATATAACCTAAGAGTTTTCCAGATGTTACTCCAAATACACACTTCTTAGGATTTAGTCTGACATTGTACTTTTCAAGACGATCAAAAATGTTTTCCAAAACATATAGGTGCCCCTCTCTGGTTTTTGATTTGGCAAGTATGTCATCTACATAATCTTCCATTTGTTTATGAAGCATATCATGAAAGATAACAGTCATTGCTCTTTGATATGTGGCTCCGGCATTTTTTAGACCAAAAGGCATGACAAGCCAACAATATGTTCCCCAGACACAAATGAAAGAAGTTTTATGTTGATCTTCTTCAGCTATTCTAATTTGGTTATAACCAGAAAATCCATCCATTAACGATAACATCTCATGTCCTGCTGTCAGATCCACTATGATATCAATGTTTGGTAACGAAAAATCATCTTTTGGACAAGCTTTGTTGATGTCTCTGAAATCATTACAAACTCTGATGGTTCCATTTGGCTTGGCTACAGGTACAATGTTTGAGATCCACTCAGGGTAATCTATCGGTTTGATGAAACCAACTGCCAAGAGCTTTTCTAACTCTGCCTTGACCATTAGAGCAATTTTGGGATGCATCTTTCTCAATTTTTGTTTGACTGGTTTTGTTCCAGGATGGACTGTTAAATGATGTACTATTAGTGATGGATCTAATCCTGGCATATGTGCATAGGACCAAGCAAAATTGATTTCTCATTTTTTGAAGAAAGAATTGAAGTCCCGAGTTTCAAATTTTGATAATGACTTTGCTGCATATGTGATCTTGGGTTCTTCTGTAGTTCCAAGATTCATCTCTTGTGTCTGTTCTATGAGAATAGTGGACTTTTCTTGGTGTGCCCCCACTTTGGGAAGGTTAAATTCCTCATCCTCTGGCGCCTCAGAAAGGTTTTCACCAGTGGATACGTCTTTTATTTTTATTTTTGCATCGTCCGAAAGTGCCACAAAGTGGTTTTCACCAGGGGACGTTATTTTTACATTTTCATTTTTTTGACTAAGGAATTTAACAGATTCGCCAAAGCAGGCATCGGAATGTAGTTCAATAGAGTAACCAATCTTGTGATCTCCGATAGGTAGATGAGTACGAAGCCCCAGAAATTCACCAATAGCCTCATCATTTTCAAAGACATCAAGAACAGGAGGTCCGTGTTGGTCCCAGTCAATGAGATCTGGATAAACAAGGGATAATGAATGAGAGGAAGTGGACGGGGTGGATGAGGATGATGGTTGATCAAAGGAATAGGTGATGGTATAGATGGAATTATCCTCGAAAACATCGGCGGCCGCTTCAAAAGGATCTATGAAAGTGTCTTGATTAAAGGACTCAACTGCGGGAAAAGCTTTCGCCACTTCGTCTAAGATAAACTCAACATCGGGTGACTCACGCTTGGTGGATCCAAACCCTAGCCCAGCATGCTTAGGTCGGTGATGAAATTCTAAAGGCTCTAAGATTCCTTGTTGCTGTTGCCCAAGCCGACTGTCTATATAGCCCAACTTTTTAATGATAGGATAACCTCTGTGATATATACTCAATGGTAATTGTCTCTGTTCATCTTCATCGCTATAGAGCCATTTAGAGATGTCATCTTCAATGGTTTCTTGACTTAGTTGCCCCCAATATTTGAAGTCTTTCAACTGTGGATGAGTAATCAAGACATGATTAATCAGACGAGGTCGCCCATAGCTCTTAGGTGAAAGAGGAAGTTCATTGATATGAAACAGAGTGTACTCCCCCATGCCTGTAGCACTGATCTTAGCCTTGATCTCCGATCGGGAAGTGGATGGTGTGGATGAAGAAGACGGGGTGAGGGTGGATGGATCAATGTATTTGGATGATGGTTGGGCAACCTCATTAGTTGGGCAATAATTTTGATGGCGATAAGGACCCTCCAGTCGTCTACAGTATTGAAATGGGCGAGGGTCTGCTTGTATGGTAATCTCACGATCATTAAATGGGAATTTTATGCATTGGTGGTACGTGGAAGGGACGGCTCTCATGGCATGAATCCAAGGACGCCCTAGGAGAATGTTATAGGGGAGATCAAGATCTAAGACCTAACATGTAGTTTCCATTGTAATAGGGCCAACCTTGATTGGGAGTTTAATTGTACCTGCTGATTTTCTTTCTCCGTCATCATAAGCTTTGATCGTAATTTGATATTTCTCATCAATGTTCTCATCGGAGTATCCCAGTTGTTTTATTAATTTGAGGGTACATAAATTCAAAGCTGATCCACCATCTATTAGGACTCGTTTCACGAAATGTTGTTTGACAATAACTTCTAGATGAAGGGCTTCGTTATGGAAATGTTCTGGAGAGGAGTTTTCTGGTTCTGTGAAGATGAGGCGAGGAGTGGATGTAAGAGCCCCCACCATAGCTTGGAATTGATCTACGTCAATATCACCTGGTACTTGAGATTCTATAAGGGCTTTATCCAAGATTTGTTTGTGTTGGGGAGACATTCTTAAAAGCTCTAGGATTGAGATCTGGGTAGGTGTCTTTTTCAATTGATCCTGGATAGTATATTTAGGTACATTATGGGATAACACATGAGGTCTCATGGGGTTATGGGATGCAATAGGAGGAGGAGTTCCCTGAACAGTAATACGACCTCTTCGTGTAGTGACATCACACGCGGGAGTTCGACCTCTAACAGTTATAACATTGACATGAGGATATGAAACTTCAATACGGCCAACTACGCTATGGTTACTATAGTCATAATGAACTTCATTGTGTGATGTGTTATCAACATTATTGGCTCTATTATTTTTTTGTCCATGTGGAGGAAATGGTTCTTGGTAGGCTTTGAGTTTCTCATTGGGAGACTTATGAGGTATTTGATCTATGTGTATCTCTCCTTGATCAATTAGATCTTGGACATAATGCTTCAGTCTTATGCATGAATTAGTAGCATGCCCATTGACACGGTGGTATTCACAATATTGATCTTCTCAGAACTAACGGGGTTTTGGTCGATTGTCATCATAAGGTTTACTAGCGTCAGGAAGTTCAATCATGTTTGCTTGTTTAAGTTTTTGAAATATGGATTCAAGAGATTGTGTTAAATCTAAAAATGTGCATGGTGGTCGCAAACCTGGAAAGGTAAATTTCTTCTGTATATGTGGTGGACGATCTCGAGGTGTATTCTGAGTTGATGAAGAATTGAGGACAAATGGTTTGTTTTGCACATGTTGAACATGTTTTGTATCAGTGATTCCATCATTCACAATATTCTTGTTTCGATTCCAATATCGGGATTTATCATTGTTTTGGTTATTGGAATCACGATTGTAATTGTCTTTGTAAATTTTGATGAGACCTTTGTTGATAAGAGCTGTTTCAATCATCTTCCCTTTTGTCATGATTTGTTCAAATGAATCAGAACATTGTACTTGTAAGTGAAAGGCCAGTTCTTGATTAAGATTTTGCACAAAAATTGGAACGAGTTGTTTCTCAGGAATGTGACAAGGGAGTCGACTGACAATATGCCTCCATCGTTGTAGAAATGAAGTAAGGGTTTCCCCTCCTTTTTGTTTGGTGTTATAAAGGTCTTGCATGGAAGTGTCTTGTTCAATGTTGTAGGCAAAATTTTTGACAAATTCTTCTGCTAGTTGTTCAAAAGATGTGATGTTTCCTGGGAGACGTGAGAACCATTCAAGGGCTGAGCCAGCCAAACTTTTAGGAAAAAGTCTCATTAAGTATGTAGGTTCATGTCGAAATTCCATGCATGCGATACAGAATTCACGAATATGATCGCGAGGGTCACCTTTTCCTTTGTATTTGTCAAATTTTGGTATTTCAATGTTTGTAGGAAAAGGTACCATGATTAGAGATTTGTCAAATGGATCTGGGTATAGTTCTGCAAATGAGTATTTCTTTTGTCGAGCACCAATCCGATTATCAATGATTCGTTCGATTTCATCTTGAATGGGTGGAGTGGTGATTGATTGATTGTGTAATTGCGTTTGAGGTGATGTTTGAGGGTGATGTTGTGACGATGATTGGGATTGTTGGACTGATTGGAGTCTCAAATTTTGTTGTAGCGATTGGGCAAGCTGTTGTTGTGATTGAGCGAGTTGTTGTTGTAGCTGAAGGATTTGGGGATCAACGGGTTTTGAGGATGAGACATTGGTAGGGTTATAATTTCGTGAAATTGAGGGTATGGAAGTGGATATCGGTTTTGGTTGAGCGTTGATGTGACGGATGTGGATAGAAGAAGTTTGAGGTATGGAAACATGAGTTGCATTGGGAATTAATTGAGATGAGGGAATGTTGGAGGTTTTCGGTATGGAAGATATAGGGCCAGATTGTGAAATCCCTACTGATGAAATGGAAGAGGTTGTGAGAGATGGTCCTAATGAAGGAAATGATGAAGATGACTGAATGGGTTGAATTGCGGGGATAGATTGTGAGATTCCTAATGGTGGAATCGATGGGGGTGTAAGTGATGACTGAATAGGTTGGAGCACGGGAGGATAATAGTCGGGAGGTATCCCCAATGTGTAAGTATGTGATGAGATAGACATAGGTCTTGAAAATGATTGATGGGAACAGAGAGATGGGATTGTAGAAATAGAAGTATCTTGTGGTCCCAAGGTAAAATTTTGTGGTGGTGTGATAGATGAGGTGGATTGGAACACGTTTGACATAGGTGTTGAAAAAGATTGGTGGAGAGAGGAAGTAGCCCGAGCTTTGGCTTTATCTTTTTCTGCTTTTCTTCGTGCTCTTTCTCTCTCATAAATATCATCAGGGACTCTAGCTCCACAATCATAAAGGTATTGCATAAAATAATCAGGATCATGATCCATAGTGAGATGAACAAGTTGCAATGTTTCAGGATCTTGTTCAATTTGAAGTGCAATTGGATTCGTTTCAGCATAGTCATTTGTGGGTTTAGGAGTTTTGGGAGTAACTGGTTGGTCGGATACGTCATCTCGAACATCTACATAAGTTGAAAGGTCTCCACATGGATCATTATGAAAATGTGATGATGATCCAGTATCTTGTTGGGAAGGATTGATTTGCTCATGGATGGGCTCTTCTTTGAGGAATCTTAAGGATTGAGGTTGCCAGTTTTGAGGAGTGAAATCCATATTATTTTTCTTGGCTTGGGCACGGGTAGTAACCATGAAAATAGAGGACAATTGAAATGTTAAAAAGCTCTCAAATGGATATGTATGGATGATATGAAAGACTCCAAAAGTGGGGATAAATGATATGGATCAAGATGTAGATATGAATTGTTTGATTTAAGATAGAAATAGAGTCAAAAGGGTGACTCAAAGAGACTGGATGGACCTTAGGATTAGATACGGATAAGGGGCTCTTTTAAAACACTCAGGGTGATGATATGCCTAAGGAAGAAAGGAGACCAAAATGCCACCTCTACTCAAAGGAAGACAGGGCTTATTGAGTAGAAAAGATAAGATGACAAAGATACACTAACTTAAGAATGGTCAGGGCCTCTTAAGCAAATGGATCGTTATGGGATTGATTAGGAAAAGGTCTGTCTCTTAATTGGATGTTGATATATGATCAATAGGACAATGGGGGTCTACAAACTAGTGAAAAGAGATTTTTGGAATGAATATGGATGAATGATCAATCAAAAGAGCTTCTTGTTATTTAAAATGACAAGATTCCACTTGAGATGTGCCACGAGGATAAAAAGATTCTCAATTTTGAAAGTCCAGCTGATGATGTAGGAGACAAGTTATAATGGTGATGATGATTAAATCTGCACACACAACAATCATATAAGACACACAACTTGATTGGTTGTTTTTTATGACACCTAGATGTTTTGCAAACACTTGTAAACATGCACGATCCTAGGCTAAGAAAGGACAATACTTGTTGAGTTCCCACTTGGTTTTACCCAGCCGCGCCTACTTATGGTGTATAGCTCCAGGAACTTGGGGCACGGGCTCCCCCTTACAGTGCACTCACTTCTTAGGCACACCAAGTTCCAGGTCCTAGGACGCGCAGATCCTGAGGTACCTTACTATCTCTGCCATAAGCCGCGAAAATATGGGACGGCTATCAGAGTTTCCTCCTGTATCAACAAGTAGAGGGTTTTTGGCCACTACACAAAAGGGTTCTAGTGAATATCCGGGGGACCGGCACCTTACGAGTGTCCAACAAGCCACTAAAGGCTTTGACTAACCCTACTAGGAGTTTTAATATACACAAGGTACACCTCCTTTCGAGCTAGCACTGTACGGTAAGCGCTAATACTGGTTAGACTTGGCTTTCGCCTTATCCTCAATTTATATAGCGGGCCGGACGAAAGTCCCGCTTGGGGTCGCAAATGAGTTCTCCTTGCGGATGTGTCTCAAGAGCAGGCCCACTCTAAGGATAACAAAAGCAAGGAAACGCGTTGTTTTTGATCTCCCAGATCGCATGAAACGCAAGGAGAGAGCATACACAACGCCTTTGCCTCACACTCGCATGGGGTTCATTTTAATTCCAAATCCAAATGTGTGGGTGGTTGTACAAAATGTCAAAGAAAATGCTTTTGATTCTCAAGATCGTCGAATGGTGCAAGAGAAGAGCATATGCATTCAATGACAAAATTGCAAGCCACAAGACATCGCAAACACTTGTTAATTTTAACCCTTGCTTATGATGTGATCTAATCTATAAAATGAAGACAAAATGTTTCAAGATTAGATTCTTTGACAAGCGGTCCTACAAAAAACTAATTAGTAGTTTGCAAAATAGTCTTTGACAGGCGTAAAAGCTGCAAGAAAATGTTAGACCAAGACAAACCAATCCTGCAAAAACCCAGACAAAAATATTAGTGCACAACAAGAAGAAAATGTTTGGTGTTTTTGAAAATGATTGAATTTCAGAGAATTATACCAGAAAATTAGATATGAATTTGACAAAATGGATTGTATCACGATGTAGTTCTCTGAATCAGCTTTTTGACGCCTACAAAAACATGAAAATCTGATGACAAATGAAAAAGTTAGGCCTATTTACACAGAACAGCCTCCGAGGGCTAAAAAAATGGCACTATGGTAATTTGCAAATTCTGTGTTTTTGGCAATTATGCTGTAGCAGTTACGGTTTTGATCTCCATACTTCCCATGTCGCGGTTTTGAGTACAATGGCTAAAAAATGTAATACTGGATACTAATGATCAATGATTTCATGGTTTAAATACTGCCCAACCACTATTGATGCTCACCGTTTATGAAACAAAAGATATCAATAACAACTTTTAGGGTTTATAGTAAACATCATTGTTGTACTAAACATCAGCAATACAAACATTTGGCGTGAAACTTTCCAACCCCAAAACTTAAGCCATTCTAAGACTCGTATAATGATTCAATCAATATCTTTTAAAAGCTTATTCAAACAACCATGAAAGAAATGTAACAAGAAATCTGTCTCATGCTGCAGAGAATTTTATGTCAAACATGCAGTAGAAGAAATTAATGTCTACACAGTGTCTCACGCCGTAAAAAGAATTCATACAAAAAACTTGTTTACGGTAGAATGTTCAAGGACACGGTGATAGAAATAACTGCCAAGTTTGAAAAATATACCAGTAAAGAATATGCTGAAAGTAATAACCAATGAGTTTTAAGGAATGGTGAACAATTTTTAAAAAAGCCGTAAACAAAAGTACGCTGGTAAGAGCAATAGATGAGTTTAGAAAATTACCCAACATGAATTTTCTTGCATTAACTGGAATCCAAGGATTACGCAGATAGGAAATAACTGACGAGTTAAGAAAATCTACCCAGCTACAACTTTCACACCCATAAGAGGTTCAGCAAATTTTCAGAAACAACCGATACTCTTGGAATACGCCAATAATGAAGCAACCAATGTAATTGCATCCATAGGAGTTCTAAGGAATACGCTGATTAGAAACAATGATTCCTTTTACACTTCAAGATAATCATGAAATACGCCAATAGGAACAGCCATCTAGTTTGCGTGAGGACAACCAACGAGTTTAGTGAATTTCCAGTGAATTGTTTTGCATTTTATAGGAAGTTTGAAAAAAAAACACAATGATAAAAATGGCCAGAGTTTAATAAATTTTCCAGTGTGAAGTTTGTTTAGGGCATGAGACATCCAAGAACTATAATCTCACATATAAAAGGCTATCAGTTATAATGCTGACGGTTACACAAGACTTCACACGCATCATCAAAATAGAAAGTTGCAGCTATAATAACCCTAACCATCAACACCGGTGCCGATAAAGATCAAAGTTAACGGATAACAATGATTGATAACAATGTAAATAGCTACAGTTTACCAGAAAACATCACAAGATTGCTAGCAAACTTAATAGTTACGTTTGGAAACCGAAGCAATTAACAATCACTAAGAAAATGTGTTATCTACAGAAATGATAAATTGAACTTTCTAATTTATTTCAGAAACCTACACCCGCTATGTTATGACAAAATAAATAACAAACACGCCAAAACCTAATAACGATTACGGAGACGGTAACATCCACACTAAAGAGAAATGTTAATGCTGCGAGATTTCAAAAGTAGAACCCATAGTTTTTAATTCAAGGCACTCAGAATTATTATTGAGAGAAATATTTAATCATGACATTCACAATGTAAAACTGGTGAATAAAGAAGATTTAATCCTGATAAACACCGTTACCACAACCACTAGCTGTTAGTGAGATAACCGTCAAGGAGCTTCACCCAAAACTCCCTTTGTCCAATGAACAAAAATAAGATCCACCAGCTGAAGATAAAAGCCCCACGAGCTGCTTCGGATCTAATGGTGGAGGCAAATGCAAGCCAGGAGAAAACCTACATAAACTCACCAAAAATTCTTGCAAAGTGATAGATTTAACAAAACACAAAAGGGCATATTCACGTCAGGTTCACCATTTGTATGCATCAAAATATAAATTTTTATTAAAAAGATTTAAACTATCGTCAAAAACCCTAAATTTATATCAAAATGCACCAACAGAAAAGATTTAAGATCAAATTATTGAAACCAAATAAAAATAGATGTTACCGAATGATTTATGAAATGTGGTTGCTCAGAATAGTAGCGTAACTCCAATGTAAATGTTGCCGGGGGGCCATAAATGATGGATGAGCTTGATTTTATAAAGTTTTGGGGACGGTTTCAAAACTGGTTTGATCGGTTGAACGAGAAAAGGTAGGTAAAAAGGTGGCTAGGGTTATGATAACGGGCTTGTATTATTTTGGTGAAATAGATTTAGGTTAAAGTTTGGATAAAATAATAAATAATAAATTAAGTTGATTTAATTTATTATTTGTCGGGAGGTGTTGTGGTTTATAGATAAATAATAAATAAATTGAATTTATTATTTACGAAATATGGTATAAAATGGTAAGATTTACTTAATTAATTAAAATTAATTAAATCTTTGGATGAAGGATACCTTAGGTCAATTTTTGATGCCTACAGTCGCACTACATTATATTATTGCACAACATGATTTCAAAATAGTACAATGAATGTTGCTACATTCAACACACAATTGACCACTTGACACAATGTTGTTACAAATACCTCATTCTATAGAGGTCTTTTACCTTTCTAGGTTGTTCTATTGACTCATCTAGAAACCTTATCCTCTAAAAGACTTCTCCTCTAGAACTCTCCTTTACCTCTCTAGAAACCTGCTAGACTCTTCTTTATCTTTTTGCCTTTTTGTCTTTTCTCATTATCATAGGTGGGAGAAATTAAGTTTACTCCAACACTCCCCCTTAATTTTGACCACATATTTATCATTCCCGAACTTGTCTTCCAAGTCTACTGACTCACTCAATCCTTTTCAAACCATCTTCAAGATCTGCAGATCTTCTTATTCCTTCAACTCTCACCAACCATCACCAACTCTTGCTAGCTACTATGGCAGTTCTTCAAACTTTGATCTTCAAATCTTCAAAACTTCAATCTAGAACTTCTCTTGCTATCTGTAGCTTTCCATTTGGTATAATATCTCAAACCTTCAAACTTTTCTTTATTTTTATCCTTTTCCTCATATGAACATCTATACTTGAACAATCTTTTCAACATATCTGTGATCTCTTGCCAATTCGATCCAAAATTCCATCCACAATTCATTTGCATGCATCATGTCATATTTTTCCAATCTCTATTCCAACACATCTTTTCACAATGATTTTTCAAACCACATTTGGTAGATGGTTGTAGATCCCAACACATATCCTTTGTATGTCCTTTTCTATTACAATGAGAAAAATACATTCCTTGAACAAATTTCTTTGAACTTGTAACACGTGTAACATAATCCATTTTTCCATATCCAAGAGCTGCATACTTTGGCCTCACTATTGATTTGATTGACACTTTCATTCCTTGTCCAAACTTGCCTAATCATTTTCCTTCATAGCCCATCTTTTTAATCATCTTAAAACAAACATTCTTTGTGTCAATATCATCACAACTAGTAAATTTTGCTGATCCAACCTCCTTACCATCTTCAACCATGCACTCTTTCTCTAAACAAGCTTCAATTTTATCCAAATAACCTTCAACTCTTTCACACAAATCACTTGTATCACACAAAACATCACAAACCAATGGGTTTGTTTTTAAACCTTTATTATCTTCTTTCAATTTTGATATTTTTTCTTTCTGTAAACTATTTCCTTCTTTCAACCTTGATATTTCATCCTTTTGTAAATTGTTTTCTTCTCTCAATTTCTTCAACTTTTCTTCTAAATCTTCATTCTTCTTTTTAATCTCATTAAATACTTTCAATGCTTCTTTTTATTTTTCTTTAACATTAATTAATTCAATTTCAAGATGACAAATTTTTATCTGCTATGCTATATTTTCTATTGAAACTTGCTTTAAATCTCTTTACAATTCCTTTCTCTTCTTCCCAACTATTTCCTTCTTTTTGGCAATCCTTTTATGTTTTCTCTCTTTTAGATTTTCCCATTTGAATGAATGATTTGTTTACCTTAGATTGGTTTCCTTCACTATGATTGTTAATTGGTTTTGGTGGCTTTGCACGCCTTCACTTCTCTGTTGACTGTAATATTTTTGACTTGTCAGCCAACTGCAACCCTTAATGTGACATCCTTCCTCAAACTTGAACAACTTCCACTAGCACTTTACTCACTTTTGTTATGTACCTTTCCAATGTTGTGGCTTATCCTTCCTATTATTTTGCAAATTTGATTTTCTCCTTCTACGGTCAGAATTTCTTTGACAGTGATCAAACTTCTTCGGCTTACTACCAACCTAGTGATTCCTTCATTCCTTCTTGTGATCCTCTTCCACAATCTATCTTTTACAATGGTTGAGACTCCTTATGCGCATTGATCTGCTTTCATTAGATAATTGATGACTTTCAATATCACTATGTAAACTCTTTGAACAACTTTGCCTCCTTCTTTAGATCTGCGGCATGTTGTCTTTTGCAATTTTTCTATGCTCCATTCTACACTCTCTTCAATCAATTTTTTTCAAAGTCTTGGCTGACCTTTTCACTGCGATCGACTATTGTGATTTACCTTTCACATTGACTAGGTATAAATGGCTTCAATCAATGGCATCTTTTCATTTTCAACATCTTTTTTAGATCTGTCTTTGTATTTTAGATTTGCTTACCTGCAATTTGATGTTGGCAGTGACTTAGCTTGTCGGTATGTTTATTGGCTATGGTCTCCACAATATGTGATAGTGATCCATCGTTTTGTAGATCGGCCTCCTTCTTCAACTTTTGCAAACCCTTTTTTTCTTTAAACAAACTCAAGGCTCAATAAAACTCTTTTACCCTTATTTCCTTATTATAATCCGTGGCCTTTATGAGGCTCGATTCCTTGTGATCTTTCAAAAAACCTTAGATCTATGATTAAATCCTCCTTTTCACCTTCTCTGATCCCTTTTATGGTGGATACCATTGTAAAATAAACTAACACTTCCAAAATATAAATCTGCAACCTTTCTTACATTTTGTTTATATTCAAAAAAACATCTTCTATGTCTTTATTTCCAAAACCCTCTAATGACAAATGTAGTTCTCTAACAACTCAAGTGGCTTCTATCTTTGATCTCTTGGCACTTAGTCTTCTGGTGACTTCTTTGTTATCTATCTTCAACCTTGGCGATGATCTATCCTCAACAACTTTTTTTATTGTATCCTTTACATAATCTGTGGCTTCCTTAGCAATTAACTTGGGCGACAACCACATTCATATCTAGGTGGTTCCTTGTTTTAAACCACAACTTTACCTCTTCAGCAATCTTCAACAGAAAATTTGATGGATCCTTTCAAATATGCGCTACGATATTCTAGAGCGATTTCATTCAATAGTGGCAACTTTATCACAAAACCTTGTACTTTCAAAAAAGGACTTTTCCAGCAATCTATGGCTTCTTAGACTATAACAACATCCTTACTCCTGTGATAACTAAAATTTACCATCAAAACCTTTGATCTTCGAATATCTTGTGAACCATTCTCTATGACGGCTTCTCTAGATAACTTATTGTCAATATTCTTGCACATCCTTTTACAAAGGTTTTCTTTTGTCTTTAACTAGGAACTCATTTCACATCCTTCTTTGATGATAGCATCTAGAAACTTTTGTCTTCAACAAACCCTAACCCTAGATCTTCATAGGAACCAGGCTCTGATGCCACTATGATGGTGGTGGATGTCACATCCACAATACACTAAGTAATGAATCACACACAAAATATGAAAACACAGACATATAACTCTCAATCCATGCTACTGCACCACATTATATTACTTCACAACATGATTACAAAATAGTACAATGAATGTTGCTGCATTCAACACACACTTGACCACTTGACACAATGTTGTTACAAATACCTCAATATATAGAGGTCTGTTGCCATGAACTCCTCCTCCATCCTTTAAAGAATACTCAACATTCTTAAAATTTTTAACATCCACTAATTGTTGCCCAAAATCATTTTCAACACTTTCATGTATACAAAATTCTAAGAATGAAAGATTGCCACAACTAGTGCATTGTCCATAAATACATGAACTTAAATAAAATAAATGCCCATTAGATCTTTTACAAAACAATCCTGCCATAAACTCCTTGATTGTTTCAGGTGGCATAGTAATACCACATTCCTACATAATTATGTTATTATGTAAAGAACACCATAAATATCAAAAAACATCATAATAATAACGAAATTGTATATATGTTTTACAACAACAAGAGATTCGTTGCTTATTAATTTTGACATACCAAGGTTTACATTTTTCAAATGATCTTTGACTTATGCTAATATTTTCAAGTAACACTGAATCATCTAAAAAACTTCTATAAAATTCAGTTTGAGTTGTGTCTAATAGGTGTTTTGGATGATGATAATAAATTTTGGACCCCACTCTTAATTTTAAAACATCTCTAGCATTAGATGATACTCTAATATTATCATGCCAATATTTTTCAACCAAAGATTTGATTTCAATATTCAATTTCATGTCAGACCTTGGGAGTCGACCACTAAAACTCCAACATTGGTTGATTGAATCATTTTCTATACATTATCTTCTATTTTCTGCTATTACTAATGTTTTAGGATGTATTTTTAGAATTCCACTAATGTTTCTTAACATTCTTTTATCCAAAGTTGTTTTATCAACTATAGCAGTTGTTATAGCTCGTTGTGCCACATTCTTATCTTTAGATCGACTCTTCTTTCCAATAGACTCAATGGCACTAGCAACAGTAGAAATAATAAATATGCTAGACCTAATACAAAAATTAGTTAAGGGAGAGATGTAAGGATGTATGATGATCACGCCATGCCTTAGCTGGGACTCAAACACAATCCTTCATGCCATGACATGCTTCTACAATCTTCAAGGCATCTTCGCAAATAGTGAAATCAACCAAGTCAGCCAAGACTGGTGAGAACACTAGGTCTACTAAGAACATTTTTCATCCACGATTCAAATTTCTCTTTGTGGACCAACCCAAGGGTAGGAGATACAAAATCAGGAGACATCCATAAGCACATTAAAATCATCAAGAATAACTGCACAACTTCTAACCATTCTATTAAGAAGATTCTTCAAATTAGAGCACATAAACAACAATGCTAGCTACTGTCATAAGAAAAAGATCACTTGCAGACCACCAGATCAAGAACCATTGGAGGTGAAGGCCCATATCATCATCTTAAACTTAAGTCTAGAACCATAGACCAAAATACTTCAATGTGGAGAAATGTAGAGCATAGCATTTTCTCCCTATCACCACCAGACATGTAGAAAAAATAGTTTTCACTCTGGTCAGTATAGCTCACTGAAATCTTCATACCAGAGGCTCAAAATTGGAACATAGCATCTTTAGACAAGCCTCAAAATAACTTCCAATCCGAAGACAAAGATATTTAATCTATAGTAAATGTGGAGCTATTTGTTTGACTATTCTTTTGTAGAAAAATATACTCTACAACACACTATTTTTATCGGATGAGCAAATTTTCTCAATATCCTCAATATTAGGGTTTCCAATACTTATGTAGGAAAATATAAATCATCTAAGCAATAAAACAAGAGCATAGTTGACATCAATGACAACACTAATATGTTGACATCAATGACAAAACTGATTAGGCACATACTTGGAACAATCTCCCCCTTTGTCATTGATGGCAACATATGATGTGAAAACTGTAAAGGCCATCAAGACAAGATTCCCCCCCTTTCTTTTTACACATCTGTACCCTTTCTTTTCTAAGTTTTTCACATGATTTCTCTCCCCCTTTGACATCAATGGCAAAGGGCACATGCTTGCATCCTATTGTTCTGATCCAACTAAACTTTCTTTATCAGAAGCTCATACCGGTAACATCTAGCTACTCCCCCTAAGGGGTAGCTCTCAAAACATCAATCCAGATCAAAGAATGAGACTTTGGGCACCAGTGGACTGATGCAGTTCCATGCATCTTAGTTTAGGGCAGGAGGGGCAATGACCCCTAATTTTTCTTTGAGATATTCAAAAGTATCCTTAGGTAGAGGCTTGGTGAACATATCTGCAATCTAATCCTTTATGGACACATATTCCAACATTACTTCATTCTCTGTCACCTTTTCTCTCAGAAAGTGATACCTTATAGATATATGCTTTGTTCTTGAGTGCATCATTGGATTCTTTGAAATATTTATAACACTTGTATTGTCATAGAAGATTTCAACTAGATCTTCATACACAACTCTTATGTCCTTCAAAGTCTGCTTCATCTATACCACTTGAGTACAACAACATGCTGCTGCAATATACTCTACTTCTACAGTTGACAAGGAGATTAAATCTTGTTTCTTGCTCATCCATGAAACCAATCTATTACCCAAAAAGAAAGTACCTCAATTTGTACTCTTCCTGTCATCAACATCTCCAGCCCTATCAACATCTATATAAGCACTAAGAGTGAAATCATTATCCTTTGGATACCATAAGCCATGATCTGATGTGCCTTTTAAATACCTCAAGATTCTCTTTACTGCCATCACATGTGATTCTCTTGGATCTACTTGAAATCTTGCAACAAGACAAACTGCATGCATAATATCAGATTTGGTTTGAGTTAGATAAATCAATCATCCAATCATGGATCTATACTTTTTCTGATCAGTCTTAGGTGATTCATTAGTTTTTCTCAACTTATATCTAGTCACCATGGGAGTACATACCAGTTTAAAGTCTTCCATCCCAAACTTCTTCAACAACTCTTTCACATACTTAGACTGGGATCTAAAGATTCCTTTATCTATTTGATTAATTTGTAGACCTAGAAAGAAATTTATCTCACCAAACATAGACATCTCAAACTCTTTTTGCATTTCACCAACAAATTTCATACATATACCTTCATTGCCTCCAAAGATGATATTATCAACAAAGACTTCAATAATCAAAATTTTATCACCATTAATCTTGAAATAAAGATTACTATCAACAGTACCTTTATTGAACCCTAACTATAATAAGTACTTATCTAACCTTATATACCAGGCTCTAGGAGCTTGCTTGAGTCCATACAATGCTTTCTTCAACTTGCATACCATATCACCTTGATCTGATAGTTGGAATCCTTTTGGTTGCTCAATGTAGACTTCCTCTTCCAACTCACCATTCAGAAATGGTGACTTCACATTGATCTAATACACATTGAAATCTTTGTGAGCTGCAAATGCCCAAAAAAATCTGATTGCTTCAAATTGAGCTACTAGAGCAAAAGTCTCTTCAAAATCTATTCCTTCAATTTCAAAATATCATTTGCACACAAGGCTTGCTTTATTCCTTACAACTTCTCCATTTTCATTCATCTTATTCCTAAAAAACCATTTGGTTCCAATAACATTTTTGTCAGCAGGTCTAGGAACTAATTCCCAAGTTTCATTCTTCTCTATCTACATTAGTTCTTCCTTCATTGCCTTTACCCAATTTTCATCATTGCAAGCTTCATTCACAATTTTTGGTTCAACTGTAGAGAGAAAACAATAATTCACTTGTTTTTCTACAACTCTTTTCCTTATCAATACTCCTTTATTTTTGTCTACAATAATTTGATCTTCAGAGTGATTGATTCTTACATACCTGGGGGTCTTAAAAACACTTTTCAGAGCCTTTTCTTCTTCATCTTGACTATCTTCTTGTTCAACTTTTTCTTCATATGTTATAGCAGCAGGTTCATCTAATTCAAAGCCACTCTGATATGATCTTTCTTTGCCTTCATCCACCTTCACATTTGTACTCTCAACAATCTTTTTCAGCCTTTTGTTGTAGCATCGGTAGGCCTTACTCTTGGTAGAGTATCCAAAGAAGATTCCTTCATCACATCTTGCATCAAATTTTCATAGATCTTTATCTCTTCTGATATAGCATTTGCTTCCAAAGACTTTGAAATATTTTATTGTAGGAATTTTTCTATGCCACAATTCATAGGGAGTTTTAGTACCATTACCTTTCACTTGAATTCTATTTTGAATGTAGACAACAATATGTATAGCTTCTTTCTTAAAAACTTCTAGTAGACCTCCTTCCTTCACCATTGTTCTAGCAGCCTCTTGAACTATCATGTTCTTTCTTTCCACAACTCCATTCTGTTGAGGAGTCCTAGGTGTAGACAATTGTCTCTTTATTCCTTGCTCTTCACAAAAAATGTTGAATTCATTTCATGTAAACTCACCTCCTCTATCAGAGCTCAAGCATTTGATTTTTAGCTCTATTTCATTCTCAACCATTTCCTTGAAGGATTTGAACTTCTCTAGGGCTTTAGATTTGTCTCTTAGAAAAGTAACCCAAGTCATAATCATCAATAAGCAACATGAATTACCTATCACCTTGTAGAATTCTTACCCTTGTAGGACCACATAGATATGTATGTACTAGATCTAGCAAACCAGAAGAAAATTGCTCTTTTCTCTTGAAACTTGTTCTTGTCTGCTTCCCCAACCGACATTCCTTACAAATGGTATTGGTGGGTTTCACAAGTTTTGGTAAATCTCTCATAGTCTGACCTAAACTTATCTTTACCAGATTATCAAATTTATATGACACATCCTTCTATGCCACAACCAACTCTCATCTATTTGGGCTAATAAAAAGTAATCATTAGTTCCTCTTAATTGATAGATGTTACCTCTTGTCTTCTTACCAGTAGCAATCATAGTTCTGGAGCTTTCCATGATCTTGCACCCATTGTCTTTGAATCTCAAATCATAACCTTTGTCACACATCTGACCAACAGTGAAAAGATTATGCTTCAAACTCTTCACATATAGGACATTACCAGTATTATGCTTTCCATCAAATGAAATAGATCTTTTTCCACAAATCTTACCAGCTGCATTGTCTCCAAACCTAACCAGTCCTCCATCATACTTTTCCAAACTTATAAACTTACTTTTGTCACCGGTCATGTGATGTGAGCATCCACTATCAATAATCCATTCATCCTTATCCTTCTCAACTGAATAAGCCAAAGCACTATCTTCCACTGGGTTTTCTTCCTTCAAACAACTAGTAGGATTAGTAGACATAGGTTCTTCTTTAATAGCAATAAACAAGCATTCATTTGCACTAGTACTAGCATCATCAGATTCATCGTCAGTCACACCATCATCATCAAAATCTCTAACATAGTAGCATTTCTTTTGAGCTCTAGGGCTGTTCTCAAATTTTTTTCTATTCCTTTCAATTCTTTTAGGACATCTGGAAGCATAATGACCTACTTTACCACATGAAAAATATTTGAACTTTAGGTAATTTGCCTTTGAACTTATCGGAACCTATTTGCAATCTATCAACAAAGTTAGCTTCAATTTCATCAAAGTCATCATCAGGTTCCACCTTATATTTCTTAGCTCTGGAGATCTTTTCTAAAGTACTGGCTTTAAAAGTAACCTCAACTTTTGGCAGAGAATTGAACCAAACTCTCTCATCTCAAAGGCTGTAAGCTTTCCAAGTAATTGATCTCTGTCAACAGTTTTTATAGTCATTACGTCTTCGATTGCAACTAACTTGTGACTATAGGACTTTGGTAGTGATCTAAGAATTTTCATCACAACTTCCTTATCACCAATAGTTCCTCCCATACCTTTTATTCCATTGACAAGTTCATCAACCCTTTTGCATAAAGGTTGTTATTTTTTCATCTTCATTCATCTTTAAACCCTCATATTTCACTTTTAGGTCCTATAGCTTGGCTTCTTTTATAGATTCATGTCCTTCATACAATTTTTTCAACTTTTCCCAAACTTCATTTGTAGATTCAAGATCCATGAATTTTATCAACTCAGTATCATTCAAAGCATTTAATAGGGCATCTCTAGCTTTTATATTCAACTCATATTCTTTGATTTCATCTTCAGTTGTCAAACCATTTGGAGGCATGGTATATTTTGACTCTACAGATTTCCACACTTTATAACCAAGATAAAGGAGATGGATTTTCATTCATGAATTTGTTCCATCAAAATTTAGTGCTTCCTTTTTAAAAGACATCCTAGATCTTCCTCAAGCTGTTAGGCTTTCTTCTGAGGAACCTGGCTCTAATACTAGTTGTTGAAATACATAGGACAACTGAGAGGGGAGGGTTGAATCAGTTGTCACAAAAACTTAACCTCATATACATATCAAACAGTCACAAACTTCTTAATTACTAATAATCAAATTTAACCATGAAATCATGAAACTACAGACTTAATCACAATCACACATTCAACAAAGGAGACACCATATTTTTATGTGGAAAACCATATAAGGGAAAAACCACGGTGGGTGTTAGCCCATAGAAATATATAAGTTATAACAATACTGAAAAATAGAGGCTCACTGCCTATGTGGCTTACTACCCAAAATGCTCACTACAAAGATCAGCTCACTGCCAAGGGGTGGCTCACTGCCAAAGATTTTTGAACTATTTGATAGCATCTACTCTATGCCTGAGTTTAGTTCCATTGAAGCATAATATTCTTCATCTGCTTTGCTCTTCTACTCTTCACACTTATCTTCTCATTTTTGCACACTCATTCATTTTTCACAATTACATTACAAGTCTTTATACAAGTCATCAAGCTTGGAATGTACATCAAGGTCAGCAATACATTCATCAACCATTGGAACAATCTTTGAAGTCGGCATTACAAAATATATATAGAAAGAAGTCTAGACCTAATACAAAAATTAGCTAAGGGAGAGATGTAAAGATGTATGCTGATCACACCATGCCTTATCTAGGACTCAAACACAATCCTTCACACCATGAAATGCTTCTACAATCTTCAAGGCATCTTTGTGAATAATGAAATCAACCAAGTCGGCCAAGACTGGTGAGAACACTAGGGCAACTAAGAACATTCTTCATCCATGATTCAAATTTCTCTTTGCAGACCAATCCAAGGGTAGGAACATGATCATTAGACATCCACAAGCACATTTAAATCATCAGGAACAACCGCACAACATCTAACCATTATGTCAAGAAGATTCTTCAAACTGGAGCACATAAACAACATTGCCAGCTACTGTCATAAGAAAAAGATTGCTTGCGGACCACTAGATCATGAACCATTGGAGGTGAAGGCCCACATCATCATCCTAGACTTAACTCTAGAACAACAAACCAAAATACTTCAATGCAGAGGAATGCGAAGCATAACATTTTCTCCCTGTCACCACTAAACATATAGAAAAAGTAGTTTTCACTCTGGTGAGCATAGCTCACTCAAATCTTAATATTGGAGGATCAAACTTGGAACATAGTATCTTCACACAAGCCTCAAAATAACTTCCAATCTGCAGACAAAGATATTTAATCTATAGAAAATGTGGAGCTATCTGTTTGACTGTTCTTTTGCAAACAGAGATACTCTGCAACACACTATTTTTACTAGAGGAGCAAATTTTCTCAATATCCTCAATATCAGGCTTTCCAATACTTACATAGGCAAACATAAATAATCTAAGAAATAAAACAAGAGCACAATTGACATCAATGACAACACTGATATGTTGACATCAATGACAACACCGATTAGGCACATATTTGCAATAGTAACTATTTAGGTCAAAATATGGTTGACATATACATGCATGGTATGATTAAAAAAGTGACTTTTAAATAGTGGTTTTTAGACATGTCTATTTCTTAGAATTAGCCAAGATCAACAAATGAAAACTAATATGAACTTCCACAAAGCATAAGCACATAAAAGCCAAAATGTATAATCAAGAGATCACATCAAGAGATGATGAAAAAGTACAAAGAGCCTTGCTTATGTAGGCAAGGAGAAGGAGGTGTGAAGGAAACAAATAGCTATGACTAACCCTCTATTTGGTGAACACATGTGTGCACAAGTGGAGGGTGATGGACAAATGTCTCCAACCTCCCACAAGGTGAACAAAGAATATCTCCAATATCTAATGAGGTGAAATGTCAAAATGACTAACCTCATGTGAGAACATGTGGTGAGACAAAAAATTGACTAACCTCAAAAGTGAACATAACCTTTAATGTCAAGGCTAAGTTAGACTTAGCCACTAAGTGTGACTTATGACTAGGTGTGGGTTAGGATAAACCCTACACTCTAACACTATTGAAAATAAATTTGTATCATCTGGGTATTAAAATAAATTACATATATGGAAACTAGACTTCGAGTACTACATTTCATATTACCAACTTTTTTTAAGATTCAATCTTTAAGTGCTTCAAATTTTTTGGTCAAATGTGACAAATTCTAAAAATCAGGGAAAACATGTCCACTTTTGGCCAAAAAGTGGACTCAACTTCTTGCACACACAGTTGCTTCAAACTAACAAATTAGAGTGACTTTCCATTTACTTGGAGGGGAAAGTTTTACATATTCTAAAGGGTTTCAACCACTTCATTTAGTTCTCAACACTAAAAACCACTTATCTAGATGAGCATAAAGTACAAAAATTAGTCAAGAATAGCTTTGATGTAAGATTTGGAGAACCATTGTGAGTATTCCTCCTCCCTCTTATTCTCTTCCTTTTGCTCCTCCACCCCCTATTACATTGGTAACTCCTTCAAACTCTCCTTATTCTACATTTCTACCATCACCCCTTAATTCCCTCGAGGAATAATCCCTTCACCCCATCATATTGCTACAATGCCATCATCCCCATACACTCAATTTCCTCCATCCCCTCCATTCTCACCACCCCATATTCTGACCAAAGTTGAACCCCAAGCCCCCATGCAACAACAATTTGTGCAACCACCCTCGTAATACTCCTATCCCTCCTAATATCCTTAATACCCTTATCCATGGGTCAATTTATACCAATTGGAGGATATCACCTCCTGACCTTTCAAACACTTGTCATCCCATTCCAACAAACTTTTGATTCCCAATAATCACAACCATCCCCATCTCCATCTTCAAAGAAACTCAATGTATTATTCAGTGAACAATAATTACAATACACTTGCATAGTCCAAGCCTTTATAAGAGTGTCACCAACAACATATCTTAAGTAATTTTAGTAGCATAATAGTACATACAAAAATCATTATGAAACCTCCATCTCAAGCACACAATAAATAGGAGGAGCAATACATGAAACCATCAAATAGTAATTACGAAATGAAGAACTAAAAATACCCAAAATGTGGTGCCTAAACCCTTAGTTAAAATATAACACTCAAATCTCAAGAGGCATAAATTTGATGGCTATATTTAGATATTTTATTCTAAAATATTAAAATTTTAAAAATATTATATCACTTAAAGAAAAGATTTTAAGGATTTTTAGCCGATAGGCATCTATATGAGAATGAAGCTACCAGAATTAGGATAGTAGATAGTATTTTAGGATTTAACTGTGTGCGTGAGAGAAAAACACGCACACAGTTAAATCTTGAAATACTATCTACAATCATTATGGACTGTGGAAATTTGATGTCTATCATGGAATTAAGATAATCTGGCAGTCAGACATTGTTTTCCCATTTTTTTGGTAGTCAAAAATCAATCAGTACATAAATGGGTTTAATTCTTTGGGAGAGATGTCTGTTTCTGACTTTCTGACTATTTCTTCACTTTAATTAAAAATGAATCAAAAATAATTTAGGATTTTTGTCTTTGTGGCACATTTTTAGTGTTTATACAGCTATTTGTCTTACCCTTAATAATAAATACACAACTGATGTTTTTATTTCTTGGTAATAAAAGTATCCTTGTTTTATTATTTATTAAAATAATCTGGTTTCCTTCTCTCCATTATGCGATTTATTATTAGTGCTTATTACATATTTCATCAATTGTTGATTAATTATACAAGACACAACAAAGTGCATCAAAACATTTATTCCAGCTACTGCCACGATTGATAAAATACTAGTATACGTATATTTTAAAAAATATATCTAAAGTATGCCAAGAGATATCCTTCTTGAGGTGCCTATTTTTTAATCAATTTACTACAAATAAATGGAAATAGGCACCTCGAGAAGGATATCTCTCAACGTACTTTAGATATATTTTTTAAAATATAGGTATACTAGTAGCATCTAGAGCGCAAGCATAATTCTAACTATATTATATACCCTATTAAGAATTATTATTTTATAATATAATATTATAACATAGGTTAGATATATTATTATAAAATATTATATATAATATATATAATAATTACAATTATATATTATAATATATCTCTCAGCATATTTTATACTAAACTAACCCTAAATGTAAAGGCCTTAACCCTAATTATATTATTTGTTAAGGTTCAGATGAAGGTTAGATTTAGAATTATGGTTTTGTTTAGGGATTGGTTTATGATATAAGGCTTATAAATAGGGTTAGATATAGGTTTAGGATTATAAATCAATGCTAAGTGTAATCATCTGATTATGGTTAGAATTAGAATTAGGGTTAGATTGAGGGTTATGATTACAATTAGGATTTGGGTTAGGGTTAGAACCAAGGTTAGATTAGAATTAGGGTTTTGTTTATGAATATAGTTAAGGTCAAGGTTATAACCCTAATTCTAATCATAATTCTAACCCTAATTATAACCCTAGAACCCTAATTGTACCCTTAACCCTATTTCTACCCTTAGATCTACTTAACCCTAATTCTATCTCTAATCGTAATTGTATTGATAATCTTAATTTTATCTTTAACCCTAACCCTTATTTTTGTTAATTATATTTGTAACCATTAATCTAATGCTATCCCTAAAAGTAACTGTAACCCTAACCTTAATTGTATCCCTAATACTAACCATAATTCTATGTATAGATCTAACCTTGATTCTAACAAAAACATAATTCTAACCCAACCCTAAACCTAACCCTAACATTTAGGCCAATACTAACCCTAATTCTAACCTAAACCCTAATCCTAACCCTAATTCTAACACTAATTCTAACTCTAACCGTAATTCTAACCATAATTCTTACCGTAATAATAACACTAATTATATTCCTAACCTTAATTCTAAACCTAATAATAACCCTAACCCTAATTGTATCCTTAACTTGTAATTCAATCCAAATTGTAATGATAACCCTAACCTTAATCCTGACAATAATGCTAACCTTAGCGCTAATTGTAACCTAAACCCTAACCCTAACCCTAATTCTAACCATATCCTAACCCTAACCTTAATCTTGATAGTAATGCTAACTCTACCTCTAATTCTAACCCTAACGATAACCCTAATTCTAACCCTAAGCCTAATTCTATCCCTAAGCCTAAAACTAACCTTATTTGTAATTCTAATTCTAAATTGAACCTAAACTCTAACCCTAATTATAGCCCTAACCTCTAATTTAAATCAAAATTGTAACTATAACCCTAACCCTAACATTAATCCTAATAATAATTCTAACCCTAACCCTAATTTTACCCCTAGATCTACTTAACCCTAATTCTATTCATAATTCTAACCCTCACCATAAACTTGACTCTAACACTGATTTGATTCATAATTCTAACCCTAATTCTATTCATAAATTTAATTCTAACACTAATTTAAACCCTAACCCTAACCCTAATTGTAGCCCTAACCTCTAATTTAAAATGAAGTTTTAACTATAACCCTAACCCTAATGTTAATCTTGATAGTAATTCTAACCCTAACCCTAATTCTACCCCTAGATCTACTTAACCTTAATTATATTCATAATTCTAACCCTAATTCTATTCATAATTCTAACCCTCAACATAAACTTGATTCTAACATTGGGGTAAGTGCAAGAAGATGGGGGCCAAAAAGGGGTCTTAAGTGGCCACTTTTTTTTTGAAATCAAGAAATACTGGCCTTGAATGAGAAATTGAGCATAGTTACACTCAAAATTTTGAGATGCAACCAACACAATGTTCATAGTACTCTGAGTCTACTTTCTAAACTACTATTTTTTTTAAAATGGCATAGATTAAGGGGTTCAAAAGAGGGAGCCACATAAATTGGTGTTGTTTCTGTCAAAAAAACATAACATAGCATGTTTTGTGGCTCCCTCAAAAGGTCAACTTTTTTTTTGGTATTTTAAAAATCACTTTAGTGAGAAATTAGCTAATAGCATGTAGTTTATGCCTGATTTTTCTGATAATTTTTTGATGAATATTTGATTTTTTACTAATTTTCAAAGTGGACACATCCTAAAAAATAGAATTTTGGCCGTGCTACCCCTATAAATTTTGAAAACTAATTGAAAATCATTTTTTTCTTTTTTTAATATTTGTAGAATGGAATCTAGTTTCTAAATATATAATTTTTTTGAAATTTCAATGAATAGTTAATTTACAATGAAAAAAAGACCAAACAGTGGTTTTTTTCCCAAAAACGGACACACAAACAAAAGAAATTAAAGATGAAAGGCTTAACATTGTTAAAATGTGAAAAATATCACATCGTCAAATAGCTAAGAGAAAGCCTAACATTGCCCAAGTGTTCGATTTGTTCGACCTTGAAACACATGCAAATCTAAGGGTTAGCACAAATGAAATTATGTGAAATCTTGAAGAATATGGAAAAACACGTATGTGGCTGTTCAAAAGGCACTCCAAGCCTTTGGGTTGGAAATCCAAAGCAAATCCCAAGCCCAGGGCTTGGGATTCCCAAAGAAAAACATAACACGAGTGTGTTATAATGCACTCGCATTATGTTTTGCTTTGCATTTTTCCTTTTCCGCAAAAGTTTGTGTTGTTTGTCATGTTTGAAATAATGCAAGCACATTATAACGTGCTTGCGTTATGTTCCCCTTAAATTTTTTTATGTTCAATGATATTAATCATGTATGTATGTATGTATGCCTATATGCCTATATGTATGTATGTATAGTGTTAAGGGTAGAGGAGGGTAGAGATGGGAGTGACCCAGATAGGGGAGGAGAGGGGTGGATAAGGATTGAGTGATTAAGGTTTAACGTTGAGGGTTGAGAGTTTAGGGATAGGATTTAGAGTTTAGGGATAAGGGATTAGAGTTTAGGACCTTGAGGGATTAGGGTTTACGGTTGAGGCTTTAGGGATAGCGTTTAGGGTTAAGGGTCGAGGGATTAGGGTTAAGGTAGAGTGTTGAGGGTAGAGGGATTAGGGATAGGGTTTAGGGTTGAGGGATTAGGGTTTAAGGTATAGTTTAGTAGTTCTTGTGGATAGAGCTAGTAAACAATGGGAGATTATGTGCCTGTTTCATAACAATATACCTCCCCTAAGTGTGGGGTGGACAGCAAGAAACATAGATGTACCCCAATGCAAATCTTTTCTCATAATGATCATCCTTCTGATTTCAACTGTTAATTACTCACTGTGGATGTACCATACGCAAAGCTTTTCTCATAGTGTGTACACCTATTGGCATAATGAACCCTAGATGGGCGAGAAAAACATGCCATATAACATTACTAAAATTAAAAAAGTTCATAGCCATTTTTCTGACATATTCTTGCAACTCAAATATCTTTAAGAGAAGAGTGTAAAAAATGATGGGTTTAACAACCTAACATAAGGCAAAGCAGTTTTGTTGGGTTTAGGGATAGGGTTTAGGGTTGAGGGATTATGGTTTAAGGTATAGTGTTGAGGGTTTAGGGTTGAGGGATTAGCATTTAGGGTTGAGGGATTAGGGTTTAGGGTTGACGGATTAGGGTTTAGGTTTGACAGATTAGGGTTTAATGTTGAGAGTTGAGGGTTGAGGGTTTAGGGATAGGGTTGTTGGTCAAGGGATTAGGGTTAAAGTAGAGTGTTGAGGGTAGAGGGATTAGGGATAGGGTTTAGGGTTAAAGGTTTAATGATTGAGGGTTGAGGCTTTAGAGCTGAGGGTTAAGGGATTGGGGTTTAAAATATAATGTTGAGCATTGAGGGTTTATGGATAGGTTTTATGGTTTAATTTTTAAGGGTTAAGGGTTGAGGGATAGGGTATAGGGTTTAGGGATAACAGATTAGGGTTTAAGGTATAGTGTCGAGGGTTGAGGGTTTAGGAATAGGGATTACGTTTAGGGTTTAGGGATGAGGGATTAGGGTTGAGGGTTGAGGGTTGAGGGATTAGGGTTTAAGGTATAGTGTCAAGGGTTGAGGGTTTATTGATAGTGTTTAGGGTTGAGGGTTGAGGGATTAGGTTTTAGGGTTGATGGATTAGGGTTTAAGGTATAGTGTTGAGGGTTGAGGGTTTAGGGAAAGGGTTTAGGGTTGATGGATTAGGGTTTAGGGTTGACGGATTAGCGTTTAATGTCGAGGTTACGGTTAGAGTGTCGAGGGTAGAGGGATTAGGGATAGGGTTTAGGGTTCAAGGTTTAAGGATGGAGGGTTGAGGCTTTAGGGATGAGGGTTTAAGGATTAAGATATAGTGTCAAGTGTTGAGGGTGTAGGGATAGGGTTTAAGTTTTAAGGGTTAAGGGTTGATGGTTTAGGGATAGGGTTTAGGTTTGAGGGATTAGGGTTTAGGGTTGATGAATTAGGGTTTAATGTTGAGATTTGAGGGTTGAGGGTTGAGGGATAGGGTTAATGGTCAAGGGATTAGGGTTAAATAAGAGTGTCGAAGGTAGCGGGATTAGGGATAGGGTTTAGGGTTCAAGGTTTAAGGATTTAGGGTTGAGGCTTTAGGGATAAGGGTTCAGGGATTAGGGTCTAAGATATAAGGGTTGAGGGATTAGGATTGAGGGTCGAGGGATTAGAGTTAAGGGTTGAGGGATAGGGTTGAGGGTCAAGGGATTAGGGTTAAAGTAGAGTTGTGAGGGTATAAGGATTAGGGATAGGGTTCGAGGGTTTATGGATAAGGGATTAGGGTTTAAGGTATAGTATCGAGTCTATTGAGGGTTTAGGAATAAGGATAGCATTTAGGGTTTAGGGATGAGGGATTAGAGTTGAGGGATGACAGATTAGGGTTGAGGGTTGAGGGATTAGGGTTTAGGGATAAGGTTTAGGGTTGAGGGTTGAGGGATTAGGGTTTAAGGTATAGTGTTGAGGGTTTAGGGATAGGGTTTAGGGTTGAGGGATTAGAGTGAAGGGTTGAGGGATTAGGATTTGATGTTGAGGGTTGAGGCTTTAGGGTTTTGGGCTTTGGGATAGGGTTGAGGGTCGAGGGATCAGAGTTAAGGGTTGAGGGATTAGGGTTTGACGTTGAGGGTTAAGGGTTGAGGTTCGAGGGTCAAGGGTTTAGGGATAGGGTTGAGGGTTGAGGGATTAGGGTTAAAGTAGAGTGTGGAGGGTATAAAGATTAGGGATAAGGTTGGAGGGTTTAGGAATAAGGGATTAGGGTTTAAGGTATAGTATCAAGTCTGTTGAGGGTTTAGGAATAGGGATAGCATTTAGGGTTTAGGGATGAGGGATTAGAGTTGAGAGATGACGGATTAGGGTTGAGGGATTAGGGTTTAGTTATAATGTTTAGGGTTGAGGGTTGAGGGATTAGGGTTTGATGTTGAGGGTTGAGGGTTGAGGCTCGAGGGTCAAGGGTTTAGGGATAGAGTTGAGGGTCAAGGGATTAGGGTTAAAGTAGAGTGTGGAGGGTATAAGGATTAGGGATAGGGTTGGAGGGTTTAGGGATAAGAGATTAGGGTTTAAGGTATAGTATCGAGTCTATTGAGGGTTTAGGAATAGGGATAGAATTTAGGGTTTAGGGACGAGGGATTAGAGTTGAGAGATGATGGATTAGGATTAAAGGTTGAGGAATTAGGGTTTAGGGATAAGGTTTAGGGTTGAGGGTTGAGGGATTAGGGTTGAGGGATTAGGATTTGATGTCGAGGATTGAGGCTTTAGGGTTTAGGGTTTAGGGTTTAGGGGTATGGTTGAGGGTCGAGGGATCAAAGTTAAGGGTTGAGGGATTAGGGTTTGACGTTGAGGGTTGAGGGTTTAGGTTCGAGGGTCAAGGGTTTAGGGATAGGGTTGAGGGATAGGGGTAAGGGTCAAGGGATTAGGGTTAAAGTAGAGTGTGGAGGGTATAAGGATTAGGGATAGGGTTGGAGGGTTTAGGGATAAGGGATTAGGGTTTAAGGTATAGTATCGAGTCTGTTGAGGGTTTAGGAATAGGGATAGCATTTAGGGTTTAGGGATGAGGGATGAGAGTTGAGGGATGACGGATTAGGGTTGAGGCTTGAGGAATTAGGGTTTAGGGATAAGGTTTAGGGTTGAGGGTTGAGGGATTAGGGTTTAAGGTATAGTGTTGAGGGTTTACGGATAGTGTTTAGGGTTGAGGGATTAGGAATTGACGTCAAGGGTTGAGGCTTTATGGTTTAGGGTTTAGGGATAGGGTTGAGGGTCGAGTGATCAGAGTTAAGGGTTGAGGGATTAGGGTTTGATGTTGAGGGTTGAGGGTTGATGTTTGAGGTTTGAGGGTTTAGGGATAGGGTTGAGGGTCAAGGGATTAGGGTTAAAGTAGAGTGTGGAGGGTATAAGGATTAGGGATAGGGTTGGAGGGTTTAGGGATAAGGGATTAGGGTTTAAGGTATAGTATCGAGTCTATTGAGGGTTTAGGAATATGGATAGCATTTAGGGTTTAGGGATGAGGGATTAGAGTTGAGGAATGACAGATTAGGGTTGAGGGTTGAGGAATTAGGGTTTAGGGATAAGGTTTAGGGTTGAGGGTTGAGGGATTAGGGTTTAAGGTATAGTGTTGAGGGTTTATGGATAGGGTTTAGGGTTGAGGGATTAGAGTGAAGGGTTGAGGGATTAGGATTTGACGTTGAGGGTTGAGGCTTTAGGGTTTAGGGTTTAGGGATAGGGTTGAGGGTCGAGGGATCAGAGTTAAGGGTTGAGATATTAGGGTTTGATGTTGAGGGTTAAGGGTTGAGGTTTTAGGGTCAAGGGTTTAGGGATAGGGTTGAGGATCAAGGGATTAGGGTTAAAGTAGAGTGTGGAGCGTATAAGGATTAGGGATAGGGTTAGAGGGTTTAGGGATAAGGGATTAGGGTTTAAGGTATAGTATCAAGTCTGTTGAGGGTTTAGGAATAGGGATAGCATTTAGGGTAGGGATGAGGGATTATAGTTGAGGGATGACAGATTAAGGTTGAGGGTTGAGGATTTAGGGATAAGGCTTAGGGTTGAGGGATTAGGGTTTAAGGTATAGTGTTGAGGGTTTAGGGATAGGGTTTAGGGTTGAGGGATTAGAGTGAAGGGTTGAGGGATTAGGATTTGATGTTGAGGGTTGAGGCTTGGAAGTGTCAGTTGATGAAGCACAGGATGTGGTCATCCCTTCTTGTGTTAAGGAAGATAATGCATTGGATGTGATCAATCTATAGCAGGACAAAATGCCATCGCGTTATAACGCGCTCGCGTTTTGTCTTGCTATAGAAACGGTAAAAAAGTGTTGACCCACATGATCCAGGCCCACATGCTTTGTTTTCATACTGATTTTATGCGTGCTCTGACAAAAAAGAAGTGCTTTCATGTTGTTGGGAAGTTCACATGCACATTTGACACATTCTACCACCTTTGCATGAACTTTCCACCACCTTTTCTGCTTTGCCAACTTGAGAAGGAGGAAATAACATAGTTTTCACACCAAGTTTGATATATATCTATTTAGGTTTTAATTTTTGTAGTGTTACAATGTTAATTGTGATTCAATTTTAAGAATTTATCATTATAGATTGGTTAATAGTATTGTTGTTAGTAATTATATTTGAGTGTTATTCAATTTAACATTGAAAAGGAAGCAAGTGGTGAAAAACTCAAATTGTTGAGGAGTTTGATGCAAGAAGAAAAAAACACTACATAATTGGGTACTCTCTCCATTCGAATCTTCATTTTTTAGGCATGTCAAGTCTTTACATGCATGTTCTTTACATTTTTGTTAATTCTATTTGAATTACTTTATCATGTTTTATCATACATGTTTAAAATATACACATTCCCAATCAAGAAAGCAGCCTACAATCTCACATGATGCCATATATATTTTCTACACTTGATCTCTTTAATAATTATGTGTAATAAATAGACCTTAACATACCATGATGTCAAACTATACAAGAATAAATCCTTACAACATAATAAAAATGCAATCCCACTATTATCTTGTATTCATTTCTTAGAAAGTAATATTGGTCTCTTTATCATGCTACAGACAAATTCTCCATCATGCCAAGGAAACGATCAAGAATTAAACCAACACAGGAAGAGATAGAAGCTAAGAATGCAAAGAAAGTAGTGGCTATGAGGGAACTTTGTGAGAAGAGGAAATTGGACATGATAAATGAAGACATCCCAATTGAAGAGGAACCACAACCATCACAAAGAGAATGAATGCAAAAACTTTGTGCTACGAGAGATTTGAATACCATAGTTGGAGACATGTCCTCTACCGCAAGTCAACATGTAGGGACACCATCTACCACATCTCAAGTTGAGAGTACATCATCACTCACATGTGATGAAGGAGGTATGCCATCATTCCCACCTCAACCTCAAGGTATGTCATCTATTCCATCTTCGATCAAAGGTATGCCATCTAGCCCATCTCATTTAAATATTGATGAAATTCCTAATGTTGAGATGAATTTACCTAACTTAACACCACCTAGAATTTTGCATAGAAAGCTAAAGTATTTGATTGATATTGATGAGAATATTTTGCAGCCAATGGAAGGTAAGATTCCAAAACACACTTGTAAAAGATATGCTCATAAGATTTAGAGATTGTTCTTTGAAAAGTTAAATGAGACTGCAAGATGTCAACTATTCATTGAAATGATATGAAGTATAAAGTATAGGTCCATCATGAAGATTCTTGGGTTGGGAACATCAGAGGCTTCAAGTGAAAAATCTATTGTCAAGAATCTAATGAGTGCGTATGAGAGTGTGGGTAACACCTCACGCACAAAATATAGTAATGCAACACGACGTGTGATTACATCGACTATAGTAAGTAGTCAAACGATGAAAGCTCATCTCATTAGAAAGACGAGTCAAGAATTGAGAATTAATAAGAAAACTTTATCAAGATTTATTGGAAGAAACCAAAGAATTAAGGACACTAATGCCAATGAATTATGGGCGTTCTCGGGGGAACTACCACAAAAAGATAAACCAATTGTTGAAGCATTGAGATCACTAATTGAATACTTTTGGAAGAATTACATAAGGGTATATCCAAATAAAAAGGATGTGGTAAGAAGGAGAATTGGTAGTCAGAACCATGAGCCACATCCAAAGCATTTTTTGGATGAGACTCAAACACAGTTTTATGGTAAATTTCTAGAGAAGTATCCTCAAATTAAAATTTGTCAAAGATATTTTGAAATGCTAAAACCTTTCTATGTCAAGATAAATCACACACGCACTACTTGTTGTAGATATATTGAATTTTCTAACCATTTTCATGCTTATAGGTCTATATGTTTAGATATGCATACTAATATTGATTTGCATGGTTGTGCCATATGTGCCCCACCAACATCTTCAAGAGACTTCATATCAAGAATGTTATGTGAAAGAAAGAAAGGTCAAATATTCTACAAGAAAATTATGCTTGGATGGCACATGTCATCATTGCAGTGGCTTGCAACATTTGCCAATATGTGAACATATGGAAAGAACACATGCAGTTGGAAATGAACTAGTAGAGTTTGGCAAGTATAAAATAGTCGCATACAATACAAAAGATGGTAAAGAAGCAAACAGGTGTGAATTGGTTATTGAAAAGATTCCAGTGTATCAGTTTATGCCTATATTTTGTAATAGCATAGTGTATGAGTATGCAAGACATGCCCATAGAGCTCGATGGTTGGACTTGCATATCAAGTTATGCAAGGACACATTTCTAGTTGGTAGCATTGTTTCAGTCATCAACTTTGCAGAGAACTACAGTCTACAGCCATAGTGTGAGGTGCAATCACAATATTACAACTCCACGTAGGTTTCTATATTTGTGCACATCGCATTCATTCATGCAAATGATAGTATAGAGGATGACAAAAAGATCATAAGGGAGTATAATTTCTATATTAGTGATGATCACACGCATTCTACGGAGTTTGTGCAAGGTTGCTTTCAGGTGTTCTACAATGATTTGGCTAGAAGGGGTAGCATATCGTTCAGTTAGCATATCATATGGTCAAATAACTATGCGTCATAGTTCAAGAACTTGTAGAATTTCTATTGGCTGAGTAGGAGGCATAATTTTACAAGTGTTCAGCATATGTGGAACTTTTGTGAGGCCGGGCATGGAAAGGGGGAGCATGATGGTGCATGAGCATGTATCAAAAGAGCCATAGCACGAGAAGAGTTAAAGTATAAAGACAATGCAAAGTTGATAGATGCAAAATCGATTGGCAAGTGGTGTAATGCTTCCATGGGTCCAGGTAATGAAGGTAAGTCTTTAGTTCATAGATTTTTTAGTTGATAGATGATACTAACATTGCACCATATGAGGACTGTTGTACATTGACAGGATCAAATGAGTTGCACTCTTTCAGAAGCTCAATTGCAGGTTCATGGAGTATCCATATGTGAAAGATGTCATGCTTTTGTTCTTCCTATACAATTCAAGTCTGGGATGAGTGCGAGTCAAAGTAATGGGTTGACGAATGGCAGTTAAGTTATCTTAGCCCACTTGACACGTATCGACCCCCGATGGCACTGGAACTAACACAGATGGAATCATTAGTTGACTTTGACCGCATATCAGATTTAGTTCAACCAGGTAATATAGGGCACATATATGCATCTAATTTCATCTAGTTCAACCAGGTAATGTCATCTTACTTTGTAGTGTTTTTATAATTTTGACTAATTTTATCTAATTTGCTACACATATCAATGTAGGGCACGTATATGCAGTTATTGCAGATGAAGATAATGAAGAGGGAACATATTATTACTTATGTCATTGTGTTGACGCCAAAAAGAAATTGGAGGCCCATATTAGAGATGGAGAAAATATCAAATACCCTACAGGCTCAGTGGTTATTACTGGAACATGGCTTAGAAGGTACCCACATAAGAGTGTTAATATCTGGTTATTTCAAGACTTTGACACGCATCGGAAGATTGTTCATTACTCGAACCTTGTTGTGGCATCCAATGTTCATTTGATAAAGTATCGGGGTAGACCTTTGAACAAAATCTTGTGGAAGATGCGTGAGTCTGACCATGAAGCAATACTTAACACAATAAAGAGTAGAGTAGACCCAGATGGTTCACTGGATTAATTTGTAAGTATTCACATTGATTTTGTAAAGTCATGTTACATTGAGTTGTAAGTATGCACATTAATTTGTAAGGTTTGTCTTTCTTTTATTTCCTCCTGCATTTTTACACATATACACATTTTTACATCATCATGTTATGCATTTTTGGTGTCCTGCTCCTGACGCAACCAAACTCATAACTCACCCTCCTTCCTCTAGACACCATTTGATGATCTCTCCAACACTCTGGATCTAGGGTGCCCAATCATGATGATGACCTATATACCATTCTCCCAAGGCACTCATAATGAAGAAAAGAAGACCAAGGGTGCCCAAGCTTAATAGACTTATTTCTTTCAATTTTGATGATCCAAACTCTTCCAAAACAACATCCACTTTCATGCGTTTAGATCTTCCTTCACATACAGGGCGCCAAATCAAGTTGAAAAATCTACATAAGGGTGCCAAAATGGATGAAAGGAAACATGAAATTTGCCTTAGGACTCCATGCTAAGGTTTGAGCTATTAAAGTCTCTTGATATTAGGCGCTCATGATGATAAAACTTAGAGTTTTTTCCTTTCCTAAGCGCTCATCTAAGATGTTTGAATGATAAGGAGTGCCTAGACCTCTATAATGTACATTGGGTGCCAAAATCAAGGTGATTTTAAGTCACTTTGAGTCATTTGGGGTCAGTTTGAGTCTTTGAGTCATGTTGAAAAAAAGGTGTCAATGTTGTCAAGTTGCACAAAGCAACTTTTGTATTTTTGGTGTCCTGCTCCTGATGCGACCAAACTGATAGTTCCAATGCATCCGGATGGGTTCATTTAGGCTAGGCAAGTTTTTTTTTTCACCCAAACATGTCGAAACAGTCTGAGCTACATTGTGCCGACGATATCCCTGAAGAGTCTAAAGTGTAAAAAGGTAGCAATCTTTGACGAGATGTTACTCAAAAACTGTGTCACTTAAAAACATTTCATCTACGGAAACATGATCATGTAGAGTGCCTCTACAATAACCTCTCTCAGTTTTTTATATCTCTGAGGCATTTGCCCATGGTGAAAGGTTTTCTACTGCCCCAAAAATCATCAGAAGGAGGCAATGTAAAGTTGCAAAGGGTTGTAACTTTCATCTTGCTCCTGATGCAACCAAACTGACTATTCCAACACATCTAGATGGGTACATTTACGCTAGGCATGGTCCTATTTTCACCCAAACATGTCGAAATAGTCTGAGCTACATTGTGCCGACGATATCCCTGAAGAGTCCAAAGTGAAAAAAGGTAGCAATCTTTGACAAGATGTTAATCAAAAATCATGTCACTTATAAACATTCCTTCTAAGGCAATACGATCACGTAGAGTGCCTCTACAATAACCTCTCTCAATTTTTTTTATTTCTGAGGCATTTGCCCATGGTGAAAGGTTTTCTGCTGCCCCAAAAATTGTTAGAAGGAGGTAGTGTAAAGTTACAAAGGGGTGTAACTTTCGTCCTGCTCATAATGCGACCAAACTGACTATTCCAACGCATCCAGATGGGTACATTTACGCTAGGGATGGTCCTATTTTTCACCCAAACATGTCAAAATAGTCTGAGCTACATTGTGCCGATGATATCCCTGAAGAGTCCAAAGTGCAAAAAGGTAGAAATCTTTGACAAGATGTTACTTGAAAATTATGTCACTTAAAAACATTCCATCTAAGGAAACGTGATCACATAGAGTGCCTCTACAATAACCTCTCTCAGTTTTTATATCTCTGAGGCATTTTCCCGTGGTGAAAGGTTTTCTACTGCCCCAAATATCGCCAGAAGGAGACAATGTAAAGTTGCAAAGGGGTGTAACTTTCATCTTGCTCCTGATGCAACCAAACTGACTGTTCCAACGCATCTTGATGGGTACATTTACGCTAGGCATGGTCCTATTTTTTACCCAAACATGTCAAAACAGTCCAAGCTACATTGTACCGATGATATCCTTGAAGAGTCCAAAGTGCAAGAAGGCAGCAATCTTTGACGAGATGTTACTCAAAAACTGTGTCACTTAGAAATATTTTGTCTGAGGCAACGTGATCACATAGAGTGCCTCTACAATAACCTCTCTCAATTTTGTATATCTCTAAGGTGTTTGCCTGTGGTGAAAGGTTTTTTGTTGCCCCAAAAATTGTTAGAAGGAGGCAGTGTAAAATTACAAAGCATTGCTAAGAAATCCTCAATACTCAAGCACTCCAATGAACTGAAGCAACTTCTTCTTAGGCGCAAATGTAAGGGTACACAAGGGGAAAATGGCACCTAGATGACTTAGTGTATTTCTATGACTTCATTCACATGTTTAAATGTTTGAGAAACTCTCCTTTACTAAGCGCTTGTCCTCATGTCAATGTTCAGCTTTATACCTCCTAGGCGCTCAATTAGGTGATGTCATTATATACAACTTACCCTTAGGCACCAATCTAGCTTCTTCAATCCATCACACTTCTAGGTGCTCAAATTGAGGTCTTGGACTTGTATCTTATTCCTAGGTGCAATGGGATGATCTTCCTAAATCTAGGCACATATATAGGTAAAAAGAAGAGCAAAGGGCACCTAACACAAGTTGGTCCATAATTATCACTTTAAATGATTTAAAACAATTGTAATGGCTTAAAGAGGTCAATCTCCATTAAGAGATTCATTCAAAAGGTGTCTTTCAATGCAATTTCTCCCTTAGGCGCCAGAATGGGTTTGTACTGATGGAGAGTGCGCCTAGATTTAAATGTCTTTATACTTGCAATTTTGCAATTCTAAATGATGAGACATGTCTTAGAATGAATTCTATCTTTCAAGCACTCACTCCAAAAGGTCATCTCATGCAATTTCACCCAAGGTGCTCATTGAGGTGTCCTCAGAGGCTAAAGTGCACCAAACTCAATTGCCTTTATCTTTATCATTTTTGTGCTTTCAACAATTTAAAATGACCTAGAGTGATCCTTTCTCTCAAGGCACTCACCTATTGATATGAAATCAAGTTATTTCCCTTAGGCGCAATTTTAGGCTTGTATGGGTGAAAAGTGTGCCTTACATCCTTAGGTGGTTCTTTCTAATTCTCAATGATTTCAATCAAATGCCAAGTGTCTAAGGAAGCTTTTGTCTTGAGATGATTAAATTTTGAGGTTCAAATCCCTTCCTCAATCAAGGTACAATTTGAGGGTTGTATAGATGAAATTTGACTTCAACTTGGGCGCTCATTTGAGTTGGGAGGAGCTAGAATTTGCGCCTAGATTGGAGATAGATATTTTGGCTCATTTGATGATGGTCTCAAGACTCTCTACCAAGGTGCATTTTGATGATGTTCTTATTTAAACTCTTATGAAGACTATCTCATCTCTAAGTACTCATCCTCATGATTTTCATGCACTTAGACTTCAACGCACCAAAACTAGTAGGAAAATTCACAATGAGCGCCTTTACTTTGGAAGAATTTCTTATTGATCATTAGGCACACTTTGGAGTTGATATGTACTTCCTTTACTTCCATGTACTCAATTCATCATAATTATTGTCAAAGACTTCTCCAAGTTGATTGATAACATGCTTCTTGATGTTAAGATCCTTCATTCACTCCTTCTTAGATCTAGGCACTCATGATGGTGGGTGCCTAAGGTTCAAGATAGGTTCTTTCCACTCATCTTAACTTTCAATCATTGTAGTTAATCTCAAAAGACATCATCCAAAATGAGAAACCTCCAAGACTTTTTATAGTAAGTTGATTTCCTCCAAGATGCCAATACAAGGTTCTTTTGAAGGCAAAAGGTGCCTAGGCTTATGGGGCTCAATTTGATGTATTTATTGAAAGCTCAAGGTGAATTGACGCTTATTGAAAATGCCACTTAGTCCTTCATTTGCATTATAGGCGCCATTTCCTATTGACTTATATGCTCCTCCTCATGCTAGGGCACCATAATGAAGTGGTTTAGACAATAGGTGCACTTCACTTACTAGAGGCTTGCTCTCCTTCCACCTTAGGCACACTTTTATGGTGGAACAAGTGTCAATGGGCACCTTGTCTTAAATGAATGCTCTCTCCAAGTTGGGCACCCTTTTGAGGCTTTATGAGTTGCAAATTGTGCCTTAACCCTTCATGCTTGTTGCTCAATGTTTGAATGTTTAAGAAAGTCTCCTTTAGGTGCTCATCTTAATGACTTTTTCTCAAGGTGCAATCATCCTAATGACTTGGATATTCATCCTAGTGTTTCAGGATATCAGGCTACCAAACTTAGTCATTTTTAGGATCTCAAACATAAAGAATAACATGATGATTCATTTTTTTGTATTGCATATAGTTGACATTGTATGCTACTCATAAAAAATATTAATATTTTTTGTTCAACATGATGATTCTTTTTTTTTTTAAATACAACTTTTATCTTTTAGTTCCAAAATGAGGTTTAGGTGATACTTGAATAACAATAGCTAGCTTATTGGATCAACAAACATCCTATGTAATACAATTAGACTTTAAATATTTGAAGTAGCCATCTGCAAATATCCATTCAAATGTGGATTTATAATGCAAGTATGGATGCCATCAATAAAAAAGATTTATATTAACCAAATATCCATATAGGCATACATCAATATCTGTCGATATAAGTATAACATATATACAAAATAGCCAGATAGGCTTACAAGAATGCCATAGAGGCATACAATGTCAACTATATACAATACAAAATATATGTCCACAAATGCCATATAGGCATACAACAAAGGAACACAATAAAAAGTCATTCCCCTCTAGCTGGTGAAGAGAATAGATCACGAGCAACCTTTGATCTTCTAGGGGATGGAGATGTGCATGTAGGTGGTCTACTACGAACTTGAAGGCTGCTCCTCCTATTTAGTTCTTCCTGCATCTTTAGTTGTTACAATAAAAAGTATAGACATTAATATATAGAAATTACATGTTATAAAAAATGAAACATTTAACAATATAATCACTTACCTCTACCATATAATCTATCTCCTCACTTGCCTCAGTAGCAGGAATAGGCTGTGGTGATGTCATGTCCTATAGAAACCATCTAGATAGAAATTATACTTCAAATCAATAATCTTTTGATTTCTCAAAAATAGACAACTATAACAATGAATGTAAATTGAAATTTACTAATCTGCCTCATACCCCTATTAATTCCATGGAGATATGAATCGCAGAGGCCACACCATGCTCCATTGCCCTATGAACATGGGGAGGTGTCTCCGTAGCCTGCATCATCTGGAAATAAAACAACATTATTCAATTACAAAAACTATAATAGTGATGCAAATCATGGCTCCTAACATACACACACGTTCATCTAAACATGGAAGTACACACAATAAAGCACACAAGTCACATACAAAAATCTAGTAAGTAAAATTCATTCATTAAACTATTTATTTTATTACCTTTGTAAAGCTTTGAAGTCCACCACCACTGGTAGGTGTTTCTGTGAAATGTACAATATTAACCTATTCAACATCTAAAATCATATATTAGAATACCATTCATATAATGATGCTATTCTCATGTAATATTTATAATTGTTTACTAGTTACATACCCCGACAGTAGATGATCTAGTGTAAAATGTAGGTGGAGAACCACTGAAAACTGCATCGACGCTATGACCCTGAAATTTCATTAAAATCATCAATTTAAATTAGTTAATCTTGCATTTCAAAAATAAAATTTAATAAATTAAATTCAATAAACTTGCTAATATTTACCTAAGTATTAAGGCTGAAAGTCTCACTCAGGAGGGTATCTGTCATCACCATCTGCTCAGCTACAGATGTAGCCTGTGCACCTGCGTCCTAACTATCCATGGGGTCATAACCACAGGCTATCCCACAAGCCTGACAAGCATGGGGTGGGACCCTACTCCTCGCACTATCTCCCAAACCACTCTGTGCTACAGGACTAGTATGCTCTATGATGCTCTAGGTCAAGGCACTAATGGACTGAAGTGTATCGACCTCAACACTCTCCTTCACAATGGAAGGGATAGAAACATGCTCATGGGCTTGTCTGCTGATTACTCATTTCACTACCCACTGTGGGTCAAGAAGTGCCCCTGGTCTATCTTGTGCTGACCCCCCACCTCTACCCTGGAAGTCTTGCATATCAAAATAGTTTGGCACTTTATTGAGGACAAACTTGCAGTAGATTTTCCTGAAAAAGTATTGCGGGACCTCATTATTATTGTATGGAGGATGGTCAAAAACCATCCACCACCGCTACCCAAAATTGTCCCTTATCGCTTGGTTGTTGCACCGATGGATAGGGAACTTCTTGTATGTAATGGGTGGAGGTTGATTTGTTTGTGGGTTTGTGAAAATCAAACACAAGTCTAATTTTGTGATTTGTAATTTTTTCACATCTTGGTATGATAGCTTGTTTGCATAATAATCTCTAAACTCTCTCCTCTTATCCGTCCAACTAGTTATTTGCTTGCTAATTGAATCTACATTTGATAACATAGATTCAAGAGATTCAACAAGTGTGGACCTATGAAAGGTTGAAGTGGACGGATCTTTCAACCTTACAATTATATCTTCAATTTCTTTTTTGTTGTTTTCAATTTGCCCCATTATATTTTCTTGTGTTCCAGGGGCATGTCAAGGAATGGATGGAGGAGGTTGTTGTTCTGCAGGATTTTGTGGAGGAGGAGGAGGAGGAGGAGGTGCATTAACATTTTCTGACAATTAACAAAATTTACATCAAAAATCAACTCAAATCTAGCTATTTAGAAACAAATTCAAACAAAAAAATAAATAAAACTCACTCCTTTGGCATGCTCAACGTCATGGAGGCATTTTGGCGATGAATTGCAAAGATTTTTGTGTTGAATTGAGATCTCCAAAATGCGAGCGCACTTCCTAGGGTTTGCAGGCCACGGGTATATAAGAGGAAAAAGAAAAGAAATGAAGTGAAGTGCTTTTTTTTATTTATAGGAAGTAATAACGTGCTCGCGTTATGTATTATTTTTTTTTCAAAACAATGTGGCCACTTTTTGGCCCCCCATCTTTTTGCACTTACCCATTGATTTGATTCATAATTCTAACCGTAATTCTATTCATAAATTTAATTTTAACACTGATATGAACCCTAACCCTAACCCTAATTGTAGCCCTAACCTCTAATTTAAATCAAAATTGTAACTATAACCCTAACCCTAACATTAATTCTGATAGTAATTCTAACCCTAGAACCCTAATTCTACCCCTAGATCTACTTAACCTTAATTCTATTCATAATTCTAACCCTCACCATAAACTTGATTCTAACACTGATTTGATTCATAATTCTAACCCTAATTCTATTCATAAATTTAATTCTAACACTGATCTGAACCCTATCCTTAACCCTGACCTTAGTTCTATCCCTAACCCTAATTCTGACCCTAACCCTAACCCTACTTTTGACCCCGATTCTCATTCTAATTCTCACCCTATTTTTAACTGTAATATTAAACATAGCTCTAATTTAAACCCTAATCTTAACCTTAACTCTAACCCTAATGGTGACCATAATTCAAACCCTAACCCTAACCTTAATACTAACCTTAACCCTAATTGTAACTGTAATTCTAACTCTAACCCTAACCCTAACTCTAATTCTAACACTAACCCTAACCTTATTTCTAACTCTAATTTTAGCCTTAACCCTAATTTTCAGGCTGACCTTGATTGTAATTCTAATTATCAACCTAACCTTAACCCTTATTATAACTAAAGATTTAATTATAAATAAATCCTATAATTAAATACGCTCATATATGGTATTTTAAGATGATAAATAAACCCATTTAATATAATAATTAAATCCATTACATAGAACATAATAAATAAAATCAAAACGTCACTTACATTAAAATTTAATAAAAACTTTAAACTAAAATAAATCATGGAAATAATAATAATGAAGATTAAAATTAAAGAAATATTTATTTCTAAACTTAATCATATACACTATGAATACAACTTATTAAAGGGCAACAATTAAAATTTAAAAATAATAATAATAAAACATCTTAACTCCCGTAAAAGTCCAAGTTGGCTACATTTTAGGAGTTAATAAAGCAATTTACTATTACTATTTTAAATTTGCATAAAACATAGCATAAAAAAATTTCTCTGATTTATCTTTTTATTTTCTCTTAATTGTTTTGGCCAATGTAGGAGAGGATGTACAAATTTCAATCTTCCTCTACTGTTTTTTTTTTTAATATTTTTTCTTTTTGGAGGTTTTGGTTTGCATGGAGAGAGGATGTACAAATTTCAATCTTCTAATGGTTTTGCTTTTGGGTACTTGATTTTTTTGAATATTTTTGTTTTGCAGGGTTTGGAGGTTTTGGTCTCCATGTAGTTAAAGACTAGAGAATTAGGGAAATTAATTAATTATATATATATAGTATGGTATGGAGTCTAGATTTATGGAGATCTAGATTTTTAGAAGAAGAGTAATAGGGAACATCCATTTTGGAGACTTTATATATATATATATATATATATATATATATATATATGAATTGCAATGAATATATTAAATCTACTAAATTTGAAATAAAACAAATTTTAATAAAATAAATTGTCTTCTTATACTTTGTGTTTAACTATGAACTTTATTTATTCCACAATTTTTGCAAAATTCAATTAATACCATTTACTCAAATAACTAAATGAAAAAATTAATCAAATTCATAAAATAAAGCACTATAATTTTATCCATAACTTAATCACTCATTTAAGTATGAAAATTAACCAATTTTAAAAAAAAAAACTAATAATAATGAAATTGAGACAATGTATCCTAAGAGATTTTATTTAGATTTTATAGATTATTAAAAAAATCATAACTATTATTAATGAATAAATTAAATTAAAACTACCAAAGATGGATCTAGTTTAAAAAATAATTCTTAAAAAACCACGGTATTTAAGCTACCACAAAATTCTTATGAATTTATCCGCACAAAATAGAAAAAAAAGGAAAAAAAAGGTGCACTTGCAAAATCCATCTTTCATTTTCTAAAAATCCATCTTTCATTTCCTACTGGTGCTCTTTTTCTGGCATTTATTTACACAGTAAAATTTTAGTTAATTTTTAATTCCAAACTCTCAAAATAGAGAATGCCACAATAAATATGTCAGTAAAATGTTAAGAATAAGAAATATTTTTAATGCCAATTGAAATTGTAGGAACGCCTCTGCAGTACGTAGATCACATTATGAATGTAAAAGAAGCCACAGTTGTAAGGGGAAGATGTTCCAGGATTTATGAAGACTCACTTAGGGTAAGAATTCTCTTTCATTTAGCTTATTTTTTTATCAATAGCAAAATAAATTTTAGATTAAGCATCATTTTAATATTTCTTTTATTCATTTGCAATGATAACGCAAAGAGCCTTGTTGTTGATATGTCCTTGGTAGACAATCTTCGGGAACCTTAACATTTTAAATCATGTTTAAATTCTAGGTAAGCATGTGGTGAAATTTTATTATTTCCAAATATTTACTAGAAAACCATCATAACTATGTTTATGAAATGCTTCTTAAGGTAGCCAACTTGCATCTATGTTATAGATCCTAATCATGCACAACTATTATGTTTTAATCTTTTGTGTTTGTACACACTGACATAATTTGATTTCAAGTATTTAAAGAAACTACTTGAACAATACATAGTATAATTTCAAATACATTTGTTTTTAAATTTTCACTAGAAAATATATATTTTAGGAGGAGCAAAGGAGCATCATGTGATACCAAAGTTAGCAAATACTATTGAATTTAATAAAATTTCTATTTTTTATTTTTTTAATTAATTATATAAATTAATAATAATATTTCTTTTTTTAAATTATAATGTACATAAGAACAAAACATAACCAACATATATTTAAAATTAAAAAAAGGATTAATGAGATGTATATATAAACCTTTAAAATTTATAACTATCATATCTATCTTTAGAAAATCTATCTAAAATACATCAAGATATATCCTTCTTTTTATTTCCTCAATGTATCAACAAAGTATTTTATAAATTTAAAATTCCAAACTGATAATAATTGTAAATGCGTGTAAAAGAAAAATAAACCCACAAGTGAATGAATTTTTTGAATGTTTAAGAATTGGCATGTTAACGGTTCACAAACTTATTTCAAAAAGACTAATAATGGCTTATTTGGACCTTTTAACTACATAGTATGGAGTGGATTTCTATTGCTGCAAGGACTCCCATTAAAATGTTATAAGTATGGGGATTATATTTCTTAATTAAAATAATGTAATAAAAACTATGTGGATATATTTATTAAATATTAAGAAAGCGTTAAATGCTCATTTCCTATTAGAATTCAATGTCCTACTAAATATAATATTAACTTATAGGTGTTTTACACTCACAGCAAGGGCTGAAACATTTAGATTTGTAAACAAATATATAAAATATTTAAATAAATAAATTCATGTAAATAAGATTCATTCGAAAAAAATTCTTGTCCAAATTCTTTTTTGGTTCTTTTTGTGATTTTCTTATTTTCAATTTCTTTTGCTATTTTTTCCAATTTATTTTTAAGTTTTTAGTTTTTATTTTTTGTTTTTTCAAAAAAAATTTTAGTTTTTATTTTTTATTTTTTCCAATTTCTTTTTTGGTTTTTATTTTTTATTTTTTCCAATTTTTTTTCAAATAAATTATGGAAAAAAGATATCCTTTAGATATATTTTTTTAAATATAAATATACTAATACAATATAAGGATCATGAAGTTATGTAGTAATATTTAAAAAAATTATATTCTAATTATAAAATAGCTCTTAAATAAATAAATTAGCTTTTAACAAAATAAAAAAAGAAAAATAAATACTATAGATAAAATAAAATTAAAAAATTGTGTATATATATATGTAGTAAATAAAATAATTATAAATAAAATAATATAATCTTTAATTGGTAAATATATAGGTGTATAAATAATATTATCATTTATAAAATTTAAATTATAATCATATTCTTATTTAACATTCTATTTAACATTTTATCTATGGGCAAATTGGTTGGACTAGACTTGGTATAACTACTAACATAAAATTATTCTTATATATTTATTATATATTAGATCTTAATATTTGAAAGACAACTTCCAATCGATAACCCTCACAGAAATTTTTTTAGATGGGCAGGGTCATGGCTTAAATTTGATGGTCGTATGGCCATATTTGACTATTTTTGCCGTAAAATACAATTAAAATTTTAAAAAGGTCGTATCACATGACAGAGTAGATTTTAGATAGAACGTCAAAATTTCTATAGAGTTATTCTGATATATGTATTTAGTTTATATATAATTTTTTTAAGTAGATAACCGTCATGAAAAATTTGCTTGACAGGCAGGGTCGACCGTGAAACCTAATCACCGAAAATTTTGAGGCACAGGGCACGCTGTACCATCGAGGGTCCGCGGGACCCGCAGTCACACGACAAAGCGGAGGCGCCATGGATTCTATTGCATTCTTCACAGTGGATGGTTAAATAAAATTGAACCCTGGCGCCACGCAATAATTTGACGGTAGTGAGTTTTAGTCTCATTTTACCTACCACAGATTGTGATTCAATAAGGATTGATTTTTCGTTTTATGTCGTGCTACTGCTTTCTATAGCACTCGAGGAAAACAGGGCTTTTACGTGTGATAAACTCGGTATCTTTTTCCCTAGACAATCGTAGTCAGGACCTACTTGGTTTAAGTAAGCTCTACCAATATAGAGTAATGGTTTTCAGAAATGGATGACAATATTTGTATGACGACTAAAATATTATGGTTACTTTTGAAGTAAGGTTTTAGTTGGCACACTCTTTTGGACATGAGTAAAATATGCACGGATAAAAGCAGTTCAATGTTTGACGAGATGGGTAATGAAGTAGTTTATTATAAGTGTAAATGTTCCATGTGTATAAAATTTGTGCAGCAAGAACATAATAGTTAAGATGTCTTTTTTGTATTTTTTATATGATATGTGTGCAAGTTCTAGGAAGTTTTGTTGAAAATGGTCTTCATATAGACAATAGTTTGTGTATAGTGCATTGAAAAGCATTAAAAAAATTGAATGATCAAATGAATTATAAAAGGGTTCAAATGGAGGTAAGTAGGCATATTTTCTCCTCAATGATCCCATTACTTGTGGAAGAGATGTGTTTATTGTCAATGTTATGAAGTATTTTCTCAATACAATATTTTACATGATGAAATTATGCAATGAGAATGGACTATTAGCAGTTCTTACCTTTGTATTTTAGTTGTTATGCAAGTATTATGTCATCTATTTTGAAAACCAAGACTTTCTATTGGTAGAACTTACTTAAGCCAAGTTTAAGTGGAACATTGTTTACTATTAGATGGAAATATTGAAAAAAGTATGAATGATTATTTAGTAAAATATAAAATTTTAAACTATCATGAAGTTAAGTTTTAATAATTTGTATCTTTCTACACCTTTCAATGTGTCTTTTATTGGTTCAACTAGTGGTTTTCTTTATAGCAGTAAAACTATCTTCACATTTATATTATAAGAAACATAATTCTTTCGTTTGAATATTTGGTTTGACCAAAAATGTTTTTTTCTCATAAACAATTCAAATTAAACAACTGTATTTGAATGTTCCATGAATATACAACATTGAAGAAGTTTGGAAAAATAATTAACCGACACAATTAATTATTGGTGAAATGACATCTGTCCACAGTCAAATTTATCGTACCGAAATTTTAGCTTTAGAGGGGACATTTCTGTTGAAGCAACTATCTGGAAATCCCCTATGGGACCACTTGGCTATGGTAAGTTAGAAATATCGGTACAATATGTTAGCCACAAATTAACAATCATGAGATCCAGCCAGCTGAACAGTGTGTATAACACAACAATCATGCGATCCAGTGAAGCCGTTTTCGGGCTCTATTCCTCATGGCGGCACAGCCTCCCCAGTTTGGTAACTATGATGATATGCCTGTTCGTTTTCTCTTCAATTTTAGGATTGCTATATTATTCTATTTATCACAAGATGATGAAGGAAGAGCAGTTAAAGTCAGAGGGAAACCGAAATAACCATCAAGCTACCGTTGTCGCTAGGTGCTCATGTCAACTAGGTCTTTTCTTCTTATTTGTGTTCTTGACAATCGCAGTCTATTTTTTCGTGGCCATCCATGCCATAAGCAAATTTAATGATGCTCAGAACGCTTCATAAATTGATGTTTGGGAGGTCTCCAATATTTGATTGCGGATAAGATCCATTTGGCCGAAGCATCATTCTGTGATTTCAGCATTGTCTAGGTTCCAATTTACAATTCTATTTTGTATATTTCATAATTTTCAAGCATTGTATTTATGTTTTCTGCTCGAGAACATGGATCTCAATTAGAACAATCGGGTGTATTGGGGGACTTGGTAACCAGTGCGTGAATGTGCTGCTATAAGTATTGAATTTGTATTGCTTCAATCAATCAATCTTTCTCTTTTGTGAATATCTTTCTGTTTCTTTCAGTTTTGGCATTTTTAGTCTGTTTAAATAAATTTATTTATAATAAAATCATGAGGATTAAATTGTGTAGAATATGTCTATATGAATATATGGGTTTTTGTATTTGAGATGACTAAAAATATCTTAAAAAATCAATTATTTAGTGGTGTTAAAATAAATTAAAAAAACAGAGTAATTATAAATAATTGGGATTTTTCAAATTTATAAATGTACTTTTTCCATTATAATAAAGCTTAGGACAATCACAACCTTTAAAATTTGATTAAATTTAGTCAAAATTCCACCATAGTTACGCCGAGAGGCGTTTCTACATTCTCAGCACGGATGGAGAACAAGAGCTGAAAGATTCCAGAATCTCTCCGTAAACTTATAAGATTCTTATATAGAATCTTTACAAAAAATAAAATAATACACAAAAATAATAAAATTCAAAAACAACAAACTAGCAAATAAATATGGGCTATAATGGATTACATGCTTGGAAGGTGAAAGGAATGCACGTTAATCTCTTAATAAATAAGAGGCATTTCACAAAACTGTGGCATTTAAAACTATTCAAAACATGCATTTCAAAACACCATTCTTGGCACTAACATTTGTAGGTGGCATTTTCCAATATTGACAGGTGTTTGAAGAAACTTCTTGGTTAAACAAAATTAAAAATAAGAACTAAGATTCCTTTCAAACAATGGACAACAAGCCAATGGACAAATGGCATATATATTATCAAATATTTATTATTATAATATATCATATTATAATATAATATAATATAATATTATAATATAAATGAAGAAAAATATATTATGAAATTATGTATATTATCACATATTTGATATATTATAATTATTATTTTTGAAAATATAATATATATTATATTATACTATAATATCATAAATAATATTATAATGTTATAATGTTATTATAAAGTGCTAAAATAGCAACATCTAATTGCAATAGATTTTTTCATTTTATTTTATTTTTTGAACTTTTGAACTTATTACTATATGCATATTTATATTCTACAATCTTTCTAAACTATAAAAAGTATTCTAATTTTTTAAAAAGATAGTATAGAGTAAAAATAGTTTAAAAAATCAAACTAATATATTTTAATATATTTAAGAGCTTTTGTTTTTTCTTAAAAGTTTTAAGTGTTTAATTATATTCCCTAACTATATTTATATTTATATTGTAGAATCTTTAAAATCTTTTAAGAGTATTCTATTTTTTTTAAACCATAGCATATAGTTTAAAAATCAAACTAATATATTTAAGAACTTTTATTTTTTCTTAAAATATTTTAATTGTTTAACTATATTGCATATTATTCTATGGTGCTTTTTCTTTAACTATGTTATGGCACTCCCTCCCCTCTTCCAACTTATTTTTTTGTTTTATATAAAATTTAAATTATATATTTATTAATTTATTAAATCCATTTTAAATCTATGGCTCATATTTAAATAAACATTGTTTTAAAAAAAAAAATTTAAAATGCATCTTTGTTATTGTATAGAGTGAAATTGATAACAACAAAAATTATAGATCTTAAATAATTAAAACCCCTACATCCATACCATCTTCCTCTTGCAAATAATAAAAATGACAGATCTATAATAAACTATAAAATAGTTAAAATAATTTGTAAAAAACCTCCATTGCAAATTCTCTCATTGTGCAAGCCTGCATGCAAACCAAGAAGAAGAAATTTATGGAGAAAATTAAATGACAAATCTACAATAAACTTTAAAATAGTTGAAATATTTTTGTAAACCACCTCCATTACAAATTCTCATTGTGCAACCCTGCATGCAAACCAAGAAGAAATTTGAGAGCCTCCAAAAAACATAATTATGGAGAAAATTGAAATAAGGTAGTGTAAAACTATAGTTTTATATGCTTTTATACTATTTTGGTAAGTTTTAATATTTACTAAAATTAGAACTCCACAACTCCCTATTTTCTAGCTAATGTGATCTAAAATTAAATTAATGTGCATAGTTCAATTAGAATTTTAGTAGAATCTTGTATGATATTTAAAATAGAAACCTATTTTATAATTACTAAATCATGTGATTTTATTTAAATTATATACCTATATTTTAGGTAACTCACTACATAACTTATGGTTTATTTTAAATATGTTTATTTGTGAGATGTGCTTTAAAATTGAATTTTATTATTTAATTATGGAATCCCTTGTTTTATGTAATGTGACTTTACTAATTTATTTGGTATATGTTACATTTATTCCAATTAGAAGAATATAAATTAGCAAGGCAAGTTTTATTTATTAAAAATACAAAAACAAAAGTAAGTGCAAATTAGAAGAATATAAATTCGTATAAATCATTAAAAAATATATATTGTTGATTAACTTTATTTATTATTTAAAAAAAAGTTGTATTTTATTTATTTTAGAAGAAAACTTAAATAAGTTGAATTTTATAGTTATTAGATTAAAATTAGGATTAGGGTTAGGGTTAGGATTATAATTAGGGTTGGGGTTAGGGTTAATGTTAGAATTAGAGTTAGGGTTAGGGTTACAATTAGCGTTAAGTTTAGTATTAAGGTTAGGGTTTCAATTAGGATCAAGCTTAGGGTTAGAGTTAGAATTGAAGTTAGGGTTAGAATTAGAATTAGGGTTACTCAATTAAGGTACACATCAGAGTTACAGTTAGGGTTAGGATTAGGGTTACAATTAGGGTTAGAATTCAAGTTAGGATTAGGGTTAAAATCATAGTTAGAATTATAGTCAAGCTTAGGGTTAGAGTTACAGTTAGGGTTAGGGTTAAAATTAGAGCTATGTTTAGGGTTAGAATAAGGGTTAGGGTTAGGGTTAGGGTTAGGGTTAGGTTTAAAATTAGGATTAGGGTTAGGTTTAGAATTAGAATTATGATTATAATTAGTAGCGTGGTTAGGGTTAGGGTTGAAATTAGGGTTAGGATTAGAATTAGGGTTAGGGTTAGAATTAGGGTTAGGATTGGAATTGAGGTTAGGGTTAAAGTTAGAATTAGGGCTACTAAATTAGAGTAAGCATTAGAGTTACAGTTATGGTTAGGGTTAGGGCTAGAGTTAGGATTAGGATTTAGGTTAGGATTAGGGTTAAAATCATAGTTAGAATTAGGATTAGGGTTAGAATTAAGGTTATTGTTATATTTAAAATTAGGGTTATAGTTGGGGTAGAATCAGGGTTATGATTAGAATTAGGGTTAGGGTTAAGGTTAGAGTTAGGATTAGGGTTCCTATTACAATTAGTGTTAGAATTAAGGTGGGCTCCTATTAGAATTAGGGTAAGAAGTAGAGTCAGGGCAAGCATTAGATTTACAGTTAGGGTTAGGGTAAGGGTTGGGGATAGAGTTATTGTTAGAATTAGGGTTATTGTTAGATTTAAAATTAGGGTTATAGTTAAAGTAGAATCATGGTTATGATTAGAATTAGGGTTAGGGTTACAGTTAGGGTTTCTATTAGAATTAGGGTTAGAATTAAGGTAGATTACTATTAGAATTAGGGTAAGAACTAGAGTTTCAGTTAGGATTAGGGTTCAAACTAGAGTTAGGGTTAAAGTTCAATTAGGGTTAAGGTTAGTATTAAGGTTAGGGTTAGGGTTATGTTTAAAATTAGGATTTGGGTTAGGGTTAGGATTATAATTAGGGTTGAGGTTAGGATTAGGGTTAGAATTAGGGTTATGACTATATTTAGGGTTAATGTTAGAATTATAGTTAGGGTTACAATTAGGGATAAGTTTAGTATTAAGGATAGGGTTAGGGTTTTAATTAGGATTGGGCTTAGGGTTAGAATTAGGGTTAGGTCAGGGTTAGAATTAGAATTAGGGTTACTAAATTAAGGTAAGCATTAGAGTTATAGTTAGGGTTAGGATTAGGGTTACAATTAGGGTTAGAATTCAAGTTAGGATTAGGGTTAAAATTATAGTTAGAATTATAGTCAGGCTTAGGGTTAGAGTTACAGTTAGGGTTAGGGTTAAAATTAGAGCTATGTTTAGGGTTAGAATAAGGGTTAGGGTTAGGGTTAAGGTTAAAATTAGGATTAGGGTTAGGTTTAGAATTAGAATTAGGATTACAATTAGCAATGTGGTTAGGGTTAGGGTTGAAATTAGGGTTAGGGTTAGGGTTAGAATTAGGGCCAGGGTTGGAATTGAGGTTAGGGTTAAAGTTAGAATTGGGGTTACTAAATTAGAGTAAGCATTAGAGTTACAGTTAGGGTTAGGGTTAGAATTTAGGTTAGGGTTAGGGTTAAAATCATAGTTAGAATCAGAATTAGGGTTAGAATTAAGGTTATTGTTATATTTAAAATTAGGGTTATAGTTGGGGTAGAATCAGGGTTATGATTAGAATTAGGGTTAGGGTTAGTGTTAGAATTAAGGTGGGTTACTATTAGAACTAGGGTAAGAATTAGAGTTAGGGCAAGCATTAGAGTTACAGTTAGGGTTAGGGTTAGGGTTAGAGTTTCTATTAGAATTAGGGTTAGAATTAAGGTGGGTTACTATTAGAATTAGGGTAAGAACTAGAGTTTTAGTTAGGGTTAGGGTTTAAACTAGAGTTAGGGTTAAAGTTTAATTAGGGTTAAGGTTAGTATTAAGGTTAGGGTTAGGGTTTGAATTATAGTTAGACTTAGGGTTAGAGTTAGGGTTAGGGTTAGAGTTAGGGTTAGGGTTAGGTTTAAAATTAGGATTTGGGTTAGGGTTAGGATTATAATTAGGGTTGGGGTTAGGTTTAGGGTTAGAATTGGGGTTATGACTATATTTAGGGTTAATGTTAGAATTATAGTTAGGGTTACAATTAGGGATAAGTTTAGTATTAAGGTTAGGGTTAGGGTTTTAATTAGGATTGGGCTTAGGCTTAAAATTCAAGTTAGGGTTAGAATTAAGGTTATTGTTAGATTTTAAATTAGGCTTATAGTTAGGGTAGAATCATGGTTATGACTAGAATTAGGGTTAGGGTTCCTCTTAGAATTAGGATTAAGGTTCAACATTGAGATTAAAATATTCCTTAAAAATAGGTACCCTAATTCTAACCACAACCATAGAAGTACACTTAAAATTGTTTTATAAGCCTCAAAACCCTCAATTTAACTATACTTCTAAATCTAACCTTATTTAACATAACTCTAACCATAATTCTGGTTGTAACTCTAATAATAACACTAACCCTAATGCTAACCATGATCCCAACTCTAATTTGTACCCTAATCATATTTCTAACCTTGACCCTGACCATAATCCTAATCCTAACACTAATGCTAACCCTAACTTCAATTCTAACCATACTTCCAACTCTAACCCTATTTCTATTCCTAACCCTAACCCTAATTGTGACCCTAAGTCTAACCTAAACAGTAACCCTAACCCTAATTTTAACCCCTAACTATAATCCTAAATATAATATATAATATAATTTCAATTAGAATCATTAAATAATATGATATATAATTTTAATAATTATATATATTATAATTATAATTATTGCATATAATATATTATAATAATATATCTAATCTATATGATAATATTATATTATATAATTATAATAATTTATATAATAATATAATATAGTTTGAATTAGGCTTGCCGCTGCGGATGCTACTAGCATACCTATATTTAAAAAATATATCTAAAGTATGCCGAGAGATATCCTTCTCGAGGCACCTATTTTTTAATCATTTTACCCCACATAGGTGGAAATAGGCGCCTCAAGAAGGATATCTCTCAGCGTACTTTAGATATATTTTTTAAATATAGGTATGCTAGTTTATGTCTCATTTCCAACTTCCTATTCTCAAGTTGTTCTATAGAGGGATTTAAAAATAGTTGGTTCAAGAGAAATGTCCCATCTAAACGTAAAATTTTAGTATGATTACAATTTTTTTTAAATAGAATGTTTATAATACAAAATATTATGTTTGTAAATTTGCATGCAAATTTGATTTGCTACTTGAAATGAATGTGGTGGTTAAATGATTATGTATTTTAGTGTAAAAGTGAAGTTAGCATACCATGGTAATTCTCATTTAGTTTTCTTGTCCATCTTGATGGGAATGTTTTAGTGCAATAACATATCAATAAAGGGTATGCTTTTGTATTAGGTTTTGCTTATATTTTCATCTATATTTATCTTTAATTTACTCCCACTCTATATTTTTATTTCTCACCTCAAACTCAATATTTTATCCTATTAGATCATTTTTTAGTGATGCAGAATTGATCCAGGTCAATTGTCACAACCTTAGAATTAGTGCCTAATTATAATATTTGATTAATGCAATTATTTTGTGATTGAAAAATAATAAGGAAATATTATTATCATTTATCTTTTGATTTGATGACTATTAGAAAGGTTTAATAATGATTTTTTTAAAAAATTTGACTAACTATAATTTTGTGAGTATGATGTGATCGGTCAGAGAGAAAGTATCATCAAGGAGAGGGTGTCTAGCTGTAATGTCCCCTTCTAGCAAGCCTAAAATTTTTCCAACCCCTATTATAATCCTTAGGTTTTACCCTAAGGCCCTCCTTGGCTTTTACACCAAGGCCTAATCCACTTGTTCTGAGACAAGGGACATTTCAATTAACCATGCTTGGCCATTTCATCCTACCTCACAACCTTATGTCTTAATAATCATTCTTGCTCTCTTGTTAATAGCCATTGACTTGGCTTCTTATTTCATTATTCAAATTCATCCTATCATGATCATTCATATTGTAGTTCATTAAAACTATTCATGATCATTTATCCTCTTTATATACATAAACAAATTTTGAAGATCATTCATACTATATGCTGTCATATGCAATGGGATAAAATTCAAAGTATAAAGTAATGCATAATCTATGTATTCAAAATGCAATCCTATAGACATGGATCAGAACTTATTATGCTTCAACAGATCAATATATAAATCTAATTTTTGTTGTGTATTTAGGTTTATGCAGACTAAATGTTATGAACCAAGGAATGCTACAATTGTTTATGGAAATGTATTTTAGTGCATCGATTATGTAGATTGAAAGACACATTATATACATCAAGTCTTCATATTAGTCAATTCACATTGTACTAGAGTAGATTCTAACAGTCAATAACTTATAGTTGATAATAAATAAATCATACCTTTGTGAGTATTCAATTTCCAATGGTCAATGTGATGTAGCCACTGGCAATTCACAATCTTTTAATATGTCAATATTTTCTATGACTGAGAACAAGAAGTATGATGCTTCGCTTATGATCCGATTTGTATATGTATTATTATTCTTTGGATTGTTATTGGTAGAGATAGATCAAAATACTATTTGTGTTTATATTTGAAAGGCTTCTCTGAATCATGTATTTGCTTGAATGATGTTCGATGCCCTAAAATTCATCCTCATTGCCTTTTTAAAGCCCTAAATGGGATGTCATTTCAACAGTCACCTTGTTTGGAGACCCTACCTTTTCATAACCGCGAGCTTAACCTCTAATTAATCACCTCATTACCATCGACTCTCATGGATTAGGAGTTTTCAAAATGCTTTATTTTTAATTCTTATTTGTTTTATACCTTTTGTCTTTTAGTGCCACATCATCTACTGACTTATTTGCCATTGGTTTTGTCTTATTCCTATTTTGTCTTCTTCTTCAATTCATGTTAAGGAAATAATGGAGATGAGTATTTTCCAATATTTAATTGGAAGTTATCGTATCATGACAGGCCTCCCCTCTTGAGATTGCTTGTCCTCAAGCAATCGTAATTTCTTTGGGACTCTGGATTTTAAGATCAATTTTCTTTGCTTCTTTTATTTGAAGTTGCTTCACTTTCTTCCTGAATTTCTTTGTCGAGTATGATTTCTATATTGTGTGCTTGAGCTCTTTTCCCACATTTATGTTTGGCTTCCCATTTCTCATTACATCTAAAGCACGTGTTTCCTTTTGTAAGGTCTTTACACTTGTGTCCGGGTTTCCATGCTTCTCTGCAATCAAAACAAAGGTTCTTTACTTTTAGTTCTTCGCGGTCCTTGTACGGAAGATATGGTTTCTCATGTCCATTTTCATTCCTTAGGCATACATGTCTTGATTTCCATGATTCTCCATATTTATGGCATGGATTCTTATCAACATTTCCTTTCTTATGGAGGGGTTTAGTGGGAGATTGAGAGGATTTACTCCTCTCTAGTTGAGTTGCCATTTCGATGGCATCATCAAGTGTAGTAGACCTAAGTGCCCCTACTTGTCCTCATAGTTTCTCATCTAACCCTTCAACAAATAAGAATGTGAGTCTTTCATCCTCAATTCTGGAGACTCTAATGGCTATTTTCTCAAACTGATTTACATACTCATCCACAGTGCCTCTTTGCCTTAGTAGTGTTAGCTCTTAGAAATCTTGTTGTGGATGGCATCTATCAAGTTTCTTGATAAATCTTTTGGAAAACTCTTCATAGGATGTGATGGATTCATGTCCTTGAGTGTGTTTCCTGTGATGCCACCATTTGTAGGCCAATCCCTCCCAGTGTAGGATGGCGAATTAGAGTGCATCTTTCTTGGTCAGAGGGTTATGTTGAAAATAGTCATTCAATTTTTGTAACCACGCATGTGGAGTGATCTTAGGGGTTCCATCGAAGTGTGGGAGATTCACCTTGTTGGCTTTTTGCTTCAATTCCTTGTTGATGGGTCTTATTTCCCTTCTTGCCAATTCATTCCTTCTTGAATTGCTATAGTCATTGAATGACACTAGTTACTCTCCTCACTTCGGGTTCCAAACTTGCATATGCTCTTGCAATATCATCCATGCTTATTGAATTTGAAGTGGGTTCTTCCATTCTTGATGTTTCTTCTTCAAGAAGAAAGGATGGTATAGGAATTCTTGGGTTTGATGAAGTATGGTTGTTTTTGGAGTGATTAGATCTTACTTCCCTTCCATTTGTTGAGTGAGTCTTAGGATGATCCGTAGTGTTTCCCACCTTTTCACAATCTTTTAATATGTCAATATTTTCTACAATTGAGAATAAGAAGTATGATTCTTCACTTATGATCTGATATATATATATATATATATATATATATATATATATAGTTAGTCTTTGGATTGTTATTGGCAAAGATAGATCAGAATACTATTTCTATTTAAATCTGAAAGGCTTCTCTGAATCGTGTATTTTCTTGAATGATGTTCGATGCACTAAAATTCATCCTCACGACATTTTTAAAGCCCCGAATGGGGTGTCATTTCAACAGTCACCCTATTTGGAGACCCTGCCTTTTCATAACCACAAGCTTAACCTCTAATTGATCACCTCATTACCATCAGCGCTTATGGATCAGGAGTCTTCAAAATGCTTTGTTTTTAACTCTTATTTATTTTATATCTTTTTTTCTTTTAGTGCCACATCATCTGCTAACTTATTTGCCATTATTTTTGTCTTATTCCTATTTTGTCTTCTTCTTCAATTCATGTTAAGGAAATAATGGAGATGAATATTTTCTAATCTTTAATTGGAAATTATCAAATCATGACACTAGCTGACTAAAGGTGAATTGCATGAGGTGAATCAACATACACAAGTTAGATTATCATGTAGATAAATTTGAATGAGTGTGTTTGGGTGTGTGAGAAAATAGTTGCATTTATTTTAAGTAGATACAATAATTCTTTATTTTTTATTGCATCGTTACATTAATAATGATGATTATGAAATTGATCTTTGAAATTTGTTATTAGATTCTAATTCTTTTTTCCCACTGCCACTAGTTGTTATGAGCCATCCTAGCACACATTTTAATGCAACTTGTTTTTATATCAAGTTATTTAAAGATATTCATTATGCATTTAAGCACATGATGTTGGAATGTAAAAGGAGAATAATTACATCACACTTCAATGTTGAGATTAGGTGTGTCATAGATCTCGCAAGTCCTAATATTTGAATTATATAATTATTTGTATTTTTAATTATTTTGTCCTCATTAGGAAAATTGGGTGTCCAACTTTGAGGTACCACTTTGAGGCACATGTTAGCTATCTTGGAATATGTGTAAGAAGTTGTAAGAGCATCTAATATCATTATGACCTTCAAAATTTGTCATTAAATTCTAATTCTATTTTTTGCCTCCCTCCACTAGCTATTATGAGCCTTTGTAGCACACATTTCATGCAACCTATTACTATGTCATGGTATTTTAAAATGTTCATTGTGTAGTTACACACAAATGATGTTGGAATGTAATAGGAGAATAATTAATGCACACTTCAATGTTCAAATTAGGTGTGTCATAGATCTCACAAGTCCTAATGTTTGAATTATATAATTATTTGTATTTATTAATTATTTTGTTCCCATTAGGTAAATGGAGCATCCCACTTTGAGATAACAGCTTTGGCCACATGTCAACTATCTTGGAATATGTGTAAGAAGTTGTAAGAGCACCTAACATCGTCATGATGTGTAAAAGCATCTTAAGATGATAGAGTTACTTATGACAAATTTTATGACCCATGTAAGAGCATGATTATAAGGTGTGACATAGTTGACTTGGAATCTTGACTAGGTTTATGACAGTCTATGATGCATGTCATAGAGCATCTTTGAATGGGAGAATAATGCCAAAATTGGGTACCCAATTTGGTGGGTTCATAATGACAAGTCATTATTGCTATGATGGGTGTAAAAGGAATATTCTAATATTAGTCTGGATGCCTATCATGAGACTTAAGCATTGGAATTTGGGCTGTAAAAAATGGATACAATACTTGTGGAGTTTGTACATGGTTTCAAACAACCACTTGTAGTTTTCTATCCTGTGGGATCTTCTGTATATTGGATGCTTGGGTTGAGAATGGGAGAGACAAAGGAGGTTTTATTTTAACGTTATCCTACCATATTATCTAATGAGGAGCAAGGTGTTGATCTACATGTTAGGGCTCTAAACCTAATATTGTATGTGACTGTTGTTACTAGAATACATTGGTTTGGTGATTTAGAGGATGGGTTCTCTTCAGAAAGGGTTTTCTCAATGTCCATTTATGCCACTCTAAACTTTTATGTTGTTCTTATTCTATTCTTATTTAAGTACATTGATGTATATGATCTTGAAAATGTTTTAGATATGATATCTACAAATCTTTCTACATAGGCTTAATGTAGGAAATGTTTGTGCTTTATTTCTACTTTATTAGAATTTGTTCATGTGCACTTATATCAATCTTACTTTAGTCTATAAATCTTATTGTAAGTTGGGAGTGTATGGTATAATTTTCCCTTTCATTTAGTATTAGGGCCATGCTTTTTGGCTATAGGAAGGCTTGTATTCCTTGTGATCCTAATCCTTGTTTGAGTGTAGGCTTTGTAATTGATCATATTTTTCAAAAAAGCAATCATTGAAAGCACTTGTAGAATGGAGAAAATAGATGGTCTCTAAGTTGGTCATGCGGTTTCATGTTGCATGTTGTTAACCTAGAGATTTTCTTTTGTAGTATTGGATTTCCCTCTAGTTTTCTAGGGTTTGGAGTGCTTATGGTGGGTGCTTGGGTTTATCCCTTAGCTATGTGAGAAAGCACTAATTACCTAGCCATTGTGGTTGCATGGATAATCTATGGATTGCATGTGTGTTGCATGTCCTTACATCTTGATTCATCTTAAAAATTTATGTTGTAGTAGGTTTGTATGGAAGGATACAATGTTACAACCCAATTTTGTATTTACTATAGCTACTTGTAAATATGTGTTAGTAGCATTATGAACGTGTATATTTCTATAACTTTAATGTTTGATTGGTTAAGATATGACTAAGGTGTTAATTATAAGATGCAATTAATATGATGTACAGTGATAAAATTTAATTTTTGTGTTATCATTATTGTATGAATTAATGTTGTAAATGATTTGATTTTATTTTGGATTTATCAGGAAAAGACTAACTACAATATTGTGTAATGCACAATTACTCCAAGATAGAAGATGACACTCTCATTAGAAGAGAGAGAGTATCATCATAAAGAAGTGTCTAGCATTCCAAGGGGTGACATGCATGAAAAAACCTACACACATTCATGTAGTCACATGCAAATAATCTTACATTTATTGGAAAATAAATGATGCTTCATTAATTAGCATGTCTTCATGTGCAAAAAAATACATGCTTTTATTTGTCTTGTGGAAAGTGGAAAATTTGTGTGTTTTAGATAAGTATGCTTGATCTTATAAATGCTTGTATAAATTAGAATTTATCTTAGCAATATATATATATATGAAAATGTCTTTAATTTTTAATATTAATTCTAGGTGAATAAATTCATTCTTTTTTGATAAAATTTAATGTGATCTTTGTTTGGTTATTTATATTTGTTGTGAATATGAAATTGGGAAAAAAAGTAGAATTCCTACAGCTACCAACATAAGAATGAATCATTATTTTTAATTTAAATAATCATTATTTTAAATTTAGTAAGATCCTTATTTAATTTCAAATTGACATAGCCTTGAGAGTTGACAAGGGTAGAGTCGTGACAGGTGCCAACAGTGAGATGAAATGCCTGATCTAAAATTAAATAATCTCTATCTCCAACACATGACAGCTACCAACAAGAAAGAGGGATAGTTGTTGGAGAGGTAAATCTAGAGATATTTACTGGAGAAACTATAGAAAGTGGGATTATTATTTTTGGGAGGAGCAATTTTTCTGGAAAAAAGGAAAGAAAGGAATTAAAAAAGAAGCTTATGTTTGGTGTGCTCATCCTATGAAAAAAATCAGTCATCAACTTGGAATTCAATCAAACAAAAGGTAATGTTCTTTTTTTTATTACCTTTAAATTGCAAGATCCTCTAATACAAACAATTCCACTATATGTACTAGGGAATAATTTCATCACAGTTGTTGTTCACTATTTGTTCAAGATATGAATCTAGAATCTGTGTAAGTTGGCAAGATTTTGTTTATTAATTTCTAGTTAATTTTATTAATTGTATTCCATTTAATCTTTTATTTATGGGCATAACAAGATTATTCTCATGGACAGTGTTGGGAATTGAATAGTTAAATACCTAGTCTAGTCGTTGCTTTGTATTTGATTTTAGCATAACAAGATTTTAATGTTTGTTCCATTGATAGTGTTGGGAATATAATGGGAAAAAATTCAATTAATACTATTTGCCTTAGCCATCAATCTGGGCACAATTGAGTTTTAATCTTCTTAAATTTCACTACTAGGCTGAATATATAATACCCAGTTGATAAATCACCTTATCTAAGAATTATGGCTCCATACTAGCTTGAATCTGTTTAATCTTTATTTATCTTGACTTTAACATGGAGACTAGGATGAAGAGAGATTGTTTTATTTTTCCTTCTATGTTTGGTGTGCAATAAGAAAAATTCACTATCTTATTGTTTGAAGGGGGGAAGGCAAATTGTTTGTTACAAAACTACATAACAAAAATTATTGAATTCTCTTTTCTTTCCTATAAGTTCGATGACCCATTGGAGGGAGCAATGCTTCAGACCGCCGACAGACATTTCAACTTCCTTCGAATTGATTCATAGAATCATGATCTTCTTCAAGTGTTACAAGTTGTTCTGCAATCGTTTGATCCTAGTGACTATTCAAATTCTTGAATTACCAAAGAAACTGCTAGTTATGCAGAAACAAGAATGATAGATTTAAATCCCTTTGACAAATGGTTCCTGGCACTCAGTGACAGGAAGTTCATTAGATGCAGAGTGACAAGAGCTTCAAGACAAAACTTGATTCCCAAGCCAATGATAGGATCACTTCATCAATTTTAGCTTTACATACAGAGGATTTTAAGAGATAAGGACATAAAGCAAAACCACCTACTAAAAAAACTAACCAGAAAGAACAAAAACAATGAAAAAGAAGTAAGACAAAAACTATAGGGCAAGATGCCCCTGCATCAAACTCCCCAGGTGGAAAGAAATTGTGAGCTCCTACTCATGAGGTCTGCAACTGAATGGCCCTATTTGATAATCTCCTCCTCAGTGAGCCATGAAGCATCTTCAACTGGATGATTGTTCCATTTGACAAGATACTTGAAGTACTCATGCTTCTGAGTCTTCTTCAGCAATTGTTTATCTAGAATTCATTTGATTTGTGGTGGAGCAGTGACTATCTCAGATTGTTCTTCATGTGTTGAATCAGCTACTTCAGCATCATCTGCCTGTTTATCCCCTTTGTATGGATATAAATATGCTACATTAAAAATGGGATATATATTCAACTCTGCAGGGAGTGATATCTCATAAGCATTGGCAGAAAACTTCCTAAGGATTTGGCATGGACCAGTCTTCTTCATCTAAAGTTTATTGTATGTTCCTGTAGGAAATCTCTCCTTTCAAAGATGTGCCAATACAAGGTCTCCAACCTGAAACTACAACTCTCTTTTCTTTTGATCAGCATGCTTTTTATACTACAAATTGTTGTCCTCAATGTTATGCTTCACCTTTTCTTGAATGTAATGAATGACTTGATCAAATTCTTGCCCATTTGCACTCCTCTTCTCCATTCCAGCAAGATCACAAAGTTCAAATACACCTCTTGGATGCATACCATACACCACATAGAAAGGACTGAAACCTATACTTTTATTTGGGGAATCATTATATGCAAATTTAGCTTGTGCTAACATGAGATCCCAACTTCCATGTGAACTACCAACAAGACATCTTAACAGATTACCAAGGCTTCTATTCATAACCTCAGTTTGACCATCTATTTGTGGATGATAAGTAGAACTAAAATTCAGATTTGCACCTAATTTCCTCCATAGAGTTCTCCAGAAACATCCCACAAACTTAGTATTCCTGTTAGAAATTATACTTCTTGGTATACCATGTATCCTTACAACTTCATTAAAGAAAAATGGGCAATATTAGTGGCATCACTAGTCTTCTTACATGGTATAAAATACACCATTTTGGAAAATCAATCTACTACAACAAAGATTGAATCATTACCCCTTTGTGTACAAGGCAAACCCAAAACAAAATCCATACTGACTGAATCCCAATGTCTGGTTGGACCTGGTAATGGATGATAAAGCCCTATATTTTGACTTCTTCCCTTAGCATGTTGACAAACTCTGCATCTTTCCACATATCTTTTCACATCTACCTTCATCTTTGGCCAATAATAATGAGTGCTCAGCTGTAGAAAAGTTTTATCCTGTCCAAAGTGACTAGCAAGATTACCATTATGCTTTTCCTTCAACAAATTATCTCTCATGCATCCTCTAGGAATACATAACTTGTTTTCTTTAAACAACAAAACTTCTTGAATCATGTAATCTATCCTTGGCTCTCTATTATAGCAAATAGGATCATTGCAAGCTACAAATGCTTCTCCAAAATCTGTATCTTCTACATACAAATCTTTCAAACTTTCAAACCCCACATTGTTAGTTTGGATTTCACACAACAATAAATGCTTCCTACTTAAGGCATAAATAGCTTTATTCATTTGACCATTTTTATGCTTCAAAACAAAGTTAAAACTCTGAATATACTCAACCCATTTAGCATGCCTTTGATTCACTTTATGTTGGCTATTAATAAATTGCAAAGCATGGTTATCCCATACACAATGAACTCCTTAGGCAATAGATAATGTCTCCATTTCTTGAGGGACTAAACCAAAACATAAAACTCCAAATCATAAGAAGAGTACTTTCTTTTTGCCTCATTTAATTTCTCACTATAATATGCAACCAGTTTTCTCTCTTGACTTAAGACAACCCCAATAGCCAACCCACTAGCATCACACTCTACTTGAAACACTTTATCAAAATCAAGCAAAGAAAGTATGGACTGTTCACTCACCTTCTTCTTGAGAAATCTAAAATTTTCTTCAGCCTCCTTGGTGCAAACAAATGGTCTTTTATTCCCCTTAATAGTTTCCAATATAGGTGCTACTACATGACTAAAATTTCTTATAAACTTTCCATAAAAACTAGAAGGACCATGAAAATTCCTTACCTCCATGACACTTCTTGGTGATGGCCAATCAAGTATGGTTTGAACCTTCTCCTTATCCATTATCAACCCTTTGTTTGACACCACAAAGCCCAAGTAAACCAACTTGGTTTGCATAAACACACACTTCCTCAAATTGATCTGCAACTTTTCTTCATGTAACCTCCTCATAACCTGCCTCAAATGCTCTATATAATCCTCTTTGGACCTGCTAAACACCAAAATTTCATCTAAATATACAACCACAAATTTACTAGTAAACAGTTTCAAAACCTCATTCATTAACTGTATAAAAGTACTAGGAGCATTCAACAACCACTCATACAACCCATCACTAGTCTTAAAGGAAGTTTTTCATTCATCCCCCAGTCTGATTCTTATTTAGTGATAGCCACTTTTCAAATATATCATAGAAAAATATATAGAACCACTCAAACAAACCATTAAATCTTCAATTCTAGGTATGGGAAACCTATATCTTATTGTGACTTTATTTATTGCCCTTGAATCAGTACACATACGCCATTCCCCTCCTTTCTTTGGAACCAACACTGCAGGAACAGCACAAGGGCTTAGACTTTCCCTTATCAATTCCTTCTTCAAAAGTTCCTCCACTTGCTTCCTTATCTCCTCATTTTCCATAGGTGTTAACTTATATGCAGCCTTTTTTGGAAGGCTAGCACACAGAATCAAATCCATGTGATGGCTAATGCTTCTAATAGGAGGCAATTCATTAGCAAATCATTTGCAACAATGTCCATATTCTCATTCAAAATGTCTTGTATTTCAATAGGCAAATCCTCTAACTTTGTAGAAGTCATTACACATCTAGGTTTAGGAACCAAAACATAATGAATTTCTTCATTTTTTAAATCATTTAAAAACTCTTTACTTCTTACCATCATTACCTTATTATTACTACTGTTGCTATCCTATTCCTTTTCCTTTATGGGAAGTAATGTATGCTTCTCTCCATCCTTCTCAATGGTATGTGTATTCTCCTTTCCATCATGCACTAATTTCCTGTCAAATTGCCACGGTCTTCCAAGCAAAACATGGCACACATCCATAGGCATTATATCACACAAAACACAATCCTTATAACTGCCAATCTAAAAATTAACATAGGCCTTCTCACTAACCAATATTTGATGGCCTTTTTGTAACCAAGTCACTTTATATGGAGTAGGGTGTTTAATCCTTTTAAGATTCAACTTTTCTACCATCTCAGTTGCAACAATATTATTAGTGCTACCACTATCTATAATCAGCTTACAACATTTACGTTGTGACTTACACTCGGTTTTGAACAATGCTCTCCTTTGAATTGGCTCTTGACTTTGTTTTTGTAGCTTCAACAACACCCTCTTAAGCGTTAAAGACTCTCCTAATTCTGCTTCATCCTTGTGATGCACTGGAAATCCCACACTCTTTTGATCAACATGAACAACTTGATTGCTTCTCTCAAATTTTAAATGTCCTCCTTGTGATGATTCAGAGCATTCCCAACTCTTATGCCCATATTGGTTTCTCTTGAAACATTTTCCTGCAAATCCTCTTCCTCTACCTTATGAACCACCCCTTCCATAAGACCTTCCTCCTCTATTTTGATAACCACCTCTATCATTGCTGGCTGCCCCACTAGAACTTCTAGCCTCTTCTCCTTGATGATGCTACTATCTCCTACTAGTTTGCTGTCCTCTACCTCAAAAACCTCTTCCTCTCTTCTTCTCTTGTTGACTTTGCTTCCTTTGTAGCATTTCTTCTGCCTTTAAGGCAAGTTGATAAGACTCTTCTAAGCTCCTCATGGAGAAAAGACTCATTTCATTTTTCAAACTATACTCGAAGCCATTCACATATTGGGCTATCTTCTCCACATCTTCTTCTGCATGCCCAAACCAGATTACTAACTTATAGAATTCCTATGTATAGTCTTTCACAGACATATCTTTTTGCTTCAAATTATGTAATCTCTTAAAGAGATTTGGTTGATAATCACTGGGAAGAAATTTGGCCTTTAACTTGGCCACCATTCGATCCCAAGAGTTGATCTTTTCCTTATTTCTCTTTCTCCTCTCTGTTTGGACAAAGTCCCCCCACATGGCTGCATGGCCTTTCAATCTGGTGTAGGAAAACATCACTCTTCTTTCGTCTGCTGCACCATCATATTTAAAATATTTATCCAAGTCATTGATCCAGTCTATCAAGTCTTCACCATTGAGGCTTCCATCATAAGTTGGCACCTCTATCTTGTGTTTAGAACCCAAACTCATGATTGACTTCAGCAATCTTTCACCAAATTCTTCTTCTTGATCTACCTGTCCTGCCTCATTCTCTTCTCTCTATTGTTCTTCTTCCTCATCACTCACATCCACAACATCAGGGTTTCCTCTCCTCTATGCCCTCTCAAGAGCTTCCATCCTTGCAACCAAATTCTGCAACAACTCAGGGTCACCATGGTCTCTTCTGCCATGACCTTGGCCTCCTCCTCTGCCCACTCTTCTTGGAGACATCTTGACCCTTACTAATGCCTAATCTAACTCAGGCTCTAATACCAATCTAATGGAGCCTTGCTACTCATAGGTTAAAACTAAACCACTTATAGAAAACTTAGACAAAGAGATATGTAGAGATAATGATAGGAATTCAAAGTATTTCCTTCACCATAAACAAATACAAAATGATAGGAGGGAAAGAGAAATTCTACACAATCTTAAACAGTCTATTACTATTCTCTGCTATTATATTAAAACATTACTATTTCATACAAAATCAGCCTCTAACAGTTGGCCTTAGAGTCCAGTAAAATTAAAACTTCCTAACTATTCCAAGACTCCTGTCCTTCTCCTCTTCTGTTCAGCGCATTCGACCTCTCCTTTTCTATATCTTTCGATCTATATCAGTTCCTTTGAAACCGTCAGCCTATCTAGCTATTGATTCATCTTCTGCAACCATCCAACTGACCATTACATGCTTAGATTCCTTGCTATCATGTGCCATCTGTTATTAAATTGCCAGAGACTCTTCATTTCCCTTTTCTTGTAATTATCGCTTCTCTTCTTAGACTCTGCATTTTCTTTCCAACTGTCTTCGACCACCAGTAGACCTTTCAACTTCCTTCAAATTGATTTGCAGAATCATGATCTTCTTTGAGGGTTACAATTTGTTCTACATTCATTTGATCCTGGTGACTATTTAAATTTTTGAACTGCCAAAGAAACCGTTGGTTATACAGAAATAAGAATGACAGATTTAAATCCCTTTGACAAATGGTTCCTGGCACTCGGTGATAGGAAGTTCATTAGATGTAGAGTGACAGGAGCTTCAATACAAAACTTGATTCCCAAGCCATCGATAGGATCACCTCATCAATTTTAGCTTTACATACAGAGGATTTTAAGAGATAAGGACAGAAAGCAAAACCATCTACCAAAAAAACTAAGAAAAAAGAACAAAAACAATGAAAAAGAAGTAAGCCAAAAGCTATAGGGCAAGATGCCCCTGCATCACAGGACAACCAAAGAAAAAAAAAATTTAAGTTAAATTTTGTGGAAATCTCCATTATTCCCTAGAGGGGGTCGCTGGGTTGATTTGATTTATAGTTAGAATTTTTTTTTTGTTGTTGAAAAAAATCATCAATTTTTAATAAGGAGCAGCGATACAAGAGTATGGTTGCACCTCGTAAAGATGGCAAGCCCCTTCCATAATTTTTTTAAACTCTTTAAAAAAATTCTTACTCTGTTACTTCTACTCAGATGCCATAAGAGAGCTCCTCCTTATTTTAAGAAAAGTATAAACTTTTGCATTGAGGAAAAATAATGGCTTAGAAAATTGTATGATTAGTAATTAATTTAAATGTATATATTTGTACTAATTTAAGACTGGCTGAGTGTATTATCAAATTATTTGAGTTTGATCACAGATGAGATGCAATTATATATATTATGTATATTTGAACTCCATTTACTTGATTTCATGAAGAACTAGAGATTGTGTCTTTCACATTTACATCATGATCTAATTTGTCTATAATCAAATTCTAGAAAAAATTAGAGGACTTATAACTTTAGAGTTATTATGTGACTGAGAGTTGTTGTTTTCTTTTTGGAAATTGTTTGAAGGATATGAATGATTTTTTTATTTATTTAGTGAATCACTTGTGAAAAGTTGATGAGTTATGGAATTTTGGATATCCTTGTGAGTGAGGAATATGTGATGATACAACTCATGCCTCTTCTACTGATGATATTTGTGTGATATTATTTATGTTATAAAATTTGGAGTATTTTTTCATACACCATTACATGTTGTTGCATGTGGTTACACATGATGTTCCACTAGATGCATGTTGAAGATTCATTGTGTTTTAGATCTATGGGTTACAAATTTGTGACAATATAGTATTTGGAATAGTTGTAGATTTGTGGGTGTTTCAAATGTGTTAATGTATCTAGATTTAAAAGCACGGTTTTGTAGGTTTTACATTTAGTCAAAATATGTTGTTTGATAGTGTGGACATCAAATATGGATAAAAGAAGGTGAGTTAGATGTACAAACAACAAACTCAACTCTAAACTAAACATACAATTTCAATTTGACAAAAATGAAGGAAGAAATAGTAATGCTCAATAGTTACTATATTTGGTAGCATGTACTTACTTTTGGATGATTATGTTAATTGTCCTTTAAATAGAGATCTTAAATAAACTCTCTACCAAGAAAAATGAAGGGCTAAGATTTGAGAAATGGATGAAAGGCTAGGATTGCTTTGCATGGGTGTACAACCTAGACTCTTGGCAAGTTGAAAGAGGAGAAGGAGTATGCTAAACAAAAGGAGGGGATTTTCTTAAAATGCATCAAGAAATAAGATGCAAGCATGTGAAAAGTGATGGGGTCCTTTAAATAGGTCTCTCCTTATCATCTCTTTCAATTAAATTTATGAATGTTAGCGGGAAAGCATATATAAGTGAGTGTTTGATTTCATTTTGATATAGGTTGATGATAGTGAACTTATGATCTTGGAGGAAAGAGCATTTAAAGTATTCATTGTGTTAATGTTTCAGATTTATAATTCTATTGTGTGTGTTGTTGTAAATTTGTAGTCATCATCAATCTCCTTATAAGTTGAAGGATCTTCATTCTCCTAAGGACTTCACCTCCAAGGTGACAAAAATATTGTTTAAATTATTTCATCATTTGGTTTATCTTTAGTCTTTGCTCTACTAGGGCATGCTCTCTCTCTAACAACAGTGCTAGGAAGCTTGAATGCTATCCCAGGATTTGACTGAGGCAAATCCCTAAAACACCACAACCCCCAAACCTATTTTCTTCTTGTGTGCAGGTTATAGGGGTGAAGTCTGGAGAAGTGAAGGTACAAGAAGGTAGTTGTGTAAGAGAAAGGGTTTTAGGATTTGAAAACAAATTGCAAAAATTACTCTATGGAAGACTTGGGCACCCGCCCCAGTCTCCTCCTATTGAAACAGACACTGAAACATGCATCTAGACACTCTTAACAACATTTCTCTAGTTCTTAGTTTCTAGAGATCCCAACTTTTAGGACTTGGGTGCCTATCACGGAGTCCTCCAACATTTCAACTTCTGTGTAATAGGTTATGACATCTCACTGATCATCTTGGTACTTTCAAATCTTGGCTTTTTGTTGTTATTTGTCTGTTACAAGATAATTATGTCATAACTAGGGTTTTACTCATACTTAACCTAGGGTTTGATAAAAAGCTTGGTTAAATCACATCTTTCCATAGAAAACAAGAGCACAAAATCAATAGTCAAGTCCTCTTTCATCTTGTGGTGACTTAGCTCAGTTTTGTCCTTGAGTGTTATTGAGGAAAAGGGTTTGATCTAGTATATACAAGCAAGCTTACATCATTCACCTTTCCCCCCTTTAACATTTTGGTGAACCCATAGCATTGATCATTTGAATCTTGTTAAGTATTGAAATTAGGTCTTGCATTAATCATATCATACTTATCATTCTTCTTTAAAAAATCTTGCATAAATTTGAAAAAAATGAAAAAAAGCATTCTAGGCTTGCATAAAGGCATAGTTTTGCATTATTTTCATTGCATATCATTAGAAACATTTGATTTTGTGATTTTTATATCAGATCTGAATCATATTAGAGCAATTAACTATTTCATGTTATCACATCTTGCATTTGAAGATCTCATTTGCTAGGGTTTTGTTGACAATTTGCATCTTCTCATATAACCTAGTCATTTGCAAAGCTAGGGTTTGTAGTCAAAATATTATTTAAGATTTTTCTACTCTTATAAACATTCATGCAAATCTGATTTTGAATTGTAGTGTTGCATCATTTGACATCCTTTCTTTCAAAATTTCTATGTTTGTAATTATACATTGTGTATTTCAACATTAAGGGCTTTAACACTCTATTCACACTTTTTTCTACAAACTCTCAAAATCATTTCCATTAACTTGTTGTGCATCACTTTTCACATCATATCCACTTTATTTGTAGTGAAATAGTTAGTGTGTTTTTTATCTTCAAAAACCTGATTTCCTCAAACTAGTGCTTTGGTGTGGAACAGTCTCACATACATGTCCTCTAATCAAAATAAGAGTTGTATGGTTCCTCCTTGAGTTAATAGGAAGAGGAAGGCTCTTGAACCCATCATCTCATTTACACCACATGAGGTCACAATTAGAGATATTGATGGCCCTCTCTACATTACAACATGTATATGTGGGAATCTTACACAAGGAGTCCTTATTGATAATAATTGTATGATGAATGTGATAACTGAAGAGTTCTTATACATGTATGATTTGACACAAGACACTTATGATCCTACACATATAATGATTAAGGATGTTATGAAGTAAAAAAGTGGCCACATGCCTTTTTACCTCCTAGTTTCGCTCCTAGCTCCTATTTGCTTCATTACACATTATAATTGATCATCCCAAAGCAAACTTCCCAACACACAGGACATTTTGGACCTTTGAGACCTACTTTAACTTATCCCTAAGCCAATTTAGGCCCTTGGATTTGGGTGCCAACTGCCCAAGTCTTTCCTAATTGGTTAGGGCTAACTTTTGGTATGTCAGCTTGGGCCCTTCCAAAATGTTTCTCCTTGTCAGCTTTTGTGATTTAAATTTGTAAATGTTAGCAAGAAAGTATATATAAGTGAGTTTATGACTTTATTTTACACCTAGATGGATAACATGAACTTGCGATATTAGAGAAAAGAGCATTCAAGGCATTCATTGTGTTATTCACTAGTAGAATTTTGGCAAATAAATGACTGTGACGAAAACTTTTAGTCACGACAACTAAAATGACTAAATTCTACTAATTTTTTGCAACACAACTATAAATGACTAAATTGATCATCAGGTAAAAAACACAAATAAATAATTGGTCACACAAATAAAAATTAGACAATATGATATTAAAGTGGGTAATTAAAAAAAATATTTCTAATTGGAAAGAGGGAAATTTAGAGAGGGAAATTTTTTTGATGAAAAATAATTCAAACAAAAGAAACCCCTATATCATTGTGTGACAGAGAAGATTTTTTGAAATATGGTGAGGTAGAGTTATGCTCTGAAAAGGGTTTTCCAGTTGGAATCAGAGGTCAAGGGTTCTAATAGAGACAACGATGGATCTAATGGGAAGAATGCTGCCTATGCAATCACAAAACATGCTTAATAACTTGTTGGCTCTCCTACCCAAGCACTCCATTGAGTTGCTCTTGCATGTTGATCAACCCCTCTATGTAACCCCCCATTTTCTCCTTTTATTTGTCCTCTCATAGGGCACCCCATCTGCCCAATGCAATTTTGGCTAAATTTAATGATTTCTTGTGTATTTGTTTATTGTAAATTTGTTATGATTAGGCTTAATACCCATTTCAATTTCTACTAGCCTTATCATAGTTTAGTCCCCTAAATAGTCATTATTGTGTTGAAGTATTGGTTATTAATACTAGTGTTGGTGTGTTCTGAATAGTATTCAGTATGCTCCATTGTTAAAATGGGGTTTGATTTTTCTCAATTGGGGTCATCTTAGGTGGTTCAACTTGGCTTAAAATGCCCAAGTGATGAGCTTGCATATCAATCTAGGGTTTCAAGCTTTTTTTTTCTGTGATATGGAAGTCACCCTTTCAGATGTTTCTCTCCCTAGTGATCGTCTAACTAAAATGTCCTTTTAGCATGATGATTTTCCTTTCATGGGCAAATTCATGGGAAGAAGACTAGATGATGTAAAACTCTATTGATGGATATGGAATCTATGAGGTTAGATACGGAGTTAAATTCTTCCTTTTAAAGATTTCTTTCTTCTTCAATTCTGCCGAGGATAGATAGTTTTCTCAAACAAGGGTCAGGATATTTTTGGCAAATTTGGGTTGTTTTTATGTCCTCTGGCAACCATTTTAGACCTAGATCATCTCTTTTTCAAAGGTTCCCTTTTGGATCCTACTTCTACAATCTCCCTCTGGTTTGTAGAGCAGTGAAGACAGTTCAGTTGCTTGCAAAGATCTATACCTCTAGACCAATGCTAGTCACAAGTTGCATAGTCCATCATAACGATTGCCTTACACCCTACACAGTTGTTAGTAGCTAGACGTCACAACCAATTTTAATCATCAATATCAACACTATAAAATTATATGCTTCTGTGCACCATGCAAATGATACTTATGCTTCCTAGCACTCGAAAGCACTCATTGCCACATGTTTACTTGCATTTAGCACATCTAAAAAGCTAAACAGAAAATAAAGGGCACTTTATAGCAAGGTTTCCCTTCAAATTTAACTCTAAAACCTAACATACAATTTAGCAAAATTACCCCTCAGATTTTAGTTCTATTATCCAATTAATTTACCCTCAAAATTATAAAGCCTAACAATTCAACAATATGACCTCTCAAATTTCAACAAACTCTATCAATTTATTGTGCAAGATAATAATTCTTTGGGTTCTCAAGTCTTTATCTTTCTACTTCCTTTCATTCAAAATCATATGGTCATTGGCTTCTCAGGTCTTTATCTTTCTACTTCATCACATACTTGCATTATCATGTCATAAGATCTCTAACACAATACCATGGAATCCTCAATGCATCTCGTATAAAGACAAATAGTTAAAAAAAAACAACAAAGTAAGAAACATACTCAGCAAAAGTGATGAGAAATTGACACATTATCTTCTCATTTTTTTAACAGTTGAGAATATTCCAAATGTTTTCAAATGTCAAATTCTTTGATACATCAAATGATTCCTCCAAATTATTACTTTTTTACCATAGAAAGTTCATAGTTAATAATACTAAGAAATCATCAATCTTTTTGCCATTTCTATGATCTAAAAGAAAATAACAAGCACTCAAGAAAGAATAAAAAATAACAAAGTCAATTAATATGGCAGCCTAAAATAAGCCTCAAACAATACAAGGAAACAAGGATTACAACCTAGTTTGAAGTCTTTCCCTGAATTTTGAATCAAGAGTAAACCACTAATGATAAGAAACAATAATAGGAAACATGGTTTACAACCTGGTCCACACAAATTGTTGACACAAAGCAACCTAAAGAAAAAAGAAACTAAAAGATGACATTTTTAAATAATCAGAGCTCAATAATTGTTTAATTATTCTTAAGTATGTGTGCATGCTAAGCCTTCTCTGTAGGACACACAATAATGACATGCCCAATGTGTTGATGATTACCACCACAATGAGGATGCTCAATAGGATTCATTGCCACACCACAAACTTGTTAGATTTAGGGCACACAACTGAGAGGGGGGGATGAATCAATTGTACAAAACTTGCTTCTAATTCAAACACTTAAATCCTCTTTGTTATTTAATAGCATATCAATTAATCACTCATGAAAGCACAAAGCATAAACACCAGAGCAGAGACACATCAACACATGAGACACCAAGATTTTGATGTGGAAAACCCAGTCAAGGGAAAAACCACGGGGTGATTAACCCAAGGATTATTCTTTGTTAGAAGAATAAGAAAAATAGATGGCACATGCCAATTAGGGCTCATTGCCCAAGCACACTACTCACAAGAGGCACACTGCCTATAAGAGACACATTGTCTACAAAGTAACAAGTATCACAAACTTGAACTGGAGATTGACATCTTTAACATGCCTGGATTAGTTCCATTTAAGCCCAAAACTCCTACTCTACTTTTCGCTCTTCTTCTTCGCTATACCACACTCATCCGCACCAAGACACACTTCAAAATAAATTCACAATCCCTTATTTATACAAGGCATCAACTTAGGAACATTCATCTAAGTCGGCAAACACCTATAAGAACATTCACAAGATGTGTAATATATCCGGTTGGCCAGTCTCAAGAAGAACACCAATATCCATGGTTATTCTTCAAATGCAAAATCTAACTTCAATGCGGACCACCAATAAGAATTGTACATGATCCAAAGATCACCAAAACCTCTTCTGAGTCATCAAGAACATCCGCATTTTATCAGCTTACTAGAATTCTTCTCTTCTTCATCTGGAACTTCAAGAACACAGTCTGTCATCACTGTCATAATGAAAAAGGTGCTTCCAGATCTCCAAACCATGAGAAAATCTAGTTGTCACTTCACACGGACTTCTTCAACACTCCCTCCAATCCGCAAAATGAGATAATGCAATTCCGGAGCTCACCGGACCAATCTGTGACACTCTGTCATCACTAAACATCTGTCGGAACCAGTTCTACTTGAGCGATCATAACTTCTTCAAATCTTCATGCGGACCTCTGAAATCTTGACTGGAACATCTCAAGACTCATATCTACAAACCCTTTAAACTGCATCCTCTGATCCTCAACCTATTGAGGACTTTTGCCTTCTTGTCATCACTGTTCTTCATTGTTCCTGATTGAGGCTTATTCTCTCAATATCCTCAGTACACAGCTTACCTAGTCCTTCTCATTAATGCAACATGAGTATGTTGACATCAATGACAACACCAGTTATCCTCATACTTGCAACAATCTCCCCCTTTCTCATTGATGGCAACATATGATGTGAAAAACCATCAAGACAAGAACTTCTCCTTTCTGTCACAGCTCCCCCTATCAGTAACAACCCTTCACATGTCTTCTCTTCCTTTACTGCTCCTCCTTTGATCATCAACCACTTATTTTTCACAAGGTATCAGAATCATACCAGCTGCTCCCCCTAAGTAGCAGCTCTCCATCATCAATCCGGATCACAAGATATGACTGTGATATCCACCAGACTGATGCACATCAGTGCATCCTAGTCCATCACTGGAGGGGCAATGGCCTCTAACTTCTCCCTGAGATACTCAAAAGAGTCCTTGGGAAGAGGTTTAGTAAAAATATCTGCAAGCTTATCCTTGGAGGGCACATACTCCAATCTGACTTCACCCTTGTTCACTTGCTCTCTCAGAAAGTGAAACTTGATAGATATATGCTTAGTCTTAGAATGCAACACCGGATTCTTAGAAATATTTATTGCACTTGAATTATCACAGAACATTGTGATAGGCTCCTCATATTCTACTTGAATATCTCTTAGCATTTGCTTCATCCACAAAAGTTGAGTGCAACTTCCTACTGCTGCAATGTATTCTGCTTCAGTTGTAGACAGGGATATTGCCTCTTGTTTTTTTCTTAGCCAAGAAACCAACCTTTTTCCCAAAAAGAATGCTCCTCCACTTGTACTCTTCCTATCATCCACATCTCCTGCCCAATCTGCATCTGTATATGCATGAAGAGAAAAATCATGATCTCTAGGATACCATAGACCATACTCAATTGTTCCTTTTAAGTACATTAAAATTCTTTTGATTGCCATGACATGAGATTCTCTGGGATCAGCTTGGAATCTCACCACAAAACAAACAACCTGCATTATATCTGGTCTAGTTTGAGTGAGGTACAATAATCCTCCAATCATTGATCTGTACTTTGTCTAATTTGTCTTAGGAGAGTCATCATCTTTGCTTAACTTACATCCAGTTGCCATGGGAGTGTTCATTGGCTTTGAATCTTCCATTCCAAATTTCCTCAATAATTCTTTCACATATTTGGTCTGAGAGATAAAGATTCCTTTCTTTGTCTGAGTAATTTGCAAACCCAAGAAGAAATTCATTTCACCGAGCATTGACATTTCAAACTCACTTTTCATTTGATTTGCAAAGGTTATACACATACTGTCTCTTCCTTGAAAGATGATATCATCAACAAATACTTCAACAATCAAGATGTTTTCATGATCAATTTTGAAATATAGGTTACTATCAGCAGTACCTTTGTTGAAACTAATCTTCAAAAGATGTTTGTCCAGCCTTTCATACCATGATCTTGGAGCTTGCTTTAGACCATATAGTGCCTTCTTTAATTTGCAGACCATATCACCATGCTCAGATAACTGAAATCCATCCAGTTGTTCAATGTACACCTCTTCTTCTAAGTCACCATTCAGGAAAGCAGATTTGACATCCATCTGATACACTTTGAAATCTTTGAAGGTAGCAAATGCAAGAAATAGTTTGACTGCTTCAATTCTTGCCACCGGAGCAAAGGTTTCCTCAAAATCAATCCCTTCTATTTGAGAGTAGCCTTTGTAGACTAATCTGGCTTTATTTCTAATTACTTCACCAACTTCATTTAGTTTGTTCCGGAAGACCCATTTGGTTCCAATCACATTCTTGTTACTAGGTCTAGAAACAAGATCCCAAGTGTGATTTTTCTCAATTTGCATCAACTCTTCCTCCATTACTTTGGTCTAATTTTCATCATTGCAGGCTTCATTTATTGTCTTAGGTTCAATCATTGAAATCATAAAACATTCATCTAAATTTTGAACAATTTTCCTTCTAGTTTGCACACCTTTGCTTTTGTCACCTATGATCTGATCTTCAGAGTGGTTCAGTCTTACATACCTTGGAACTTTGGGAGTTTCTTGCACTTCTGCTTCTTGATCAGGCTCATTCAGACCTATCTCTTCTTCCTGATTTACCGGATCAGTCTGAATCTAACTTTCAGGAGATGATTGAGCTCCTTGAACTAGAACACCATCTTGATCATCTTCATCATACTCATAAAACCTTGAGGGTTTCTCTATTCCCTCATCAACCTTCACATTTGTACTTTCTATCATCTTTCTTAGTCTCTTGTTATAACACCGGTATGCTTTGCTTTGAGTGGAGTAACCCAAGAAAATTCCTTCATCACTTCTAGCATCAAACTTTCCTAGATCTTCATCTCTTTTAATGTAACATTTGCTACCAAATACTCTGAAATATCTCATAGTAGGAGTGATGTCAAACCAAAGTTCATAAGGAGTCTTACCGATATTGCTTCTAATTTGAACTCGATTGAGAGTATAGACTACAGTGTTGACAGCTTCTCTCTAAAACATCTAGGGAACATTTGCTTCCATCATCATTGTCTTGGATGCTTCCTGGATGGTCCGGTTCTTTCTCTCTACTACTCCATTCTACTGTGGAGTCCTAGGAGCAGATAATTGTTTCTTTATACCATGCTTCTCACAAAAATCTATCAATTCATCAGATGTGAATTCACCACCTCTATCAGACCTCAGACATTTCAGTTTTAATCCAGTTTGATTCTCTACCATAGCCTTGAAGATTTTGAACTTCTCAAAAGCTTCTGATTTCTCTTTCAGAAAGGTAACCCACATCATCCGGGAATGGTCATCAATCAATAACATGAAATATCTATCACCTTGCATACTCTTGATTCTTGTCAGACCACATAGATCAATATGAACTAATTCCAATAATCCGGTAGAGGACTGATCCTTGCTTTTGAATGAGACTCTGCTCTGTTTACCCAGTTGACATTCTTTGCACAAACTGTTTGTAGGTTTTACCAATTTTGGAAGATCTCTTATAGCCTAAGTATTGCTTATCTTGATGATGTTTTCAAAATTTACATGACACATCCTTCTATACCATAACCAACTCTGATCAACTTGAACAAACAGACAACTTTTACCAGCACCAACCAAGTGGAAGATATTACCTTTAGTTTGAGTATCAGATGCAATCTCTATTCTGGATCTTTCAAAGATTTTGCATTTTCCATCCTTGAATCAGAGATCATAGCCTTTGTCCACCAACTGTCCAACACTGAGAAGATTGTGTTTCAAACCTTCAACATACAGCACATTACCAGTTTTGTTTCTTCCATTAAAAGAAATAGTTCATCTTACTCTGATTCTACTAGCAGAATTATCACCAAACTTTACCACTCCTCCTTCATACCTTTCCAAATCTAAGAACTTGTTCTTGTCACCTGTCATATGGTGAGAGCATCCACTGTCAATAACCCAATCATCCTTTTCTTCAACTTGGGCAGCTAAAGCTCTTTCTATAACCTTATGATTTACATATTCAGAGGATATTGGACCTTCTTCCTTGATGGCAATAAACACCCATTCATTTCTAGATTTGTTTCCTATCTCTGATTCATCATCTGTTACTCTTTCATTATCATCTTCTTCATGAACATAATAACAATTCTTTTGGAACCTTTGTCTGTTAGAATTTGACCTTGTAGATCTTTTCTAACATCTTGAGGCAAAATGACCAATCTTATTACAGTTGAAGCACTTAAAGGGTAATTTTCCTTCATACTTACCAGATCCTCTTGGCAGTCTCTTTGCAATGAGGGCTTCAAGTTGAGATGTTTCTACTTCTTCCACTTCCATGTCTCTTCTTGTTTTATCATACCATGACAGCTTCCTTGAAGAGTTTTCTCCTGGATCAAATCTTTGTTTACCTTTCACAGAGGCACTGGGTTTGAATGCAGATTTAGTCTTGGGGGGATCATCTCCAAACTCGATCATTTCAAATGCAGCCAATTTGCCAGCCAATTGGTCTCTTGTGATAGTTGTATGGGCTCTAAATTCATCAATGGAAGCAACCTTGATTTTGTAGGCAGCAGGAAGGGATCTAATAATTTTGCCAACAATCTCATTTTCATCCAAAACTCCACCAGCATTCCTAATTCCACATACCAGCTCATTTACTCTTGGCATAAAGGTAGTAATATTTTCATCATCTCTCATCTTCAGTCTTTCAAATTTCCCTTTTAGACTCTGCAACCTTGCACTCTTAACATACTCATCTCCTTCATGCAGAAGTTCTAGTTTAATCTAGATCTCATAGGCAGTTAGTAGGTCAATAACATTTGAGAGCTCTGAGTTAGTTAATGCACTTAGAAGAGCCTCTTTGGTCCGCAGATTTTTTTCAACATTTGTGATTTCATTTAGAGTTGTCAAACCACCCTATGGAGGTGCATAAGCTTTTGTGACTGTGGACCAGTACGCCTTTCCCATACACTACAAGTGACATTTCATGCAACCTTTCCAAAGAGAGAAGTTGGTTCCATCAAACTTCGGACTATCCTTCTTGTATGACGACATCCTGGATCTCCTCAAGCGGTTAAGCTCCTTTTAGAGGAACTTGGCTCTGATACCAATTGTTAGATTTAGGGCACACAACTGAGAGGGGGGGAGTGAATCAGTTGTACAAAACTTGCTTCTAATTCAAACACTTAAATCCTCTTTGTTATTTAATAGCATATCAATTAATCACTCATGAAAGCATAAAGCATAAACACCAGAGCAGAGACACATCAACACATGAGACACCAAGATTTTGATGTGGAAAACCCAGTCAAGGGAAAAACCACGAGGTGATTAACCCAAGGATTATTCTTTGTTAGAAGAATAAGAAAAACAGATGGCACATGCCAATTAGGGCTCACTACTTGAGCACACTGCTCACAAGAGACACACTGTCTACAAAGTAACAAGTATCACAAACTTGAACTCGAGATTGACATCTTTACCATGCCTAGATCAGTTCCATTTAAGCCCAAAACTCCTACTCTACTTTTCGCTCTTCTTCTTTGCTATACCACACTCATCTACACCAAGACACACTTCAAAATGAATTCACAATCCCTTATTTATACAAGGCATCGACTTAGGAACACTCATCTAAGTCGGTAAACACCTATAAGAACATTCGCAAGACATGTAATATATCCAGTTGGCCAGTCTCAAGAAGAACACCAATATCCGTGGTTATTCTTCAAATGCAAACTCTAACTTCAATGCGGACCACCAATAAGAATTGTACACGATCCAAAGATCACGAAAACCTTTCCTGAGTCATCAAGAACATCCGCATTTTATCAGCTTACTGGAATTCTTCTCTTCTTCATTTGGAACTTCAAGAACATAGTCTGTCATCACTGTTATAATGGAAAAGGTGCTTCCGGACCTCCAAACCATGAGAAAATCTAGTTGTCACCTCACACGGACTTCTTCAACACTCCCTCCAATCCATAGAATGAGATAATGCAATTCCGGAGCTCACCGGACCAATTTGTGACACTCTATCATCACTAAACATCTGTCAGAACCGGTTCTACTTGAGTGATCATAACTTCTTTAGATCTTCATGCGGACCTCTGAAATATTGACTGGAACATCTCAAGACTCATATCTACAAACCCTTTAAACCGCATCCTCTGATCCTCAACCTATTAAGGACTTTTGCCTTGTTGTCATCACTGTTCTTCATTATTCCTGATTGAGGCTTATTCTCTCAATATCCTCAGTACACAGCTTACCTAATCCTTCTCATTAATGCAACATGAGTATGTTGACATCAATGACAACACCAGTTATCCTCATACTTGCAACAGAACCTTGGGTCAACAATTTCTTTTGACTCTATATTTGTGATATGCATTGCTAACTTTGAGCATTAGCTTTTCTATCCTTCCACCACCAATAACCTGACCAATCATGGCTCTACAACTACTTAGCACAATCTTCTTATCTCTAGATGGAAGCTTTACCTTGTAAATTGAAAACAATTTCAAAGACTCATCAAACAAGGTGATTAAAAATCTACAAAATCAAAAATTACAAAAATTTGAACATTAAGAGAGAACTCAGATAATTATTCAAAAATCATATCCAATACCTTTGGAATAATTGCATTTATCAGCTCACTGTAACCTTGGAAAAAACATTAAGCATAGAAATATGCCACAAGTCTCCACAAGGTGTACACCTAGAACTCAAAATAGTTTGAAAATAATTTGGAAAAAGCCACCATCCATAGGACATCACAACAGATGCATCACATGTTTGTTGCTAGCCAAAAAGAAAGATGATAAACAAAATTGATAATGAGTCAAGGGGAACATCAAGAAGTAATACATTGAAATTAAATTTCAACCAGTTGCTAAACAAGCACAAATGAATTTGACTTGTCATAAGTTCAAAATATTAGAACATGTACATTTTTATGTCTGTAAAGGTGACAACAACCCAACAATGGATCAAATGTTTTAGATTGAAATGCAATAGAAATGCATTGCAAATGACAGCAATCAAATTTGAAATTACTTAGCTCATAAAAGAATAGTGGAGAAAAGGTAGAAAAAGTGTTCTTTGATTTGATCGGGCCAATGAGAAATATTGTCTCAAAAATTCAACTATATCACCATGACTAGTTCCCTTCCATAGTACTGCAAACTATTTCTTTGACCATTATAGGATTGCGGTATACTAAACATCACTTGAAGCCTTTCACTGCACTACCGCACTCCTCCATTGAAACTGTCGGGGGGCCGTGGTATTCAACACTTACATAACTTAAACTCCTTATATCACCACATCGAAAGCCTCACTTAAGGCTGCCATGGGGGTGCGATGTACTATTTTCCTCTTCTCCTTCTTACCACCATACTGCAAGCTTCACTTGAGGTCACCGTGAGGGCGTGGTGTACTATTTTCCTCTGCTCTTTCTTACTGCCATATCGCAAGCCTCACTTGAGGCTGTTGCAGGGGCGCGGTGTACTATTTTCCTCTGCTCCTTCTTACCACATTACTATTGATTATTCTCTTGACTGCCATGGGACCGCAGTGAAGTATCATATATGCCAATTAAATTTATACTGCTAGCTTGCCACTTCATTTTGAGACCACTGCGGGGCTATGGTAATTGATCACTACATATTGCGATGCCGCAAGTGCAATCTCTTCATGCTGTGGGATAGCAATAACTACTCCCATGTTATCCTTGGCTCTCGTACACTTGCCAAGACCTTTTGAGTGACATATGGGTGAGAGACAAAAGCACATCAATGGTCAAAAATACAAATATCTTTCACATGGACTTGGTATGGGGTGCTTATGAATGACTCATGGAATAATTTTAAAAGAAATATTGATCCCTAAGATGGATTTATGGAAGGAAATTTTCATGAAACCAAGTGGGACTATGAGAATTTTAAATGGTCCTAATGAATGACTACAGTCCTTTCTATTCTTGTCTTGGTTGGGCCATGTATAGGCTTGTCATGGGTTCCATAGGGTTTCTAGAAGTCTATCTATATAGACCTTACAAATCTCTCATAAACCCTTACAAAACTTAATAGACCCTTAAAAAGATTGTGCATACCTTTAATGACTTGATAGAGTTCCTATTGATCATGCAGAATTTCTAATGGTTTGTGCAAGGTCCTCCACTAGCAGGACCTAGTCCTGCTTTAGGGCCTCTTAATGGTGAGTGGACATCACCTTCACAACCACCAGTTCCTTATCTAGTTGCTGCTCTAGGTAAATAATCTCTTTGTTGATGGTGAACTTTTAGTTGTATTTCACCTATTATGAAACCATACATACTTAAGTTTGTCATGCTATTCAAAGGTAAAATTTTAAATCCTAAATGAAACATTATGGGCTGATTTGTAACTTATATAATTATTGAAAGATTGGAGTTAAATATAAGGCCTTGGTTGCTTTTGGTCTTTGTCTTTTGGTTGAATTAGTACCCAACAAAAGCAGTGCATGCTTGCTGAAGCAATGGAGTATTTTTTGAAAATTTAGACCGTTCCTTATGGGTTGAGTGCTTTTGTAGAGTTTGTAGCCCAAGACCTAGGCTACCAGCTTGATTTTGGGAAAATCAAATCAAAATATTATGGATTTGATTATTGGGTTGGGGGATGTATATATGCAGCTGAATCTAAGTCTCAGTGATAGTTTTTGATGTCTGTAGCTGGAACTCTATGAGATATCAATCCTTGAATATTCTTTTATCAAATGTATGTGTAGATGTGTATCACCTGTAGAATATTGTAGGAGAATCAATGTAGAAGATGAATTGACTCCACATGCTTCTTAACAAACCCTATTTCATTTCATGAACCCTATGTCGTAGGTCCAGTTGGAGGTAGCAGAGCTAGTGGAATGGAGGGTGTACCTTATCCACCTATTTATTCAAGTAGAAATGTTGCAAGTTCCACTTTAGATCACCAAAACCTTCACAAAAACTTCTGTACAAAATTCAATAATGAAGAATTTATTCACATATTCTCTTTTGAATGATGCACAAAGCCTCCATCACAACATTGTGTAAGCGGGACAGCGGTTACCAGGCGGTTATGCAATTTCAACTGTCATCTTCATATAACCATCAACTCCCTCAACTTCCTCATAGTATATATGCATGGATGTATCTTCATGTTTGATCGAATCAATAAAAGATGTCACTGCCCTTTTTTCATGGAGAAGGTTTCTTGATAAGATCCACACATATAATAATGAAAATAAGATAATATAAAAGATAATAACAAATATCAAACGATATGTTTAGGGGTCAAGATGCCATGTTATCTAATATATGTAGAAATAGAATAAAACCTTGAGGTAGGGTAACACCATACGATACTCCTTATGGAAGAATCCACTTTGTGCTATATCTCTAAGAGATCCTAAACATAATATCATACTCCTAAAAAATCCTTACAATGATATTGACCTCCTTTATGTAGACCTCCTCCTAATAACGTATATTGGAGGAATAAAACACTAAACCCATGTAGGCCTATTCATTACCTAATATAACTAATTACATAAGTTGTCAACATGACCTAATATTATTAAATTAAGGGATGTGTACTACATGTCAGTATCTCCATCCACTTATATACATTATAATAGCATATCCCTAGATATGTAACATGTCATCCATCCTTGACATGTTTGTTTCTTGAAACATTAGAAGAAGCCATATAGTAAGATTTCCACAAGTCATTAAAAGATGATTCCATGTCCTAGCATCCAACATTCCATAAGTGGTCGTGGTGGTGGTTTTAACTTTATTGTACTTATATCCCATCCTTGATCCATATTTCAGTGCATTGATTTGATTCAATTTTGAATCATAATATGTCCTCTCATTTTCCATGAATAGCATTACTTCTAAGATTTCATTGATTGTTGTTGTTCCTTTGATTCCACGTAGATTCATAGTGATTGGCTTGTTGATCCCCTGTATTATCACATTTCCATGAATTTTTTCCTTCATGATTCTTAGCTTTCACAATAATGTGGATAACCATATATTGCACCCTTTCTATCTCTAGAACATTCTTTAATTATTCACCCTTTGTTGTTTCTTTCTTTGTTGACATGGGAATGGGGACAAACTTTTCCTCTTTTTTCTTGATATTTGTCTTCTCTTTTTTTCCTTTGATTCTTTCATGCACTCTTTAGTAGCTTCTTGATTTTTTCCTATCTTGAATTTCCTTTGGTCTTCACTATGTGTAATATCCTATAATATTACTTGTTTCCTCCTATACTGATGTTTTATGGACTTTTTTCACATCAATATTTACTATTGCCAAGGATTCTAACCAAGGATAACCAAGAAAATATCCAATCCATTTATATTTAAAGAATAAATGTTTGAGTGAAAAAAGGTATTTATCCTTAGAGAGATAAAAATCTTCAAATAATTGAATATCCTTTCCCACTATTTGAATTTTTTTTATGTGTTTTGGTTGTATATAAAGTTTCTTAGCTAATTCTATGTTGATGAAGTTATACTTGGTACTAGGATTTACAAAAACAATAACATTTTTTTTTTGAATAAATTCATGGAATTGAAGTATTGAATCTTCCTTCTTTGAACCTAAAGTGCATGAACTTGTATCCTTCATCTCATCTTCCTCCTCCTCCTCTTCCAACTATTTCTATTTCTATTTCTTTTTCTTCTTCCTCTTCTTCTTCTTGTTCTTCTTGTTCTTGTTCTTCATTATCGTCATCTTTACCTTTTTCTTCTTTTTCCTTGTCATCCATATCTTCATGAACTATTATTTATTTTGGCACCCATCTATCAAAAAACACTTGTTCCAATTTATCAAAATAATTATTGTGCATATGTAATTGATATTTACATATTTTAGCTTCACCTTTCAAGTATAAACAAATATATGGTTTCCAGGGACATTACATTTACCACAAATTCTTTTAAAATTGAGCCTACCTTTCTAATGAAATGCCACTTCCATCAAAAACCTCCATTAATCTAGAGTGTTAAGAAAAAAAATCTTTAAATAGAACACCTTTCTACCACATATCATTGGCTGAAATTTGACTAGAAGAATTCATGATTTTATCAGCCTCAAATCAAAATATATGTAAATAACATAATGCCTAAGAAATTTTGATGAGATTTCATGAAATGTAAAAAATTAGAAAATTTATGTGATTTGTCACCTAGAGAGTCAATTTATGAAAAAACCTAAAATTGAAATAACTCACTCAATATTGATGATCAAATTCTAGAGTTTGGACTATAGCCTTATTATTTGATGTGTTAAATATAGTATAAAATAATTACATAAGGAAATAATAGTAATTTGAAAGATAAGGGTGAATCTTTAAAAGCTAGGGTTTCATGTTGAACTTCACCTAAGATTTTTCCTTGCTACCACTTGATAAGATCTGTTGGGACCTAATTTGAAAAATGTGAAATCATCTAAATCCTTCCCCATTTCTACAAATTTAATTTCCCTAAGTTTTGTTCCTTGTTCTCCACCATGTTTTCATATGTTGAAGTGTAGAAAAAATCCAAGAATTTCTAAGTGTTGGGCATTTTTAGTGACTTTCTAAGTGTTTATAGTAGTCTATGGGGTTTTTGTCTAGGACTAGACATCTTTTCATCTTCCATCCAGTTCCTCCATCACATTCTTCATTTCTTCCATTCCCTTTATTATTTCAAATTTGTAGAATCTCAACTAGATTCTAGATTTTCCTCCCTTTGTTCCATTTTGGTTCCTTCTTTCAGTACCACAATACTTCCATTGTGTCCTATTTTTCATCTCCTTTATTTTTCCATCATTTTCCCCTTTTATAGAATCTCAACCAACTTCTTGATGTCATTTCATTTTCACCTTCCATCCTATTCTTGCTTCCTATTCCACATAAAAGTTCCATGAGATTCCTATCCCCTTTCCTTTTTCTATAAATGTTTCTCCCTTCATTCTTCCTATTTCCTTCACTTTCCTATTCATAGAATTTCCCCTCATAATTAGATCCATTTCCACATCTGATTCGACATCAGAATCCCACATCTTCTTCTCTTAATTTAGTCCTTAGAGTCTAGGATGCTTTCTCTTCATCCCACATCCTATCATTACATCTTGTTCCGTAGTCTTTCTTTACTTTTCTAACATTTGGTCCTATCTCCCTTTCCCATACCCTTTGCTTCACTTCACAAAATCTCTCCTACCTTTCAAATTTTCTTCATTCACTATCTACATCCACTTACCACCTTTAGTTCCAGATGAGGTTTTCTTTATGAAGTTTCCATCTTTACATCTAGTTCCAATTGCTAGCTTCATATCCAGTTCTACATCAAATTTTTGCCAATTCTCCAAACTTCTATGGAACACTTGAAAATGCTTCAACAACCACCCAAATCACCATTAATGTTATGTTTGACTTCTAGAACACCATTTTGAGTAGGAAAAAGATTTTTTCTCCTACCATCTTGATTTTTGTAGGGCTCAAGGTGGATTTCCAATTATTCAATGCACTTGCAAGTGTTAATGCTATGATTTTTGAAGGATTTTGTAGATCTTAGATGGTTGTGAATGACAAGATTTTGAAATGTATAAATGGGAAGTTCAATGGTGTAATAAGGATTGATCATTTTTTTTCTCTCCATGCATCTATATGTGTATGTAGATAGTAGATAGTTTTAGAAGAATTGACCAAATTAGTTTGTCTTTGATGCATACTCTTCTAAAGGGAACATGGTTTTGATTTACCCTTTGAAGGATCCATAAAAGAATACCCCGCAAGCCTAGTAGAGCACAAATAAGGAGAGATAAGCCCTCTCTCATGTGTTGGTCTTACTTTTACTTTATTTGATCATGGATGCTTTGTTTAAAGCTTTGAAGCTTGATGTATTCCTCGAGGGGACTAATTTTTAGAAGGCTTTCTAGGATAGAATAGAGGTATGAAGTGAGAAAAAACCCCAACACATCCTTTGAATATTGTAATATTTCTTGCTATATTTCATCATTGTAGAAAAATGTTAAATTAGAAAGAGGGTTTGACTAAAGGAGAGAAATCCTAGCCTAACAACCTCTTGGATGGTATGTATTGAAACCACCACTTTCAAACATAGGTCCCAAATGAACAAATTGAGTGTATCTCTTACATCAACTTAAAAACCAAGTTTAGATCTCTATGTAGGGTTCAAATTCATGTGTAGGGTTCATATATGTGGATGTGAAAGTCAACCACATCATCAAACAACATTTTTATTAGTCTTGATGTGGTCCTCTAACACATTGGTAAATCAATTCACAACATCTATCATAGTAAAATTAACATCAAATCTAAAGCTAAGTATTGTTATTTTTTTTTCTTAACTTTTGTGCATTTCTTTTAGTAGCTTAAAACTATTTGTAGCTCTTTATCCAAGATTAGATTATGTATTCTTCATAATTTGAATAATTTATCTAGAATATTTATGTTAGGTGTGTTATTTTCCTTACACAACTAAACATTAAATTTGCAAAAAATTCTTACTATCATATAATTTTAATTTTTTATGATGAATAGTACATTTTCTATATTAAAATGTAAAAAATGTAATACACTAGCTCATATAAAAGATGGGTGGAATGGAATCAAACCCCTAAATGTCAATGTGAGAGTTCAAAGATGAAACAAAAATGATCACACTACTATGTAGCTAATACAATCCCAGTGGAAGCCCATTGGGGATCCTCAAAAATAGGCTCCCAACTTGTGATGACATCCTTTGTATCTTTTTCCTCTTTTTGATCTAGAAGAGCAGTGCAAGCATGAGAGATAGAAGGGTCTGGATGAGAGAATATTCCACTGTCATGTTAGCCACAAATGCCATTGTCACATGAAGAAGCAAATGGCTAGCCATGTAGTAGAGGAGAAAATTCATGGCCTCTACATTGGAGGGTTAGTAGGAGCCATGTCCTTAATGTTTAGAGGATTTGTAAGAGCCATGTTTGGGAAAATCTTTGTAGCTATGGTTGTGACGATGCCCACATGGTGAAACATCATTACTAGCAAGTGATGATCGCACGTGACAAATAGTACACGGAGCATTAGCCCAATGCGTAATAAGAGTCTACAAATGGGCTACCTCCAAAGCAAGTTTATTGGCCTAGACCTAAATCTATAAGATGCCATTAGAGTTTATCATAGATTTAGTATACATGGAAAAGTGAGTATCATAGCTCTTGAGAATAAAAACAATATAATTTTAATTTTGAAGTTGATTATGTCAAAGGTTTTTATTTTATAAAATTCAATTTCTAAATAATATAATGATGGATATTGAGATGTTCTTTTAAATCATATCCATGGGCCCATATTTCAATAGTAGTGTTCAATAAGAATCTATCCTTCATAACCATGAATGGTCCACTTTACTCATAGGAGGAAACACCATGACTTCATAGGAGGTCACCCATCCCAATATTATTCTGAGTCAAACAAGACCACCCATAAAATTTCTCTATAGTCGAAGCCACTACTAAAATACTAATTTTATATTCAAATATTATTTTATATAACTTAAAAGCATTGTTTTATTGTGTTATTTAAGAGTTCGTGCTTTGTTTCTCTTTTTATGTAGTAGGTAACAATGCTTCAATGTCGCGTGCGTGTTGTTCAAAATGAAAAATGCTGGAATTAACTGATAAATTTGCCGAGTCAACTACACATGCTCTTACAAAACTTTTTCACTGTTGGTCATCTATATTTCTATTAAAATTGTAATTATCTTTCCACGTTTTGTTCTGCCTAGACAATTGTTTATGTAATATTGTTTAGTTGTAAAACGCACTTCCAGCATATCGTTGCGTTCTCATGATTTGATATTGAATTATGAAATGTTTTATGTAGTAAAAGCAGTTTTGGTCTTATACCACTGCCTTCAAAAACTGTGAAAGCTCAACATTGAAGGCTAAGGTCGCGATGACTTCGGAAATAGTGGTCCTGCCTTCTATGAGCAAGGTTGAGAGGAGCTACTATACTCCACCAGGCTGGCATTTAGCAACTTTCAGGAAGCAAAAGACAACCTTGAATTGATTAAGCAGCACACTCTTCTGAAGGAATGGAAAACAGTGCGTCTACTTGACGGCTGGATAAGCGGCCCACGTTATAACTTTCAAATGGAAGATGACTTCAGAAGCTGTTTGGGATACATGCTAATTATAGAAATCAAGGCATCAACTACTATAGCGCTCTCGGGCACGTTATGTTGTTTTCTTTTCTTTTTAATTTATTAAGCTATTTTCAACTCATTCAAACGATTAGTGAGCGTATTGCACTGAATTTGTGTTACAAAATGTTCATCAGGTAATTCAGATGCTGCGAGGAGCATATATGCAGATATTATACTCACCTACGAAGGAAGAGAAGTGGCATTACCTTTGTGTACGGAAGATTGGAATTATGAAGTTGTGTACTGGCTGCTCAACTTTTGGGAAAATAGAGAGACTTTTAGCCCACTAGATGTCAGAGGTAAATACCTATCCGCAATACAACCAGATTTGAAGAGATGAGAAGTCTGATATGTCATATGGGAAGAATATTTGGTGAAGAGGGACTTGCCAGTGAGAGAGCCATTAGGAGGGAGCTTTCTGGAGATTCAGTTACAGAAGTGATGATTAGCATGAGACAGTCCTGCTGGGACAAGTTCAGTCGGGAGCATAAGAAGATCCTCGGGCAAATCTTTCTAGAAGAGACAGATATATTTATCACAAATTTATGTGAGGATGAGGACTGTTTAAAATTGAATTGGTTTCAGGAATTTGCCTCTCAAGGAGACACATCAGATGCTATCTGGAATTTTTTGTGGTACATCATCTCTTCCACTACTCTAGCACGCATCATAGTACTTAGACTTTCTTTAGTGATGGAAGAATGGGAAAATGAAGAGTGGGGTGCCCAGTCACAAGCGAACCTTAGCCCCGACTACAAGAATATCGCTCTATCCTCTGTTGTAATTTATGATAACAAAGAAATTGTGAGAAGTCTTTTCGACAAATGTCATTCAAAAGAACAGTTCATCAATGCAGGAGATGAAGAAGGAAAGACTGCTCTTCATTTGGTGTTTGGAAATTCTGATGCTGAGGTGGTTAAAGAATCTTTTGCTAGCGTAAGCATGTTGAAATTGGTTCTTGAATACGGGGGAAGGCTATTGTGAAGCTATTGTCTGTTTCTGAACAAGCGCTAGAAAAAACATTTTGGTAAGGTGGAACTTGTAGTCCAATATTTCAGGAAAATAACTGTGTGCCAATTTTTACCTCAACATTTCGGATCATACTCCATGATCCATCATCAGGAGAAAGTGCAAGAAAAGAGAGAAATGGATGGATCATAGATCATGGAGTGTGATCCGAAACGTTGAGATAAAAATTGGCATGCACTTATTTTCCTGAAATATTGAACTACAATCATCATGGACTATGGAAATCTGATGTCTCTTAAAGGCAATACAGAAGTTGTGAAAAAACTCTTGGAGAGCGGAGCAGATCCACTTGCTCGCGATGAGCACGGCCAAACAGCTTTGCATCACGCTTCTACATGTGGAGATGGTTATAAAGCATGTAGGTTAACTGAGTTAATGCTGACCAAATGTACAAGCGAGGAAGAGGAGAAATTGGGTAACTGAACAAGATGATATGGGTAGAATGGCTCTCCATGTTGCAGCTATGAAAGGACACCGAGGCCTCTGTGAAAAAATTATTCAAATAAATGAATAATTATATAATTATATTTATGACACCAGATATTATATTACTATTGTGCGCTTGCTTGTTTGCAGTTTCAAAACAAATTCAAAGCATTGCAGAACAGGGAAATGATCAACCAGCTACATCTGACAATCTGGGTAAAATTTAATCCATCTACTTTTCTAAAGAAAAAAAACTGCGAAAATATTTGTTGAGCTTATCAAAAGTAGTTATTCTTAATTTAATAGGAAGAAGTTGTTGATGAAAATTGCAGAAGCAAATGAAAAGAAATTGTAGAAAACAAGAACAGAAATTAAAAGATTTAAAAGACACAGAAGAACACAAGATTCACAGTGGTTCGCCCAATAATGGCTACTCCACTTTCAGGTATTATCTCTTTTATTAATTCTGAATACAATTTATATTCAAGCAGCTGCAACTATGTATAAATCAGTCTCATCTCCAATAAATGGAAAAATCCATCAAAAAGGGCAACTTCTAATTTTACGAATACATGCCAAAAGAAGTTGGTTGCAAAAGGCATCCTTTTCAAATGTGTGAGAGAAACTTGCCAATTTGGGCTTCACCAAACCCAACAATGAAACTTGCTAATTTGGGCTTCACCAAACCCAACAATCTCCCACTTGAAGACCAAATAGCTACTCAGAGATATCCCTTACATTTCCACTTGTATTGTCACTTCGAAAACAAGCCTGTATTGTAGGGCTTTAACCTCGGTTCAAGGGCACTCCGTATAAATCATTTCCAAGCTTCCTAATCAATCGTAACACATTCCAGAAATGATCCGGTCATATTATAACCCCAACAATCCACCGCTGTAAACATCTCCGTCTTTTTCTTCTTCCCATTAGATAGCTTCCCACATTCTACACCACACCCCTGCCGAGCATCATTCCCACAGACCAAACAATTCCTCTAGGGTTGCTTCAATTCCTCTGGCTGTATAACTCTGATAGGAGTAGCATGGCAATCACTAATCATACAGACCCTGTTATGCATGAAAAGAAAGTGGGGTGCCCTCACAGCCAGTCTCTGCGATGGTATAGCCCCTACCCATGCCACCAAAGCTGGTACCTCCCCTTTTCTCACCCGCTCCAAAAAGTTACAGTTCTCTCCCTTGGAAAAGCCAATCTCAATGGTGAAGAGAATAAATCCCAAATGCAGCACCATCAACACCATGTTAAAAAATGAGCTCTCCTTAGTGTTAAAATTATCAATGTCCTACCCAAAATTGGCCCCTTTTTCCAACACCCCCCCTAAAGCAACACCTCTCGTGTGCTTGGGGCTCCTAGCCTAGGCCTAGCTCTGATACCAATTGTTGATGAAAATTGTAGAACCAAATGAAAAGAAATTGCAGAAAATAAGAACAAAAAATAAAAGATTTAAAAGACACAGAAGAACACAAGATTTACAGTGGTTCACCCAATAATGGCTATGTCCACTTTTAAGAATTATCTCTTTTATTAATTCTGAATACAATTTATATTCAAGCAACATCAACTATTTATAAATCAGTCTCATCTCCAATAAATGGAAAAGTCCATCAAAAAGGGCAAGTTCTAATTTTGCGAATACATGCCAAAAGAAGTCGGTTGCAAAAGGCATCCTTTTCGAATATGTGAGAGAAAATTGCAAATTTGGGCTTCACCAAACTCAATAGAAGTGACTTTATACATGGTCTCGTCGCATTGCTTTTGAACCCTTATTTAAAACCTCCTATTACAGTGGGCATCTCTGGTAGTTGGGGTATGGGAAAATTGAGCCTTATCATACAGGTAAATTTAAAATCATATGTTACAAAAATCTTCTATTTAATCAAAATCTTAATTAATATTTTGGCCTAGTGCCTAGTTCACTTTTATTCAATACAGACAGAGGGCATTTTATTGAAGATAGCTGCACAAATGGCATTATTGCCATCCGAAATCAAAAGTTCAAGTTTTCCTGGTTTCAAATTTTAAAACATTCTAAAAAGGGTAAAAAGAAATATCACCAAATTAAGACAAGCATAGATTTATTGCTCAATGAGGCAAACTCGCAAAATAAATTCTTTCAAATTACGAAGAATAAGTTAGATTATCCTAGATGAAGATAGAAAATGAGAAGCTGGACAGGACGACAAAGGTAAAGTTCATATTTAGAAATTAACATAACTCTTTCTTTCAACTATTTTGCGCCTACCTAAATGCTAACTGTGATTGTTTACTATAAGGGAGATTCAATTATGAAGACTAAGATTGTCAAATGCTAAAGGAAGATAAACAATAAAAAATTAGGCACAATCGCAGAGGTAAAATTGAAATTTAGAACATAATATAGCTATGTTGATTCAACTATTTCCAACTCGTTCAATGTAAAATGTCATTGGTTACTAGGAGGAAGGCTCGACTATGTAGATAAGAACTCAAAAATTAGACACAAACGCAGAGGTAAAATTCCAAATTTAGAACATAATTTAACTTCTTTAATTTATCTCCAACTAACTCATTATTAAAATGTTGTTGTTTACTAGGAAGGAGACTCACTTTGTAAGTTTTTAAAAAAGTATGATGCTAAATATCATCATATATTTCAATCACTAGCTACTATGGATGGCAGTGGCATGGTAAATGTCTTCGCTTTTGCCTTTTGTTCTAATCTAGGTAAATTTTTTTAACTGTTTCCTAATTTTCACTCTCATTTCAAAGTAGAAGGTCAACAATCATAGTTAGAAATTGGTTCCTCAACAAAGGGAAATGTGGTTTCATGTTCTCTGTTGAAAGGAAAAGTTCAACAATTAGAGTCAGAAATTGATTCTCCAATAGGAGGAAGTGTACCTACTATACTAACTATCCAATATAATGCATTGAAATACAAGAATGAATTAGAAGCATTAGTGGGCATGGCAGTGGAAATCACAAAAGGAATGGAAGGAATAATGACAGATGCCCAATGGTTGAGCACATGTTTGAGAAATACATGGTGGAAGGAGAAACAGGTTATCTGGATTCAAGTCATTTTTCCATGCCTTCTTGCAGTTCTCTTGGCCACCACGTTTACTTGGATTTTATGGCTACTGCTGGATAGATACAAGACCAAGGAATCACTAGAGATAAAATGTGCATCTTTTCCTCTAATTATAGTCATTATGGTATGGACTCTGGTTAAAAAAGTGATTAGCATTGTAAATCCCCTAAGCGTTCAGTTAATGAATTATTTAAAACTTGTTGGAGTACTTGGTAATAGTGAGAGGGGGGTGAATCAGTGTTATAGAGAACAAGGCAAATTTTCACACTTTCATTTTAGGTTTAAACAAAGGTTTAGACAATAGATATAAATACTGACTCAAATGCTTATCAATGCATGCAACAGAGCATTACAGAAATAAGTAAACAAATTCCATGTACATATGTAACAAATGACAAATAACATCATAAGATAGATGGAAAATAAAACAAATGATAGATGGCACCGTAACATAGATATTTTTAGGAGTGGAAACCCTCTGGGGTAGAAAACCACTCAGTAAAAGTGCCTGATTGGCTTATGTAATAAACTTGCCTCACTAGCTACAATCATTGCCTCATTGGCTGTTGTGTGCCTCACTGGCTTATTGTGCCTAACTGGCAAAGGTCCTTGTCTCACTGACTTGACCTCATTTCTACCTCACTGGCTTATTGTGCCTCACTAGGATATTTCAATCCATACAATGAATAATACAGTTTAATATAGAGGGTTACTCTATTTCTCTTAAATCTCTGTTCTTGAATATCTCATTAAATGTTTGAGACTTCAAGAATTACATCAACTTGTGCACATATACAACTGATTACAAAATGATATTCAATCATAGTCTATTGCTTTTGTTTGATATTACAATGACTGCAACAACCCACAAACTCCATAGAGTATAATCTATTTTATACTTTCTCAGAAAATGTCTTTCTTTCTTTCACTGAACAGTTTTAAAATATAACTATTTTTCTCCAACTATTTGAAATAGTCTAGGTAACCAGTCATGGTTAGGGTCGAACCCCAAATAGTATTTGTCATGATTTCCATAATGTTATCACAAGGTTTCATCAAAACTTTTGTAACTCAAATCATATTAACCATGGTTATCTGTCGTTCAATAGGATAAAGAATGATATTTACATATAAAGACTGCACCAAATCATGATTAATCTGCACTGATTATAGGATCTCAACAAGCTATTTAATGTAACCATTACTAGACAAAAATTGTCCACAGATCATAACAAACCTTAGCAAAAATTGCTTGTGAGTAAACAAAGATAATCACCCTTTTAACTACAAAACCCAAATGGTAAAACCTGTCTAAGTTTACAAACTGAAAGAAAACTAATCAACTGAAACCCTTTTCCCAAAGCTATCATATAAACATAGTCTATGTAGAGAATTACAAGCTGTTTAAAAACTTTAATCTCCACATTATGTTTGCAATTTACAAAATGAAGAACAAACAAAAACTTAAGATCCTTTTTGTATTTTCGAGAAATGACAGTGTTTTCAAAATGAAGGCAAATGTATCATATGCAAACTGTGATAAACCTTAACAACCCTTAATCAATTTTTCATCAAAATAACTGCTAATGACTGTTGAAAATAATGAAAGAAAAAAAAACAAAATCACCTAAAAAATTAGTCAATATCTTAACTATCCACAACCTTCAGTCTAAGCATTGTCACACCCTTCATGATTCTTCTTCAAAGATTCTACAATATCCATACATTCAATGATGAAGAAATATAAAACCCTTGTTTTCATACCCTAGCTCAGCCAAGAGCTCATATTCAAAGCTCAAACCATACATAATGAAATGTTATGAAGCCCTTTTGATTCCTGTTACCTGCACTCCTGGTGTGCCCTAAAAGGGACTAGTAAACTTCAATTGACCAAAACCCCCTTTTTACTTGTTTTTAAGCTTGAGACCTGTTCGATAGGTCAAATCACTTATATATCCTGAAGTGGTATTTTATAACAAAGTTTATGAATTTGAATTTATATGCCATAAGAGCCAATTAAACATGGTGTGTCTTTGAGTGACTCTTAGTCACCCTAACCAAGTGCATCAAATAAATATGACATTGTAAAAACCTTATAATTCAATATGCAAGTAATGTCACTCTGCCACATAATCACATGATGTATGATAAACCATATGCCAACATGAAGATATGTCAAGATAACATCCATCATATTATATCCACTATCAAGATCAACTGTCACAGTCATGAAAACCATGTCACCATAAAGCACTTACCATATCATGAAACTATATTACCATGTGTCACCTAAGACCGCCACTGCAAAAACAACTTTTGTCAACTCTAATATTGTTTGACATCATTGCCAACAAATGCCAATTGTCATGATTCCATGTGAATGTAATATAAAAATGAAAACAATATAGCAACTGAGATGAGCATCAAATGTATACTGAGTATCAAATGCATATCAAATATCATAGAGCTGTCATAGAACAACCACCAGAGATAAATCAACTGTATAAAGATGACCATTAACAACTATCATAATGAGCATGTATCAACATCAACTGATCATGAACAAATCTGAATGTCAAGCACGTAAATGTATATCAACTGAGTTGTCAAACTGTATCACTGTATCAACTGTCATAGGGAACATATCATCAAGTATGAACTAACATCAAATATCAAGTGCATCAGTGATCATAACAAATCATAACAACTACTATATCCACTGTATACCATGCATACCATACCAAGTGATACCAAGTTGTGTATTTGTCATGAAGGACAACAACTGAGGTGCAACAAAACTTCTAGACCACACTGATAAGCTTGGTTATCAGGAATGGGTAATATCTGATATCACTTTCTTAAAAGAGGAAATTAACAAATATTTGTATTTCCTGTGCACTGTTGCTTCCAACATATGGCATTTCATAACAGGTTCTTGCATTATTTCATTGCTATCTTCTAAATATGGTGGAGAGATCTTGGCAAGTTTGATACCCAGTGCTAATATTAGAACAATTGTTTTTGTTGATGATCTTGACCGGTGTCAAGAATTTGTCATTCTTCAGGTAAATTTAGAATTAATTTATTTTCAATACAAATTTTATAGCTATGCAACTAAAATTGTGCTAGAATAGTTTTTCTATGGTAAACAGGTTTTATCCACTATTAATCTTGTATTAGTTGTCTACGAAATCAGTCTAGTTTTAGGAATGGATAAAGCCTTGATCCAACGGGCCATAATGAAAAAGTGTCATGCCCGCATTTCCCATGTGGTCACGACACACAACACACGTGTCATGTCCACATTTGCCATGTGGTCATGACATGAACTACGAAAAACTTTTCCACCTATCCCTAGGAACCCCCTCGCACGTGTCTGCATGCTCGGTAGCAATACGCCTAAGGTGTAAACATGTCAGCATAACCACTAAGGTGAAGGCCGTCTAGGGGGTATGCGACACGTAGTGTGTCGCTTCTAGGGTTAGACTGATTTTAATCTAACCCTTAAGTTTCCTAGGTGAAGAAGATTCTGCCAACATCAAACCTTAACTTAACTCATATCAAAAAGTGATAAAATAATATGGCATGATGGCGCATGATTGAAGTGGAATGATGGATTAAAATTCAATAAAATAACGCATAAAATAAACCCTAGAGATCTAGCAAAATTTTGACAGCATAATGCATTTTTGATAAACACAAAATAAAATTTAAAATAAATCATCAATAAGGAGTTAAATAAATTTTAAGAATAAAATTAAATTAAGGCTTAAGAAATAAATAAAATGATTTAAAGTAAAATAATTAAATTAAATTAAATGACAAGACGTCAAATAAATCCAATAGAAAAAAATTCCGAGTCTGTTATTAAATACAATTTCGACAATTATATTTAATAACTTACTCAAAAATTTAACAAATGAGGGAGGAGAGTTTAAATAACTCTCCTTGTAAAATAATGATAAAATAGATCAATAATTCAAAACGGTAAAATCCCCGCCAAGGAAAAATGAAATCAATAATCCCATTAAAGTGAATTTAAAAATAAGGGAAATTTCTTCTCAAAATGAATAAAATAATTCCCTCCTAAATAAATTTAAATCACAAGTCAACAATTAAAATACAAAGTTGATCCATTAAAAAATTATAAAGCAATGTAAAGGAACCCCAAGAGGTAATTTAAAATAAATGAATAAAGAGAATAGAGGTTTTAAATGAAGATTTAAAATAAAATAAGGTGTTCCCTAATTTCTCTTATTCTAATATTCTCCTCATGGTGATTTCCCCATTGCTGCAAACACATGTCACTAATCATTGGGTGAGTCACAATAATAAACATGAAAATCACTGCAACCTATTCAATTGCCAATAATTTTTTGGTGACTTTGCTGGCTATTCAAAGTGTTGGTACACAGTTTCTAGACATTTAGAGAAACCTCCACTAGAATGGTAGTTGGTGATTCTATTAGAAAGTGGAACCTTGAATAATTGGTCATATGTCATACACGGTATGATTATTTTGAAAAGAGTTTGTGTAAAAAACACAAAAAGTAATAAAAATACCCATGAAATAAATTAGGAGCAACAATGAAGGCAAGATTAGTGCATTTTTTAGTAGGTGCAAATAGACCATAAGTATAATTTCCTTATGAATATAAAAAAATTGTATATCCTAGGAGAACTAGAGATTATAGATGATAATTGGGTTAACGAGAAACTAAAAACATTGCCTTTTCTTTGCCTCCCTATTGAGACTTTTATTAAATATGGTGACAAAGAAATGACAGCCATGTCCAAAGTTGGACATGGTAGTTGCTGGGAAAGCAAGTTCTGATCTCAATCACAAATGCATGCATATATTTGAAGCCATTCAAAAAAATTAAAGAGTTAGAAGCTTTAAAGAAACAACAAACGACACTTCTCAAGAAGTTGTTCTTGAAGACTTTTAGCACCGTGAAATATTTATAACACATTGATTTCTCAAAGCATCTAATGAAATTTCCTTTGTGAAGAAGGTATTGTTTCTCTTCCTTTGTCTACCCTTGAAGAATGTGACTTTAATGATAAACATAAGGCAGCACATTTGTCATTCTCCTCATTTCCTTCTTAATCATTGGAAAGAAGCATTTTCTGAAGTTATTATAGCAAAGGATGAATTTTCAATTATTAAGAAGATGATCCAATGATTATAGAATTCATTGTTTATAAAATGAATCCACTACAAAAACTAATAGAAACTTACTCACCTCAAGGTTTATACAAAGCAAATCAAATTCAAGATTCACTATCCTTTGAATCGTGTGGTCAAGGAAATATTCGAACACTAAAAATTCAGAAATATGATGTAATACAAAGGAATGTGATTAATAGCATACAACATAATGCCAAAGAGATTCAACATAATTCTGAATTATATAGCAATGAATGGAGAACATTGTATGATGCATTGTTCCTAAACCCTGTATGTCTTAAGAGCATTGAACTTCCTACCAAAAGCATAGAATGGTAGCTTATTTAGTAAACATGGCCTACATGTTCAATCTATTTTACCACATAGGTATCTACTTACCTAAACCAATCAATGGATTCATTTTAAAAATTCAATACAATAAAGGTAGGTTAATTGCTACCATATGCATAGTTGTCTTAGGAAATTTGTTGTGCCTAATCCAATTTTTGTTGTGTGTCAATTTTTTTGTTTCGTCTTGCTTTTGTTATGTCCAAAGACTTTTTTTATTTCTCATCATGTTGTGTGAAATTGTCTTGACTCTATGGCTCAATAGACAAGACACTATTTAGAGCTTGAGATACTAGGGTTCATCTTGTTCTCTTTTAGTCACTATCCCTAGTTAGAGCCAGCTATTAATTTAACCATGCAAATTTTAAATTTTGAGTCCATCAATTTGAATTCATCTTCTTTAAGGTCATACTAATATTTCAAACCATTTCTGAATGTCTTATGTCATTCAAGTTTGGCAAAGTCAAAATTGTTAATCATTATTGTCAACTAGAAGTGCCTAGGAAATAACCTTAACCATTTTAAATGTTGAAGTGTTCAATGTTGATAACTGAGAGGGCGGGGGGGGGTGGGGGGTGGGGTGGATCAGTTATCTTAATTACTTCAACTTTTTGTCCTTCTTTAACAATTAGTGCAACATTAAATCATATAAGCAAACATAACAATGAAAGCAGAAATAACATCAATACAAATAACACAATGATTTTAACGTGGAAAACCCTGTTAAGGGAAAAACCACGGGGTGACTAACCCAAGATTGTATTCTTATTAAAAGTATAAGATAGTACAAAATGGTACTTGCCAATTAGGGCTCACTACCCAAGCACATTGCTCACAAGAGGCTCACTACCTACAAGAGACTCACTATCTACAAAGTATAAGGAAAGTAATCAGGTGATTGAACTGATGAGAAGCATCCACATATGCTGAGGTTCAGTTTTAGTTAGGCTCAATACACTGATCCGCTACACTTCATTCTTCCTCTTCTTTGATGCTATTGTCCTGTCACATTCTGGACCTGTAAAGCTACTTCCACACTACTCTCTGCTTTTCTTCTCACCACACAACACACTTTACTCTACATTGAAATTCATTTGGTATCTATATCCGCACCAAGGATTTCATCATCTTTCTAGTCAGCATTTGAAAAATTCAATAGTTTCCCTAACTCTGATTTGTCGGCTGAATCCTTGTATACTAAGTGATGCAGATCAAAGAGATACTTATAGAAGTCATCAATCATGTCAGCTAATCATGAATGATCTCTCAAGAAACTTGATCACCAACAATTTCTTATTCAGATTAAGATCTGATGCTCTGTCGGTCAGTGCTTCCTTAGTCTACTCTGTCAAACAGGAACCTAGCACTTAGGTGCTCATGCCTCTTCACTCTTTATCACTGGAGGCTCAATCTTTGGAATGTAACAGTCATGGTACTCCTCTTGACTTCCCCAAGTCCGCTCTTTGCTGAGATACTTCCTCTGAGAGATCTGGACCTGATTGTCAGACATTGCTGCATGCTCTATTCTTGCTCACCGAACCAAAGTGTTCTTCAATCTAACTTCTGATATAAACATACCATATCTTGCGGATGTGTGGGATGGACTTTGTTGCCATTAATGACAACATTCATGAAGCCACAAAATGTCTCTTGCCAACAATCTCCCCCTTTGGCATTGATGGCAACACTTAGTGAAAAATGACTAAGTGTCACACTACACTCCCCCTTGGCTGATGCTTTGTTCTTATGTATATTTTTCCGGAGCTCCCCCTTAGCTGGATTCCACATTTTTCATTGCTCCTTACTCCCCCTTTGACATCAATGGCAAAGGGTGGGGTCCGCACACCAAAATTTATAAAAGTTAATCTATACTTAGTTGCATAAGTATAAAAATAGGTTATACTTACATATACTTAAGTATATCTGCAAAAGTATTTTTCAACTATACAACTTCTATCACCCAACTCAGCTTCATCCTATCTAAAATGGAGATGTGACCACTCAATAGGAATGCAAAAGCTTTTGCCTTCTTTAGATCGATTGGATCACTAGTCCGGGTTGTGGTCTGAGCATCAGTTAAGGCCTCATGCATGGCCTCTAACTTAGGGATAATTATCCCTCTAAGCTCACTTAACCTGCTTATTCTATTTTTCTTTTCCTTCTCAAGCTTCTTTATTTCACTTATGACTGCAATAGTCTGACACTCTTGATTTATTATGGAAGAAGTGAGAGGATCAAAATTCTGAGATAAACTTGACAGTTTATCCTCTTGCTCTTTCACTTTCTTCTCAATATCCTTTGTCAATTTTGACAAGGATAGGCAAAATTTATATATGTCTCTGCCATCTTTAAGAGCATTTTCTAAGCTCTTTATCCCAATATCCATATTTCTCCTATCATTTGTTATTAGCCCTTGTACCTCGGAGAATCTCTTTACCAAAAACTCCTTCCGGACCTTATCTTCTGCTGACTTCTCTAAGGAATCAAAATGTGTGCTAACAGTATTAACAAGAGATTTGAGATTACCAGATGAAGAAGCTGAAGGATCCTTCTAAAATGATGGCTTGATCTTCTCGAATACATCAGATGCAATCTCTATCAGCTCACAGTCTTCCATGTGAGACTTCAAAAGTTTTTCTTTTGCCTTTGCTTGGGCAAAGGATGCTATCTTCATTGTTTGAACCAGGGAGAGAGAATCAAAATTGAATGGTCCTTACAACAATTTTGATTCATCAATCTCCATCATTTCTTTGGTTAGGAAATCTTTAACTGTTTCTACAGTGTCTCTTACCAGAGACAGAGTCTTCTTTCCTTCTACAACTTCAAAACTGTCACCAGGGGTCTTCTCTGATTGATCTTCTTCTCTTCCCTTTACTTCTTCTTCTTGACTGATTTTCTCCTCTATTCTTTCTTCTCCTTTTGATCCAAAATTTGTAGGGGAATCCGGAAGAGAGGTGTCTACTTCTCCATGAGCTTCCTCTTCCGGAATAGAGGAATCTAAGTCCTTAGTTTTCTCTTTACTCGTCTCCTTTGTCTCTTTTGCAACTGTCTCAGTAGATTCTCCCTTGTCATCCGTGGTTGAGGGTTCATCACCTAAGTCCTCTATCACAGGAAGATTGAATCTTTTAAAAGAATTCTAGAGGATATCTTCTGTTTCTTTAGCCACTTTGTCAGTTTCTCCAAGCATAAGCTGGTTCATCCTTGCTTTGCTCTAGAAATCATCCTTGCAATCCTTAAAGATCATGTTCATTTGTTGAGAAGTAATAGAGGGATAAAGTTGGATAGCAATCTGTTCCCTAATCTCTAAGTCCTTTGCCTTGGCATTCTCCTTTCTCATTTCAAGTTCCTTCTCTAAACTTTTAGGGATTGGAGAGATGATTTCAATAAATGCTTTATTGTATATGTTCAAGTACTTGACTGTGGCTTCCTCCAAGATCCTTTTATTTGCGTCATTATACTCATCATAGAATTCTGTTATTGGTTGCAGATTCCCATCTACAGTAATTGCTTTGACTACATTATCAATGGATAGAGTAGGCTTTTCAACAAACCTTCTATCTTTTCTTCCTTGTTGTAACCAGTAGAGGGTTCGCCGGATGTTTTCTTCTTCTTCATTTTCTTTACTTCCTCATCTAATTCTGTCTCTTCATCATCCTTCTGGCTTGTATGAGACCTTGTTGCCTTTTTCTTGGTTCTCTTCTCTCCCTTTCCAGATGTCTAAACTTCTGGTTTTGAGGCTTTTTGACTCTTAGAAGTAGTAGGTGCAGAGCTTTTGGATGATCTAGTCTGGGAGGGGGCTTGCACCAGGGCACTTTCTTTTTCTGTCACTTGCCTTTCTTTCTCCACCCTTTCCATATTCTCTCTGTTGGCATCAAGTGCCTCCTTATATATTCCATGCCTCTTGGTGAATTCTTCTACTTCCCTTCTCACTTTTCTCTTGATCTCAGGCTGTCTTAGTTCAACATGAATTTTTACACTCAATTCTTGAAAGGTTCCAAACCTTTCTGCTTTAGGATCCTTGGGCTAACTTAGCATGTGTTGCACATGTAGCTCTACAATTTTCTTATCTACTTCATACCCCATTGGCATGATCCAGGCTATCCTTGGTTCTACTACCTCCATTAGGCATTGATCAGTGTCTACCCTAAAGCACATTGTATCCTTGTATTTCTCACCAATGATTGGGGGATTCTTTCTCAAGCCTGCATCAAACTTTGAAAGTTTTTGAAGTAACTCCACAGTGCTATATTTTGTGCCTTGGCATCACCGAGCCCATACAGATAATCCCTGATTTGTATGGCAATAGGTTTGTCATTTTACCATACCCAGCCACTAGATCCAGGTAGCTCATTCATGTAATAGAAAGATAGACAGAGTATCAAGCCACCATATTTGAAGGAATTCTTCTTATCCTTCTTTATCTTCTACAGATTCTCCAAAAGTTGGTTCAGAAGGAGCTCACAAAGATCATAGTCAGCATTCTTTCTTAACATTTCATAAGCGGTGTAAATTGTTGTTCCAGATATAGAATTCTCTTTGCTGGAGTGATATATCTTGTAGCCAATTATCATGGCGGCAAACTTGATATCCGGATCTGTAATATCCTTAATTGACATTGGTCTTTTATCAAATTTGGATCTAGTAGCCTCACTCATAGTTTGGTTTTTGACTGATTTGAGAGTAGGTAATCCACCGGATGAGTGCAACCCAGTCACTGCCCTAATGGCATCCTTTGTGATCTTGAATGGTCTATTTAACCATATGAAGTTGTCATGCACTCTGCTCAAAACATACCGGACCCATTCATCTTTTGCAAAATAGGGGAAATGAATGCACTATCCAAAATTCTTGTCTCGGATGGCTTTCTACTGGGGTTTGAGTTCAAATGATTCATCTATTAGCTACTTATGATATATATCCATCAGCTTGGATTCCCCGAATTCCTCAATATTCGCATGAATGTATGCCCTAACGTCTTCAGCATGCAAAACCCCATGTGGACTGCTAGAGAATGCGCCTAAAGGATCTACTTCTAAAGATTTATAAGGGTGTTTCTTGAATTTAGGGTGCAGCCTATCAGTGATCTTCACAACATTCAGAGTAGCCATCTTCAAGGGATTTACAAAGAGATATTTAAGAATGGAAAATACCTTTTACGCTTTTAGGGTTCACGAAGTAAGCCAGATCGAATTGCTAGATGAATCGACTTTAGCAATTGATCTTTGAGAAGTATGAGACAATTTGTTGTAGAGCTTCTTTTCTCTTCTTTTTGAATGCAAATGTTCAAATGATGAACAAAAAGAACCCTTTTATTTTTGTGCAAACCCTAATTCCTTGTTGCAATAAATGCACAGCTTAAGTCATTTCGGTTGCTTTGTTTTTCCTTGTTCTGAGAGAGAACTTTTTGGATCACTGGGATGTATTTAGAGTGGTTTTTGGTGGTACATGACAATCTATCTTCATTTCTCTAGCCGAAAATCCATATATTTCAACCTTGAATTACACCAGATCTAACTGTGAAAGTCCTACTTTTGCCAGATGACTGTCAAACCGGATTAACCTTGGATGCTTAACCTTTTCAAAACTCCTTGCAGATCTTTCATATCTTTACCTAGAGTTATTTAGATGTTTCTCTGAGAGTCCTTTCAATCCGCAACTTTTCATTTGCCAATTTCAGGCACTAATTGACTGGCTGGGGGAAATTGTTTTCTTTTGTGACTCCCCTTGAGCTAGATCTCATCTATTCAATTTTTAGAAGGAATATCAGCACCAGATTCTGGTGTGGATCCATCCCCAACATTTTTTGTACTTCTCTTTACCCAAATCTTGTTCATCTCCCTTTGAATTTCATCCACACTCACTTTTCTTTTTCCTTTGTCTTGGTTTTGATTGTGATGCACTGGACCTTTTTTGTTCTAATTCTTACTTCTGTAAAATTTGGTAGTATGTCTGGATCTATTGCAATTGTAGCAAACAACATTTCTTTGCATATTTGACTGATATCCTCTTGATCTACATTGATTAGCCATATGTCCCATTCTATTGCATGCAAAGCATCTATTATTGAATGAATTATTTGTTTGCAAATTTCTACATTCATGAGATTTGTGACCATACCTTTTGCAGTTGAAGCATTGTCGGGAGAAGGATGAATTAGTCTAATTCATTCTTCTTCTGCACTGATTTTCTTTATGACCAAAGTTATTGCAATTGAAGCAGTATCCATTGAAGGATGGATATCTTTGAGCATTTGGTTGCCTTACCGGAGGTCTTCTAGGCCTGTTCCTATGATTTCCTAATCCAGAGTTCTTCTGACTGGATCCGGAGCTTTCACCTTTCTCATACCCTAAGCCTTGCTTGTCATCTACTCTCTTTTGGCTTTCAAGAAGAACTTCAAGTTGAGCAGAGTTTATCTTGAATTTCTATTTGTATTCATTTGCTATTTGAAGATCCCTTTTAAGAGTGTCAATCTGATTCTCATGTTGTTCTTCATTATCTCTAGCTTCTTCAAGATCAGATTCTAGATGCCTAATTATTCTATCCATATTGTGGTAGTCTTATGACTTCTCCTTGAGAGATTGTCTTAGATTATCTTCAATTTTCCTTTTCTCTTCAATTTTTTGGGTGAATTTCATAACCCCTGATTCCATTTCATGTATTACCATGATGACCTCTTTTGATAGCTTCTCGCATAACTTGTTCTTCTCATTCAGATCTTCATCAGTATTATTGGCTTCACTTTGACTTGCTAATTGTTGAAGTAGTTCCTTTCTCCTTTTCATAGAGATACTTAGTTTCTCTTTTAGCTCATTTATGAAATCATCAGCTTGTTTGAGTCTTTCTTTTAGGTCATGGACTTCAAACTGAGACTGCTCAAGATTATCTAAGGCAGACTGAAGTTGTTCCCTCATACCATACATATCCATTGAGATTCCTAGATCTTCCTCAAGCTATTAGGCTCTCTTTGGAGGAACTTGGCTCTAATACCAATTGTTGATAACTAAGAGGGGGGGGGGTGAATCAGTGATCTTAATTACTTCAACTTTCTATCCTTCTTTAACAATTATTGCAGCATTAAATCATCTAAGCAAACATAACCATGAAAGAAGAAATAACATCAATACACATAACACAATGATTTTAACGTGGAAAACCCTGTTAAGGGAAAAACAACGGGGTGACTAACCCAAGATTGTAGTCTCTGTTAAAAGAATAAGATAGTACAAAATGGCACTTGCCAATTAGGGCTCACTGCTTGAGCACACTACTCACAAGAGGCTCATTGCCTACAAGAGACTCACTGTCTACAAAGTATAAGGAAAGTAATTAGGTGATTGAACTGATGAGAAGCATCCACATATGCTGAGGTTTAGTTCTGGTTAGGCTCAATACACTGATCTGCTACACTTCATTCTTCCTCTTCTTTGATACTACTGTCTTGTCACATTCTGGACCTGTAAAGCTACTTCCACACTACTCTCTGCTTTTCTTCACACCACACAACACACTCTACTCTACTTTACATTGAAATCCATTTGGTATGTATATCCGCACCAAGGATTTCATCATCTTTCTAGTCGGCATCCAGAAAACTCAATATTTTCCCTAACTCTGATATGTCGGCTGAATCCTTGTATATTAAGTGATGCGGATCAAAGAGATACTTATAGAAGTCATCAATCATGTCGGCTAATCATGAATGATCTCTCAAGAAACTTGATCACCAACAATTTCTTATCCGGATTAAGATCTGATGCTCTGCCGGTCAATTCTTCCTCAGTCTACTTTGTCAAATAGGAACCCGACACTTAGGTGCTCATGCCTCTTCACTCTTTCATCAGTGGAGGCTCAATCTCTAGAATATAATAGTCATGGTACTCCTCTTGACTTCCCCAAGTCTACTCTTTGCTGAGATACTTCCTCTAAGAGATCCGGACCTGATTGTCAGACCTTGTTGCATGCTCTGTTATTGCTCACCGAACCAAAGTGTTCTTCAATCTGACTTTCAGTATAAACATACCATATCCTGTGGATGTGTGGGATGGACTTTGTTGCCATCAATGACAACATTCATGAAGCCACACAGTGTCTCTTGCCAACATTCGAGTCACACCATAAAATTTATGTGCCAAATATGTTGCCTTGTCAATTTTTATCACTTATGCATCACAAAGATCAGCTATGCATGGGTGGTGTTTTCACTTCTTCATGTAGTTAAAAAATTCAATGCAACTTTGGCGATAACCTAGAGTTCTCATGTAGTTTAACAATTTGTAGTTTTAGAATGAGATGTTTAATACAAATTTGGAAGTTTAGCAATTTGTAAATAACAGAGAAGCAATAAGAGAACATCCACAAATTTTTTTATAACTTACATTTACATCTAAAAGATTCAACAATGCTTATGATGGATTTTGAATTCTAAAGGTCTTCAACAAGTTACATGAAAAATACAAATATGTTTTCAAATTTTGATAGCTTAGCACTTCCTAAGAATATGGGAGCTTTAGACTTTGAATACATGTTATACATGCAATGTGTGTATTCATCTAGACTTTAAAAACCTAAAAAATTCTAAAGGAATTGAAGTTTCAAGAGACTTTGATAGCTTAACACTTCCTAAGAATACGAGAGTTTTAGACTTTGAATACACATATACATGCAATGTGTAGTCATCTAGACATCAAAAGCGCAAAAAATTCCAAAGGAATTGAAGTTTCAAGAGTGGAAAGCACATTTTCATAAATCTTGTAAAAATGTTTTTAAATCTCAAAAACCTCGGAAATCATTAAAGATGCAAGCTTTTGAAGGTAGAAAACACGTTTACATTAATTTTACAAATGTGTTCTTGAATTCTAAAAACCCATAAAAAATTAACGAGGTGTTTTAGGTATTTTTTACACTATTGCATAAAGATCACAAACCACTTCAAATTGCTGAAACCCCAAAATATATAAAGGTTGTTTTTAAAAGATTCCATGTGTGGGAGTGGGCATTTGAGGCATGATGAAATTTTGTTTGCAAAATTTTTGTGACCCATCTTGAACTCCCACACACATATAAAGTCAAGTCAAAATCTTAGACATTTCTTTGTTACTCATGAGAATGCAAACTTTTCCTTCACCTTAAAATTTTTAAGTTTAAACTTCCTTCAAAAGCTGAAACTCCACATAATGAAAGTACAAAAGGTAAAACTCCACATAGTAAAAGTACAAAATAGATCTATTGAATAAGCTTTAGAAGATTTCAAGCAAACATAAATGGTAACTACAAAACCAAACATAAAAACTTTTGCCAACATCATCACAACCTCTCCCCAATTGGGAGCCATAGACCCTAACATTAACTTCCATCACAGCATAATTTATAATGGATTTTTAGTAGATGTGGTTACAAGTTCATGTTATCATGCAAATTTTTATGAAGAATGGCTATGCTTAAGACATGTATGTAGAATGTGTACCATACACAAGATAGTGAATGACTTGATTCCATGCCTTAAAGAAAAATGGTCTCATGAAATATGTAAGTTGTAAGATTTAAACAAGATAGAGTTATTAAGAAAGTTGTTGAAGCTATTAAGTAAATACAATCAGTAGATGTGAAATCAAATTCCATAACATTTGCTAGCCATCTACATGACTAGTGACAAAATGAGAGCCATGAAATAAAATATTTTCAAAATGGATATGTTGAGAATATCTTTTAACTTTAAACCTTTTGCTAAATGCAAACTATGGATATGGTGTATGATAACATAACTTTTCTGATTGTTCTTATGGTGTACACTAACCTTGGAGCTCTGCAACAGGGTAAGGAGATCTATGATCAGATTGTAAGATTTGGCTTTTAAGTATAACGTTTGTGTAGGGACTAAATCATTGATATGTGTGTTGAATATGGGAGTCTTTGAGGTTGGACATCAAGTCCCTCAAAGGAATGCCGAATGTATACACATGTTTATAAAACTTGAAACGTGAACTATTTGATAAAATGCCTTCTTAAAGAAGGCACACAAATAGATTTGTGGACAAGTTTCAAGATCAAAATGCAATTGACATCGTGCACTTAGTTCTTGCCAAATAGCAACATTGAAACAGGGTACAAGCATCTACCAAAATGTAAAGGGATAAAATTTTTTTACTAAATGTTGTGGTTGCTGCTGTATTAGTTGACACATATCCAAAATATGAAAACATAAACAGGAGATGTTAAGTGTTTGACAAAATCGATTCACGCAGAGACATGTATAGGATGGACTCATTAAAAAAGATTTCAATAACTTTCAAGCAAATGTGAATAGCGGGAATAATGCCAAATTCCTTAACCTTTGTCAGCATCAAGTGCCTATGAAAAAAGAGATCCATAAAACAGAGTATTGACTTCCATTAATACATAGCTGAGATTGGATTTTTGTCAAATGTTGAAGTTGTGGCCACCCAGACTGACATATATGCAACATGTGAAGGCACAGACAAGGCATATAAACAGTTTGACAAATTATCTTGAGGAAATTTAGTTCAGTGAAAGGCAATGATTACACGATTTGGGTAGAATGGACATCTTTAACAAGCCGTGATGAAAATAAATGCAGTCCTATCATGTGACAACAGAAGTAAAGGTAATTTCAAATAGCCATGCTTTTACATGGATTGGAAATGAAGAGCCATAATTTTGGAATTAAAGATTATAATGTAAGCCAACTAACATTGCAGCAAGTTTTCAATAGAATCATTCATGTAAGCAAAGGTACTAACCACTCTTAAAAAAGGATCATTTCTTTTGCATTTAAATCATGCTGATGTTTTTACCCAAAGTCCAATTATAAGCTTCATGTATGGTCCATGACTTTTGGGAATAAATAAATATCACTTCCTTCCTAATGAAGAAGACAGGCAGAATCAGGCACACATATCTCAACAAGATTGCTAGAAGACTCCAACCAGTTGTTGTTCACTCCTATAATACTGTAGGTGACCTGCTCACTAGGTGTTGTCCTCTGGATCTCCAGTCAGATTTAGATCAGTAGTATTAGAGCAGCGTTAGATGTGAACATTATTTATCTTTCTAGTTTTATCTTCTAGGCCTTTTGGTCGCCTGGGATCATACACTAGAACTGAGAAGGGCTTACAGTGAAACCTGTCAGTTTTTGGCGGCCCATTGTGTCATGCCCCCGAAGAAGATTATTATCAAACAAAGGTTAATTACGCTTTTGGCTGACTTCACCATCGGAACACAAAGGCACATATTATTTTATAAGTCTAAATGCCCAAGTCTATTCAAGTGAAGTTCAACGATCCTTTTATAAATTAATACAATAAGGGGATGTGTATAAGACTGTGAGTCCATTTAAATATAAATGGAACAAATTAATTATATGCAGCAATTAATTATGTTAAGCAATCAATGTGTAATGAAGAGACGCGATCTATAGGAAGAGATACGTCCCCTGGAAAAAGACACGATGGTCTCATGAAGCTGCCATCATCGAGGGATATAAAAGGAAATGGATGTGACATCAAGGGTCCTCTCTCACTCATTGATCATTTGAATCATTGAATATTATAGCAGACATTCGATCTGCAAAATTATATCTACTTATTCAGTCATAGAGACTATTAAGGACGACAAAGGGATACATTGCAAAGTCTAAACTGAACTAGAAGTTCAATAAGAATCATTATTAATATACATGCAGAAATAAAATAAGGAACATTAGGTCAGATCATTATTGACTGTCAATTATCTTACTTATTGCATATCACTATCATATATATGAAAATACAAAAAAAATATTTGCAATAAGACTGTCAACATGGACAAGGAGGGAATAAGCATTGTGGGAGAGAATAGCTAAAGGCACATTTTACATTGACAAGTAGGGCACCCTACTATCATGTGAAAGGGAGAGAACAGCTAAAGGCACCCAAGGGCAGAATTCTCCTCCTTGATCTCCATGTTTAGAGTTTATTGACAAATTAAGGTTCACTAGTCAAAGAAGAATGGTGAGGGGATTGTTTGCAGGGAGAACTATTGACTGAAAAAACCCTGTCATGCCTCCCTACACCATCCTCTTCGTCAAAGAAGAATGGTGAGGGGACTATTCGGAGGGAGAACTGACAACACCTTGCCATGCCTCCTTATACCATCCTCTACTATGACTGAATTTTGTAAACAAATTGAGTTAGCTGCATGGTAATGAATATATAACCCTCTATATTGATATTGTTTATGAATATGAATGCAATATAATCTTTACTAACCCTAATGTTTAAAGGTGTATATTTGTATATCTATATTTTGTATATGTTTTCCTATATTATGACTATAGAACTCAAGTCTAAGAATTATGTAATCTTGAAGATATCCTAAGTAGTAAATCATAAACCTTAGACCTAACTTGTGGCATTTGAATTTCTAGGGCAATTTAGGTAAGAGACATTACAAACATCATTGGATTATATGTCTATTTATCTATTGATAACTACCATGTTTACAAGACCTAAATAAGGCTTATCTTGCTGCAAACATTCAATTGGAAAGTTATATCCCTAACTATGTAAATTTGAATTTCTAGGGCAAGATTTAGGGCAAACCTGAAAGGAGACACTACAATTGGTATCAGAGCATGATCCTGCTAGCATGGGGATCAAAGGTTTGTTCTTCTAGTCAATTATTAACCTTGATACCTTAGTTTAATGTCAAGGATCCCTCTTTTATTTAAATTTCCCTTGGCATTACATGGAGGAAAGAATTTAGATAGAGAAAATACTATATTTGAAATAAAGTTTTATTAATCTATGCCTTCTGTACATGGCATTCTCTTGAGCGAGATGTATGGTTGTGTATCCTCTTGATGCTTTAAATATATATTTATAGGTTACATGATCAAAAAGGCAAAAATGTTTGTTATGAAGTTGAGTATCGAGACAATGGAACTCCCATGTGTGAGTCCTCAGCTTTTGATAGTTTTGCTTTTGGTTGTGCATTGTGCTAATACCTATGTCTTGTCACGAAACAACTCTAGAAGATGTGCTATATGGTTGCTTGTACAAATTGAAACATCATATGGTGTTTTAAAGTGTTGTGTAGGGTTTGCATTGAGTTTTTGGACTGTGTGCTTTGTGTGTGATAGCATGTGGATCACATTCTATCTAGATAAAACATGATGATCTAGTGGAACTTTTAATTGAGATCTAAAAGTGACTTGCCACGAGCTAATGATTAAGCAAAGTGAAGTGGAATTCGATAGTCTAACAATTGAGTAGAGTTAAGGAATCTTATTTAGAGCTAAGGTTAAGTTGGGTAAATACTATCCATAAAACTATATCCTTAGTAATGTATTTACGTGTATTCAAGTGTATACTTCATGACATATGTGTATTCAAGTGTATACTTCATGACTTGTGTGTATACAAGTGTATACTTCATGACTTATGTGTATTCAAGTGTATACATCATGACTTGTCTATATTCAAGTGTATACTTCATGACTTACATGTATTCAACTTCATGACGTATATGTATTCAACTGTATACTTAATGACTTACGTATATTCATGTGTATACTTCATGACTTACGTGTATTTATGTGCATACTTCATGTATTATGTGTATGCTTCATGCTTCGTGTATTATGTGAGTTTATGTGTATACTTTCTATATTATATGTATGCTTCATGCTTCTTGTATCACATGTACTTATGCATATACTTTGTGTATTACATGTATTTAGGTAGTGTGTATGTGCTTCATGCTCTATGTATTACATGTATTTATGTGTATACTTTGTGTCTTATGTATACTTTGTATATCATGTGTATAATTCATACTTCACATGTATTTATTACATATGCTTCATGCTTTGTGTCCTACATATATGCTTCGTGTATCACATACACTTCATGTATTACATATATCTATGTGTTTGCTTCATATCTAATGTTTTTTTCAAAAAGTTGACTCTATGTGTGTTTAAGATTACTTCATGCAAAAACATTATGAAAATGTCAAAACTATTAAAGCTTTATTTTACAAACACTTCTTAGGTTGAAAAGCACTAACAAATTAACTTATGTAATAAGAAGAGTTGTAACTAGTGAAGTGAAAAAGTATGACTCCCCCAAACTTGAGATATAAAAATAGAACCCTAAGAGATTTTACAAATAAATTAAATTAGGTTCTCAAGAATAATGATAATGCAAGAAAGGATGGAACCCCAAATACAAAAAGTGTGACCCTTTGAATAAAATATAAAAGGGGAATCATTTCCTTGTGAAGAAACCATCAATAGAAATAAATCTAACCATCAACTCAAAGGTAAAATATTATTCCCAAAAAAGGCAGCGAAGAAGAGTAGTGACTCTTTAAAAAAAAAGAGATATTAAGGTTAGATCAATTTATTGGCATAAGCAATCGTCACTCATCTAGTCATTAGGAAATCAAGCAATCAAAATATCAAAAGTTCCCAAGGAAGGAACAATCAACCATAACCACTCAACATAGTGAATCTAACAATATAATTTGACTTACAATTCTCAAATGAAAATCCACGCATTGCGACCACTAGTTATCACAAAAACTTAGGCATAACTAAAGATACGAAGATGGATTAAGATTATCATTTAGGTGCACTGAAGTATCATCTTGACCTAGGATGCTCAAACTCTTAAAATCCAAAACAACATTTTGAGAGAATGTAATAAAGACAACTCAATTCTTCACGAACCTACAAATTTAGACTCTTGGAATATCTTACAAGAAATGTTGGAAATCTATCATAAAGCTTCATGGAGGAGGAACATCATTAAAAACAAATTGTTCTATTCCTTTGAACAAGATCAAATATACAATTATATGATCTACCCCACACTCATAGAAACAATGGCAATGCATGGATAAAACTTGTAACCTACAAGATTGATCTAGTAAACTTATCTTATGAACCAAATTCACTTCTATATTAGCTCATTTCTTTCAGGAGTCTCCTCACAAGTTATTTTCTTGATCAAAGTAACTCCACATTCAAAAAGATCAAGGACATCAGTATTAGGCATGTAGGTACCTTAGATAAATTTGATACAAATCAAGTTACAACAAAATTGTCACATAAGCCTATGCTAAGTTATATTACGGGCCTATAAGCCACAAATCCTAGGATAATTTTTACCTCTTGAACTTTGGGGAAATTAAGATTATTGAACTAAATGGAATAAAAAAATACTTTTTTGAGGTATGAAAATCATCCTAGTATTAACATGAGGAATATATACTTAGAAGGTTATAACATATTATTAATGAGTATATGACAAGATGATATATGTTGAAAAAATGTTTTGACTAAGAATTTTACAAACACCTATAAGATATTTTCAATTATTTTTGAATGATTAGGTGAAATAAATATACTTACTCCCAGTTGATAGGGAAAGGGGTACAAACCATAGTTAAGCGGCTTGTTATTCACAGCACTTCCAATGGAAGATACAACATTTTTCTATCATTATAGATTTCAACAATTTGTATCATGGCCTAGGATCCTTATGGTGATAAAATGAGAGAAAACTTGTCTTAAGTAACAAAGTCTTACCAGTTTCCAACTCTTGGCTTTATTGTTTAGAGTTACTGAAGTACACGAGCCAGAAGAATTGTCCTCATACTTTAGAACTTAAGCCAAGTATATTAACAGCTACTCTCCAAAGACATAGAGTCAAACATAACCAAAATAATCACCACTTGGCTTAAAATTTCCAATTCCCATCAAAGTAGCACAATAAAAGTTAATGACCACACAAAAAAACAAATCTACAAGGTGTTGCCTCCTTTTTTAAAGGCATCCTAACCTAATTCTTTGCTTTTCCCTTCCGTTCATTGTCATCCTTTTCACTTAGTTCCTTCTTTCGGGCCAAATTCACTTAGTCACTTTAGTGAGTCGGCAATCCTTTGCATTTTTGAAGTCAAGTCAGTGGGTTCGCAAGTTCATGAACCGCCTGACTTGCCGACTTAGTGTTTTTTTGTGTCTCTGTATGAAGCCTTTCCTTTGTAGTCAGAGGTCGGGGATTCTTTGAAGTTTTGAATCTCTGACTCCTAGTTCAAGAGTTTGTCTTTTTCCTGACTTACCAACTCCATGTAGCACACTTTCCCCAAGTAGTGTTAGCTGTACTGGCATACTGTATGAAAGAATGACACTTGTCACTTTGCATTCAATTCAAGGTATGTGTGGACACAGTGGAAGCACTCTTAGAGGGAAAGTCAAGGCATGCATTTATGAGTTATAATGACAAATTCGTTGCCAATATTTAATATCTTTCTTGGGCGAATTTATGAGAAGTGACTCAGATTAATTCTTAAGCCGCCTAAGGTGATATTATGTGTAAGGGAATGCGTTGCAGCATAACAAATGGCTAGTCTGCTACGTGCGAAATTTCAGCACAGTTCCATCTTCATTGTTGGTAACTCTTTCCTCTCTCTATAAAGGTTTCATATCTTCTTTGAGGAGTTAGAGATTTTTATTTCCCATGTATTTGCATAAAGAATTCTCTGTTGGTGTTTTACCTTATCCTCTTCTCTTTGCGTGTTTTTCTGAGTCTCTTGTTTTCTAGTTTCTGGAACACATAAAAATAAAGTTTAAATTCCAAGGGACCCCTATGGCTTCCATTATGGAGGATGGTCTTTTTGGAGTGAGGGATATGAATTTGGGGCATGTGGATTTAGATGACTTTTAGAGGAAAATGCAGTCTGAGAAAAGAACTCCCTTGGTAGAGAAAATTATCAGCAGCGGCTTGCATAAAGCTAGTGGCTTTTCGCTTGATCTGCATTGTCCTAAATTAATGGTTGCATGTGCCAATGGTTATTTCTTGGACTTTCAGGAGATAAAGTCTCCCAGTGGTGTTATGGTGGCTAGAATTGATTCTGAATCTGTTTCTTCAGCCCTAGACTTGGAAGAATATGATGATAACTCTGATGTTTATGTATCTTTGGCCTGTAATTACTACAATGAGAAAAAGGATTAGTGTCGTACCTATGTTGCCAAGCATTGGCTGGAAGAAGAAAAGACTAGTAAGTCTCGATTGCATTTTAATCTAAAAAGGAGCCATTTTAAAGAAGAAATCTCAGAAATGATAACCCTACTAAATATAGTAGTTGGGAGCCCCGACTCGGATGTTTTTAAGTTCTGGATGTGCAGATTTATTTTATTGATTTGTTGAGATAACCAAATTGACTGGACAAAAATCATCAGCGAGTGTCTACATGAGCAGTTGGTGAATTTTACACAAAGCATGGGCTTTCATATGTGTTCCCAATTGGTCTACATTTTGGCTCGAAGAGAGGCTACTTGGCCTGGTCTGAGGACTCAAAGGAGTGCTTTGGCAAGTACGCCTATGTAGCAAATTTTCCCTCAGTTGCAAAGAAGTGAAGGTATGAAAGATTTCAGACATGTGAATGATGATTTTTCTATGTTGCTAGCTAAAAGTATTGATGGATGAATAGAGAAAAGATTTTCTGTAGAAGCATTTGCATTGGTCACAAAATTTGGGAGTATTTATATTCAGTTTGATCAGTTCTCATATTTGAGAATCGGGGGTTATGAAAATGCCCCATTAAAATTGCCTTGGTACCCCTTTGATTATTTGGTGTTGCTGGAAGTATGCTGCCAAATGGCAACAATATATGTCAAAACTAGGTAATGAAAAAGAAAGGATATTCTTTTCCTATGTCTTTGTCTTTTTACTCATGCAAAAGCAATGATGGTGCTTAGAATGTGGATAAATTGTTGTCTGAATTTAGCCTTCATAGTTTGTCTACCTATGTATCATTTGATAGCAAAAATTTTATAAAAGAAAATATGCATGGAGATGGTTCCTACTCACATCTTCCTCAACTTGAAGATTTTTGGGAGGACTGTATTGATGAAAGGGAAGTTCAAAGGAGGGAATGGATGAGTTTGACTGTTGATCAAGTCTGTGCCTTCAAGTTGAATATTCAAGTCCCAGATATAATTGATGATTTTTTAAATCTTTTGGGTGAAGAATATGATATAACTTGTCAAGGGAACCTTTGCCTCCAATAAAATGGTCTGAAAAGGAGGTTACTAATATTATGTTGCTGTCATTTCATGTTTTAAGGAGAACAAAAAAGTGGTTATAGACAAAGGCCAAGGAGTGTGCTGGTTCAACAACCCCAAGGGACTCAGCCTCCTAGAATCAAGTAAGATCCCAGACCACCACCTCGCATAGAAGTTCATCTAGTTTGGACCCGACTCTACAAAGAGTTGTCTCACAATCGAACAACGATGGTGAAGGGCTGCCTAAGGACACTAGAAGGTTGAAGACTACCCATGAGCAAGATGTTTAAGTAAGAAAGAGAAATACCAAATTGGCTATTTTATCATCCAAAGTAGACCATGTGCCCCTACCAAGCAATCATGTAAGTGATTCTGATTCTTTCATCTTCTTGCAAATTGGAGAAGACAATATATTGCATTCTTTACTCAATCCACCAAATTTCCCTCAACAAAAAGAGATGCCTAAGCAAAACCCTCATCCTACACCGATAATGGCCACTACCAATGCCACTAATGCACCAGTCTCATCCCCAAACTGGTTGAAAAAGGTAACTTCCAAAAGAAGAAGTGGTACACCATTCCAGTTGATGAGGGCATTGATACTATTTCTAGTTTGTTGTAGATGGTGCCAAAACCCAAACATACGAAGAGGATGTCTAGAATAGTGACTGATGCCAACTCGGGAAACTAGTTTTTAGAAATTGCAAACCCACTAGTCGAGAAGAATAAAGATGAAATAACTAAAGCAGACTTCAGAGTAAGCCGAGTGGATCTAGGGCCATCAACTACTGAAGGTGATTTATATCATATGCACTATTCAGTGGACAACATCTCTAAAAGGGTGAAAGACTTGCAAGATGAAAATTCGAGGCTACTAGCACATGTAAGTTCTCTATCCTCCTTTGCCAATTCAATTGCTGAAGTGATAACTCCCTCAACTGGAACCTCCCCCATTGTCAAACTCCCTACCCTCAACCCAAATCTGCTTCAACAAGTTAAAACTTCTTTGTCTCTGAGGAAAGCTATGGACCAATGGGTTGAGAGGATCATCTTTGATGGTCTCATATTTATCGAGGAGGCAGTGAAATTGTTTGATTCCATTCATGCTAAAAGATAAGTTTTGATAGTAGAATTTTAGAAAGCTCAAAGTGATCACCACAGTTTGAATTTAACCTCAAAGGAAGTGCAGGAAATTGCCAACATGGACCACGGTATTCTAATGGCCAAAAAAGTCATAGTTGATCCTAAGGAACTAGATACCACTGTGTGGGATGATGTATTGGAATGGAAAATTTGTATTATTTCTATAGCTGAAGAAGAGATGGGAAAGGTAGTGGTAGTTTATTAAAAAGATATGATGAGGATTAAAAGAGATTTCACTCATTTAGAGGTAGAGGCTAATGGATGTGATGATGAAAAATTGTTGGATATTAAGGTGATCAAACAAAACTTCAAAAGGACAGTGATAGAGGAGATTGTAAATTACAATGCAATTACAGGGGAGTCATTGGAGAGACTTTCTAAACTGGAAGCCTACATTAACACTTATAGGGGTGGTATCGATGAAGTATATCGTAAGGTGATTGACTCCGATTGGGCTATCATGAAAAAGAAGCATTGTATCAGCATGACCAAAACTCCACCAGATATGTCCTTAATGCTAGTTATCAACAATTACATGGCATACAAGGCTAGATTGCGGGCAAATGTACCTCAGACAATGCAAAGTGTCACTGGAGAAGGCGGATAGTCAAGGGAAGATGATGAGATGGACGAGGTGGACGATGGCGATGGGGACTTGCAAATTCTCAATTAATTTTTAATTTCATGCTTGCTTTAAAACTATTGGCTCTATAGGGCCCTTTATTATTATTATTGTTTAAACAATCTTTTAATCAGCTATTTCAAGAAGATGTTATGGTTTTCAAGATAGTTATGATTTGGCCTAGCTATATATTATAGATGGCTGGTCAAATTATGGATCTTTTTGCAAAACTTTGTTTCTAAAAAGGGTGATAGTTAATTTTGTTTTCAACTACTGTGATATATGCAATACAGTTAATACAGTGGAGATTTGGGTAATCATGGACTTTGTGTTATGATTATTTTAATTAATGTTCTTATTTGTGACAAATCTATTAACCAACAGATTTTTGGTGACTCTACTAGGGAAAGAATGGTGTTGTATTATCTTTATGGTTGTTTGTGAAAGATGTGCACCAGTTTTGTAGCCTAACATTGATTGGCTAGTAGGAGACCAAGAAGATATTATTACTAGCCTTAGGCTTGTTGCTTAGTAGACCAGAAGAACTAATCAGTAGTATCATCAAGTTGATGAAGTGTTAGAAGAAGAAGAAGAGCTTGGTGAGATTATAGCAGAAAATGTACATCATTTTGTTGATGCCCAGAAGATAATTTTCATTGAAGGAATTGTCCCTCTTCCATGGAGAGAAAGGCCATTGTGAATCCAAGCAGTCCCTAACAATAGGCCAAGAAACCCTGTTGCTAGACCAAGGAATTAGAATCCTGCAAGACTAGCTCTTCCCCATAATAACCAGTAAGTGGTTTGGCGACTCTACCTAATTGTTTTATTAATATTTATGTAGAAGTGGGCTATGAAAAGATATACACGAGATAGGAAGAAGGGTATAGCCGATATTGACTTTGATTTGCTCTAATCTTTAAACATCGCTCACTACCCTCCCACAAGAAAGTTTAAATCCTTGAGCAGACTGTCCTCTCCTCCACCTACAAGAAGTGTCGCTAGTTCATCTTGTCAAAGCCTGACCCTACACAGTACTGTCTTACCCTTACAAGTAAATTTCCCTCCTTTTAATATGGCTCATTGGTGTAGGAGCACCATGACAATTTTTTGATTTTTTGGTCTCAATAAGAGTATGGGTCAAGAATTTTCTCCATAACTAATGTAATAAGGTCTCATTAAGACCATTTAGTTGCATGTAAGGCCACTTAGGGCTAGAGCCTTGAATATGGCATAAGATTAGTCAATCCATTTTTGGTAGCATGTTAGTGGGAAGGCTATTTTTAGCTGTTTAGAGGATTTCAATGAGAACCACTATGTTTTGTGGATGCATGTTATGTATTTTATGCACTCACACCTCAAGGTAGGTTAGAGGAGCATGGACAAGATGTATGAAGCAATTTGGAGAGTGAAAAAATAGAGTTTTCCTTGTTTTTTTGCATTTTTTTGGTATTTTTGTTATTCCTACGCCTGATATAGGCCCATACAGTACTATCATGAGCCCAAACAACTGAAATCAAGTAGGGATATGTGTTAGCTCTCATTTTAATTAAGTTAGGAAGAATTTCATTATATTTTAAGCATTCTACCAATCTATTTCTAAAAGTGGCTCTTAAACCCTAGTTTTGGAGGGTTTTGGCAAAACGGTGGGGTTTTGACCCATTCCGCCTGTGTCAACTCACAAGCATGGGTGTAATGGACTTAGTTAGGTTGCATTTACTTGTTTATTGCATTTTAGGAGCAAGAGGTCGAAGTTGTGTGACATATCAAGCGAATTAAGCCTAATATCTTCATGTATTAGGTCTTCTAAAGTAGTGATTTGGTGAAAAGTTGTCTTGGGATGAGTTAAGATCCCTCAAACTAGTGTATTAAATCTATTTTCAACCTAATTCATGCCCTAGAGTAGGTCTTGGAAGTTTGGAGCAAGTTTGTCAGGCACTTGCTTTGTAAAAGAGGCCTAATTAGACCTAGTCAAGCAGGGGCAGTCAATTGTTGAGGCCCATGTTCTAAAGTAACCTACATTGCATGTTAGATATGCTATGAAACCCCTTAATGGGTATCTGAAAAACTAGTTTGTTCATGGGTTTGTCATGTTTTTAGCAAGTTATCCCCCTAAAACCCTATTCCAAGGGCTACAAGCAATTAGGGCTAGTTGTGAAGGAACGTTTGGAGGGGCATGGTGTTATGTTTCTTTGTGACCTTTAGTGGTCTTGATCTACAAAAAATAGAGTGGGTCAAGGTGTGGCAGGAGTTCAGTAAGTAAGGGAACTCATTTAACCTTCATTGGAGCATGTCTCCACCATTAACAACCATGCTAGATGACAAAGAAAGTTTGTCATTTTGGGATAGTCATCCAAAATTGACAAGTGAATCCTCCTAAGTGTTTCAAGAGCCTCCCCTACTTTACATCAATTGATATCAGACCATAGGAAGTAGATCTCTTGAGGGAGAAAGTTGGAGTTTGAGCAAAGTGGAATTTGAGGAGTCAAGATGCCTCCTAAAGAAAGCACAGTTGCTAGGAAAATTGATCAGTGGGCTAGAGAACTAAAAGCCTTGAAGAAGGAGATTGCTGCATTGAAGTCTAAAGCTGGGTCACCATAAATGAAAGTGATTCTGAAGAGGAAGATACTTCTAGTGAAGAGGAAGAGTTGGATCCAGAGGATGTGAAGATGGTAAAGTTTTTGAAGGCTGTGAAAGGTGATGGACATAGCAAAATGGATTTGCCAATGTATGGAGGTAAACTAGATGGTGAAGAACTCTTGGATTGGATAGGAGCCATGGAGAATAACTTTGAAAGTGAAGAAGTAGGTGAAGGTCACAAGGTGAGGAAGGCTAAGACCAAATTGAAAGGGCATGTGTTGCTGTGGTGGAACTTTGTGCAAGATGAAAGGTAGAAAAAGGGGAAGGCCAAGATTTCTACTTGGGAGAGAATGAAGACAAAACTTAGAGGTAAGTTCCTTCCTAGTGATTACAATGTTCAATTGCTTAAAAAAATTCAAAATCTGAAGCAAAAGGACTTAGATGTGAAAGCATACACTGAGGAGTTCTATAGATGAAGTATAAGGACAAAGCATGAGGAAGATGAAGAAGAAAAAATAGCAAGATATCTTAATAGTTTGAGGTATAATATTTAGGATGAAATAAGTTTGATGACACCAAAAATAGTTGAAGAATGTTTTCAAATGGCTATAAGGGAAGAAGAAAAGGTGGTGGTGCAGGAGCACCTTCTCTGTAGTGCAGGGCCATATTTTCTTTTATTGTTTCATAAGGCTCTTAAGCCATTTCATGTTGTAATAAGGGTCAGTTTGGTCCCATTGACGTAATTGTGCAAGGCAAACATGTGGTTTTGCTTGTATCAAGGGTAAAGCCAATGGCTAACTGATTTGAATATCAGTTTGCACGGTTGGAGGGAAATAATTGTTGTCTCTACATCTTTTCAAGAGGCAAGCTGTATGCAACACAGAGGGAGAAGTGTGTGTTGCAACAGATATTTTGATGAATGAATAAAGAGAGTTTCTGGGTGTGATATATGTTGGTTTTCCTATGTATTCTTGGTGTTTGATATCTCTGTTAAGATCTCATACATTCATGCCCTAAATTAGATGCTAACTGTTAGTTCCTAGGGTTCCTGTAGTGTGTAGATGGTGGAATATTGTTATTTCTGCAGAGACTGGTTTGTAACCTAGGGGTTAGGGTTTGATTTGCAAATGGAGACCCTTTCCTCTATCCACTGAAGTCCCGTGCAATATCGATGTGATGGGGGAAAGATATTTAGGTTTGTTGTTTTCTACATCCTCACCCAAGAATCCAGGAAACTCAGTCGGGTTCGACTAGACATCTTCATGTGGCTAGTCAAGAAATCGAGGTGAAGTGGATAGTGTTAATGTGGGATCAGATTGATATGAGTGGTCGAAGGTTTTGACTCGAGAATCGGCCAGTCTGTAAATGTTTGGTTCTATAGGAGGGTTCCCATATCGGGTAGACATAGAGCACTTGGTGCTATGCTTTTCAGCGTGATAAGCATTATCGGAGCATAGGGGAAAAGTTATACCGACAGTAGAAGCTTTGCTGATAGAGAGATCATCGGTGTGACTTGGACGTCGGGTGAACCTCTGGAAGTCCCTCTGATTCCTAGTGTCTAACCGATGGTGGGCATCGGTGACAAACAGATCTTGTCTGGCCGAAGGTGTATTCGTTCTAATATACACCACATTGTATAGTGTCGAAGACACATACAACCTTGTCTGACCGAAGACGGAGGAGTCTGGACCCCACACATTGCAAAGTGAAATGTATGCATCAGCGTGATCAGAGGCATCAGGCTGAGGAAATCATACTGGACTAACGGTAGAAGGTTTCACCGATTGGTGGGACAACCGCAAAGTATCGCCAATGAAGAGTATTGGCGTAAGGAACATCATCAGGAGGAGACTTGGAAGTCTCAACGAAAGGTAGGGTCACACCGACGGAGGAGAGGAAGTTGATCGGCGTGAGTTGCGGCTTCAGCAAATGAGAAGGAAGCTACGCCGATAGGAAGTGTCTCGCTAACGGTCCAAGGTCATCAGGGACAGGTGAGTCCTCGGAAGGCAAGATCAGAGTCTGAATGAAGAGGGAAGTCTACCCGACGAGGCGATTAACCATTGAGGTTAAGTCATTGGAAGCCGCGGACATCGGGAGGAGTAAAGTGATTAGTAAGAAGAAAAGGGAAAGGTCTGATAGTGATAGGTTTGGCCGATAGAGGAAACATTGCCAAGACATAGATTGGGTCTGGTCGATCACAGTTGTTGATCCTTTTGCTGCACACTCTGCATCGGGTGGAAAGGAGAAAAGAAAAGACAACAAGAGGTAGAGGTAGTACTTCTAGAGGCGGAGGAACTTTTTCTACTCCAAAACAGTCCAATGAAGACCAAGAAGATGCTGGTAAAGGTAAAGAACAAGTGGCTGAGTCTAGAGTTGGATGGAGAGGTGGAAGAATAAGATTTAGGAGTAGATATATAGATCAAGGAAGAGGTTCTAATGTGTTTTCAGGAAGGTGTTACAATTGTGGTGAGTTTGGTCATCCGTCCTACAAGTGCCTTGAAAAGATTGGTGCTACTTCAAGTGGGGGTGAAAGAAGAGGTGAAAAGAGAGTCCAAATTGTGCAAGAAGATGAAGAAGAAAGTGTCAATTCTTCAAGTCATGTTACTACACTAGAGGTAGGTGAATCTTTGATGATGAGAAGACAACTCTTGAAGGCCTCTAAAGAGAAAGAAAAATTGCCAAGGAGAAATCTATTCAAGACCACATGCAAGAGCAAAGGTAAAGTATGCAAAGTAGTGATAGATTCAGGTTCCACAGATAATATAGTATCAGGTGAAATGGTAGATAAGTTAAATCTGGTGAAATTTCCCCATGAAATAACCTATAAGGTGTCATGGTTAAATGATGACCAGTCACTTCTAGTTCATGAGTAGGCTTTAGTTGAGTTTCAGATCAGAGGGTACATAGATAGGGTACTTTGTGATGTTCTACTAATGCAATGTTGCCATTTGTTGCTTGGAAGACCATGGCAATTTGATAAACATGCCATGTATGATGGAAGAGCTAATACATATCAAATTGAGCATGATGGGAACACATTTACTTTGCTTTCATTGCAAGAAGAAATTAAGGAGTAGATCAAGGCAACCAAGGTGATTGTGATGGGTAGAAAAGAGTATGTGAAGGTTGAGGAAGTCAAGAATGACTAGTTGGCGGCCATGACAAAAGTTGCAAATGTTAGAACAAAGATATTGAAGGGTGGTGCACAGTTAGAGAGGAGAAATGATGAGAAGAAAATGACAGGGACTGACCTAGAGAAGGTTAGGGATGAATTTTTGTTGATTAAGCAAGATGGCTTAGCAAAGCATGGTGAAATTCTAGTTGGGATAGTGGTATGTCCTATAGTTGTTACAGAAGTTAAGGGATAGTCAGATTCTGATATGATAGAGATATCTGACCTTGAGAAAATAGGGATCATGAAGGTAAAGGACTTGAGAGAGTAGGTGAAGACAAGAGGTGACATGAATGTGTGTGTTTGGCCAAAGGAAATGAGAGATCTAAGGGGAATGGAGCAGAGGAGTGCACAAGGAGAAGACTTTGCCATTGCTACAAGGGATATCCATCAGCAGGTTAGAGAAACTCTTGAGAAGAGTGTTACCAAGTACAAGAAGAAGGCATATTTGAAAGGGAAAGATGTTCAGTTCAAGGTAGGTGATATGGTGCTTGCAAATTTGAGGGAGGAGAGATTGCCTAAAGGAAAATACACCAAGTTGCTGATGAAGAAGATTGGACCTTGTACGGTGGTCCACAAGTTCAGAGAAAATGATTATGAGATAAAACTCCCTCCTGGAGTTTCTATCTCACCAATCTTTAACATTGATAACTTATATCCTTTCAAGGGATCTTTGGATGCAAGTACATGTGCTGATGAAGGTATTGCTGATGCTGATTGGGTTAGAGATCTTCCTCTTACTAAACCAATCAAACTTGAAGCCATTCTAGACACCAAGGAGGTCAAAAGAACAAGGAACAAGGTTTAAAATGAGTATCTTGTGAAGTTGTAAGGTCCTCATGAAGATGCCACATGGATGATAGCTGAAGACATTGCAAAACATGAAACCACAGTCCATGATCTAATATCAGGTGGAGACTGAGATCCTTTCTCCTTGGGTGTATGGTGCAAGAGCACCATGACAAATTTTTGATTTTTTGGTCTCAATAAGAGTAAAGGTGGAGATTTTTCTCCATAACTGATGTAATAAGGTCTCATTAAGACCATTTAGTTTCATGTAAGGCCACGTAGGGCCAGAGCCTTGAATATGGCATAAGGTTAGTCAATCCATTTTTGGTAGCATGTTAGTGGGAAGGTTAGTTTTAGCTGTTTAGAGGATTTCAACGAGAACCACTATGTTTTAGTGGATGCATGTTATGTATTTTATGCACTCACACCTTGAGGTAGGTTAGAGGAGCACAAACAAGGTGTATGAAGCAATTTGGAGAATGAAATAATAGAGTTTTCCTTGTTTTTCTGCATTTTTCCTATATTTTTGTTGTTCCTATGCATGATACAGGTCCGTACAGTACTGTCATGAGCCCAAATGACTAAAATCATGAAGGGATATGTGTTAGCTCTCATTTGAATCAAGTTAGGAGGAGTTTCATTATATTTTAAGCATTCTACCAATTGATTTCTAAAAGTGGCTCTTAAACCCTAGTTTTGGAGGGTTTTGGTAAGACAATGGGGTTTTGACCCATTCTGCCTGTGTCTACTCACAAGCATGGGTGGAATTGACTTAGTTAGTTTTTATTTACTTGTTTATTACATTGCAAGAGCAGGGGGTCAGAGTTGTGTGACATATCAAGCGAATTAAGCCTAATATCTTCATGTATTAGGTCTTCTAAAGTAGTGATTTGATGAAAAGTTGTCTTGGTATGAGTTAAGATCCATCAAACCAGCATACTCAATCCATTATCAACCTAATTCATGCCTTGGAGTAGGTCTTGGAAGTTTGGAGCAAGTTTGCCAGGCACTTGCTTTGTAAAAGAGGCCTAATTAAGCCTAGTACAGTAGGGACAGTCAATTGTTGAGGCCCATGTTCCAAAGTAACCTATAATGCATGTTAGATATGTTATGAAACCACTTAATGGGTATCTAAAAAATTATTTTGTTCATTGGTTTTTTCATGTTTTTAGCAAGTTATGGAATGTCTAGAGGGGCATGGTGTCATGTTTCTTTGTGACCTTTAGTCATCTTGATCTACCAAAAATAGAGTGGGTTAGGGTGTGTCAGGAGTTTAGTAAGTAAGGGAACTCATTTAACCTTCATTGGAGCATGTCTCCACCATTGACAACCATGCTAGATGACAAAGTTTGTCATTTTGGGATAGTCAGCCAAAATTGACAAGTGAATCCTCCTAAGTGTTTCAAGAGCCTCCCCTACTCTGGATCACTCATCCACATCCTTCACCTATTCCATGGGGTGCTGCCATCAGACCACTCAGCCTTGGTGCTAACCTGCATCATTTGCCTAGGAGTTCAGGCAAAATTCTACCTAAGTTTAGGGGTGGCAGCAAGGTTACTCCTGAAGAACACCTAAATGCTTTCTTTGTTGTATGTTCCATCCTTGGGGTTCAACATTGATGGGGAGCCTCAGTCGGTAAGACTTCCTCCATCGGCCACCTTGCAACCTGTCACACCGACTGTTATAATCATGCCAACGTAAGGTCCAACAACTTTGACCATCGGCGAGAACAATACCATCAGTTGCCTTCGACCTTTATCACTCTGATTTGAATCTTAGGCTATGACTTCTATTCAGCAGCTTGAACCTCCCTTCGGCCAGACTATCCTCATCGCTTTGAGCAAGAAATGTTTCATCCATGGCCTCTGTCTCACCGATATCAGCTCCAACTCCTCCGATCGAACCCTAGCACATGGAGATGCTAGGCCACCTACTGTGCACACTCCAATTTGGTCCTCTACACTGCTAAACAGGAAAACAAAGTAGAAAACAAAAACAAATATCTGTACAATGAAGCCATTCCACTGATTTCGACAAAAATCTCACCAGTGGAATGCTTCACATCAACATATTGTAACAACAAAAAATACAGAAAGGAAAAGAAATCTATAGCTATGCAATGTGTAATTACAAAGAATGGAAGACAAATTGATGACATAGAATAGTTTGATTTCTGCTTAACACAATGCATAATTACATTTGCACAATTACATTCAATCTCCTCTTTGATCTGATTACAATTTTATCTGATCTTGTTCATTTCCCTAGTTTTATAAACTCACCAGAGGAACACCAACCCATTCCAAACAGCTGGGAGACCGATTCCAAGCAGCTGGGAGAAAACTAACTAATTCCAAGTGGCTGGGAGACCAACCGTCTTACCATTAACAATTTGGCAAATGCAACCTACTTACTTGGGACTTACAAAGTTTATTTTAGGTCTAGATACAAATAGAAATGACATGCATTGGTTGAATAGACCTTATTACAATGCAAACATGATATCCTAAATAAAAGATGATTTTAAATGCGTCATGGAGGCCACCTTGTGTTAGGTGCTCTTGCACCATACACCCCACCTAGAAAAGAACTCATGTCCCATGAGTTGAGTTTATGTCTTGTACCATCGTTATCCTTTGCTACATCATGCCTTCCCCACGATCTCTAGACTACAACTTGCTTCAGTGGAATCAAAAACTCATGCCTAGCATTGTAGGCTCTACTCACACCTTGCCATGAGTGAGGGCTTGCAACCAAACTTGGATGTTGCATGCCATGATTGTTGACTGTCATATCTACCTAAACACCTACATTCAAAACCTTGTTTGATGCTTCTTGTACTACTGCTATGGTAGAATATGTTTGCCTTTCAACTCTTGTTGGCTCTAGAGGACAAACAAGGGTCCCTACTAGGATAACATCCTCTTCTTTCCAATCAACCTGTGGCTGCTTACAGACCTACTCTTTGACCTTCATCTGATCCATTTCAAACATCACCATCTGACCTCCATCATTCAAAACTAAAATCACCTTCAAACTTGGACCTTTGGCAACCCCACTCCTTGAGGCATCCTCAACTTTCCTTGTCTCTTCATCATGCATCTTCACAAACTCTTTCTTTCCCACCAAAGTGATCTTGGTTGCCTTCTTTGCTTCAGCATCCTCCTACAATGGTGTCATCACAAAAGTCTTTCCATCCTTCTTGATGGTGTCTGTGTTAGCATATACATCATATAATGCTTTCCTATTAAATTTCCATGGCCTACCTAAAAGTAGGTGACAACACTCCATGGGCAAAATGTCACATAAAATTCTCTCCTTATATTCTTTGATCTAAAAATCAACATATGCTTGCTCATCTACCACAAGTGATTGACTATCACTTACCTACGATACTCTGTAAGGAGTTTGATGAGGAATCCTTTCTATGTTCAATTTATCCACCATTTCCCTAGATACCATATTATTTGTTGAACCAGAATCTATGACTACCTTGGATATTTTACCTTTGCTTTTGCAATTGATCCTGAAAGAGCTCTTCACTGTGATGGTTTAGTCTTCACTGGTGCTTTGAGCAACATCCTCTTGATCATTAGATTTTCTCCCATTTCTAATGTCAAATTCACTTCAGGAGATGTCACACTCCCTGTATCCTCTTGAGTCAATGTGGTTCTTCTCTCATTGCCATGAGAAGTTAAGGCCTTCTCTGGATGCTTATAAGCTGGATGCCCTATCTAATTATAGTTATAACATCTCATATTGGAGAACTTGGATCCTCAACCTGATCCATTTGTCCCACCTCTTTCATTTGGCCTCCTTCCTCAGTAGCCTCCTTTGCCACTTGAGTCTCCAACTTTCTCTTCTTGGCTAGACTCACCACTAGGCGTCTGGTTAGGACTTTTGCCTCCAAAACTGCCTCTAAAATTTCTGTCACCTCTTCCTCTACTCTACTGCTCACCTTTCCTCTTCAGCTTCTCTTCAGCCCTTAACGCTACTTGAAAGCAATTTTCCACAGTTTCAGGGTGAAACAAACTTATCTCATCTTGAATATTGATCCTCAGACCATTTAAATACCTTTCTACCTTGGCTTTTTCATCCTCCATGTACCCACAATGAAGAGTGTATTTGTGAAACTCCTCTGTGTAAGTGGCCACATCCATATCTTTTTTCTTAAGGTTCCACATTTTCTTGTAAATCTACACCTCGTAGTCAAATGGAAGGAACTAGGACTTGATATTCTCTAGCATTCTACTCTACAAAGATATCATACTCTTCCCATTCTTTACCCTTTCTCCTTGGATGTAATTCCACCATGTAAGGGCAACACCTTTGAGTTTAGTTTTTGCAAACTTGACTCTTACTTTCAGGAACTTCCTTGTATTCGAAGTAGTTATTCAGAGCCTCAATCCACTCCATGACTTCATCAGCATTCATATTTCCATTGAACATGGGGATATCTATCTAAGCCTTTGAAGAGTCCTTGCCAATAGCCTTAATGGCTTCCAGGAATTATTTTTGTTCAGCTGGTATCTCTGTCTTCTCTTGTTCCTCTTCTTCTTCCTCTTTCTCTTCTTCTTCATCTAAACCTCCATCTATCCTTTTACCAATCTTCATTGCCTTCAATTCAGCCTAGAGTGCTTCCTTTACTCCAATCTTGATCATCTCTTCCATCTCCTTGAATTTCTTGACCACTTCGTTGGTCATCCCCTTTGGAGGCATATTGCTAGCCTCTCCTTCGCCTTCTCTGTCTGACATAAACATTCATAGACAATGCCAACACTTCTGCAAATCCTCAATTCAACTACAACATAATGCTTAATCAGCTGTCCATCCTACACGCTGCTTCACAAACCCATTCCTCTCGTCTAATAGTAGATCTTGGGTGAGTGCATGATCATGATGGGCCAAACACTACCCCTAAGTATAAGAAAAAGATAATACTTTCCCTCCATGATTTGGATTTAAGTAAAGGACACATGACCAGATGTGACGCATATTTTTTTGAATTTTTAAATAAATAAATAATTATTTATGAATTTTTTACTATGACTTTTTCAAAATATCAAAAATTAATTTTCTAGCCAACCTAACATGGTGAAAAATATATGAAACTCAAAATTTTTTAATTTTAATGTATACCCAATAAGTCCTAGAATGCAACGCATCTTTTGGATTTTAAAAAGGATTAATATGTTGAAAGTTATAGATGTTTTTCAATATGTATATCTATCTAGAAATCAGACATAGCATATGTAGAAAATTAATAATAATTACCTATTAAAATTATTATGAGGCATATATTATATTTTTAAAATCTTAATAGCTTCCTCTATAAACCCTTTTCATTTGATTAAATTTAGTTAAACAAAAGTTTGTCAGTTTCAAGGATGAAATTGTGGAAAATTTCAAGATAACACTAAATGGGTGGTTTTGCATGTTTCTTTGGCAAGTTTTGAGACTCCCACTTGCCTAAATATGAGGTAATACTAAGGCTTTTTTGGAGGGAATCCATATTAGAGCTATAAATATTAACATTCTTTCCATCCAAATCTAAATATTAGTCTAAATGTTAGCACTTTTTCATCCAGCAAGTTTTTTCTCCATTGCCACTATTTGGCCCATCATGATCTCGCACTCACCCTCCTGGAGATGCACTACCACTCTCTCTCGCAGTGGCCTCACTCTGCACCCTCTTCCAGACAAACCTCTATTGGTGAATGGTCATGACAGACCTCATCATCGTCTGCGCACACATTACAGGAATCTTATTCCTTCTCGCAACTAGATGGCACGAGCATCTCCAACAGTCTAGAAATGCCTGTCAGCCTTCAAAATACCTTCTACGATCTCTATCTTCAAAATGGTCACCAACCAAACATTTTGCTTCAACTCATCATTTGCCTTCTTAGTGACAGAAAGCAAATACACAACACCTCCACCTAGACCTTTCACAGGCTCTGATACCAATATGATGGGGAGCCTCAGTCGGTAAGACTTCCTCTGTCGGCCACCTTGCAACCTGTCACACTGACCATTATAGTCATGCCGACGTGAGGTCCAACAACTCTGACCATCGGAAAGAACAATAACATTGGTCACCTTCGACCTTTATCACTCTGATCTGAATCTTAGGCCACGACTTCCATTTAGCAGCTTGAACCTCCCTTCGGCTAGACTATCCTTGTCGCTCTAAGCGAGAAATGTTTTGTCGATGGCCTCTGTCTTATCGATATCAGCTCCAACTCCTTTGATCAAACCCTAGTACATGGAGATGCTAGGCCGCCTACTGTGCACACTCCAATTTGGTCCTCTGTGCCAGCAAACAGGAAAATGAAATAGGAAATAAAAATAGATATCTGTACAATGAAGCCATTCCACTGATTTTGACAGAAATCTCACAAGTGGAATGCTTCACATCGACACATTGCAACAATGAAAAACATAGAAAGGAAAAGAAATCTATAGCTATGCAATGTGTAATTACAGAGAATGGAAGACAAATTGACGACACAAAATAGTTTGATTTCTCCTTAACACAATGCACAATTACATTCACACAATTACATTCAATCTCCTCTTCAATCTGATTACAATCTTATATGATCTTGTTCATTTCCCTAGTTTTATAAACTCACCAGAGGAACACCAACCCATTCTAAGCCGCTGGGAGACTGATTCGAAGGGGCTGGGAGAAAACTAACTGATTCCAAGCAGCTGGGAGAAAACTAACTGATTCCAAGCGGCTGGGAGACCAACTGTCTTACCATTAACAATTTGACAAATGCAACCTACTTACTTGGGACTTACAAAGTTTGTTTTAGGTCTAGATACAAACATAAATGACATGCATTGGTCAAATAGACCTTATTAGAATGCAAACATGATTTCCTAAACAAAGCATGATTTTAAATGCCTCATGGAGGCCACCTTGTGTTAGGTGCTCCTGTACGAAACATGAAGATGTGTCTGTCAGGCTGTTTGTTGTGTCATTGGTTGACATGGCTGCTGAATGGTTTTATCACCTTCCCAATGAAGAAGGAAATCCATGAACAAATGAGAGAGTATGTAGCCAAGTTCAATAGGCTTGCAAATAGAATCCCTAAAAATTTCAGACCTGGAGATAGATTAATGTTGTGTTTCTTTATCAATTCATTGCCACCCAATGTCAGTTATGCTATTAAAAGACAAGGAGTCCCTAACATAGCCGACACTCAATCATTGGCTATCATTGTGGAAGATGATTTGATTACTATGGGAAAGTTGAAAAGAGAGTTACAAACTGGTAAACCTACAGTAACTAGTTCAACAGACCCAGTTATTCAGATGTTGGTAAATGACATTATCACACTAAAGCATTAGATGCCCAGAGGTCCTCAACAATCTCCTCAAGGGGGTTATAAACGGATGTTGCAATTGCCAGGTCCTACCCAACAGTTAGCCATTGAAGGACCATCAGCGAGTAAAAGTAACCATATGGTCTGCAATTTTGACTCACCTCTGACCATGATGGAGCTTCCTGCCCCAAGATGATGAGGTTTATACAAATGCTTTCCATGAATGAACATAGTGAAGAGCCTCTGGTGGAGGAACCTCTCACGCCTAGTGTTGCCAGTGTGAATTTCTTTGAGTATCAATCAGATGAAGGGAGTGGGGAAGATGTATATACTAAAGTTGACAACTCCATCTGTGTGGTGTTTACTAGGGGCCAACAAACACAAAGAAGCTTGAAAATGCAGAGTCAGTCCAGTAATTCTGCCTCTACCCCTAAATATATCTTGACCATATAAAATAAGGCTAAGAAAATCTAGAGAACACGACAACCAAAGTTGTAGTTGCCGAGGTACCATCTACTTCATCTTCTAAAGCTCATGTCTCAAATTCATTTGATATTGTAGAATCATGTAAGAATACAAAATTGATATTTCTCAAGCTAAATATTTGAAGCTTAATCCATCTAAACTTGATAGACTAGTCAAATACATCAAACAAGAATCCTCCCCTTCAAATTGTAATGCTCATGTGTCCAATGATACTGAAATGCTTGCTAAAAACTAGAATTGTTCAAATACCTATTCTCAAGACCCTGGTCCCAGAATCCTTTTAACAAATAATAACCTTTTTATGTCTCCTTGTACATTACTGGTTATAAGCTCAATAATTATGTTATTGATTCTAGAGCCTCAGAAAATGTTATGCCTGCTCAAGTTGCTAAAGCCTTAGGATTATCTTATACACCCTCCCATGGAAAATACTTCTCAATGGACAGTTCTCTGGTACCCATTCTGGGTCAAATTAAATATGCTTAGACCATTTTGGCTACCTTCCTGAAGAAAAAGATTGAAATTAACCATTCTTGTAGCATACATACCTGCCAGTTATGGGATACTCTTGTTGATATGTGCCAGACAACTAAGAGGGGGGGTGAATCAGTTGTCACAAAACTTAAACACTTTCTACAATTAAACATTCATCACTTATCCACAATTATTATGATTTGACAATGAGTGCATGAAATCAGAAACTTAACCACAAATACAATATCAAACACAAGAGACACTAGATTTATGTGGAAAACCCCAAGGTGGGGAAAAACCATGGAGAGGATTATCTCTCAATATATATTGCAATCTTGAAATAATGATGTTTAGGCTTGGTCACTCCATGGGCCTAAACATACTGGCTTACTGCCATGAAGAACAACTAGGTCTAGTAGGCTCACTGTGTCAACCCTAAACCTAACAAGATTACAATAAGGGTTGTTAAACCTTGAATCCTATTAAACCCTACTGGTGGCTTACTACCAGACTCACTGCCATGATCAACACCTTTCTATATTTGTGACTGAAGTATAATAATTCCCCTACTCTTCTCTTCCTTTGCTCTGCTCTTCCTCTGCTCTACTCTTCCTCTGCTCTGCTCTTCCTCTTCTTTCCTCTGCCTCTTCTCTACTCTACCTTTTGGACCTTTCTTAATATTTTTCATTTTTTCTCAAGAACACTTTTTCCATGAGTCAACTAGAAATATTTATAAACTACATCAACCTTGGAATGATCATCAAGGTCGGCATCACAATCATCAACCATTGGAACAGTCTCCAAGGTTGATATTACAAACATTTACAAAATAAGTCCTGACATATTGCAACATTATACAAAGGGAATGAAATGCAGATCATGCCATGCCTTAGCTGGGACTCAAATAGGATCTTCCATGCCATGACACACTTCCACAATCTTCTAGAGATATCCGTAATCACTAGGATTAACCAGGTCAGCCAAGACTGGTTACATGCTACATTATCTGGGAACAATCTTCAAACACAATCTCAATTTCTTAACATGGACCAAAGTCCAAAGAGAAATCCACAAGCACACTATAATCATCAGGAAGAACCACACGAACCTTAACTACTTTATCCATAGGAATCTTCTCACCGTAACACATGAACTTCATTGTCTTCAACTATCATAAAAGAAAGATAGCTTACAGACCACCAAACCATGAACCATTGCAACTATAGGCACTTATCATCATCCCAGACTTCCCTCTAGAACTGTAGAGCCAAATACTTTATTGTGGAGGAATGTAGAGCAGAATACTTTCTTCCTATCCCAATTGAACTTACAAAAAAGGTAGGTTTCACTGTGGTGAACACAACTCACTTAGATATTCATACGGAGGCTTCAAACCTAGAATGCAGCATCCTTAGTCATACCTCTAACTTAATTTCAATCCGCAGACCATGAACTTCCAATAGAAGTAAATGTGGAGTAGTTTACCAGACTGTTCTTCAACATACAACTCACTATCCGTACTGCACTTCTCGGTAGCTCACTAGTTTCTTCCGGAGAGGCTAATTTTATCAATATACTCAACATACAAGTCTTCTAAACAAGTAATAGAATAAGATACAATTGACACCAATGACAACAAGGATATGTTGACATCAATGACAACACTGATTAGGCACATACTTGCAACAATCTCCCCCTTTGTCATTGATGGCAACATATGATGTGAAAAACTGCAAGAACCATCAAGACAAGATTCTCCCCCTTTCTCTTTACACACTTGCACTCTTTCTTTCTCCAAAATTCTCCCCCTTTCTCTTACACATCTGCACTCTAAGTTTTTCACATGACTTCTCTCCCCCTTTGACATCAATGGCAAAGGGAACATACTTGCACTCTTCTGCTCTAATCTAATCTTTCTTCTGAACTCTCTAACTATTCCCCCTAAGAAGTAGCCCTAAGAAGTATCAATCTGAATCTTTGAGCACCTCTAGACTGATGCACTATTGTGCATCTTAGTTTAGAGCAGGTGGGGTGATAACCCCTAACTTTTTTCTAAGATACTTAAAAGTATCCTTAGGTAGAGGCTTGGTAAAAATGTCTGCAATCTGATCCTTGGTAGAAACATACTCCAACTTGACTTCATTCTCTATCACCTTTTCTCTTAGAAAATGATACCTAATGGATATGTGCTTTGTCCTTGAATGCATCATTGGATTCTTTGATACGTTTATAAAACTTTTGTTATCACAAAAGATTGCAATGGGATCTTCAAACACAATTCTGATGTCCTTCAAAGTCTATTTCATCCATAACACTTGAGTGCAACTACATGCTATTGCAATGTATTCTGCTTTTGTAGTAGATAGGGTTATTGAATCCTATTTCTTGCTCAACCAAGATACTAATCTTTTTACCAAGAAGAATGCACCTCCACTTGTACTTTTTCTATCATCCACATCTCCAGCCCAATCTGCATCAGTATATGCACTAAGAGTAAAGTCACAGTCCTTAGGGTACCACAAACCATAATCTATTGTGCCTTTTAAATATCTTAGAATTCTCTTGACTACCATCACATGTGATTCCTTGGGTTCTGTACCTGAAATCTTGCCACATGAAACACAACAAGCATTATGTCAGGTTTGGTTTGAGTTAGATAAAGTAATCCTCCAATCATAGATCTATGCTTTTTTTGGTCCACCATGGGTGAGTTATCATCTTTTTTCAACTTACAACTAGTTATCATAGGTGTGCACACTGGTTTAGTCTTCCATCCCAAATTTCTTTAACAACTCTTTTACATACTTAGACTAAGAAATGAAGATACCTTTATCTGATTGACTTATTTGCAGACCTAAAAAGAAGTTCATCTCTCCAAACATAGACATTTCAAATTCACTTTGCATTTCTCCAGCAAAAATTGAGCACATACCTTCATTGCCTCAAAAAATAATTGTTATCAATGAGATTTGCACCCTGTTAAACGTAAGGTTTAACAATCTATTAAAACATGGGAAGACCTCTAAAGCTGTGGGTAACTTTAAAAGCAAAAGTCAACCTCCGAAGAAGGCTGACTTCCTATGGTTATCACCTAAACTACTGCTTTGATAAGGAAAAGGGTGAAAAAGAAATTGCATAAAAACTAAAAACTATGACTAAGGTGATGCACCAAAACTAACTAGGACCTGCAAACATAGCTTGTATACCCTTGGTTTGATCAACAAAGAAACTTGACATACATAGCCCAAAATGATATTCTTTTACATAAATATTTCATAAGAAGGTTATATGCCTTACTTCTAGTAGGAAAAATAATATCTTCACAACTAAAACATTTGCATTTTCAACACAATCTATGACCTACAAATTGCATATTCTTCTGCAAAAGATGCTAAAACTAAGATAGAACTACAAGAAAATAGATAACCTCACAAGTAGTTGCGTCAATCAATTTGAATGCACATAATGAAGTAGAACATTGAGAAGGTAAAATAACTTATCTTTATTAGTTTCCAAGATAATCACTGGTATACATATCCAAAAGCAAATGAATTAGAAACTCACAAAATTTAAGCAAGGATAAAAATCACAAGTCTCTGAAATCTACATGTAAGAACTGAGTACAAAAGAGTCACAAAAGTGACTATATCCACCACTATCCAAGTGGTACCACAATATAAGGAATCTCAAATTGATTGGGGTCTTATGCCCCTAAAAAGCCTAAAATCTAGGGCCTATATCCTCTCCAAAATTGTCTATAATGAAAGAAAAAGTCCATTAGGACTTAGCCAAACATGATGGCTCATGAAATCAAGTCTAAAAAGGACTCTAGGATTAATAAAACACTCCTAGATTACCTCTCCAAAAGAAACCAATTACTAACTACTACAAGACCTAGTCAAACCTTCTCTCCTCATTGGCAAAACAAAATGCTATGTCCTTGGCATGTGTATGCCACATCTTCACAACTCAACTATACTCTCTCAAAGACAATAAAAACCTTCAACACTCTCCATCATACTCTCCCTTCCATTAAAAGTTAACAATATCCCTCAAATGACTCATAAAGGTCATCATTCAAGGTAATTATTTTACATTTCATAGCATATGCAAAGAAAACAAAACATAAATATGACAAAAAGCACGGAAGTGCTGCCTAATACAAAGGGAATCAAAGACATAAAAGACTTAAAGTCTTAATATACATCAAAGCCACCTCATGGCACACTCCTAAGCATCTCACTTTCAATGTCTTGGACCACAATAGTTTTAAAACTTTATGCAAAAGAAATGAAAAGACAAAAATAAAGACCCATAAGGTCTTTAGGGTTTTGAAACCCTAAGAGATGCAAAAGCAACTTTTGTACCCTTAGTTTGCACTTTGCATTTTTGCAAACATGCTCTACATTCTTCTTCACCATCGACAAGGGTTTGATACTAGGGTTTCTGCAGACGGTTTCAAGGCATTCTTAGTGTATCTTTTGAGACTTTGTGCTCCAAAATTGAAGGTAAGATTATTTAGCTCATTCTACTGGAACAAAAATGAAAATATCATGCTTTTCTATAGCTTTTCTTTCATTTTATATTCTATAGATACTTCTGCTTCTTCCATGGTTAAGATGGAGGATTTAAACTCATGGAAAATGATTGTTTTTTATATATAATGCTACAACAAATAATGATTTTTATCAGTTCTGTCCACGCATTCCTCTCTGCACTTGCAATTCTATTTTCCTGAGCATGGTTGTCTCACTCTATCTATGGTAATTGAAGTTCTTTCTCTTTTTGACTTCTACTTAGGGTTTCAAAACCCTCATCTTGTATTTAGTCTGGATACTTCACTTATAGTATATGATTCTTAGTTTTTGGTTGACTGCAAAAGACATTTTTAAATGAAAAACAAGGGTTACCTTTCTAAGCTAGGGTTAGAATGAAACAAAACCTTTACTATATTTTATACTTGCTTCTGTAGATGAATGCTTCCTTTGGAGACTTCTCTATATCCTGTTGATTGTCTGGAGAAAGCATTTTGTTTTACTGAGAAACCGGGGTTTCCTATCATGATTTCATCCTAGGGTTTCATTTTGCTATGCATTATTTTCTGGCTTATCTTGGCAGTAACCAATGGATGTTCTTGTAGTTGTTTCAACAAGAACAAAGTGTAAAGATTTTGGGCATGTGTACTTCATTATCTCTCCATACTTGATATTATAGTAGACTTGTTTTCTATTTATTTGTATTTCTATTGTGCTTAGAATAACTCTAGCTTCATATTATGCATGCTTTGTCTTGTTTTGCCTTGATTTGACTGTATATTGCTCATACAACTCCTTATCCTTGCATGTTGTTGTTGTATTGTCATGCTGTTATAACTGCCTCCATACATTCTGACTCTGTCAACAAACCTGGAGTACTTGCTATCAAATGCCATTAATTTGTATGCTTTCCTTCAAAATCAAAATGGAAACTCCTAGACTATCCATTGTTTTGATATGCCCTTTGGAATGTATAATGATTTGAAACTGTTTATTGATAGAATGACTATCCCTCTGCAAAACTTTGGAGACTATCTGTTGATGGAGACGATTACTTTGACAAGGATAGTGATGTCTTTTCCTTGCATATTTAGATTGTCCTAGGCATTGCTGACTGTCCCTTTTCACAGGCATCTACATCTTTGATAATGTATTATCTTCTCAAGGTCCTCCTTCTCCATGTAGTATCCTCCTAATAACTGTGTCTTTGTCTCATTATCATGGATCTCCTATTTCACAGTCTTTTTATGACTGTCAACAACAGTATGATTATTGTTACCTATCTTCTATTGTGTAGACAGTGTTGATGAACTGCTCTTTGATGAAGGTGATTGTCCCTTCCTTATGCCTATGAACTATCAAATTCTATATCACTATTCAGTATTGTCCATAATATTTCAAAAGCCCTCCCTGGAGATTTAATAGTCCTCTACTAGGTGTGACTGCCATGCTATTATGACTAATAAAATAGTCAACACATGACTGTTTTCTTACAAAACTATATGACTATCCTGTGCTGTTCAAAGTGACTATTATTTCTCTTCATTTTATGCTGATCTTTAGTTTGTATGCATCACCTTTGCTCTAGCAGTACACTAGAAGATTTTCATAGTGCCTTATTTCTATCTCTGCTTTTATACCAATCATGTAATGACTATTTCTCAGCTTCCTTGAAACAGTCTTTAAAATGACTATCACTATGCTTTTAGGCCGTATCTTATGTTCAAGCCTGTAGGGTTTCATGAAGATCCTTGATTGACTTACAAACCTTGTAATAGACCTCTCTAATATGTAGTAAACCTATCATGGCTTTCAAATGGTGATAAAGCTTAAAAGTGAAGAGATGTGCCTTAGAATGACTTGACTATTCATTTTGGATGAAGATATTTGTCCATAATGCCTACAGTGGATAGTAGCATATTTTTGAGCATTTGATCAATATGATACTATGGAGTCCTTTGTATGTGGACTGCCATTCTTCAATCAATCTGACTATTCAGTGTTTTGAAAGATGAGAAGATTCCTCAAGCTATTCAAAGTCCTTCCTCTATTGGCTATTACCTATCATACTGGAGTCACAATAGTCATCTTGATTAAGGATAACCATTGGAACCTTCTTATCATAACTGCTTTACTTGTCAGATGTCAGACCTCTGTATGACTATTGCATGATAGTCCATGTGACCATTCATGTTGTCTTTGACTATTGTGTGCTCCATGATATCCCTCACTGAACTGTAGCAGGGTTTAAGTCCTCTTGGAAACTCTGTAGCAGTTCATCTTCTTCATGTTCTTATCACTACTACCTTTATGATAGTCATTGTTTGTCTTCCATTCACTATGCAATAGTGAGCAATCACTATTTTTCTTGAACTGATCTTAACAAGTCCATTGACTATTTTCTAACAAGATTGTATGTTGTTGCTTTGCCATATTCTATCCCTTGGGAACTATTACATACATGACTATTTTTCTTTTCACATAGTCTATACTCTGCATGCCATTGACTCTATTTATGAAGCTTGTCCCCTTTCAATCTGATCAATACATATGACATGCTCTGATATAACAATGAGCTGGGCTCAACCCTTGTGGGAGCCACATTTTCTCCACTCATAATATAAACTGATGAATCACTCAGAAATACAATTTCACCTATATTTGCACATGAAGCAAACTTGTTAGAAAAATAAATGCATACTTTGGATGTGTTTGATGACTTGCTTTTTTTCCAAGACATCCAAAGTATACATCTCTTGTTTAGTGCATTTGAGGAGTAGTTTATGCATGCATAAGTATTTGTTCATGTCAAGTTAGGGACCATTCATTGCTTAGAGTATTACTCTAACATCATTCTTTTGCCAGATGTAGGAAATGGAGATGATGTGGAATTGGAAAGACAAAGATAGCTCTGGGCAACAAGACTACACACCAAAACCAAAACCAATCATTCTCAGGCAATGACTGGCCTCTACCCTTACATGCACATGTTTTTTGCTTTTACTTATTCATTTATAAATTGTTTCTTGAATATGATTGAATAAGAAAGTTAATCTCACTTCTTGTGTGAGATAATGTACATTTTACATTCAATAAAGATTATTTATTTTTCAGAAAGGATTTGTATAAATCTTTCTTATGTTACATGCACTTGAATAAATGTAGTAATTTGATAATCATAATCTTTTAAATTATTTTATTTATACAATTGAAAGTAATGCAATAAGGATCAAATAAAATGTGCCTTCTAAACTTTGAATCGAAGCTCTACCTAAATGAGCTATAGTAAAATTTAGGTAACATTTCTAGTGACATCTGCTATATGTTTGCTTGCTAAACATCAGACCAGTAGCTTGAAGCATATCCATTGGGTATGGGGTCACTTAGAGACCTTTTCTAGAACACTTAGACAACAGATTTCTAACCTCTGCAACTCAGCAAAACAAAGTCAAAAACTCCTACTCACCTAAGTAGAAACAAAACTATAGAAAGGAAACTAACTAACTATGCTTGACAACACTTAGGGAATAAAACCTACTCAGTTACTATCCCTACCCTACATTAACCAAGAAAGACATCACCTCAAATGAAACCATTCACCATTTGGGTGAAGTAGCTACCACTTCTACATAGTTTAAAATAATTTTCGTGCTTGAGGACAACTAGAAAGAGAGGAAATATGAACATAAATTCAACAAAGGGCTACAAAACCTCTTGAAGAACATACACAAGTTCACTAACCTTTTCACATGGAATGTAAAATTTCTTGTCCTAAGGTAAAAAAGTGACTTGAATCTACTCTTCCCTAGATATATCTTCATGCTTGGGTGCAAGCAAGATATGAATATCCTTGTTGGCCTCCATTTTGACTAGGTGCCTAATTGGGCATCCTCTAGAAAGAGTGAAATCAAAGATGTCCATGTTGGTTCCTTGTTGTTCCTCTTCTTGTTTTTTATCTACTGCCTCAAATGGTGCTGGCTCACTATCCAAAGCTAGGCAAAAAGATGCTTCCTCCTGAGTCAAAATAGACTTCAGATCATCCCAAAATGAAACTACCTCATGAGCTAAAGCTTCATTCTCATATTGACTTTCACGAACTAGCAACTCATCACATTGTTCAACAACCTGTAGCTGTCCCAAGTCTTGGGTTATCACAGTCATATCTTCTCCATTTTGTTTAACAAAAGTAGGTAGCCCATCATACCAAAACATATTAGTCTCTTTTCCACCACATTCCTTATGTTCCTACTCTTGTTCAAACTTGTGAACTTGTTGTCCTGATTTAGCATGATTTGTAACTTCTTCCTACAGGTTTAATCTTTTGTCGTCCAGTTTAGAGACAAAAACTTTAAGGTCATTCCAAAATGAATCCTCCTCACACTCTTCATGAGATTCTGATGAAGGAGGGCTATTTTCTACTTCATAACAGCTCTCAGCTAGTTGTGTAGGTTCCAAGAAAGGCTTACTTTCACACTCTTTTACTTGACCTGAGACCTTTTTATTAGACTAAATGCTTTCCTCATTTTCTTCAAAAAAAGTAGGTAATTGATCAAATGAAAAGACTAATTCCTCCTCTTCTTATTGTGCCTTCTCTAATGACACTTGGGCATCCTGTCTTTGCAACTGAAGACCTTTCCCTTGCAACCTATGTACGCTGCTTTCATTCATTTTATAAACTGCATTAGAAAACTCTTCAAATAAATGAAAATGTAAGGGATTCAGTGACAAGCCTAATCCTACATCCTCTTAACATGCATCATGCTCATATTTAGCTGGGGACATGGTATAAATAGTAGCAACTGACTGCTCTTCTTGCCATAGAGGTTCATGTTTAGACTTACCTCCTGGTAAAAAATTTGATTCTTCATCTTCCTAATTTTGGATAGGTATGGAACGGATAACCTTAACAAGATTTGACATTTTATAACCAGGATACCTAGTCCAAGATGGCTGCCATGTTTTTTTAGTATTTGGATGGCTTGGTTCAAGTTCTTGATATGATTGAAACTCAGGATTAATGGACTGGTTTGGCTGATTTTGTTCATTCATGGGCTCCTATTGTAAAGAATATTCTTGCTGCCTCTTTATGTCATCCAGCTTCTTGTTCCAGTCAAACCATATGTTCTCGATATTTGCAATCTCCATTCTCTCATCATTTTGAAACTAATTGGGAAAGTAGTATTGCTGGCTTGGCATAAAATGAGATTCTTGAGGCTGGTCATAGGCATATAGTGGCTGCCATAGAGTCTGTACATGGTTGGGAGGGTGGCAAGCATGATAGACTGGTTGGTTATCAACTGTCAATGGGCTGTTTGGACTAAGACCAGCTATATGACCACTATGATACGGCTCATAAATGATGTATGAATAGGACTTTCATGAAATGGTGGAAAGTAAGACATATTTCTTTGAAAAGAAGACATACTATGACATTTATATGCACTGAAAACTCATTGAAATCTTTCACAATAAAAATCAAGTCTGATTTTTAGTAAAATAAGTACATACTGTATACACCTAAAAATGACACGACTTGGTCTAAATAAACATTCTTAATATTTATTCCCTTCTAATTCTTCTATCAATAAATAAATAAATCAATTTATTTATTTGATTCACATTCCTCTAAATTAATTAAATAAAAATCTTTATTTAATTAAATTCTTCCAAACAATTATTTAATTAAATCAAATCATTCTTCCAAATTTAAATAAATAAATCAAATTTATTTAAATCCTCTCAATCTCTAAAAATAAAATATAATCAAATATTTTATTTATTCTTCCAAAATCATTCTAAATTAAATAATACCAATTATTTAATTGTTTCTTCCAAAAATATCTTCTCTAAATTTAAATAAATTAAATATTTATTTAAGTTGTCCATTTCTTCTAAATTGAGTTCTCTAAATATATATCAATCCTTGTGCACATGCAATTGAATATTCTAAATATTTAATTGAGTTAAAATATCTTCTCATCCTCATGCAATTTCCATTCTCTAGTTCTATTTTTTTAACTGATTGATCTATTTTTTTAATTGATTTATCTCTCCAGTTAACTCATTCTTCTATTTTATTAATTCCTCTCATGCAAAATAGAGCAAGACACATGTCTTCTTCTTATTCGCGCACGTTCGTCCACCGTTCTATACTGTTGATCTTCTCATTCTTTCTATACTGTTGATCCTCATTCTCTCAAATCTATAAATTGAACCCTATTCTTCTATTTCATTCATCCAAGCTTTAAGTATTGTTACTTTGCAAGAATTATAGCATGCCTTTGGTACCAATTCCTTCATTGCTTGTGATCACACTCGTTACTACATACTACTACCATTGTTGTGAAGCTCCTCTTCATGGCAAAACTGTCATAGTCATTCTCCATTGACAATCTTGGAATCATAGAAAGAAAGTGCACTCTCTGAGGGCCTTATTCATACATGCAAGATCGATTGAGATAGGCAACCAACAGAAGCTATGAAGCTTTGAGGTTTGCAAAGGTTTTGAAGTTCTTTTGTTTGTTTGATATCTTTGTTTCTGTATTTCATTAAGTTTTGGATATTTTGATATTGATATATTGATTATTCATTTGAATCCAATTTTCCCTTAATATTTTTGGTGCCCACCATGGGGCCTAGCCCCAATTTAACCCAAAAACTAAATTTTTGTGTTTTAGAAAGCCGTACACAGGAGGAAACAGTGCATCTGACATATCCTAACACGCATCTATTGTCTATTCTGGTGCATACATTCTTTTGGCACATACAGACTCTGTTACGGCGCATCTATCCTCTGATATGATGCATCTGCTAGTTTAGCGCATATACACTATTTTCCTACGCTTTTGACCTCTATCTTAGTGCATATGTACTGCGGCACTTCTGAGCTCTATTTCTATGCATTCATCCTCTGAAGCTGCGCATCTGATCTAGGCAGTGATTTTTAGGGTTTCCTTGAAGTTTTTGCTAATGCTGACGTCTCTTTGTAGGAACACTCTTGATCTATTTTGTAGGCTAGGTACTAGTTTAGAATCATATAGTTGCACTTATTAACTCACACTTCAATTTCTAATGGGAAAGTAAATGGATGCTCATGCAAATCTCACATAGTTTTAACTAGGAAGGAAGTAATTGAATCATTGCTATATTGCTATCTTTCAGAGTTAAACTCATTGCTATCTGGGTAAAATTGGACCATTGCTATCTTGTTATCACTTCAAAGTTAACAACTCATTGCTATCTGGATAAAATTGAAGACATCATTGCTATTTGGGTAAAATTGAACCATTGCTATCTCGATTATCACTTCAAAGTTAACAAATTCATGCTATATGGGTAAAAATTGAACACATCATTGCTATCTAGGTAAAACTGAACCATTGCTATCTTGATCATCACTTCAAAGTTAACAAATTCGTGCTATCTAGGATAAAATTGAACACATCATTGCTATCTTGGTAAAAATGGACCATTGCTATCTTGTTATCACTTCAAAGTTGACAAATTCATGTGCTTGCCCAAGTAGATAGCTCATCTAGTTTTTATCATTTTAACTAAGGGAAAGGAACCACTGTATTCTATGTTTTAGGAATGATACCAGGCCTATGCTCTCCCCTATCTTGGGTGACCAAAATGCCAGACATATCATTTTTGCATGTGTTTTTCCTTTAGAAGGCCCTACTCTTGGATACCTTTCATCCAAGTTGGAATGACCCTAAGTGGTAATAGGCTGGACACCAAGCCCTTCCAAGCCACTATAAATAAATTGTTTTTGGAGTGAAAGCTTCAAACAATGAGTCCAGTTGTGTTATACCGATAGCCAACCTCCTCTAAAATCCTCCAAGGCACAACTCTTGCAGGCTGGGAGACTCCATAACAGAGAGTAGTGCTGCCCCATGTATAACCACTCAAACGATTGCCTTTATTACTCATCCTTTGTTCTTAGTGGCCAAAAACCCCTATAATCCGGTGTAGGGAAGGGCGATTATCACCTCCCGAAGATGCTTCACTAGAGATAGTGAGAATTTAGTTTTATACTGTCCTTTGAAACCTAGGATTGTACTTGCTTTCTTTTTAGTCTAAAAAGAGTCAAAAAATTGCAAAAAAATAAAAAACCATAAAAGCATTCTTTGTGTTTGCTATGTCTTCTTGCCATAATTTTAGAAAATTAGATCAAAAAGACCTTCTTACAACCAAAGATACCAAAAACATCAGAAAATTGCCAAAAACTTGAAAAAATCACTAAGAAAACCAGAGTAGCACATTCATCCTCTTTTGTTGTGCATTTGTGCTGACCTGTGGCGCATCTGTACTAATTTGCAGCACTTTTACAACCTGTTACAGTGCATCTGCAATTTACCAGTGTGGCACTTCTATCCCGACTAGTTGCACATTTACCAGTTTTCATGGTACATCTATTCCGACGCATGTGTGGCAGTAAGCACTTCCACAGTCTTTGAGAGAAAATTTTTATCATTTCCGGGCACCGATTTCAGTCTAGTTCCAAGTTTTAAAGTCAAATCTTACCTTATAGTCACTTTTTTATCAATTCCATAGCATACCACCTCTTTCGTTGGTCATCTCATTCACCTTCTATCAGGTCTTCCTAGTCCAAAGTTAAAGTATCCCATATTAGATCAGCATAGGTCCCTTTTTCGTGTCATTTTGGATTCAAGTAACCCTAGTAAGTCACAGAACTTCACTAGTGGTCTTGGTGCACGACTAGTCCCTACACAGTAAGATAGGTATCAAGTACCCTTACTAGTGACTATCGTCTTGTATCAACCATCTTAATTGGAATCATTGATTGAAAGAGTACCTTGTCTAAATCCTGTCATAAGTATCCTATTCTCAATAGTCTCCACCGGCATCTTGCCAAAATCTCTAGTTTCATCCCACCACATCCCACATCACCTTGCATTGTTCTTACTAGATCTCAATACCAAAAGCAACTTGAAATGGCTGGACCATCTGACCATATTGTCACCGCTCATGATAGTGATGAAGAAATCTCTCATGAAGAATATCAAGGACACCTCCAAGATCAGAAATTCCAATGCTTGCTAGAGAGAAAGTGCTCCATGAGGACCCTCACAAGTATTTTTATCATCTTGCAAAACTTAGGATTAAACTCCCCGCTGATTTTGATCTAAGCAAAATCTAAGAAACCATAGAGGATAATCATGAACACCACAGTGGTGAACACAAAGGAAAGAAAGCCATAGACCCAAGCACTCCTATGGAAGAAATGAGAAAACAAATTGAGGGTATAACACAACAAATGATAGATCTCAAGATGGGTACAAACACTAAAACCTACTCCTTGGAAGATATTGCACCATACCCCTTTGATAAAAGTTTGAACATGATACCATTCCCCTTTCGATTTGAAGTTCCTAAGTTTGACAAGTACAAAGGGAAAGGGGACCCTAGAGATCACATTAGGGAATTCAACGCCGCATGCATGGAAGTAGCTCACAATGAGACTTTCTTAATGAGACTATTCCCTAGATCTCTATGTAGTCAAGCCATGGAGTGCTTCTCATGGCTTCCACTGGGCATCAATATTTTTGATGAGTTAGTCAACAAATTCATCACACACTTCTCCTACAATATTGAACATGAAGTCTCCATGCTTGATTTATGCAATACCAATCAAAAAAGTGGTGAATCATTCACCTCCTTCCTACAAAGGTGGAGACAACTAGCAAGCAAATGCTCATATGATGTACTGAGAAGCAATTAATGGAGATGTTTTTCCATAACCTCAACTCCAATCTAAGCTATCAAATACATATTCAATGCCCTACCTCATTCTCAAAGGTCATTGAAATGGGATTGTTCATCGAGAAAGATATGATCGCCAATGGACAAATCAAGTTATACAAGGACACACCTACCTCCAACTACATGACTGACAAATCAAAGTTTTGGACTAAAAACAAAAATGTCATCAATGATGGAGTAGTTGATGCCAAGGTAGTGGCTCCCAAACAACAACCAATATTCACTCTCAAAGGAGAGGCAAGCTATGCTACGCCCAACAAAACATTCTCGTGGGAGCCAAGAACATGGTTCAACTTGAATCCAAAGTGAAAGTTCACACCGCTGGGTGAGTCCCAAGAATCTGCATTAAGGAAGCTATTGGCCAACAATGAAATCTCTCTACCACCAACAAGTGATTACGAAGCTCAAATCAAACCTCAGTATTGGAAAGGCACTGACTATTGTAGGTATCATAGAGGAAGAGGACATACAACCAACAATTGTATCCATCTCAAACATGTTATTCAAGATGTGCTTGATCAAATTCAAGGACGTGCTCAACAACATACTTCTAATGAGATGCATGTGGCTTACAAAGATCTGCTTCTCAATCATGACAGGCCGTACAACAACAACAACCACAATAGACAAAATTAGAACAATGGGAATAGTAATGCCAATTACGCAAGTGTGTCATTCGACTATACCATCAATTGCATATCAGAGCATGTCCCACAAATCAATGTGGTTATGCTGAACCAACAATCAGAGCCCAACATAACTGATTGTAGTATCATTACCCGCAGCAGTAAGGTCACATTGAATACCATTCCTCCAAGATCATCACCTTCTCAGTCCAACTTCCATCAGTATAGCGTCATAGACCAACTACGGAAGACTCTGACCCACATTTCTATCTTAGAGTTGTTGCATCTATCTCCTTCCCACAAGGAGATTCTTGATAAAGCCTTAGTGGAAACAACTGTACCCACTAACTTGGCCCAAGAGAAGTTTTAGGCCATGGTAGGTAATCTAACCTCCTCAAGTACCATATCATTTACTGAACAAGATGACCTCTTAGTGTCTCAACCCCATAACACCCCTTTACACATTGTCACCTTCATCCATAAACACCGCATCAAGAGGGTTCTCATTGATGGGGGAGCTGGTTTAAATATTTGTATGTTGAAGCTAGTCCTTACATTAGGGTCTCTGAAAATGCAGTTGACCCAAGAAAGAAGATTACTATCAAAGCTTATGATGAAGAGGAGCGAACTACCAAAGGAATAGTGGTATTACCCATACAAGTGGGACCGGTGATAAAAGATGTTGTGTGTCAAGTCTTAGATAGGGAGCTCACCTATAATATTCTCCTAGGTAGACCATGGATTCATGCCATGAAAGTTGTGCCTTCTACCTATCACCAATGCATAAAATTCCCTCATAACAGCAAGCAAGTCACCATCAAAGGCGACCCTAACCCCTTTCAGCATTGCAACTCTGTCCTTTCAAAACCCGATTGCATCATACCAAAAAATAGAGCATCTACATCCCCTACCCCACAGCATGATTCTACCTCTGAAACTTCCTCATCCAAGCCCAAAGAGTAGAAAATCACCATCAAAGAAAAATAAGTAGGGGAATACTCCATTGAGCACATCCTCAATCTAGCCAAGATGCCTCTATCTCCTAGATCCTTTGGGTGATCCAAGCATTTTCCAAAGCCATCTGCTCCTCCTACACCTCCCATAGCTCCTTTTGTAAAATGGGGGACTCTATCAGATGAAACAGAGGAAAGAGATATCCTACAATGGCTTTATATTGAATAAGAAGAGAGCACACAATAGAAACCACCTAAGCTCTAAATGGAAATCTATAGGTGAGGTGAATCTATCCTATATAGAATGAGTTATGAAGGACAAGGCCCCATCAACCTAAGAAAAGAAGGAATTATAGAACGCATTCAACCTTTTTCATCCTCATTGGCTAGAACTACAAAAGGTCTAGGATATAAAGATAAGGGCAAAGAAAAAGCAAATGCTTGTCTTGTGGAAATGATCCATACCCTTCAAGAGGACAGTGACACAGATTCCAATGAATATGAGTGGGATGAGTTGATAGAGCATTCCTATGACAACAAAGAGGTTGATACCATTCAAACTTATAGCCCCTACCATAAGGGACAAACACTACTGCATAGGCCATTAGAGTGTGATTTGCCTATCCTTGAGAATATGACTTTTGAGGAAGGTTTGAGTTCTATCACAATAAACAACTTGGAGGAAAGTACCATCCCGAACACTCTCCCTACCAATACTCCTAGCATATCCATTCAAACTATTAATGAATCAGATCTATCCTCTGACTTCCTCCCCCTTGTGCATCCTGAGCTTATTGATTGGGATCTACAAGGAACCCCACAACTAGATATGTTCCAAAATGATGATGCCTATATTGACTATATGGAACTTAGGGACCACCTACCCAAAGGAGATCATAAAGATGGCTTCACCATTGAACTTAATACTGTGGCTTATTTCAAAGAGGGTGCCAAGTCTTCCAGTCACAAAAATATCAAAATAAAAACTGGATCTAATGGTGAAAACCACTCCACGGCAGTGTTAGATCCCAAAATAGTAAAAAGAAAGGATGCATCTGATGGTGAAAACCCAACTGTGGCACCTGACCATGGAAGGCTTGACACTCTCCCTGACAACATGCACCAGGAGAAGTCTCAGATTGTTGTGGAACCCATAGAGCCTATTAACATTGGAACAGAGGAACAACCTAAGATCATTCACTTTGCTAAGTCTCTAACCCCACCAGAAAAGACTAAGTTTGTACCATTCTTCGAGAGAAAACAAGCCAATTTTGCTTGGTCATATGTAGATATGCTGGGGTTAGATCCAGATTTGATTCTACATCATCTTCCATTAGATCCAAGAGTGAAACCAGTGAAACAACAGCTTAGAAAAATGCATCCACACATTGCACTACTTGTAAAAGAACTCAAGAAACTACTGGATGTAGGGTTCATCAAAGCTATAGACTATCCAGAATGGGTCTCCAACATAGTACCAGTGTCCAAACCTAATGCCCGAGTCAGACTATGCAATGATTTTAGAGATCTAAACAAAGCTTTCCGCAAGGATGATTTTTTGTTGCCAAATATAGACATCATAGTCGACTTAACAATAGGGCATACCATGTTATCTCTCATGGATGGCTTCTCAGGATATAATCAGATCAAGATAGCACTGGAAGACTAGCATAAGACAACTTTTACTTGTCCATGGGGCACTTTTTCCTAGAATGTCATGCTATTTGGGCTAAAGAATGCAAGAGCCACATATCAACGTGCTATGACCACAATATTCCATGATATGATGCACATCACCATGGAAGACTATGTAGATGATATCCTTGCAAAGTCACTCACAAGAGAATCACACCTAGATGTCTTAGAGAAAGTCTTTTAGAGATTAGAACAATTCAAAGTCAGGTTGAACCCAGAGAAATGTGTATTTGGAGTCACCTCGAGCAAGCTCTTAGGTTTTATTGTATCACAAAATGGAATAGAGGTGGACCCCGCCAAAGTCAAGGCTATTATGGACATGCCACCACCCAAGAATATTACTCAACTAAGATCTCTATAGGGCAAGCTACAAGCAATTCATAGGTTCATATCACAACTGGCAGACAAGTGTCAACCATTCAGTCATCTCCTATACAAGAACATTCCATTTAGGTGGGATGAGAAATGTGAAGAAGCATTCAACAAACTAAAAGAGTATCTTATGAATCCACCTATTCTCATACCTTCTATCCAAGGGAAGCCATTGTTACTATACATATCTACTACACCAACAAATCTTGGGGCCCTTCTAGCACAACAAGATTATGAAAATAAAGAAAGAGCCATCTACTACATCAGTTGCACATTGGTGGGCTATGAATTGCAATACTCGTAGATAGAAAGATCATGTCTTACGGTAGTTTTTACTTCCCAAAAACTCTGACATTATATGCTTGTACATCCAGTCAAACTTATTGCAAAAATAGATCCACTGAAGTACCTACTAAGCAAAGCAGCTCTTACAGGTCGCCTAGCCAAATGGGTAATGCTCCTAAGTGAATATGACATTGAGTATGTAGATAGAAAGGCTATCAAGGGGAAAGCCATTGCTGATCAGTTAGCAGATGCACCACTATAGGACACCACACCAATTCAATTTGACTTTCCAAATGAATCCTTATTCAAAATATCAACACATTCCTGGAAACTCTACTTTGAGGGGTCCTACACAAACCATGGATTGAGGGCAGGAATCTTGTTCATAACTCCTCATGGTGACACCATACCGAAGTCCTATCATCTATTATTTCCATGCACAAACAACATAGCAGAATATGAAGCCTTGGTCATTGGTCTCAAAATGGTAACATAGTGGAAAATCAAAGAACTACATGTCTATGGTGATTCTCAACTAGTAATCAATCAGGTCAATGACGATTACCAAACCAAAGATGAGAAGCTTGTCCCATACAAGTGGATGGTCGGGGACTTTAAGGAATACTTTGTGATCATCTCTTTTGAGTAGATACCTCACATTGAAAACAAAGCAGTAGATGCCATGGCAACCATTGCCTCTTTTCTCGAAATCCCAAAGAATAAGTCATGGTACGAGTTCTTAGTGGAATTAATTTAGCAACCAGCTTATGATCTTCTTGAAACCCATTCCATATGCCTATTAGTTGGATCTAATTCACCTTGGTATGGTAAGGTTTACACTTACCTCAAGGACAACGCCCTCCCACCTGACTTATCTTCAAACCAATGATGAACCTTTATACGCCAAACCTCTCGTTATACCATTATTGTCCTATACCGACGTGGTCTAGATGGTACTTTACTCCGTTGTTTAGAATGAGAAGAATCCCAAACCACCTTACAAGACGTACATGAAGGGATCTACGAAACACACTCTAGCGGTCCTTCCTTACCTAAGAAACTCATGCATTTGGGTTATTATTGGCCGAACATAGAAAAAGATTCATATCAATTTGTGAAGAAGTGCAAGCAATGCCAAATACATGGGAACCTGATACATGCACCAACTCAAGAGTTGAGACCTTTATCGAAACCTTGGCCCTTTTGCCAATGGGGACTTGACCTTGTGGGTAAAATCCATCCACCCTCATTCAATGGCCACAAATTCATAATAACTGCCACTGAGTACTTTACCAAGTGTATTAAAGCTGTCCCCCTCACCATTGTCATAGGTAAACAAATCTCCTCATTCATCCTTAATTACCCCAGCTGTAGATATGGAATTCCCTCATCCATTATCACGATAATGGAAGACCCTTCAAAAATTAGGATGTCCAAGAACTTTGTGACTGATTCAAAATCCAATACCATTTCTCCACACCCTATTACCCCCAAGGCAATGGCCAAGCAAAAGCATCCAACAAGACCATCTTGAAACTCCTCAAGAAGACAGTCAATGATGCTAGCTATGATTGGCACATCCAACTCAATCCCACTCTATGGGCCTACAAAACTAGTATATGCACTCCCACAAGTGCTACCCCTTACGCCCTTGTCTTTGGCTTAGAATCTATCCTCCCCATTGAGGTCGAGTTACCATCTCTCAGGGTGTCATTAAAAGGTCTCATAACAGATGAAGAATACACAGTTTCTAGATTACAAGAACTAGAGTTGTTAGAAGAAAGGAGATAGAAAGCCTTTGACCATCTCAAAGCATATCAACAAATGATGTCACAAAGCTATAACCATAGAGTTCACCCAAGAGTCTTTAAAGTTGGAGATCTAGTATTTAAGGAGAATCCCTGCAATCAACAAGATTGGGAAAAGAAAGGCAAGTTCGAACCCAACTAGCTTGGGCCTTATGTGATCGTAGATGCTTATGGATCGGGGGCATATCAGTTAGCAATATTAGAGGGTGAGCTATTCAATGACCCAATCAATAGCATGCATTTTCGCTGGTTCTATATCTAGGAGAATCCCAATGTAGGGGGGGCATAAAAATACAAAAAAGCAAAAAATTAGAAAAAATACAAAAAAATCAAAAAATTAGAAAAGTACAAAAAAAAAATTTGTCCTTTGGTGAAAACCTATCAAACAAGTGCCTTGGATAAGTATCATGATGAAAACCTGGCAAACAGGTGTCATGCATACTTTCTAGCTTTCATGCAAATAAAAGCAAGTGGTGAAAACCTGGTAAACAAGCGTTACTTGTGGTAAACTGCTTCCTCCGTCTTTGGGGAAACCAATCACCTTGTGTCAATACTTCCTTCAATCATGTACCATTCGATCCATATTTGTTCCATAATAAAATCCTAATGATAAGCTATCATGGCTTGATACTCTATCTCTTTATTGCCTTGTCAACCAAGGTTTTATCCCATATCCTATCCATAGTGTCAGCTTGACATAGTGTCTCTCATCAGTAACCATGGTCCAAGTCCATGAACTACGTTGCCTTTGCATTGTCACATAGGCAAGGCCATTTTCAATGCACACCTGAAGCTTCCTTGTCCATCCCATAGCTTGTCATCTATCCTCTAGTCCATCCATGGTCCAAGTCCATGAACTACGTTGCCTCTACGTTGTCACATAGGCAAGGCCATTTGTCAAATGCACCCCTGAGGCTTCCACTTTCCCATCCATCCCATGTCTAGTCCTTCTATCTATCTGAGTCCATGCCACTTTCTATCACCTAGGTCTTAGGTCCGTTAGGGTTTACCCCAAACTACGTTGCCTCTACGTCGTCACATAGGCAAGGCCATTTAGCAATGAGCCCCCGAGGCACTAGGTCAGTCCCTTAGGGTCAGTCTCACCAATAAGGATTGTGGAATCTTCTCACCAAGCAAGCAAGTGCAAACAAAACCCGCTCTTTTGAAACAAAAATCTTGACACAAGACCCTAACCTATCCCAAGCAAAGAAAACAAACACCTAAGGCATTCTAAATGATTTTACCCAAATTATGGCAAGAAACAAACACATCTAAATGCAAATATGTTTTTGTGGATTGGAAACATGGTTAAAATATGGAATCTTGATTTATGCTATCATGCCTTTCTATGCTACTCGAGGATGCCAAAAGCTAGATATTCTATGATGGGGGCGTGATTATTTTCTTTGTTGTTTGTGGATTAAACTTTAGTAATGTGACACCCTGTCTAAAGACATGATTGGCAAAAGATCATCAAGGACATCCAAGGTCTAACATGGAAGGGGGAAATCCTTGTCTATTCACATACAAGAAATACTCAAGTCATCTTGGTTTAATTATACTTCGATGCTTGTATTAACTTGCTAAATCAAAATCCATGTAAGCAATGCTCAGGTCATCTCAGTTCAATTATACCTAGATGCTTGTATTAACTTACAACATTTGGAAAAAGTACCAAAAAAAAACTCCCAATGATGAAATAAGCACTTCAAAATACTTGCACCATCATGATGTCAAAATCAAAGCATCCATGGAATGCACTCCAAGCTCTCTGGATTGATTTTACAGCTTATACATTTAGAAATTTACTATTGGAAAACAAAATCCGCCACAAACTTTGGCCGGAGAAAAAGATCTTCCAATTCTAACGTTGAAAACACTTAAGAAAGTGCAAAAGAAGACCAGACACTTAATGACAAAATGTTATTGGGCCAGGTGATTGACTTTTACACGCCAAATTATTAGTAAGTTACACAACCTTTTTGAAATAGAGAAAGGATTATAAATTATAATTATTAATAGCTATAGTTCACATTTTACATATCTCTGTGTCGATAGAGTACATTTGGACGTTACAAAAACATAGCATATAGTTGCATATCATATCACATGAGATAGTCATTTACATGATTAAATCAGTTGCATACATAATAAGTGCATTAGGTCATCCATATAATTTTTTTGCAATCATCACATAGTGTCAACAGAAAAAAATCAAAACCATAGATAAATGCATCGCATAAACTACATAATCATATAGATACCATTTGCATTCGCACATTAGAGGCATATCAAGTAAAAACATCTAAGTCTACATTAGGTCACATAGCATCATAAACATCTAAATCTGCATTAGATAACATCACATAGCATCAAGTAAACATCTAAGTTTGCATTTAGATAAACATGTGCATCACATCATACAAATAGAAATGCATCATAACTCAAAAATATAGAGAGCATCAAATAGCTGCATCATCATATAAATATCATAAAAACATGTCGAAATGTACAAAATCACAACGGTCCATCTCTGAGTCAATGTCATATATAGTGAATACATCTCAAAGACATTGATACATGTCTCAAAATACAAAAAAGGTACATATGCATATCCGGCTATCTGAGCCATCAAAAGGTGTACATAGGAGCCAAAATCTATGCAAATGTCTGCTATCCCTACTGCTATGAACCGCTGCTCCCAGTAGTGTCTCCTGAATCCCCTCCTCCACTGGCCCCAGACTGTTGTGGGTCCATCACGGAGGCTCCTGACATCGATCCACTTGCTCTTTGGGAGGCCATAGACTGGCTCCTGTAACTCGGAGCCCTCTGACTAATTGGCATAGCAGCATGGTATAAACCCTGATAGTATTGTGTTTGAGCCTGTGCTCTGGCAAGCTCACCCTGCACCTGTGCTAATTGTGCCTGTGCCTGTGCCAACTGTGTTGTGCCTATGCTAGCTATGTCTATGCCTATGCTAGCTGTGCCTGAGCCTGGTGCACCTGCCCAACCAAAAAGCTACTAGTGGTATCTATCCCAAGGGTTGACACTAATGTATCTCACTCTACTCAGATAACTCGTATCCATGACTCTGCCATATCACACTCCCTAGTGAGCCCCGAGATAACCTCTGCATCTATCTCTAGCTGGGCCTTAGCCATCCTAAGCTATGCCTACAGTTGCCTAGCCTGTGCTCTCAGCATAGCTATGGCTCTCTCCTAGACATCTAGCTATGCTAGACTCTGAGGTGCCTATGCCTGTCCCTACCCCTGTGGCTGAGGTACCTACTGCTGTGCCACTTGCTGAGGTGGCAGCATTTGTGCCTACTATGCAGCCTGCTGTGCAACCTATAGCTGCACTACCTGCGGAGCGTTGGAAGGTCCCTCCCTAGCTCTCCTCCTTTGCCTAGGCCTATCTACATCTCCACCACCTCCTCCTCCTCCATCATCTCCACCACCTCCCCCTCCTCCACCATCTCTACCACCTCCCCATCCTCCTCCTCTCCTCCTCCTCCTCCTCCTACCAACCTGTCCCTCATCGTCTAAATCTACCTCATCTATACGAGGAACCAACTCTCTAGGCCCAGAGTACCTTAGAAATGGGTGCTCTGCAAACCACTCCTCATAGTCTTGAGTCATACCAACATCTACAATCTCTCTCCTCATATCCTAGGCAACATAAGGAACCTTCCAAAACTCTGCCACTGCCTCCTCATAGGATGCCACCGGCCCCTATCTGAATCTCTCTGCATGAGTCCATGCGAACAGAGCCTGCCCCTATGGCATGCCCTATCTCCTCCCAAACTATCTCCAAACCCAGCTGACAATTTACCTCTCCAGAATAAACCGCGTCCAGCCTATTGGCCACCGAGTCTGATAACAGTATGGCAGCTTGTCCGTCTTGTCCTCCCAAGGCTCACAATCTAGATATGGTCACCAGACGACCACATCTACTCCATCCAATGCATGCCTCCAATACTCGAGCTTCCCCAGCCTATGCTAGGAAATCATTCCTGTGTAGCCATAACTATAGGGCTGTGAGGACCGCCCTTTTTACTTCTGTTCTTATGACTATTTACATTACTGTTATTGATACTTTTTATATTTGTGGGATAGCAGTTCCCGGATTTGTCAAACTATTAAACTTTATTATGATTACGGAAAAACTAATTGGGTGATGTTTGGATAAGTTTACATTTCAGAAAAGTTAATTAGGTGATGATGGAAAATTGTAATATGATTTCATTTATGCTAATTAGAACTATGTCATGATAATGCATGTTTTTAAGTTGCTTCGGCTATGATGATTATATGTGAAACTGATCTTGTAATTTAGTGTGCAGGATTTACTAATCAAACCACAGATTTCGGAGATCATTCCGCACCTTGTTATTGTTATTCCCCGTTAAGTCGATCTGGTTCCACGAGAAACCAAGATCACACTGTGTTTGATGTGATGTTGTAATGTGGTCTTTCATAGGGTCGATTGGGTTAGGTTACCCTCTTGTAACACTATATTATGATTTGTGTTGTAAAAAGGTTGAATTTGAATTTCTTTCTTTTATTTAAATCTTTGAGGCCTTTTCTTGTGCTTTACCTTGACCATGGATGTTTTGAATGGGTTAAAGTTGACCCTGGGTTATACCCCATGGGTCTAGGGCCCCATTTGGCATGAGTAACCCTTGAGTAAACTCCATATGGTCATCTTAACCTCCCCCTGAAGTTAAGTGGCGAAAATTGGAGGTATGGGGGGGACATGATGGGTTGTACCAACACCCAACCCATCCCTCTTCAATCCCCAAGGTAAGAGATGACTACAAACCCATCCATTATAGAGGAATTGACTTGAAGTCACCCTCACCATTAGTGAGATTCCCCATGAGTTGTGGGGTCATCCATAATGAAGGAAGGAAGAAGAGGCATGGGTCACCTGTCTTTTCCTCCTTTAACTCCTTTTATTTCTCCCATGCGTAAGAGAAATGACATGAGGAGAGGGATAAGGAGTACTCTAGGGATGGGTGAGTGACATAAGCCAACACTCATCCCTTGGGACATAATAGTGGTTTTGGGAAGAGTGAGGAGGTGACAAGTGTCACCTCCCCATTCCTCTAAACTGAAAAGGATTTGGGTTATTTGATTTCCATTTTTGGGGATGGGAAGGGAGTTAGTTGAATTTTTTGGAGAGTTTTATTTTTATTGCCAAAATAAGAAAGTTAGCTTTTGGGGAGAGGGAAAGGAAGAGGGAGTTGGTGGCTAAGGTTGGAAGAGATCTCAGTGGACCTCTACAATAGCTTCATCCTTGAAGGGCTTTGTGAGGTTGGTTATGATTACCTATCTTTCGTATATCTGAATGTTGTATGAAAAGTGTGTGAAAGATGTTTATTTGTTTGTTTTTTTGATTTGTTTTTGTGGGATCTATTGTCGGGTTGTTGACAGAGCTTCTCCCACTTGGGAGAAATGCTCATCAAGTTTGGGGTAGGGGAGGAGTGATCCTCCTCAGGTGCATACCTGGTTTCTTCTTTTGGGATGTTGAAAGCCTTGAGGGCATGTATTTGTGACTGGATCTTTGGCTTGAGAGCCAAATACAGAATTTCTTGGAAAATTTTGTGATCAAACTTGGTTTGAGGCCAAGAGAAATTGTGTTGGTTATATTATCTGTAAGGGTGACACTCTGGAGTCGAGTGTGTCCACTCTCCTGCCCCTTGTAAAACTCACTGTAGTTGAGTTTTCGTGATGTATAATTTACCCACGGGTGGTTGTGTGTTTTGGGTTTGTTGTTGTTCCCTGTTGTGAAGTGGATTGCTTGAGTTACCCAGGTGTGAGTATGACCTCCCTAGCTAGGGGGTGACCCTCTTGCGGGTCTACAGTAGGGAGGAGAGCTAGATGAGTGGTGTTTTCTTCTTTGTTTGTCTTTGATACGCAGGTTCCCTCTTGAAGCTTATGGTTGGAATTGGAGGAGTACTGTATTTAGGGAGAAAGAACTTCATCCTTGCTATAAGAAGAGTTTGGTTCATTGAACTACATCCTGTTTAAGTTCATCATGGAGGGATTCTCTTCCTCTGAAGTTGTATAATTTATTGTTTGGGGAAAGAGAGAAATTCTTCCCTTCAGTGGTGTTTGTTAGTTATGAGTTTTGACAGTTATGTATACTTGGAGTATCTGTTGTTAAGTAGTGAAATTGTATGTTGATCTTGACAAAGGTGTTTAAGTTTAACTATGGTATTGTTTGGAGGTGTTTGGAGGAAATTATGAATTTTGCTAACTTTTAGATATTGTAGTTGTAATTAGTTGTGAGCCAATGCAATTGTAATGATCCTTTCCTTTCTCTATTTGAAGCTAATATGCACTAAATTGAAATTTGCAAATGTGAATTAAGGAAAGAATATATATATATATATATATCGATTTTACTGAACTCCTCGTTTAACATTAATTGTATGAAGTCTAATTTCCGTATTTGCTTATATATTTCTTAATTAAATTGTAAATGGCAGTTTAAGAAATTTACGTTTAATTCCCTGTATTTACAATGCTAAGTATTAGTTGATATTAAATAAACTGGGATTGAAAATGACAGATAAATAGAGTTTAAGTCATTTCTTACATTTAAAATTTTCAATTCTTAAAGAAACGGTAATTGTAAATCGTATTTGAAAGAATTATAATTTGTTCTCTGTATTTGAAATGTGCAATTATTATATGAATTTTTGAGTACCAGATAAATTAGCTTTAATTGTATTTAATTTTTCTTCGTTTCTTATTTCTCTGTATTTACAAGATTGAAAGAAATTTATAAATAGGATTGTGGATGGTGGTTAAACAGAGTTATAGTTAATAGCCATATTATTCTACTTCTCTGTATTTTAGCTTTATTATTTTAATATTCTGTATTTTAGCTTTATTATTTTAATTCTTTGTATTTATTTTCTCTGTGGAAGAAATAATTCTGAGAATAATAGTTTAATTCTCTGTAATTTAGCTTATTATTTTAACTTTCTATATTTTTAATTCCTCTGAAGAAGACTTAAGTCTGAGAATATATATATATATATATATATATATATATATATATATATATATATATATATATATATATATATATATATATATATATATATATATATATATATATATATCATGATAACTGGAGATTTTATTATAATGACAGAGAGATTATATTTTAAAAATAATAATGAAATAAAATAAAATGAATCGCAGTTTTATCGTTGTGTATTACACAGCACACAATGAAAAAGAATGTGAAGTAGTGGTGGGAAGGGTTTGAACCTTCCCACCATCCCCGTCGGTGCTTATTGGGTGTGGGGAGGGGCGGAGCCCCCACCCACACCCCACGTAGTGGGATGTGGGTGGGGGCTCCGCCCCTCCCCACACCCCCGCCATTACATAACCCGCAGCCACCACCATTTGTGGTACTCCCCACTCCCCTTGATAGGCCTCCACCCCGCGGACAACCTCCTCCCACCAATCCACCACTCCGTCTCTGCCTTTCGCGGCTCGGTGCCGCCACAAAACTGCCCCTCCGCCACTGCCACTGCGGCCTAACCCAAATCCACCCACTCCACCGCCACTGCGGCCACCTCCACCTCCGTCCCTCTACCATGGCCGCTGCGACCTTCCTCCACTGTGACCCCTGCCATAGCCGCGCCGCCGCCTCTCCATCCCTCTGCCCTTCACAAAAGGAAACAAAAAAAAGGGTTAGGGCTTGTTATTTGGGAAATAAATTAACCAAATAAAATAAGAAATGTTTCCATGGTTTGGATTTTTTTTATAAAGAGGAGAGCCTCTTATATACAATAACAATGGTATATAATTGTATATATATATATATACATATAATTATATTATATAAAAAAAATAATAGAAGAATAACAATTTAATAATAACAATAGTAATAATAGTTAAATAAATTAATAAAATAATCCAACAATAGTAATTAATAATAATAATAGTCTTAATATTACCTAGATAAATATATTTGTATATCTATTTATATATGTATATATACAATCTGTATATATATGTATATAGATACATACATCAATTAATTAGGTGATATAAGTCACCAGAGAGGCTGTTTTCTCTTTACAATAATAAGAGAAAATAAAATTATAATTTAAAGAGAGCATAAAGGAATATGCTATAATACTTCGGGAAGAGTTTCTTGGAAGTTTCAACTATCAATGAAATTTAATAACCAGGAAAATGAAGTGGAAAATTACGCGTCACCTTGTTTAAAAGATCAGTGGAAATAAACTTAAGAAGCCATCACAGACATTCCATGTGAGGCCATTTTAATCTCAACTGTAGTTAGTAAACGTCTAGAGAAGAAAACCTGCAAGAGAGTAAGAAGAAGAAAAACTAACATTGGAAAACACAGAGGAGAAAATGCGCGGCATTTCCCACCTGGGATAAGAGAACTAAGTAGATGGACCCTTCCGCTAAATTTGCTTAGGAACAAGTTTAATTAATACAAACATAAAGGTGAATCCTAGATCGGAGAAAACTAGGAGACTGAGTCCAGCGAAGTAGTAAACCAGCCTATGTGATCTGGACCAATCGGAAGTTAGGAATAAAGTTAAAAGTAGATACAGTGATAACTCTGATTGACGTAGAATATGAAGAAAGGATAGGATAAACATAAAGAAAACGTAGAAACCTAAAGAGAGAGACCGAAATATAAACAAACTAAATTTTAGAGAAATAGTTAAGGTGAGCGCGATAGAAATACAATCAAAATTAAGATCTAGAGAAACGGAAGAGAGGGCAAACGAACTGCCTTGTTGAGAATGCTAAGTTCGAAGGAGGAGTATATTTCAGGAAACAAGAGAGGAGATAGACAATCGTGCTTTGTTGAAAAATGACCCAACAAGAAAGATCAATTGTAAGTTCATTATGAATAAGGCATCGTGAGAAGTTATTAATCTGTCAGGGAACCTCGTAAGAAGTATAGAATTGCATAATTCCCACTTAAGCCGTGAGGCGTTATGCTGCCGAAATCTACCGAGATTTAGGATTGGAAACCCTAAAATTTCAAACCTTGTAGCGACGTTAACTGCGTCAAGGAGACCCCCTTGTTGGTCTTCTTGCGCCTGGTTGCACGCAATTGTATTTGTACCCCGCCGACAACTGTAGTGTTTTCGCCTTGAGCGTACACCACCGAGCATGCTTACGCATGCGAGGGGGTTTCTAGGGAAGTGTGAGAAAATTTTTGACATTTCGTGTCAACCACATGACAGATGTGGCTATGACACGTGTGATGCGTATTGTGACCACATGGAAAATGTGGGCATGACATTTGGTATCAGAGCACCGGTTTAAACACTGGGCATATTTGGGCACGTTATTATTCTGCAACTTTGATTAATTAGTCTCTTCCTTGTTTTGTAGGATGCCTCCCCGACGTGTTCGACGAGCGCGATCATGCCACACAGCGTCTGTCGAGGTGCACAGCGATTCCTCAGCCGAGGGACGGACACCCGTAGTTACAGTAGCACCACCTGCACCACTTGTACCGCAAGCACCACTAGTACCACAGGCAACACCAGTATTGGATATAGGTCCATAGATCTTACAGGCACTGCAGGCTATGCTAGAGAGGTTACCGCCAACGATTCCTGAGCCACGTGTTGAGCCTCGTGTTGATCTGCGAGAGGAGCCACGTAGGGAGCCACGTGCCAAGTCACATATTGAGCCACTTTAGGAGCCCCGCGTCGATCCACTAGAGGTGCCACGTGTGGAGCCTTTCGTTGAGATCCCCGACACAACAGTAGAGGAGGTAGGGTCAGCCTCCCGTGCACAGAGCAGGAGTCCTCCGAGACCTTTGAGATGAGATGAGACCCAGAGGGCAGAACAGGTACATCATGGATTGTATGAGGATAGGGTGGAAGAGCCAGTTGTGGGACTTAGAGATAGAGGGGACCCCATCAGAGATCTACTTAGGCTCAACCCACCCACTTTCGCAGGTGCTACAGAGGGAGCTGTGGCCGAAGCTTGGCTGATTAGTTTAGACAGGTGTTTCGCATTGCGACCATATGGAAGCAACACGAAAGCACGAGTGGTAGTCCATCTTCTGAGGGATGCCACAGCTACCTGGTGGCGCACTGAGGAGTGCAAGCGCTGACTTTCCGTGGATACACTCACTTGGGATATCTTCATTGAGCGCTTTAATGTGTGATATTTGTCAGAACATTACAGACAGCGCAGGATCGATGAGTTCCATGATTTACAGTAGAGGGGACTCACTGTTACTCAGTATGAGAGCTGATTTATTGAGCTTTCTCATTACGCAGAATACCTCCATGACGAGAAAATATTAATACACAAATTCATCAGAGGGCTGAATCATGAGATAGTAGGACCAGTTCATATGGCAGATCCCCAGACCATGAGCGAGGCTTTTGAAAAAGCCCTTATATCAAAGGAAATTTAGGGACGAGGGTAGAATTCACGCCCGCAGTATCAAGATCGTAATCCCCAACAATAGCATAACTTTTGAAGGCCTCAAAACACAATACAGAGAGGAGGATATAACTCTTCATCATTACCTCCTAGGCCTCCACAGCAACAGCAACATCAACAAAAATCTAAATTCCAACAGAGGGTTCAGGGAGGACAGAACCGTGGTTGGCAGCAGCAGGGTTCATTGGCAGGACCTGCGAGGTCCCAGCAGTCTTACAGAGGCTCACAGGGGTCCACTGGACAGACTGGGCAACAACAGTCGGGCAGAACATAGTCAGGGCAGTTACAGGCTAGAGGACCATGTTATGTGTGTGGTGGGGCAGGGCATTTGGCTAGAGAGTGCCCGTAGGGATTTACAGTAGGGGGACAGCCCCGATCAGGAGGATCTGAGCAGACCGTAGGTGACATGGGTAGATCCCACCACATGTTTGTAGTGGTTGATAACCGCTAGGCTGATTTCCAGGCCTCAGTCATCAAGGAAGTAGGTACGATTGGGGACTTCCCCATCTCTATCCTTTTTGACTCAGGAGCTACTGACTCCTTTCTGTCTACATCGTTAGTGGAGCGTTGCAGGTTGGTGGCTTCTAGGCAAGATATTAGGTGGGAAGTTGAGTTGGCCTCTGAGGCCAGGATGTCAGTAGATACCTTGGTTAAAGACTGCAATATCACATTAGTATCCTTCACTACATCATGTGACCTTAGGGTTATGCCATTAGGATCTTACGGTGTAGTTCTGGGTATGGATTGGCTTGCGGCACATAGAGCCAAGCTAGATTATCGCTAGAGGACGATTAGCTGTTTAGACGATCACGGTTCACCGGTTGAGATAGTGTGCATTCAAAAGCCCATGGCTGTTCGTATGATATCCGCTCAGCAGCTTAAGCGCTGTATACGGAAAGGATGCCAGATGTTTGCTATTACGGTTAGTGATAGAGCAGAGGAAGAACCTGAGGCTACTTTAGACGATCACCCTGTCCTTAGAGAGTTTGCTGATGTATTTCTGCCGGAATTACCAGGTATGCCTCCACGCAGAGAAGTGGACTTCCACATCGACTTAGTGCCGGGTGCAGAACCGATATCCCGTGCACCCTATAGGATGACTACACATGAACTCACTGAACTTAAGCTGCAGTTAGAGGAATTACTTGAGAAGGGGCACATCCGACCTAGCGTTTCACCATGGGGCGCACCAGTTATCTTCATGAAGAAGAAGGATGGGTCTCTTTGATTATGCATGGACTATAGGCAGTTGAACAAGGTGACTGTGAAGAACCGTTATCCGCTACCTAGGATTGACAACCTTTTTTATCAGATGCAGGGAGCCAGAGTGTTCTCAAAAATTGATCTAAAATCTGGTTATCACCAATTGCGCATCACAGAGGCAGATATTCATAAGACTGCTTTTCGAACCAGATATGGCCATTACGAATTCACAGTGGTACCCTTCGGGTTGATGAACGCCCCTGCAGTGTTCATGAGTCTCATGAACGGGGTGTTCCGTACTTACCTAGATCAGTTCGTGATCATATTTCTAGATGACATTCTGATTTATTCACAGACTGAGGAGGAGCATGTGGAGCACTTGCGTCAAGTTTTGCAGCGATTATGAGAGCAGCAACTTTATGGCAACTTGGCAAAGTGTGCCTTCTTCAGGACAGAGGTGCAGTATTTGGGACATATTCTATCAGGCAATGGCATCTCTGTAGATCCATCTAAAATCAGAGCAATTCAGGAGTGGCCGGCACCCACCAATGTGACAGAGGTCAGAAGCTTTATGGGGCTAGCCAGGTATTATCGTCGGTTTGTCGAGGGCTTTTCCAGGATAGCACATCCCATCACTTCCCTTCAACGAAAGGGGAAGGGTTTCATTTGGACCGAGCAGTGTGAAAAGGCCTTTGGTGTCCTCAAGGAGCGTCTTATCAGTGATCCTATTTTAGCAGTTCCAGATCCTGTGGAGGAGTTTATTGTTTGCACAGATGCATCATTAGAGGGTTTGGAAGCCGTGCTTATGCAGGGTGGTAGAGCGATCGCATACGAATCATGGAAACTGAAGACACATGAGTTAAACTACCCTACTCACAACTTAGAGCTCGCAACAGTTATTCATGCTTTGGTCCACTGGAGACACTTCCTCTTAGGTCGACGATTTGAACTCCATTCGGATCATCATAGCTTGCAGTATATTTTTACACAGCTAAACTTGAACACCCGCCAACGGCGTTGGATGGAATTCCTATGCGAATATGACTTTGATGTCCACTACATCAAAGGGAAGGAGAACGTGGTCACTAATGCTTTGAGTCAAAGATGCCACGAGATACTGACCCTGACTTTGAGGGTGGACTTGAGAGATCGCATCTTACAGCATCTTCCAAAGGACGAGTGGTTTCTTGAGGTGCAGCAGGAAATTCTAGATCAGAGGGCCCTTGAGGGCAAATTCGCAGGATATACCCTTGAGTCTGATGGTTTGCTTAGACATCAGCAACTCATCTATGTACCGAACGCGGGTAATCTACGTACCATTATTCTATCGGAGGCTCATAGAGCACCCTATGCAGCACACCCAGGAGTGAAGAAGATGCATACTGACTTACGATAGCTTTATCATTGGGCTGGCATGAGGTGTGACATTGCAAATTATGTTGCTCGTTGCCTAGAATGTCAGAGGGTCAAGGCCGAACATCAGCATCCAGCAGGACTGTTGTACCTCACGAGATACCTGAATGGAAATGGGACACCATTTCTATGGATTTTATCGTTGGTCTACCTATGTCATCATGTCGCCATGACGCTATTATGGTGACAGTTGACAAGCTGACCAAAGTGGCGCATTTTTCACCGATATGCACAACATACAATGCACCATCAGTGGCAAAGGTGTTTCTTGATCAGATTGTTAGACTTCATGGAGTACCTCGCCGCATTATATCTGACAGAGATTCCGTATTTACTTCATCGTTTTGGAGAGCCTTACATCAGGCGTTGGGCACACAGCTCAACTTTAGTTCAGCCTATCATCCGGAGACCGACGGACAAACAGAGAGAGTTAACCAGGTGCTAGAAGACATGCTTCACATGTATGTTATGGACCATCAGTCTAGATGGGAGGAGTACCTATATCTAGTTGAGTTCGCCTACAATAATGGGCATCACAGCTCGTTGGGTATGCCTCCTTTCCAGGCTTTATATGGCAGACCATGCAGAACACCATTGAGTTGGGATCGGATAGAGGACAGAACGGCCATTAGTCCAGAGATAGCTCAGAATATGGAATAGCAGGTCAAACAGATTAGACAGAGACTTCAGGAAGCACAGGACAGGTAGAAGAAGTATGCCGATGCTAAGAGGACAGATCAAAGTTTCTCTGTGGGTGATAGAGTATTTTTGAGAGTGCGACCGCACAAGAGTCTAATCTGTTACGGGAAGGGCTCTAAGCTCGCACCTCAATTTGTAGGACCTTTTGAGATCTTGGAGCGGATAGGACCTGTAGCCTATCGTCTAGCCTTGCCACCTAGCCTGTCACGTATCCACGATGTATTTCATGTCTCAGTATTACGTCAATATATTTCTGACTTATCTCATGTGTTGGATTGGAGTGCTCTTCAGGTAGAGGCAGACGAACAGCTGGCATTGGAGCCAATTCGCATATTGGCTCGTCAGATGCTAGCCCTTCGAGGTCGAGAGCTGGACAAGGTTAGGGTCCAGTGGGACCTATACGACAAAGTCACAGTAACTTGGGAAGATGTAGAGAGACTGAAGACCCTTTTTCCTCACCTTTTTGACGACTTCCAGGAGGAAGTACAGTCTTAGGGGGAGAGGATGTGAGGACTGCCCTTTTTACTTCTGTTCTTATGACTATTTACATTACTGTTATTGATACTTTTTATATTTGTGGGATAGCAGTTCTCGGATTTGTCAAACTATTAAACTTTATTATGATTACGGAAAAACTAATTGGGTGATGTTTGGATAAGTTTACATTTCAGAAAAGTTAATTAGGTGATGATGGAAAATTGTAATATGATTTCATTTATGCTAATTAGAACTATGTCATGATAATGCATGTTTTTAATTTGCTTCGGCTATGATGATTATATGTGAAACTGATCTTGTAATTTAGTGTGCAGGATTTACTAATCAAACCACAGATTCCGGAGATCATTCCGCACCTTATTATTGTTATTCACTGTTAAGCCGATCTGGTTCCACGAGGAACCAAGATCACGCTGTGTTTGATGTGATGTTGTAATGTGGTCTTTCATAGGGTCGAGTGGGTTAGGTTAGCCTCTTGTAACACTATATTATGATTTGTGTTGTAAAAAGGTTGAATTTGAATTTCTTTCTTTTATTTAAATCTTTGAGGCCTTTTCTTGTGCTTTAACTTGACCATGGGTGTTCTGAATGGGTTAAAGTTGACCCTGGGTTATACCCCATGGGTCCAGGGCCCCATTTGGCATGAGTAACCCTTGAGTAAACTCCATATGGTCATCTTAACTTCCCCTTGAAGTTAAGTGGCGAAAATTGGAGGTATGGGGGGACATGATGGGTTGTACCAACACCCAACCCATCCCTCTTCAATCCCCAAGGTAAGAGATGACTACAAACCCATCCATTATAGAGGAATTGACTTGAAGTCACCCTCACCATTAGTGAGATTCCCCATGAGTTGTGGGGTCATCCATAATGAAGGAAGGAAGAAGAGACATGGGTCACCTGTCTTTTCCTCCTTTAACTCCTTTTATTTCTCCCATGCGTAAGAGAAATGACATGAGGAGAGGGATAAGGAGTACTCTAGGGATGGGTGAGTGACATAAGCCAACACTCATCCCTTCGGACATAATAGTGGTTTTGGGAAGAGTGAGGAGGTGACAAGTGTCACCTCCCCATTCCTCTAAACTGAAAAGGATTTGGGTTATTTGATTTCCATTTTTGGGGATGGGAAGGGAGTTAGTTGAATTTTTTAGAGAGTTTTATTTTTATTGCCAAAATAAGAAAGTTAGCTTTTGGGGAGAGGGAAAGGAAGAGGGAGTTGGTGGCTAAGGTTGGAAGAGATCTCATTGGAGCTCTACAACAGCTTCATCCTTGAAGGGCTTTGTAAGGTTGGTTATGATTACCTATCTTTCATCTATCTGAATGTTGTATGAAAAGTGTGTGAAAGATGTTTATTTGTTTGTGTTTTTGATTTGTTTTTGTGGGATCTGTTGTCGGGTTTTTGACAGAGCTTCTCCCACTTGGGAGAAATGCTCATCAAGTTTGGGGTAGGCGAGGAGTGATCCTCCTCGGGTGCATACCTGGTTTCTTCTTTTGGGATGTTGAACGCCTTGAGGGCATGTATTTGTGACTGGATCTTTGGCTTGAGAGCCAAATACAGAATTTCTTGGAAAATTTTGTGATCAAACTTGGTTTGAGGCTAAGAGAAATTGTGTTGGTTATATTATCTATAAGGGTGACACTCTGGAGTCGAGTGTGTCCAATCTCCTGCCCCTTGTAAAACTCACTATAGTTGAGTTTTCGTGATGTATAATTTACCCACGGGTGGTTGTGTGTTTTGGGTTTGTTGTTGTTCCCTATTGTGAAGTGGATTGCTTGAGTTACCCAGGTGTGAGTATGACCTCCCTAGCTCGGGAGTGACCCTCTTGTGGGTCTACGGTAGGGAGGAGAGCTAGATGAGTGGTGTTTTCTTCTTTGTTTGTCTTTGATACGCAGGTTCCCTCTTGAAGCTTATGGTTGGAATTGGAGGAGTGCTGTATTTAGGGAGAAAGAACTTCATCCTTGCTATAAGAAGAGTTTGGTTCATTGAACTACATCCTGTTTAAGTTCATCATGGAGGGATTCTCTTCCTCTGAAGTTGTATAATTTATTATTTGGGGAAAGAGAGAAATTCTTCCCTTCAGTGGTGTTTTTTAGTTATGAGTTTTGACAGCTATGTATACTTGGAGTATCTGTTGTTGAGTAGTGAAATTGTATGTTGATCTTGACAAAGGTGTTTAAGTTTAACTATGGTATTGTTTGGAGGTGTTTGGAGGAAATTATGAATTTTGCTAACTTTTAGATATTGTAGTTGTAATTAGTTGTGAGCCAATGCAATTGTAATGATCCTTTCCTTTCTCTATTTGAAGCTAATATGCACTAAATTGAAATTTGCAAATGTGAATTAAGGAAAGAATATATATATATATATATATATCGATTTTACTGAACTCCTCGTTTAACATTAATTGTATGAAGTCTAATTTCCGTATTTGCTTATATATTTCTTAATTAAATTGTAAATGGCAGTTTAAGAAATTTACGTTTAATTCCCTATATTTACAATGCTAAGTATTAGTTGATATTAAATAAACTAGGATTGAAAATGACAGATAAATAGAGTTTAAGTCATTTCTTACATTTAAAATTTTCAATTCTTAAAGAAACGGTAATTGTAAATCGTATTTGAAAGAATTATAATTTGTTCTCTATATTTGAAATGTGCAATTATTATATGAATTTGTGAGTACTAGATAAATTAGCTTTAATTGTATTTAATTTTTCTTCGTTTCTTATTTCTCTGTATTTACAAGATTGAAAGAAATTTATAAATAGGATTGTGGATGGTGGTTAAACAGAGTTATAGTTAATAGCCATATTATTCTACTTCTCTGTATTTTAGCTTTATTATTTTAATATTCTATATTTTAGCTTTATTATTTTAATTCTCTGTATTTATTTTCTCTGTGGAAGAAATAATTCTGAGAATAATAGTTTAATTCTCTGTAATTTAGCTTATTATTTTAACTTTTTTTATTTTTAATTCCTCTGAAGAAGACTTAAGTCTGAGAATATATATATATCATGATAACTGGAGATTTTATTATAATGACAGAGAGATTATATTTTAAAAACAATAAAGAAATAAAATAAAATGAATCGCAGTTTTATCGCTGTGTATTACACAGCACACAATGAAAAAGAATGTGAAGTGGTGGTGGGAAGGGTTTGAACCTTCCCACCACCCCCGTCGGTGCTTATTGGGTGTGGGGAGGGGCGGAGCCCCCACCCACACCCCACGTAGTGGGATGTGAGTGGGGGCTCCGCCCCTCCCCACACCCCCGCCATTACATAACCGGCGGCCACCGCCATCCGCGGTACTCCCCACTCCCCTCAACAGGCCTCCACCCCGCGGACAACCTCCTCCCACCAATCCGCTGCTCCATCTCTACCTTTCACCGCTTGGTGCCGCCACAAAACCGCCCCTCCGCCACTGCCACTATGGCCTAACCCAAATCCGCCCACTCCACCGCCACTGCGGCCACCTCCACCTTTGTCCCTCTGCCACGGCCGCTGCGACCTTCCTCCACTGCGACCCCTACCATGGCCACGCCGCCGCCTCTCTATCCCTCTGCCCTTCATAAAAGGAAACAAAAAAAAAGGGTTAGGGCTTGTTATTTCGCAAATAAATTAACCAAATAAAATAAGAAATGTTTCCATGGTTTGGATTTTTTTTATAAAGAGGAGAGCCTCTTATATACAATAACAATGGTATATAATTGTATATATATATATACATATAATTATATTATATTAAAAAAAATTAGAAGAATAACAATTGTAATAATAACAATAGTAATAATAGTTAAATAAATTAATAAAATAATCTAACAATAGTAATTAATAATAATAATAGTCTTAATATTACCCAGATAAATATACTTGTATATCTATTTATATATGTATATATACAATCTATATATATATGTATATAGATACATACAACAATTAATTAGGTGATATAAGTCACCAGAGAGGCCGTTTTCTCTTTACAATAATAAGAGAAAATAAAATTATAATTTAAAGAGAGCATAAAGGAATATACTATAATACTCCGGGAAGAGTTTCTCAGAAGTTTCAACTATCAACGAAATTTAATAACCAGGAAAATGAAGAGGAAAATTACGCGTCACCTTGTTTAAAAGATCACTGGAAATAAACTTAAGAAGCCATCACAGACATTCCATGTGAGGCCATTTTAATCTCAACTGTAGTTAGTAAACGTCCAGAGAAGAAAACCTGCAAGAGAGTAAGAAGAAGAAAAACTAACATTGGAAAACACAGAGGAGAAAATGCGTGGCATTTCCCACCTGGGATAAGAGATCTAAGTAGATGGACCCTTCCGCTAAATTTGCTTAGGGACAAGTTTAATTAATACAAACATAAAGGTGAATCCTAGATCAAAGAAAACCATGAGACTGAGTCCAGCGAAGTAGTAAACCAGCCTATGTGATCTGGACCAACCGGTAGTTAGGAATAAAGTTAAAAGTAGATATAGTGATAACTCTGATTGACGTAGAATATGAAGAAAGGATAGGATAAACATAAAGAAAACGTAGAAACCTAAAGAGAGAGACCGAAATATAAACAAACTAAATTTTAGAGAAATAGTTAAGGTGAGCGCGATAGAAATACAATCAAAATTAAGACCCAGAGAAACGGAAGAGAGGGCAAACGAACTGCCTTGTTGAGAATGCTATGTTCGAAGGAGGAGTATATTTCAGGAAACAAGAGAGGAGACAGACAATCGTGCTTTGTTGAAAAATGACCCAACAAGAAAGATCAATTGTAAGTTCATTATGAATAAGGCATTGTGAGAAGTTGTAAATCCGTCAGGGAACCCCGTAAGAAGTATAGAATTGCATAATTCCCACTTAAGCCGTGAGGCGTTATGCTGTCGAAATCTACTGAGATTTAGGATTGGAAACCCTGAAATTTCAAACCTTGTAGCGACGTTAACTACGTCGAGGAGACCCCCTTGTTGGTTTGCTTGCGTCTGGTTGCATGCAATTGTACTTGTACCCCACCGACAACTGTAGTGTTTTTGCCTTGAGCGTACACCACCGAGCATGCTTACACATGTGAGGGGGTTTCTAGGGAAGCGTAAGAAAATTTTTGACATTTCGTGTCATAACCACATGACAGATGTGGCTATGACACGTGTGATGCGTGTTGTGACCACATGGAAAATGTGGGCATGACAAGGGCTCTCCCCTCTGTCTCTGAAAGATACATGTCAGCCTGGTGATGGCAATGTGCTCCCATAGCCAAAACTGTAGTAGTGAGACACCTGCTGATAAACTTGCACCCCTGTGGTATACCACCTGATGCATGTCGTGGTATAGATGTGCTAAAACACAGACACCCCAAGCATAGTGGGTGCCCTCTTTGACCATCCTCTCCATGATCCATCCCCATCCAATTGGGAACCCATGCGATCTCCTATCGGGGCATACAGTGCCTCTGATCAATCCTAGAACTATCCTAGGGAAATAGTCATAGTAGTCATGAATGTCTTGCCAGGAGATGACCTGTCCTACTAGCTCAAGGTCATCAAATACATGCCTACACTCTGCAAGTCCTGCGTCCCTCTGTGGATCGTACTCCATGAGCTCTCCCTGAATAGGCAAGTGGACTATCCTGTATACGTCCTCCAAAGTAGCCGTCATCTTGCTAGTTGGGAAGTGGAAGGTCCTGTCCTCGCTGTGGAACCTCTCTACTACTGTAGTAAATGATCTTGCAAGCACACAAAGAAAAGTGTCAACTTAAAGCTACAAGTACCATGCTCAACATATCTATAGAAACATATCAACTAACTTAACATATCAAATTGATCAAAATAGCACACTACATCTCTTGACTAGATTCTTGTAATCTCAGAGATAGCTTATCGATTGATGCGTCAAACAGGATGCCAATTGAGTCAATTCTATTAAGTAAACTAACTATCTATATCATATGTGCCATAACAGAAGGTACATGCACCATTTCTTATCAAATGCACTACTTTTGACACTTGCACCATAAGATTTCATGCATGCGTCGTCCCATACTATAAATCCACCACCCAGTTGCATGCGCCATCTCATACTGTAAATGTGCCACATAATTATGCATGTATAGCTTTAGTGTATGCACTGTTTTATATCCTATATGCGTCGTAGTTTGACAGATGCGTAGTTTCACATGCCATATGTGCCAAACTGCGATTTGGCACATTTGTCTAGCCTAATTTCTCCTAGCATTTATTGCGCTAAAAAACAACTCTAGGGGAAATTTTTTGAGATACATACCAGGGGTCCTGCCTCTGCTGGCTGGTCAAATCATCAGACTAAACAAAAATGATGCTCCTCATGTGGAATATCCATCCTCGTGCTGACTGCTCTATGCTATATGCTCTCTTAAGCTCTTAGAAGCAAATCAAACAAAGCCAAGTGTGTAAATGAATTGTCTTGTGGACCCAGCTCCTATATATAGCATGCAAACCCTAAATTGGCTATGTGGTGACTATGACTACTTCCCGCACCAGTTTCTTCCTGATTTATTCCCATTTCTCAGAAGCACGTCCTATTTTCTTCAAGAATAACCAAGTTTTTGCTTCGTCTTCGTGAGATTGTCCGTCTCACACCTTCTGCCTTCTTCTCGTCCAATCTCTCAAGGGGGCATCCTATCATCATAACCTGTACTAGGGGAAAATTGGGACATGTATCATTATTCAACAATCGATTTCTTTGAAGCAGCGCCATAAACTACATTGCATCAAAGAGGGACAAAATGTATATGCCTAAAAATGACATGACTTGGTCTAAATAAATATTCTTAATATTTATTCCCTTCTAATTCTTCTATCAATAAATAAATAAATCAATTTATTTATTTCATTCACATTCCTCTAAATTAATTAAATATCAAAATATTTAATTACCTCTTCTAAAGTCAAAATTAAATAAAAACCTTTATTTAATTAAATTCTTCCAAACAATTAAATAATTCTTAATTATTTAATTAAATCAAATCATTCTTCTAAATTTAAATAAATCAATCAAATTTATTTAAATCCTCTCAATCTCTAAAAATAAAATATAATCAAATATTTTATTTATTCTTCCAAAATCATTCTAAATTAAATAATACCAATTATTTAATTGCTTCTTCCAAAAATATCTTCTCTAAATTTAAATAAATTAAATATTTATTTAAGTTGTCCATTTCTTCTAAATTGAGTTATCTCTAAATATAATTCAATCCTTGTGCACATGCAATTGAATATTCTAAATATTTAATTGAGTTAAAATATCTTCTCATCCTCATACAATTTCCATTCTCTAGTTCTATTCTCTTAACTGATTGATCTATTCTTTTAATTGATTTATCTCTTTAGTTAACTCATTTTTCTATTTTATTAATTCCTCTCATGCAAAATAGAGCAAGACACATATCTTCTTCTTATTCGTGTAAGTTCCTCAACTGTTCTATACCGTTGATCTTCTCATTCTTTCTATACCGTTGATCCTCATTCTCTCAAGTATATAAATTGAACCTTATTCTTCTATTTCATTCATCCAAGCTTTAAGTATTGTTACTTTGTAGGAATTACAGCGCACCTTTGGCACCAATTCCTTCATTGCTTGTGATCACACTCATTACTACATACTACTACCATTGTTGTGAAGATCCTCTTCATGGCAAAACTATCATAGCCATTCTCCATTGACAATCTTGGAATCATAGCAAGGAAGTGCACTTTGAGGGCCTTATTCATACATGCAAGATCAATTGAGATAGGCAACCAATGGAAGTTATGAAGCTTTTAGGTTTGCAAAGGTTTTGAAGTTCTTTTGTTTGATTGATCTCTTTGTTTCTGTATTTCATTGAGTTTTGAGTTTTTTGATATTGATATATTGATTATTCATTTGAATCCAATTTTTCCTTAACACATATCAGCACTTGTCTTTTTCAAACCAGTAGATATTTCTTTCCAGAGTCACCAAGTGTGTGTTTTCCTTGAATCCCAAGGTAGGTTTTGCTGACATACACACCAATATCAACAATGTATAAACTGTTCTGCATTGGTTTTCACTAAGGCAAAGGTTCGAAGTCACCAGGTATGTATTTAAAACAACTCAAAAGGTAGAAAGCAACTGTTGTACACACCAAACAGTAGTGAAAAGTATAAAATGCACTAAGAATTAGTTCACAGTCCCACCAAGCGTGCCAAAAATTGTTATCAATGAAATTTGCACCCTATTAGATGTGAAGTTTAACAATCTAATGAAACCTGGGAAAACCTCTAAAGTTGTGAGTAAATTTAAAAGCAAAGGTCAACCTCCAGACAAGGTTGGCTTCCTAAGGTTATCACCTAAACTACTACTTTGACAAGGAAAAGGGTGAAGAAGAAATTGCATAAAGACTAAAAACTATGACTAAGGTGATGCACCAAAACTAACTAGGACCTGCAAACATAGCTTGTATACCCTTGGTTTGATCAACAAAGCAACTTGACATACACAGCCCAAAAGATATGCTTTTACATAAATATTTCATAAGAAGGTTATATGCCTTACTCCTAGCAGGAAAAAAAATTTCTTCACAACTAAAATGTTTGCATTTTCAACACAACCTATGACCTGTAAATTGCATATTCTTCTGCAAAAGATACTAAAACTGAGACAAAACTACAAGAAAATAGATAACCTCATAAGTAGTTGCGTCAATCAACTCAAATGCACATAATGAAATAGAACATTGAGAAGGTAAAATAACTTATCTTTATTGGTTTCCAAGGTAATCACAGGTATACATATCCAAAAGCAATTGAATTACAATCTCACAAAATCTAAGAAAGGATAAAAATTACAAGTCTTTGAAATCTGCATGTAAGAACTGAGTACAAAAGAGTCACAAAAGTGACTATATCCACCACTATCCAAGTGGTTCCACAATAGAAGGAATCTCAAACTGATTGGGGTTGGATGCCCACAAAAAGCCTAAAATCTAGGGCCTATATCCTCTCCAAAAGTGTCCATATTGCAAGAAAAAGTCCATTAGGACTTAGCCAAACATGATGGCTCATGAAAACAAGTCTAAAAAGCACTTTAGGAGTAATAAAACACTCCTAGATACCCTCTCCAAAAGAAACCAATTACTAACTGCTACAAGACCTAGTCAAATCTTCTCTCCTCCTTAACAAAACAAAATACTATGTCCTTGGCATGTGTATACCACATCTTCACAACTCAACTATATTCTCTCAAAGACAATAAAAACCTTCAACACTCTCCATCATACTCTCCCTTGCATTAAAATTTAACAATATCCCTCAAATGACTCATAAAGGTTATCATTCAAGGTAATTGTTTTATATTTCATAGCATATGCAAGGAAAAATATACATAAATATGACAAAAAGCACTGAAGTGCTGCCTAATACAAAGGGAATCAAAGACATAAAAGACTTAACAAAGTCTTAATATACATCAAATCCACCTCGTGGCACACTCCTAAGCATTTCACTTTCAATGTCTTGGACCATGGCAGTTTTAAAACTTTATGAAAAAGAAAAGAAAAGACAAAAATAAAGACCCATCAGGTCTTTAGGGTTTTGAAAACCTAAGAGACACAGAAGCATCTTTTGTGCCCTCATTTTGCACTTTGCATTTTTGTAAACTTGCTCTGCATTCTTCTTCACTGCCGACAAGGGTTTGATAATGGGTTTTCTGCAGATGGTTTCAAGGCATTCTCACTATATCTTTTGAGACTTTGTGCTCCAAATATGAAGGTGAGCTTATTTAGCTCATTCTACTAGAACAAAAATGAAAATCTCATGGTTTTCTATAGCTTTTCTTTCATTTTATATGCCATAGATGCTTTTACTTCTTCCATGGTTAAGATTAAGGACTTAAACTCATGCAAAATGACCATTTTTTATATATAATGCTACAACAAATAATGATATTTATCAGTTCTATTCACACATTCCTCTCTGCACCTATAATTCTATTTTTCCAAGCATGGTTGTCTCACTCTGTCTATGGTAATTGAAGTTCTTTCTCTTTTTGACTTCTACTTAGGGTTTCAAAACCCTCATCCTGTATATAGTCTAGATACTTCACTTACAGTATATGATTCTCAGTTTTTGGTTGACAACAAAAGGCATTTTTTAATGAAAAACAAGGGTTACCTTTCTAAGCTAGGGTTTGAATGAAAAAAACCCTTACTATATTTTATACTTGCTTCTATAGATGAATGCTTCCTTTGGAGACTTCTCTATATCTTGTTGACTATCTGGAGAAAGCATTTTATTTTATTGAGAAACAAGGGTGTCCTATCATGATTTCATCCTAGGGTTTCATTTTGCTATGCATTATTTTCTAGCTTATCCTGGCAGTAACCAATGGACGTTCTTGTAGCTGTTTCAACAAGAACAAAGTGTAAAGATTCTAGGCACATGTACTTCATTATCTCTCTATAATTGATATTATAGTAGCCTTGGTTTCTATTTATCTGTATTTCTATTGTGCTCAGAACAACTACAACTTCATATTATGCATGCTTTGTCTTGTTTTGCCTTGCTTTGACTATATATTGCTCATACAAATCCTTATCCTTTCATGTTACTGTCGTATTGTCATGTTGTTATAATTGCCTCCATAGATTCTGACTCTGTCAACAAACCTGACAAACTTGATATCACATGCCATTAATTTGTATGCTTTCCTTCAAAATCAAAATGGAAACTCCTAGACTGTCCATGACTACTTCATGGCTCATACATTGTCCATTGTTTTGAGATGCCCTTTGGAATGTATAATGATTTGTGACTGTTTATTGATAGAATGACTATCCCACTGCAAAACTTTGGAGATGACTATCTGTTGATGGAGATGACTACTTTGACAAGGACAGTAATGTCTTTTCCTTGCATATTCAGATTGTCCTAGGCATTGCTGATTGTCCCTTTTCATAGGCATCTACATCTTTGATAATGTATTATCTTCTCAAGGTCCTCCTTGTCCATGTAGTATCCTCCTAATAACTGTGTCTTAGTCTCATTATAATGGATCTCCTATTTCACAGTCTTTCTATGACTGTCAACAACAATATGATTGTTGTTACCTATCTTCTATCATGCAAACAGTGTTGATGAACTGCTCTTTGATGAAGGTGATTGTCCCATCCTTATGCCTGTGAACTGTCAAATTCTATATCACTGTTCAGTATTGTCCATAATATTTCAAAATCCCTCCTTGGAGATTTAGCAGTCCTCTACTAGGTGTGACTACCATGCTATTATGACTGATAAAATAGTCAACACATGACTGTTTTCTTACAAAACTATATGATTGTCCTATACTATTCAAATTGACTGTTCTTCTTCTTCATTTTATGCTGATCTTCAGTTGGTATGCATCTTCTTTTCCCTAGCAGTACACTAGAAGGATTTCACAGTGTCTTCTTGCTATCTCTGCTTTTATAGCAATCATGTAATGACTGTTTCTCAGCTTCCTTGAAATAGTCTTTAAAATGACGGTCCCTATGCTTTTAGCCTATATCTTATGTTCAAGCCTGTAGGGTTTCATGAAAGTCCTTGATTGACTTGCAGACCTTGTAATAGACCTCTCTGATATGTAGTAAACCTATCATGGCTTTCAAATGGTGATAAAGCTTAAAAGTGAAGGGACATCCCTTAGAATGACTTGACTATTCATTTTGGATGAAGATATTTGTCCATAACACCTACAGTGGATAGTAGCATATTTTTGAGCATCTAATCAATATGATACTATGGAGTCCTTTGTATGTGGACTGCCATTCTTTAATCAATCTGATTGTTCAGTGTTCTGAAAGATGAGAAGATTCCTCAAGCTGTTCAAAGTCCTTCCTCTATTGGCTGTTACCAATCATACTGGAGTCACGACAGTCATCTTGAATAAGGATAATCATTGGAACCTTCTTATCATAACTGCTTTACTTGTCAGATGTCAGACCTCTAGATGACTATTGCATGATAGTCCATGTGACCATTCATGTTGTCTTTGACTGCTGTTTGCTCCATGATATCCCTCACTGAACTGTAGCAGGGTTTAAATCCTCTTGGAAACTTTGTAGCAGTTCATCTTCTTCATGTTCTTATCACTGCTACCTTTATGAGAATCATTGTTTGTCTTCCATTCACTATGCAATAGTGAGCAATCACTATTTTTCTTGAACTAATCTTAACAAGTCCATTGCCTATTTTTTGACAAGATTGTATGTTGTTGCTTTGCCATATTCTGTCCCTTGGGAACTGTTACATAAATGACTGCTTTTCTTTTCACACAATCTATACTCTGCATGCCATTGACTCTATTTATGAAGCCTATCCCCTTTGCATCTAATCAATACATATGACATGCTCTGATATAACTATGAGCTGGGCTCAACCCTTGTGGGAGCCACATTTTCTCCACTCATAATATAAACTAGTGAATCACTCAGAAACACAATTTCACCTGTATCTACACATGAAGCAAACTTGTTAGAAAAATAAATACATACTTTGGATGTGTTTGATGACTTTCTTTTTTTCTAGGACATCCAAAGTATACATCTCTTGTTTAATGCATTTGAGGAGTAGTTTATGCATGCATAAGTACTTGTTCATGTCAGGTTAGGGACCATTCATTGCTTAGAGTATTACTCTAGCATCATTACTTTTCCAAATGCAGGAAATGGAGATTACATGGACTTGGAAAGACAAAGACAACTCTGGGCAATAGAACTACACACCAAAACCAAAACCAGTCATTCTTAGGCAATGATTGGCCTCTACCCTTACATGCACATGTTTTTTACTTTTACTTATTCATGTATAAAGTGTTTCTTCAATTTCATTGAATAAGAAAGTTAATCTCATGGCTTGTGTGAGATAATGTACATTTTACATTCAATAAAGATTATTTATCTTTTAGAAAGGATTTCTCTAAATCTTTCTTATGTTACATGCACTTGGATTAATGCAATAATTTGATAATCATAATCTTTTAAGTTATTTCATTTATGCACTTGAATGTAATGTAATAAGCATCAAATAAAATGTACCTTCTAAACTTTAAATCAAAGCTCTACCTGAATGAGCTGTAGTGAAATTTAGGTAACAATAATGTCATCAACAAAAATTGCAACAATCAAGGTTTGTTCATCATTGATCTTGAAGTAGAGATTGCTATCTATAGTACCTTTAGTGAACCCTATCTATATCAGGTACCTGTCCAACCGTGCATACCATGCCCTGGGAGCTCATTTTAATTCATACAATGCTTTATTCAATCTGCATACCATGTCCCCTTGTTCTAATGACTAAAATACTTCTAGTTGTTCTATATAGACTTCCTCTTCCAACTCTCCATTTAAGAAGGCAAACTTCACATCTATTTGATAAACCTTGAAATCTTTGTATCCTACAAAAGCTAAAACCATCCTTATTGCTTCAATCCTTGCCACTAGAGCAAAATTTTCTTCAAAGTCTATTCCTTCAACTTGAGTGCATCCTTTGCATACCAACCTTGCTTTGTTTCTTACCAATTCACCATTCTCATTCATCTTTTTTCTGAAGACCCACTTTGTACCAATTACATTCTTGTCTGCTAGTCTAGGAACAAGATCCCAAGTCTGATTCTTTTCTATCTGCATCAATTCCTCTTCCATAGCCTTGATCCAATTCTCATCTTTGCAAGCCTCATCCATAGTTTTAGGTTCAATCTTAGAAATCAGACAAAAATTTACTTGTTCCTCCATATCTTTTCTTCTAGTTAAGATCCATTTGCTCTTATCTCCTATGATTTGATTTTTAGAATGACCAATTCTTCCATATCTTGGAGTCTTGGTAGCACTTGCCAGAGCTTGTTCTTCTTCATCTGTGTTATCTTCATGCTGCACCACTTCTAAAACATCGAGATCATCTAACTCATATCCTTTTGATTCTGAAGGCCTTTGCTTACATATTCATCAACTTTAACATTTGCACTTTCAATGATCTTATTCAGCCTCTTATTATAGCACCAGTAGGCCTTACTCTTGGTGGAGTAACAAGGAAAGATTCCTTCATCACATCTAGCATCAAACTTGCCTAAATCTTCTTCTCTTTTGATGTAAAATTTACTACCAAAAACTTTGAAATATTTCATAGTAGGAACTTTACCATGCCACAATTCATAAGGAGTCTTTGAACTGTTACCTTTTACTTGAACTCTATTTAGGATATATACTGTGGTGTGAATTTCCTCTCTCCAATTTGTTTCTGGAAGATGAGCTTCCTTCATCATGCTTCTAGCAGCTTCTTGAATTGTTCTATTTTTCCTTTCAACAACTCCATTTTGTTGTGGATTTTTGGTCACAGATAGTTATCTCTTTATTCCATTTCTTCACAAAAGAAATTGAATTCATTTGATGTGAACTCTCCTCCTCTATCAAACCTCAAGCATTTGATTTTCAAATCCATCTCATTTTCAACCATTGCCTTAAATACCTTGAATTTATCTAGAGCTTCAACTTTCTCTTTCAAAAAGGTGACCTAAGTCATTCTACTATAATCATAAATGAGCAACATGAAATACATGTCTCCTTGCAAATTTCTTACTCTGGTAGGTCCACACAAATCTGTATGCACTAGCTCAAGTAGTCCTCCAACCAATTGGTCCTTGCTTTTGAAACTTGTTCTTGTCTGTTTCTAAAATTGACACTCCTTGCAAATAGGATTAGTAGGCTTTACAAGCTTAGGTGGATCTCTAACAATCTGTACAATACTTATCTTTATAATATTATCAAAATTTATGTGACACAACCTTCTATTCCATAACCAACTCTCATCAGTCTGAGCCAACAAGCAATAGTTCTCTGTTCCTTTCAAGTGATAGATATTACCTCTAGTCTTCTTACCAGTTGCAATGACTATTCCAGAGCTTTCCTTGATCTTGTATCCATTGTCCTTGAAGCTTGAATCATATCCATTATCACACATCTATCCCACACTCAAAAGATTGTGCTTTAATCCTTTCACATACAAGACATCTTCAATATTATGCTTGCCATCAAAAGAAATAGATCCTTTCCCACAAACCCTACTAGCTGTATCATCTCCAAACCTAACCAGTCCACAATCATCTCAAACCAAACTCACAAACTTACTTTTGTCACCAGTCATGTGATGAGAGCAACCACTATCAATAACCCATTCATCCTTGTCCTTAATGACCTAAGCAGCCAAAGCACTTTCCACTGGTTTTTCTTCCTTCACACAACTAGAAGAATTAGTAGACATGGGATCTTCCTTAATAGCAATGAACAAGCATTCATTTACAAAGGAGCTAGCATTATCCAGTTCACCATTATCTGATACTCTTTCATCATCATCAAAATCTTCAACATAATAACACTTCTTTTGGGTCCTAGGCCTATTCTCATATCTTCTTCTATTTCTTTCAATTCTTTCAGGACATCTAGAAGTAAAATGACCTATTTTACCATAGGAAAAATATTTGAAAGGTAATTTTCCTTTATACTTATTAGATCCTCTTTGCAGTCTATCTATAAAGTTGGCTTCAACTTCATCTAACTCATCATCAGATTATACCTTGTACTTTTCTAATCTAGAAGTATTTCTAGGAGTACTTGCTTTGAAGGCCATCTCAACTTTCGGTAGAGCATCATCTAACTTACTCATTTCAAAAGCAGTAAGCTTACCAAGCAGTTGATCCCTGTTAACTATTTTTATCTGCATGAATTCTTCAATCGCGGCTACCTTGTGATAGTAGGACTTGGACAAAGATCTAAGAATTTTCATAACTTCCTTTTCTTCGAGAGTTCCACGTATAGCTTTTATCCCTATAACAAGTTCATCAACTCTTTGCATAAAGGCTGATATGTTTTCATCATCATTAATCTTCAATCTTTCATATTTCACTTTTAGACTTTGTAACTTGACTTCCTTAACAGAATCGTCTCCTTCATACAGATTTTTCAACTTTTCCCATACCTTATCTACAATTTCAAGATCCACAACTTTTATCAATATTAAGTCGGTTAATGAGCTTAACAGAGCATCCTTTTCCTTGATATGTATCTCATATTATTTGATTTCATCTTCAGTCGTCAGACCATTTGGAGGTATGGTGTATTCTATTTTTGCATCTTTCCAAACTTTTTAACCAAGAGAAAGAAGATGGATTTTCATTTGAGCCTTCTAGAGAACATAATTCATTCCATCAAATTATGGCACTTCCTTCTTGTAAGACATTTTGGATCTTCCTCAAGTTGTTAAACTTTCTTCAAAGGAACTTGGCTCTAATACCAATTATTGATATGTGTTGGACAACTAAGGGAGGGAGTGAAATAGTTGTCACAAAACTTAAACACTTTCTGCAATTAAACATTCATCACTTATCCACAATTATTATGATTTAACAATGAGTGCATGAAATTAGAAACTTAACCACATATACAACATCAAACACAAGAGACACTAGATTTACGTGGAAAACCCCAAGGTGTGGAAAACCCATGGAGAGGATTAACTCTCAATATATATTGGAATCTTGAAATAATGATGTTTAGGCTTGGTCACTCCATGGGCCTAAACATACTAGCTTACTGCCATGCAAAACAATTAGGTCTAGCAGGCTCACTACCTCAACCCTAAACCTAGCAAGATTATAATAAGGGTTGTTAAAACTTGAGGGCTATTAAACCCTACTGGCAGCTTATTGCCAGGCTCACTGTTGTGATTGACACCTTTCTATACTTGTGACTGAAGTATAATAATTCCCCTTCTCTGCTCTTCCTTTGTTCTGCTCTGCCTCTTCTCTACTCTACCTTTTGGACCTTTCTTAATATTTTTCATTTTCACTCAAGGACACTTTTTCCACGACTCAACTACAAGTATTTATACACTACATCAACCTTGGATTGATCATCAAGGTTGACATCACAATCATCAACCATTGGAATAATCTCCAAGGTCGGTATTACAAACATTTACAAAATAGGTCCTAGCCTATTGCAACATTATGCAAAGGGAATGAAATGTGGATCATGCCATGCCTTAGCTAGGACTCAAACACAATCCTCCATGCCACAACAGGCTTCCAGAATCTTCCAGAGATCTCCACAATCATTGGAATTAACCAGGTCGGCCAAGACTGGTTACATGCTATATTATCTGGGAACAATCTTTAAACACAATCTTAATTTCTTAATGTGGACCAAAGTCCAAATAGGAACATGATTAGGAGACATCCACAAGCATGCTATAATCATCAAGAGCAACTGCATGAACCTTAACCACTTGATCCACAGGAATCTTCTCACTGGAACACATGAACTTCACTGTCTTCAACTATCATAAAGGAAAGATAGCTTGTGGACCACCAAACCATGAACCATTGCAACTGTAGGCACTTATCATCATCACATACTTCCCTCTAGAACCAAAGAGCTAAATACTTTATTGCAGAGGAATGCGGAGTTGAATACTTTCTTCCTATCCCAACTGAACTTACAGAAAAAAAAGTAGGTTTCACTCTGGTGAACAAAACTCACTCAGATCTTCATGCAGAGGATTCAAACCTGGAATGCAGCATCCTTAGTCATACCTCTAACTTACTTTCAATCCACAAACCACAAACTTCCAATTGAAGTAAATGAGAAGCAGTTTACCAGACTATTCTTCAGCAGACAACCCACTGTCTATAATGCACTTCTCTATAGCTCACTAGTTTCTTCTGGAGAGGCTAATTTTCTCAATATCCTCAACATACAAGTCTTCTAAACAAGTAATAGAATAAGATATTGTATACACCTAAAAATGACATGACTCTATCGAAATAAATATTTTAAATATTTATTTCATTCTAATTCCTCTATCAATAAATAAATAAATCAATTTATTTATTTGATTCATATTCCTCCAAAAATTAAATAAAACCATTTTTAAATCTTCCTAATTCTTCTAAAATCATTCTAAATTAAATAATACCAAATTATTTAATTAACTCTTCTCATTCTCTATATTTAAATAAATCCAAATATTTATTTAAATTATCTACTTTCCCCCAAAATTGAATTAATACCAAAACTAATTCAATTAATCCATATGCACATGTAATTAAATATTTTCAATATTTATTTAGCTAAAATTCTCACACACATGTCATCAATCAAATCTGTTAACTAATTAGTCATCTGAATTCATTGTTCAATCATCTCAGTCAACTCCCCAATCAACCCACTTATCTCTCAAATCTATTATGTTAACTGGTCAGTCATCTTAGTTAACTCTTCAATCCATTCTGTTAATTCCCTTGATGCATGAAGGAGCATGACACTTGTCCTCTCCCTATTCACGCACATCTTCTCAAGTTTCCTCTACCATTGATCTTCTCTCTCACAAATCTATAAATACAACCCCTATTCCTCCATTTCAATCATCCAAGGTTTTATAAACTTACTCTACAGGAATCACAGCACGCCTTTGGTACCAATCCCCATAGCTTGAGATCACCATTATCATTGCATTGCAAGATCCTCTTCATTGTAAACCTATCAACAACTGTTCTCCATTGTCATCTTGGAAGAAAGCAAGGAAGTGCACCTTCTGAGGGCTATATTCATACAATGATATAAATCGAGATAGGTGACCAATGGAAGCCATGAAACAAGAAGGTTTGCAAGGTAGTGTTTCCTTGTGTTTAATCTTGTTTATTTCCATTTCATTGAGATTATTAGATTATCGATAGTTTAATACTGTTAACCACATTTTTTGATAACATTTCTAGTGCCCACCATGGGGCCTTGCCCCAATCTAACTTCAAAATTGAGTTTTTGTGTGTTAAAATCCATACAAAGGATGTTCTTGCACATCTGATACATTTTTCAATGCATTTACTCTCTGTTTCGGTGCATTTGTCTGAGCTGCACATTTTCTCCCTGTTTCAACACATTTACTCTCTATTTCGGTGCATCCAAAGGACCTACGCATATATTCTCTGTTTCAACACATTTACTCTCTGTAACTATGCATATATTAGATCTATGCAGCTATTCTTTCTTTCACCACATGTACTCTCTCTAACTATGCATTTATCAGATATGCGCATCTGTTCACTGTTTTAGTGCATTCACTCTCTATTTCTACACATCCATTCTACTAGTGTTTTTGAGCAATTTCTAGGGAGATTTCTAATGCTAACACCATTTATAGGAATATTCTCACATCCACCTTGTAGGTTAAGAGCTGGTTAGACATATAGTTGCATGGTTAACTCTCATCTAGATCTAAATAGCAAAGGAAGTAATTGAACTTGTTCATGCAAAGTTCACTTAGATTCTAAATAGGAGGGAAGTAATTTGTACTTGTTGAATCACAACTTGAACATAGTCCCAACTAGGAGGATTAAAATTGAACAATTGCTTTCAAAGGTGTTTTCAAAGTTAACAAATTTGTGTGCCCAAGTAGAATACCTCATCTAGTTTTTCTCTTTTTAACTAGGAGGAAAGAATCAGTGTTTTCTATGACATTTGAATGATGATAGGACTATGCTCTCCCCTTAACTAGGTGGACAAAATGCTAGAATCATCATTTTTCATGTGTTTCCTTTAGAGAGGCCTACCCTTGGAATTCCTCCCTTCCAAGCGGGACAACCTTAAGTGGTAATGGGTGAAGCTCTTCCAATCCACTATAAATAAATTGTGTTTGAGGTGAAAGCTTCAAGCAACGAGTGCAGATTAGTTATACCGACAACCAACCTTCCCATAAACCCTACAAGGTGCAACCCTTGCAGGCTGGGAGTCTCCATAACAGAGAGTAGTGCTACCGCAAGTATAACCACTCGAATGGTTGCTCTTACTACACATCCATTGTTTGTAGAAGCCAAAATCCCCTATTCAGTAACATAAGAGGAAAACATTCACTAGAGTCATCCAACGTCATACACTCATTTAGTGTAGAGACATAAAAGTTCAACCCTTCAGGGGAACTGTAACTTGGTATGCATGAGAAGTGAGTGTCGTGGAGGGGAGCCGGTGCTACCAAGATATTAGTTGTCTACCTTTATGCAAGTGGCTAGTGTAAAAACCAAGTTGGAATTCATTGAATACTGTCTTTGCCAACCCTAGGATTGTGCATGCTTTGTAGTCAAAAGTCAAAAAAACAAAAAAATCAAACAATCATGAAAATATTCTGTGTGTGATGTGTCTTTCTTGCCATAATCAAATAAACAAATCAAAAAGAGCAACATTCAGACAAAGAACCCAAAAACATTCAAAACATTGAAAAACATGCCTTTATCAAGCCAAAAATAGTCAAAATCAGGCAAAATAGATAGACTTATGCATTTACTCATTTTTGCTGCATATTTGCTCCATCCTGCAGCACATCTACTTTTTGCTGTGCATTTACACTATTCTACTGCAGTTTTACCCCATTTTGCTGTGCATCTATTTTTTACTAGTCCTGTACATATACCTCCTTAAGCTGCGCATCTGTGATCTACTATGGTGCATCTAATTTTCACCAGACTTGTGCTTTTAGTTGTTGTTATTGCGCATACATGCTCTGTTCCTACGCATTTGTTTTTGTGCATCTATCATAGTGAGCACTTCTGTACAATTTGTCAGAAAAACACTTACCTTTTTGGGCACCCATTTCAGCCTTGTTTTAGTTTCCAAGATCAAATTAACCGTGTAGTCACTTCTCCCATCCATTTTTGTAGCGTACCCTCTTTCCCACAAATCACCTTGCCAATTCTTTCACAAAAATTCTCATGAACAAACCAAAGTATCAAAACCTGTTACCGCAAGCCAATTTTTGATCATATCAAACTCAAACATCCTTAGTAAGTCTCCACTATCAAGGATCTATCATCCTTCTCTCTCAAAACTTCACTAGTTTGTTTTGGTACAAGACTAGTCTCTACCAAGTAATCAGATTCCAACCATCCTTACTTTAGGCTATTGTTTTGTATCAACTGACTTGTTTGACACCATTGATCAAAGAAAACCCTTGTTCAAACCTTATCACCACAAGTATTCCCTTCACTACAACCTCCAAACACATCTTACGAAAACATCCAATTTCACCTCACCCCATTCCAAATCACCGTGCATGGTACTACCTAGATCCCAGAAGCAAAAACAAATTGAAATGGCTGGAACATTCGACAAAATTGTATCCCCTCATGACAGTGATGAAGAAATATCTCACAAGGACTTACAAGAAGCCCTCCAAGATAGGAAATTTCAACATATGATTGACAAAGTACTCAACCAAGACCCTAGCAAATTCTTCCTTTACCTAGCAAGCCAAGGAGTTAAGCTCCCCAAATACTTTGATGTCACAGGGTTGAAAGAAACCAAAGAGGAAAGAACTCATGAAGAGAGCACACATGAGGAAAAAACCCTTGACATAGACAAAGGTAAGAAAACCATAGACTCAACCACACCTTTAGACGTGCTGACAAAACATGTTCAAACCTGACAACAACAATTAGTGGACCTCCAAACTAGGATGCCTATTAAACACTATTTGTTAGAGGATATCTTGTCGTATCCCTTCAATAAGATCTTAAAAATGATCCCCTTTCCCCTTAGATTTGAAGTTCTAAAATTTGATAAGTACAAAGGAAAGGGTGACCCTAGAGACCACATCAGAGAATTCAGTGCTGCATGTCTAGAGGTGGCCCACAATGAAACTTTTCTCATGAGACTCTTCCCTAGATCCCTCGATGGGCAAGCCATGGAATGGTTCTCTCAACTTCCCCCTAGTATTCATACCTTTGATGAGTTAGTGAACAAATTTGTAATGCATTTCTCATATAATATCAAACATGAGGTATCCATTCTTGACTTTTGCAACACAAAAAAAAAGAGTGGTGAATCTTTTGCTTCTTTCTTACAAAGGTGGAGGCAACTTGCCAGCAAATGTCTTCATTATATACTAGAAAAATAAATGCTTGAAATGTTTGTCCATAATCTCAATCCTGATCTTAGCTATCAAATTTAGATCCAATGCCCTACCACATTTGTGAAAGTCATTGAGATGGGTTTATTCATTGAAAAAGCTATGATCGTGAAAGGAAAAATAAAATTGTTCAAAGACACTCCTAACTCAAACTATACCACTGTTAAATTGAAATTTTGGACCAAGAACATGAACATCGTCAACAATGGAGTGGTTGATGCTAAAGTAGCAGCTCCTAAACAACCAATTTTCAATTTCAAAGGAGCATCAAACAATGAAACACCAAGCAAACCTTCATCAAACAAACCAAGACAATGGTACAACTTTCAAAATAGATGAAAATTTACACCACTGGGGGAGTCATATGAGTATGCTTTGAGAAAGTTATTAGCAAACAATGAGATCACCCTTCCCTCTATAAGTGACTGTGAACCTCAAGTCAAACCTCCTTGGTGGAAGGATACTAATTTATATGAGTTCCATAGAGGTAAAGTCCATACAACTAATGACTGTATCTACTTGAAAAATGTCATACAAGACTTACTAGACCAAAAAAGTGTGGGCACAAAAGATCATCCCTCTAACGAATCACATGTGACATTCAAGGATCCGCTCCTTAACCATGATAAGCAGAACCCTCCTAACAACAACAATAACAACCAGCAAAATCACAATAATAGGAACAATGATGGCAACTACATGAATATGCCATTCGATTATACTATTAATTGCATATCAGAGCATATCTCGCAAATCAATGTAATCACATAAATAACAAACAAACAGATCCCAACACCAAATTTGATTGCAATATCACCACCCGCAGTGGAAAAGTCACCTTGCACACATTCCCTCCAAGGTCATCATCCTCACCGTCTACCCCCCATAAATACAATGTCATTGACCAACTACGAAAGACTCTGACCAATATATCCATAGTAGAGTTGTTGTGTCTATCACCAGCCCACAAAGAGATCCCTGATAAAGCCCTAGTGGAAACCATTGTACCCACCAACCTGGCCCAAGAGAAGTTTCAAGCCATGGTAGGTCATCTTACCTTGCCTAACATCATATCATTCATTGAACATGATGATCTATCTGTATCTCAACCCCATAACACATCATTACATATTGAGGCCTTCTTAAATAAACAGCATATGAAAAGGGTTCTCATTCATGGAGGAGCAGGTTTGAATATTTACACAATTAAATTAATCCTTACATTGGGGTACTCAGAAACTATAGTGGATCCAATAAAGAAGATCACAATAAAAGCCTATGATGAAGAATGGACAACCAAAGGAACTGTGGTGTTACCATTATGAATTGGACTAGTACTAACAGAAGTTGTTTGCCAAGTCCTTGATAGGGAGCTCACCTATAACATTCTCCTGGGTAGACCTTGGATACATGCCATGAAAGTTGTGCCATCTACATATCATTAGTGTATCAAGTTCCCTCACAATGGCCAAGAGATCACCATCCAAGGTGACCCAGATCCCTTTCAACACTGTACCACTATCCAACCAAAGCCAGATTTTAACATCCCTCATAATAGAGCTTCCACATCTTCCGCCTCCTAGCCTGATCCTAGCTCCCAAGCCTCCTCATCAAAATCCAAAGAGGAGAAGATCAAGATCAAAGAAACAGGGGTAGGAGAGTACTCCATCAAACATTCCTTTTCTTTAGCCAAAATGCCTTTATTTCCAAAGTCCTTTGGGTAACCTACACCCTTCCCAAAAACATCTGCTCCTCCTAAACCTCCCAAAGCTTCCTTTGTCAAATGGGGCACCCTATTAGATGAAAGCAAAGAAAGAGACATTTTGCAATGGCTCTACATAGATGAATATGACACACCACAAGACAAACAACCAAAGCTCCCAACTGAACTCTATGGGCGTGGTCAATCTATCTTACATAGAATGGGCTATGAAGGACAAGGTCCTATCAGCCTGCAAAAAGAAGGAATAACTGAACCCATTCAACCTGCTTCATTCTCATTGGCCCGTGACACAAGAGGGCTAGGATACAAAGACAACTGCAAAGACAAAGCTAAGGCTACTACTTGTTTTGTGAAATAGATCCATAACCTCCAAGAGAATAGTGATACTAATTCTAACAAGTACGAATGGGATGAACTTTCAGAACATTCCTATGAAGACAAAGGAATCGATACCGTTCGCACCTATAGCCCCTGCTATGAGGGACAAATGCTCAGGCATAGACCAGTAGAGTGTGATTCACACATTCCTAAGAGAACAACTTATGAGGAAGGTCAGAGTTCTCACAGGATAAACAATCTTGAGGAGAGTACCATCACAGATCTTATTCCAATCACTCCCAATCCTGATCATGTATCCATCCTTACCATCACACCCACTGAATCAGATCAACCTATCGATCCCATCCCCTTGGTACATCCCAAACTTATCGATTGGGATCTACGAGGAACCCCGAACTAGACATGTTCCAGAATGATGATGCCTACATTGATTACATGGAACTAAGAGACCACCTACCTACGGGAGATCATAAAGTTGGCTTCGCCATAGAACTCAATACTGTGGCTTATTTTGGAGAGGATGCCAAGCCTTTAAGTTGCAAAACATAAAAATCAAACATGGATCTGATGGTGACAACCGCTCTGTGGTAGTGTCAGATCCCAAAAAAGTAAAAATAAAGGATGCATCGAATGGTAAAAACCTCTTTAAGGCACCAGACGATGGAAGGCTTGACACTCTCCCAGATGACATGTATCAAGAGAAATCACAAATTGTTGTGTAACCTATAGAACCTATTGATATTAGCACAGAAGGTAACCCCAAGATCATACACTTTGCCAAGTCTTTATCTCTGCTAGAAAAGATGAAATCTGTACCCTTCTTCAAAAGGAAATAGGTCAACTTTGCTTGGTCATATGTAGATATACCTAGGTTAGATCTAGACTTGATCTTGCATCATCTACCACTCGATCCTGGAGTTAAACCTGTTAAGAAAAAACTCAGGAAGATGCATCCACATGTCGCATTGCTAGTCAAAGAGGAACTGAAGAAGCTACTAGATGTAGGGTTCATTAGAGCAATCAATTATCCAGAGTGGATACATCAAACATTGTACCGGTATCAAAACTTGATGGCAGAGTTAGATTGTGTAATGATTTCTAAGATCTCAACAAGGCCTATCGCAAAGATGATTTCCCATTACCCAACATTGACATCATCGTAGACTTGATAGCTAGACACACTATGCTTTCTCTTATGGATGGTTTTTTTGGGTACAACCAAATCAGAATAGTGCCAAAAGATCAACATAAGACTACACTCACATGCCCATTGGGAACCTTCTATTGGAACGCCATGCCATTTGGATTGAAGAACGTAGGAGCAACATACCAATGTGCAATGACTACTATCTTCCATGACATGATGCATGTCACCATGGAAGACTATGTGGACAACATCCTTGTCAAATCACTTACAAGGGAATCTCACTTAGATGTCCTAGAGAAAGTCTTTCAGTGTCTGGAACATTTCAAGGTCTGATTAAATCTGAAAAAGTGTGTGTTTGGGGTCACTTCTGGTAAACTCTTGAGTTTCATAGTATCAGCCAATGGGATTGAGGTAGATCTTGCAAAGGCCAAAGCTATCATGGAGATGCCAACACCAAGGAACATCACCCAACTGCAGTCTTTACAAGGCAAATTACAAGCAATCTGTTAGTTCATCTCACAACTACCAGACAAGTGGCAACCTTTCACTCATCTCTTGCATAAGAACATTCCATTTAGATGGGATGAAAAGTGTGAAGAAGGATTTCACAAATTGAAGGAGTATCTCATGAATACACCTATCTTGATGCCACCTATCCAAGGCAAGCCACTATATCTTTACATATCTGCTACACCGATAGCTCTGGGTGACCTTTTAGCACAACAAGACTATGAAGGCAAGGAAAGGGCAATTTACTACATTAGTCGCACATTGGTGGGGTATGAATTGTAGTATTCTCAAATTGAAATATCTTGTCTCACTATGGTTTTTGCTTCCCAAAAACTATGACATTATATGCTTGCACATTCCATCAAGCTAATTGAAAAGATTGACCCACTCAAATACTTGTTAAGAAAATTAGCCCTCATTGGCTGCCTAGCTAAATGGGTAATGCTACTAAGTGAGTATGACATAGAATATGGCGAAAGGAAAGCTATCAAATGACAGATTATTGTAGATCAGTTAGCAGAAGCACCATTATAGGATACTACTCCAATGACATTTGAGTTCCCCAATGAATCAATTTTTAGTATCACAAAACATTCATGGAAGCTCTACTTTGATGGATCTTATACAAACCATGGATTAGGGGAAGGAATCTTATTAGTCACTCCTCAAGGTGACACAATACCTAAGTCCTATCATCTACTTTTTCCTTGCACAAACAACATTGCAAAGTATGAGGCCTTAGTCATTGGTGTTAAGATGGCGGCAGAGTGGAAAGTAAAAGAGCTACATGTCTATGGAGATTCACAACTAGTGATCAACTAAGTGAATGATAACTTTAAAAGCTACTTTGTAATAATCACCTTTGAGTACATTCCTCGCATAAAGAATGAAGCAGCCGACACTATGGTAACCATTGCCTCACTTCTTGATATATAAGAGCATGAGTCATGTTTTGAGTTCTTGGTGGAGCCAGTCACACAACCAGCTTATGATATCCCTGAAACCCAATCCATTTGCCTCCTAGTTGGATCTGATTCACCCTTGTATGGTAAAACTTACACTTACCTCAAGGATAACACCTTACTAGCTAATTTATCCAACAACCAACACCCAACCTTTATCTAACAAACATCCCATTATACCATTATCACCGACACCCTCTACTGCTGAGGTTTGGATGGTACTCTACTCAGATGTCTTGAACATGATGAATCTCAAACCACCTTATGGGAAGTACATGAAGGAATTTGTGAATCACACTCTAGTGGTCCTAACTTAGCTAAGAAACTCATGTGTTTGGGATACTATTGGCCAAACATGGAGATGAACTCATATCACTTTGTCAAGAAACGCAAGCAGTGTCAAATTCATGGTAACCTCATCCATGCACCAGCTCAAGAATTGCAACCTTTAACGACACCTTGTCCCTTTTGTCAGTGGGGAATCAACCTTGTGGGAAAATTCCACCCTCCTTCATCTAATGGCCACAAGTTCATCATAACCACCACGGAGTATTTTACCAAGTAGATTGAAGCCATCCCACTTACCAATGTCATAGGCAAGCAAATTGCCTCCTTCATCCTCAATTACCTCATTTGGCAATATGGAATTCCCTCATCGATTGTCATAGATAACGGAAGACCCTTCAAAAACTAGGATGTCCAAGAGCTCTATGACAAATTCCAAATCCAACACCACTTCTCAACCCCATATTACCCCCAAGGCAATGGTTAGGCAGAGGCATCCAACAAAACCTTCTTAAAAATCCTCAAGAAAACTGCCAACAATGTCGGCCGTGATTGGCACATGCAACTAAATCCTACTCTGTGGGCCTACCAAACTAGCATACACACTTCCACAGGTGCCACTCCATACACCCTTGTATATGATTCTGAATCCATTTTGCCCATTGAGGTTGAGTTACCATCTTTGAGGGTGTCGTTAAAAGGTCTTATAACTGATGAGGACTATAGAGTTTCTAGACTACAAGAGTTATAGCTATTAGAGGAGAAATGATAGAATGCTTTCAACCATCTCAAAGCCTACCAACAAATAATGTCACAAATCTATAACCATAGAGTCTGTCCAAGGGTCTTCAATGTGGGTAATCTAGTGCTCAAAGAAAATCCCCATAATCAACAGGATCGGGAGAAGAAAGGAAAGTTTGAACCCAACTGGCTTGCTCCTTATGTAATCATTGTTGCCTATGGATCAAGAGCATACTAGTTAGCTACATCAGAAGGTAATCTATTCGATGACCCAATTAATAGTATGCATCTTCATCGATTCTATACCTAGAGAACACCAATGTAAGGGGGGCAAAAAAGAAAAAAAATCAAAAAATGAAAAAATAGCAAAAAAATCAAAAAATAGAAAACTAACAAAAAAATCGTCCTCTGGTGAAAACTTGGTAAATAAGCACCTTGGATAGATGCCATGATGAAAAACTGGTAAATAGGCATCATGTGTATTTCATAAACATTGCAATAAAAGCAAAGTAGTGAAAACCTAGCAAATAGGCACTCTTTGCGGTGAGAACCACTTCCTCCATCTTTGGGAAACCATCGCCTTGCATCCATCATCTGATCATATCCATTTCACAAAAACCACCTAACTATAACCTATCATGGCTTGATACTCTATCAACTTTGTCACCTTACTACCCAAGGTTTTATCCAATATCCTATCAATAGTGTCAAGCTTGTCATAGCGTCCATCGTTAGTATTTGGTCAACCTGAACTATGTCACCTCTACATCTTCACGTAGGCAAGGCTATCTTGTATCAATGCACCCCTAAGGCTCCTTTCCCACCGGTCTATCTGCGTTCGCATCATTTCCCATTGCCTAGGTCTTAGGTCCACCAAGTTCACCCAAACTACCTTGCTTCTGCATCATCACGTAGGCAAGGCCATTTATCAATGAGCCCTCGAGGTACTAGGCCAATCCCTTAGGGCCCACTTCTTTGTATCTATTGTCAACTCACCCATAATAAACTAGAAACCTCTACTTGACTCGGGGCAAGTCCTGGACCTGGTTATAGAGTTGGATTCTGTAGTGTTGCATGTTCTAAGAGGACACCAGTAAGAATTGTGATATCTTTCACTAGACATACATGTGAAACAAAGCATGCTTCCAAACATAAATTTTGATGAAAGACATCAACCTATCCAAGGAAAAATAAACAGAGGCATAAAACACTCTAAATGATTTTATCTAAATTATGGAAAGAGGACACATCTAATGCAAGAAAGTTTTGTTTTGATTGGTTGTGCCTAAAAACTCTTAATTTTTACTATCATGTTTCCTATGCTACTCAAGGATGCCTAAAAAATAGAGATGATATGATGAGGACATGATTATTTTATTTGTTTGCTTCTTGTGGGTTCATCTTTAGTAATGTGAATCCTTGTCTAAAGACATGATCAAAACAATGATCATCGAGGACTTCAGAGGTCTAAACATGAAACAAGTATAATCCTTGTCTATTTACACGCAAGAAATACTCATGTCATCTAGATTCAATTTTGACTAGATGCTTGTATCAACTTGCTATATCAAAATCCATGTAAGGGATACTCAGGTCATCTCGGTTTAATTATACCGAGATGCTTGTATTTTCTTACAACATTTTAAAAAACACAAAAAAAAAAAAAAATTCCCAATGATGAAACAAAGCTCTTCAAAATACTTGCAATATCAAGATGACAAGTATTCGCATCCATCACGTATCCAATTGCATTCCATGTACCATCCCCAAATAAAAGATTGTGTTCATAGTGTCAGTGTTTGCAAATAAAAGCATGTGATTCCTTCATTCGCATTTCTTCTATCAATCAAAATTTTGTCTATCATTGTGTCTTTCATCGAGCTTCTTCTAGTTTGATTGAGTAAACTTGGACATAGCAAAAACATAATATCATCTTGTATTTCATATTTAGTGAGATAGTCATTTAATTGATTAGATCATTTGCATACATTTAGGTGCATTAAAATAAAATCATATAGTCATTTTTGCATTCATATAGGTACATTACTCATCCATGTGTTATCACTTTTGCATTTCATGAATAAGTCAGTCATCATATAGTATCATCACATACACTACATAATAAACATTTAGATCATGTTAGCATTTAATGTAGCCACATAGATGCATAAGTCAACATAACATTGCATTAACCAAAAATCTCACCAAAAAAATAGCTATCATCACAATGTCTACATTAGGTCATTATAGAATGTGAATGCTTACAATCATTTGCATACATATATGTGCATTAGAAACATTTCTCTACATCAGCATAACATAGATGCATACATAATATCCCATCAGAAAACCATCAAAAACATGCATACCAACTATCATAACTGCATATTAGATCTCATAAACATGTGCATAACATATAAACATAACACATAGAGTGCATCTATGATCATCACATAATACAAAATGCATGTAGGCCATAAGAACTGCATCATCATATATAAACCATAAAACATAAACAAAGTCTATAGTGTACAAAATCAAGTTAGTCATCCATGAGTCAAATCGCAACAAGTGTATGCATACATCAAAATAATAAAGATACATGTCTCAGTAGCTGTGAAAAATACAAGTGATATATACATAATCCAGCTATCCATGAGCCATAAAAAAAATGAATGTACAAAGCTAAAATTTGTACAAGGTCACAGCTAGCCCTGCTGTTTTGGGATGCTACTCCCCACACTACCCTCTCCCTCTCCTCTACCTCAGCCTATCCTCGACTGCTATGGGCCCATGTCTGAAGCTACAAATCATGAAATACCTGCCCTTTGCGAAGACACAACCACTGACCGGCTCCTATAACTCGATGCCCTCTGATCTCCACCCCATGATATAAACCTCTATAATACTAAGTTTGTGCTCTAGCGGTGGCCAACTCTCCCATCACCTATGTAACTTAGGTCTGGGCCTATGTCACCTGTGTAATAAGAAATGTTGTGGCTGCATCTATACCCAAGGCAGCTATAGCCACATCCCTCTCTGCTGTCAGGGCTTGCACCCTAGCCAATGCTATGTCTCTCTCCCCTATCAATCCCTATACCCTGGCTAGAGTGGCATCTCGCTCTGTGGTAATGCAGGCAATAACTCCCATGTCTCCATCTCTCTGAGCCTCTATGGCTCTCAATTGTGCCCACAACTATCTCACCTACCCTCGAAGCATGCTCACTGCATCTCCCTGTACCTGCTGCTATAGGGCAGGCTGATTAGGTACCTGAGGTACCTATGGAACCTGAACCTGCTGTGCTACCTACTCAGCTAGAACCTACACTACCTGCTATCCTACCTGCACCTGCTATGCTACCTATTGGGGTGGGGCCTGCCCCACTCTCTATCACTATCTCGGCCTCCCATCTTCTCCATCTCCTCAACCATCTCCTCCTCTCCCCCTCCTTTGCCTCCTCCTCTGACTACCTCCATCACCCTCCTCCTTTGACTCCACCTCCTCTAGACAAGGAGCTAGCTCTCCTAGTCCTAAATACTTGGGGAATGGGTGGGTTGCAAACCAATCCTCATAGTCCCGTGTCATCCCCGCGTCAACTAGCTCCCTCCCCATCAACCATGCTTGATAAGGAATCTGAAGAAAATTTGTACTGGCCTCCTCGTATGAAGCCACCAATCCCCATCGTCGCCGCTCTGCAAAGGTCCTCGCAAATAAAGCTTGCCCCTATGGCATACCCTACACCCACTCAAATAGCTAGAGGACATGGCTAACTATCTACCTCTCCAGTATGTGCGGAATCCACCCAATCAACCATCATGTATGAAACACATAAGGCAACTCATTAGCCTCATCGTGCCATACCTCACACTCTATGTAAGGTTGCCACACAACTACATCCACATTATCCAAATGATGTTGCTAGTGCTCCAACTTCCCCAGCCTATGCTAAGAAAGTACACTAGAGTATCCGTAAGAGTTTGGCTCACCCCTCTACTTGTGAAATATAAAAATGGGTCGTGTCACTGTAATGTCCTCCCAAGCCCAAAACTGTAGCAAAGAGATGCCTGCAAAAAGACTGGACACTCCGCAATATATAACCTGATGCATGTCATAAAACAAGTGAGCCAAAACATAGACATCCCAAGAGAAACAGGTTCCCTTAGCTAGCATCCTCTCTAGGGTTTGACCCCAACCAACCGAAAAACCATGAGATCTTTGATCGAGGCATACAACACCTCTGATCAAGCAAGCCACAATCCCTGGAAAGTAGTCATACAAATTGTACATGTCCTTGCAACTGATCACTGAGCCTGCTATGCTAGGATCATCGAATACTCACCTACACTTGGCTAAACTAGCATCATGCTACAAGTCATACTCTACCTGCTCCCCATACTATAGGAAAGTGCAAGATCCTATAGATGTCCTCTAAGGTAATAGTCATCTCACCGGTGGGGAGGTGAAATGTCCCATCCTCACTATGGAAGCACTCCACCAAAGTAATTAGCATACCAAGGTTTGCATGAACCTTGGGCATAAAGCACACATAGTCCAAACCAAGTGCTCCGAGCACTATCTGATCTACCTCTGTCAGCATGTATCATTACAGCATCATAATAGGGAACTGCTCCCGTGACCTGAGAATGTCAGAAGTATCCTCCTATAATTAACAAAGCAACACGTCAACCACAACCGTATCAATGTAAACTTGCTCAACTATCAACAATATCAACATCCCTTACTTAACATATCAAATTGATCAAACCAAGCATATTATCTCTTGTCTAGATTCTATCAATCTCAGAGATTGCTTATCGATTGTTGCATCGATCAAGATGCCAATCAAGTCAATTTCGCTAAGTAACTAACTATCCAAAGAAAATGTACCATTCTAGGATGTATTTGCACAGTATCATAGCAAATGCGTAGCTTCCTAATGTATGCGCAGTTCCACAGCAAATGCGCAACTCTGTGACATACATGCGCAACACTAGCAAATGTGTAGCAAGACTAAACAAATGCGCTGAACCTAAACACATGCACAGAAATAAGTAGCAAATGCGTAAAACCTAGCACATGCGCAGGAAGATGATCTAGATGCGCTGAAATGCAACAAATGCATGGTTTTAGAGCATAAATGTGCCAAAATGCCAAGTTACGCATTCATTCAGGTAACTTTCACATGCATTTATTACACTAATAAATGCACCTAGACTAAGTTTTTTGACATAAGTACTGGGGGTCCTACCTCTATTGGTCATCCGAATCATCGGGCTCGCTCAAAACAATGCTCCTCATGTGGAATATCCATCTCTCTGCTGACTGCTCTACCTCCTGTGCTCTGCAAAGCTCTAAGTATCTCTCACAAAATGACAAGTATGCAAATGACTAGGATTGTGGACCCTACTTCTATGTATAGACTTACAACCCTAGCTAGCTGTGTGGTGACCTTGCCTATTCTCCACACCCTTTCTCTGCTATTTTTCCACATCGTAACCTTTTTTCTCCACCCTAACCTAACCATTTCAACCTATCTCATCATGAGATTGTCTGTCTCATGGCCTTCAAATTTTCTTCCCATCCAATCTCCCAAGGGGGCATCCTACCATCGTTAAACCTATACCAGGGGAAAACTGGGGAATGTATCATTCTTTGAAACAATGTGATAAAACACAATGCATCAAAGAGAGGCAAAATGTATACACCTAAAAATGACATGAATCTATCAAAATAAATATTTTAAGTATTTATTTCATCCTAATTCCTCTATTAATAAATAAATAAATCAATTTATGTATTTGATTCATATTCCTCCACAAATTAAATAAAACCATTTTTAAATCTTCCAAATTCTTCTAAAATCATTCTAAATTAAATAATACCAAATTATTTAATTAACTCTTCTCATTCTCTATATTTAAATAAATCTAAATATTTATTTAAATTATCTACTTTCCTCCAAAATTGAATTAATACCAAAACTAATTGGATTAATCCACATGCACATGTAATTAAATATTTTCAATATTTAAATAACTAAAATTCTCTCACACACGTCCTTTTTCTCCTCTAGTCAGATTAGTTAACTCATCAATCAAATCTGTTAACTAATTAGTCATCTGAGTTCATTGTTCAATCATCTTAGTCAACTCCCCAATCAGCCCACTTATCTCTCCAATCTATTCTATTACCTGGTCAATCATCTCAATTAACTCTTCAATCTATTTTGTTAACTCCCCTGATGCATGAAGGAGCATGACACTTGTCCTCTCCCTATTCGCGTACATCCTCTCAAGTTTCCTCTACCATTGATCTTCTTATTCATTCTACACCATTGATCTTCTATCTCACAAATCTATAACTACAACCCCTATTCCTCCATTTCAATCATCCAAGCTTTTATAAACTTACTCTATAGGAATCATAGCACGCCTTTGGCACCAATCCCCATAGCTTGAGATCACCATTATCATTGCATTGCAAGATCCTCTTCATTGCAAACCTATCAACAACTGTTCTCCATTGTCATCTTGGAAGAAAGCAAGGAAGTGCACCTTCTGAGGGCTATATTCATACAATGAGATCAATCGAGATAGGCGACCAATGGAATCCACAAAATAAAAAGGTTTGCAAGGTAGTGTTTCCTTGTGTTTAATCTTGTTTATTTCCATTTCATTGAGATTATTGGATTATCGATAGTTTAATACAATTAACCACATTTTTTGATAACAAATACAGTTGACACCAATGACAACAAGGATATGTTGACATCAATGACAACACCGATTAGGCACATACTTACAATAACTCTTGAGTCATAGTTTCTGTAAAGATGTAGGTGTGAAAATTCAAATGGATTAGTCACATGCCCTAATACCTATGGAAGGTAAGAAAGTTCACCTCAATCCTAAACCCAATGCCATGTTTACCATGCTTAAATCTGGAGGCCCTAGGGCAAACATCTTGTTTGTAGAAACCGGACCAGGTACCTACATGTGTACATCAACAGGGAATGAAGAGATGAGCTTAATCAGGCCTGACCTGGTTGATGAGTTATGGACTTTGGAATTTAATGAGAGATGTTCTACTATGGGGTCAGGGGCAGGAGTTGTTCTAATTTCACCTGATGGTTATTCCTTTCCTTTTTCTTTCAAATTGGAGTTTGAGAACACTAATAATACCGCAGAATATGAGGCTCTATTATTGGGTCTGGAGTTAGCCAGAGAAAGAGGTGTGAAATAGTTGAAGGTTAAGGAAGATGCTGGGTTAATTGTTAAGCAGGTAAGAAAGTTGTACATAGTTAAAAATGGTAGACTAAGGCATTATCGGAATAGGGTGTGGGACTGTATTGAAGATTTTGATGCTTTTTCCATAGAGGCAATACCCAGAGGAAAAAATACTAGAGCCGATTCCTTAGCTGTTTTAGCATCTCTTCTCTTGCCACATCCAGATTTTAAGAATAAATCATATAGGATTGAAGTGGTGTATAGGCCTAGTGTTCCTGACATTATTAATCACTGGCAAGTTTTTAATTTTGATCAGAAAATTATTTTGTTTCTTGAGAAGGCTGAATCGTTTGCTAGTGTGTTCTTTGAAGGTAGTAGTGATGACAGTAACAATGTTTTGGAGGGAGAAATGGAGTCCTCTGATGACTTAAGCTCAGGAGTTGTGTAATTAAAAGGGAATAAGATTGCTAAGGGGCTTGTCTCTATTGAAGATCTTTTTAATCGGCATGACCAATACCTTAAGAAGAAGAATAAAGTTTCAATTACAACTTCAGCCGATTAAGATAAGGTGAATATTGGCACTAAAGTTGACCCAAAGATTGTGTGCATTGGTAAATGATGTTCCAAAGAAGAAAGGGAACATTTTTAATTTCTTTGCTTATCAGATATAAGGATATTTCTGTATGGTGTTATGTTGATCTCAAGAGGTTCAGAAATGGAGGAATGCAACATCATATTCCCTTGAAGCCTAGGACCATACCTTTTAGACAAAAGAAGAGGACTTATAATCCAAAAAATAGCTCAAGTCATCTTCAATGAAATTGATAAAATGCTGAAATCTAAAATCATCTACCCTATTCACCACTCTACTTGGGTGGCAAATATTGTGCCTATTAGGAAGAAGAATCGGGAGATTTAGATTTGTGTTGATTTAAGGAATTTGAATTAGGCCTCTCTAAAAGATAATTATCCCTTACCAATTATGGATCATATTTTACAAACTATGTCTAGTTTGAAGATGATGTCTATGCTTAATGGGTTTTCAAGATACAACCAAATTACGGTGGCTTGAGAAGATCAGCATAAGACAACTTTTACTACCTCTATTGGTGTCTTTTCATATAATAGGATGCCTTTTGGTCTCATTAATGTTGGGGCCATATTTAAAAGAGCAATGGACCTGACGTTTGGTGATTTGAAGAACAAAACCATAGTAGTATACCTTAATGACTTAACGGTTTTCTCTAAGAAGAGGGCTAATCACTTGCATGACTTGGAGGTAGTCTTACAACGCTGTAGGGAAAATGGTATTTCTCTAAACCCTAAGAAGTCAATCTTTGCAGTCAATAAAGGGAAACTATTAGGGCATATTGTCTTGAAATATGGGATTAAAATTGATCTAGAGAGAGTCAGGGCAATCTAACAGCTAAGTCTGTCTGCAACCAAGAATAATACGAAGTCCTTTTTTAGTCAGGTAAACTTTCTAAGGAGGTTTGTCCCTAATTTTGTTGAGCTAACTAGACACATTGTAGAAATGATGAAGAATAATCTTGTCTTTAGATGGAGTGTTGAATGGAAGAAAGCATTTGAAGACATAAAAAAGGCCATTGCTGATGCACCCACACTTGTGCATCCTAATTTTCAGAAAGATTTTATCATCTATTGTTATGCCCCTGAACATACTCTATCTTCCATCTTATTACAGAAAAATGAACATGGGATTGAAGCTCCCATTTCTTTCATGAGTGTGCCATTGAAGAAATACAAGCTTAAATACTCTTCTTTGGAGAAACATGCATATGTAGTGGTGAAAGCTTTGAAAAGTTTTAGATTTTATATACCGCACTCACATGTTGTTGTGTATGTTCTAGAATCTGTTGTGAAAAGTATACTCACTCAGCAAGAAATTGGATGTAACAATAGGGGAGCCTGGATAGCTAAAGTTCAAGAGTACGACATTGAGATCAGGCCTACTAATCTAGTCAGAGGTAAGGGATTGTGCAGAATGATTGCTGAAAATGAGGTTGGAGAAAAGGAAGAAGTGCCCTTGATTCTTTTTACTAGTAATACTAATGATTGGTTCTCAAATGTCTCTTACTTCTTAACTTATAGTGATTGTCTACCTCACCTCTCTGCCAAGGAAAGGAGAAATCTAAAGCTGAAGGCACATAAGTATGTTATCTAGGGAGGTAACCTTTATAAAAGAGGAGTAAATGGGACATTCCTAAGATGAGTGGATAAAGAGTAGCAAAAGAGGTTACTAGAAACTTTCCATAACGAAGCTTGTGGGAGAAATTTTTTTGCCTCAATGATAGCCTTCAAGATATTAAGGCAATGCTTTTACTAGCCTAGCATATTCAAAGATACTTATGATTGGGTAGAAAAATGCGAAAAGTGTTCAAAGTTGACTAGTAGACCTCAATTAGCTGCCTTACCTTTGAGACTAGTAGCTATAGATGAACCATTTTAGCAATGGGGTTTGGACTTCACTGGACTGATTAATCCCAATTCCAGTGCTGGACACACTCACATTTTAACAACAACAGATTATTTTACCAAGTGGGTAGAGGTTGTCCCAATGAAGAGTACTACTTCTGAGGTTGTTTGCACCTTTCTTAAGGAGAACATTTTAGTCAAGTCCGATGTGCCCAAGAAGTTGGTGACTGATAATGCTTGAAGTTTTTCCTTTGTAGAGATTACTCTTTTTTGTTATTATTTTTGTATTTGTCTTGCTCATTCATCTGACTACTACCCAAAAGGCAATGGACAGGTAGAATCAAGTAACAAAAATCTCATCTCTATTGTCAAGAGGCTGGTAGAAGAAAACCAAAGGGGATGGCATAAAAATTTGTATGATACTCTTTGGGCTGATAGAATCACATATAAAAGGGTGATTGGTATGTCTCCTTTCTAGCTAGTCTATGGTATTGATAGTGCAATTCCTATTCCACTAGAACTGTCTGCATTGAATTTGCAGAAAGCAATTGAAGATGAATGATTTCAGTGAGTGTTAGAGAAGAGGATATTATACTTGCACCATCTAGAAGAGCAAAGATAAATTGTTGCGGATAGGATTGCTAAACATCAACAGACTGTAAAAAAGATTTTTGATAAAAAGGCTAGGTAGAGGAACTTCATTGTGCAAGATTTTGTACTCCTATGGGATAGAAGAAGAGAACCAAAAGGTGCACACAAGAAGTTTGATTCTTTATGGAAAGGCCCCTTCAAAATCAAAGAAGCTATGGGAGAGAATGCTTTTCTACTGGTTTACCCTAATAGAACACTGCTACCTCTTGCCTATAACGAGCAAGATTTGAAATTATGAAATTGGTAGAGTTTGTAAGTCTGGCCCTGTACCATAGATCCTTTCCTTGTCATTCTATTTTTGTTGTGTGTTGTCTCATTTTGGTGTGACTCTATTGCCCTTGGAATAAGGCTTGTTCACCATGCTTTGCCAGGGTTCTCTACGTCCTCCTGAGTCCTTGTCCCCAATTAGAGCTAGTTGTTTTCCCCCTTTTTTAAAGGCGTTCTAACCCAATTCTTTGTTTTTCCATTCCATTCATTGTTGACCTTTTCACTTAGTTCCTTCTTTTGGGCCAAATTCACTTAGTCACTTTAGTGAGTCGGCAATCCTTTGCATTTTTTAAGTCAAGTTGGTGGGTTCACAAGTTCATGAACTGCCCAACTTGCCAACTTAGTGTTTTGTTGTTTCTCTATATGAAGTCTTTCCTTTGTAATCGGCAGGTTCACAAGTTCATGAACTACCTGACTTGTTGACTTAGTGTTTTGTTGTTTCTCTATATGAAGTCTTTCCTTTGTAGTTAGGAGGTCAGGGATTCTTTGAAGTTTTGAATCTCTGACTCCTAGTTCAAGAGTTCATCTTTTGCTCGACTCGCCGACTCCACGTAGCACACTTTCCCCAAGTAGTGTTAGCTGCGCTGGCATACTGTATGGAAGAATGACACTTGTCACTTTGCATTCAATTCAAGGTACGTGCTGACACAGTGGAACCACTCTCAAAGGGAAAATCAAAGCATGTATTTATGAGTTATATGGCAAATTCACCACCAATATTTAATATCTTTCTTGGGCAAATTTATGAGAAGTGACTCAGATTAATTCTTAAGCCGCCTAAGGTGATATTATGTGCAAGGGAATATGTTGCGGTAGAACAAATGACTAGTCTACTACATGTGAAATTTCAACATAGTTCCATCTTCACAGCTGGTAACTCTTTCCTCTCTCTATAAAGGTTTCATATCTTCTTTGAGGAGTTAGAGATTTTTATTTCCCATGTATCTGCACAAAGAATTCTCTGTTGGTGTTTTGCCTTATCCTTTGCTCTCTGTGTGTATGTCTGAGTCTCTTGTTTTCTAGTTATTTGGAATACATAAAAATAAATTTTAAATTCCAGGAGGCCCCCGTGTCTTCCATCATGTAGGATGGTCTTTGTGGAGTGAGGGATATGAATTTGGGGCACGTGGGTTTAGATGACTTTTGGAGGAGAATGCAGTTTGAGAAAAGAACTCCCTTGGTGGAGAAAATTATCAGCAGTGGCTTGTATAAAGCTGGTGGCTTTCCACTTGTTGTGCATTGTCCTAAATTAATGGTTGCATGTGCCAATGGTTATTTCCCAAACTCTTAGGAGATAAAGACTCCTAGTGGTGTTGTGGTGGCTAGAATTGCTTCTCAATCTATTGCTTTAGCCCTGGACTTGGAAGAATATGAGGATAACTCTGATGTTTCTGTATCTTTGGCCTAGAATTACTACAATGAGAAAAAGGACTGGTGTCATACCCATGTTTCTAAGCATTGGTTGGAATAAAAAAAGACTGGTAAGTCTTGGCTGCTTGCTAATCTGAAAAGGAGCCATTTTAAAGAAGAAATCTCAGATATGATAACCCTACTGAACAGAGTAGTTGGGAGCCCCAACTTGGATGTTTTTGAGTTCTGCATGTGTAGATTTATTTTATTGATTTGTAGAGATCACCAAATTGACTGGTTGAAAATCATCAGTGAGTGTCTACATGAGCAGCTGGTAAATTTTACATGAAGCGCAGGCTTTCATATATGTTCCCAGCTAGTCTGTATTTTGGCTCAAAGAGAGGCTACTTGGCCTAGTCTGAGGACTCAAAGGAGTTCTTTGGCAAGTATGTCTATGTATCAAATTTTCCCTTAGTTGCAAAGAAGTGAAGGTATGAAAGATTTTAGACATGTGAATGATGCTTTTTCTATGTTGCTAGCTAAAAGAATTGATGGCTCAATAGAGAAAAGATTTTTTGTAGAAGCATTTGCATTGGTCACAAAATTTGGGAGTATTTATATTCAGTTTGATAACTTCTCATATTTGAGAATCGAGGGTTATGAAAATGCCCCATTAAAATTGCCTCGGTAGCCCTCTGATTATTTGGTGTTGTTGGAAGTATGCTACCAAATGGCAATAGTAAATGTCAAATACTAGGCAATGAAAAAGAAAGGATATTCTTTTCTTGTGTCTTTGTCTTTTTATTCATCTAAAAGCTATGATGGTGCTCAGAATGTGGATACATTGTTGTCTGAATTCATCCTTCATTGTTTGTCTCCCCGTGTATCATTTGACAACAAAAAATTTATAAAAGAAAATATGCATGGAGGTGGTTCCTACTCACATCTTCCTCAACTTAAAGATTTTTGGGAGGACTGTATTGGTGAAAGGGAAGTTCAAAGAAGGAAATAGATGAGGTTGACTGTTGATCAAGTCCATACCTTCAAGTTGAATATTTAAGTCCTAGATATAATTGATGATTTTTCAAATCTTTTGGGTGAAGAATATGGTACAGTGTTAAGGGAACCTTTGCCTCCAATAAAATGGTCTGAAAAGGAGGTTACTGATATTATGTTTATGTCATTTCATGTTATAGACAAAGGCCAAGGAGTGTTGGTTCAACAACCCCAAGGGACTCAACTTCCTAGAATCAATTCAGATCCCAGACTGCCACCTCACACAAAATGTCATCTATTTTGGACCCGACTCTACAAAGAGTCAACTCACAATCGAATGATGATGGTGAAGGGTTGCCTGAGGAGACTAGTAGGTTGAAGACCACCTGTGAGCAAGATGTTCAAGTAACGAAGAGAAATACTAGATTGGCTGCTTTATAATCTAAAACAGACCATGTGGCCCCGCCAAGCAATCATGTAAGTGATTCTAATTCTTTCATCTTCTCACAAATTAGATAAGATAATTTATTGCATTCTTTACTCAGTCCACCAAATTCCCCTCAACAAAAAGAGATGCCTGAGGAAAACAGTCATCTTGCACCGATCGTGGCGACTACCAATGCCACTAATACGCTAGTCTCATCCCCAAAATGGTTGAAAAAGGTAGTCCAAAAGAAGAAGAGGTACACCATTCCAGTTGATGAGGGCATCGATACTATTTCCAGTTTGTTGTAGATGCTGCTAAAACCCAAACATGTGAAGAGGATGTCCATAATAGTGACCGATGCCAAATTGGGAAACCAATTTTTAGAAATTACAGACCCACTAGTTGAGAAGAATGAAGATGAAATAACTAAAGTAGACTTCAAAGTAAGCCGAGTGGATCTAGGGCCATCAACTACTGAAGGTAATTTATATCATATGCACTATTCAATGGAAAACACTCTAAAAAGGTGAAAGACTTGCAAGATGAAAATTTGAGGCTACCAGCACATGTAAGTTCTCTGTCCTCTTTTGCCAATTCAATTGCTGAAGTGATAACTCCCTCAACTGGAACATCCCCCACTATCAAACTCCCTACCCTTGACCCAAATCTACTTCAACAAGTTAAAACTTCTTTGTCTCTAAGGAAAGCTATGGACCAATGGGTTGATAGGATCATCTTTGATGATCTCATAGTTATCAAGGAGGTAGTGAAATTGTTTGATTCCATTCATGCTAAAAGAGAAGTTTTTATAATAGAATTTGAGAAAGCTCAAAGTGATCACCATAGTTTGAATTTAGCCTCAAAGGAAGTGCAGGAAATCACCAACATGGACCTTGGTATTATAATGGCCAAAGAAGTCATATCTAATCCTAAGGAACTGGATACCAATGTGTGGGTTAATGTGTTGGAATGGAAAATTTGTATTATTTCTGTTGGTGAAGAAGAGATGGGAAAGGCAGTGGTAGTTTATTACAAAGAGATGATGAGGATTAAAAGAGATTTCACTACTTTAGAGGTAGAGGCTAATGGATCTGATGATGAAAAACTATTGGATGTTAAGGTGATCAAAGAGAACTTCAAAAGGACAGTGACAGAGGAGATTGTAAATTACAATGCAATTACAGGGGAGTCATTGGGGAGACTTTTTAAATTGGCAGCCTACATTAACACTTACAAGGGTGGTATCGATGAAGTACATCGTAAGGTGACTGACTCTGACCAGGCTATCATGAAAAAGAAGAGTTATATCAGCATGACTGGAACTCCACTAGGCATGTCCTTAATGCCAATTATCAACAATTACAGGGCATACAAGACTAGATTGTGAGCAAAGGTACCTCAAATGGCACAAAGTTTCATTGGAGAAGGTGAACAGTCAAGGGAAGATGAAGAGATGGATGAGGTGGATGATGGCAATGGGGATTTGCAAATTCTCAATTGATTTTTAATTTCACGCTTTTAAGTTATTTCATGCTTGCTTTAAAAGTATTGGCTCTGGAGGGCCCTTTATTATTATTGTTTAAACAATCTTTTAATCAGTTGTTTCAAGAAGCTATTATGGATTTCAAGATAGTTATGGTTTGGCCTAGCTATATATTCTAGATGGTTGGTCAAATTATGGATCTTTTTGCAAAACTTTGTTTCTGAAAAGGGTGATAGTTAATTTTGTTTCCAACTACTGTGATATATGCAATACAGTTAATATAGTGGAGATCTAGGTGATCATGGACTTTGTGTTATGATTATTTGAATTCATGTTCTTCTTAAGTTGGATGTGTTTCTACTGATGTTAATGGTATTCATGTGTTTTGGTGGTTGGATGTTAATAAATCTTGCTCACTGCTTCGAATAGTCTATCTATTGATATTTCATTCAAGGTGGTGAATTCATGTGCGTATGTATTATATCTTTGATGTATGCTATGCAGTTGGAAATCTGTAAACTTCTAGAGTTAGAGTTATAATTGTAGATTTGCCTTTATATCTTTCTAGTTAGAAGCTCCACCTTTATCTTGCTTTCTAGTTAAAAGCAACCTCAAGTTTATATTCCTCAGAATATCTGTAGAAGGTAGTTGTGCCTTGTTAAATAAGCAGAGAGCCTGTGTAGAATACCAATATATTGAGCTCAACTGTTGATTACATTTGTCACTTGTCCGAGCATGAGTATATAGAGTTAGGTGACAAATCTGTTAACCAACACAAGGTTGATTTAGAATCTTGGTAATTTTAAGAGTTACTTGAATTTCTTGAGGACAAGCAATCTTGGGCAAGGCAGACTATCATGCCCCAAAGAAGATTATTATTAAACAAAGATTAATTATGCTTTTGGTTGATTTCACCATCGAAAGACAAAGGCACATATTATTTTATAAGTCTAATCACCCAAGTCTCTTCAAGTAAAGTGCAACAATCCTTTTAAAAATTAATACAATAAGGGGATGTGTTTAATACTTTGAGTATGTTTAAATATAAATGGGATGAATTAATTATGTGCAATGATTAATTATGTTAAGCAATCAATGTGTAATGAAGAGACACGATCTATAGGAAGAGCTACGTCCCTTGGCAAAGGACACGATGGTCTCATGAAGCTGCCACCATCGAGGTATATAAAAGGAAATAGATGTGACATCAAGGGGCATCTCTCATTCATTGATCATTTAGATCATTGAATATTACAATATGCATTCGATCTACAGAATTATATCTACTTATTCAGTCATAGAGACCATTAAGGACAGCAAAGGGATACATTGCAAAGTCTAAACTAAACTAGAAGTTCAATAAGAATCATTGTTAATATACATGTAGAAATAAAATAAGGAACATCAGGTTAGATCATTATTGACTATAAATTATCTTACTTATTTCATATTACTGTCATTTATGAAAATACAAAAAAAATATTTTTAATAAAACTGTCAATAGGGACAAGGAGGGAATAAGCACTGTGGAAGAGAACAACTAAAGGCACCCTTTACACTGATAGGTAGGGAGATAACAGAGCTAGTGGGGAACCCTACTATCCTGTGAAAGGGAGAGAATGGCTAAAGGCACCCAAGGGCAGAATTTTCTTCCTTGATGTCCATGTTTAGAGTTTATTGAAAAATTAAGGTTCACCAGTCAAAGAAGAATGGTGAGGGGACTATTTGGAGGAAGAACTGTTGACTAACAACACCCTGCCATGCCTCCCTATACTATCCTCTTCGTCAAAGAAGAATGGTGAGGGGACTGTTTGGAGGGAGAACTGACAACACCCTATCATGCGTACCTTTACCATCCTCTTCTATGACAGAATTTTGTAAACAAACTGAGTTAGCTGCATGGTAATGAATATATATCTCTCTATTGATATTGTTTATGAATTTAAATGCAATATAATCTTGCCTAACCCTAATGGTTAAAGATGTATATTTGTATATCTATATTTTGTAAATGTTTTCCTATGTTATGATTGTAGAACTCAAGTCCAAGAATTATGTAATTTTGAAGATATTCTAAGTAGTAAATCATAAACCCTAGACCTAACTTGTGGCATTTAAATTTCTAGGGAAATTTAGGTAAGGGACATTACAAACATCATTGGATTATATGTCTATTTATCTATTGATAACTAACATGTTTATAGGACCTAAATCAGGCTTATCTTGCTTCGAACATTAATTAGTAAGTTATAACCCTAACTATGTAAATTTGAATTTCTGGGGCAAGATTTAGGACAAAACTAAAAGGGGACACTACACATTGAACACTAGTTATATATGGGAAGATACACAATTTTGTGAGCATGACATAATAATTGTTTTATTTTCACCTTTTGGACAGAATCTCCACAAACATTCTTGCTACAACTGTTGCCTCCTAAATCTCTGCCATCAAACTAAATAAAAAATTCCTATGAAGAAGCCATATTTTATGAAAAGGTGTTTTTTTCCAAAAAACAATAATAATTATAATAATGGTGTCTTGGAAAAATTGAAATGAAACAGGTCTACTGAGATACAAACATTGAAATACTTATCACTACTACCATTTTATTTGTTTGGAAGTAAAACGTGACTTCAAAACCAATAATAAACATAAGTACGTAAACGAAGAGCAAAACTAAAATTGAGATGAATAACTTGCAGCTATGGTAGCAAAAAATTGATACGAAGACACTGGCATATCTATCCTTTTTTTATTCCAAGGCACTGAATGCTGTAACACAATAATAAAGAAGAATTTCATGTCATTTTTTTTGTAATGAGTGAAGGAATTTCCAATGCATTGAGACTGAGTAAATTGTTGAGAAGTGCTCTTTAAAATGTGAAGACTTCCATGCACCAACATTTAACTCAAGCGCTTGATCAAAAACTAAATCTCACATGTTTTTGTCGTGTGCCTTCTTTTACCTTGAAATGCTATCTTTAAGGAAAACATGCTCAGTGACAAGGAGACAACCCTCATCATCTACTTTGCTTTTCTTATGAGAGCCTGTCCACTCTTGTATGTCACATCGCAGAAGGTTAGGTTATCAAAGGCTAGGATTCAAGACACAAAATCCATCAAACTATCTTCCTTCAAGACACACACAACCAAAAATGATGGAAGAACATGGAGATTCATCTGATACCTTAAAAGTGATGGTCGAAGATGCTTTAAGAAAACAATACACAAGGAGATGATGAGCAAATTTTCCCAATTACTCCAACAAAATAGAGGAAATCAGTAACCAAAGAAAATAGAAATTGCATTCATTGGTTACACTCCTTTCAAAGTACAAGTGAATTTTGATGTCCCAAACTTTGAAGGAAAAATTGATGAAGATGCTATAGATGATTGGTTAAAAAAATACTTTTATGTGAACCACTTCTCTGATGTTGAGAAGATAACCTTCGCCCTCCTCAAAGTTGAACGCCATGTGAAACTATCATGGGAGACTGAGTGGGCATCTAGAGAACTCCTTGATTTGGATGATAGTCCCACATAGGAATATTTTGTGGAATACATCAACGAAGAATATTTTCCTGAAGATGCATATGAAGAAACATATATGTGGTGGCAGTTGCTTCGACAGAAAAAGGATCAATCCACTCAAGACTACACAAATACCTTCCATGCATTATCTGCCAAGCTTTTCATCCAAGATATGTAAAAACATCAAGTTTTAAAGTACCGTAGTGGACTGCACTGATATATTCAAACTAAGATGGCTTTCTTAAATGTTGAGACACTATGCACAACCTTCAATATGCAACAAAGATTGAAGAGAAATTCAAACAAAAGGGAAAAAGGGATTATGTGGCAAGCAAATCAAAAGGGGAATGCAATAACAAGTTTGTAGGAAAATAATCCACCAAGGGATTCTCCTCACAATCATCAACATTAGATTAAGGTGCTAAAGAGACACAAAAATACAAAGGTATGTGGTGTGAAATTCATAAAAGTCCTCGGCATAACACCAAAGATTGTTGACTTGCTAAGATACTAATGGTAAAGACACATGATGTAGAAAAAGAAGTTGGTGTATAAAAGGATGACTATGTTTAGATATCAGAATAAAATAAGGTGTAGTAACAATTTATTGTGACAATCAAAGTGTGATCTACCTAGCTAAGAACCTAGAATTTCATGCTAGGACCAAGAACATTGATGTACAATATCATTTTGTCAGAGATATGGTTGAGGATGGTAGGGTGAAGCTAGTTAAGGTGGAGACTTTGATGTGTTGTAGATTAATTAACTAAGCCTATGAGCATAGAAAAGTTTAGATAGTGTTCAAAGTCTATGGGCCTTTCAGTCCCTAGCAATTAAATCATCATATTGATATTGCCTTTTATCTTGCAAGATGTTCAAAAAGGGGAGAATGTTAGGAAAGGTGTCTCAAACTTGCAACTACAAAAGGTTACTATTCTTCCCAATTTTGGTCTTTTTGAATACTCTTTATCTTGAAGAATGGTTTAAAACATTCAAAGTTTCTAAAAGAGGCTAAAAATGGTAGTGCTTACTATTTTTAGTAAGACTACATTTAAGCATAGATGGACCTAAATTGTTTCCAAAAGGAGCAAAACTACCAAATAAACATCCTAGGTGATTTTGGACTCAAGATCATGCTTGTATTGCATAATAGTAAAGTTTTTATTTTTAAACTCCCCAAAAGTTTTGAACTCAAGTTTGAGGTGTTTAGAAGTCCCTAAATGCCTTGTAAGTTTTTTGTAACTAATGAAGTGGGCTATAGATTTATATACCTCTTCACGATCTTTCCAAAACATCAAACAATTCATCAATCAGACACCCGAATCAGAAGTTATGGCCTCTGGAAGTGGGGCCTCACATTTTGGGAAATGTAAAAAACATGTTTGACACTTAAAAGTGCTATAAATGGGAGAGTTACACATGTTGGTGTGTTATTTGGCACATCAAAAGGCATCTTTGATTGGAGATAATTTAGGTGCCACTTTTTGGTGGCTTTGGCTCAGGGTTTCGCAATTACCATTGACGGTTTACTATATTGTATCTCCTATATATCAAGAGCTTGAGATGGAGGTTGTGTGTGTGAGCCTTATAGATGTTGAGTTGCCTTTGTATTTCTAGTTTATTATACTCTTGTGAAAGCTTGCTTTGCAAGTATATTGTAATCTTCTTGATTCTTGAATAATATATTGGGCAACTTTTGGAGTGGGGTTTTTAGATGAAAGGGTTTCCTGACGTAATTATTGTGCTATGGTATGATTGCTATTTTTACTTATTTATTTATGATTTATGTAAGTATTGTAAAGATCCAAAAAAAATTGCATATCCCTCCTCTTAATATTAGTGTAGGAAGTTGTTCTGCTACCTTAACTTTCTTACAAGTCCAAACAATGATGGAAATTGGGGATCCTAGTGTCAAAATTGCACAAATTATTCATAGTACACAACAAACTTTCCTATTAGGAGGCCAAAAGGGGAAAGATCTAATGGAATAGGTCCTCTTGGAAATATAAACATAGATGACCCCTCCCACCACCACAAAACACCATTGGTAAACATCATGCAAATACAATTTCCAATAGATGAGGTTACCATGTCTATGGAAGAACAACCAAGCAAGAAAAGAAGGAAAATACATATTCCAAATGATTTGGGTGAAGAAGAAGAGGAAACTTCTGCAATACTAGTTGCTACATAGATGGAGTCTTCCATCCACATAGCTATGTAGGTAAGTATTTCTTCCTCTTTTTCCCTCCCCACTCAGTTCATTCCTGCTACATCACCAACCATAGTTATTGCATCTATTTAGCCAACCCCCACATCTTTTTCAACTCCCCTTCCCACTATATCATTTAACCAACCATTTGGAATGCCACAAATCTCTTTTCCTCCTCCTTTCCTTCACCATCTACCCCACATACATCAACCATCCCTCCATTTTCCTCATTTACACCTATAGTTTCCTCGCCTTTACCTTCAGAAATAGTTATGGTACCTTAGTGGCAGATCCAAATTCCATATGGGCTTCCTCAAGGAACCCCTTTTGCTTGAGGAATCATACCATCCCCTACAAAGTTCCACCACCAAATGTAAAGTGCACGGCAAGCATGCAAGGCCAAGACCAAAGCCAAAAGACAAAAGGAGGGAAGAGCCCTAGCTCAATAGCACATAAGCTCTTTAGATGAACCTGCATGATGATCCTTGATAGTTGCCCACATGGTCCCTAGTGTAGATAAACTACAAGAGTAGATGTACATTGAGGATTATTATATCTAAGAAATTGTGAAGGACCTCTCTCAAGCTTGTCCTTAAGACCAGGTAGAACTAATGAAGGAAAATTAGAAGTCTATTATGATAGATTTCCTCAGAGTAAGTAAAAAATTAGCAAGTGGGAGATAGAGCTCAATTAGATTAAGAATACCCTAAAGCAATTACGCAAGGAAGCCAAGGCTTAAGATCTTAAGGTGGATAGGTTGATTCATGAGAAACAAAAGATGATCTCCAAGGAGGCATTACTATAGGTAGAGATTGACAAAATAAAGATCACCCTAGAGGGATATAGATAAAGGATTTAAAATACCTAGGAGAAAGATAAAGAAATGTTAGAAGAGTTAACGTAGAGTTACAAGGTTTTAGCTATGCTAAGAAGCATGACAAAGTCATTTATGGCTCAATTACCTACTAAGGAAACACAACTGGAACATGTAAAAGCTAAAATACAGACTATCTAGTCCAAATGTCTCAAATAATGTGAATCATCAAAGACCTATATGCATCTCATTGGGTTAGAATCATCAAATCATGGTTGAACTTAAAGGAGCACTCAAGTTAATATCAATGGCCCAAAAGGTCATTGCACAAGTAAAGGTCAAAGTAGATCAAACACTTTAGGTCCTCACAACTAAAATATCTCAAGCCTAGGCCATCTTGGAGAAGCTATACAACCTACCCAAAGAGCCCCTTACAACAATAGGGGTGAATGATTAGTATGCAACAACAACCAAATTAGATCAAGTCAGAAGCCAAGAAAAGGCCACTTTAAGGTACAAGGCTTAGTTGGAGGAATTGGAGCAAATAGTGACAAAAATGAAGGGACACATTAACTCCCTAGTCTATTTGGGATTGCCCTCTCCTTTCTAAAATGATGAAGATGTGTTAGGAGAAGAAGAATATAAGGTGGCACTTCCAATAAAATAGGTGGACTAGACATCTTTTAAGGGTTCCATAAAGACACCAAGAATCATAGAAATTAAAATGATTTTGTAGCCAATCGCTTGACTGGAGCACAAAACAAAGTCTTTTGTGGAGAGATTGTAGAGTATCTCACATTGGGAGATAATTGACCTAAATAGATCCTTCAAAACATAAAAGAGGAAGGGATAACCTTCAAAAAATGTATGGGCATCCCTTCAGACTTCCCTTGGGGCTTTATGAGTTCAATTTCTCCCTTCTCATTTTTAAAATTGTGGTTTCTAAAGTTTTGAAGTCTAGGATTCGACGTGCATGAGTGCACTTCCCCGAGAGTCACCAAGAACTATAGATGTTGCAAATATGTGCCTAATCGGTGTTGTCATTGATGTCAACATATCCGTGTTGTCATTGGTGTCAACTGTATCCCATTATAGAAGACTTGTATGTTCAGGATATTGAGAAAATTAGCCTCTCCAGAAGAAACAAGTGAGTTACATATCTCTCTGTAAGAAACAATGAAGATAGTGTAGTTCAGTGAAGTAGATTTCTTCGCATTCCTAGTGAGATGAAGATTAGAGTCTGCGGACCAAAGGGTGTTGTAAAGGATTGTTTGAAATTGCTTCAATTAAGATTTGAGCAATTTGGAAGAAGAATTTGTGAAGTTATGGCCATTTGAGTAGAACGAGGTTTTACAGTTGTTCAGAGGTGATAGAAAATTGGTCCGAATTGATCTACATTGGAATATTATGATCTGTGGATCTAGAGGTGTGTTTGGGATGTTGGTGTGTATCCTCAACTCAAGAGGTTCGTGGTTTGGAGGTCCACAAGCAATCATTCTAGTATGATAGTCATGATAGTGAGAGTTCTTAAGTTCCAGGATGAAGATGCAAGTGTTTCTGGTAAAGTGAGGTGGTGCAGTTGTTCTTGTTAATTTCATTGTACTTATGGTGGTCTCTAGATTGTGTACCTATTGTGTTGGTGGTCCGCATTGAGGATTGAGCTTGTGGTTGAAGATTTATCCTTGAGTGTTGTTGTTCTTTCTAGTCTTAGCTGACCAGATGCTTTGTGTATGTTGCGGATGATCTAAGAGAGGTGCTATGAAGTGTGGCATGTTGTTCAAGGAAGATTTGGGTCCAAACTATGTTTGGCCAATAGTATAGTGATTCACATTAAGTCAAACATTTGTAGTGCCGACCTTGATGTTTATTCCAAGGTTGATGATGTTACAAGTATGGGCCTAACTGGTGTTGTCATTGATGTCAACATACTCCTGTTGCATTAATGATAAGGATTGGATGAGCTGTGTGTTGAGGATATTAAGAAAATTAGTCTCAATCAGGAACAGTGAAGAACAATGATGACAGTAAGGTAAAATTCCAAGATAGGATGAGGATCAGAGGATGCGGTTTAAAGGGTTTGTAGATATGTGTCTTAAGGTGGTCCAATAGAGATTTCAGAGGTCCACATGAAGATATGAAGAAGTTGTGGCTGCTCAAGTAAAACCGATTCCGGTAGGTGTTCAGAGGTGATAGAGTGATACAGACAGGTCTGGTGAGATCCAGAAATACATTATCCTATTCTACAGATTTGAGGGAGTGTTGAGGAAGTCTTTGTGAAATGTAAACTTGATTGGTTCATGGTTTGAAGGACCACAAGCATCTATTCCTTTGTGACAGTAATGACAAACTGTGTTCTTGAGGTTCTAGATGGAGAGAAGGATTTTAGTAAACAGATGAAGTGTGGATGTTCTTGGTAATTCAAGAAATCTTGTGGAGGTCTTTGGATTGTGTCCATTTCGTGTTGGTGGTCTGCATTGAAGTTGGAGCTCACAATTGAAGAATAACTTCTGGATGATGGAGTTCTTCCTAAGATTGGTCGACCGGATGAGTTACACATCCTGCGGATGTTCTTGTTGATGTTTGCCGACTTAGATGATCATTCCTAAGTTGATGTCTTGTATAAATAAAGGATTGCGAAGTCATTTCAAAGGTGTTCTAGTTGAGATGAGAGTGTTGTAGCAAGGAGGAGAGTGAAAGGCAGAGCAGAAGTATTCAGATTAAATGGAACTGACTCAAGCACGGTGAAGATGCTATTTTCTAGTTCAAGTAGGTGATTCTTATTTCTTTGTAGACAGTGTGTCTCTTGTAGGCAATGAGCCTCTTGTGAGCAATGTGCTCAGGTAGTGAGCCCTAATTGGCATGTGCCATTTTGTTCCTTTTATTCTTTTAACAAAGAATACAATCTTGGGTTAATCATCTTGTTGTTTTTCCCTTAACCGGGTTTTCCACGTCAAAATATTGGTGTCTCATGTGTTAATCTGTTTCTGCTCTTGATTCGTTGCAATATGTTTCCATGATTGATTTACTATTATACTATTGAATAACAATGTGGAGTTAAATGTTTAAATTGGAAGAAAATTTTGTACAACTAATTCACCCCCCTCTTAGTTGTCTGCCCTAAATCTAACAGATGAAGCATATAAATACATGTGATTGAGTTGTGGAAAATCATTCTTGCACGAAAATTATAAGATCCTAAGAAAGGAAGAAATGCAGAGTAGAGAAGAGGAAGAGCATAAGAGGAAGAGTAGTAAAGGATGAGGAGATAGTGAAGAAGTGTTTGGGGGTAGAGAAGAAGTGTTGTGCGCCTTAATGGAACTAACCTAGGCATGAAGAAGATGTTGTTTTCTAGTTCAATCTTTCTATGATAAACTTATAAATATTTCTTTAGGCAGTGAGCCTCTTTTGAGTAGTGAGCTCTGGGTAGTATGCTTGAAGGCAAGTGCCTTCCCATTTTTCTATTCTTTTAATAGAGAATAAATCTTGTGGGTTTTTCCCTTAACCAAGTTTCCACATAAAAATCCTAGTGTTATGTGTGTTGATTTTGTTTCTGCTCATGTTGTTGATTAGTGCATTCATGGTTATATCATTCATCTGTTAATAAGTGGTAAAGAAGTTTAATTGCAGCAAAGGATAAAAGTTTTTGTGACAACTGATTCACACCCCCTCTTAGTTGTCTACCCTTATTTCAACAATTAGTATCAGAGTCGGTTCCTCTAAAAGAAGCTTGACCACTTGAGGAGATCCAAGATGTGGACTTACAAGAAGGATAGTCTGAGATTTGAAGGAACAAATTACTCTCTTTGGAAGAGTTGCATGGAGTGCCACTTGTAATGCATGGGTGATGCTTATTGGTTAATAACTAAGGATGAGTATAAGCCTCTAGAGAAAGGTCCTTCAACTCCAGATGAACTCAAAGATGCTGAAAACAACATTCAAGCTAAAGAAGCTTTGTTGAGTGCCCTGACTGATACAAAAATGACAAATGTCTTGGAATTGAAAACTTCTCGTGAAATCTAGAAGAAGTTGGCAACTCTATATGAAGGTGATGAATATGTCAAATGTGCTAAGTTGTAGAACTTGAAGTGTAGGTATGAAAATTTGAGGATGAGTGAAGATGAAAACATCACTTCCTACATGCAGAATGTGAATGAAATTGTGTGTAGTATTAGGTGTGATGGTGGAAAACTGGAAGAATTAGAGATTGTTGGCAAAGTGCTTAGATCCTTACCTGCTTCATACAAACATAGAGTTTCTTCTATTAAGGAGATTAGGACTATGACAACTGTTACAAGGGATCAGTTAGTTGGCAAACTTTCAGAATTTGAAATGAGTGAGTTTGGTGATTCTCTTCCTACATTTGAATTTGCATTTAAGGCTAGTGTTTTTGGAAAGCAAACATTTGATCCAGGTGAAATCTCTTCAAGAAGACTAACCAAATTTGAGAAGGCAAGGAAGGATCTTGAAGAAGATGAATCGGAGCTTAAAGAACTTGAAGCTCTTTTTTCCAAAAGACTACCAAGAGGATCCGGTAAGTATGAAGGAAAGTTGTCTTTCAAATGTTTTTCTTGCAATAAGATTGGTCATTTTGCCTCAAGATGTCTAGAGAGGGTTTCAAAGCTAAACCCTAATAGACCTAGGATTCAGAAGAAACACTACTATGTCCAAGAAGTTGCTGAAGGAGTCACTGATGATGAATTTGATAAGGGAAGTACCTCAAGAAATGAATGAGTGTTCATTACCATCAAAGAAGAAGATTCAGTGCCTATTGAATCTACTAGCTGTGTGAATGTGGAAAGAGCTTTGGTTGCTCAGGTTGAAGAAAAGGATGAATGGGTAATTAACAGTGGATGCTCTCATCATATGATAGGTGATAAGAGTAAGTTTGTAAGTATGGAAAGGTATGAAGGTGGAATTGTGAAGTTTGGAGACAATTCAAGTGGTAGAATCCATGGTGGAGGATCCATCTCTCTTGATAGTAAGAATAACGCTAATGATGTTTTATATGTAGAAGGGTTGAAGCATAATCTTCTCATTGTTGGATAGTTGGTTGACAAGGGATATGATCTCTGATTCAAGGATGGAAAATGCAGAATTTTGGAAAGCTCTGAAACTAAGATTACATCTGGTACACAGACTAGAGGTAACATCTTTCATTTAAGTGGTACTAGTAAAAGTTGTTTGATTGCTCAAATTGATCAGAGTTGGCTATGGCATAGTAGAATGTGTCATGTAAACTTTGACAACATTGTCAAGATAAGTACTACTCAGGCTGTGAGAGATCTTCCAAAGCTTGTAAAACCTGTTGATAGCATGTGTAAGGAATGTCAGTTGGGAAAACAAAGTAGAACTACATTCAAGAGTAAAGAACAATCTTCAAGAGGATTGTTGGAACTTGTGTACACTGATTTGTGTGGTCTTGCCAGGGTTAGGAGTTTACAAGGAGATAGGTACTTTATGTTGTTGATTGATGATCACTCCCGGATGATGTGGGTCACTTTCTTGAGAGAGAAATTAGAGGCTCTTGATAAATTCAAAGTGTTTAAGGCTAGGGTGGAGAATGAGATTGGTGTGAAGATAAAGTGTCTGAGATTTGACAGAGGTGGAGAGTTACCTCCGGTGAGTTTAATGCATTTTGTGAAAAGCATGGAATAAGAAGACAGTTGTCTGCTCCTAGGACTCCTCAGCAGAATGGAGTTGTGGAAAGGAAGAACTAGACTATCCAAGAGGCTGCAAGAACCATGATGATGGAAGCAAATGTTCCACATGTCTATTGGAGAGAAGTTGTAAGTGTTGCTATCTACACTCTTAACTGGGTGTAGATCAAAGGTAATTTTGGTAAAACACCTTATGAACTGTGGTTTGGTAATGCTCCTTTTGTGAAATATTTTTGAGTTTTTGGTAGTAAATTCTATATCAAAAGAGATGAAGATCTAGGCAAGTTTGATGCAAGATGTGATGAAGGAATATTTCTAGGTTATTCTAATCAAAGCAAGTCATACCAGTGCTTTAACAAGAGATTTAAAAATATTGTTGAAAGTGCTAATGTCAAGGTTGATGAAAGCAATGAGAGACTTTCAAGGTTTTGTGGATATAAATCAGATGACCAAAATGAAAGTCCAAATGAAGGAAAGCAAGTTTATTTTACTCCAGAGAATCCAATGTCTCAAGAAGTTAATGTAGATGTTGAGGAACAAGTTCAAGAATTAGAAGTTGAAGAAAATCCCAAAACTCCCATGTATGTAAGATTGAATCATTCTGAAAATTAGATCATAGGAGATAAAAATAAAATTGTTCAAACTAGAAGAAGAATTGCTGAAGAACAAGAGGAGTATTGTCTGATTTCAAAGATTGAACCAAAATTAGTGAATGAAGGTTATAATGATGAAAGTTGGGTAAAAGCAATGGAAGAAGAATTAATGCAAATTGAAAAGAATCATACTTGGGATCTTGTTCCTAGACCTAAAAGCAAAAATGTAATTGGAACTAAATGGGTCTTCTGAAATAAATTGAATGAAGATGGTGAAGTTGTGAGAAACAAAGAAAGATTGGTGTCTAAAGGTTACTCTCAGGTAGAGGGAATTGATTTTGAAGAAACTTTTCCTTTAGAGGCAAGAATTGAAGCATTCAGATTATTTCTTGCCTTTACTGCTTACAAAGATTTTAAAGTCTACTAGATGGAGGTCAAGTCAACATTCCTAAATGGAGAGTTGGAAGAAGAAGTCTACATTGAGAAACTAGAAGGATTCCAGTTGTCTGATCAAGAAGATAAGGTCTGCAAATTGAAGAAAGCATTGTATGGACTTAAACAAGCCCCAAGAGCCTGGTATGCAAGATTAGATAAGTATTTGCTAAAGTTAGACTTTAACAAAGGCACTGCTGACAGTAATCTTTATTTCAAAATTGATTATGAACACATCTTGATTGTTGAGGTATTTGTTGATGACATCATCTTTGGTGGAAATGAGAGTATGTGTAAAAAATTTGTTGATCAGATGTGAAGTGAATTTGAGATGTCTATGCTTAGTGAAATGAATTTCTTCTTTTGTATGCAAATCATTAAGTCAGAAAAAGGCATCTTCATATCTCAGTCTAAGAATGTGAAAGGGTTGTTGAAAAAGTTTGGAATGGAGGATTCAAAACCAGTAAGTACTCCTATGGTAACCAGATGCAAGTTGAGTAAAGATGATGATTCTCCTAAGGCAGATTAGAAAAGGTATAGATAAATGATTGGAGAACTGCTTTATCTGACTTTTACCAGACTTGATATTATGAATGTAGTTGGCATTGTTGCTAGATTTCAAGCTAATCCTAGAGAATCTCATGTTGTAGTAGTCAAAAGAATTTTCAAATATCTGAAGGGAACATCTAATTATGGCTTATGGTATCCTAAGGGTGATGATTTCACTCTTCATGCATATACAAATGTTGATTGGGTAGGAGATGTGGATGACAAGAAGAGTACTAGTGGAGGTGCATTTTTCATGGGAAAGAGATTGATTTCTTGGTTCAGGAAAAAGATGGAGGCAATATCTCTGTCCACTGCAGAGGTAGAGTATGTAGTAGAAGCAAGTAATTGTACTCAAGTTTTGTGGATGAAGCAAATGTTGAAGGCTATTAGAGTTGTGTTTGAAGAGATTGTTACAATCTTTTGTGATAATTCAAGTGCAATAAACATTTCAAAGAATCTGGTATTGTATTCAAAGACAAAACATATATCCATCAAGTTTCACTTTTTGAGAGAGAAGGTAAATGAGAATGAATTTAGATTGGAGTTTGTCTCTTCAAAGGATCAAATTGCAGATATCTCCACTAAGCCTCTACCTAAGGATACTTTTGAGTATCTCAGAGTGATGCTAGGGGTTATTACCCCTCTTGTTCAGAACTAAGGTGCACTAAAGTGGATCAATGTGGTGGAATTCATAGTCATATCGTGTGATCTAGATTGGTGTTAAGGAGTTGCTACTCAAGGGGAGTAGTCAGTATGCTAATTCTGGATTAAGAAACAAAAAGAGGAAGAGATGATTGCAAAAATGTGCCCTTTGCCATTGATGTCAAAGGGGGAGAGAAGTCATGTGAAATACTTGGAAGTAAGTAGTTGATGGTGAAAGGGGGAGCAGTAAAGAAAATGGTTGTAGGTGTGATAAGAGAAAGGGGGAGAATTTCTTGTCTTGATGGTTGAAATAGTTTTTTGTTGATAACTGAGGGGGGGGTGAATCAGTTATCTTAATTATTTAACTTTCAGTGCTTCTTTTTAACTAGTGCAGAATCAGATCATACATGCAGTTATAACAATGAAAGAAGAAATAACTTCAGTACACATGACACAATGATTTTGACGTGGAAAACCCGGTTAAGAGAAAAACCACGGGGTGATTAACCCAAGATTTTATTCTGTCAAAAGAATAGGATAGTACAAAATGGCACTTGCTAATTAGGGCTCACTACCTGAGCACACTGCTCACAAGAGGCTCACTGCCTACTAGAGACTCACTATCTACAATATACAAGAAGATAACATATTACTTGAACTAATGAGAAGCATCTACACATGAAGAGGTTCAGTTCTGGTTAGGCTCAATACACTGATCTGCTACACTTCATTCTTGCTCTGATTAGCTACTGTTTGTTCTATTACATTTCAGACCTGTCTTACTATCTTCACACTATTCTTCTACTTTTATTCTCACCACACAACACACCATACACACCTTCACATCTAAATCCATCTTGTATATATATCCGCACAAGTGATTTCAACACTTTTCTAGTCAGCATCCGGAATAGTCAATATTATCCCAAACTCTGGTCTGTCAGCTGAATCCTTGCATACCAAGTAATGTGGATCAAGGATATGCTTGTAGAAGTCTTCAATCATGTTGGCCAATCATGAATGATACCACAAGAAACTTAGTCATTAGCAATATCTCTTCCGGATTTGGGTCTGACACTCTACCGGTACATTTCTTCCTTTGTCTACTCTGCCAGACAGGAACCCACCACTCAAGTGCTCATATCTCTTCACCCTTCCTTCACTGGAGGCTAAATCCTTGGAACATATTAGTTAAGGTACTCCTCTTCACTTCCCCAAATCTGTACTTCGCTGAGACACTTCCTCTGAGAAATCTGGACCTGACTGTCAGACCTTGCTGACTGCTCTGTTCTTGCTTACCGGATCATAACACTTCTTCAATCTGACTTCCAGTAGAGATACATCATGTCCTACGGATGTGTGGGATTAACTTTGTTTCCATCAATGACAACATTCATGAATCCATATAGTGTCTCTTGCCAACAATCTCCCCCTTTGGCATTGATGGCAACACTTAGTGAAAAATGACTAAGTGTCGCACTATACTCCCCCTTGGCTGATGCTCTATCTTTATGTACATTTTCTAGAGCTCCCCCTTAGTTGGATTCCTCATTTTTCACTGCTCCTCACTCCCCCTTCGACATCAATGGCAAAGGGTGGGGTCCGCACACCAAAATTTTCAAAACTTAATCTATACTTAGTCGCATAACTATATCATCCAGTTGTACTTTACATATACTTTAGTATATCTGCAAAATTGTTTTTCAATTATACAACTTCGGTTGCCCAACTCAGCTTCATCCTATCCAAAATTGATATGTGACCACTCAACAGGAATGCAAAAGCTTTTGTCTTCTTCAGATCTGTCGGATCATTTGTCTTTGCTGTGGTTTGAGCATTACTTAGGGCCTCATGCATGGCCTCCAACTTAGGAATAATTATTCTCCTAATTTCATTTAACCTAGTAATTCTATTTTTCTTTTCTTTCTCAAGCTTCTTAATTTCATTCAAGACTACAATAGTCTGACATTCTTGATTTACTATGGATGAGGTAAGTGGATCAAAATTTTGAGAAAGTTTTGTTAGTTTGATCTCCTGTTCTTTCATTTTCTTCTCAATCTCCACTATTGCTTTGGACCATGATAGACAAAATTTATGCATTTCCCCACCATCTTTAAGAGCATTTTCTAAGCTCTTGATCCCTATATCCATATTTCTTCTATCATTTGATATTATACTTTGTACTTCAGAGAATCTTTTATACAAAAACTCTTTCCAGACCTTTTCTTTAGCTAATTTCTCTAAAGACTCAAAATGAGTGCTGACTGAACTAACAAGAAACCTAAGATTACCTGATGAGGAAGCTGAGGAATCCTTCAGAAAGGATGGAATGATCTTTTCAAGCACACCGGATGCAGCTTCTATAAGCTCACAGTCTTCCATGTGAGACTTCAGGAGTTTTTCTTTGGCCTTTGCTTGAGTGAAGGAGGCTAGCTTCATGGTCTAAACCGGGGAAAGGGAATCAAAATTGAATGGACCTTGAATAAGTTCTGATTCATCAAATTCCATCATTTCTTTAGTTAAGAAGTCCTTGACAGTTTCTGTAGTGTCTCTTGCCGGAGATAGAGTTTTCTTTTCTTCTACAGTCTTAGTACTGTCATCTTCTTTTTCTTTCTCCTCTATTCTTTCCTCTCCTTTGGATCTAGAGTCAGCAGGGGAAACCAGAGGAGTGATGTTTGTTTGTTTATGGGCCTCCTCTTTCGTAGCAGAGGATTCCAAGTCCTTATCTTTTTCTTCACCAGTGTCCATTACTTCTTCTTTCATTGCCTCAGTAGATTCTTCTTCAACACTTGTAGCCGAGGGATCAACACCCACGTCCTCTATAATAGGAATGTTGAATCTTTTGTATACATTCTGGAGGATCTCTTCTATCTGTTTTGCTACTTTGTTAGTTTCTCCGAGCATAAGTTGTTTCATTCTTGCTTTGCTCCAAAACTGATCCTTGCAATCTTTGAAGATCATATTCATTTGCTTTGAGTCAATTGAAGGATATAGTTGAATGGCTATCTATTCTCGGATCTCTAGATCTTTTTCCATAGCATTATTCTTTCTTATTTCAAACTCTTTCTCTAGGCTTTTGGGAATAAGAGATATAATTTCAATAAAAGCCTTATTGTAGATATTCGGATACTTGACTGCTACTTCTTGCAAGATCTTTTGGTCAGGCTCATTATAATCATCATAGAATTCAGCCATTGGTTGAAGGTTTCCATCCACAGTAACTGATTTGATGACATCATCTAATGATAGAGTGGGCTTTTCAACAAACTCTACTGCCTCTGCCTCCTTGGTTTCACTGGATACTTTCCTTTTCTTTTTCATCTTCTTGATTTCTTCATCAGATTCTGTCTCTTCTTCATCCTTTTGACTTGTGTAAGACCTTGTTGCCTTTTTCTTGGTTCTCTTTTCACTTTTACTGGATGATTTTTCTTCTAGTTTTGATGCCTTGGTACTTTTAGCAGTGATAGGTGCAGAGCTCCTAGAAGATCTGGTCTGGGAGGAGGATTCTACTGGAACACTTTGCTTTTCTACCTCTTTCTTCTCTTTCTCAATCCTTTCCATCTTTTCCTGATTGGCATCAAGCGCCTCTTTTGAGATGTCATAACTTTTGGCAACATTTTCTACTTCTTTTCTTACCTTTTTCTTCATCTTCGGTTGCCTTAACTCAACATGGTTCTTCACACTCAATTCTTCAAAGGTTCCAAACCTTTCTACCTTGGGATCCTTTGGTTGACTTAGCATGTGTTGAACATGCATCTTTGTAATTTGCTCGTCCACCTCATACCCCATTGGCATGATCCACACTATTCTTGGTTCCACTGCCTCCATTAGGCATTGATCAATCTCTACCATAAAACATATAGTGTCTTTATACTTTTCAACTAGAGATTGAGGAATTCTCTCTCTAGCTTGCATCATGTTTTGGAAGTTTTTGAAGAAACCCCAGAGAGTTGTGTTTTGTGCTTTGTCATCACCAAGTCCATGCAAATAATCCTTGATTTGGATAGCTACTGGTCTATCATTCTGCCACACCCAACCACTGGATCAGAGAAGCTCATTCATAAAGTAGAAGAACAAGCACAGTATCAACCCACCATACTTGAAAGAATTCTTCTTATCCTTCTTGTTCTTTTGCAGGTTTTCCATGAGTTGGTTTAGAAGGAGCTCACAAAGGTCATAGTCTGTATTTTTTCTCAAAATTTCATAAGCAGTGTAGATAGTAGTTCTAGGTACTAAATTCTCCCTGCTAGAATGATATATCTTGTAGCTGATGATCATAGAGGAAAACTTGATATCTGGATCAGTGATATCTTCTATTGTCATTGCCCTTTTATCAAACCTTGATTTGGTAGCCTCACTCACAGTTTGGTTTTTGATAGATTTGAGAACAGGTATCCCACCGAATGAGTGCAATCTAGTAACTACCCTAATAGCATCTTTTGTGATCTTGACTGGTCCATTTAACCACATGAAGTTGTCATGCATTCTACTCAAGACATACTAGACCCATTCATCCTCAGCAAAATAGGGGAAATGTATACATTGTGCAAAGTGCTTGTCTCAGAGGGCCTTGTATTGGGGTTTGAGCTTAAAGGAATCATCTATTAGTTGTTTGTGGTAGATATCCCTCAATTTGAACTCTCCAAATTCTTCAATGTTGGCATGAATGTAAACCCTAATATCTTCTGTATGCAAGACACCATGCAGAACACTAGAAAATGCTCCTAGGGGATCTACTTCCAAGGATTTGTAGGGATGTTTCTTGAATTTGGGGCGAGACCTATCGGTGATCTTCACAATATTAGAAGTGGCCATCTTATAAAGGATTCAATGATAGATTTCAAGAGTGGAGAATACCTCTTATGCCTTTAGGGTTCACAGAATGAACTGAAGAGATCACCGATTGACTTGAATTCTGCGATTGATCCTTGAAGTAAACTTGTTTACAGATCTCTTTTCCTTTTCTTCTCAAGTGTAAATGTGTAAATGACGAGCATATGAGCCCTTATATTTCTAAGCAAACCCTAATTCTTCATTGTAATAAATGCATAACTTAAGTTATTCCGGTTGCTCTTGTTTTTTCTTAATCTGAGATAGATCTCATTCCGGATCACTATCATATGTTTGGAGTTATCCTTGGTGATTAATAATGAACTTTCTTACTTTCCTCAACCATTTGATTTATCCATAGATCAGGATGTCTTAAATTTAGAATCACACCAGACCAAACTTGTGAAAAACCTGCTTTTACTGGAAGATTGTTAAACCGGATCTATCTGAAAGGATTAGACTCATTAAATATTCATGTAGATCTTCCAAATCTTTTCCATGGCTTATTTAGGTGTTTCTCTAAAAACCCTTTTATCTGCAACCTTTCATGTGCCAATTTTAGGCACCAATTGACTGGCTGGGGGAATTGGTTTTTCTTTTGTTACTCCCCCTGAGCTGGAGCCCATCTACTCAATTTTCGAAAGGAATATCAGCAGCAGATTCTAGTGCGGATCCATTCTCAACATTCTCTACACTTTTCTTTATCCAAATCTTGTTCATCTCACTTTTAACTTCATCCGTATTCATTTTTCTTTTTCCTTTGTTTTGATTCTGATTATGATGCACCGGCCCCTTTTGTCCTGATTCTTACTTCTACAAAATTTGGCAATATGACAAGATCTATTGCAATTGTAGCAAACAACATTTCTTTACATATTTGATTGATATTCTCTTGATCTACATTGATTAGCCATATGTCCCATTCTATTGCATGCAAAGCATCTACCATTGAATGAATTGCTCATTTGCCTATATCTACACTCATGAGATTTGTGACCATACCTTTTGCAATTGAAACACTATCTGGAGAAGGATGTAATAGTTTGATTCATTCTTCTTCTACACTGATTTTCTTTATGACCAAAATTATTGCAGTTGTGGCAGTATCCATTGAAGGCTGGATATCTTTGAGCATTTGGTTGCCTTACTAGAGATCTTCTAGGCCTGTTTCTTGGATTTTCTGATCTAGAGTTCTTCTAACCAGATCCAGAGCTTTCACCTTTTTCATACCCCAAGCCACGCTTGTCATCTATCCTCTTTTGGCTTTCAAGAAGAACTTCAAGTTGAGTAGAGCTTACCTTGAATTTCTCTTTATATTCATTTGCTATTTGAAGATCCCTTTTGAGAGTGTCAATCTGATTCTCAAGTTGTTCTTCCTTTTCTTTAGCTTCTTCAAGATCAGATTCTAGATGCTTGATTATTCTATCCATATTGTGACAGTCTTCAGATTTCTCCTTGAGAGATTATCTTAGGTTATCTCCAATTTTTCTTTTCTCTTCAATTTCTTGGGTGAATTTCATGACATCTGATTCCATTTCATGTCTTATCATAATGGTCTCTTTTAATAACTTTTCACATAGCTTGGTTTTCTCCTTCAGATCTTCATTTGTATCTTTGGCTTCACCTTGACTTGCCAATTGCTGAAGTAGATCCTTTCTCTTTTTCATAGAGAGACTTAGTTTCCTTCTTAGTTCACTTATGAAATCATCAGCCTGTTTGAGTCTTTCCTTTAGTTCATTGACTTCATAATTAGATTGCTCAAGATCATCTAGGGCAGACTGGAGTTGTTGCCTCATACCATACATATCCATTTGAATTCCCAGATCTTCCTCAAGCTGTTAGGCTCTGTTTGGAGGAACTTGGCTCTGATACCAATTGTTGATAACTGAGAGGGGGGGTGAATCAGTTATCTTAATTATTTAACTTTCAGTCCTTCTTTTTAACTAGTGCAGAATCAGATCATACATGCAGATATAACAATGAAAGCAAAAATAACTTCAGTACACATGACACAATGATTTTGACATGGAAAACCTGGTTAAGGGAAAAACCACAGGGTGATTAACCTAAGATTTTATTCTTTGTTAAAAGAATAGGATAGTACAAAATGGCACTTGCCAGTTAGGGCTCACTGCCCAAGCACACTACTGACAAGAGGCTCACTGCCTACAAGAGACTCACTGTCTACAAGATACAAGAAGATAACATATTACTTGAACTAATGAGAAGCATCTACACATGCAGAGGTTTAGTTCTGGTTAGGCTCAATACACTAATCTACTACACTTCATTCTTGCTTTGATTAGCTATTGTTTGTTCTATTACATTCTAGACCTGTCTTACTATCTTCACACTGTTCTTCTACTTTTATTCGCACCACACAACACACCATACACACCTTCACATCTAAATCCATCTTGTATATATATCCGCACAAGTGATTTCAACACTTTTCTAGTCGACATCTGGAATAGTCAATATTATCCCAAACTCTGGTCTGTCGGTTGAATCCTTGCATACCAAGTAATGCGGATGAAGGATGTGCTTGTAGAAGTCTTCAATCATGTCAGCAAATCATGAATGATACCTCAAGAAACTTAGTCATTAGCAATATCTCTTCTGGATTTGGGTCTAACACTCTGCCGGTACAGTTCTTCCTCTGTCTACTTTGCCAGACAGGAACCCAACACTCAAGTGCTCATATCTCTTCACCCTTCCATCACTGGAGGCTAAATCCTTGGAATCTATTAGTCAAGGTACTCCTCTTCACTTCCCCAAATCCACACTTCACTGAGATACTTCATCTGAGAGATCCAGACCTAACTGTCGGACCTTGCTAACTGCTTTGTTCTTACTTACCGGATCATAACACTTCTTCAATCTAACTTCTAGTAGAGACACATCATGTTCTGCGGATGTGTGGGATTAACTTTTTTGCCATCAATGACAACATTCATGAATCCATATAGTGTCTCTTGCCAACATTTTTCACATCATATGTTACCATCAATGATAAAGGGGGAGATTGTTGCAAATATGTGCCTAATCAGTGTTGTCATTGATGTCAACATATCCATGTTGTCATTGGTGTCAATTGTATCCCATTCTAGAAGACTTGTATGTTGAGGATATTGACAAAATTAGCACCTCCAAAAGAAACAAGTGAGTTACATATCTCTCTGTAAGAAATAGTGAAGACAGTGCAATTCAGTGAAGTAGATTGCTCTACATTCCCAGTGAGATGAACATCAAAGTCTGTGGACTAAAGGGTGTTGTAAAGGATTGTTTAAAATTGCTCTAGTTAAGATTTGAGGGATCTACATGAAGATTTTGTAAAGTTATGGCCATCTGAGTAGAACTGGGTTTCACAGTTGTTCAGAGGTGACAGAGTGATAGAAAATTGGTCTAAATTGATCCACATTAGAATTTTATGATCTGTGGATCTAGAGGTGTGTTTGGGATGTCAGTGTGTATCCTCAGCTCAAGAGGTTCATGGTTTGGAGGTCCACAAGCAATCATTCTAGTATGGCAATCATGATAGTGAGAGTTCTTAAGTTCCCAGATGAAGATGTAAGTGTTTCTAGTGAAGTGAGGTGGTGCAGTTGTTCTTGTTGATTTCATTGTGCTTGTGGTGGTATATGGATCATGTGCCTACTATGTTGGTGGTCCACATTGAGGATTGAGCTCGTGGTTGAAGATTTGTCCTTGGGTGTTGCTATTCTTTCCAGTCTTGGCCGACTAGATGCTTTGTGCATGTTGCAGATGATCTAAGAGAGGTGCTATGAAGTGTGACAAGTTGTTCGAGGAAGATTTGGGTCCTAGCTATGTTTTGGCTAATAGTATAGTGATTTGTATTAAGTCAGACATTTGTAGTGCTGACCTTGATGTTTATTCCAAGCTTGATGAAGCATATAAATACGTGTGGTTGAATTGTGGAAAATCATCCTTGTGCAAAAATGATAAGATCCCAAGAAAGGAAGAAAGGCAGAGTAGAGAAGATGAAGAGAAGAAGAGGAAGAGAAGTAAAGGATAAGGAGATAGCGAAGAAGTGTTAGGGGGAAGAACAGAAGTGTTGTGCACCTTAATGGAACTAACCTTGACATGAAGAAGATGTTGTATTCTAGTTCAATCTTTCTGTGATAAACTTATAAATATTTATGTAGGCAGTGAGCCTCTTTTGAGCAGTGAGCTCTAGGCAGTGCACCTAAAGGCAAGTTCCTTCCCATTTTTCTATTCTTTTAATAGAGAATAAATCTTCTAGGTTAACCCCACCATGGTTTTTCCCTTAACCGGGTTTCCACGTAAAAATCCTGGTGTTATGTGTGTTGATTTTGTTTTTGCTCATGTGTTGTTGATTCATACATTCATGGTTATATCATTCATCTATTAATAAGTGGTAAAGAAGTTTAATTACAGAAAAGGATAAAAGTTTTTGTGACAACTAATTCAGACCCCCTCTCAGTTGTCTACCCTTATTTCAACAATAGAACACTTTGGTTCTACATTTTTTGGGTCAGGTAGATCAATATTAGTCTCAAATGCACCTGTGATCTAATAAGGTGGAAAGGCAAACACCATCATTTTTGAACCACTATCTATATTGAATCAAATAGACATGAGCCTCCAAGTTGAAATGACACTTCTTTCCATGTGGAAGGGTATTGGAAGCCATTAGAGTTGCAAAAAGGAAGGGATCATTGGTAAGTGCCAAAACACCAAGTGTCTCAAGTATCACTAAGGTAGGCTCGGGCATTAAAAGTTTTAAGTAAAACCAAAGGTTGCGATTGAGGCTAGGTGTTGTCAAGGCACAAGTTGATACTTTGACAAGGCCATAACCATTTAAATAAGTACCAGGATGCCAAGTGTCTTGACTATTAGCTAAAGGAGGGACCAATACCTCAAAGACAAGCACCATATGAAAGCCTATGCTCACACACAATTTCAAGGTTGTAATCCTAGCACAATAATAAGATGTGCCATGCCACCATCTAATACAATAACTTACAGAGTCAATCCAAAGAAAAGGATCCTTCCCAAGACATACAACATGGCTCAAACAAGAATCCAACGGCTGGCAATTTGATGAAGAACCTTTCAACATCAGGGGGAACAATGTGCCAATGACTGATAGATGAAATAGAAGACCTTTAAGTCTTGTCATAAAGGTACAACACTACCCAAGGTTCTGTTAGGTGTCTTGATAGTACAAGGAAATATCAATGTGATGGTTGAACTACTTGCACATTTCTTAATAGGCTTTTAATGTCACAAGTTGGTGCCATCAATTTTTAGCAACGAAGGGTGGCCAAGTAAGAGAAATTCAAGGCTATACTAACAAAGGTAGCTATAGAAGACATTTTCTATTGACTTCATTTTTGGGGCAATTAGATTTCTATAAAATGCATCAGGCACCATTATATTGAGGGGTTAGAAAAAATTAACAAGTTGAGCAATGTATATTCTTTGAGCCAAATCAAACTACAAAAGGAGAATCAATAAGCTTTCAAGCCTTTGTGTATGCTCTTCAAGAGCATAAATTGAATGTTTTATTATTATGCCTTCATGCCTTTTCTAACTTGTTCTCTATTTACCAATGAAGAAGAAGTGATGCCTTGTGCTTATTTATGTGCCTATTGACTCTTTCTTTCAAGCTTAAAATATTGATTTTTTCCTTTCTTTTTAGTATCAATGAATGATGTTAGTAGGTGGTTTGAAATAACACTCCTTTAAGCTCTTGGAAGCCATTAAATAATGTTGTAAGTTAAACAAGAAAGCACTATACTTTTATTGCATCAATCCAAGTCTTATTTTACGGCACATCATCTTAGGATAGATTTCCTTTTAATTTTGTCTTTTCTCTTTCCTCTTTTCTAGCATTTCAAAGGAATTAATGAGAATCTTAAGAATAGTTGGCTTCCAAAATCTTAGAGGTTATCCTTTGATTCATCAGACAAGTCCCATTACTTTGGTGGTTTTCTATGGAAAAGATTCAATTCCTACGTATAGACAACAAAAACCATCAACAATATCTACACATCCTAAACTATTAATCTAACCATGAATACTTGTGGCTATGTCTGGCATACTCATAAAAAAACTGTTACTAAATTTTGTTCACACTAAATATAGTTAGACCTAATTGCAATTGTTTCAGGAAGAGTAAAAGAAAGCTTTTGAAGTTGTTGCATTTAGTGAATTTTTTATGCAAACATATGCAAGCTATAGATCTGATGATGAAAGAAATGATGAACACATGATAAAATTAAATATCCATCATTGCCTAAGCAATTTGGTTGTTGAACTTGTTGATAGTAGATTTTCAATCCTCATCTTCAACTCTAGTTGTATCAAGTTAACCTACAAAAAATTGGGAAAAAACCTGTAAGAGCTCTGGATATTTAAGATTATTATATGCTTTTATCAAACAGACATATCAACTTGTCACATCATGCATTTCATATGAAAGATCAAATCAGACATGTGCCATAAATCAGAATATCATGAAGAGGATCAATCAACCCCATAAGGTATGTGTTTATGCTAACTTGTTTGTTCACTATGCCCCACAAGGGTTGAGCCCAGCATGTCTAAGAGAAGCATTTATGCTTCATACACATAAGCAATAAAGAGAAGTACAAGGACAGATTCAAGCTAACATTATCCTGTAGTTGTTCACAATGAACATAACCTATAGATACAATGTATGATCAAAGAACTTATAGCTAAATTACATATTTTGTTCATTGATATGATATAGAAATGATACAACTTATTTCAATATGTCAATCGGCCATCAAATGCTAAATTTCAATAATATACAAGAGCCAATGATACTCTAAAATCAACATCTTTATAGTATAGATCTGATATAAGCAAATGATACTATTACTGAAACAACTTAAAATCAAAGGCCAATCATGTATTCAAGCTATTATTCATAATAAGCAACAAATGATAGTCAACTGGGACTATAGGGACAATCATTTAATTAAGAGAAAAGTTAGCCAAGAATATAGAGGGTCAACCCTCACAAAATTAAGAAGTCATATGACTATTTTTAACAAGCCATCTACCAAACAAAGTTTCAAAATGAAGATTGAAAGCTCTCAGCATGCAAGATAGATACAGAGAGGTACTGGCATGAATAGGTTAGAAGGATTGATGGATGATTTTCCAGTATGAGCAGTCTTAGATAATGAAGAACAACCACCAAGGGAAGCATCAACAAAAAGAGATAGGGAACAACAATAGATTATCATGAAAATGGTATCATCATTATCATAGCTATTAGTGAATATCATATATGAATCAGTAGAAATAGTGCAAGAATTTCTTTCACCATTAGACAATCAACAAGAACAACAATTAGCACTGCTATGCAGATTTCTAAGAGCAAAGATAATTATAAATAGTGATAAGAGTCCTAGAACAATGATAAAGACTGTCAGAAGAAGAACAATCCTATAAGGAACTGATAGATGCCAAAGAAATGTTTAAGAAAGATCATGCAAAGATCTACAAAACAAGACAATGCATTATATATTCATTTTCTCAAGTCAGAGATAAGGGTTTCATATTCCTTACAAGCACATGCAGAGGATAGAGTTTATGAAGTAGTGACAGTCCTATCAAGCCAATATTCAAGACAGGACAAGAAGCTAACTTAGAGATGACAGTCAAGAAAAAAGTCCATTAGAGGCATGAGTACAGTAGCCATGAAAAGTTGTTTTGGGCAGATTACGAATAGAACAAATATTTACTTCTTATTGTGAATAGAATGTAAAATTGTTGTTAAAAGTATGTTTAGGCAATAAGGATAAATAACAAACCTATAACAGGCATAAAGGGAGCAATGTGCAATCAAGAGAGTTATTCTATAAACCCTAGTAGGGTTACTCGAACATACACAAAAGCATATTCATATTGATGTCTATGGAGGTCAAAATAGTACAGTTTTCACCATTGTTTTCCAGAGAGACTATCACATAGTGCAGAGAGCCACAAAAGAGAATATCCATCTAAAGACCTATAAAGAGTTTCCCACAGAAATGAAGCATTGCTAGAAAAGTGTTCTAATCATTGTATGAAGATGAAGGCAATGGTGACAGCTAGAGAATAGATCTACAAACAAAGCTAAGGGACATTCAATTAGAGACAGTGAGGGCAGACCATCGTGATGACTTATGAGCCAGAATCACTGCATCCTGAAGAGGTTGAGTAGGTAAGACCATCTAGTCATCATACAAAGGTAAAAGAATTATATTCTGCTATGGCCATCAGAATAAGGAGTTCCTGCATTTATAAATGAAATACCCATTTCAAAACCCTCATTTCTTTTTATATTTTGGTAAAGATGAACACCTACAGGAAGCAAACTGGAGAAAAGATAGCCATAGCATGGAGGAGTATTCTGTATACATAAGAATGAAACCCTCATTTCATAATTAAAAAAACCTTGAGTTTTTGCAAGAAGACAAAGAAAGAATGCTATAGAACTACATGTAATGCCATGGCCATGACAGAAAGAGAGGTTTTTATCAAAAACAAAAATACCCATATCTTTTCTTTGCAAAGAAACTCTATCTTTTACAGGCTGCCATGTCAAAGAATACATAGTAAAAGGGAAGAGAAACTCACTGGTATATTTGCAGAGAGTAGAGATTCATGGACATGACCACATTGTGAGGATTTCTCAAAAAAATTTATCACAGTTGCAAGTTCAACACAAAGAAACCAAAGAGCAAATGTCAAAGAATTACAAAGAGGAAAGTGGAGGTATGGCCATGACCATTTGAGAAAAACTGCTACAAAAAGAAACACAAATGCCAGTCAAACTCAAAGACACCATACTCACCAATATCTATTATCTTCTTCTCATTCAAGAAATGCAAAGAAATCAACCTTAGAGAGCCTAGGAGAAGCCAAGAGAACCATCAAACCCTAATTACCATGGAAGAGTTGCAGAATGACTGATAGGAGGAAGACAAAATGAAAATGATTCAAAGTTAAGGGTTTCTTCACTCCTTTGATCGAATCTTCTTTTCTTTCTTTTTGATATTGACTTAGAAAATAATTATCATTGCATTATCTAAAACCTAATCGATTCAAAACCTCAAAAGATATGCTTCCTAATCATCACTTGAAGTGGCTGACAAACCTTGCCACTTATCATTTTTATTAAAGTCAAAAGGTGGTCAACGATTAAAAGGTAAGGCTTATGCCTATTACAAATTCAAATAAATCCTTTTACCTTGGAGTCGACTATTATATAGTCGAGAGATGACTAAACTCCTTATGGTTAAAAGATTCTTAATGCCACAAATGCTTGAAGATTTCCTTTTTCTTGCAAATATATGCCTTATAAAACATTCATCATGATGATATTTGTGTCATGCAAAGTGACTAAATATGGTCAAAGGAAAATGTTTTTTTTTTGCCTTGAGACCTTAGTCAAAGAGAAGAAGATGTGTAAAGACAAAATGAGATTGCAAGGTGGCAAGACTTTAGATTATGATTTTATCATTGCATGGTAAATATTCTTGGAGAAAGTATCATTGTTATTTGCATGAGGATACAAGTATGGCAAGGTGGCAAGGGTTTACTTAAGATTTTGATTTATTTTGCATGAGGGAGATATATGGCATTAAGGCTAAATTTATGCATTTTTGATATTGCATATGGAGTAATAAGGAGTATCTTTTTGGCCTTGATGTTTTATAATGCATTTTTTATCCTTGATATTGTAAATGGAGTAAAAAGGGTGATTCTTTTTGCCTCAATGCATATGTCATGCAAACTAGGGGCTTTTTCTCACAAGGAGATATAAGGGGATTTTATTTTTTCTAATGTGCTATTTTTTTCTCAAATCATGCAAATTAGCCAAGTGTAATTGGACAGATAAGGGAATTATTTTCTCTTTTATCATGCATGATTTTAAAAATAAATTAATGTAAATAAATAGTAAAGTAATATTCTTCAAATTACTTTATTATTTTTCACAAATTGTAAAATAAAAAATAGTACAAATTGTAACTAACAATAGAGTAATTATCCTAGTTACTTTATTATCCACTCACATCAATTTTGCAAAAAGAAAAATCATGCAAATTGATGAGTTGAGTTAACTAAGGCCATTGAGAGACTTTTTGCATGATTTAAGGAGCAATTTGAGGAATCTTGGTCAATTTCTTGGTCAAACACATGGAGAGGGTCAACTTGGAGCTATTTTCCTCAATTTGTGGTAGTTTGGACCCTTATTTTTAGGGATTTCTTGATTTGCTCGTGGATCACTTTGGAGGATTATTTTTAGAGAGGCAGTTAGTTGCAGTTTCACTTTGCATGCCTCTTGGAGAGAGCAAACTATTTATTGTAAAACAAAACTTGGTTTCGGAAGTTCTTGCATTCTTTTCTCTTTTACACATTGAAAGATGAGGTTTTGTAACTCATTTTTCGAGTTCTTGCCTTTTTTGCTCTTTACACTTTGAAAGAGAAGGAGGTTTTGTAACTCATTATTTGATAGTTTTATAGAGATCACAGTAGATTACAGGTCTAATTTCTTTGTTTTCATACAATATTTCCTTTATTTTTGGACTCAAGTAGTTGCCTTTCCATTTGATGCTAATTGTATGAAGTGATTTGATGAAGTTTTACTATGTTTAATTATCAAAACCTTTAAAATTATTGTCACACTCTTACTTGCAGTGTTAAGTATAAGGATATTACAGGGCTTAGGTTGTGTTAATGAAAAGAGTTCATTTATGTTGTGAAAAGTCATTTTCCTTCATAAAGAGTTTATTTTCTAGCCTTCCTCAGAAACACTTTTGTGATATTTATGCCAAGATTGGATTGTGTAGGTTAGATTTCTGAAATCTATTGTGAACTAGATTTGCATTTTTTCATCCTTATTAGGTGCATCACCAAATTTTATAGCTTTGTTATTGTATAGTATCTTTCTTACCCTTGTCTAAAATAGAAATCACAGTTTTAATTAGAATATTTTAAGGGAACCAACCCATAATCTGGAGGTTCAAACTCATTATAGGTCACCCATAGCCTGAGTTTTTCCCCATGTTTTGAAGGATTGTAGAGTTTCACAGCTTTGCATAAGGGTGCAATCCTCATCGACAACATTTTTGGCACACCAAGTGGGACTTTGAACTAATTTTTAGTTCAATAGAACTTATTTTTTCTGTTGTTTTGATATGATCAACAGGTTTTATAGCCTTTTAGAGGTTTATTTTTTATGTACCTGGCGACTCTAACTTTTTGGTTTGATAGATGAGATTTTGCAGCTTATGAAAAGAATTTCACAAGATCAGGTTTTAGTTGTTTTCTATCTTTTGAATGAGCAGGCATGTCTACCTTTTATGGAAACATGTCATATCATCCATCACATCATGAAAATGCTGCTAAACTGCCATCTTATCAGCCATATCAAATTAGCCATGCTATTGATTTCAACCCAAATTCTATGGTTTCTCAAGGAAACTAGCTTGTTCAATATGCTTACCACCCACCCACCCCTACTCATCCTTCACATCAGCATGCATATGTCCAAAATCAGCCCCAAAAAATATCTCTGATATCAAATCAACCCAAACACTATCACCTCCAATGGGTTGAAGATATAAAAAATTAGTTCAAGAACATCATGAATGATACAAAAGTTATAGCACTAGAAATCAATAAGCAGATAGAAGAGATCAAGAGGCATTAAGAGTACAACATGTAACAGGAGGAATAAGATTATCAAGCCTGTCTTCATGACCAGGAGTTGGAGGCACAAAGGATACCGTTTTAAGGTCTTAGGAGGGAGACAATAGCAAAAGAGAAGATGATGAAGTTTTTTCTTGCACAAGTACAAAGGCAAACAATCTAGACAATGGAATTCATTCTAGATCAACCTATTCAGGATGAGGTTAGTATGTATCAAATTCCAATTTTTAAGTACAATGAGCTTCCTAATCCTCCTAAGGTCAAGATCCCAAATTTTAGAGACCCTTCACCATTGCTAGAGCCTATGTTCACACAATCCAAATCCATTATTCCTCATGACCAACCACTGCAAGATCCTGCTATCATCCAGGAAACTCAAGAAAAGATCCAAGTTTCCCTATTAGATGAATCTAATTGTCCTATCATTATTTGCGTTTATAAAGGTGGACCTATTGTTTTTCAAGGAGATAGAAATATAAATCTAATGCATGCAGCTTTGGAGTAATACCAATTAGAAGAGCAAAAGAAAAATTAGGAGAAGACTCTTCAAGAGGAGTCTGTCAATGCTTTAACTAATGATCTTCCCTATTTTATTGAAATTGAGTAAAATGTTTCAAGATTTATCTCAGAAGATGATTTAGAGCAGGAAGAGGAAAATGCAGTAGTATCTGAACCAATCAAGATTCCAAGTTGGTATGGTGAACAAGAGCAAAAGGTTTTTGAGCCCGAGCCTATCAAAATTCCAAGTTTCAACCCATCAGCTGAAATGTCTTGTAGTCCTTCTTGTCTCACCAAATTAGAAAAATCAGATGTGGAGCAAGAGGTTGCTGCCATTTTTACTAAGTCCCTAGCTGAAAATAAGCATAATTCATATGAAGAGGATACTGGTTCAAATTTGGTACTCAATCCTTTGCATTTTGATTCATTTGAAAAGTTTTCTAATGTTGTTTATAAAATGACTGAAAGCAAAATACAGAGGTCACAAGGTGAGAGTCTTCAGTTAAAAAAATAGAATACCCAAGTTTCATTGGAGAAAGCCTCATGTGAGGAGGAAGAACTAGTTTCTTTGTTTGACCAGTTACATGGTTTTGTTGAGCCAGATGAAGAGCTCATACCACTAGCAGAAATAACAAAACAACAGGAGGATGTAAGTAATTGTGATAGTTTGTTGGTTTACCAGGAATAGATTGAGGACAAACATGAAGACACTAGCAGTTTGAAGCTTGAATCAACTATTCTATTAGCTGTTCCTAAAAGCCTTTAGATATCTGATAGTTTTGATGAGTTATTGGTTGTCCTAATGGAGGAAGGTGATTCATTAATAATGGAGGAGGAATTGATATGGCAGGACATCATGCAAGATGAAAATTTTGAGCAGCACAGCGAGGAAACTCAAATAATTTTAGTGTAGGAATGTCAGTTGGATGAAAGCATGTTTTCAGATATTATAGAGGTTTTTTGTTCTAACATAGATGATGATCTAATATCATGTGAATTAGCAGTGTGTGACCAACTAGATCAAGTCAAAGAGAACATCAGGAGCATCATCCAAGGATACATCATTGTAAGAGGATGCCCAATTAGGGATATAGTTGTCAGAGAGCTAAATAAGCAGGTACAAATTGCTAATGTACCCATAGAGAAGTTTTCAACCTCATAATAGCAAAATCAGATCATCTTCTTACCCCATGATAGAGGTTTATATGATCAGGTTTAGCTGGTGAGTGAATTTATCTATATTTTTTTATGAAGCATTGTATAAATTTGTTGAGTACTTTCTTGTACTTCATCTAATTTCAGACATCCCTAAGCATGTGAATCAGTGTCCCCTATTGAGAAAGGAAAGATATTTTAACCAAATAGTTAATGGATTTGTTTGACCAGCACCTTTGGCTAGTAAGAGTAGGGTAGATTAGAATTTTAGTTTAGTATTTTGGTTCCAAGAAGTACTTTTGTACATTTAATGGCTTTGTCTTAAGCAAGCCAGTTTAGTTTCAATTTTAGTTTTGTTGCTGCTGTAGTTTTTCTATCAGTTTGAGTTGCAGAAGGTTTTTCACAGTTCAAAGCAGAAGAGACTCATATGCCCAATGGAATTGCAAGGCTATTGGTTCTAAGTTGTTTAGTATGCAAACACCCCTGAGAGGTTGCCAGAAATGTTACTAAATTTTGTTCACACTAAATTTAGTTAGACCTAATTGTAGTTGTTTTAGGAAGAGTAAAAGAAAGCTTTTGAAGTTATTGCATTCAGTGAATTTTTGATGCCTTAACAAGGTAGAAATAATGATCAATTGCCATGATAGCCCAATAGTCCAATCAGGACTGTTAAATCATCATGACAAGTGAGTTAGATTGTCAAGAAATCAAACAATCAAGGAAGGCAGTCTATCTAAACTATTTTTATCTTTCAAAGAGTTATAAGACAATTTGATTATTCAAATGATCATAATTATATCAGGAAAGAAAGGTATTCATTTGAACTGTCATTTCATATCATATTTGGAACATACATTCAAGTTTTAGTTATTCTATCCTATGCATTGATTGAAAAGAAACATACATAAATCAAGTGCATAAGATAAATTAACTGATCATGTTTTAGAGAAGTGTTCAAATGTGTCCCACATAAGTCATGGGAGTGACTAAATTGAGCAATGCAGACATATGCAAGCTATAGATCTGATGATAAAAGAAATGATGAACACATGATAAAAATAAATATCCATCATTGCCTGAGCAATTTGGTTGTTTGTCTTGTTGATAGTAGATTTTCAATCCTCATCTTCAGCTCCAGTTGTATCAAGTTAACTTACAAAAATTTGGGAAAAAAATTGTAAGAGCTCCAGATATTTAAGATTATCATATGCTTTTATCAAATAGACATATCAACTTGTCACATCATGTATTCCATATGAAAGATCAAATCAGACATGTGCCATAAATCAGAATATCATGAAGAGGATCAATCAACCCCATAAGGTATGTGTTTATGCTAACTTGTTTGTTCACTGTGCGGGTGTACGAAAAGTAATGTTGTTGATTTGAAGACATTTAAACATGTGGAGAAAATGTGGCTCCCACAAGGCTTGAGCCCAGCATGTCTAAGAGAGAAGCATTTATGCTTCATATGCAGAAGCAGTAAAGAGAAGGACAAGGACATATTCAGGCTAACATTATCCTGTAGCTATTCACAATGAACATAACCTATAGATACAAGGTATGATCAAAGAACTTACAACTAAATTACATATTCTATTCATTGATATGATATAGAAATGATACAACTTATTTCAATATGTCAATTAGCCATCAAATGCCAAATTTCAATTATATACAAGAGCCAATGATACTCTAAAATCAACATCTTCATAGTACAAATCTGATATAAGGAAATGATACTGTTGCTGAAACAACTTAAAATCAAAGGCCAATCATGTATTCAGGCTATTATTCATAATGAGTAACAAATGACAGTCAACTGGGACTACAAGGACAATCATTTAATTAAGAGAAAAGTTAGCCAAGAATATAGAGGGTTAACCCTCACAAGAATAAGAAGTCATATGACTATTTTGAACAAGCCATCTACCAAAGAAAGTTTTAAAATCAAGATTGAAAGATCTCAGCATGCATGAGCTAGATACAGAGAGGTAGTGACATGAATAGGTCAGAAGGATTGATGGATGTTTTTCTAGTATGAGTAGTCTTAGATAATGAAGAACAACCACCAAGGGAAGCATCAGCAAAAAGAGATAGTGGTAGAGTCTCAAAGATAGGGAACAACAATAGATTATCATGAAAATTTTATCATCATTATCATAGCTATTAGTGAATATCATATATGAATCAGTAGAAATAGTGCAAGAATTTCTTTCACCATTAGACAATCAACAAGAATAACAGTTAGCACTGCTATGCAGATTTATAAGAGCAAAGATCATTGCAAATAGTGACAAAGTCCTGGGATAGTGATAAAGAGAGTTAGAAGAAGAAAAATCCTATAAGGAACTGATAGATGTCAAAGAAATGCTTAAGAAAGATCATGCAAAGATCTACAAAACAAGACAATGCATTATATATTCATTTTCTCGAGTCAAAGATAAGGGTTTCATATTCCTTACAAGCACATGCAGAGGATAGAGCTTATGAAGCACGGACAGTCCTATCAAGCCAATATTCAAGTTAGGACAAGAAGCTAACTTAGAGATTACAATCAATAAGCAAGTCCATCAGAGGCATGAGTACAACAGCCATGAAAAGTTGTTTTGGGCAGATTACGAATAAAACAAATATTTACCACTTTTTATTGTGAATGGAATGTAAAATTGCTGTTATAAGTATATTCAGGCAATAAGGATAAATAAAAAACCTATAGCAGGCATAAAGGGAGCAACATGCAATCAAGAGAGTTATTCTATAAACCCCACTAGGGTTACTCGAACATACACAAAAGCATATTCATATTGATGTCTATGGAGGTCAAAATATTATAGTTTTCACCATTGTTTTCCAGAGAGACTATCACATAGTGCAGAGAGCCACCAAAGAAAATATCCATCTAAAGACCTACAAAGAGTTTCCTACAAAAATGAAACATAGCCAGAAAAGTGTTCTAATGATTGTATGAAGATGAAGACAATGGTGACAGCTAGAGAATAGATCTACAAACAAAGCTAAGGGGCATTCAATTCGAGACAATGAGGGTAGACCACTGTGATGACTTATGAGCTAGAATCATTGCATCTTGAAGAGGTTGAACAGGTAAGACCAGTAAGACCAGCTGGGCATCATACGAAGGTAAAAGCATTATATTCTACCATGCTCATGACAATAAGGAGTTCCTGCATTTATAAATGAAATACCCATTTCAAATTTTAAAAACCCTCGTTTCTTTTTGTATTTTGGTAAAGATGAACACCTCAGGAAGCAAACTGGAGAAAAGATAGCCATATCATGGAGGAGTATTCTGTATACATAAGAATGAAACCCTTGTTTCATAATTAAAAAAACCTCAAGTTTTTGCAAGAAGACAAAGAAAGAATGCTATAGAACTACATGTAGTGCCAAGGCCATGACAGAAAGAGAGGTTTTTATCAAAAACAAAAATACCCATGTCTTTTCTTTGCAAAGAAACTCTATCTTTTCCAGGCCACCATGTTAAAGAATACATAGTAAAAGGGAAGAGAAACTCACTAGTATATTTGTAGAGAGTAGAGATTCATGGTTGTGACCTCATTATGAGGATTTCTCAAACATTTTTGTCACAGTTGCAAGTTCAACACAAAGAAACCAAAGAGCAAATGTCAAAGAATTGCAGAGAGGAAAGTGGAGGTATGGCCACGACCATTTGAGCAAAAATGGTACAGAAAGAAATACAAATGCTAGTCAAACTCAAAGACACCATACTCACCAGTCTCTATTGTCTTCTTCTCATTTAAGAAATGCAAAGAAATTGACATCAGAGAGCCAAGGAGAAGCCGAGAGAACCATCAAACCCTAATTACCATGGAAGAGTTGTAGAGCAGTCGGCAGGAGGAAGACAAAATGAAAATGATTCAAAGTTTAGGGTTTCTTCACTCTTTTGATCGAAGCTTCTTTTCTTTCCTTTTGTATTTGACTTAGCAAATAATTATCATTGCATTAGCTAAAATCTAATGGGGTAAAA